>OY997596.1:49504034-50864817 GCA_963921825.1 Erodium maritimum
CCAAACACAACCGCCCGTCCAAACAAGTCATATTCGGGTAGTACTTGACCTCGCCAAAATCAGGAGTTTCCACCTCGTGAAACTCTTCCGCAGCAAGAACAAAACATACAACCTTATTTATCTCGTATTCTGTGCTTATTCTCCACTCGAGGCACCAATACTGCACACCATCGACACATTCCATACCCGAACATTCCAGCCATGAACATTGGTGTCGATCTTTCCATTGATACCGACACCACCTGTCGTTTTTAATGTCATAAATCATAAGCTCAAAGGTACGCTCAAACATACGCGTAATCTCGGTGATCAACTTGTAACAATCATGAGCACTGTCGTACCCAAATCCACAAAAGGCAACATTAGCATCACCAGCAGGGTTTGGAGGTACAATGTGATGTTTCCTCGTCGCTGGGTTGGACACAGCCATCTTCTTGCTAAACCGTTGCTGGAGAACAAGCAGACCCCGACACGAAGCCATTATGTAGGCGTCTCTATCTTGAAATGGATTGCGGATTTGTCTAAGAGTAATGCTTTCATCTTCTATCAAATTCAAATCGATCAAGTAATGGTGGTACGACAGACGGCCGGATGCAGACTTCATTTCTTTCTAAATCAATAAAAATTGTTGGTCTAGTGCAGTGCGTTCTATTTGAAGGCGGTAGAAATAAGGGTCAGTCTGAATTAACGAACACCATGCTTTGGAGACGCATGTGAAGCGCACGAGGTCCTTGGCCGGCATTCGGCCAATGATCTCGATAATAACCTCCTCTGGAATTATCTCAGACTGTACTCTTCCTTGTCTTTTGTTTTTGTTTTCCATAGCTGATAATTCTTCCAATTTATGAGATATGATCAACCTTAAAATACATGTTACATATGGTGTATTAATAATATTATGAAAAATAAAATGGCTTGCAAATTGTGCAGAAGAAGAAAAAAATCAGTCGACTGAATATTGATCCAAACTAAAAAAACGTAACATCACAGTTAAACAACAAAATCAAACACGTGGAATTGGAAAGAGAGCATAAAAAGCTGAAACAAATCTTACCTCGGATCAGATCTGATTTCTTTCGGGTTTGTGGTCTTGGAAGAAGAAAAACCTGTTTGTTTCAACCCTATATATATATATGCTAAATATATTACGTTCTATGTAGCTGCACTTAGGCATCAAACTCTTTAAACAGAGAAGAAATGAGTTTGACCCACAAAAGGCTCTTAGGTTATAAGTAATTTATGCAGTTAAGGAAGGCAAGTGCTGTTGTAGTTGAATAGAGTCTCAGCCTCTCAGCGAAAGGGATATTTATGCATCAATCATAGTGAGAGACAAACTCCTCCATTTTCTGATAAGCATTAGATTTAGGGAAAATAACAGCTAGTTACACAAAAGAATTCATGATTTTTACCTAGTTACACCTAAATATTTTTTTTCGTAATTTTCCAAAATTTTCATTTTACTACCTTTCCATTAGTTTTTTGACGAAAAAAAAGGTCATGTGTCATGCCCTTATTTTTCCCAAAAATGACATAAATGCCCTTTTACAAAAAAAAATCTCCCTCATTTTCACTCTATCATTATTGGGAAAATAACAATTTGTATAAGGGCACTTATGTCATTTGAGGGAAAATAAGGTCATGTGCATGGCACATGACTTTTTTCTGTTCTAAAACTAACGGAAATGTAGTAAAGTCAAAGTTTTGGAAAATTAAGGTATCTCTAAACGAAAAAAAAAAAGGTTCGGTTAAAATCATGGATAATTAGGTGTAGCTGGGTATAATTTTCCCTTAAATCTATTCTATGGAATGGTCTTTTAGGGGACAAACTCCTTACATTTGTGTCGTGCAAGTTAGCTAGGGTGGCTTGTCAACCAGCATGATGATATATGTATTCATGTTTGTAATTAATCATTCGTTTGGAATTTTGTTCATATGCTTGAATAAAAAGGATTGAGCAATGTTTATGCAGGAAAGATGGATGAGAGGCCATGAATTGAGTTCATAAACATATATTAAGAAATTCAGAAACGAAATAGCAACCAAACAGTAAGGTTTTTCAGTAATAATAATCAATTACACCAAAATTTATCTTTGAAAGACAGTTACAATAACAATTAGACTTTGTTGCATAGAACTATATGAATCGTAGACATAACTCTGTAGAATCAGGCTACTATTTGGCTTCTTCCCTATAACAAGTTACTCTGCATACAACTAAGTCAAAAACTTTCATGTCTCACAAGTAGTTGACATCCCTTGCAAGCAATAAATGGTTTTCAGGTGAGATGCTTGAGGGCACATACTTGACAAGCCGTGTATCGAGTCCATGTTGCTTGACCCACATCAACCTCCCTACATCAATTATCTGCTTGCATACAAATCCCAGCACTGCCCTTTCTGCTGCTTTCATGTTTCTTACAGCATCTTCAACTGTGCTTGCATTGCCGCCATATTCTCCTTTCTCACTGTATCAATATGAACCAAATCATATGTGAATCCAATCTTTCTGAAAAGAAAATTTTCATGCACATACAAGTACGGAATAGTTACATGGAATTCAAATGCAGGTTGAAATCCGTATCATCAGAAATGTCTGAACTGTAGTCAGCATCCACTGCCCAGCTTGTAAACCATGTAATAGAATGGAACTCTTCTTTGGTGATCCCCAAACTAACTATGTATTTTTTATCTTCAGAAAATCCAGTTTATGTTGTTAGAAAAATCACAATATAACAGAAAAATATAAGCAATGTTGTAATTAAGGTAAGATGAATGATTAGTGATTACTTATGTAGTGCTTCCACTGACACAGATGGTGGCAACATGTTGCTATAGCCAGACCTCTAAGGTATCGTCTCCCACTTAAATCTTCAGCATTTTCCTGATTACCCGATTCCCCTAAACAACATCTTAGAGTCAAATCTGCACTTTAGACGTTGAGAAGATAAAAAAATATTAGACACCAAATACAATACTTATCATTAAATCTTCAGCATTTTCCTGATTACCCGATTCCCCTAAACAACATCTTAGAGTCAAATCTGCACTTTAGACGTTGAGAAGATAAAAAAATATTAGACACCAAATACAATACTTATCATTAAACATATAACTAATTTCATAGACAGTTTTCATATTTGAAGGTGAATTTAGAAACATTTTTTATCACCTGTTGCTGGCCCGCAGAGATGTTTACCAATACCTAGATAAGGAACTCCTTGCAATGACTCAACTGCACTCAAGTTTAAGTCCTCAACTGCAAAAGTTGAATTTCATAAGGTAACACGTCAGTACACATCCACTAGCACGGTATACAATAATAAGTTACCAAGATGTATTGCAAAAAAAGGATAAAGACGAGGATGGTACATTTTACTTCATTGTATCATGATCACTAGACTAGACACTTGATCTTCCCCCAAAGACCACTCATTATAGTTATGAACAATTTCAAAGGAGAATAAAAAAACCAGTAGAGATTCACTATAATAATCATTTCATGAAACAGGATACGACACTTGAAATCCTTACTGTCAATTCTCAATCTCTCTAATATCAAGCTTTCTTTCTGTCGCAGGGATCGGTCAGCCTATGAGCAGCAAAAGACATGGGAGAAAAATAATATGACTATCAAAAAAGTGATGCAAAAACATAAACAGGGATGAGAAAACACTCCTTAAAATATACATGCAAACAATGATGATTACATGTACACTAGATGAATTACGATACAAAAAACCCAAATGGTAATTGCAAAATTAGAACTATCATCTAGTATATATGTAATTATCATGTGTTTGTAGTTTAAGAAGGTATTTGTATTTGAACATATGATTTACAAGTACCTTGAGTTTGTAAGCTTTTCTTTCCACCAAAAAGACCCTTCTGATTCCATAACAATCTGCAAGCATTTGTGTTAAGTAGCCTCTCCCTGCTCCAAACTCGACCACTGCAGGAACGCCACCGTTATACTTATGTTGATCACCGTCCTGGGTTGCTTCCCCATAAGAGCTCTTCAACACTCCAATATCCTCCAAGTTCCCAAGAATTGACACCTGCTGCATAACATGTTTCTCCTGAAAGGGAATTTTCCTGAAAACAAGCAACTCATCTTACAAACCCCTAAAACCCTCCATGTGGAATGACACTAAAAAAGTGAAGAAATTTAGTGTCAAGGTACCTGTCAACTTCCCTCTTGATCCACATATCACAAGCTTGGGGAGTTTTGTGTGAATTATGAATGTCATTACATATCGAAGCATGAACAGATACAATCTTTCTAATCAATGCATAGAACACAGGTAGAGTCATACTGTACACAGCATTCCTCTTCATTTCAGAGGTAATGACAGTACGTGATGAAGGAGGCAAAGTGGTATCATCAGTGGCCAATATCTCTTTCTCCTCTTGTTCGACATCACCTTCATTGCCACCATTGATGCCCTTCTGGTAATAAGGTTGACCAGACAAAGACTGAGCTTGCTTCAGTAAAGGGCATCTCTTAACATGCCAATCGAGGTTTGTTTCGAGTATAGAGCTGTCGAATTCAGCATCACATGTCAATAAACCAAAGTGTATAGCCGGTAGTGGTAATGGCGGTAAAATTAAACATGAAATCAGACGAAGATAGGTCAGAGGAAGAAGTTTTACTGAGATGGGTCGATTGGGCACTGAACCCACTGGCCATCGGATCTCTCGCTGTGGTTGCCGCAGAAGCTGCAGAAGAATCACGAAGAACGAAACATTAGAGAAATCGACGATGGAAAAAAGAGGAACAGTGGTGATGAGCTTACGAAGAACCCTTGAGAGGGAGGCTTGAGCAAAATCTCTTCTTTTGGGGGAGCCAGAATTTGCAGCGGCTCTCCATTCTCTCTCTCTCTCTCTCTCTCTACAGTTCAGCCATTCTCACTCTGTTTCAGCCCTAACTGCTGGTGCCTCTGATCAAGACATGGACTGCTTGGCTACCTCCACAACTGTATCCTGCTTGCGGAACAATATTTCCGTGTGCGAACTTGGACACATCCTTATCCGTGCTTACCTTTGTTCCGGTTCCATGCTCATGAACCGACTTACATATGGACCGTTCCGATTCCGGCTCTTAAGAAGAAAAGTGCAAATTATTGTCATCTGGATTTGTATAAGAGAAATTTACAAATAATCTCGCTTACTATTGTTTTATTTGTATATACTTATTTTTTTTGAGCGAAAGTTGTTTTCATTGATCAAATATTTCAATTACAATAATGTGCGTCAGAGACTCTCTGACCACCAAGAACAGACATAGAGCATGTAAAATACTCGCAATTGTTTTCATAAAATAACTGTCCCTGACGGTATTGGATTGGTGCCCCATGGGCTAGGACAGAAGGCGGAGGAAGGCAGAAAGGAGACCGGATGTCGGATGAGCTGATGGACCTCGACGGTAATAGCGATGACGGGAGGCGGCGGCTGCGGCAACTTCAGATATCTCGATGGGTGTCACGCCCCAAATCCGGTATTGACCGGATCCGAGACGCGACTTAGTGAAATTTAAACAATAACAATTTAAAACCATAATATTCGATATCGGTAAATAAAATAATTCAAAGGTATTAGAATTTATGAGTCCTACGCTCAGTAAAATACATAAATCCAAATATCCGTTACGTCACTACGAAACATAAAATAACATAACCCGGACCCTCGCTAGCCCCATGCTCCGCGATGTCCTCTACTCCAAGTCATGACCACTACCTGTAGAAAACACAGTAAATAGGGGGGTGAGCTTGACGCTTAGTAGGGAAAATCATCAAAACCTCCTTATCTCGAACTTAACAAAACGCTTTTCCACAATTTAAAATATAATAAAGGTTTTAACACAATACGACTTTTGAACCTAATGAAAGCCAAGACCCCTCTTTAAACTCGGATACTCAATGTCCAACGATACCATCACCGATTCCACACAACGCCTACCCCGAGGCCACACCACGGAACAACACAAACACAATTTCACCAATACATACTCGGATCACGGGACTCAGATGGCCTCAGGGAAATGGTCGGTCTCTGCCTGATCTCTCGCACTCTGGTCGGCTCACGTAAGTGCCGCTCCACAACAAAAACCTGCTCTACCAGGTTAGAGTAAACCTGGGTCCTCAAAACAGCGAACCTTCCCACGATCGCAGGGCGAAGCCCTTCCTCGAAACGTCGGCAACGGAAAGCCTCAGTCTGAACCATAACATGAGCAAAACGAGTCGAAGAGGTGAACCCCGCTTCGTACTCGGACACTGACAGTCCTTCCTGAGCTGCGGTCTGGGCCGTCTCAGCCCTTTCATGCCCCTCAGCGGGCGCGCCCTGGGCACTAGTCGCCCCTGTCGACCCAATGGTCGCTGATCGTCCTCGGCCTCTAATGGGCCGTCTCCTGGTACCTCGCGGAACGTAGCATCGGGCCATGACGTAAAACCTCTGCACGGATAACGCACACGCTCAGGTCTTTAACTCGAACAGAGCACACGTTTAACATAGCTACACCATACCCCATCCTTACTATTCTTAAAGGTGACCCACTCAGAACAAAACGTCCACACACGAACAGCACAGCTTAAACAGCTCTTTAAAACTTCAGTCCATCACACAAAGGAGGGGCAACAAGTCTCACAATTCAATCACAGTCAATCAGTACACGCACAACATAACAGGCTTACACGCAGCCAATCAGTCCACAAAATCACAAGCAGCACGAAACTCACAGTCTCAATCGTACTCATTAACACAAGTTGTAAAAACTTATTCTTGTAGCAAAATAATACATGTGGATATCATCTCGTTACAACTCGGTTCAAGCGTCCCCGAACTACGTTGTAACCAACTGATATCCCCACTATCATGATTTCCTGCAGTCAAATCATAATAGAATATACATTCCAATTTTACAGAAATTTCGGCATGACTCGTTGGAAAAACTTAAACAACCATCCGCGCACGCGGGTCAACATTTCACAATCAAACATCCAAATTGAACCCTTTAACATGTGGTTCACACATATCAATCACAGCAAAAGTACACATAACAGTAAGATGCTGCCAATACCACTCGGGTTTCTACCCTTTACTCAATTAACATCCTTTTCGGGTCACTCTTCCAACTTTAATCCTTAAATAACGGTCAACATTTTTGAACAAGTCAACACTTCAACAAGTCAACACTTCAATAAGTCAACACTTCAATAAGTCAACACTTCAACTTTATCAATCATGGGACGGCCAACCAAGGTGGCAATCCACTTAACGATCTTACAACTAACACTTCATGACCAGTCTGAGCACCGCTCGTTAAACCAACCCCGATCATACCATTCGGCACAATAAATTACACTCAACATTCATTCAAGCATTCATTCAATCAAAGCATCACAATTAATCTAATTTAATTTGACTCTTATCTTAACTTAAATGCTAAGCAAGTACGGCATGTGAGGCAAACACAAAAAATCCTGCGGCTCATCACGGCCAATCTACCAACATACAGCAAATCGAGTCAGAGATACACGTCAAGTAAAGCAGACAACATGACATAAAGGAGCCAAAACTTAAACGAAGCACTTAAACAAATAAGGCTCTTGTCTTTCCACTCTACGCATAAGATATTTCCGACTTGCGTCACTGAGTACTACAACTTAGACCACCTAACTCTACCCACCTAATTGACGTACGGTCCGAGGTTTTGGAAACAATTTTCAAAATGAAACCAGGCTCTGATACCAAATTGTCACGCCCCAAATCCGGTATTGACCGGATCCGAGACGCGACTTAGTGAAATTTAAACAATAACAATTTAAAACCATAATATTCGATATCGGTAAATAAAATAATTCAAAGGTATTAGAATTTATGAGTCCTACGCTCAGTAAAATACATAAATCCAAATATCCGTTACGTCACTACGAAACATAAAATAACATAACCCGGACCCTCGCTAGCCCCATGCTCCGCGATGTCATCTACTCCAAGTCATGACCACTACCTGTAGAAAACACAGTAAATAGGGGGGTGAGCTTGACGCTTAGTAGGGAAAATCATCAAAACCTCCTTATCTCGAACTTAACAAAACGCTTTTCCACAATTTAAAATATAATAAAGGTTTTAACACAATACGACTTTTGAACCTAATGAAAGCCAAGACCCCTCTTTAAACTCGGATACTCAATGTCCAACGATACCATCACCGATTCCACACAACGCCTACCCCGAGGCCACACCACGGAACAACCCAAACACAATTTCCCCAATACATAGTCAACGACACTCACAAGTACAATCATAAACAATCCAAGCAAGGCGTTCTTAAACACACAATCATAACCAAGGAAAACACCCAAAGTCACAACACAGAAATACACATTCAATTCAGGCAATATCAAAGACACAAATCGTAACCCTTGCACGGTCTAGGGAGCAACCCTCTCGGCCCGGCGCAGCCGTACGCAAATTCCCCAACACAAAGTCGGGATAGGCGGTCGACCTCATCGCGGAACACAGCGTTTTACCGATCAACGGAAGGTAGGGAAATCAGACTGTTATATCAACAATTGAGTATATTAATTACTCATTATCCATGATACATTATTAACGAATACCTTCAATGGCAGTTTATCCATGATATGCCACATACAAAACTTGTGATGCGTGTCTAGCATGACTTTAGGAATTGCGATTTTCATAACAGATCTTGATTTGTCACAAAGTATCGAGGTTGTTTGTTATTCATTTATTTCAGAAAAGCGTTGAATATCCACGTGAATGATTCTGTGTCTTCGCGTGTAATAAGGCCAACACCGAATGTAACTGATTTTTTATAGTTATCAACCCCGGTGAATGGACATATAGGCATAACATACATGTTCCGTTTAAAATCAATTAGTAACATTTCATGTGAATTATAAAAAAATATAATGAAGGTTACATGTTACACTCACTTGTTTGTTCTATAGGTTGAATCAAAGGTAACACAGTCGTCATATAGCTCGTAGTTCTTGACTGATATTTCATCACACCAGAATAAACGTGTAAGTCTTCCAGTTGCATCCTCATCATAGTCATATGGGAAAGAGTTGTTTGCACTCTTTTTTATTTAAATTCGTCCAAAACTATTTGCACATCACCGTCACCGATGAATGCTTTCAGTTGTCTTTCATAGTTAATGAAGTCGCGTTTCAGCGCGCCTACATGTTCAACAGCGCCACACCGTTGGCTCATTAATGCGTAAGCATCCAATGGTCCTATACCAGCTTTTTTGCAATCATTCAACCACTGGACATGTTGTTCGCCAACGTGTCTTTTACCCCTTAACTGATGTGACTGAGCTTTACCAACAAGCGGGTGATTGTGTCCTTCTATAAATTTTGAAACTATATATCCCTCTTCATTAGATACGAAAGTAAATCGGATCATAGCTTCACAGTTTGTTCGGGTCAATAACCGCTTTCTTTTCTTTGTAGTACTTGACTCTGCACTGTCTTTATTGGGTTTGACTTCACCTTCTTTTGAACATACCATGTATTTGATCTTTATTTGTCTACCTTTTCCCAATTTTTCTGAATACCTTTTTGTGTTAAACCCACCGAGACCACCATACGTTTGATAGAAACTTATTCCATGATTTAGTGTCTTGAACTTTTGGCCTTCGTATGGAGTTTGCCCAGACCCACACGATGGAATGTATGTCATCGACCCTCCGGGAGAATGCAATACTGTACATTCCGATGATGAATCGCTGACATTACCTTCCATTGCTTCGGAGATCATCAGAAAATGTAAATAGAAGATATAAAATGTAATTCAATGAATTTAAAACATAATTGTACAACTCATACCTCCCATCCAAGATTTATACCAAATAAATCACATATTTCAGATTTGCATATCATATTACATGTTGCATTAATATGATCATTGTAAAGAACTTGCATATTTCGTGCGATGTATATTTGGTTTGAATACGAATGCAGAAGAGTTTCGCAACCACTGTGTATTATCTACAGCGAAGTGTACCGAAGCGTTCGTGATATCGAAGTTTGAAGTTCATGTGTTGGAGTTATTTTGCAGATGAATGCGAACCATGTTAATGTCTGGATCGATTGTTGATATAATTGTGATTCGTTTTGATCGTCTATTTGAATTTGAAATTCATATTCTGTCATGGCATATAACCGTGATTTATTTCTTTCAATCAGGAGATGCGATTCGATCACAGAAAACATACGTTTGAGTTATTGTTATGTTTTACGCAATTACCCTTTATATTGCGCGCGTATCAATTGAACAATTGCGTTTCATTATAATACAACGGGCCGTCGATTTGATTCCATCTATGAACTGAATTGGTCCGCACGGATCGCAGCCCAATTTGAGTTCGCAGTAGAGACCGTCCCATATATATAAATATAGGACAACAATCAGGTACAAACTTGTATCTTTCGTCAGAACGTAGAACTATCAATCTGGGCTCTTGGATCGTAGAATTAATGGCCCGGATTTAATGCATATCTTTTAATATTTTTTTAATTAATGCATATCTTGTAATTGATTTCGTAATCAATCACCACCCCCCCTGAATTTCGGTGGCCATTCGATCTGAGTAATCAATGGCCCAGATATATAGGGGAACAATCAAGTACAAACCTTATTTCGGGTAAGAACGTAGAACTAATCTGGGCCATTGATTACTCAGTTCGAATGGCCACCGAAATTCAGGGGGGGGGGGGGGGGTGATTGATTACGAAATCAATTACAAGATATGCATTAATTTAAAAAATATTAAAAGACATGCATTAAATCTGGGCCATTAATTCTACGATCTAAGGGCCCAGATTGATAGTTCTACGTTCTGACGAAAGATACAAGTTTGTGCCTGATTGTTATCCTATATATATATATATATATATATATATATATAGGATTGGTATCAGGTAAAAACCCTCCTTATTTTGCAAACTACGAACTCACCAGGTGCTGACACGTGGGCGCGCGCGCTGTTGATGCGCGCGCACAGTGCTGACACGTGGCGCGCATAATGCTAATAGGTTGGCCTATTAGCACTGTGCGCGCCAAACTATTAGCACCGTGCGCGCGCGTGGTCAACACGCTCACGCGCGCGGGCAGAGGCGCGCGCGCATCTGCCACGTGTCAGCATCGTGCGCGCTCTGCTGACGTCACTTTGACCGCATCATGTGGCTTAGATTGGTTCGTAGTTTGCACAATAAGGAGGGTTTTTACTGGATAGCCACCCTATATATATATATATAGGGTTGGTATCAAATACAAACCACCCCTTATTGTGCAAACAACGAACTCACCAGGTGCTGACACGTAGGCGCGCGCGCACAGTGCTGACACGTGGCGCGCATAGTGCTAATAGTTTGGGCGCACAGTGCTAATAGTTTGGCACTGTGCTAAACTATTAGCATTGTGCGCGCCAAACTATTAGCACCGTGCGCGCACGTGGTCAACACGCTCACGCGCGCGGGCAGAGGCGCGCGCGAATCTGCCACGTGTCAGCATCGCGCGTGCTCTGCTGACGTCACTTTGACCGCATCCTGTGGCTTAGATTGGTTCGTAGTTTGCACAATAAGGATGATTTTTACTTGATAGCTACCCTATATATATATATAGGGTATATATATATATATATATATATATATATATATATATAGGGGAACTTTTAGGTACGACTCAATCTTTAAATACGAAATACTACTTAATCCCAACTTTGGAATCGCAAATTGCCCAAGGGCTGCGATTTTCGCATGGCCTATTTTTTTTCACCAAGTTTCTTATTTTGATCTTTCCCGCTTCGTTTCAACTCCGATTTAATTTTTTCTTGCACCAAAAACTTTCTTTTTTCAAGATCTATCTATCAAGTACCATATTGAATATGTTTTGAAGCAAAAAAAAAAAACATGTACAAGCAAAAACACAAATCGTTAACTGTGTACTATTGTATGTTCTTGCAACTAAATTTGTATGAATAAGCTAATCTTAATGTATGTTTTAATTAATCTTAATTTAATAGCTTACACGTACAAAACATACATACGCATACAAATGAAAATAGTAAGAACATACATTAAGTTTAGCGTATACATACAACTGAAACAACATACATTAAGGTTGGCTTACACATACAAATGAAAATGACAAGAACATACATTTAAAATTGTATAAACATAAGTTCAACATACATATATAACTGAAAATTAAAAAACATGCATTTGTAAAAACATACATTAAGATTGGCTTATTCATACAAATGAATTTGCAAAAACATACATTAGTGCACGGTTAACAATTTGTGTTTTTGCTTGTACATGTTCTTTTTTGCTTCAAAAAAGAACATTCACTAATTTAATATTTCCCGATTCGTTTGAACTCCGATTAGCTTCAAACTTGCGCCAATATTTTTATTTTTTCAAGGGCTTTAAATCAAGATCAATCATGAATATATTTTGAAGCACGAAAATAAAAAGGTATATCGGAGTGATAAAAAATGTTGAGTGTCGATAAATCTTCACTAATAAATGTTTTATATCGGAGGTATCAAACTAGTGCTAAATGCTGATAAAAACATGTACTGAGGTGATAAAAATCATGTTCAATTTTGATAATAAGTGTGATAAACTAATCATGATCAGTTTTGGAGAATGGGGTGATAAAACCAGTGTAGAGTGTTGATAAAACCAGTGTAAAGTGTTGATAAAACCAGAGCAAAGTGTTGATAAAAATTAGCCAGATATAATTTCCTTAAAAACCAGCCCCGAAATAAAAAAATTCGTGCTTCAAAAAAAACCATGTGATGGGGATGATAAAACACACGTAATTGAATGATAAACCTAGTGTTTAGTGTTGATAAAACTAGTGTTCATAAAAAGCACGCGATGAGGTGATAAAAACATGATCAGTTTTGGAAAATGAGGTGATAAAACCAGTGTAAAGTGTTGATAAAACCAGTGTAAAAGTGTTGATAAATCCAGAGCAAAGTGTTGATAAAAATTACCCAGATTTTTTTTAAAAAAAAAATCAACACTGAAATAATTTTTTTTTCGTGCTTCAAAATATATTCATGACTGATCTTGATTTAAAGCCCTTAAAAAAACAAAACTAATGGCGCAAGTTTGAAGCCAATCGGAGTTCAAACGAAGCGGGAAAAATTAAATTAGTGAATTGATTAAAAAAAAATAACATGATAGTTTTACTAAAAAGCCCTTACCACTTATTAAAAAGTGCTATTTTTTTTGCAGTCAACAAGTCAACTACTCAATTGCATCTCATCCATCCATTCTTGAAATGGATGGCTTAGATTGGTTCTCTAGTTTTTAGGTTAAGACATGGTTTGTATTTGATTTCTCCTCTCTCTATATATATATATAGGGTTGGTATCAAATACAAACCACCCCTTATTGTGCAAACTACGAACTCACCAGGTGCTGACACGTGGGCGCGCGCGCTGCTGGTGCGCGCGCACAGTGCTGACACGTGGCGCGCAGAGTGCTAATAGTTTGACACTATGCTAAACTATTAGCACTGTGCGCGCCAAACTATTAGCACCGTGCGCGCGCGTGGTCAACACGCTCACGCGCGCGGGCAGAGGCGCGCGCGAATCTACCACGTGTCAGCATCGCGCGCGCTCTGCTGACGTCACTTTGACCGCATCCTGTGGCTTAGATTGGTTCGTAGTTTGCACAATAAGGATGGTTTTTACTTGATAGCTACCCTATATATATATACACACAAGTTTGTACCATATACACTAAATTCGCAAACCATATACACTAAATCCGCGAAACATATACACTAAATCCGCAAACCATATACACTAAATTTGCAAAAACATATTCACACATCCACACACGTATTCAAAAACACATCAGAATATATGCAATCCACTACTTGTTAGAAAGCTCTTGAAAAAATACGAATATTGGCGCAAAAAAAAATTAAATCGGAGTTGAAACGAAGCGGGAAAAATTAAATTAATGAACTTGGTGGGGGGAAAAAGATGAGCATTTCTAAGCGCGACACGTGTCATGTTGTTGTTGAGTTCGCAAGTTCGCATTTTAAGAGGGGTCACCATAAATACCAAACAATTGATGATTATCAAGATTTACAAACCTCTCCTAACTAATAATCTAATATTTTAAACGAGGCATAATAAAAACACATTTCAATTAAGTAGATAAATCATAAGTAGGTGAAATCCTAATGCTTTTACCAGTATAAGAAAATGCGATCTTTTCAATTAAGCAAGAGCGATAAAGGTTCTATTGAAATCTTCTATATTAAGGTGTTGTAGAGTGACGCTTAATCGAGATGGGTGTCATCATGTAATAACGTGCAAATAACCCAGTGTCAGATGAGTGAGCAAGAAGTAGAGAGAAATGTGTTTAATCCTTTTGAATCAAGCGATAAAGATAGAGTTTATTGATACATTTACATTAGGCAAAGGGTTACATTCAAGCAACATATGTGATTGAGTTATTCCACACGTTCAATGTTTTAAGCCGGTTGAATGTATTATAAAGTTAAATAAAGAAAAAAGTTAGTTCATATAGGTATATATTTGTAATGACCCTTATTAAAATTCGATATCAACAAAATAGAGTTTATAGGCTGCTTCAAGATGAGACAAAGTTGTGTTCTTTCTGAAAATACGACATACGACCGATCTTCAATTCATAGCATGTTTCAACATATCAAGAGATGGTTTATTTTGAAAAAAACTTTATGATCCAGATGAGACAAAGTTGTGTGTTCTTTGTAGAAATGCTCACTAACATCTTAAAATTGCAAACATACAAGCCCGTTATATTCTTTAATAGTTACGGTTTGCATTTTGAATAATTTTATAACAGATACTGTGTTTAACATTAATAGTAATACAGGTTTTCTTTCATATATACACGATGAAATTAAAATTGTATTTTAATTCATACTATATATTGTTGTTATTGCTTAAAAGGTAACAGTTACAACATGTACCTAGTTATGTGTAAAGGAAACTATTACATACGATGCGCGGCGAATTCACCTAGATGTACACCCACCTAGATGTACACCCCTACAAAATAGCATCAATAACTTATAACAAATCATACTTAAATAGCGTCGATAACTTATTCGGTAAGTGCACAAACAAAAAATTATTAAGACCGACTAGATACTAGTAAGGATGGTGCTCAAAATATCCCAATCCCAGCGAGGCATGGAACAAAACTCTTGACACTAATGTAAACACTAACAGGGTCATCATTAATGTAAACCCTATTAACAGGGTCATCATTAAGCTTACAAAACTGGTGGTTCTCTTGGTCATACCAAAACAAGCCTCTCTGTCCCACTTCAAATAAGATTCTGGTTTTACATGCAGAAAAACATATCGGAACCATCAAGAGGTTATCCTTGACAACAGAAGGCGGAGGCGGCGGTAGCACAGCTTTTGGATTGGATAGAGACAAGATTTTTGACCACTGCCAAGAATAAGCCTTATTAGAAATAGAAGCACATTTTATATCGATCATCCAAACCTCGTACCTCTCAACCTCCAATGCTTTAACCACCAAACACAATCGCCCGTCCAAACAAGTCATATTCGGGTAGTACTTGACCTCGCCAAAATCAGGAGTTTCCACCTCGTGAAACTCTTCCGCAGCAAGAACAAAACATATAACCTTATTTATCTTGTATTATGTGCTTATTCTCCACTCGAGGCACCAATACTGCACACCCTCGACACATTCCATACCCGAACATTCCAGCCATGAATATTGGTGTCGATCTTTCCATTGATACCGACACCACCTGTCGTTTTTAATGTCATAAATCATAAGCTCAAAGGTACGCTCAAACATACGCGTAATCTCGGTGATCAACTTGTAACAATCATGAGCACTGTCGTACCCAAATCCACAAAAGGCAACATTAGCATCACCAGCAGGGTTTGGAGGTACAATGTGATGTTTCCTCGTCGCTGGGTTGGACACAGCCATCTTCTTGCTAAACCGTTGCTGGAGAACAAGCAGACCCCGACACGAAGCCATTATGTAGGCGTCTCTATCTTGAAATGGATTGCGGATTTGTCTAAGAGTAATGCTTTCATCTTCTATCAAATTCAAATCGATCAAGTAATGGTGGTACGACAGACGGCCGGATGCAGACTTCATTTCTTTCTGAATCAATAAAAATTGTTGGTCTAGTGCAGTGCGTTCTATTTGAAGGCGGTAGAAATAAGGGTCGGTCTGAATTAACGAACACCATGCTTTGGAGACGCATGTGAAGCGCACGAGGTCCTTGGCCGGCACTCGGCCAATGATCTCGATAATAACCTCCTCTGGAATTATCTCAGACTATACTCTTCCTTGTCTTTTGTTTTTGTTTTCCATAGCTGATAATTCTTCCAATTTATGAGATATGATCAACCTTAAAATACATGTTACATATGGTGTATTAATAATATTATGAAAAATAAAATGGCTTGCAAATTGTGCAGAAGAAAAAAAAATCAGTCGGCTGAATATTGATCCAAACTAAAAAAAAAAACGTAATATCACAGTTAAACAACAAAATCAAACACGTGGAATTGGAAAGAGAGCATAAAAAGCTGAAACAAATCTTACCTCGGATCAGATCTGATTTCTTTCGGGTTTGTTGTCTTGGAAGAAGAAAAACCTGTTTGTTTCAACCCTATATATATATATGCTAAATATATTACGTTCTATGTAGCTGCACTTAGGCATCAAACTCTTTAAACAGAGAAGAAATGAGTTTGACCCACAAAAGGCTCTTAGGTTATAAGTAATTTATGCAGTTAAGGAAGGCAAGTGCTGTTGTAGTTGAATAGAGTCTCAGCCTCTCAGCGAAAGGGATATGTATGCATCAATCATAGTGAGAGACAAACTCCTCCATTTTCTGATAAGCATTAGATTTAGGGAAAATTACAGCTAGTTACACAAAAGAATTCATGATTTTTACCTAGTTACACCTAAATATTTTTTTTCGTAATTTTCCAAAATTTTCATTTTACTACCTTTCCATTAGTTTTTTGACGAAAAAAAAGGTCATGTGTCATGCCCTTATTTTTCCCAAAAATGACATAAATGCCCTTTTACAAAAAAAAATCTCCCTCATTTTCACTCTATCATTATTGGGAAAATAACAATTTGTATAAGGGCACTTATGTCATTTGAGGGAAAATAAGGTCATGTGCATGGCACATGACTTTTTTCTGTTCTAAAACTAACGGAAATGTAGTAAAGTCAAAGTTTTGGAAAATTAAGGTATCTCTAAACGAAAAAAAAAAAGGTTCGGTTAAAATCATGGATAATTAGGTGTAGCTGGGTATAATTTTCCCTTAAATCTATTCTATGGAATGGTCTTTTAGGGGACAAACTCCTTACATTTGTGTCGTGCAAGTTAGCTAGGGTGGCTTGTCAACCAGCATGATGATATATGTATTCATGTTTGTAATTAATCATTCGTTTGGAATTTTGTTCATATGCTTGAATAAAAAGGATTGAGCAATGTTTATGCAGGAAAGATGGATGAGAGGCCATGAATTGAGTTCATAAACATATATTAAGAAATTCAGAAACGAAATAGCAACCAAACAGTAAGGTTTTTCAGTAATAATAATCAATTACACCAAAATTTATCTTTGAAAGACAGTTACAATAACAATTAGACTTTGTTGCATAGAACTATATGAATCGTAGACATAACTCTGTAGAATCAGGCTACTATTTGGCTTCTTCCCTATAACAAGTTACTCTGCATACAACTAAGTCAAAAACTTTCATGTCTCACAAGTAGTTGACATCCCTTGCAAGCAATAAATGGTTTTCAGGTGAGATGCTTGAGGGCACATACTTGACAAGCCGTGTATCGAGTCCATGTTGCTTGACCCACATCAACCTCCCTACATCAATTATCTGCTTGCATACAAATCCCAGCACTGCCCTTTCTGCTGCTTTCATGTTTCTTACAGCATCTTCAACTGTGCTTGCATTGCCGCCATATTCTCCTTTCTCACTGTATCAATATGAACCAAATCATATGTGAATCCAATCTTTCTGAAAAGAAAATTTTCATGCACATACAAGTACGGAATAGTTACATGGAATTCAAATGCAGGTTGAAATCCGTATCATCAGAAATGTCTGAACTGTAGTCAGCATCCACTGCCCAGCTTGTAAACCATGTAATAGAATGGAACTCTTCTTTGGTGATCCCCAAACTAACTATGTATTTTTTATCTTCAGAAAATCCAGTTTATGTTGTTAGAAAAATCACAATATAACAGAAAAATATAAGCAATGTTGTAATTAAGGTAAGATGAATGATTAGTGATTACTTATGTAGTGCTTCCACTGACACAGATGGTGGCAACATGTTGCTATAGCCAGACCTCTAAGGTATCGTCTCCCACTTAAATCTTCAGCATTTTCCTGATTACCCGATTCCCCTAAACAACATCTTAGAGTCAAATCTGCACTTTAGACGTTGAGAAGATAAAAAAATATTAGACACCAAATACAATACTTATCATTAAATCTTCAGCATTTTCCTGATTACCCGATTCCCCTAAACAACATCTTAGAGTCAAATCTGCACTTTAGACGTTGAGAAGATAAAAAAATATTAGACACCAAATACAATACTTATCATTAAACATATAACTAATTTCATAGACAGTTTTCATATTTGAAGGTGAATTTAGAAACATTTTTTATCACCTGTTGCTGGCCCGCAGAGATGTTTACCAATACCTAGATAAGGAACTCCTTGCAATGACTCAACTGCACTCAAGTTTAAGTCCTCAACTGCAAAAGTTGAATTTCATAAGGTAACACGTCAGTACACATCCACTAGCACGGTATACAATAATAAGTTACCAAGATGTATTGCAAAAAAAGGATAAAGACGAGGATGGTACATTTTACTTCATTGTATCATGATCACTAGACTAGACACTTGATCTTCCCCCAAAGACCACTCATTATAGTTATGAACAATTTCAAAGGAGAATAAAAAAACCAGTAGAGATTCACTATAATAATCATTTCATGAAACAGGATACGACACTTGAAATCCTTACTGTCAATTCTCAATCTCTCTAATATCAAGCTTTCTTTCTGTCGCAGGGATCGGTCAGCCTATGAGCAGCAAAAGACATGGGAGAAAAATAATATGACTATCAAAAAAGTGATGCAAAAACATAAACAGGGATGAGAAAACACTCCTTAAAATATACATGCAAACAATGATGATTACATGTACACTAGATGAATTACGATACAAAAAACCCAAATGGTAATTGCAAAATTAGAACTATCATCTAGTATATATGTAATTATCATGTGTTTGTAGTTTAAGAAGGTATTTGTATTTGAACATATGATTTACAAGTACCTTGAGTTTGTAAGCTTTTCTTTCCACCAAAAAGACCCTTCTGATTCCATAACAATCTGCAAGCATTTGTGTTAAGTAGCCTCTCCCTGCTCCAAACTCGACCACTGCAGGAACGCCACCGTTATACTTATGTTGATCACCGTCCTGGGTTGCTTCCCCATAAGAGCTCTTCAACACTCCAATATCCTCCAAGTTCCCAAGAATTGACACCTGCTGCATAACATGTTTCTCCTGAAAGGGAATTTTCCTGAAAACAAGCAACTCATCTTACAAACCCCTAAAACCCTCCATGTGGAATGACACTAAAAAAGTGAAGAAATTTAGTGTCAAGGTACCTGTCAACTTCCCTCTTGATCCACATATCACAAGCTTGGGGAGTTTTGTGTGAATTATGAATGTCATTACATATCGAAGCATGAACAGATACAATCTTTCTAATCAATGCATAGAACACAGGTAGAGTCATACTGTACACAGCATTCCTCTTCATTTCAGAGGTAATGACAGTACGTGATGAAGGAGGCAAAGTGGTATCATCAGTGGCCAATATCTCTTTCTCCTCTTGTTCGACATCACCTTCATTGCCACCATTGATGCCCTTCTGGTAATAAGGTTGACCAGACAAAGACTGAGCTTGCTTCAGTAAAGGGCATCTCTTAACATGCCAATCGAGGTTTGTTTCGAGTATAGAGCTGTCGAATTCAGCATCACATGTCAATAAACCAAAGTGTATAGCCGGTAGTGGTAATGGCGGTAAAATTAAACATGAAATCAGACGAAGATAGGTCAGAGGAAGAAGTTTTACTGAGATGGGTCGATTGGGCACTGAACCCACTGGCCATCGGATCTCTCGCTGTGGTTGCCGCAGAAGCTGCAGAAGAATCACGAAGAACGAAACATTAGAGAAATCGACGATGGAAAAAAGAGGAACAGTGGTGATGAGCTTACGAAGAACCCTTGAGAGGGAGGCTTGAGCAAAATCTCTTCTTTTGGGGGAGCCAGAATTTGCAGCGGCTCTCCATTCTCTCTCTCTCTCTCTCTCTCTACAGTTCAGCCATTCTCACTCTGTTTCAGCCCTAACTGCTGGTGCCTCTGATCAAGACATGGACTGCTTGGCTACCTCCACAACTGTATCCTGCTTGCGGAACAATATTTCCGTGTGCGAACTTGGACACATCCTTATCCGTGCTTACCTTTGTTCCGGTTCCATGCTCATGAACCGACTTACATATGGACCGTTCCGATTCCGGCTCTTAAGAAGAAAAGTGCAAATTATTGTCATCTGGATTTGTATAAGAGAAATTTACAAATAATCTCGCTTACTATTGTTTTATTTGTATATACTTATTTTTTTTGAGCGAAAGTTGTTTTCATTGATCAAATATTTCAATTACAATAATGTGCGTCAGAGACTCTCTGACCACCAAGAACAGACATAGAGCATGTAAAATACTCGCAATTGTTTTCATAAAATAACTGTCCCTGACGGTATTGGATTGGTGCCCCATGGGCTAGGACAGAAGGCGGAGGAAGGCAGAAAGGAGACCGGATGTCGGATGAGCTGATGGACCTCGACGGTAATAGCGATGACGGGAGGCGGCGGCTGCGGCAACTTCAGATATCTCGATGGGTGTCACGCCCCAAATCCGGTATTGACCGGATCCGAGACGCGACTTAGTGAAATTTAAACAATAACAATTTAAAACCATAATATTCGATATCGGTAAATAAAATAATTCAAAGGTATTAGAATTTATGAGTCCTACGCTCAGTAAAATACATAAATCCAAATATCCGTTACGTCACTACGAAACATAAAATAACATAACCCGGACCCTCGCTAGCCCCATGCTCCGCGATGTCCTCTACTCCAAGTCATGACCACTACCTGTAGAAAACACAGTAAATAGGGGGGTGAGCTTGACGCTTAGTAGGGAAAATCATCAAAACCTCCTTATCTCGAACTTAACAAAACGCTTTTCCAAAATTTAAAATATAATAAAGGTTTTAACACAATACGACTTTTGAACCTAATGAAAGCCAAGACCCCTCTTTAAACTCGGATACTCAATGTCCAACGATACCATCACCGATTCCACACAACGCCTACCCCGAGGCCACACCACGGAACAACACAAACACAATTTCACCAATACATACTCGGATCACGGGACTCAGATGGCCTCAGGGAAATGGTCGGTCTCTGCCTGATCTCTCGCACTCTGGTCGGCTCACGTAAGTGCCGCTCCACAACAAAAACCTGCTCTACCAGGTTAGAGTAAACCTGGGTCCTCAAAACAGCGAACCTTCCCACGATCGCAGGGCGAAGCCCTTCCTCGAAACGTCGGCAACGGAAAGCCTCAGTCTGAACCATAACATGAGCAAAACGAGTCGAAGAGGTGAACCCCGCTTCGTACTCGGACACTGACAGTCCTTCCTGAGCTGCGGTCTGGGCCGTCTCAGCCCTTTCATGCCCCTCAGCGGGCGCGCCCTGGGCACTAGTCGCCCCTGTCGACCCAATGGTCGCTGATCGTCCTCGGCCTCTAATGGGCCGTCTCCTGGTACCTCGCGGAACGTAGCATCGGGCCATGACGTAAAACCTCTGCACGGATAACGCACACGCTCAGGTCTTTAACTCGAACAGAGCACACGTTTAACATAGCTACACCATACCCCATCCTTACTATTCTTAAAGGTGACCCACTCAGAACAAAACGTCCACACACGAACAGCACAGCTTAAACAGCTCTTTAAAACTTCAGTCCATCACACAAAGGAGGGGCAACAAGTCTCACAATTCAATCACAGTCAATCAGTACACGCACAACATAACAGGCTTACACGCAGCCAATCAGTCCACAAAATCACAAGCAGCACGAAACTCACAGTCTCAATCGTACTCATTAACACAAGTTGTAAAAACTTATTCTTGTAGCAAAATAATACATGTGGATATCATCTCGTTACAACTCGGTTCAAGCGTCCCCGAACTACGTTGTAACCAACTGATATCCCCACTATCATGATTTCCTGCAGTCAAATCATAATAGAATATACATTCCAATTTTACAGAAATTTCGGCATGACTCGTTGGAAAAACTTAAACAACCATCCGCGCACGCGGGTCAACATTTCACAATCAAACATCCAAATTGAACCCTTTAACATGTGGTTCACACATATCAATCACAGCAAAAGTACACATAGCAGTAAGATGCTGCCAATACCACTCGGGTTTCTACCCTTTACTCAATTAACATCCTTTTCGGGTCACTCTTCCAACTTTAATCCTTAAATAACGGTCAACATTTTTGAACAAGTCAACACTTCAACAAGTCAACACTTCAATAAGTCAACACTTCAATAAGTCAACACTTCAACTTTATCAATCATGGGACGGCCAACCAAGGTGGCAATCCACTTAACGATCTTACAACTAACACTTCATGACCAGTCTGAGCACCGCTCGTTAAACCAACCCCGATCATACCATTCGGCACAATAAATTACACTCAACATTCATTCAAGCATTCATTCAATCAAAGCATCACAATTAATCTAATTTAATTTGACTCTTATCTTAACTTAAATGCTAAGCAAGTACGGCATGTGAGGCAAACACAAAAAATCCTGCGGCTCATCACGGCCAATCTACCAACATACAGCAAATCGAGTCAGAGATACACGTCAAGTAAAGCAGACAACATGACATAAAGGAGCCAAAACTTAAACGAAGCACTTAAACAAATAAGGCTCTTGTCTTTCCACTCTACGCATAAGATATTTCCGACTTGCGTCACTGAGTACTACAACTTAGACCACCTAACTCTACCCACCTAATTGACGTACGGTCCGAGGTTTTGGAAACAATTTTCAAAATGAAACCAGGCTCTGATACCAAATTGTCACGCCCCAAATCCGGTATTGACCGGATCCGAGACGCGACTTAGTGAAATTTAAACAATAACAATTTAAAACCATAATATTCGATATCGGTAAATAAAATAATTCAAAGGTATTAGAATTTATGAGTCCTACGCTCAGTAAAATACATAAATCCAAATATCCGTTACGTCACTACGAAACATAAAATAACATAACCCGGACCCTCGCTAGCCCCATGCTCCGCGATGTCATCTACTCCAAGTCATGACCACTACCTGTAGAAAACACAGTAAATAGGGGGGTGAGCTTGACGCTTAGTAGGGAAAATCATCAAAACCTCCTTATCTCGAACTTAACAAAACGCTTTTCCACAATTTAAAATATAATAAAGGTTTTAACACAATACGACTTTTGAACCTAATGAAAGCCAAGACCCCTCTTTAAACTCGGATACTCAATGTCCAACGATACCATCACCGATTCCACACAACGCCTACCCCGAGGCCACACCACGGAACAACCCAAACACAATTTCCCCAATACATAGTCAACGACACTCACAAGTACAATCATAAACAATCCAAGCAAGGCGTTCTTAAACACACAATCATAACCAAGGAAAACACCCAAAGTCACAACACAGAAATACACATTCAATTCAGGCAATATCAAAGACACAAATCGTAACCCTTGCACGGTCTAGGGAGCAACCCTCTCGGCCCGGCGCAGCCGTACGCAAATTCCCCAACACAAAGTCGGGATAGGCGGTCGACCTCATCGCGGAACACAGCGTTTTACCGATCAACGGAAGGTAGGGAAATCAGACTGTTATATCAACAATTGAGTATATTAATTACTCATTATCCATGATACATTATTAACGAATACCTTCAATGGCAGTTTATCCATGATATGCCACATACAAAACTTGTGATGCGTGTCTAGCATGACTTTAGGAATTGCGATTTTCATAACAGATCTTGATTTGTCACAAAGTATCGAGGTTGTTTGTTATTCATTTATTTCAGAAAAGCGTTGAATATCCACGTGAATGATTCTGTGTCTTCGCGTGTAATAAGGCCAACACCGAATGTAACTGATTTTTTATAGTTATCAACCCCGGTGAATGGACATATAGGCATAACATACATGTTCCGTTTAAAATCAATTAGTAACATTTCATGTGAATTATAAAAAAATATAATGAAGGTTACATGTTACACTCACTTGTTTGTTCTATAGGTTGAATCAAAGGTAACACAGTCGTCATATAGCTCGTAGTTCTTGACTGATATTTCATCACACCAGAATAAACGTGTAAGTCTTCCAGTTGCATCCTCATCATAGTCATATGGGAAAGAGTTGTTTGCACTCTTTTTTATTTAAATTCGTCCAAAACTATTTGCACATCACCGTCACCGATGAATGCTTTCAGTTGTCTTTCATAGTTAATGAAGTCGCGTTTCAGCGCGCCTACATGTTCAACAGCGCCACACCGTTGGCTCATTAATGCGTAAGCATCCAATGGTCCTATACCAGCTTTTTTGCAATCATTCAACCACTGGACATGTTGTTCGCCAACGTGTCTTTTACCCCTTAACTGATGTGACTGAGCTTTACCAACAAGCGGGTGATTGTGTCCTTCTATAAATTTTGAAACTATATATCCCTCTTCATTAGATACGAAAGTAAATCGGATCATAGCTTCACAGTTTGTTCGGGTCAATAACCGCTTTCTTTTCTTTGTAGTACTTGACTCTGCACTGTCTTTATTGGGTTTGACTTCACCTTCTTTTGAACATACCATGTATTTGATCTTTATTTGTCTACCTTTTCCCAATTTTTCTGAATACCTTTTTGTGTTAAACCCACCGAGACCACCATACGTTTGATAGAAACTTATTCCATGATTTAGTGTCTTGAACTTTTGGCCTTCGTATGGAGTTTGCCCAGACCCACACGATGGAATGTATGTCATCGACCCTCCGGGAGAATGCAATACTGTACATTCCGATGATGAATCGCTGACATTACCTTCCATTGCTTCGGAGATCATCAGAAAATGTAAATAGAAGATATAAAATGTAATTCAATGAATTTAAAACATAATTGTACAACTCATACCTCCCATCCAAGATTTATACCAAATAAATCACATATTTCAGATTTGCATATCATATTACATGTTGCATTAATATGATCATTGTAAAGAACTTGCATATTTCGTGCGATGTATATTTGGTTTGAATACGAATGCAGAAGAGTTTCGCAACCACTGTGTATTATCTACAGCGAAGTGTACCGAAGCGTTCGTGATATCGAAGTTTGAAGTTCATGTGTTGGAGTTATTTTGCAGATGAATGCGAACCATGTTAATGTCTGGATCGATTGTTGATATAATTGTGATTCGTTTTGATCGTCTATTTGAATTTGAAATTCATATTCTGTCATGGCATATAACCGTGATTTATTTCTTTCAATCAGGAGATGCGATTCGATCACAGAAAACATACGTTTGAGTTATTGTTATGTTTTACGCAATTACCCTTTATATTGCGCGCGTATCAATTGAACAATTGCGTTTCATTATAATACAACGGGCCGTCGATTTGATTCCATCTATGAACTGAATTGGTCCGCACGGATCGCAGCCCAATTTGAGTTCGCAGTAGAGACCGTCCCATATATATAAATATAGGACAACAATCAGGTACAAACTTGTATCTTTCGTCAGAACGTAGAACTATCAATCTGGGCTCTTGGATCGTAGAATTAATGGCCCGGATTTAATGCATATCTTTTAATATTTTTTTAATTAATGCATATCTTGTAATTGATTTCGTAATCAATCACCACCCCCCCTGAATTTCGGTGGCCATTCGATCTGAGTAATCAATGGCCCAGATATATAGGGGAACAATCAAGTACAAACCTTATTTCGGGTAAGAACGTAGAACTAATCTGGGCCATTGATTACTCAGTTCGAATGGCCACCGAAATTCAGGGGGGGGGGGGGGGGGGTGATTGATTACGAAATCAATTACAAGATATGCATTAATTTAAAAAATATTAAAAGACATGCATTAAATCTGGGCCATTAATTCTACGATCTAAGGGCCCAGATTGATAGTTCTACGTTCTGACGAAAGATACAAGTTTGTGCCTGATTGTTATCCTATATATATATATATATATATATATATATATAGGATTGGTATCAGGTAAAAACCCTCCTTATTTTGCAAACTACGAACTCACCAGGTGCTGACACGTGGGCGCGCGCGCTGTTGATGCGCGCGCACAGTGCTGACACGTGGCGCGCATAATGCTAATAGGTTGGCCTATTAGCACTGTGCGCGCCAAACTATTAGCACCGTGCGCGCGCGTGGTCAACACGCTCACGCGCGCGGGCAGAGGCGCGCGCGCATCTGCCACGTGTCAGCATCGTGCGCGCTCTGCTGACGTCACTTTGACCGCATCATGTGGCTTAGATTGGTTCGTAGTTTGCACAATAAGGAGGGTTTTTACTGGATAGCCACCCTATATATATATATATAGGGTTGGTATCAAATACAAACCACCCCTTATTGTGCAAACAACGAACTCACCAGGTGCTGACACGTAGGCGCGCGCGCACAGTGCTGACACGTGGCGCGCATAGTGCTAATAGTTTGGGCGCACAGTGCTAATAGTTTGGCACTGTGCTAAACTATTAGCATTGTGCGCGCCAAACTATTAGCACCGTGCGCGCACGTGGTCAACACGCTCACGCGCGCGGGCAGAGGCGCGCGCGAATCTGCCACGTGTCAGCATCGCGCGTGCTCTGCTGACGTCACTTTGACCGCATCCTGTGGCTTAGATTGGTTCGTAGTTTGCACAATAAGGATGATTTTTACTTGATAGCTACCCTATATATATATATAGGGTATATATATATATATATATATATATATATATATAGGGGAACTTTTAGGTACGACTCAATCTTTAAATACGAAATACTACTTAATCCCAACTTTGGAATCGCAAATTGCCCAAGGGCTGCGATTTTCGCATGGCCTATTTTTTTTCACCAAGTTTCTTATTTTGATCTTTCCCGCTTCGTTTCAACTCCGATTTAATTTTTTCTTGCACCAAAAACTTTCTTTTTTCAAGATCTATCTATCAAGTACCATATTGAATATGTTTTGAAGCAAAAAAAAAAAAACATGTACAAGCAAAAACACAAATCGTTAACTGTGTACTATTGTATGTTCTTGCAACTAAATTTGTATGAATAAGCTAATCTTAATGTATGTTTTAATTAATCTTAATTTAATAGCTTACACGTACAAAACATACATACGCATACAAATGAAAATAGTAAGAACATACATTAAGTTTAGCGTATACATACAACTGAAACAACATACATTAAGGTTGGCTTACACATACAAATGAAAATGACAAGAACATACATTTAAAATTGTATAAACATAAGTTCAACATACATATATAACTGAAAATTAAAAAACATGCATTTGTAAAAACATACATTAAGATTGGCTTATTCATACAAATGAATTTGCAAAAACATACATTAGTGCACGGTTAACAATTTGTGTTTTTGCTTGTACATGTTCTTTTTTGCTTCAAAAAAGAACATTCACTAATTTAATATTTCCCGATTCGTTTGAACTCCGATTAGCTTCAAACTTGCGCCAATATTTTTATTTTTTCAAGGGCTTTAAATCAAGATCAATCATGAATATATTTTGAAGCACGAAAATAAAAAGGTATATCGGAGTGATAAAAAATGTTGAGTGTCGATAAATCTTCACTAATAAATGTTTTATATCGGAGGTATCAAACTAGTGCTAAATGCTGATAAAAACATGTACTGAGGTGATAAAAATCATGTTCAATTTTGATAATAAGTGTGATAAACTAATCATGATCAGTTTTGGAGAATGGGGTGATAAAACCAGTGTAGAGTGTTGATAAAACCAGTGTAAAGTGTTGATAAAACCAGAGCAAAGTGTTGATAAAAATTAGCCAGATATAATTTCCTTAAAAACCAGCCCCGAAATAAAAAAATTCGTGCTTCAAAAAAAACCATGTGATGGGGATGATAAAACACACGTAATTGAATGATAAACCTAGTGTTTAGTGTTGATAAAACTAGTGTTCATAAAAAGCACGCGATGAGGTGATAAAAACATGATCAGTTTTGGAAAATGAGGTGATAAAACCAGTGTAAAGTGTTGATAAAACCAGTGTAAAAGTGTTGATAAATCCAGAGCAAAGTGTTGATAAAAATTACCCAGATTTTTTTTAAAAAAAAAATCAACCCTGAAATAATTTTTTTTTCGTGCTTCAAAATATATTCATGACTGATCTTGATTTAAAGCCCTTAAAAAAACAAAACTAATGGCGCAAGTTTGAAGCCAATCGGAGTTCAAACGAAGCGGGAAAAATTAAATTAGTGAATTGATTAAAAAAAAATAACATGATAGTTTTACTAAAAAGCCCTTACCACTTATTAAAAAGTGCTATTTTTTTTGCAGTCAACAAGTCAACTACTCAATTGCATCTCATCCATCCATTCTTGAAATGGATGGCTTAGATTGGTTCTCTAGTTTTTAGGTTAAGACATGGTTTGTATTTGATTTCTCCTCTCTCTCTATATATATATAGGGTTGGTATCAAATACAAACCACCCCTTATTGTGCAAACTACGAACTCACCAGGTGCTGACACGTGGGCGCGCGCGCTGCTGGTGCGCGCGCACAGTGCTGACACGTGGCGCGCAGAGTGCTAATAGTTTGACACTATGCTAAACTATTAGCACTGTGCGCGCCAAACTATTAGCACCGTGCGCGCGCGTGGTCAACACGCTCACGCGCGCGGGCAGAGGCGCGCGCGAATCTACCACGTGTCAGCATCGCGCGCGCTCTGCTGACGTCACTTTGACCGCATCCTGTGGCTTAGATTGGTTCGTAGTTTGCACAATAAGGATGGTTTTTACTTGATAGCTACCCTATATATATATACACACAAGTTTGTACCATATACACTAAATTCGCAAACCATATACACTAAATCCGCGAAACATATACACTAAATCCGCAAACCATATACACTAAATTTGCAAAAACATATTCACACATCCACACACGTATTCAAAAACACATCAGAATATATGCAATCCACTACTTGTTAGAAAGCTCTTGAAAAAATACGAATATTGGCGCAAAAAAAAATTAAATCGGAGTTGAAACGAAGCGGGAAAAATTAAATTAATGAACTTGGTGGGGGGAAAAAGATAAGCATTTCTAAGCGCGACACGTGTCATGTTGTTGTTGAGTTCGCAAGTTCGCATTTTAAGAGGGGTCACCATAAATACCAAACAATTGATGATTATCAAGATTTACAAACCTCTCCTAACTAATAATCTAATATTTTAAACGAGGCATAATAAAAACACATTTCAATTAAGTAGATAAATCATAAGTAGGTGAAATCCTAATGCTTTTACCAGTATAAGAAAATGCGATCTTTTCAATTAAGCAAGAGCGATAAAGGTTCTATTGAAATCTTCTATATTAAGGTGTTGTAGAGTGACGCTTAATCGAGATGGGTGTCATCATGTAATAACGTGCAAATAACCCAGTGTCAGATGAGTGAGCAAGAAGTAGAGAGAAATGTGTTTAATCCTTTTGAATCAAGCGATAAAGATAGAGTTTATTGATACATTTACATTAGGCAAAGGGTTACATTCAAGCAACATATGTGATTGAGTTATTCCACACGTTCAATGTTTTAAGCCGGTTGAATGTATTATAAAGTTAAATAAAGAAAAAAGTTAGTTCATATAGGTATATATTTGTAATGACCCTTATTAAAATTCGATATCAACAAAATAGAGTTTATAGGCTGCTTCAAGATGAGACAAAGTTGTGTTCTTTCTGAAAATACGACATACGACCGATCTTCAATTCATAGCATGTTTCAACATATCAAGAGATGGTTTATTTTGAAAAAAACTTTATGATCCAGATGAGACAAAGTTGTGTGTTCTTTGTAGAAATGCTCACTAACATCTTAAAATTGCAAACATACAAGCCCGTTATATTCTTTAATAGTTACGGTTTGCATTTTGAATAATTTTATAACAGATACTGTGTTTAACATTAATAGTAATACAGGTTTTCTTTCATATATACACGATGAAATTAAAATTGTATTTTAATTCATACTATATATTGTTGTTATTGCTTAAAAGGTAACAGTTACAACATGTACCTAGTTATGTGTAAAGGAAACTATTACATACGATGCGCGGCGAATTCACCTAGATGTACACCCACCTAGATGTACACCCCTACAAAATAGCATCAATAACTTATAACAAATCATACTTAAATAGCGTCGATAACTTATTCGGTAAGTGCACAAACAAAAAATTATTAAGACCGACTAGATACTAGTAAGGATGGTGCTCAAAATATCCCAATCCCAGCGAGGCATGGAACAAAACTCTTGACACTAATGTAAACACTAACAGGGTCATCATTAATGTAAACCCTATTAACAGGGTCATCATTAAGCTTACAAAACTGGTGGTTCTCTTGGTCATACCAAAACAAGCCTCTCTGTCCCACTTCAAATAAGATTCTGGTTTTACATGCAGAAAAACATATCGGAACCATCAAGAGGTTATCCTTGACAACAGAAGGCGGAGGCGGCGGTAGCACAGCTTTTGGATTGGATAGAGACAAGATTTTTGACCACTGCCAAGAATAAGCCTTATTAGAAATAGAAGCACATTTTATATCGATCATCCAAACCTCGTACCTCTCAACCTCCAATGCTTTAACCACCAAACACAATCGCCCGTCCAAACAAGTCATATTCGGGTAGTACTTGACCTCGCCAAAATCAGGAGTTTCCACCTCGTGAAACTCTTCCGCAGCAAGAACAAAACATATAACCTTATTTATCTTGTATTATGTGCTTATTCTCCACTCGAGGCACCAATACTGCACACCCTCGACACATTCCATACCCGAACATTCCAGCCATGAATATTGGTGTCGATCTTTCCATTGATACCGACACCACCTGTCGTTTTTAATGTCATAAATCATAAGCTCAAAGGTACGCTCAAACATACGCGTAATCTCGGTGATCAACTTGTAACAATCATGAGCACTGTCGTACCCAAATCCACAAAAGGCAACATTAGCATCACCAGCAGGGTTTGGAGGTACAATGTGATGTTTCCTCGTCGCTGGGTTGGACACAACCATCTTCTTGCTAAACCGTTGCTGGAGAACAAGCAGACCCCGACACGAAGCCATTATGTAGGCGTCTCTATCTTGAAATGGATTGCGGATTTGTCTAAGAGTAATGCTTTCATCTTCTATCAAATTCAAATCGATCAAGTAATGGTGGTACGACAGACGGCCGGATGCAGACTTCATTTCTTTCTGAATCAATAAAAATTGTTGGTCTAGTGCAGTGCGTTCTATTTGAAGGCGGTAGAAATAAGGGTCGGTCTGAATTAACGAACACCATGCTTTGGAGACGCATGTGAAGCGCACGAGGTCCTTGGCCGGCACTCGGCCAATGATCTCGATAATAACCTCCTCTGGAATTATCTCAGACTATACTCTTCCTTGTCTTTTGTTTTTGTTTTCCATAGCTGATAATTCTTCCAATTTATGAGATATGATCAACCTTAAAATACATGTTACATATGGTGTATTAATAATATTATGAAAAATAAAATGGCTTGCAAATTGTGCAGAAGAAAAAAAAATCAGTCGGCTGAATATTGATCCAAACTAAAAAAAAAAACGTAATATCACAGTTAAACAACAAAATCAAACACGTGGAATTGGAAAGAGAGCATAAAAAGCTGAAACAAATCTTACCTCGGATCAGATCTGATTTCTTTCGGGTTTGTTGTCTTGGAAGAAGAAAAACCTGTTTGTTTCAACCCTATATATATATATGCTAAATATATTACGTTCTATGTAGCTGCACTTAGGCATCAAACTCTTTAAACAGAGAAGAAATGAGTTTGACCCACAAAAGGCTCTTAGGTTATAAGTAATTTATGCAGTTAAGGAAGGCAAGTGCTGTTGTAGTTGAATAGAGTCTCAGCCTCTCAGCGAAAGGGATATGTATGCATCAATCATAGTGAGAGACAAACTCCTCCATTTTCTGATAAGCATTAGATTTAGGGAAAATTACAGCTAGTTACACAAAAGAATTCATGATTTTTACCTAGTTACACCTAAATATTTTTTTTCGTAATTTTCCAAAATTTTCATTTTACTACCTTTCCATTAGTTTTTTGACGAAAAAAAAGGTCATGTGTCATGCCCTTATTTTTCCCAAAAATGACATAAATGCCCTTTTACAAAAAAAAATCTCCCTCATTTTCACTCTATCATTATTGGGAAAATAACAATTTGTATAAGGGCACTTATGTCATTTGAGGGAAAATAAGGTCATGTGCATGGCACATGACTTTTTTCTGTTCTAAAACTAACGGAAATGTAGTAAAGTCAAAGTTTTGGAAAATTAAGGTATCTCTAAACGAAAAAAAAAAAGGTTCGGTTAAAATCATGGATAATTAGGTGTAGCTGGGTATAATTTTCCCTTAAATCTATTCTATGGAATGGTCTTTTAGGGGACAAACTCCTTACATTTGTGTCGTGCAAGTTAGCTAGGGTGGCTTGTCAACCAGCATGATGATATATGTATTCATGTTTGTAATTAATCATTCGTTTGGAATTTTGTTCATATGCTTGAATAAAAAGGATTGAGCAATGTTTATGCAGGAAAGATGGATGAGAGGCCATGAATTGAGTTCATAAACATATATTAAGAAATTCAGAAACGAAATAGCAACCAAACAGTAAGGTTTTTCAGTAATAATAATCAATTACACCAAAATTTATCTTTGAAAGACAGTTACAATAACAATTAGACTTTGTTGCATAGAACTATATGAATCGTAGACATAACTCTGTAGAATCAGGCTACTATTTGGCTTCTTCCCTATAACAAGTTACTCTGCATACAACTAAGTCAAAAACTTTCATGTCTCACAAGTAGTTGACATCCCTTGCAAGCAATAAATGGTTTTCAGGTGAGATGCTTGAGGGCACATACTTGACAAGCCGTGTATCGAGTCCATGTTGCTTGACCCACATCAACCTCCCTACATCAATTATCTGCTTGCATACAAATCCCAGCACTGCCCTTTCTGCTGCTTTCATGTTTCTTACAGCATCTTCAACTGTGCTTGCATTGCCGCCATATTCTCCTTTCTCACTGTATCAATATGAACCAAATCATATGTGAATCCAATCTTTCTGAAAAGAAAATTTTCATGCACATACAAGTACGGAATAGTTACATGGAATTCAAATGCAGGTTGAAATCCGTATCATCAGAAATGTCTGAACTGTAGTCAGCATCCACTGCCCAGCTTGTAAACCATGTAATAGAATGGAACTCTTCTTTGGTGATCCCCAAACTAACTATGTATTTTTTATCTTCAGAAAATCCAGTTTATGTTGTTAGAAAAATCACAATATAACAGAAAAATATAAGCAATGTTGTAATTAAGGTAAGATGAATGATTAGTGATTACTTATGTAGTGCTTCCACTGACACAGATGGTGGCAACATGTTGCTATAGCCAGACCTCTAAGGTATCGTCTCCCACTTAAATCTTCAGCATTTTCCTGATTACCCGATTCCCCTAAACAACATCTTAGAGTCAAATCTGCACTTTAGACGTTGAGAAGATAAAAAAATATTAGACACCAAATACAATACTTATCATTAAATCTTCAGCATTTTCCTGATTACCCGATTCCCCTAAACAACATCTTAGAGTCAAATCTGCACTTTAGACGTTGAGAAGATAAAAAAATATTAGACACCAAATACAATACTTATCATTAAACATATAACTAATTTCATAGACAGTTTTCATATTTGAAGGTGAATTTAGAAACATTTTTTATCACCTGTTGCTGGCCCGCAGAGATGTTTACCAATACCTAGATAAGGAACTCCTTGCAATGACTCAACTGCACTCAAGTTTAAGTCCTCAACTGCAAAAGTTGAATTTCATAAGGTAACACGTCAGTACACATCCACTAGCACGGTATACAATAATAAGTTACCAAGATGTATTGCAAAAAAAGGATAAAGACGAGGATGGTACATTTTACTTCATTGTATCATGATCACTAGACTAGACACTTGATCTTCCCCCAAAGACCACTCATTATAGTTATGAACAATTTCAAAGGAGAATAAAAAAACCAGTAGAGATTCACTATAATAATCATTTCATGAAACAGGATACGACACTTGAAATCCTTACTGTCAATTCTCAATCTCTCTAATATCAAGCTTTCTTTCTGTCGCAGGGATCGGTCAGCCTATGAGCAGCAAAAGACATGGGAGAAAAATAATATGACTATCAAAAAAGTGATGCAAAAACATAAACAGGGATGAGAAAACACTCCTTAAAATATACATGCAAACAATGATGATTACATGTACACTAGATGAATTACGATACAAAAAACCCAAATGGTAATTGCAAAATTAGAACTATCATCTAGTATATATGTAATTATCATGTGTTTGTAGTTTAAGAAGGTATTTGTATTTGAACATATGATTTACAAGTACCTTGAGTTTGTAAGCTTTTCTTTCCACCAAAAAGACCCTTCTGATTCCATAACAATCTGCAAGCATTTGTGTTAAGTAGCCTCTCCCTGCTCCAAACTCGACCACTGCAGGAACGCCACCGTTATACTTATGTTGATCACCGTCCTGGGTTGCTTCCCCATAAGAGCTCTTCAACACTCCAATATCCTCCAAGTTCCCAAGAATTGACACCTGCTGCATAACATGTTTCTCCTGAAAGGGAATTTTCCTGAAAACAAGCAACTCATCTTACAAACCCCTAAAACCCTCCATGTGGAATGACACTAAAAAAGTGAAGAAATTTAGTGTCAAGGTACCTGTCAACTTCCCTCTTGATCCACATATCACAAGCTTGGGGAGTTTTGTGTGAATTATGAATGTCATTACATATCGAAGCATGAACAGATACAATCTTTCTAATCAATGCATAGAACACAGGTAGAGTCATACTGTACACAGCATTCCTCTTCATTTCAGAGGTAATGACAGTACGTGATGAAGGAGGCAAAGTGGTATCATCAGTGGCCAATATCTCTTTCTCCTCTTGTTCGACATCACCTTCATTGCCACCATTGATGCCCTTCTGGTAATAAGGTTGACCAGACAAAGACTGAGCTTGCTTCAGTAAAGGGCATCTCTTAACATGCCAATCGAGGTTTGTTTCGAGTATAGAGCTGTCGAATTCAGCATCACATGTCAATAAACCAAAGTGTATAGCCGGTAGTGGTAATGGCGGTAAAATTAAACATGAAATCAGACGAAGATAGGTCAGAGGAAGAAGTTTTACTGAGATGGGTCGATTGGGCACTGAACCCACTGGCCATCGGATCTCTCGCTGTGGTTGCCGCAGAAGCTGCAGAAGAATCACGAAGAACGAAACATTAGAGAAATCGACGATGGAAAAAAGAGGAACAGTGGTGATGAGCTTACGAAGAACCCTTGAGAGGGAGGCTTGAGCAAAATCTCTTCTTTTGGGGGAGCCAGAATTTGCAGCGGCTCTCCATTCTCTCTCTCTCTCTCTCTCTCTACAGTTCAGCCATTCTCACTCTGTTTCAGCCCTAACTGCTGGTGCCTCTGATCAAGACATGGACTGCTTGGCTACCTCCACAACTGTATCCTGCTTGCGGAACAATATTTCCGTGTGCGAACTTGGACACATCCTTATCCGTGCTTACCTTTGTTCCGGTTCCATGCTCATGAACCGACTTACATATGGACCGTTCCGATTCCGGCTCTTAAGAAGAAAAGTGCAAATTATTGTCATCTGGATTTGTATAAGAGAAATTTACAAATAATCTCGCTTACTATTGTTTTATTTGTATATACTTATTTTTTTTGAGCGAAAGTTGTTTTCATTGATCAAATATTTCAATTACAATAATGTGCGTCAGAGACTCTCTGACCACCAAGAACAGACATAGAGCATGTAAAATACTCGCAATTGTTTTCATAAAATAACTGTCCCTGACGGTATTGGATTGGTGCCCCATGGGCTAGGACAGAAGGCGGAGGAAGGCAGAAAGGAGACCGGATGTCGGATGAGCTGATGGACCTCGACGGTAATAGCGATGACGGGAGGCGGCGGCTGCGGCAACTTCAGATATCTCGATGGGTGTCACGCCCCAAATCCGGTATTGACCGGATCCGAGACGCGACTTAGTGAAATTTAAACAATAACAATTTAAAACCATAATATTCGATATCGGTAAATAAAATAATTCAAAGGTATTAGAATTTATGAGTCCTACGCTCAGTAAAATACATAAATCCAAATATCCGTTACGTCACTACGAAACATAAAATAACATAACCCGGACCCTCGCTAGCCCCATGCTCCGCGATGTCCTCTACTCCAAGTCATGACCACTACCTGTAGAAAACACAGTAAATAGGGGGGTGAGCTTGACGCTTAGTAGGGAAAATCATCAAAACCTCCTTATCTCGAACTTAACAAAACGCTTTTCCAAAATTTAAAATATAATAAAGGTTTTAACACAATACGACTTTTGAACCTAATGAAAGCCAAGACCCCTCTTTAAACTCGGATACTCAATGTCCAACGATACCATCACCGATTCCACACAACGCCTACCCCGAGGCCACACCACGGAACAACACAAACACAATTTCACCAATACATACTCGGATCACGGGACTCAGATGGCCTCAGGGAAATGGTCGGTCTCTGCCTGATCTCTCGCACTCTGGTCGGCTCACGTAAGTGCCGCTCCACAACAAAAACCTGCTCTACCAGGTTAGAGTAAACCTGGGTCCTCAAAACAGCGAACCTTCCCACGATCGCAGGGCGAAGCCCTTCCTCGAAACGTCGGCAACGGAAAGCCTCAGTCTGAACCATAACATGAGCAAAACGAGTCGAAGAGGTGAACCCCGCTTCGTACTCGGACACTGACAGTCCTTCCTGAGCTGCGGTCTGGGCCGTCTCAGCCCTTTCATGCCCCTCAGCGGGCGCGCCCTGGGCACTAGTCGCCCCTGTCGACCCAATGGTCGCTGATCGTCCTCGGCCTCTAATGGGCCGTCTCCTGGTACCTCGCGGAACGTAGCATCGGGCCATGACGTAAAACCTCTGCACGGATAACGCACACGCTCAGGTCTTTAACTCGAACAGAGCACACGTTTAACATAGCTACACCATACCCCATCCTTACTATTCTTAAAGGTGACCCACTCAGAACAAAACGTCCACACACGAACAGCACAGCTTAAACAGCTCTTTAAAACTTCAGTCCATCACACAAAGGAGGGGCAACAAGTCTCACAATTCAATCACAGTCAATCAGTACACGCACAACATAACAGGCTTACACGCAGCCAATCAGTCCACAAAATCACAAGCAGCACGAAACTCACAGTCTCAATCGTACTCATTAACACAAGTTGTAAAAACTTATTCTTGTAGCAAAATAATACATGTGGATATCATCTCGTTACAACTCGGTTCAAGCGTCCCCGAACTACGTTGTAACCAACTGATATCCCCACTATCATGATTTCCTGCAGTCAAATCATAATAGAATATACATTCCAATTTTACAGAAATTTCGGCATGACTCGTTGGAAAAACTTAAACAACCATCCGCGCACGCGGGTCAACATTTCACAATCAAACATCCAAATTGAACCCTTTAACATGTGGTTCACACATATCAATCACAGCAAAAGTACACATAACAGTAAGATGCTGCCAATACCACTCGGGTTTCTACCCTTTACTCAATTAACATCCTTTTCGGGTCACTCTTCCAACTTTAATCCTTAAATAACGGTCAACATTTTTGAACAAGTCAACACTTCAACAAGTCAACACTTCAATAAGTCAACACTTCAATAAGTCAACACTTCAACTTTATCAATCATGGGACGGCCAACCAAGGTGGCAATCCACTTAACGATCTTACAACTAACACTTCATGACCAGTCTGAGCACCGCTCGTTAAACCAACCCCGATCATACCATTCGGCACAATAAATTACACTCAACATTCATTCAAGCATTCATTCAATCAAAGCATCACAATTAATCTAATTTAATTTGACTCTTATCTTAACTTAAATGCTAAGCAAGTACGGCATGTGAGGCAAACACAAAAAATCCTGCGGCTCATCACGGCCAATCTACCAACATACAGCAAATCGAGTCAGAGATACACGTCAAGTAAAGCAGACAACATGACATAAAGGAGCCAAAACTTAAACGAAGCACTTAAACAAATAAGGCTCTTGTCTTTCCACTCTACGCATAAGATATTTCCGACTTGCGTCACTGAGTACTACAACTTAGACCACCTAACTCTACCCACCTAATTGACGTACGGTCCGAGGTTTTGGAAACAATTTTCAAAATGAAACCAGGCTCTGATACCAAATTGTCACGCCCCAAATCCGGTATTGACCGGATCCGAGACGCGACTTAGTGAAATTTAAACAATAACAATTTAAAACCATAATATTCGATATCGGTAAATAAAATAATTCAAAGGTATTAGAATTTATGAGTCCTACGCTCAGTAAAATACATAAATCCAAATATCCGTTACGTCACTACGAAACATAAAATAACATAACCCGGACCCTCGCTAGCCCCATGCTCCGCGATGTCATCTACTCCAAGTCATGACCACTACCTGTAGAAAACACAGTAAATAGGGGGGTGAGCTTGACGCTTAGTAGGGAAAATCATCAAAACCTCCTTATCTCGAACTTAACAAAACGCTTTTCCACAATTTAAAATATAATAAAGGTTTTAACACAATACGACTTTTGAACCTAATGAAAGCCAAGACCCCTCTTTAAACTCGGATACTCAATGTCCAACGATACCATCACCGATTCCACACAACGCCTACCCCGAGGCCACACCACGGAACAACCCAAACACAATTTCCCCAATACATAGTCAACGACACTCACAAGTACAATCATAAACAATCCAAGCAAGGCGTTCTTAAACACACAATCATAACCAAGGAAAACACCCAAAGTCACAACACAGAAATACACATTCAATTCAGGCAATATCAAAGACACAAATCGTAACCCTTGCACGGTCTAGGGAGCAACCCTCTCGGCCCGGCGCAGCCGTACGCAAATTCCCCAACACAAAGTCGGGATAGGCGGTCGACCTCATCGCGGAACACAGCGTTTTACCGATCAACGGAAGGTAGGGAAATCAGACTGTTATATCAACAATTGAGTATATTAATTACTCATTATCCATGATACATTATTAACGAATACCTTCAATGGCAGTTTATCCATGATATGCCACATACAAAACTTGTGATGCGTGTCTAGCATGACTTTAGGAATTGCGATTTTCATAACAGATCTTGATTTGTCACAAAGTATCGAGGTTGTTTGTTATTCATTTATTTCAGAAAAGCGTTGAATATCCACGTGAATGATTCTGTGTCTTCGCGTGTAATAAGGCCAACACCGAATGTAACTGATTTTTTATAGTTATCAACCCCGGTGAATGGACATATAGGCATAACATACATGTTCCGTTTAAAATCAATTAGTAACATTTCATGTGAATTATAAAAAAATATAATGAAGGTTACATGTTACACTCACTTGTTTGTTCTATAGGTTGAATCAAAGGTAACACAGTCGTCATATAGCTCGTAGTTCTTGACTGATATTTCATCACACCAGAATAAACGTGTAAGTCTTCCAGTTGCATCCTCATCATAGTCATATGGGAAAGAGTTGTTTGCACTCTTTTTTATTTAAATTCGTCCAAAACTATTTGCACATCACCGTCACCGATGAATGCTTTCAGTTGTCTTTCATAGTTAATGAAGTCGCGTTTCAGCGCGCCTACATGTTCAACAGCGCCACACCGTTGGCTCATTAATGCGTAAGCATCCAATGGTCCTATACCAGCTTTTTTGCAATCATTCAACCACTGGACATGTTGTTCGCCAACGTGTCTTTTACCCCTTAACTGATGTGACTGAGCTTTACCAACAAGCGGGTGATTGTGTCCTTCTATAAATTTTGAAACTATATATCCCTCTTCATTAGATACGAAAGTAAATCGGATCATAGCTTCACAGTTTGTTCGGGTCAATAACCGCTTTCTTTTCTTTGTAGTACTTGACTCTGCACTGTCTTTATTGGGTTTGACTTCACCTTCTTTTGAACATACCATGTATTTGATCTTTATTTGTCTACCTTTTCCCAATTTTTCTGAATACCTTTTTGTGTTAAACCCACCGAGACCACCATACGTTTGATAGAAACTTATTCCATGATTTAGTGTCTTGAACTTTTGGCCTTCGTATGGAGTTTGCCCAGACCCACACGATGGAATGTATGTCATCGACCCTCCGGGAGAATGCAATACTGTACATTCCGATGATGAATCGCTGACATTACCTTCCATTGCTTCGGAGATCATCAGAAAATGTAAATAGAAGATATAAAATGTAATTCAATGAATTTAAAACATAATTGTACAACTCATACCTCCCATCCAAGATTTATACCAAATAAATCACATATTTCAGATTTGCATATCATATTACATGTTGCATTAATATGATCATTGTAAAGAACTTGCATATTTCGTGCGATGTATATTTGGTTTGAATACGAATGCAGAAGAGTTTCGCAACCACTGTGTATTATCTACAGCGAAGTGTACCGAAGCGTTCGTGATATCGAAGTTTGAAGTTCATGTGTTGGAGTTATTTTGCAGATGAATGCGAACCATGTTAATGTCTGGATCGATTGTTGATATAATTGTGATTCGTTTTGATCGTCTATTTGAATTTGAAATTCATATTCTGTCATGGCATATAACCGTGATTTATTTCTTTCAATCAGGAGATGCGATTCGATCACAGAAAACATACGTTTGAGTTATTGTTATGTTTTACGCAATTACCCTTTATATTGCGCGCGTATCAATTGAACAATTGCGTTTCATTATAATACAACGGGCCGTCGATTTGATTCCATCTATGAACTGAATTGGTCCGCACGGATCGCAGCCCAATTTGAGTTCGCAGTAGAGACCGTCCCATATATATAAATATAGGACAACAATCAGGTACAAACTTGTATCTTTCGTCAGAACGTAGAACTATCAATCTGGGCTCTTGGATCGTAGAATTAATGGCCCGGATTTAATGCATATCTTTTAATATTTTTTTAATTAATGCATATCTTGTAATTGATTTCGTAATCAATCACCACCCCCCCTGAATTTCGGTGGCCATTCGATCTGAGTAATCAATGGCCCAGATATATAGGGGAACAATCAAGTACAAACCTTATTTCGGGTAAGAACGTAGAACTAATCTGGGCCATTGATTACTCAGTTCGAATGGCCACCGAAATTCAGGGGGGGGGGGGGGTGATTGATTACGAAATCAATTACAAGATATGCATTAATTTAAAAAATATTAAAAGACATGCATTAAATCTGGGCCATTAATTCTACGATCTAAGGGCCCAGATTGATAGTTCTACGTTCTGACGAAAGATACAAGTTTGTGCCTGATTGTTATCCTATATATATATATATATATATATATATATATATATATATAGGATTGGTATCAGGTAAAAACCCTCCTTATTTTGCAAACTACGAACTCACCAGGTGCTGACACGTGGGCGCGCGCGCTGTTGATGCGCGCGCACAGTGCTGACACGTGGCGCGCATAATGCTAATAGGTTGGCCTATTAGCACTGTGCGCGCCAAACTATTAGCACCGTGCGCGCGCGTGGTCAACACGCTCACGCGCGCGGGCAGAGGCGCGCGCGCATCTGCCACGTGTCAGCATCGTGCGCGCTCTGCTGACGTCACTTTGACCGCATCATGTGGCTTAGATTGGTTCGTAGTTTGCACAATAAGGAGGGTTTTTACTGGATAGCCACCCTATATATATATATATAGGGTTGGTATCAAATACAAACCACCCCTTATTGTGCAAACAACGAACTCACCAGGTGCTGACACGTAGGCGCGCGCGCACAGTGCTGACACGTGGCGCGCATAGTGCTAATAGTTTGGGCGCACAGTGCTAATAGTTTGGCACTGTGCTAAACTATTAGCATTGTGCGCGCCAAACTATTAGCACCGTGCGCGCACGTGGTCAACACGCTCACGCGCGCGGGCAGAGGCGCGCGCGAATCTGCCACGTGTCAGCATCGCGCGTGCTCTGCTGACGTCACTTTGACCGCATCCTGTGGCTTAGATTGGTTCGTAGTTTGCACAATAAGGATGATTTTTACTTGATAGCTACCCTATATATATATATAGGGTATATATATATATATATATATATATATATATATATATATATATAGGGGAACTTTTAGGTACGACTCAATCTTTAAATACGAAATACTACTTAATCCCAACTTTGGAATCGCAAATTGCCCAAGGGCTGCGATTTTCGCATGGCCTATTTTTTTTCACCAAGTTTCTTATTTTGATCTTTCCCGCTTCGTTTCAACTCCGATTTAATTTTTTCTTGCACCAAAAACTTTCTTTTTTCAAGATCTATCTATCAAGTACCATATTGAATATGTTTTGAAGCAAAAAAAAAAAACATGTACAAGCAAAAACACAAATCGTTAACTGTGTACTATTGTATGTTCTTGCAACTAAATTTGTATGAATAAGCTAATCTTAATGTATGTTTTAATTAATCTTAATTTAATAGCTTACACGTACAAAACATACATACGCATACAAATGAAAATAGTAAGAACATACATTAAGTTTAGCGTATACATACAACTGAAACAACATACATTAAGGTTGGCTTACACATACAAATGAAAATGACAAGAACATACATTTAAAATTGTATAAACATAAGTTCAACATACATATATAACTGAAAATTAAAAAACATGCATTTGTAAAAACATACATTAAGATTGGCTTATTCATACAAATGAATTTGCAAAAACATACATTAGTGCACGGTTAACAATTTGTGTTTTTGCTTGTACATGTTCTTTTTTGCTTCAAAAAAGAACATTCACTAATTTAATATTTCCCGATTCGTTTGAACTCCGATTAGCTTCAAACTTGCGCCAATATTTTTATTTTTTCAAGGGCTTTAAATCAAGATCAATCATGAATATATTTTGAAGCACGAAAATAAAAAGGTATATCGGAGTGATAAAAAATGTTGAGTGTCGATAAATCTTCACTAATAAATGTTTTATATCGGAGGTATCAAACTAGTGCTAAATGCTGATAAAAACATGTACTGAGGTGATAAAAATCATGTTCAATTTTGATAATAAGTGTGATAAACTAATCATGATCAGTTTTGGAGAATGGGGTGATAAAACCAGTGTAGAGTGTTGATAAAACCAGTGTAAAGTGTTGATAAAACCAGAGCAAAGTGTTGATAAAAATTAGCCAGATATAATTTCCTTAAAAACCAGCCCCGAAATAAAAAAATTCGTGCTTCAAAAAAAACCATGTGATGGGGATGATAAAACACACGTAATTGAATGATAAACCTAGTGTTTAGTGTTGATAAAACTAGTGTTCATAAAAAGCACGCGATGAGGTGATAAAAACATGATCAGTTTTGGAAAATGAGGTGATAAAACCAGTGTAAAGTGTTGATAAAACCAGTGTAAAAGTGTTGATAAATCCAGAGCAAAGTGTTGATAAAAATTACCCAGATTTTTTTTAAAAAAAAAATCAACACTGAAATAATTTTTTTTTCGTGCTTCAAAATATATTCATGACTGATCTTGATTTAAAGCCCTTAAAAAAACAAAACTAATGGCGCAAGTTTGAAGCCAATCGGAGTTCAAACGAAGCGGGAAAAATTAAATTAGTGAATTGATTAAAAAAAAATAACATGATAGTTTTACTAAAAAGCCCTTACCACTTATTAAAAAGTGCTATTTTTTTTGCAGTCAACAAGTCAACTACTCAATTGCATCTCATCCATCCATTCTTGAAATGGATGGCTTAGATTGGTTCTCTAGTTTTTAGGTTAAGACATGGTTTGTATTTGATTTCTCCTCTCTCTCTATATATATATAGGGTTGGTATCAAATACAAACCACCCCTTATTGTGCAAACTACGAACTCACCAGGTGCTGACACGTGGGCGCGCGCGCTGCTGGTGCGCGCGCACAGTGCTGACACGTGGCGCGCAGAGTGCTAATAGTTTGACACTATGCTAAACTATTAGCACTGTGCGCGCCAAACTATTAGCACCGTGCGCGCGCGTGGTCAACACGCTCACGCGCGCGGGCAGAGGCGCGCGCGAATCTACCACGTGTCAGCATCGCGCGCGCTCTGCTGACGTCACTTTGACCGCATCCTGTGGCTTAGATTGGTTCGTAGTTTGCACAATAAGGATGGTTTTTACTTGATAGCTACCCTATATATATATACACACAAGTTTGTACCATATACACTAAATTCGCAAACCATATACACTAAATCCGCGAAACATATACACTAAATCCGCAAACCATATACACTAAATTTGCAAAAACATATTCACACATCCACACACGTATTCAAAAACACATCAGAATATATGCAATCCACTACTTGTTAGAAAGCTCTTGAAAAAATACGAATATTGGCGCAAAAAAAAATTAAATCGGAGTTGAAACGAAGCGGGAAAAATTAAATTAATGAACTTGGTGGGGGGAAAAAGATGAGCATTTCTAAGCGCGACACGTGTCATGTTGTTGTTGAGTTCGCAAGTTCGCATTTTAAGAGGGGTCACCATAAATACCAAACAATTGATGATTATCAAGATTTACAAACCTCTCCTAACTAATAATCTAATATTTTAAACGAGGCATAATAAAAACACATTTCAATTAAGTAGATAAATCATAAGTAGGTGAAATCCTAATGCTTTTACCAGTATAAGAAAATGCGATCTTTTCAATTAAGCAAGAGCGATAAAGGTTCTATTGAAATCTTCTATATTAAGGTGTTGTAGAGTGACGCTTAATCGAGATGGGTGTCATCATGTAATAACGTGCAAATAACCCAGTGTCAGATGAGTGAGCAAGAAGTAGAGAGAAATGTGTTTAATCCTTTTGAATCAAGCGATAAAGATAGAGTTTATTGATACATTTACATTAGGCAAAGGGTTACATTCAAGCAACATATGTGATTGAGTTATTCCACACGTTCAATGTTTTAAGCCGGTTGAATGTATTATAAAGTTAAATAAAGAAAAAAGTTAGTTCATATAGGTATATATTTGTAATGACCCTTATTAAAATTCGATATCAACAAAATAGAGTTTATAGGCTGCTTCAAGATGAGACAAAGTTGTGTTCTTTCTGAAAATACGACATACGACCGATCTTCAATTCATAGCATGTTTCAACATATCAAGAGATGGTTTATTTTGAAAAAAACTTTATGATCCAGATGAGACAAAGTTGTGTGTTCTTTGTAGAAATGCTCACTAACATCTTAAAATTGCAAACATACAAGCCCGTTATATTCTTTAATAGTTACGGTTTGCATTTTGAATAATTTTATAACAGATACTGTGTTTAACATTAATAGTAATACAGGTTTTCTTTCATATATACACGATGAAATTAAAATTGTATTTTAATTCATACTATATATTGTTGTTATTGCTTAAAAGGTAACAGTTACAACATGTACCTAGTTATGTGTAAAGGAAACTATTACATACGATGCGCGGCGAATTCACCTAGATGTACACCCACCTAGATGTACACCCCTACAAAATAGCATCAATAACTTATAACAAATCATACTTAAATAGCGTCGATAACTTATTCGGTAAGTGCACAAACAAAAAATTATTAAGACCGACTAGATACTAGTAAGGATGGTGCTCAAAATATCCCAATCCCAGCGAGGCATGGAACAAAACTCTTGACACTAATGTAAACACTAACAGGGTCATCATTAATGTAAACCCTATTAACAGGGTCATCATTAAGCTTACAAAACTGGTGGTTCTCTTGGTCATACCAAAACAAGCCTCTCTGTCCCACTTCAAATAAGATTCTGGTTTTACATGCAGAAAAACATATCGGAACCATCAAGAGGTTATCCTTGACAACAGAAGGCGGAGGCGGCGGTAGCACAGCTTTTGGATTGGATAGAGACAAGATTTTTGACCACTGCCAAGAATAAGCCTTATTAGAAATAGAAGCACATTTTATATCGATCATCCAAACCTCGTACCTCTCAACCTCCAATGCTTTAACCACCAAACACAATCGCCCGTCCAAACAAGTCATATTCGGGTAGTACTTGACCTCGCCAAAATCAGGAGTTTCCACCTCGTGAAACTCTTCCGCAGCAAGAACAAAACATATAACCTTATTTATCTTGTATTATGTGCTTATTCTCCACTCGAGGCACCAATACTGCACACCCTCGACACATTCCATACCCGAACATTCCAGCCATGAATATTGGTGTCGATCTTTCCATTGATACCGACACCACCTGTCGTTTTTAATGTCATAAATCATAAGCTCAAAGGTACGCTCAAACATACGCGTAATCTCGGTGATCAACTTGTAACAATCATGAGCACTGTCGTACCCAAATCCACAAAAGGCAACATTAGCATCACCAGCAGGGTTTGGAGGTACAATGTGATGTTTCCTCGTCGCTGGGTTGGACACAACCATCTTCTTGCTAAACCGTTGCTGGAGAACAAGCAGACCCCGACACGAAGCCATTATGTAGGCGTCTCTATCTTGAAATGGATTGCGGATTTGTCTAAGAGTAATGCTTTCATCTTCTATCAAATTCAAATCGATCAAGTAATGGTGGTACGACAGACGGCCGGATGCAGACTTCATTTCTTTCTGAATCAATAAAAATTGTTGGTCTAGTGCAGTGCGTTCTATTTGAAGGCGGTAGAAATAAGGGTCGGTCTGAATTAACGAACACCATGCTTTGGAGACGCATGTGAAGCGCACGAGGTCCTTGGCCGGCACTCGGCCAATGATCTCGATAATAACCTCCTCTGGAATTATCTCAGACTATACTCTTCCTTGTCTTTTGTTTTTGTTTTCCATAGCTGATAATTCTTCCAATTTATGAGATATGATCAACCTTAAAATACATGTTACATATGGTGTATTAATAATATTATGAAAAATAAAATGGCTTGCAAATTGTGCAGAAGAAAAAAAAATCAGTCGGCTGAATATTGATCCAAACTAAAAAAAAAAACGTAATATCACAGTTAAACAACAAAATCAAACACGTGGAATTGGAAAGAGAGCATAAAAAGCTGAAACAAATCTTACCTCGGATCAGATCTGATTTCTTTCGGGTTTGTTGTCTTGGAAGAAGAAAAACCTGTTTGTTTCAACCCTATATATATATATGCTAAATATATTACGTTCTATGTAGCTGCACTTAGGCATCAAACTCTTTAAACAGAGAAGAAATGAGTTTGACCCACAAAAGGCTCTTAGGTTATAAGTAATTTATGCAGTTAAGGAAGGCAAGTGCTGTTGTAGTTGAATAGAGTCTCAGCCTCTCAGCGAAAGGGATATGTATGCATCAATCATAGTGAGAGACAAACTCCTCCATTTTCTGATAAGCATTAGATTTAGGGAAAATTACAGCTAGTTACACAAAAGAATTCATGATTTTTACCTAGTTACACCTAAATATTTTTTTTCGTAATTTTCCAAAATTTTCATTTTACTACCTTTCCATTAGTTTTTTGACGAAAAAAAAGGTCATGTGTCATGCCCTTATTTTTCCCAAAAATGACATAAATGCCCTTTTACAAAAAAAAATCTCCCTCATTTTCACTCTATCATTATTGGGAAAATAACAATTTGTATAAGGGCACTTATGTCATTTGAGGGAAAATAAGGTCATGTGCATGGCACATGACTTTTTTCTGTTCTAAAACTAACGGAAATGTAGTAAAGTCAAAGTTTTGGAAAATTAAGGTATCTCTAAACGAAAAAAATAAAGGTTCGGTTAAAATCATGGATAATTAGGTGTAGCTGGGTATAATTTTCCCTTAAATCTATTCTATGGAATGGTCTTTTAGGGGACAAACTCCTTACATTTGTGTCGTGCAAGTTAGCTAGGGTGGCTTGTCAACCAGCATGATGATATATGTATTCATGTTTGTAATTAATCATTCGTTTGGAATTTTGTTCATATGCTTGAATAAAAAGGATTGAGCAATGTTTATGCAGGAAAGATGGATGAGAGGCCATGAATTGAGTTCATAAACATATATTAAGAAATTCAGAAACGAAATAGCAACCAAACAGTAAGGTTTTTCAGTAATAATAATCAATTACACCAAAATTTATCTTTGAAAGACAGTTACAATAACAATTAGACTTTGTTGCATAGAACTATATGAATCGTAGACATAACTCTGTAGAATCAGGCTACTATTTGGCTTCTTCCCTATAACAAGTTACTCTGCATACAACTAAGTCAAAAACTTTCATGTCTCACAAGTAGTTGACATCCCTTGCAAGCAATAAATGGTTTTCAGGTGAGATGCTTGAGGGCACATACTTGACAAGCCGTGTATCGAGTCCATGTTGCTTGACCCACATCAACCTCCCTACATCAATTATCTGCTTGCATACAAATCCCAGCACTGCCCTTTCTGCTGCTTTCATGTTTCTTACAGCATCTTCAACTGTGCTTGCATTGCCGCCATATTCTCCTTTCTCACTGTATCAATATGAACCAAATCATATGTGAATCCAATCTTTCTGAAAAGAAAATTTTCATGCACATACAAGTACGGAATAGTTACATGGAATTCAAATGCAGGTTGAAATCCGTATCATCAGAAATGTCTGAACTGTAGTCAGCATCCACTGCCCAGCTTGTAAACCATGTAATAGAATGGAACTCTTCTTTGGTGATCCCCAAACTAACTATGTATTTTTTATCTTCAGAAAATCCAGTTTATGTTGTTAGAAAAATCACAATATAACAGAAAAATATAAGCAATGTTGTAATTAAGGTAAGATGAATGATTAGTGATTACTTATGTAGTGCTTCCACTGACACAGATGGTGGCAACATGTTGCTATAGCCAGACCTCTAAGGTATCGTCTCCCACTTAAATCTTCAGCATTTTCCTGATTACCCGATTCCCCTAAACAACATCTTAGAGTCAAATCTGCACTTTAGACGTTGAGAAGATAAAAAAATATTAGACACCAAATACAATACTTATCATTAAATCTTCAGCATTTTCCTGATTACCCGATTCCCCTAAACAACATCTTAGAGTCAAATCTGCACTTTAGACGTTGAGAAGATAAAAAAATATTAGACACCAAATACAATACTTATCATTAAACATATAACTAATTTCATAGACAGTTTTCATATTTGAAGGTGAATTTAGAAACATTTTTTATCACCTGTTGCTGGCCCGCAGAGATGTTTACCAATACCTAGATAAGGAACTCCTTGCAATGACTCAACTGCACTCAAGTTTAAGTCCTCAACTGCAAAAGTTGAATTTCATAAGGTAACACGTCAGTACACATCCACTAGCACGGTATACAATAATAAGTTACCAAGATGTATTGCAAAAAAAGGATAAAGACGAGGATGGTACATTTTACTTCATTGTATCATGATCACTAGACTAGACACTTGATCTTCCCCCAAAGACCACTCATTATAGTTATGAACAATTTCAAAGGAGAATAAAAAAACCAGTAGAGATTCACTATAATAATCATTTCATGAAACAGGATACGACACTTGAAATCCTTACTGTCAATTCTCAATCTCTCTAATATCAAGCTTTCTTTCTGTCGCAGGGATCGGTCAGCCTATGAGCAGCAAAAGACATGGGAGAAAAATAATATGACTATCAAAAAAGTGATGCAAAAACATAAACAGGGATGAGAAAACACTCCTTAAAATATACATGCAAACAATGATGATTACATGTACACTAGATGAATTACGATACAAAAAACCCAAATGGTAATTGCAAAATTAGAACTATCATCTAGTATATATGTAATTATCATGTGTTTGTAGTTTAAGAAGGTATTTGTATTTGAACATATGATTTACAAGTACCTTGAGTTTGTAAGCTTTTCTTTCCACCAAAAAGACCCTTCTGATTCCATAACAATCTGCAAGCATTTGTGTTAAGTAGCCTCTCCCTGCTCCAAACTCGACCACTGCAGGAACGCCACCGTTATACTTATGTTGATCACCGTCCTGGGTTGCTTCCCCATAAGAGCTCTTCAACACTCCAATATCCTCCAAGTTCCCAAGAATTGACACCTGCTGCATAACATGTTTCTCCTGAAAGGGAATTTTCCTGAAAACAAGCAACTCATCTTACAAACCCCTAAAACCCTCCATGTGGAATGACACTAAAAAAGTGAAGAAATTTAGTGTCAAGGTACCTGTCAACTTCCCTCTTGATCCACATATCACAAGCTTGGGGAGTTTTGTGTGAATTATGAATGTCATTACATATCGAAGCATGAACAGATACAATCTTTCTAATCAATGCATAGAACACAGGTAGAGTCATACTGTACACAGCATTCCTCTTCATTTCAGAGGTAATGACAGTACGTGATGAAGGAGGCAAAGTGGTATCATCAGTGGCCAATATCTCTTTCTCCTCTTGTTCGACATCACCTTCATTGCCACCATTGATGCCCTTCTGGTAATAAGGTTGACCAGACAAAGACTGAGCTTGCTTCAGTAAAGGGCATCTCTTAACATGCCAATCGAGGTTTGTTTCGAGTATAGAGCTGTCGAATTCAGCATCACATGTCAATAAACCAAAGTGTATAGCCGGTAGTGGTAATGGCGGTAAAATTAAACATGAAATCAGACGAAGATAGGTCAGAGGAAGAAGTTTTACTGAGATGGGTCGATTGGGCACTGAACCCACTGGCCATCGGATCTCTCGCTGTGGTTGCCGCAGAAGCTGCAGAAGAATCACGAAGAACGAAACATTAGAGAAATCGACGATGGAAAAAAGAGGAACAGTGGTGATGAGCTTACGAAGAACCCTTGAGAGGGAGGCTTGAGCAAAATCTCTTCTTTTGGGGGAGCCAGAATTTGCAGCGGCTCTCCATTCTCTCTCTCTCTCTCTCTCTCTACAGTTCAGCCATTCTCACTCTGTTTCAGCCCTAACTGCTGGTGCCTCTGATCAAGACATGGACTGCTTGGCTACCTCCACAACTGTATCCTGCTTGCGGAACAATATTTCCGTGTGCGAACTTGGACACATCCTTATCCGTGCTTACCTTTGTTCCGGTTCCATGCTCATGAACCGACTTACATATGGACCGTTCCGATTCCGGCTCTTAAGAAGAAAAGTGCAAATTATTGTCATCTGGATTTGTATAAGAGAAATTTACAAATAATCTCGCTTACTATTGTTTTATTTGTATATACTTATTTTTTTTGAGCGAAAGTTGTTTTCATTGATCAAATATTTCAATTACAATAATGTGCGTCAGAGACTCTCTGACCACCAAGAACAGACATAGAGCATGTAAAATACTCGCAATTGTTTTCATAAAATAACTGTCCCTGACGGTATTGGATTGGTGCCCCATGGGCTAGGACAGAAGGCGGAGGAAGGCAGAAAGGAGACCGGATGTCGGATGAGCTGATGGACCTCGACGGTAATAGCGATGACGGGAGGCGGCGGCTGCGGCAACTTCAGATATCTCGATGGGTGTCACGCCCCAAATCCGGTATTGACCGGATCCGAGACGCGACTTAGTGAAATTTAAACAATAACAATTTAAAACCATAATATTCGATATCGGTAAATAAAATAATTCAAAGGTATTAGAATTTATGAGTCCTACGCTCAGTAAAATACATAAATCCAAATATCCGTTACGTCACTACGAAACATAAAATAACATAACCCGGACCCTCGCTAGCCCCATGCTCCGCGATGTCCTCTACTCCAAGTCATGACCACTACCTGTAGAAAACACAGTAAATAGGGGGGTGAGCTTGACGCTTAGTAGGGAAAATCATCAAAACCTCCTAATCTCGAACTTAACAAAACGCTTTTCCACAATTTAAAATATAATAAAGGTTTTAACACAATACGACTTTTGAACCTAATGAAAGCCAAGACCCCTCTTTAAACTCGGATACTCAATGTCCAACGATACCATCACCGATTCCACACAACGCCTACCCCGAGGCCACACCACGGAACAACACAAACACAATTTCACCAATACATACTCGGATCACGGGACTCAGATGGCCTCAGGGAAATGGTCGGTCTCTGCCTGATCTCTCGCACTCTGGTCGGCTCACGTAAGTGCCGCTCCACAACAAAAACCTGCTCTACCAGGTTAGAGTAAACCTGGGTCCTCAAAACAGCGAACCTGCCCACGATCGCAGGGCGAAGCCCTTCCTCAAAACGTCGGCAACGGAAAACCTCAGTCTGAACCATAACATGAGCAAAACGAGTCGAAGAGGTGAACCCCGCTTCGTACTCGGACACAGCTGTCACGCCCTAATTTCAGAAAACCGAACTCGGGACGCGACGTTCGATTATAAGAAAACACTTTGAAACCTTTTCCATTAAAACCCTTTACAATACCAGTTAAGTTCAACAAAAGATAATTACAACCCAAAATACAACGTCCCACAAGCGGACAAAAAGGCGAGGTATCCGTCGCTAGACCAAAAGTAAAAACCCGGGCTCCGCTCCTAGCTCCACAAGCTTCGAGAGCTCACCTAGTCCGTCCCACGAACAGTACCTGTAGGAAAAGCAGCTAGGGGTGAGCGTTCGCTCACCACCACGGATAACAGACTGACTATGGCATAATTAGTAGATAAAGCCAGTAACACTAAAACCAAACCCAACTCCGGGACCACAGTCCCCAACTCAAATACTCAACTGACCCACAACCCATTACTTTCCTCAACAGACGCAACACTCGATAAAAACAGTGTAGACCCGACACAACTATCGACGACCTCCTCAAGGACTCGAACGAAACGACACAACACCAAACAAGATCACAAAGGATCGCACACCAGCTGCTCAGTAACCATTCTCAATCAGGTCAGGGTTCGACCTATCGCAATTCCTCGACACGAAGTCGGATCAGGCTGTCGGCCTTTCAAACTCGCAATTCCTCGACACTAAGTCGGATCAGGCTGTCGACCTTTAAAACTCGCAATTCCTCGACACTAAGTCGGATCAGGTTGTCGACCTTTAAAACTCGCAATTCCTCGACACTAAGTCGGATCAGGCTGTCGACCTTTAGAACTCACCACCCCAGGTAACCACAATCACACACACAATCACAGGCAAGTTCAATCACACAGGCACTCAAGGCCACTCAAGACTCCTCAACAGTCAAGACTCGGGCTCAACAACCCCACGGGCACTCACTGCCACTCAAGACACACCAACGGTCAAGACTCGGGTTCAACAACCCCACGGCACTCACTACCACTCAAGACACCAAATTAAAATACACGGGCTCTCAAGGCCACTCAAACGCAACAACAATTAACGCACAACAACCTCCGGCATAATCGATGCCTCCAACAGTCCTAAGATCACTAGTTTCACAAACAACCTCCGGGCATGGTCATATGCCTCCAGTAAAACAATTATCGCTAAGTTCTCTGTTCCTACGACACTACTAAGTGTCACATGCTTTTCTCATAATTACTAAATTCCCGTAACATGCTTTTCTGATAAACGCTACAACCCCGTATCATACTTTTCTAGTATTTAAATTAAACCTACTCAACCCACGACACCCCGGTGTCACATGCAAATCTACTGTTAACTTTCCCTAGTCAGGGCCGAGATCCGGCTACTTTTCCCTACCTCAACCGAAGAGCACCCGTTACGCTTCCTAGCTGCTGACGTTCCGGCTCGCTACCTCTGGGCTTCACTTCGATCGAAGCCAGACGCTAAAGATAACACGAAAGCCATAATTAGAGTCGGTTCCCGGGTTAATTTAAAGGTCACGATTAATCCAATTTAAAACCGACAGTTGTCCTTTAACTCGAGCGGGATAAAAGCGGGGTCACGGCAAATCGGGTTTGAGTACCCGAGCACCGAAACCGGTGCATGCGAGGCACGGTTCCAATGCACGAATCCCGAGGTCCGATTCAGCGGTCCGCTTTTGTTCCTTTGTAAACTCAAATAGCAGTCCAATTTAAACACTCGGTCACCAAAGCGATTTCGGTTCGCTCCAGAGTCTAAAACCGTCTAAAAACAAAACTGATTCCAAACCCCTTTTGATTTCCCTGTTTTCGTTTTAAAACCTTTTAAATTAAATCGGATCCAGTTTTATCTTGATTATCCGTTCAACTTCAAATGATTTTGTTTGCAACCGAAACAGATCAAACGAACTCGTTTTCAACGAATCGAAACTTAAACTCTCCTCTTTTAATTTTCTTTCAAAATTCCTTTTCTGATCTTTTCCATTCCTAAGGGGTACAGAAATCAAAAGACGTTCCAGATCTACAGTCATTTTTTACGTCCGAAATGAAAACGTCGAATTTTTATTCCAAATAACGTTTTATCTTCTTCACAGAAATTACAACGCAATTCGTCTTTTCAAAACAAAAACACAGAAGCTAAATACAAAGGAGACGAACGGACGGAAAATAAACCGGCCGCCGGCGACTAAACCCCCAGGCACGAACCTCACTGGAGGGAAGGGCGGCTGGGCGTGCATGGCGGTGCACGGCGGCGCACGGCGGCGGTACACGGCGGGGACCTTCCACGCCCCAGATCCGGACGGCCCCGGTGGCTCTGTCCCGGAGCTGTCGAACACGCCGGCGAAGGGAGGAGAAGACGAAGGAGAGGACGGCGGCGGAGGATACGGTCTCAGATCCGGACGGCTCGGTGTCCCGTCCCGGATCTGGTGAGCTCGCCGGCGAGGCAGGCCCGAGAGAGGGAGGCGCTCGGCGACGGGAAACCAGACGGTGAAGGACGAGGGCTCGGCGGTGGCGCCGTGGCTGGACGGAGACGGCGAGGAGAGAGGGCGGTGGTGGCGTGAGAGGAGTGGCCGGAGATGGAGGGCTCGGTGACTGGACGGAGAGGGAAGGAGACGGGGCGGCGTGGTCGGTTTCCGGCGAGATGAGATGGCGAGGGGAGGGGTCGGCCGAGGCTCGAAGAAGACGAAGAAGAAGGAGTGAGGAGGGAGTCGGGTTCGGCTGCGGGAGGAAGAAGGAGAGGATATGGGTTTCAGACCCAACCCTCCCTCTTATACCCGAGCTCAACCGGGCCTGGGCTTCTGGCCTGGCACACGGGCCTGGCAAAGTGGGCCGCACGACCCAAACCGGGGCTTGACTGGGGCCTGCTCGGCCTGGCCTGATCTGGCTTCCTTTTTTTTCTTCTTCTTCTTTTTCTTTCGCAGACGATCACCAATTTCAACTCGATTTTCCAACCTTGACGTTTCAAGACGATAAAATTTAATATTTTGCTTCTTTTAATTTAGCCGGACTTTACAATCTTCCCCCCTTAAATAAATTTCGTCCTCGAAATTAAAAACAGACGTACTTCGGGAGTCGAACTGGTCGGGGTACTTCGCGCGATCCTATTCCTCGCGTTCCCAAGTCGACTCGGCCTCGTGGTGTCGCCACAACACCAGCTCTAAGCGGATAACCTTTCCGCGCAGGACCTGCTCTCGTGGATCCCTTTCCCACATCAGATTCTCCTCACACGGGGCATCACCCGTCACCTCGACATCTGCCCACTCAAAGACGTACTCAAAACCTCGAAAGGCCCGATACACCGCGGGGCTAACCCGCCTCCGCCGCGGTTGAAACGCATTAGTCCATCTTTCGAACTCACCTCCAGGGATACAGGACCACTGATTACTGACTCGAGAGGTCGGCGCCGTTAGTCAGCATAGCTCCTGCTGACTCCGCGCGGTCTTCAACCGCTCACGTTTCGGCTCGACCGACTCAGCTGTCTCTCGGTCCGGTTCTAGGCCCAGTAAACCCTCATTCCCCACTTATGCCCAGTACGGGGGCGATCGACCCGGCCTACCATACAACGCTTCGAATAGTGCCATCATGATACTGGCCTGAAAGCTGTTGCTGTAGGTGAATTCGTCCAATCACTCACGAAACCCATCGTGACGTGCCCCCATTTCCACTGTGCAACCCGCAGTGGCTGCAATAATCCAGCGGGATGCTGTTGTTCGGCTTTCACCTGCCGACGAGCGAGGCATCGCGATACTAACCCCGCGACCGCTCTCCGCATCCCGCTCCACTAGACATGCCACCTGATGTCGCGCTCCTCTTAGTGCTATTCACGTGCACTGTTAGACGCGAATGCTGCGACTCTCGTAGCTCGTCGGCTCCGCCGTCACGCGGTAAGTACAAACCTCCACGATACCGTAACTCCCAATTTGTACAACGATCCCAGTCCTCGGCGTCCGTACCGCCGGCAACTATCTCTCGGATCCTGTCGTCCAGAAAACACCACCGCAAACTGATTTAAGAACAGCCGGACTACACTGTTCATCAGGTCCAAGAACGCTGCAGGTGTGTTCGGTAGTTCAGAGTCATCACCCAGAACTCGTAAAGTTCATAGCATGTCCGGAATGCAGTCCTTGCGACGTCCCCCTCTCGGACTCGCAGCTGGTAGTATCCGGATCGTAGGTCGATCTTCGAGAAATACGTCGACCCTCTCAACTGGTAGAACATGTCATCAATTTTCGGCATCGGGTATCGGTCATTCACCGTAACCCGGTTCAGTTTCCGGTAGTCCATGCACATCCGAAGCTCTCCACTCTTCTTCTTCACGAAGGGTGCTGGCGCTCCCCACGGCGATGTGCTCGGACGAATAAGGCCCTTCTCCCGAAGTTCTTCGAGCTGACTCTTCAGTTTGGTCAACTCGGCTGGCGCGAACCGGTAAGGCGCCATCGATATCGCTGCCGTTCCCAGCACCAGATCAATCCCGAATTCCTCCTCACGAACTGGTGGCAACCCGCTCAATTCCTTAGGGAAGACCTCGGGGAACTCGCACGCCACTCGCGGTAATTCTCGGCTCTGCACGGCCGATACTTCCTTTACCGCAGACAAGCCGACATGAGAAACTCCGCTCCCACTGTCCAGAATACACGAACCTCTCGTGTTGCCCGTTGATACCGTCACTAGTCGTCTGTGATAGTCGGTATTGGCTTGGTACTTCGCCAGCCAATCTACTCCCACGATTACGTTAAAGGTTGACATTTAGTAAGTATCCTTCCCACGGATATGCGCACAAGTTCAATCGCTGTCGATCCTCACGGATCCTTGCAGTCTCTCTAAAACCTCGCTCCACTGCCATCGTCGTGCCTACCAACACCGAACACACCCGATCCTCGGGGTGAGGACTCGATCCAGCATCAGGGCTCTTGAGCCCTCTCTCGAACCTCCTGTATCGGCTCGCTTTTCTAACTCCGCAGGCACGACAGACCTTCGTCAGCACCACACTACCACCAACCGGCGTGTCCCGACGCAGGGGTGGACTCAACGGCTCTAAACTCAGCCTCGACTTTTCCGCACACTCGATGACACAAACGAGTGTGACGTCCCGGCATCCAACAGAAATGACGCTCAAGGCAGAGACCGAAAACCACTCCATTAGTCACCCTGGTAAGGTCTAGTGTAACCCTCACACGGTCCTCTAGGCATTACTTGTAACTTTCCGCAACCAAACCAGTGTTCGCTACTCGTCCCTTGCGGGAAAAGTAGTAAAGGGGATGAGCGTTATGCTCGCCTCCACGGACACCCGTTCGATTATGGCATACTAGTAACGCACTAAAGACTTACCGATCTAGCAAGGGCAAACCACTAACTCAAAACCGGATGCCAAACGTCACACCGCTCACGCTAACAACAACTTAGTACTCGCTCAAGTAAGATAAACCTCGACGCGGGAAACACGTCCTCAATTCAGTAACTCACTATTGTTCGCAACCTCAAACCCCATTTACCCGATCACGTAGGGAAACCTTAAGACGGGGACCACGCTCTCAACTAAGCAAACACCCTTGCCCACACTATTAAAACTTCAAAGGTAATAATACGTAAGCGAAACCTCAATTAAACCGCACAAACGCACACTAAATCGCGCAACGACAAACCTAACCGTACAACGAAACAACCACGAAACAATTGAAACCGTCTTACTGTACCGGGCCGGTACACGACCCCCGCCATGCCACTCTCCGGGCCGGTAACCTGGCCGGGTCGTGCCCTTTACCGGGCCGGCACCCAGGCCGTGCCGTGCCCTGTACCGGGCCGGCGTTCAATACCTGTCGGGCCCCTTACCGGGCCGACAGCCAAACCGGTCCACTCTACCTACCGGACCAAACTAGTGACCCTGATAATATAGCGGGAATGATTTCACCCTACTTACACCCGCTATGTCTACCCTAGGGCATTCGTAACCTTCCCGGCTGATAGCGACCCGTACACAAGTACGTCGCAGACAACGACCACCAAACACATAACACAGTTACGGTAAATCAAGACCGACCTCAAACACAAGCCAACACGGCCAAAAAAAAACAACACAATCACACGACCGCCGCTCACCGGTCAACCAAAGACGAACCTTGCCCACCGGGCCAACCAAAATCAACCATATGCCCACAGGGCCAATCAAGTCAAACATAAACGCCCACGGCGTCAAACAGAATCAAGATCAGCCCACTAGGCCAACCAATTTTTTAAAACTTTCTCCACTTTATTTTTTAAAACCTCGTACTTGACATCAGGTATTTACAACCCGGTCCAGGCGTCCCCGAACTACATTGTACCCACTTGACATCAACACCGTCACGCTCGACTACAGGGGCGCCCCTGAGTCGAGTCGCGACAGTTTAAAAACATTTCACGCAGCAACACACAAACACTGTGCCAGTAACCCCGTACTGCACAAGCACATAACAAAAACAGGACTCAAGTCCTAACGGGTCTACACACGAGTTCCGACTTGCGTACCCAACGCACGACGGGACTTTACTGACTCGACTCTCCCACCTAATTGACGGACAGTCTGAGGTGTGAAACCTCGAGCTCTGATATCAAGCTGTCACGCCCCAATTTCAGAAAACCGAACTCGGGACGCGACGTTCGATTATAAGAAAACACTTTGAAACCTTTTCCATTAAAACCCTTTACAATACCAGTTAAGTTCAACAAAAGATAATTACAACCCAAAATACAACGTCCCACAAGCGGACAAAAAGGCGAGGTATCCGTCGCTAGACCAAAAGTAAAAACCCGGACTCCGCTCCTAGCTCCACAAGCTTCGAGAGCTCACCTAGTCCGTCCCACGAACAGTACCTTTCCGTCGTCCCTGTCATTATCCTTTTATCTCCGATATCCTGATTGAGATAAGGCATAGAGCCGTCATCCTTATTATTCTCAATCACCGTTCCTTGATATGTGAGATGACTGAAGATATGATACCCAGTATCATGTGCATGGCCATGCTATTCTTCCAGTCACTCTCGATCAAGCGCCCGAGAACCGATATCTTTCCCATACCTTAGTATGAGGGATAAATCCCTTAGCCGTCTTTCGTGTAACTCATGTAGCCCGTCCCCAAGCCAATCCTGGCCGTTATGGAAGCCCTGTTACGGACAACGTTAGGCTCAGGTCAAACTCAGTTGTTGACTACATAGCGATCACAAAGACTCCTTGGTCTAAGGATACATGACAAGCTACAACACTGAATATGTTCATGACTTAATCTATGGCACATATTCAGGGCGGGTCGTCCAATATCATGTCCCACATGATATCTATGATCAGACTCCGGAATCTCATTCCAATGACTAACAGAACGTAAGCCATAAAGAGCCATCTTTCATACTAGTTGCTTCTAGTGAAGCTTTGTTGACTAGGGACCCATCGAGTGTGATCTATCTCGATCTATGGTTCTATTCGCATGGTGGGCATAGATCAGAGCACACATCGATATATTACTCCAACACATAAGTAATATAAAGTCGCTTTAATTTTATTGCTAACGATGATATATACATTTGGACATTTAGGATTGAACTACGGGCACTAAGACTAACAATCTCCCACTTGCCCTAGTTCCAATCTAAACTCCAATATGTCCCCATCGACTTTACATGTCTAACATGTTCAGGCAGTGACACTGCCTTAGTCAAAGGGTTGGCTATGTTATCATATGTAGCAATATAGGTTATCTTCACTTCACCTTAGTTCAGTATTTCTCTGATGAGGTGGATACGCCGCAGTACATGTTTGGATTTGTTATGCGATCTGGGCTTTTACCTTGCGCAATGGCCCTAGTGTTGTCGCAAAATGGATTCACCGGGCTGTATGGGTTTTTGATTACACCCAGCCCTGCCATGAATTTCCAAATCCACATAGCCTCCTTAGCTGCCTCTGCAGCATCCATGTACTTGGCCTCTGTCGTAGATTCGGCAATGGTATCTTGCTTTACGCTCTCCCAGCTAAAGCTCTGCCATTCAGCGTAAACACATATCCTGACTGACTTTTAAAGTCATCTGGATTTGTCTTGGAAAACTAGCGTCTACTCATCCTTCGACGACTAGTTCAGCATCATCTTTCCCCCGGGTTAGAATGATGTCTATTGGTACAACATAAGGCTTACGAGACGTCCGGTCTCATACATGTCATGGCATAGATGATCAATCCTGCCCCTAGGCTCATAGGATTCTCATCATCCTTTTCAGCTCATCAGCTGTCTTAGGACACCGAGTCTTGCTGAGATAAATGCCATGACTAGTGGGTAAGAGTACTTTCTTTGAATCGAGCACTAAGAACCTACTCAATGCCTTGTTCACATAGGTTCCCTGACTTAAATCCAAGACCCTCTTGGTGCGATCTCTACATATCTTAATCCCTAAGATATAAGAAGCATCGCCTAAGTCATTAATTGAAAAACACTTCCTCAACCCAGCTTAAGTCTCGTGCAAGGTTGGGATGTCGTTTTCAATGAGAACCAGAAAGGTAATCTTGCTCCCACTAGCCTTCTTATAAACGCAAGATTCATCCTCGTTCTTGATTAAGCCAAATCCAATTACAGCTTCATCAAAACGAAGGATCCAACTCCGAGAAGTTCGTTTCAATCCATAAATGGATTTCAACAACTTATAAATCTTTCCCTTATTCTTCGGATCATCAAAACCTTTGGGCCGAGACATACAAACGTACTCAGTAAAATTTCCATTTAGGAAAGCGGTTTTAACATCCACTTGCCATATCTCGTAATTATGATACGCAGTTATGTCAAGAAGAATTTGGATCGATTTTGACCATAGCCACTAGGGAGAAGGTTTCCTCATAGTCAATCCATTGGATCTGCCTATAACCTTTCACCACCAGTTGAGCTTTGTAGGTCAGAGGGTTGCCGTCCATGTCCATCTTCACCTTGAAGATCCATTTGCATCCGATGGTCCTCACACCATTGATGGGATCAACCGGTTCCCAGACTCGGTTGTCCGACATGGATTTCATTTCCTCCCTCATGGCTCCCAGCCATAACTCGGAGTTGGGCCTATCCACGACTTCCTGAAAGGTGGCTGGATCATCGTGATCCACCATGACTTCATTGTCACCTCCGGATACCATATCTTGGAGGTGGAAGATTGATCCTTTCAAATCGCCTTGGACCTTCCGGAATTGTAACAGGAATTGGTTCTTACTCTACGAAAATCCCTGGCTCCTTTCTACTGGGTTGCCAATTGGTTTAGACAGATCTGTACCATCCTGAATTTCTTCGAGATGCACAGTCCTCCCAATGACGTCTTTGGAAACAAAACTCATTTTCCATAAAGACCCCACCCCATGCGACGAACACCATGTTCTCACTGGGATTGTAGAAGTAGTATCCCCTTGTTGCTTTGGGATACCACACGAAGGTGCATATCTCAGATCTTGGTTCGAGCTTAGTCGAAACCAAATGTTTCACATAAGCCTCGCAACCACAAATCTTTAGGAAGGACAAAGCGGGCATCATCCCGTACCATTTTAAAATAGTATCCCTTCTACACCCTTCGTCGAAGCCCGATTCACTATGAATGCGGTCGTCTCTAGAGCATAATCCCAGAAAGAGATTGGGAGATCAGTCCAACTAATAATGGAACGGATCATTGTCTAACAATGTCCGATTTCTCCGTTTGGCTACACCTTTCATCTACAGTGTCCCAGGAGGAGTCCATTCCAAAAGGATCCCATTCTCTTTTAGATGATCTAATAACTCTGTGGTCAAGTATTTTCCACCTCGATCCAATCGAAGTGCCTTAATACCTTTGTCGAGCTGGTTTTCTACTTTAGTCTTAAACTCTTTGAATTTATCAAAAGCTTCAGACTTATGTCTCAGCGAATAGACATAACCATATTTACTGTAATCATCAGTAAATGTGATAAAGTAGCTAAAACCCCTCATGGCAAGTGAACTTATTGGTCTACACACATTCGAGTGTATCAACCCCAATAATTCACCCGCCCTTTCATCACGATCGATATAAGGGCACTTTAGTCATTTTTCCCATCAAACAAACCTTGCACCTATCGATCGAATGGAATTCGAATGAACCTGAAAGTCCACACTTTTGAAGTGCTGATAGGTGCTTCTTGTTTATGCGACCTAAATGACAGTGCCATAACAAATTTTGGTTTAAATCGTTGGATTTAGACCTCTTGGTATTAACGGAATATATAGAACTTGAGGCATTGTTACCCATATCTAATATGTACAATCCTCCAACCAAGTCAGTACTGGTATAAAACATATCATTGCACAGAACATTGAAAACTCCATTTCCAATATTAACATTATATCCTTCCTTGTCAAACACGGATACAGATATAATATTCCTACTAAAATTAGGTATGCAATATACATTATACAATACTAAGACAAGGCCTCTTGGCAAAGCAAGACTCATGGATCCTACAGCAGTTGCCACAACTCTGAGGTCCACTTCGTGCTTTCCAAACCTCTCCTACTTTCAGCCACCATATATAAGTGCATGTGTGAGATTCAGTCCTGGTATCTAATACCCATGAATCTTTGGAAGTAGAGAGATGTAGCTCTATAGAGTTAATATCGGATGAAGGCACGGTCCCACCGCCCTTCCTTAGATCATCCAGGTTTCTTGATGAAGGCGCAGTTCTACTGCCCTTCTTCAGATCATCCAGGATATTTGATGAAGGCGCATTCCCACTACCCTTCTTCAGATCAGCCGTGAACTTCCTGTAATCCCGGTTCCAATGACCAGGCTGTTGGCAGTAGAAGTAGACATTCCCAGGTGTCTCATCTTTCCTGCCAAGTGCGCATGGGCCCCGTCCATGCCACTTCCAATTCCCTTGTTGACCATCAGAATATCCTTGGATCCCAGATCCCTGGTATATTCTTCTAAGCAATTAATGACACTTCATGTAACTCTGATATGGTCTTAGAGACAGCCTTGTCAAGGACATATTCTTTGCGTTCAGACTTGAGGACTATCCTCAAAATTCTGTACCAGTTCAAATAGTTTGTCCCATTTAGTTTGACCCTGTCAAGAATGGTTTTTAATGACAAACTATTAATGTTCGCTGAATTTTCCATTTGATCTACAACAGATAAAATTCAATCAGTAAACTGAATAAATTTTATGAAGATCAAGCTTAAACACCAACAATCGATTCTATACCTTTAGAATCTAAAACCAAGATCCTTGATTCACTCGATCAAGCTGAACGAAGGCTCACCACTCAATCGAGCTATGTAGGTAGGACCCCGTCCAATCACATCCAATGTGACTCTTGGCTAGGGTATGTACTTAAGTACAGGGCTTACCCTATCTGATACCCTAGCTCAACCCTAGCTGAGAATCGTAGTCGGGTCCACCAATTTTCAACTATGACACGCCACTATGTAGGTGCTCCGCTAAGGCGCACGACACCCACATATGTCGTCCAAACCTACTACCCTGCTTTCCCATGGATGCTCCGCTAAGGCGCACGACACCCATAGGACGGGGAGGTAGTAAGGTGTTGAGAATTGGGAGGTATCGGACATGACCCGTTTTTACTTGTCCGGTTGTGTTTAAAACTTTTGGCACATCCTAGATGCGATGAGCACATCAACTACATTCCAAATGTAATGATGCCTCCAATTACATCCAATGTAATTCTTCCTTCGAACCCGTCAACTACATCTAATGTAATGACTGTTCTAAGGGCTCACAATAAAGTATTAAAACCAATTTTATCTTTGCATGTGAGGTGATATGCTCGGTAAATAAAGTTAAGCATGCAATTCTAAAACACATAGAATTAATCATGCATAAAATAAACCAAGCATAAAGCGATAAATGTGCACATAATATCCCCCTAAACTAACTCCCACTAGCTTCTTGAGCTCCACCGACTCCAAGCCGATGCCAACACCCGAAAAGCCACCAAATGACCTTTTCGCCCTTTCTTCGTCTTGAGTAAAATATTACAATTTAATACACGACTCGCAGGTCGGGAATAAATAAATATTACAAACAAGTGGTTCGACGACCACACCTTGAAAGAATAATTACACGCTAACTCTAACGGCTCGCAGGCCGTGAAAAGCGATAAATAATTAAATCGAGCTCGGGGCTATTATGTACACCATGCCAACATCACATCACACATCGTGTTATCAAACAAGCATGTTATCAAACATCATGTGATTTTCCGGTTTTAATTAATAGCCAAGTTTCGAAATTTTTTGATGCTCGGTTTATCGAAACCGTTCAAAAATGAAACTTTTGAACATTTGATCTTCGAGTTCGTCATGACGGTTCCAAACTCGTCATAACTAACAAAACGGTTTAGCCTTAGCATATCAACCATCCAATGGTCATGCTTGGCCTAGCTCCGTCCAACGGAGCCCCGTTCGGTCCCGGTTTCGGCTCCCCGAGAGTCCCGCTCCCGAGACCCGAAAAATCAAATTTTTTTCAAAAAATCCAGATTTGAAATAATTTTCAAAAATTCATTTTACATGCATTAAATCCATAAACAAGAATTTAAAACATGTTATCAAACAATTTAGCAAAACAACATGCCAAAAGCGAAACTTTCAAGCAAAACCGAAACTTTGAACACCGTCTTGTGAATCCCGAAGGTAGCACGGCTCTGATACCACTGTCGGGTCTCGAGGTAGGGTTGGAGATGAACCAACTCGCAGCGGAAAATCAATAAAAACCAAGAGACGATTAAAACCATGAAACAACTAACAAAGAATGGATTCACAAGAGAAAAATTCAGCACTATCTCTTACCAAAACAAGAACACCGGTTAACGAATGATTGCCTTGAGTCTCCAAGACGCCTACGTATCCACATGGGAATCAAAGCCACGTAGTTCTTCTCTTTGAGGACTCAAGAACACAAAAATGGAGGTGGAAACTAGCCAAACCCGAAATGGCCATGGAAGAGGGAGAGAAAATGTGTTTCCTATTCTTGTCTTGTGTTTGTTATGTTGAAAAAAGATGACTTAAACATAACAAAACCCATACTTGTCCAACTAAAGGCATGGGACAAGTATGGTGTCAAGTAAGGTGTAAATAGGACAAAGTATGGCAAGAAAAGATTGGGTTAGGTGGTGAATCACCAACACCTTAATCCTTGTCTTGCTTACTTAGTACTAATTAATCAAGACTTGATTAATTAGTTCCATGGGCCTTGGTTGCATGGGCCTTTCATGGGCCTCTTGGAACATGGCCCGTGGCCATTTCCAACGAGGTCCCGTGATTCGCTCATCGCATCCAAGCCTTCCATACTGGAAATGTCCAACATTATCCGACGCGATCAATCCCAAGACTCCAAGCCTTGTCTCGATCCGTAAAGTCCTATTCACTTACGAGCACATGACCCAAAACCCAGTTTTGGTCATGTCCCGAGACAACTCCCTTTTGGCCATTCTCCATAAATGTGTCAATGAGTTTCATCCTCTGGTGTGACCCTTAGGTTTATGCATGTCAATAGATCAACGTAAAATCCCATTTTACTTGATCCTATTTAAGTGGCAACTAACGAGACTTTAGTATTGCTTGACACTACATAACGAATCGACCCTGTCGATTCTAACCTTTCCGTCGTCCCTGTCATTATCCTTTTATCTCCGATATCCTGATTGAGATAAGGCATAGAGCCGCCATCCTTATTATTCTCAATCACCGTTCCTTGATATGTGAGATGACTGAAGATATGATACCCAGTATCATGTGCATGGCCATGCTATTCTTCCAGTCACTCTCGATCAAGCGCCCGAGAACCGATATCTTTCCCATACCTTAGTATGAGGGATAAATCCATTAGCCATCTTTCGTGTCACTCATGTAGCCCGTCCCCAAGCCAATCATGGCCGTTATGGAAGCCCTGTTACGGACAACGTTAGGCTCAGGTCAAACTCAGTTGTTGACTACATAGCGATCACAAAGACTCCTTGGTCTAAGGATACATGACAAACTACAACACTGAATATGTTCATGACTTAATCTATGGAAAATATTCAGGGCGGGTCGTCCAATATCATGTCCCACATGATATCTATGATCAGACTCCGGAATCCCATTCCAATGACTAACAGAACGTAAGCCATAAAGAGCCATCTTTCATACTAGTCGCTTCTAGTGAAGCTTTGTTGACTAGGGACCCATCGAGTGTGATCTATCTCGATCTATGGTTCTATTCGCATGGTGGGCATAGATCAGAGCACACATCGATATATTACTCCAACACATAAGTAATATAAAGCCGCTTTAATTTTATTGCTAACGATGATATATACATTTGGACATTTAGGATTGAACTACGGGCACTAAGACTAACACTACCGACCGGGGTTCATAGCCAAATTTACAACACTCTCAACGATAACTTTCACACAAGAAAACATTAACCAAACAACAAACGTACCAAACACCGAAACCATCAGCACACACATCTCGTACTACAATCCTAGAACTCCGCCGACTGTACACAGCCCGACATCATCATATCAAACGGTAGGTCAAGTATCCATCGGACTACCTCTCGATCCAGAGGGGGCGCATAACGTCACAAAGACGTATAACGTCGAGAATGCCGGAGACGTCCTTACGAGGACGCATTAGTCGGGACTCTCGGAAACGTCTCCAAAGGACCATAGATCATCCCATCACGACCCGTAGGCCCAACACGACCCTCAGACCCAACCACGACCCGCAGGCCCACTATGCTATGATTTGGCCCGTCGGCTCCGACCCGTCGGCCCTATGCAATATGATATGATGAGGCCCGTCGGCCCTATGCAAGATGATATGATGCGGCCCGTCGGTTCCGACCCGTCGGCCCTATGCAATACGACCCGTAGGCCCAACATGACCCGTAGGCCCCAACCATATTATGGCCGTCGGCCCCAAACACGACCCGTAATACCATCCTCAAGGAACACACAACAAACTAACAGTCACGCATCGAAATGCCACAGATCAAACACGGCTCACAGGCCCAACAATCTTACCGCAACCAGTCACGTCGGTCTATCACTCACCCGACCATCACACAACCAAGGGTTCAGATCAACACAGCCACGGCACACTCGCCCATACATAACAACAACATGCTCAACGGATATACTATTCTTGTCTATTAACCCTAACGACACCGACTCACACGACATGCACATCAAACGACAACAAGCAATTCAATCAATCACAGAACCTACGGCTCGGCAAGGCCGATCTACCAGCACGAAAATTCTCAAGTAACGAAAACAGATAAAACAACAGTTAACTAGTGAATCCCGTCCTACATGTTACTATAACTCGTCCGGTTATTATCTGATATAAACGTCTTTCCAGTTTTATTAATCCTAGCATTCATACTAGTAACTTTCCGCAATTAAACCAGTATCCGCTACTTCTCTACCTCAACCGAAGAACAACCGCTACGTCTCCTAGCTGCTGACGTCCTGGCTCGCTACCTCCGGTCTTCTCTTCGATCGAAGCCGGACGCGTGGGGGAAAAGAGAGGCGACGGGGATGGGCGTGGTGGAGCGCGGCGGAGTTCCTCGTGACAGATCTGGACGACGCGTCAGGTTTGCGTCTCAGATCCGGCGAGGATGAGAGGAACAGAGATGGAGGCTCGGGGATGCGGAAGACGGTGGCGATGGCTGCGGGTTTGGCCTTCGCCGGAGCTGGTTTGGCCTTGGCGACACTTTTTGGCTTCGCGACGGTGGAGGCGGTGTTTGGACTGAACGGAGAGGGCGAGGACGTGGCCGGCGGTCTGGCCGGTTGAAGAGGGTGAGGGAGGTCGGGTTACGGCCGGACGGTGAGGGCGTGGTCGGAAACGAGGAAGGGAGAGACGAATATGGTGCTCGGAGTGCCGGCGAGGGTCTCGGGTTGGACGACGAGGAAGAGTGGACGGGGGCAAGAAGAAGAAGGGATATAGAGCGATTGGGAGAGAGGGAGAGGTGCTCACGACGAAGAGGGAGGGTCTGATTCGAAACCCTAGCTTTTGGGGTTAAGTAAGCCGGCTTGATTAACCGGGCTCTAAGCAGAAATGGGTTGCGTGGCCCAAGTGAAGAAGAGTGCAGAAACGGGTTGGCCTGGCTGGGTCTGGTCCATCCGGCTCAGCATAAACCCTCCCTTTTTTTTCTTTTTTTTTTCTTTTTTTCAAAAGTTACCCTTTGAACCGACTTCCAACCACGACAAACAAAAGAAAACCAACCCGTCTTTCAACCTCGATGTTTCGATCGAACAAAAGAAACAATTAATAAATAATTTAATTCTTTTACCGAGGCGGTCTTCACAGGGTTCGTTCTTGTCCTCCATGTTCTTATGCCCCTCCCCCCCTTTCTGTTCTCGTCCATGTCGATCTTATTTCTCCGACCACGGTGTGGTGGAGACGCGACGGTTCCGGTGTTTTCCGGCATTGTGTGTTTGGCTATAAGTCTGTTTCAGATCTGGCATGGTTGAGGCAGGAGGCTGACTTGACCGGTTGTGGTGTGGCCACCGGTGTGTCGGTGCTCCTGTAGCTCCTGCGAGTTAGGGGTCATATGGGATTGGTGTAGCTCGGCTCGGTTTGGAGAGGTTTGGCAGGATCGTTTACCTCCCCTTGGTGGACTGGTTTTTCTGAGCCTTAAGTTTTTGTTCATTCTAGGTATGTTAGACCCTTCTTGTTTATCTGTTTGGTTTCTGTTTTGTTGCTTGATTGTTCTTCTGCCCTTGCTGGCTTGTCTCTCTTATTGGTTGTAAAATCTGGCATTAAGGCGTAGTTCAGTTTAGTTTCCCTTTTCATGGTTGTTCGGAGGCAGTGCTGAAAATATGTATGTGTTCATGTTTATAATGGTTGTAATGGGGTTTCGACCCTAATCCTTCGGTTTCGCTTTGAAACTGTGGGATTTTAATAAAAAAATTACTGATAAAAAAAAGAATTTAGTGTAACCGTTGAGGCCGGTCCAATTATTGAAATAGGCTTTCAGGACCGATCACCGACCGTTTCACACCCCTAAGAATACAGATGAATCATTTTATCTATGAATTTTAGACTATAAGGTTTGAATCCAAGACTATTGGGACTTAGGAGCACACTTACCCAGTAAGCTAAAACGAGTCTATGAGATTAGAGTTTTCTCCAAAAAGATAACCAGTGCTACCATGGTCTCTTATTCCCACATTGTTGTCGTCGCCACAACCCCTGTTGTTTCTTCGGTCATCATGGCCACCCATTCCTTTGCGGTTGCTACTCCTCCCCCAACACCTCGAGATGACACCTCCTCCGATGCACCACGAGCCTGTGCCGCTCTCGCCCACCCTGACCAATGCTCTTCCCCATATCACGTCGTCGTCAACACTCTCCGGTACCAGATCACATGTCATGACCACCACTTCCCCGCTTCCTCTCGAAGCCCCATTGCCACATGCCAAACGCCTGCAGCCGTAGTGGTGTGCATATAAGCCAAGGCATGCCGCATCGGGGAGGCCTGGTCCTATCAAGGGTGGTTATCAAGCCGGAGCGCCCTTTTTTTGGCCTCGCCACCTAACCCAGATCTCATGGGATGATGGCCTACCCTCTCGACCCGAGACAGGGTCCTTGTGTCTAGTCTTGGAAGAGTGAGGCATCTTCGTTGTGCTATTTTCTGTTTTGGTATTTTGTGTTTTTCATTTGGTACTTTCCGTTTATTTGTTTAGGCTATGGCAATAGCCGATCGTGTCTATAATACAAATTAGACATTTTTTACGGATCTACGAACGTTGAAAATCTAAAGGAGTTCCCGGACATATTCTAGGACTCAGGATCTTCGACCCAATTCATATTCTTGTCGGTTGGCATTATTCATAAAATCCTATGTCGTCTATCTTTGAAAAAATGTACGAATTTTAGATTTAATGTGTGACATTTTGAATATGGCATGATTAACGTACGTGAATCTAATCAGCAGCATGTCCTTACATAATAATATTACAAACAAGTGAGAGAACTATTTCTATCTCCAATTTTATTATAGACAGAAGGAAGTTATACCTGCCACGACGAGCATCCCTTTTCACTCCACTTCCTTTGCATATGTCACATAGACGTGTTGATAGTTTCAAAAGAAAGGCAAGAGCATGAAGAGGCAAAGCCAATGAGTTCTGACTAATGCAGTTGTTAATCCTTGGTCATTAGCAATAGGAATGATCAGACAAGAACCGTTGGAACTCAGAAACAGCCCCAAGTTGCAATATTATATGTATGCTTACAGGTACACACGTTTTGGTCAAAAATAATTAATTATAAAACTCATTGAAGATATATTTCTATATATATACTACTGAACTCATTCTCTTTCCAAACAGTATCGATCTCAATCTGTTTTTAGCTAGCTAGAGCTCCAAGATATGGGTTCTGTGACATTAATTCTGATCTCTTTGGCCATCTTTGTTGCCTCTACACCTGCAGCAATGGCTTTTCCTCTTCCTTCCACTCCAAAGCAACCCCAGAAGTTCTTTATTCCTGACCCCTTCAAAGCTCCTCATACGCCTGCTCCAAAGAAAACCCTCCAAGTGGGATTTTACGAGTCAACTTGCCCATTTGCAGAGGTCATTGTCGAATCAGTCGTTCGCAGAGCTGTTTCCATGAATCCCGGCATCGCTGCTGGCCTCATTCGCATGCATTTCCATGATTGTTTCGTCAGGGTAAGTAGTCATATTTATTACCGTCAGGGTACATGTTACATGTGAACTATAATTGATTCTTCAACTATCAACTAAAGTTCGTTTACATGTGTCCAAACCCTTTAAAATACGAACTATATTACCAGTTTAGATTGGTTAGCTAATAATATGATCAAAACATAATTAATAAACTTAAATCGATGAGAGGAGGCTTAAGATATTTATGAAACATAAACCAATTTTATGTATAATTTTTTTTATCTAGGGATGTGATGGATCGGTGCTACTAACATCCACGCCGGGAAAGCCGGCGGAGAGAGACCATCCGGCCAACAACCCGAGCCTGCGCGGCTTCGAAGTGATCGATCAGGCAAAGGCCATCCTCGAGACCGTGTGTCCCAAAACGGTGTCGTGCGCCGACATCCTCGCATTCGCCGCTCGCGACAGCGCCAACAAGGTCGGGCGCATACACTACGAGGTCCCATCAGGCCGCCGAGACGGCCGCGTCTCCGCCTTCAGCGAAGTGCCCCAAAACCTCCCTCCGCCGTTCTTCAACGCCGACCAGCTCATCGCCACCTTCGCGAAGAAGGGGATGTCGGTCGACGAGATGGTGACGCTGTCGGGGGCCCACTCCATCGGGGTCTCCCACTGCTCGTCCTTCTCCAGCCGCCTCTACTCCTCCAACGGCACCGTTTCGCAGGACCCGTCCATGGATCCGGGGTACGCCGCTTACTTGATGACCAAGTGTCCCGCGGGACCCAGCGGAAGGAACCTGACGGTGGCCCTTGAAACGGTCACTCCCAACCGTTTGGACAACAAGTACTACTCGGAGGTGAAGAAGCATCGGGGGCTGTTGACTTCGGACCAGGCGTTGCTGAACAGCTCCAAGACATTGGGAATGGTGTTGAACAATGCAAGGTACGGTTCGGCTTGGGGTGACAAGTTTGCCAAGGCTATGGTCCACATGGGTTCGCTCGACGTGCTTACGGGTAACAAAGGTGAGATCAGGAGGGTTTGCAGTGTGGTCAACTGACTTCACTTTGACTTTTCGTCCTTAAGTCGTTTTGGTGTGGATGGGTTTTAGCATTCTTTGATTTTTGTTCATTTTGATTCTTGTTGATACACGAGCTCAATCCATCTCGTGTGTAATTCATGTTTATTCGTTTTGACGTATTCTTGAATTTAATTGTACCCTGGCTTTATAATGTGTTTTGCTGAGTAAAAAATTTGTAATTGTCTATCATGGATGATGGGAGCAATCTCACAAGTATGTAAGTGTCTATCGTGAAATAAATCACACAAGTAGTTATAAGTTGAAGGGTTATCGTCAATTTGTGTGACTGACACTCATTACGGTGGAGTCTAACACCACATGGGCACTCTTTTGAAATATTTGTTATCGTACCAGCGTTTGATTGGTCTTTGTTCAACTTTAACTATAAATAATATGAAGGAGATTTTGATGATATCTCTCATTCAAAAGGGAAGTCAGGCGGTAAAGTAAGGACAAATGTTACATATGGAAAGCAATATCCTTAGCTTTTCGATTGGTAATAGTATTTAGTATCATCAACGGTCGGTGTAGAGTTGTTGTTTGGGTGGCGTCGTAGACTCTGTAACGGCTCCTGCAACGGCGTGTCGGTATAGATGTCACCTCAAGACGGGTCAATGTAGCATGTCGCCTCAAGATACTGCAACGACCTAACTAGTCGGCATAGGCTCAGGGCTACTCGGTAGGCCAACGCCGAGTCGACACGTGACATCGACAATTTAAAAAAAACTAAAATTTTCCTATAAATACACTTTAACCCCTACCCAAAAATCACACCCCTTCTCTTCAACACTTATTCTCTCACATCTTCTTCTCTCAAACCTCGTTGTTTATATTTTTCCAATGGATCGTTATCAAACATTAGCGGATCTACAACAAATGATCGCCCAAGAAATAGAGCAAGCGGCGGAAAGGATGATTGAACTAACAACCAAAAGAATTCACGATCGTCTTTTGGCAAGGATACATCCAAGGGCAGAAGATGAGGAGGTCGAGGGTTCACAGTCGTAGGCGCCACCAAAGCGGAGAACGATAAAGCGCAATCGAGACGAAGGACACGAGCGGTTTATAGCTGACTACTTCACGCGACATCCGGTCTATAACGTCCAACAATTTTGGCGTCGCTTCCGGATGTCGAGGGAATTGTTCATACGAATCATGGATGCATTAAGTGAGCAGTACGCATACTTTCGTCAACAAAGGGATGCTACATGGAAGCCCGAATTCTCTCTACACCGGAAGTGCAGGGAAGCACTTCATCAGCTCTATTATGGAGGTCATGTCGATGTCATTAACGAGTACTTGTGAATGGCGGAGAGCACCGCTTTGGATTGCGTCCAGAAGTTCTAGTTGGGCGTGATCAAAAACTTCGGAAGAACATATCTACGACGCTCGACCGATAAAGATGTTCGCCGTTTGTTGGAAATAAACAAAGCTCGCAGCTTTTCGGGGATGATAGGGAGTCTCAAATGCATGCACCGGGATTGGGAAAACTGTCATGTGGCATGGGCTGCACAATTCTCACGCAGGGACCACGTGAACGTCCACACAATCATGCTAAAAGTCGTTGCATTCCAAGACCTTTGGATTTGGCCTTCTTTTTTGGAACACTAGGCTCCAACAACGACATCAATGTGCTCAATAGGTCTACAGTGTTTCACCAGGCAGCTCAAGGATTTGCTCTGCCGGTTAAGTTCCAGGTCAACGACAGAGAATACACAACCCCTTATTACTTGACAGATGGAATTTATCCTCCTTAGGCTACACTTGTGAAGACAATATCAGCTCCACAAATGGAAAAGCAAAGGTATTTTACTAGAAACCAAGAGGCGGCGAGAAAGAATATCGAACGAGCATTTGGAGTTCTACATGTTAGCTATCATATCGTCACTCGTTCGAGTCGAATGTAAGATAGGAAATCACTCGCAGTGATCATGACTACTTGTATACTTTAACAAGCAAGCGCTCTTAAGTTCTGGCCAATCCCCTTCGTTCTTCCAAGGTTTGAAAACGTTTGGGGTTTTACACCAAGGGCTATCCTACACAACACGATTGTTGAGGATCAACGAAGGTCGTACCCCACTGATCCATTTGCAGATATTGGTGTCTTAGACGCAGCGACCCGCACAAGACCACTACCATCGGTGAACTTGGATAGTATCATGGGCCATAAAACAAGGATCCGAAAACAAGATGTTCATCACTGTCTCCATACTGACCTCGTCGATCACATTTGGCCAAAATTTGGAGATGACGACCACAATTAGAGTAATATAATGTATTTCATATTTGGCATAAATAAAAAGAGTAGTTTAATTTGGGGTTGTTTATGAAATAGTGAAAGTACAAACAACTAGCTCATTAGCCTACTAGTTGTTTACCATTGTAGAGGTAGTTGTAGGAGATTGTTGTTTGGAGGAGAGAGAAACTCAAACAACTATGTATGCTAAAATCATTGTGGATGCTCTTAGACTAGTCGGCACCTCGTGTGCAAGTCTAAGTCAGCCCTTAATTCTACTCGAATAGCTACGCAAGGAAGCAAGACAAGTGTGCAAGACAATACACTAGATGACTCGATGAAAAAAATGGCAAAAACTCTCTCAAGAATTCTTCAAGTTTCCAAATAGCTACCATAATCTTCTGGAATATTTTGCACGGGTCTAGATCAATCCATATGGTTATAAAGTCTTCTGCATGCTTTTGCATGGTTCTTAAATCTTCCGCACGTATCTGGAAGGTTCTAGAATGTTTCGGGTGGTCGCAGATCCGTCTAGAATCTCACCGAAAGTTCCGGAACCTTTCGGGTTTCGACACCGAGGAAGGTTTTGAGCTCTTTAGGATAGCTTTGTACAACTACTAACTTGCGTACTTGGTTTACAAGGGTTCAAAATTCATGTGGGACGATAGCGTTACGAAGCCAAAATCATATAGGAATAATTGGACTTGGATGATGCATATTACTCTTTCACAGAGATATTTCAAAATGCGGTGGTTGGGGTAGTCAATTTCTAGGCTCGAACCCTAAGGTTTCAGTGCTCCACCTCACCCAACATTCGAGACATCCCTCGTTGAGCTTTCAGTTCAACTCATTTTGGAAAAAGATGATGAATGCGCAAAAGTAGTGCAAGAGATCTGGTACGGGCAAGATTTTGAACAGTATATTACACAAAACAACGAGTCGAAGACCCTCTACTTGAGTCATGAGGGTATTTTTATAATCAGGATGAGTATGGTATCAGTGAGATGTGATGGAATGCTCCTTATGGTGAAGACCGTTACGACAAAGTCAGTATCGTCTTGTGTTACTGTTTTCTAGACATGTTGGTAGAAAAATGTGTAGAACCTGTCCAGCCCAATTCCAAACACAACTCTCTATATCTCGTCATCCGTGAACGAGGCTATAATCCAAACATTATGATTTTCTTAGAGGTTACGGGGAATCAGAAACGAGGTTGTCATAATGCTAGGAGCGACACTATTAAAAATGTCCATGAAATAATCTTGGAGAGGTTTCTCTATCTATTACCCAGGAGAAAACATTTTCAGAGACATCTTGGAAGGCAATGAGGTTGTTGATCTTTTTCCTATGGGCAGGTGAGACATGGAAAAACTTTTTGTTTTGATTTGTTGTTGTAAGCCAGTGTTACTTGGCTCTCTGACGCCAGAAGCATTCCTGATCGTCCAAGGTTCCTGATACTGTTTGTAGATTGCCTCTCTCTGTTGAACAACTTAAATGTCTGATATCCCATTAAGGGTATAAATTTTTCGCTTGCACCATTTATGTAAGAACCACCTCCGGTCGATCCCGGTCGAACCGGTGAATTCTAGCGAAGTTTGACTTTCAGCCGGAAAAGTCAACCGATGACCCTGGAAGTCATTCAGGACCTTTCTGGGGCTCAAAAAGCTTAGCCACTATCACGGTTAGCTTAGTTGGGGTTTGACTGTAATATTGGATAGGTCAACTTTCGGTCAAACTCGAACTCTTTATCGACTAAATTCGATATAAATTTGGACTGCTGGAATTTTATTTAAATGAGAGTGGTGACACATGTCATTAGTGGCTTGGAGGATGGGAATGAAGCTTTATTGACCCTTATACCCTCCTTAATGGTTTTGAGGGAAGAGTAAAGATAAGGGGTATTTTGGACACTATCCCTTCTAGGTTTTAAGCCCCATTTGGTGCCCATTTCAGCACAAATACCAAGGCAGCCGAATTTTGGAGAGAGAGAGAGAAGGAAATTGGTTTTGGAGGCTTGAAGAAGAAGAGAGGAGGAAAAATGGAAGCTTGAAGCCACTTTCTACCCAAAACCCCTCAAAGGCTCTTGATTCTTCATCCACTCATCATACTCAAGGTAAATCCTTCTCCTATTTTCGTTTCTATGGTTTTTAGTTCATGGGTTTTGGAGAAATTTGATGAACAATGGATGGGTTTGGAGTTGGGAGTTTGGATGATGAAGTTTTGGAGGATTTTGATGTTAGATGATGGATTTAATTCGTATTTTTGGAGTTTTGATGAACACACTTGGTGGGTTTTGAAGTAGAGACGTTTAGGAACTGTTTTTGGAGCTTTAGAAGGTCATCCATGGAGGTTTTGGGGGTTAAAATCGTGAAAACCCGAAGCTGGAGGAAGCAGACGAATGAACAGTACCAGGCGTCACGGTTCCGTGATGGGGACCGTGACGGAGGACGTCACGGCTCCGTGAGGGAGACCGTGACGGTGTCAGACACGGCTCCGTGAGGAGAACCGTGACGGCGCGGCCCACGGATCCGTGACCAGATCCGTGGCCGACCAGTTTTGGTCCTTTTGAACCCTTTTCGATCTTTTTCCGTTTACTTTAAATTGATGTTTTTGAAACAACGGGTGGAGTCATTTGAAATTTGATGATTGCACCTTGACTAGCCTTTAATTAGAATTTAATTGTGATCCAAGACCTTGGAACCGAGCTCGAAAGGAGAAGAAGATTTGGACCCGAGTGAAGACGGGGAGGAAGCTAGCTTGGACTCCGGCAATTAGAAGGTTGGTTGTGATTGCCTCACATGCATTGCTTGCTTAATTTTAAGATGAATTAAGGGTGTAATGAAACTAGATAAATTGTATGCTTGAATGATCGAATGAATGCTTGGATGATTGTATGATTGAATGAATGAATGAATGAACGAATGATTGAGTGTAATTGATTGTGCTAAATGGTATGGTCGGGTGAGTGATAGACCAATGGGACGTGGTTGGTAAGTATGATGGTAAATGTAATTGTGGGTATGAATCCCTTGTGATGTGTATTGATGAAACTGTGGATTTCTAAGTTTGGTTGAATTGTTTGGTGGACCCTGCGGGGCATTGATTGGTTGATCCTGCGGGATATTGTTTGGTGAACCCTGCGGGGCATTGATTGGTCGGTCCTGCGGGATATTGATTATTGGTGATCTGGTATGGTACCCACACTGTAGAGGATTCCGGTGTGGGGTAATATCATAGCCGATGGATGGTACCCACACCGTTGAGGATTCTGGTGTAGGGTGATATAATGGTTATTGTTGATACGATGTGGTACCTACACCGTTGAGGATTCCGGTGTAGGATGATATAATGGCGATTGTTGATACGGTATGGTACCCACACCGTTGAGGATTCTGGTGTAGGGTAGTATTATAGTCGAGGGATTGTTATCATGTTGCATCCCGATGACATATGGTCCTTTGGGGGCATTTCCGAGAATCCCGACGATAGGTGTCCCTCAGGGATATTACCGGTAGTCCGATGTATGTGCCTCCTCTGGACCGAGTGAAAATCTGATATGATACGAGTACGCTTGTGGATCGGAGTATGGGATCCGATATGACACAAGAACCTATTCGTGGATCGGAGTATTGAGGAATTGAGATGTTGGTGTGATATTTACTTGATCCCATTTTAGTAATTGTTAAATCTTTAGAGTACTTTTCACTTGTTCTCCTGAAAGATTCCGTTATCTTTAAGAAATTGATATTATTCTTATCTTGCTCATTTTTACAGCATCATATTGATTTAAAGTATCAATTGCAATATGTGTCGTTATGCTAAAGCAGTTTTCTTACTAAATCGAAGGTTAAACTGTTTATGATTTTCCCTACTGAGCGTAAGCTCACCCCTATTTGTTTTATGTATTGTCTATACAGGCGTGCTTGATGAGTATTGGTGTAAAGACCGGAAAAAATTAAATTGGGTTAATCTTTTACAAAAGGAAACGTGAGGGTGGTTATTTGCAACAAGGTTTATTTGAAAAGGAAAATAAATAAATAAAAAAAAGGGGGGGTAAGAGGACTGGGCCGGCCAGGCTCAGGCCCAGCCAGAGGACAGAGCCCGGGCCCAGCCACTCGCGCTTCAGGCCCAAAACGCAGCTAACCCTACAGCTTCGTCTCCTTCTTTACGCGTCTGGCACGCGATTCGAGGGAGAAACCAGAGCCTCGTCCCTTCTGTTCCTCCTTCGATTCTCTTCCCCGTTTTCTTCTCGTCTCCCTCTCTCACTCAACCTCACCTCACCGTAGCCGTCGCCGCCGTTCACAAGACGAAACCGCGGCCTTCTGTTCCGGAACCCCGACGCGGTGAAGCTCTCGGCGTCATTTTCTCGCCGCGGCGACATCGAAGACGACGGAAGGATTCACACCCTCTCCGTCCCGATCTCCTCCTGCTACTGCCACCGACGGGATCCCTTCCCCAAACGACATCGTGGAGAGCTCGGGAAGGAGCGATTCTGGCCGGACGCTCCCACGCCGGCGTCCGCTGCCTCCCGCGCCAGATCTGAACCAGAAGGACATTGTACCGTGCATCCGTCGCCACCTTGGGCAAGCCGGTGTCCCGATGTTCCTCCCGGCCGGTTCCGAGTGCTCTCCGACCTTTCCTGTCGCCGTCCGTCGCCGCTGCTCACCGGAACAGTCACCGGACTCAGACCAGCCCGGTTTGGGCCACGACGAGTTTCTGGGCCAGTCTGGACTACCGGGCCCTAGGACCAGGACCTTGGGCCAAGCCTAGTTCACTGAACTGGGTCTGAGCTTGGACCTGGATCAGGTCAGACCCGGGTTAGTCGGTTCCGGGTCCGGGTCTGGGCTCGGGTCCGGGTCAACCCGGTTTGACAGAAAATATTTTAAAAACAGATTTAAATTAATGGATTTAATTAATTAAAGGTGAGATTTTAAAGGACTTTTGGGTTAAATCAGTGGACCTTCGGAGTCTTACTGGTTTTGATTCGGACGTTTTATTTGTCAATTCTAGACGGGACTTCGCCCGAGATCAAGGGCTTGGACCCGAGCTAGAAGAACGAAGATCACGCCGGAACCCATGTGAAGAACGGAGTTGTGATCACTCGAGATTTTCATCAGAGTTTTATTAGAGGAAGACCACCAGGTAGGGAAAATCTTAATTGTTTAATTAACGCTTAGTATGCATGATTAGGATAATAAAATCGGAAAGGTCCTAGAATTGCATATAGGATGCGAATAACTAGAATAATCGTCTTTCAATTACTAATAAATGGATGAGTCTAGTATGCATGTTTAGGACGATGACAATTAGTGAAGTGTGCTTTCAATACTTGGGAAATTGATTTACTGGTAGAGAGGCTATGAAGAGCTCTCGGATTAGTTGTGTGCTAGGATCACATGCTTGATTGATAGTTATTAGGTTAACTTAAGGGTCTAATGAACTAGATTAGCTTCTCTTATCGAATGACCATTTGTTCGTTCACATGACGATTGATTGGTTGAATGCATGCTTGGTTAATTGAGTGTTTATGTTGATATAATTGTTGGTTGAACGGATGATCGAGTATGACTGGTTGTGCCAAAGGGGTGCAATCAGGTGATCGATGTACTGATGGTTGGTAACAGGTAAGTGTACGGTAAGTATGAAATGGTGTTGGTTGTCTTGGTTGTGATGAAAGTGTGTTCCGACGTGTGTTGCTTGAGAGATGAATGAAATGCTTGTGCCTCTATTCTTATTCTTGAATGTATGTTCGTTTATTGGTTTGTCTGTTCGTTTGCTTGGTTTGGTACTACACCGGGGGTGGGGGGGTGGGGGGGGGTAATCCGGTGCCGATGAGGTGGTTGGAGTTGGACAGATACAGTGAGTTAATGACTGAGTTTAAAGCCTGAGGGTATTGGTTACTGGATATTATAAGAGTTGAGTATTGGCCGATCCTGCGGGATATTCTTTGGTTACTGGATATTATGAGAGTTGAGTATTGGCAGATCCTGCGGGATATTCATCGGTTATTGGGCCTGCGGGCATTTGGGTTATTGGACCCTGCGGGGCATCGGTTATTGGGCCTGCGGGCATTTGGGTTATTGGACCCTGCGGTGCATCGGTTATTGGGCCTGCGGGCATTTGGGTTATTGGACCCTGCGGGGCATCGGTTATTGGGCCTGCGGGCCTTTGGTTATTGGACCCTGCGGGGCATTGGTTATCGGGCCTGCGGGCATTTGGTTATTGGACCCTGCGGGGCATTGGTTATCGGGCCTGCGGGCATTTGGTTATTGGACCCTGCGGGGCATTGGTTATTGGGCCTGCGGGCAATTGGACAGTTTACCCTGCGGGGAAAGGATTACTTATGGTTTCACCCCAAGGAACTGCATCCCAGTGGGTGCACTACTTGGTCCCCCATGACATATGGTCCTTAGGTGGCATTTCCGAATTAGTTTCGGTGCCTCTATGCATGTACCTCCTCTGGAACGAGGGAAAATCTGATGTGATGTGGATACTCTAGTGGATCGGATTTTGGGAACCGAATTGATCCCAGAATGTATCCACGGATCGGAGGCTTGAGAAAGCAAGTGGTTGGCAAGATACTGATAATTCCCAGTTTACTTTTATCGTCCCTTTAAAGCAATTATTATAAACTTATTTATGTCACTGTTACTTGGATACTATGACGTTGTTGTAATTATTTCTGATTCTTTATCACTTCCTTATTTATTATATTGTTCTGTTGTTCGGTTTACATTTGTAAGCAGTTTGTCTTTAACGTAAAGGTTGAGTTATTAAGGTTTTTTCTACTGAGCGTAAGCTCATCCCCTTTGGTTTCTAACTGTTTTACAGGAGTACCGGTTGTCGAGGGAAGTCAAGGCTCGGGAGCTTTTGGACTTCTTTGGGTTTTTACTAGAATTACGTTAGTCTCATGTATTGAACATCCTTTATTTGACCATCTATGTTGAGCTGTGACTCACGATGTTTTTAAAATATTTATTTATGTGTCGATTTTGACGGAGTTCGTATGAGATTTTGGAACTTTTATCTATCGTTTATGACTTCTTTTTATTTCAACTCAGGTCACGTCTCGAGTCCGGTCAAAACGGATTTGGGGTGTGACAATTGGACTCGAGGCTCGGGAGCTTCTGGAGTGTCTGGGCATTATGGTCTTAGAGACGTCCTTTGGTCACTATAGTGAACCCTTTGTTTTACGTACTCTTTATGGAGCCTTGACTCTTAAGTATGATTTGGAATATGTTATTCGAATATTTTATCGAAACCTCTTGAGTATTTAATCGATTTTATTATCTTTTTGGTATTATTTTATTGTCAACCCAAGTCACGTCTCGAGTCCGGTCAAAACCGGATTTGGGGCGTGACAATTTAATACTCATCGTATTACCCGTGTAGATCATTTCGCCCCACTTTTCAGAGTCTCATCGACCTTCTTAATCCTCCCCTAGACTCTTCTAGCCAAGACCAGGTCTTTTGGACTAAGCGCCAGTATCCTAAGTCTTTTACATACATCTTTTTAAAATGGAATCAAGCTCGCCCTATTACCGAGATTGGTCCCTTAGTATCTAAAAGCAAGGCATGTGTTTAGATGTAGTGACCTCCAAAATTTGTATGGGAGTCTTAGGGAAATGGAAGGAACCCCGAGATACCATGACTATCCAACCTTGCATCCATATTGTGGGTCACCGTATGGCCCCAAAACCAGGAGTACGGATAAACTCGTGACTCAACATCCCAAGCCTCATTCGCAGCAACTACATCTTGTATTATTGAACGGAGGTACGGTCTACCTCTTCGTTTCTCCGATTGATGGAGAATCCCATTGAAGTTCCTTGCAAGCCGCCAATGCGTACGGTTCGTGGCTCTTAGGTCCCTCAGCACCACCAAAATTAGGGTGTTTCCCCTAGTTTGTTTCACCATACACCCTGTAAATCAAAATAACCTCCCTCTTGTGATCGAACCCAACCATAAAAGTAGTAGGACATAACTCGACATATGAAACTCGATTGAATATTGACACAATATCATGAGCCCCCTACTGTGTCCCACCACTCCATACGTCACTTTACTCATAAATTTTCAATTCATCTTATAGTTCTTCATTAGTCTTCAAAGCAAAAAAAAAACTATAGAGGAAGACGATATCTGGCTTGTGTTGTCCCCAAAGTACCTTGAGATAACCCCAGTTCCATGAGACCCCTACGGTTCCATACAAGAACCTTTGTTGAGACCAATTGTTGTGAGGAGAGTCTGGTGAAACCAAAAGAAAACCTTTTTGCCGCCATTAACACCGTTTATGATAATGTATCCTGATTATTTCTTGAAAATAAGGTAAATATTATTATAGATAGGAAATCAAAATACACTATGGTGGGTGAGGATATTATACCCAATCGACTCCTAAATGGAACCCTAGTGAGCTGCTCTAACAAGCCAATAGGCAATGTGATTCACTGTGTGTTTGACAAACTTGAGTTGCACATTCTCTATTATGGCTAGAAGCACTGTACAATCTTGAACTAATATGCCCAAAGGAGAGAGGAAGATATTCCTTTGAATGATTAGGCTCGAGGAGATTACATATATCTCCTAGGCTGTAAACATTGTTGATTGAGTGACGATCACTCTTGACAGGCAAATAGCCAATGAAAATCTGGAGACGGTATTAGGTGAGTGACGACTACTCTAAGAGTATTCAGTGGATGATCAGATAGGAGACTTGACTTGTATGTCCTTAATGATCTGGTTATGTGCAATTGGACTATTCTCCCTCCCTAATTGACAGTCCCGGATGTCTTCTATCGGATTGGTGTGAGGGCTCCATGACTACAGGTAATGTTGAAAATCATCCGGCTTGACAAGATAGGACATGTACATCGTACCACCACGGTATCGAAAAATCGTCATAGCGCAACAATGTCGTCACGACCACAAGTAACATCACCATCGCGATGTTGATAAGCTGCACTACGATGGAAGTAAGGTCGCATGTCAAGCGCACTATTTCCAAACTACTACCATTATGACCACAAGAAAACGTTCATCCGTGTTCATGAGGAGCAACACCACCTCAGCGATGATGAACCACAATGTTGCGACACCGAAGAACCGCACCACCATTATACCACACAAAAAATAGTTGCGATCATCTTGAAAACTCTGTTAAAGATCCCTTAGTTACAGCGGAGGCGGTTAGTGGCGGATCCAATTTTTTAATGAGACAAACACCATGACTTTTTAAGATAGTTTTAAAGATCCCTTGGTTACAAATCATTTACATATATTTATGAATTAATCACACGACTTATATGTCTTATGAATTGGTTACAGATCATTACATGTTTTCAACAATAATCGATATTTTAAGATAATTTATTGCTTGTGACCAATACTTTAAAATAGTTTTTAATAACTTTTATTTGTAATATTTATTTGAAAAAAGTCAATTTCTTGCCGGCCTGTCGTTTTGTTTTTCAAATGATGTGTCACGCAGCATAATGCAGAGCTTGAGGACCGATAAAGGCGAGCCTGGGGTATCAACATTGTGACCTTTCGTTTTCCCGCAATGCAGCCGGACATTGATATTATGGCGTCAAACTCAGCCGCTGGCCACTGCACATACTCTTGCACGTCGTCAATGACAATTTGCTTTGGATAAGGAATAAAAGGCCGAGGAATCATATGAAATGGGCGGAAGATTATACTTACTCTACATTAGGATAGTGAATCCAGAGCAGCAGCCCAAGTTTGTGAAACCCCATCCTTTTCGTTATTCATTTCACCCAATATTGTCTTGGCTAACAAGTTTACTAGTTTGTTTGTTTACCTGGAATCTCTATTTAAGAGACCTACAAAATATTTCGAATTAGTAACTATCCAGAACTCCTCTTCTCATTCAACAAAAACCACAGCCAGACTCTGTTTCATGAAAGCTATATACAGTTCAGGCTACACTTGGATCGGAATTTATGGCTTAATAAAGACCTTGAACCTCAGAAATTACCGGAACTTAAATTCACAAGGAAATCGTGCCTAAGGCAATCAGTGAAATTAGTGAGTAGAAATCCAGATCAGATCATCCAAACAACAGAAATGTTGAGCGAGAACTGGTCACAATTCCAATCCAAGCTTCACATTTGTGTTCATGATTCACAATTTCGATCCTAATTCAAACAAGCAACAACTGATAGATGATTCATAACCAGGAACAAAAATTAAAAGCAGATAGTGAGAATCGAGAGATACGGAAGATAAGAGGCACTTGATCTAAGATACTTTCTCATAGATCGACACTAATAACAGGAAATAACAGAAGATTAACAATCAAAGAGAAAGGTACTGTTCCAAGCTTATCAATGGGCTTGAAAAGTTCCTCCTCCATGACTGTTTGGTAACCGAGAAAATAACACCGAACACCGAACCCCGACAAACAGAAACGTAATAGCTAGAGCAACGAAAACAGTAATCAAGCAGCTATAGTGCTGAAAGATGTGCTAACCAGTCCATACGATCTACTCAGGAAAATAAAACGTTCGGGTGACGTACTTCTTCTTTTTGTTGGTGATCTTCTTCTCGCTCTCGCTTTTGTTCTTGTTCGAGGACGGAGGAGGACTGCGAATCATCTCCAGGAGCTTGCTGCCGATCATGAAACAGAGGTACGCATCCACCGTGGCAAACTTGATCTTCTTGGCCGAGAGAGAGTACTGATCGTACCACCCGTCGTACTCGGCTGGCCGCTCGTACCACTCCACCCAATAATACCTCACCACGTCCCAGCGCTTTCCCAAAACAGCCTTCGCGAGCCGATCCAGGTCGTACCTGCCGAGATCTAGGTCACCCCTCCGCATCCCCTTCACGGCGAGCTCGTTCAAATCCAGAGCGTTTGCGAACTTGATCCCGAGGTCCTTCTGCAGCTTCTCCGCCACCGCCTTCATATTCTCGCCGACGACGGTGACGCGGCTGTCGGAGAAGAACTTCTGGAGGAAGGTTGGATCGAACTTGAGGTAGCTGTCAGGGATAGGGATGTGGAAGATGAGGCAGTGGGAGCCAATGCAGATCTGGAGGAGCTCGTAGGGCGAGTCGTGCTTGGCGTCGTAACCGGTGCCTTGGCGGCCCACGCACATTCCGACGAGGAGGCCATCGGAGCGGTTGTTGCGAGTCTTGATGGCGTCGGAGAGCCACTTGGTGCAGGTTTTGGGGTCATCGGTCTCGATGGTGAGGATCTGGTGGCCGTCGACGATGACTTTGTAGTCATCGTGGCAGAACTTGCTGTCCACAGGCCCACCGAGAGATTGCACAGAGATCTCCATGGCTTCGAATGAGAGACGAAAGGCGAAGAAGAAGGAGTCTTGGGGAGGAAGAAAAGGGAAGGCTCTCTGGTACTGTACTGAATCAGAAATGGTACGTGCTCTGAGACCCTGATCAGTGACAGTCAGCGCGCTCTCTATATGTAGGCCGTTACAGAGGGACAAGCTGGTAATTTCATCTCCTTTTACGTGCTTTCTGGAATAGGCCCATCAAGGCCCAATATCAACCATACTAAATTTTCCTTTTACTACGTGGAAGATTATGATTGGTCTTTTCTTACATTACGTAACAGCTGTTCTGGTTTAGCAGAGAGGGAAATTGACGCACGCAAATTGATACAGAGAGAGGATTTGGTTTGTTTGGTCGCCAGTGACACAGAGTCCGGTCGCTGGAATTGTTTCCGATCGTCGTCTTCTTCGTCATGTCTGCGACGGCTGCGGTGTTTGTGTCTTCAAGCTCTCACTGGTTGGGCAGAGAGAGAAATTTGACCGGCGACAGAGTCAACGCTGTTCAGAGCTGCAGAACCTGCTCTTCTTTTAGATCTTCCATTTTTGGCAATCTCGTCGTTTATAGGAAGAGCTCGCATTATGGTCCGGTCAAGAGAAGAGGGTCATCGTCCACCTCCGTCAAACCCTTCTCCCCCGTCATGGAATGGCAGGACTGCACGTACTCTCCTCTCACCGATAAATTCAGTGATTTTTTTTTTCTGGGTCGAATCAGTTTAGTTAAGAATCGGATGATGATAGTCTTAAATGTTTGTGATTTAGTTTATTTTCTTCCGGAATGTTCTGTTGATTGCCAATTTGTCTTCTGTGCATGTTACTGGAAATCCTAGCCCTTTAATCAGTGTTATGGCTGTTGTTTGATTTGTGCAGTGGGTCAATGCCAATATTGTAATTAGTCTCACCCATGAATCTCTATTTGTGTGTTTCTCCGGGAAGAGATAATGGGTGGCAGTGATTTCCTTTACCGTATTCTTCAGTTTTCATGGCTGCCTTTTCATTTAGCTATCTTTTGATAATTTATTGGTACATCTGAATTCACATTTAGGTGTTCCATTCAGTCTCAACTCACAAGCTCTTATTTGTTTACTGATGACTGATGAAATGTGACTAAATGCAGGGTTAAGATGGAAGTTGATGTGCCGGTTTCGGTTGCCTATAACTGTTACGCTGATCGTGAAGCCATTCCCACTTGGATGCCCTTCATTTCTTCTGTAAAGGTGTGCATGTGCAAGGACATCCATTGAATATGTATTTTCCTGCCCAGAACTAAAATGCTTGTGCTCTAGGCTTATTATTTGGGTCTTCAATGTGGAATATTCGGGAATTCTTTAATGCCATTGGCTGAATTTAATGAGGATTCAAACTTGCAGGGGCTCCTTTCTTTGCTATACGATTTTAGAAGCGCGTACTTCCTTGTGCATCTTGGGGAATTTAATGTTATACTCTCATTTCTCAGATATTGGAAGATAAGCCTGACCTATCTCGATGGTCTCTGAAGTATAATGCATTTGGTCGTGATATTGAATACTCTTGGCTTGCTCGAAATATGCAGGTTGGGATATAAGATTCTCTGCCTTTTCTTTTGTCTTCCAATTTTTCTCTTACTGTCTAAGAAGTGCATTGATTTATCACTACATGCTTCTCATTTATCCATGACACACTTGCCTTCTTACAGCCTATCCCAAATCAGAAAATCCACTGGAGATCCCTGGAAGGTCTTCCTAACAGGTAAAGATTATTAACAATCATAAGAAGAAAGATCAAACTACTCGGGCTTCTAGTGTTTTTTATTAGTGGATTCAATTTCTAAATATTTATAGTGCTTTGCTAATCATCTTTAGTTACATAGTTCGAGCATTTAGGTTTATTAAACTCCCCAAATAAAGTGGGGGAAATTAGAGTAAAATTATACAAAATCCCTAGTTGTTGTCAGAATTGTTTGGCATTTTATGAGCACATGTTCCTTCTGTTTTTGCAATTGGGATTCTCCATAACCCATAGTAAATAACTTTAAGTCTTTAACCCAAAGAAAAAAGAATAAAGTTTAGAACCAAAGCTGCAGTGTCATTGTCATGTGCTTGTAAGAAGTTTCTTAAGGTCCCAGGTGAGATGAAAGAAACCATGTATATACTAATATCATCACAATACACAACCCTTGTTGGTATTCTTGGTAAGTATATACATATGTGCTTTATTTGCATCACTTTTTCCTGATCATGATACAAGTTTGTTTAGCATTGTTGTATTTACTACTATCCTAGACCTTTGGTATCAACTTATGAAGTACTGAATCATAGTCTCGACATAAGTTATATGCCCTATAAAATTGAAAGAATTTGACATCTCTCTTTGTATTCAATATATGAGTTTTGATAGATAAATTATTTGTGCTGCAGGGGAGCTGTCCGATTTTTTCCAAAAGGTCCTACTTCATGCCTAGTAGAAGTGAGGCTCATTATTATTAAATTTATTATTGCTTTATATAAATGTTCTTGTAGTGCTCCATGTCATCATATGCCATTGTCACCCATTTGATGAGAAACTTGGGAGAATAGTAATTTGCAAAATGTGATCATTTCAGTTAGATCGCAAATTTTTCTTGTTCAGTGTGGGACTTATCCCTATCATGTGCATTTTTCTAATCCATAACTGATGAACATGGATACGGTGGCATATTCATTAGTATGTCTTCCATTATGCATGCCTAAAGACCCTTACAGTTAAATCTCTCCATTTTCAGCTAACAGTTTCGTATGAAGTGCCTCAACTTTTAGCCCCGGTGGCATCGGTAAGCACTCTCTTGTCAATGTAATACAAGATTCGAAAATGAAAGCTAATGGTTCACAGTTCCCAAACCATCTTGTTATTTGTTATGCTCTGGTTTGAGTACTAACTACTGTTTTCTTCCTCCCATGTAAATTTCATCCAGGCATTGCAACCTTTTCTTCAAAGTCTTCTCCGGGGAGGTCTGGAACGATTTGTAAAGATAGCGAAGAGCTCTCAAGCCCCACAGTAAGCCATATTGGCTAACCAGGCCTTGTATCTTTTCCTGAAATTGTTTGTAACCAACCTGCACCTTACTCCATAAGAGGAACCATACATTTCCCTTATTGCACTGTCCTTTGAAACTCCAAATGCAATGAAGTCCTTATTGGTTTATATCCGGGGTCTTTTTTTTCCTCTATCTTATTTAGAATGAAGACTGAGTTAGTGCCTTCAGTTTTAGATGTTACATCAGTTAGTCTCGTATCTGTATCTAAATGTATAGAACAAGAAGAAAGAAGAAAAAATACTTGTCTTTATTGAGAATGTACATCCAACACAAATGATTACATCAAATTGACTGTAAACAATCCACAATGACAAGTTATTACAGGAATGGATATACAATCTCTTCTACACAAACAAAAAAGTCCAATTTACATACAAAACTACCTGCTGCTTTCAACTGAAGTGACCAAAACAGTAAATTAATCTCCTGCACTGAAGACTTGAATGGAAGTTCTGTTATAATCACCTGTTTGTGCTGCTATCCAGAAAGCTCCTCAAGCTGCAGAGGGCATCGGCAGAGAGACTGCAGCACCTCAGCCTCCGCTGCCTAGAAGAAGGTGATGACTCTTGGGAATCAAGAGAAGAGAAGCACACAACAATCACAGTGAGATTGTCAAAGGTGCTGCGGCGCAAGGCCTCCGTGACAAGATCCTTGGCACACTGCTCTGGATTATCATGCCGCCTGAGCCCACGTCGCACAAGGCTCACAGCATGTTGACTTGACATTACATCCCAAATACCATCACATCCAATGATGAGAAACTCATCTTCCTCGGTTAGAACCAGCTGCCTGAACTCCGGCTCTGCAATTAGAGGTGAAGGAGAACCCCTAGGGAGCTTCATATCCCAATCTCCCAAAGCTCGGGTGACTGACAGAACGCCATTTAGATATCCATCATCAACAAACCCACCCAGTTCTTCAACTCTCCTTCGTTCCGATGGATAGCTAGGCCTGTGATCTTGGGACATATCAATTGCTTCTCCTTTCCGGCAGAGGACAGCTCGGCAATCACCAGCATTGGCCACCATTAAAAGCCTGTAAGATAAGCAACATGATCAGCCAGCCAGGAAATTAACTAGGTAATGCTAAAATGGTTTCAAAGAAGAAACATCCAATTCCTACTGGGGAAATCTTTCAAGTTTATCACACACTTGATAAACTGTAAACAAAGCAACATAGAAAACTCCTCACCAATCAGTATATCTTGAAATACAAGGTACTATTAGAAAAACATTAGGAGAAACAAAATTCAAGAGCATGAAACTACCTTCCAAATATCATAGCAGCAAGCGCCGTTGTCCCCGAGGAAGTGCTGATAGTTTGGTCGTCTGCCAAAGCTAGATCAGCCAGGAGAAATGCTTTACGGAGTGAATCCTCAACCTCTTCCAAAAATATATCATTGACTTGAGATGCCCGAGGGAAATCGACATCTTCAAATAACAGTCTCATAACATTTTTTCTGATATACGCAGCAGCTTCAGGTCCGCCATGACCATCAAATACCTGTTCAAAGTTCAACAGCCACAACCAGTCAGTCACCTTGACAACAACAATAAACGCATGACTGCAAACATATATCATCAGAGCCCAGATAGTCAAATTACCCCATAAAAGGCGCTTGGTTTGGGGAAGTCAAAAAGGGAACCTAAGTGCATTGATAGATCATCTATCCTGATATGCTCATCCTCCATATACCTCCTCGGACCAATGTCAGCAAAGCTACCAGAACGGATGCTGGGGACAAATTGCAACATTGCACTCCCATCTGCAATGCTGCTCACAGATTTCATATCCTGTAAAAGGAAACAAATTATATAAGTAAGATTCTACTTCAAAACTCCTAATACAAGTTATACACTTGAAAATCCCAAGTTCAAATTATCAACATCAAGCTGAATTAGCAATTACAAAGAAGAAATAATACACAGAACCCATTATCATACAATGTTAGAATATAATTATAATTGAGCCTTCAACTATCAGTTTGAGCTTTTAATTGAGTTAGTCCTTTGATATAATATTAGAGTCTGGTTACCTCAGAGACCCAAGTTCAAACCTCGCTCTTATAAAAAATTCTCTATTTATTAAATTTGCCTAAAATGAGCTAGCCTTTTATCACTTTTCTCAATAGGTTTATCTCTTCTAAATATTTCACCTCCAAACCTAACCGCTTAAGTTTTTAGTTGAGTTGATCCTATGATATACAACATTAACAATTCCGTCAAAACTCTCTCTCTCACACACACTAACTGATACAATTTTGACAGATAGGCTTCTGCAAACAACTTGTAGCTAAAAAGGCATAACAATTTTGCATAGTGAGCATGATTTTGGTCCAAAACTTGGTAAAGGGTGCTTAATTCTAAGCTGCAAACAACAAATTTATCTGGAAACAGAAGGGAACAGAAATCGATCAGAAGAAACTAAGCTCACCACTTGAGATGCATCGGAATCGGAGATGCGAACTTGAAGAGGAGGAGGAGAAAGCGAAGGCGAGATCGTCACTAAATCATCGATCCCATGAAGATTGCTTCCCTTTCCAAAGACGGGAACGGAGACGGAGACGCTCTGTTGACACACAACCTCTGCTTCAGCCACCATGATTTTCAGCTCATAACACGACCGAATCAAACCTTCCTCTAGCTGATTTTCTAGCTCAGAAGATCCGAAACAAAATCAAATTCTAGGTAGATGTATGGTGAAGAGAATTTTCTCTGGAATGATCAAATTTTGTGGCGACTGGCCGGGGCAGAATTTATACCGGTCAGCTCTGAGGATAGTGGTGACCGGTGACAACCGGTGGACGCGTGTTAGTTGCACGAACCATACAATTATTGAACCAAACACGCAAAATCGCGATGACACGTGAGCACGAGACCTGGTCGACACGTGGCTGTTCCTTCATTTTTCTGGGGTTGACGCGTAGCCCATGAGGGATGTTTCGTCGAAATTGCCGCTTTTGCCCCTTGTTTCGTACCTCACCTGCCGTGTCTCGCTGAGCTGTCAAGTTGACCTTTAGAGATGGAAAGACGAAGGTGTCGCTGGAATCTTAGGGGTAAATCGGGAAATACGTTACCCAGCTCCGGTCGCGAGCGCTGAGGCATCTCTGTTTATTTGTTTTGGGTTCACACTTGCTGCTGACGCCATTCCCACCACTGCAAAAAGGTCTTGTGTCGTGTCGTTCTGCGACTCGGTCGTGAGGGATGAATCAGAGGCCTCTTGCAAATTACAGAAACACCCTCTGTTTTGTGATGCTCGTGTACATGTACTTACCAACCACGGTGGAGTTTTCGGAGGCCGACATCTGTCTCCGTTATCTGTCATCTAACCTTGATTTTATTTCAGTATTGAATTGTGGCGGGAGTCAGTTTTTTTAGTTGGACCGATAATGTACGTATTATAAAGATCATCGATACTAAAATATGTTTAAATTCAATTCAAATGCAAGTGTTAAATTCTCGTTTAAATGTAATTGTATTTTTCTATTTGTGCTTCATAGGTCTTTTTTTCTGGTTTTCTTAATCTCTTGAGCAACTCAACCTTCGATTTGACCTACACTTATGAGACTTGACTTCACCATTTTCAGGTCATCAGTTGGTCGGTAAAATCCGGAACCGGCCGTGTGTTTTTCCTGCCAATCATGTTATGTTCTACCAATTTCCAGTACGAAGACAAGGAAAATTTTCAGGTAATCGAAGGTATCGGTTCGAAAGCCAATGAGAATTTTTAGGTAACCAGAGGTATCCGTTCGAAAGCCATAAATAACTATCGGTATCAATCGTCAACCAATGTCCACTCTTATTGAAGCAATATGTCTATATACACACCAAGGTCAATCAGATGCCCAACAGTTACGTATCAGTCTCTCAACTACAAAATGTTGATCACTCTTACCAAATATACAATTTTTTAAGGAAATTGCCTAGTGCATATCGTGGATGTTGTTTAGAGAATGTACAATAAGGAGATCATGATTTGAAGATCATGTGGTGATTAAATTGAATCGTAATGCGCGCCCCTTATACTGAGTTGTGTTCCATAGTGTGAGACTCATGTATGGGAATCATGATTTGCAGGGATGCTGAATGGATGCTGACTAGATAATTAATTGATATTTTGCTGAATTTATTAAATTTCAAATTAAAATAATAAATAGATTGAAATAAAATTAATTAATTAAAAATTAAATTAACTAAGATGAAATTGAAACTTAAACTTGTAATTAAAAAAATAATTAAACGTCAAATAATACATTCATTAATTAATAAGTGGTAGCGTGACTGACCATATGCTCATCGTTAAAATCTAACATGTCCTTCTCCTGTAATTTATTGTATTCAATGTAGTACTTATCGAATTTTTCATCTATCGTGAGAATGATTTTTGCATTCTCACACTTTGCTTTGTCCATGTTGGTAATGGCTTGTACTTGGGTTGAAATACCCTTCCCCTTCCTCTTCTGGCCCTATCGGGAATCTGACATGTTCGCAACCTTCTAAGCCATCGGGCGCTCTTCTACATGCGGGGGAGGAGGGGCTTGGGGTATTAGTTCCCTCAATCGGATCGGAGAATCCTTCACCAAGTTGGGAATCACCATCGAGAGTTGTAACATGTTCATCATCGGGAGGAAGTGAAGTGGGTGGTGTTGAGCTGTAAGTACCGGCCTCATCCAATCGTCATCGTACAGACCTGGTCGTGCCTTCATCCGCCCAAAATTTGTCTTCGTGTTCCAACATTCCGATCCAATGGTCGAGGTTAAAATGCTTCAGCTTGTTGGGTTTCGCTGTTTTTGTGTAAATGCCTCTGGCCTCCGCTTTGTACATTTCTTTGGTTCATCCGCTTCGATCATCGTCCTTCGAGCTTCGCAAGATGGTGATGAACCTTCACACTCAAGGCGCTTGTCGATTCCAATGACTTTTGATGGCTTGCTAGGTAAAATCTTTTGGGTCGAGTTGCCCTTCCTTCTAAAACTGCTTGGCAAATATGCCCTAGAAAGAACTTTCATCTTGGGAGTTTTCCTTAGTAGGGTCTTTGCTTGTGCATAGCCAAATCTTGATCAGGAGTATGTCCACCTCAGGGAGTCATTTGTTCCTTCTATCTACTATCGACTTCTTTCGTTGTGTCCGACCAACACAGGACGACGTAGACGATTCAGGTACCGCTGTTGTCGCCTACGTATTGTTGGTGGTATTGACTATTACTGGGGAAGTCGTAATAGTTGTTAGCGGGGTTGGAAGTGGGTGAAAGGTTATGGTTGAAATGTACCTAGTTTGAATGGTGGTTGGAATGTACCTGGGTTCAAATGCATTTCACAACATAAATAATAATTAAAAATGTTTAATGAAATGCATTTAACATCATAAATAATTAAAAAATTGAATTAATGAAAAGAAAGACGATGTTTTTGGAATGTACTTGGTATCTACTGTTGTTGCATGTATGCGGTGTAAGAGGATTGGTCACAACCACCAGTTGTTAGGTCCGTCGGGTTGAGATGTGTTGACCTGATATGCTGAACGGTCTAGGGAATCCGGCGTGTAGTCTTGTTACTCGGGTGAGGACGACAGTTGAGTCAAGTCGTTGGACATTGTTGATCGGGTTTTTTAGAGAGAGTGGATAACTTGAGAGTGAGAGTTGAGAGAAAATTGAGAAAAGTGTTGGTGGTTTGATGAATGCGGTAAGGCCGTAAAAGGGTATTTATAAGTGGGTAAAAATATTGTTCTGTATTTAATTTGATTTTAAAAACAAAATTACCGTAGGAATCGGACCGTTGCCAATGGTCCGAATTTTTTCTCCCCACATACCACGTGTCGCGCGTTGATTGATCCGGCACCGAATCGTGACTCGCAAACCAGCGACTCACAATTTTTAGTCGGTTTAGTGTGCGAATCACAATATAGTAGTTCGCGAGTCGCAAAATACGCACCCACAACGTGCGTGATATCGTGATTCGTAATTTACGGTATAAAATATGATTTGTTGGTTGTGAATGCTCTTATGGACTCCAAAAACCCATGTGGACGGTGTGGGTCCCTGGTTGTTGGACTTGGGCGCACTCAGTACTATCTGGTTGGACACGTTTCGGAAGAGCAGAAGAGCCGTTGTAAAGGTAAACTATGCGTTCATCTTCAAATAGACTAAACTCCTTTTTTCTAGAATGTTCTCGATAGTGGATATTTCCTTCTCAACTAGCTTGGAACTTGAAATACGTCCATAAATTAGTAAACTAAGGAAGACCCTGTTATTTTGGGTTTAATGCTACATAATTAATTAATAGCTTACCTTATCGACTCAATTACAAAAACAAACTCGTAAAATTTTTCTACCCTAAGATTACCAATAAGCAAATGACTAAATGTTCTTTTATTAGCATCAGCTCGATTTAAAGAGGTGGGTTTGGTAATCCATCTAATCTTGCATAGCTACTCGCTTGAGACCATTTTGTTTTTGGTCGCAATACTTTGACCTAGTTTTATACCACCATGAGATATGATCATATGAGTACACTAAATAATGATATTTGTTCTATTTTTTTTGAAAGGAAATGATGAAATTTCAAAAGGAAAAAACTAATGATAACGACGGTATACTTTTGCGTGTAGACCTCTATTTTTTAATTATTTAAACTGGTCTCCTTGGACCTTAGTGAGTAAGTTAAATTAGACTAACCACTAATTTCATCTTTGATCTTATCCACTTTGTTTGACTCATGTTCATAAGATAATTTGTGTGCAGATTAATTACCACAAATCAGTTCAAAATTTTTTTACCACAAACCATAAAATATGAAATTGCGTATTTATGCATTTATATTTCAAAAAAAAATGTATTTAGGCATTCAGTGTTTACAAAGTAATTTTTCTCTCAAAAGTCTTGGAGCACCTCCATAGATCGTCGTTGCGTCATGGTTTGCGTATCGTTGCAAGTCTTGCTACGGTTCGATGTCCTGGCTAGTCGTCGCTGTAGTAGTGGTTTGGCCAGCCGTCGCAGGCTGTCGCCTCAAGATCCTAAAGCGACGCGACGAATCGTCGCTGGCCCAACGACTAGTCGACGGGCCTGTCCCACGGCGACACATGGCGACACCGAAATTCAAAAAAAACATAAAATTTTTCTATAAATACACAACCATCCCTACCCCAAATTCACATCTCTTCTATACTATAGACCGTCTTTCATCTTCTTCTCTCTCAAACTTCGTTCTCCATTTTTTTTCTTTATCGATGGGTTGTTTTCCAACGTTGGCAGAGTTAGAGAAAATGACTCCTGAGAAAACGAATGAGATGATGACAAGGGTGGCTACAACAACGACGTTACGAATTCGGAATCGACTTTTGAGAAGTATACATCTAAGGGAAGAATATGAGCCTGAGGGTTCAACCTCGACGACGCCACCAAAGCGGAGAGTGATAGAGCGCAATCGAGACGAAGGGGACAACCGCTTGATTGTTGACTACTTTGCTCCTAATCCTGTAAAGACCGGGAAAATTAATATTTGAGTTATTAAAAAATTTTAACGTCGAAGTTCAGGAACGAGTAAATTTTGGATCGAATTCAAAAAAAAAGGAAAAAGAAATTTAAAAAAAGGGAGAGGTTGATTTTTTTTTGGTCTGATCAGAAACCGTACTTGGGCCGAGCCAAGGCAAGGCCCAGCTCGCGCGCGCTAGCCCAAACCCGAAGCAGGCCCAGCCTACGCGAACCCTAGCGAACAAAACCAAGAAGACGCCGCCTCAGCTTCATTTGGGTTGCACGCGAACTAAGGAGACGCGTCTCTCTCGCTCCCTCGTCCCCGACTTCTCGCCGGCGTCGTATTCCTCTCACACCAGTCACCGGAGCTCCGGCTTCTCGCCCCACTTCTTCTCCTCCCTTCTGCTCCCACCCTCGACCAGCCAAACACCAAACACCCCCGCCTCTCTCTCTCTTCTTCTTCTTCTTCTTCTTCTTCGTTTCAACGCAAGTCAGTGTCGCCGCCGTCCACCTGAGTTTCACCGCGCCGTCGAAGGACCAAATCAGAGACGGTAAGTCTCTTTCACGGCCCGATTCATCTCCCCCACTCTTCCCTTTCCAGAAAACCGACGCCAACGAACTCGATGGAGGTTGTTTTTGGGTCGGAGGAGTTCACCGGAGCTTCGAGCTCCAGATCTGACGACGGCGAAGTCTACGCTGCCAGATGTGGAGCGGAGGAACCCGGAAATGGTCATGCCGACCTCCCCTCGCCACCCTGAGCCTTTTACCGTCATCATCTCCGTCGAAGAACCGTCCCAGAGTTCTGCCACCGTCCACCGCCGTTCTAGACAAAACCCTCGTCGCAGATCTCCTCGCCCTTCATCTCTGGCTCGATCTGAGCAGGACCGGGCCTTGGGCCGGTTCAGAAGCGAAGACGGGCCGTGGCCCAGAAGTGAAGATGGGTCCTTGGGCCGGTCAACCCAGACTGGGCCTGGATCAGGCCTGGACTCGGGCTAGGCCCAGGTCCGAAAGGCCGGGTCTGGACTCGGTTCTGGATCCGGGTCGGTCCGGGTCAGGTTCTGGACCGGGCCTGGATCGGGTTCGGACCTGGATTCGGGTCGGACTTGGGTCGGGCCGGGTCAGAACTGTTTTAAATAATTAATTTAATTAATTAATATTTTGGTTTTAAAATCAGATAAATACCTGGACTTCGGACAACTAAAGGACTTTTAGACAAAACTAATTACTGGACGTAATTTTTAACTTGGAGAACTGTTATGGGTTGGACCGGGACTGATACGTCCCTTTCGTGTTAAAACAGGTTTTTACCCCGAGCACGAAGAAGACCGAAGTTAAACCCAGACGCGGACTTCGCCCTAGAAGACGGTGTTGGCCCGGTCGTCAGCAGCTAGGAGACACTGCTATGGTATCGTCTTGAGGTAGGGAAAGTAGCGGATACCGCTTTAATTACGGAAGGTTACTAGTATGCATGATTAGGGTTAATAATAAAAACCCGAAAGATCATAGCTTGGCATGTAGGATACGAACAACTAGCGTAGACATCTGAACTGTGAACTTCTACGATTCATGTCTTGGGAATTGCTGTGCTGGTAGATCCGGGTCATGTCGTGCCTGTAGGATTGTTTGATGAGTGTGTCTGTTGTTGTGTTATTTGAACGACTAATAAATAACGAACATGAAAAAGAATAGAATTGAGCTAGTGATGCATGTTGATTACCTGTGTGGCTATTTCCTGTTTATTCGATATGTTGAATTGTGGGATGGTTGAGGATTTGATACCGATTAAGCCGGTGGGGTTACCACGTGGAACGTGGGGTCGGTAAGTGATGGTAAGTACGTGACGGTTATGTGTGTTTAAGAGTCTAATAAGATCGAATCGTATTGCATGATATGACTGTGTGTGGGCAAGTGGGTCATGTTTGATGATGTGAACCTTTGGTTGTGATATTACCGGGTAAGTGATAGACCGGCTGTGTGCTATGTTAAGATGGTCTGGTTGGTATGCCGAGACCATCAGTGGATTGTGTTGTGTGTTAAACCTTGATTGTGTGTTCCAAGAGACGGCGTAACTGGAGTAGTACCTACACCGAGGGATAGTTCCGGTGTAGGGTACCGAGGTCAAAGATGGCGTGATCAGTACCCCTATGACTCGTAGCTCGGGACGGGGTTGAACGAAGGGTGTACCGGTTCGGTACTTACATTGAGTAGTGCCCTTCATCTGTGTGGGGAGGAAGATATGACCAGTTCGGTACATATGAGAGTAGCGCCCTTCATCTGTGTGAGGAGGAAGACATCGGACTGAGGGATTTCCAGTCAAGGATGTTACCCTTCATCTGTGTGAGGAGGAAGATATCGTGACTGACGTTGTGTGTTCCGGTACGATATAAGCAGTTGTGTGCAAATCGGAGGAGTTGGCTCCCGCAGTTTACGACATCTGTGTGCGTTTCGTTCGGACCCTTCCCTGTTATTTTGTTGTGTGTCTTCCTATGGACTCTATGTGTGTTCTGTTGTGTGCCTTTTTCTCTGGTTTTATCTGTGTGTACCCAGCTGTGTGCCTTGTCGTGCAGTTTGACTATGTGCAATTCTTTTAAGTATGCTTATGACTTAGTGAAAGTGTTTGGTAACCGGATGTCGAGCCCGAGACCTTGTGTACCGGTGTGCCATAAACGGACAGCTGTGATAGCTGGGAAGTTGGAAGTGGTTAAACTATGTTTAGGGAGGATCTGCTGTGCGTTGTGTGTGTTTCTGGGCTTTGTGCGCCGTCTGCTGTGTGTGTTGTGTGGGTCGCTGGGCTTGTGCGTCGTCTGTTGAGTGTGCTGTGTAGGTTGCTGGGATTGTGTGTTGTCTATTGTGTGCTGCTGTGCGTGTTGTTGGGCTTTGTGGTTGGTCGGTTGTGTGAGCCGTGCGGGCTGTCTGGCCTTGTGCCTTGGGCTAAGGGTGACTTGGGTCTTGTGAGAGTGTTTGGTAACTCGAGGTGTTGTTGTACCTGTTCCTGCGTTACAGTGCGAGTTCGCACGTGTGGTTGGTTGTGAGATAGCCGTGGGCTTTGCTTACTGAGAATTGTTGGAGGATGAGTGTCAAGGCTAGTTGCGGGAAGTGGTTGGAGTTCGGATCGTTGGGAGTTGGTTTTACGGGTTGTGTCTGAGTGAAGGCCAAGTGTTGTCTTGGAGTGAACGTTTACCTGTTTTAATAGTCGTGCTTACTAGTATGCCTTAATCGGACGGTTACCCGTGGTGATGAAATGTGGTTCAAATCCTTAACTACTTTTCCTACTGAGCATAAGCTCGCCCCCTTACTCTGTTGTGTTTCAGGTGTCGAGCAGGTTTTGTACTAGCAGGATTCTCGGAGCTAGGGAGCCGACGAGGATTCAGGCTAGTGTCTAGAGACGTACCGTTTTTTGTTGAGTTATTTACCGTTGTGTTTATCGAGCTGCGACTCGCGAGATTGTTTAAAGTTTGAAAGCATGATTTGAGACTCACTGGCTTTATTTTCAACAAAAAAAGTCATTATTTTTTTAGCTCACGTCTCGAATTCGGTCAAAACCGGATTTGGGGCGTGACAAATCCGGTGTACAGCAACCAATAATTTTGTTGACGCTTCCGGATGTCGAGAAAATTGTTTCCACGAATCATGAATGCATTGAGTGACCGGTACGCGTACTTCTGTCAACAACAAGATGCTACAGGGAAGCACAGATTCTCTCCACCCCAAAAGTGCACGGTAACACTTCGTCAGCTCTGTTATGGAGGTCTTGCTGATGCCGATGACGAGTACTTGCAGATGGCGGAGAGCACTGCTTTGGAATGCGTCAAGAAGTTTTACATTGGCGTCATCAAGATTTTTGGGCGGACATATCTACGACGTCCGACCGAGGAAGATACCCGTCGTCTGCTAGAAATCAACGAACTACGCGGCTTCCCGGGGATGATAGGGAGTCTCGACTACATGCACTAAGATTGGAAGAGTTGTCATGTGGAATGGGTTGCACAATTCTCAACTAAGGACCACGAGAACGTCCCTACACTTATGCTAGAAGTTGTTGCATCCCAAGACCTGTGGATATGGCACTCATTTTTCAGAATACTGGCTCCAACAATGACATCAACGTGCTCAATAGGTCTACATTGTTTCACCAGGCAGTTCGAGGCTTCACTCCAGATGTGAAGTTCAATTCAACGGTAACGAATACACAACCTCTAATTACTTGACTGATGGGATTTACCCTCCTTGGGCTACATGTGTGAAGGAAATATCGGCACCAAAAACGACGAAACAAAAGTGCTTTTCTAGAGTCCAAGAAGCATGCAGGAAGGATATCGAACGAGCATTTGGAGTTCTACAGGCTCGCTTCCACATCGTCACTCATCCGAGCCAAATGTGGGATAGGCACTCACTCGCAATCATCATGAATTGTTGTATTGTCATGCACAACATGATTGTTGAGGATCAACGGAGGCCGTGTAATAACCACTCCCGGTCAACGCCAGTCAAATCGGCGAAAAACAGGAAAATTTAAAAATTTTGGACAGACACATAAATGAACCTAAATTTGACCCCGAGGGTCATACCGGACTTAAGTGACCCCGATATCGACCCAAGTGAGTTCCGGGGGACTCAGGGCAACTTTCTGACCAATTTAGGAAAGGTTGACTTTTTGCCGGAAAAGTCAACCGAGCGACGTTTTGGTCCGTTCGAGGTCCGTTTTGGATCCAAAAAGCTTATCCGTCGTTACAGCGGTCTTAGCTGAGTCGTTTCCTTGTAGCCTGTGAAGTTTCGTAATTTCTTGGAAAATGTGCCCGTTCGGGGCCCGAAACAGCCGAATTTCGCGAATCTGATTGAAAAATATCTAGAAGATATTTTCCAAAAAGGGGTGGGACCCACTTGTAACATGTCACCAATGTGGTGGTGTTAGGTAACATTGAACAAAACAAAGGAAGACTTGGATGGTAGTTTTGTAATTAAGGGATAGATTTGGTTTTTAAAACAAAAGATAAGGACTTGTGTGTGGTGTGTTCGCCCATTCTCAAAAAAAAGGAAGAAGTGGAGAGAGAAAGTGGAGATAGGAAAGAAGAGAGAAGAAGGAGAGAAAAAGAGAAGAGAAGGTTAGGGTTTTGTTATTTACCGACGATCCAACCGGTGGATCGTCTCAACGATCATGGAATCGAGCTCCCACCGTCATTCCCTACGGTGAGTACCCTTTCGATTTTCGTTTTGGTACGTTCAAATTTTAGGGTTTGGGTTAAAACGAGTAAACTATGGGTAAGTTGAGGTGTGGGGTTCGTTGGAGACGTTTTAGAGCGAAGAACGAACGTTTTCCGGTGACCGGAGGCTCGGGGGAGCTCCGGGCACCGTGTATGGTGGCTTCCGGAGTTGGGGGGTGGCTGGCCGGAGCTAGGGTCGGCCACCATGGTGATGAATGACCCAAAATCGGCCCTAGCCACCCACGGCCAAGGATGGCCGGGTGGGGCCCACGTGCCCGGGTCACAGGTTTTCGTGTTATGGTGGTTTAGGACGTTCCCCAAGTAGTTAATCCACACCCGGATCGAAAGTTGGAATTAAATTGTGAAAGTTGTAATTGATGGGTTTGGAAACTTTAAACGCGAATTAAATTAATCGGAAGTCGGAAATTGATTTCGTCGAGTGCATAGGAACCCTTGAATTATTCTAAGACCGTAGAAACGAAAACGGGAATTTTCGGAGCCCCGGAAGGACGTTTTCCAATCCCGGTCAGATTCGCCGTGTCGGGCGAAACGGGCCTTTCCGGGTCCATTATCGACAATGTCGAGTAATTGGGAAGTTTGGGAGTGATCGACATTGTCGGGGTTACTTTTGTGCCGCAAGTTTATTAAAATTCAGTTTATGCCTGCAAGCTTAAAAGGGCTTTAAATTGTATTCTTATTAGATCGTGCCACCGGCAGAGGAAAGGGAAAGCTAGGCGAGTGATCGTGATCACGCCGGAGCTTGAGTGTGAGATTTTGGGGAAAGCATACGAGGTAGGGAAAAGTAGCCGGATCTCGGCCCTGACTAGGGAAAGTTAACAGTAGAAATGCATGTGACACTTGGGTGTCGTGGGTTAAGTAAGTTATCGAACATTAGAAAGGCAGACGACACCGGGTGGTGTCGTATGATACGGGAACGTATCGAACAATAGAAATGCATGTGACACTTAGTAGTGTCGTAGGAGCAGTGAACTTTCGATATTAGAATTACTGGAGGCATTTGGTTATGCCCGGAGGTTTATTGTTTAGTTTGTGTCTTGGGTGGCCATGAGAGCCCGTACTTTACTGTTTGTGTCTTGGGTGGCCATGAGAGCCCGTACTTTACTGTTTGTGTCTTGGGTGGCCCTGAGAGCCCATACTTTACTGTTTGTGTCTTGGGTGGCCATGAGAGCCCGTATTTTACTGTTGGTGTGTCTTGAGTGGCCATGAGTGCCCGTGGGGTTGTTGAGCCCGTGTTTTACCGTTGGTGTCTTGGGTGGCCATGAGTGCCCGTGGGGTTGTTGAGCCCGTGTTTTACCGTTGGTGTCTTGGGTAGCCATGAGTGCCCGTGGGGTTGTTGAACCCGTGTTTTACCGTTGGTGTCTTGGGTGGCCATGAGTGCCCGTGGGGTTGTTGAACCCGTGTTTTACCGTTGGTGTCTTGGGTGGCCATGAGTGCCTGTGGAGTGTTAAACCGGTGTTGCTGCTGTTGTTGAACTTTGCTTGTGATTGTGATTGTGGTTACCTGGGGTTGGTGAGTGACAGGTCGACAGCCTGATCCGACTTTGTGTCGGGAAAAGTGCGACAGGTCGACCGTCTGATCCAACCGTCGTGTTGGGAAAAGTGCAACATGTCGACAGCCTATCCGATTGGGGTCGGGAAAAGTGCGACAGGTCGACAGCCTGATCCAACCGTTGTGTTGGGAAAAGTGCGATAGGTCGGCCGCCTGATCCAACCGTCGTGTTGGGAAAAGGGCAGGGGTTACTGAGCAGCTGGAGTGCGATCCTTTGCGATCTTGTTTGGTGTGCGATCCTTTGTGATCTTGGGTGTTGCGTGGTTATCTTTCGTGTCCTTGGAGGAAGTCGTAATCATTGTGTCAGGTCTACATTACATGTCCGAGTATTGAGTCGGTTGAGGAAAGTAATAGTTGTGTGTCAATCGAGTTACTTGAGTTGGGGATAGTGGTCCCCGGTGTTGGGTCGTTGTTGGTGTTACCGGCATTGTCTACTAGTATGTCGTAGTCAGTCTGTTATCCGTGGTGGTGAGTGAACGCTCACCCCTAGCTGCTTTTCCTACAGGTACTGGTCGCGGGACGGACTAGGTGAGCTCTCGAAGCTTGAAGAGCTAGGAGCGGGAGTCCGGGTTTCCTTTTTAGTCTAGCGACGTACGCCTTGTATTTTGTCCGCTTGTTGGGACGTACTTTTGAGTTGTAAATTATTATTTTGATTAACTAAATGGTGGTTTTAAAGCGATATATTTAAAAGGTTTGAAAATGTTTTGTTGTCTTAAATGTTCGCGTTCCGGGTTCGGTTTTGCTGAATTTGGGGCGTGACAGGCTGTACCCCATTGATCCGTTTGTAGATATTGGTTTCCTGGACCCAACGCCCTGTAGAGGACCACCACCAGCGGTGATCTTGGACAGTGTCATGGGGCATAAAGGAAGGATCCGAGATTTAGATGTCCATAACAGCCTCCACACCGACCTCATCGAACACATGTGGGTTAAATTTGGAGATGGCGCCAACAATTAAAGTAATATAATAATATAATGTATTTAATATTTGGCATAAGTAAAAATAGTATTCATTTTTGGGATGTTTTTTTTAAATAATGAAAGTATAAATCATGGCTCCAAACCACTAGTAGTGGTTTTCCATTGGAGGTGTAGTGGTAGGAGGCAGTGGTTTGGAAGAGAGAGAAAGCCAAAAAATGCTCAAACCACTACTCTAAACCACTGCGCAATGGTTTACCAGTGGAGGTGCTCTTAAGCAATAAATTATGAAAACGTCACTTCAAAGTAATAACAAAAATAATAATTATTATGTCGTATTTAGAAATGATTATCATTTTATGAGAAGACAATCTCCAAACACAAGCGTTTTGATCAATTGATGAGCTTGAGTTCTCTCTTTGTTTTTTACGGATGAGTTGGTAGATTGATTTGTGCTTCTTTCATGGACGGAAACAACATCAACTCCTCCCGGTCATCTTCAAGGACGGGGACGAGGAGTAGTGTACCGGTCATCATTTTGTCCGGATCTATTGGCGATTCTCCTCTCTCGATGCCGATCATCGGACTGTGAAGAGAGGCATCAGGTGTGGGGGAGAAAATGACTTTCTCAGCCCAAGGAACAACGATTTCGATGATGTTGGTGGGATCGAGAACTAGACGTGGAGGCGCATCGGGACTAGCATGTGGGATGATGCGAGGAGTGCAGGCGCGAGGTCCTCGCCCCCAACGACCGAGAATAACCACGACGGTGGTGCACCGAAGATGATTCATTTCGCGGTAGGAAATGTGTTTCATGTGGTCCGGGGGTCCATCGAAGAAGGGAGAGTCTCGAGGGAAGGTTTGATACGACGGGGGAGGGGGGGACTTGGGTCCTTTGCCTGCAGAACGTTCGGTGTTACCAGAAATGGGACGATGGAGGCGCGAGGCTAGAAGGGGAACGAGGGTGACAGCTCATGCTCTTGTTCCTGGGCTGCGTGGTATAGGCCGACCCACTCCCCCTCCGGATTGGGACAGCCCATCATAAGGTCAACAAGACCGGATTCATGTGGGGCCTCATCCTAAGTCTCGGGGCTGGGCTGATTCTAATGAGCACGTGCATAGGTCGGGTCGGAAAAGAGATGGGACAGATCGGGTTGGACAGCGACAACCGATCCAACATGAGATTGATGACCTTGGTCAGAGCATGGTGGCTCTCGAGATTCGTGAGATCGTTATTCCACATATAGAATTACGCGGAAGGGTGCTGAATTTTGCGTACGCCATGACTGTCCGTGTACTTTCTTCCCAAAATTTTTATTAGAAGTCGCTGGTGGATTGGATGATGGATCTGTGGCAGATTCTGGACATTTTTTCCCGACCATTAGAGGATGGAGTGGTTGGTTTTTTCTTTCGGTCGACAAAGGAAACAACGAGGGTCTTGTTAGGGGAAACGTGGGCCTTTAGGAGATCCCTGGTTATTTTGACGGGGCTGAGTCCTTAGATGCGACCAAGGGACATATTATTTACACATTTCTCGGTGTGAGCCCGTGTCTCGAACCTTCCGGTAGGGGCATGGAACGGAGGCATCAGATTTCGATTGGGGAACTCCCTAGGGGTTTGTTAGGAGGTGGAACGCGATGCAGAAGGGATGTGCTGGGGGGACTACATGAGGATTCGACTCGGGGTGGGCATCAGACTCCCTCTTTAGAATCAACCGTGGTTCAGAGTAGCGGAGTTAGAGGTACAGACATTACTACACATTTCTCATGAGAGCTTACCAGACCACTACTTTAGATGTAGTTGTGCGGGACACCTATTGTCGACCTGCCTTGCGGGAACAAGGGAGAGGAGGCCCTCCCTCCGATCCCCTACAGACAAGAGACCATATGGATCTCGAGGCCGCTAGAGTAGGCCAACTCCGAGGACCAATTCGTCCTATTTAGGTGGCTTGTCGGGGACCCTGGCCCGAAAACCTTAATGGGGACAAGAAAGGCAAGGGTAAGGCCCAGGAAGAGGATGACCTATCTCCCCTCACGTGCTACCTTCTTTCCCGTCAGACACAACAATCTGGGTCAAGACTCTAGACCACATGCTACCTTCTTTCCTGTTAGCGGAAGGGATCCATTTTTCTATGGGGAGCCTTCCTTCCGTGTACTGGAGTAGTAGGGGTCCAAGGGACCGGGTCGGATTCCTTCAAACTCCTTCTTAGGGAGCAAGACTGAGGACCATCGGGCAGAGCCCATATCGAGGGGAATTGTTTCCCTACCAACAGGGAGGAAACGTTCGATGGGGGACAACCAGGATAAAGAATCAGAAGGATCTTCATGGACTGGGGAGCTCAGAAGACAACGACAGGGGGCGTTAAGCACCCTTGCCTCCATCAATGAAGAGTTCGAAGTCCACTAGGGGGTCGACCAGTATTACCACCCTAATGGGTGTAGGGTGGCAGTGGTTCCACCAAATTCTGACACGGTACTCTTCTACCATCTTAGAGGCCAGCACTCTCGCATTCTGGGGGTGGGTTGGGGGGGGGGGGGGGGGCTAATATATCATTTTAGGGAAGACAAGTCAGCTGGTACATCAGGAGAGTTCATAGTCCACTATAGCACCTCTCCAACAATGGGTCGACTTTGACCTACCTCTCAGTTTGGCTCTACTGTATCGGTGTCTTCAAATGCTACCGCAAACATTAGTTGCTGAGCGCATATATAAAGTATGTCAGTTTCTTGAGCATTTACTTGTTTTCCACCATCGTGTTTGATCATTTACTTTACATGTTATTCTGTTGCTATATCTACTTTGGATTTGGTAGTAATGTTTCTTCCCTTACTTAATATATCAATTCGTATCCCTTAAAAAAACAACTGTCTCCTACAATCTATATTATACATGTAACATTAATCCAAAATTAGTATGGACATACTGAATATTTATAGAAACAATATGAGGGTTCTAATTAAAATGATCAGGCCATAATGATTTTGATTGAAAATAAATATAAAATTGATATAAAAAGGACAAAAAAACATCTGATTCTATATAGATGTATTGAATTTTTGGTAGAACAAATAACTTTTTTGAAGTTAATGTCAATCTTTTTTTAGAAGAACAGATACTATTATTACTGGAAAAGAAAATAGGATGATGAGCACATAACTGTACTCATCGTACAAGATAGAATCCAACTAAAGAACATAAAGTAATAACAGAAATCTAAAAGTTGCTCGATGCATAGGGACGGTTGAAGGGGAAATCTGGGGTAGCATCCAGGAAAGCCATGGATACCGATACAACATACTTCTACCAAATGGCACTGGGCGAGCAAGCCGAGTGAAAGGGGATTCCGATTGGACATAAAACGACTCTGAGGTCCGCTCCAGTAGACTACTGAGACCTTAGAGTGACGTCCCGGACAGTCCTGTAACCAGGAACTGAAATGGCTCAGATGGACTTTGCATTCTCCCGAGGAATCAACAGACGCCGTCCCCCCTCGGATGATAATGATGGCCTTTAAAAACGTATAAGTGCTGGTTCCCGATCTGATTGAAGAATGACGCGCCGGTATTTGGTGGAATCGATGCCACCCTACATCCTATGAGGCGGTATTACCGACCAACCCCCCACTGGACCATGAAGGACTCATTGATCTAGGCGAGGGAGCATTCCGCCCCTCGCCGTTTATGGTGTTCCTCTATTTCCTGGTACCCGAACTCGCCTTGAAACCCGACCCGGGACCCTGCCCTTGGCCGTTCCGCAAGCCAGGTTGCCTGTGACTCGGGCCTGTCCAGACCCGACCAAACCAGGTCCCGGTCCACCCATCTCGGCCCAAGATAATTCTCTCGGAGCCCTATCCAGTAGCAGCCCAATATCCCAGCCTGGTCCATCAAATTGTCGGGCCAGGCCCAGCTCATGAGCCCTAGGGTTCTCCCGCGTCACACCCTTCCCCTTGCTCTTGCTCATCCTCCCCGCCACCGCCGCCGACGACTCAACCAGTTTGCCGCTCGTATCCAAAAACACGATCACCCGCTCTGATCCCGTCGCCCCCGCCACAAGGACCTCCGGTGGCTTCCCCGGTCGTGTCAAGTCCTTCTCCCTCAGCTGCAAAGCCACCATCGGCGACCGTGTTTCCATAGCCTGCCCATCTGCCTCAAGCTCCAACGTCAACACGAACACCGGCGTCCGCGTCTCCGACGTCCTCGCCGTCCTCCCGTCTGGTAATATCTCCAGCCACGGCGGTGGCCAAGGTTCCCATGCCACCTGTCGCGCCGTCCTAGCCTCGTGTCCCACCCGCACCCCCTCCGCTCGCAGCGGTGGCTCCGATGAAAAGCAGTTGGGTCGTCGCGTAGACCACTCCTCCTTCGGCGCACGACCTACTGATTTCAGATCAAGGGGGATGCATGTATCCTCCTGATCCACCACTCCTTCATCCATGGCTCCTGTGATCATTGTTGCACCGGAGGGGATGGAGAAGCTAATCGCAAAACAGACGCAACTCTAGGGTTTAGAGAGCGGCGCTGGTGCGTCTTGAAGAAAGTCATGTCAACCTTTTCTTAAATAGAACACACAATGGTTGACATTACGATGTAAATTATATTTTGTTGCGGTTGCGGCGATTATGCTGACTACATCATTACGGGTAGGGGTGGGCATTGGGTGGTTAACCACCCGATGGAACCTTTTACGAACCCAACCCGATATTACCGGTTTGACATGTTTTGGAACCAGCCTCAACCCATAAACCAATTTTTTTATAGTGAAACCAACCAGTTCACTAACCGGTTGGTTAGTGGTTTTAACCAACCAACCACTTTACTACATGTAAGTAAAAATTTAGATACCAATAATCATACACATATTTCTATTTCAAGCCAAAACATATTACTATATTCTCTAAAACAAAAGAAAAATTACATATAAGTCATAGTATTCTATGTTAGCAATCCGTGTAACACAAAAGAGTGCTCTTGGGTCATTCATCTATATCAGATCAGTGGTTATTATGAAGCCACATGTATATGATGAATAGTACCGGTATGGTTGGTTAACTGATGGTTTGGCGTTTCAAGAACCGACAACCAACCGTTAACTTTCTGGTTCGATCGTCAAGAACCCGCAACCAACCGTTAACTTTCCGGTTTCGTGTTTTTCGGTGCGGTTTGCGGTTGGTGGTGGTTGGTTTTAGCGGTTTCGGTTTTTTTTACCCACCCCTAATTACGGGTTTCTTTGAACATAGAAAGCAGCATTGGCAACAGCACTGGACCATATGATAAACTGGCCTTTTCTCCCACTCCAAAGCCATTAAATGCCAAAGCCCAAATCAATATCAGGCCTTCACTGAATTGATGTGACTGATGTTTTTGAAGCCAACACATGTATATCGGGCCTCCATGTCTGTGGAGGTTTACTGAACTTGATTAAAATTGTAATAACTTATTCACTAAGTCATGAATCACGTGCGTGAATTTGATCGGTCTTCTTTATCTATATTTAGCACGTGGAGTGCTGTTATAGGGTCGTTTCTCACATAGGATGGGGCGGATCTACTACTACGACCTACACCGCTACGATTTAATATAGGGTAAATTTCATCTCACTACCCTAAAAATAGTTAAATTGCATCTCACTACCCTAAAATAGTTAAGTGGTACCTCACTACCCTAAAAATTCTTAAATTTCATCTCACTACCCTAAAAATAGTTTGTGGCACCTCACTACCTTAACTATGCATTTTTGTTGCAGTTTAGTACCCGTCATCAACTTGACATCCATTTTTGGATGGAAAATGGTCATGTGTCTAGCACATGACCCTAACTTTTTTAAAAATGACAAAACTACCCTTTTCTTTCAGCTCCCAAAAATCAGAAAAGGGGCTGAGTAAGAGAAAATAGGGGCTGAAATAAAAGGGTAATTTTGTCATTTTTAACAAAGTTAGGGTCATGTTCCAGGAACATGACCATTTTCCATCCAAAAATGAATGTCAACTTGACGACAGGTACTAAACTGCAACAAAAATGCATAGTTAGGGTAGTGAGGTGCCACAAATTATTTTTAGGGTAGTGAGATGAAATTTAAGAATTTTTAGGGTAGTGGGGTGCCACTTAACTATTTTAGGGTAATGAGATGCAATTTAACTATTTTTAGGGTAGTGAGATGGAATTTACCCTTTAATATACGATTCAAGGTTTATGCTTCACATTTTAGTGAATCGTAAATCTCATTGTTCGAAGTATGGTTAACGTGCGACTCGTAGTTTGCGATTTACTAAACCGTGAGTCGCTGGCAACCAATCAAAAAGCGTCGTGTGATCTTTATTAAACCTTACTTTGTGTAAACGGTATCTAAAATTTACAAATTTATAGTTATTAGGTTGATATTGTTTTAAAATAATTTTGTAATGTATTTGATCACAAAAAAAAACATTGATTTACACTTAGAATCGAGAAAACGAACAAAAATCAAGCATACAATCAGCACTGTGAACCCCACACTTTGGACAACATGTCCTCCAAAGGATTCAGATTCACTATTGTAAACAGTCAGCAATGTGAACTCCTTCATATGAACTTCATCATTGTACATGCTCTAATAAATATAACTGCATTTTACCAATTCAACTCAACCATATTAGTTCCTTTTAGTTTTAGGTGTAGAAGCAGCCCGAGCCGCTTAGTCGTATTTCTGTTTATCCTACTCACTTGGTTAGACATGTGCTTTTGTTTCAATCAGATAAGATCTACACCCGTCGACGTCGTCCGCTCTCCTCTCATTCCGATCCCAGCTCTTAACATCAGAGGTCGGACGTGAGTAGTTCGTACTCGTCGTTGTAGTATATTTTGTTTGTACTTTTGTCTGTTTTACGTATATTCACTCTCTTGGAACCTCAGATCTCCGGTAGGTATGGTTTCTATCTTTGGTAACGCGTCTAGTAGGGGTCTCTCTATAGACGGATCTTTCCCGAGGAGTCAATATGAAAGACCGACCTAGTAGTTGCTATTTATTTAGACGTTACATCGCCTTTTTTAAGAGTTATTAATCTCGATGGTCATCCCTTGGATTATTCCTAAAAACAACACTATGGATGCAACACTTATATTGTTTGGTATAATCTTTTTGTCAAACAAAATTTTTTAGGTGGAGAACCCCAATTCTATTTGAATGTGATCATATCTCTAAATTGTCTCGTTTATATTTGTCAATTTTGAGTCAAAATGATATATCATATTTAGTTTGTATTATAAGAAATGAATAAATAATGAAATCAAAATTATCAGATTGTATTAAGAATTATATTATTTATAAATAAAATATAAATATATTCATAAATATATAAAGGCCGACCTATTCATTAAGAACTACAATCCAACACACTCAACTGTGAATGGCTTTCTCAATTGGCCCAAATGTGTCTTTTCTATCTCAACTAGCCCTAAGGCATCTTTTTCCCAGGCTCCGTCTCATCCATCCACCATCATCTCCCCCCCTCCCACCTTCTCTGAAGATCTCTCTCCGGACCCCCTCATAAAATGGTCAAGGTGAGGGATCAAAGGAGTTCTTTTACCTCACCACCATTTGCGGTAGCTCTGCCATGGTCCCGTACTTCCTCCCTCACTTTACGGAACACAGTTTTACTGGGAGGACGGGAATGGTTTTGATGACAAGAGAAGGTCAGACCCGACCACTATGGATCCTTGTATTGGGTCCTTTCAGCCCCCGATCTGGTTCATGGAGATTGGGATCATGGGTTGGTTATAAAGGCGTGACCGACAAAGGAAGACGATTGTTGACCCAAAAAACTAGGCGAGGTTCGCTATGTATGCTTGATAGGTCTAATGAGTGTCAAATGGAAGAGCAGGACGCTATTGAGGAGATACGTCTCGTCCCAATGGAATCTAGCTCAACTCAATCCCAAGCCACCTCCTTGGATTACTGACATCAGTTTCATCTCCCTGAGGGTATCCACCCAAGGACCAACTTGTTCATTAGATTAAACAAGTCCATCCGTGTCGAGTTAGGAAAAGTGAAAGCCATAATAGTAGCACGTCTCTATTGGAATATGGATCCACCTCATTATAATTCACTTGGATTAGTCGAATATGTTAGTTATAAGATAGCGTTCAACACATGTCTGAAACTATACCTTATCCTTCCTTCTCGTTTTCAACTATATTAATAACCACTCATCTTTAATTAATAAAATTTGGATCACTTGAAAACACATACTAAATAAGGTCATGAAATAAAACTGTTTGATTAACAATGATTAATCCACATATTAACTTAATTCTTGATTAAAATTCTGTGTCTTAGAGCAACATATTATATTATTGGATCAACCGAATATTTCATATTAATAAAAACTTATCTATAAATTGTAAGAATTAACAAGCAAGTGAAGACATGTAAAAGGTGGTAAAACCCTAATTATTTCTATGATAGAGCCGCCTTACAAATGAAAAGGTCATGGCTATAGTCATGGTCTCTACCATGGATTATGCCATGGTTCTGCTTCTCTTTTCTATACATAATTTTCCTTTCACTTCCCCTATGAGCTCTGGTAAGGTTTTTCTTGCTAGGGTCCCTTTCGAGCCGTCTCTAGCCATCGCGACGTTGCTATCTTCCCTCCGCCAACGAAGCGTCTCCCGATCTTTTTGTTCCACTCTCTGCAACTCTGATGGTTTTCATATGGCTCTCCTTGGTATCGATCGATCTCACCGCCTCGGACCCCCGCGATATCCCTGTATCATATCCTCTTTTTTGGTCGACCCCCATTGTCTTTGAAGTCTCCACTATCATCCTTCATTCTACCCTCGCCGTCTCTGATGCCGATTGATACCTCGATGTTGGGGCACCACTCGCTCGGTCGGAGGAAAATACATGGGGTGATCCCAACCCTACATAGTACTAGCAGTCAGGAGACAATTGAGGATCAACTAAGCTTCATCCTGAGGGTGGTACCGACGGATTTGCCTCGTCGCGCAGGGGGCGATCATTGGTGTCGGAGACAGGAGATTCGATGCAGCCTAGGGCGGCTCGCAGATTTGGTGTTGGCGGTGAACCCTTCCTCGAAGGAGATTCGCACTTGTAGTACGTACCCACAACCCCCATTGCAGCGGGCGCTTCGTAGTTGCGCGATATGCGTTGCAACGAGAAGGAAGGAGGGTCGACGGGATGAGAGGTAGAGAAGCCATAACAATAAGATCGATCAGCGATAGTCGAAGATTGAAAACGAGGCATGAAAAGATGAAACCCTGAAGAGAGCAGATTGAAAATCCCTAGTGGTCGAACTTTATATCGATATGATTAGTATTGCATGTATTATAACATAAATATCAAAGGATTATATCCTCAAACAAAAAAGAAGAAATGATTAAACTATGAGAAAGATATCGTGTGTTGGATAATTCCAATATTTGCAACAAAATCTATCTCTAGGATAAGTTGTTCCTACTGAGATAGAGATAAGGTGTACAACTAATAAGATGGAGATAAGTTGTACAACTAAGGAGATAGAAATAAAGTTGTTCCTAAATAAATAGAGATAATGTTACAACTAAGAGATAGAGATAAGGTTACAACTAATAGATAGAGATAAGAGTTGTAATCCTAGTATGTTAAGGAGTCAATCTTAAACCTATATAAATAGGGGTGCTATGTGGAGAGAAAGAACACACAAGTACTACGAATACAACGAGTCATTATGGAGAGTGAGACCATAAGTACTACGAGATCTTGAGAGTGATTAAGTTTTGAGAGAGTTTCTAAATCAATAAAAAAATTCGTTCTTCTACTTTCAAGTTCTTGAAGGCTTTTACTGATTTGAATTGGTATCAGAGCAATCCTGGTTGGAGCCACGACCAAAAACGGTGGAAGGAGACTTGCGCATCCAAGATGGGTGAAGCGAGTACAACATAACCGAAAGCGAAAGAGTTTGGACCGTCGTCCATTCAATGTCCGATGTTTTCATCGACAAACTACACAGTTTAGTCGATGAGAATGAAAGTCATGATGCGAGTTTATGAAGTTTGGGAAACTATTGATCCAGGCTCAAAAGACTAGAAGAAGAATGATATTGCGATGGCCATATTATTCCAATATATTTCCGAAAGCCTAATTCTGCAGGTTGGAGAGCAATGCACATCAAAAGAGATTTAGGAGGCCATTAAATCACGCCATCTAGGAGCAAATCGTGTGAAGGATGCAAGACTCCAAACGTTGATGACGGATTTTGACAGATTGACAATGAATCATAACGATTCTGTCGATGACTTTGCGGGAAAGATATCGGTATTGCATCAAAAGCAGCTTCTTTGGGAGAATCCATAGAAGAATCGAAATTGGTGAAGAAGTTCTTAAAAGCACTTCCGAGAAGAAAATACATTCAGGGTCGCTTCCCTTGAACAAGTCCTACACCTAAAAACAGCGGGGTTTGAGGACATAGTGGGGAGGATAAATGCATACAAAGAACGTGTTGGAGAAGAAACCCAAATAGAGGATCAAGGGAAACTCATGTGGGTGAATAACGACCAAAGTAACCAAGGAGGCTCACGAGGTAGAGGTCGCGGCGGAAGTGGACGAGGCATGAGTCGAGGTAGATTCAATGGCTAGAACCAAGGAGAAGCCAATAGAGAAAGAAATGAGAAGCTTAAAAGAGATCTTTCCATGGTGATTTGCTGGGTGTGTAACAAGGCGGGTCACTTTGCATCCATTTGTCCTAACAGGGAAAGACAACAAAAGCACCAAGAGACTAACCTGACCGAGACTGTCGATGATGCTCTCTATGTTCACGAGGTGGTACTTTTGAAGGAAGATAAGGTGTTTCCGAAACGTTACGATATTGACGACCGAAACACAAGTGTCTGGTATCTAGACAATGGTGCAAGCAATCACATGACGGGAGTAAAGGATTATTTCTCGAGTTTGGATGAGAATATAAAAGGCAAGATAAAGTTTGGTGACAGATCATATGTTGATATTGTAAGAAGGGGTATGATAGTTTTTGTGTGCAAGACTGGAGAGAAAAAAACACTCAAAGACATATACTACATACCTGAGCTAAAACACAATATCATCAGTCTAGGTCAAGCCACATAGAATGAGTGTGAAGTACACATGAAAGGAAGCACTTTAACTCTAAGTGATTCGACCAAAAGGCTGGTAGTGCGAGTCGAAAGATCACCAAACCGACTTTACAAAATACCGATGGAAGTTAGATGTCCTAAGTATTTGCTGGTGCAAGGCGTTGATGTCACAAGAACTTGGCATGCACGTCTTGGACATATTAGTGTTGTTGTGATGAATAACAAGGTCAAAAGAGACATGGTCAAAGGCATGCCACAAGTTTTACACGAGAAGGAGGTCTATGATGCTTTCTTGGCAGGGAAACAAACGAGAAAATCGTTTCTAGTTAAAGCGACTTACCGTGCTTCTCAAGTGTTGGAGTAAGTGCGCGGAGATCTGTGTGGACCATTCTCACCACTAACACCGGCGAACAATCGATATGTCTTCGTATTGATCGACGACTTCTCTAGGTATATGTGGACAATATTTTTAAAGGAGAAGAGCGAGACATTCAATTGTTTTAAAAGGTTTAAGCTTAATATCGAGAAGAACACGAGTTTATCGATAAAAACCTTTCACACCGATCGAGGAGGAGAGTTTACCTCAATAGAGTTTAATCTATTTTGTGAAGAGATATAAATGACAAGACATCTAACATCACCACACACACCGTAGCAGAACGACATTGTCGAAAGCAGGAATCGAACGTTGTTGGAGATAACTCGGAGTATCCTTAAGGCTATGAAGGAGGAAGCCGAGATGGAGCTTCCAGGTGTGGAGGACATTCACATGCAACCGTCGAGGAAGAAAGAATCGGTGTTGCAGCAAGGGGTGTTTCCCGTTCCTTCAAGTGAGAAGGACGGTGTTTGTGGACAACCGATGTTGTTGCCCGAGTCTTCTAGGGGAAGAGCTCTTGTTGCAGCCGTGGGAGCTACGCGTTCCTCCGAGGGAGAGAAGGACGCTTATGTGCGACCGAGAGTGTTGCACGAGTCTCCGAGGATGGAGGACTCCTTGACAAGTTCTTCGATAAGGAAGGATCATGCTCCCGAAGCTGATCAGAAGGCAGACATACTCGCGAAGCCTTTAACACATACCAAGTTCAAAGAGATGAGAAGTTTGATCGGAGTTCAAGTGATTGAGACTCCCAAAGTTCAAGTTGGAATTACGGGAGATAATGTTGGATGATTCCAACATTTGCAGCAAAATCTAGCTCTAGGATAAGTTGTTCCTAATGAGATATAGATAAGGCGTACAACTAATAAGATAGAGATAAGTTGTACAACTAGCATTCTCTTGTTCCATCCTTTGGATCAGTTGAATAAAAAATACTTCGTTGATCAAAAAAAAGAAAATAGATAGAGATAAGGCTACAACTAAGAGATAGAGATAATGTTACAACTAAGAGATAAAGATAAAAGTTGTAATCCTAGTAGGTTAAAAGAGTCAAGTTTAAACATATATAAATAAGGGTGTTATGTGGATAGAAAGAACGCACAAGTACTACGAGTACAACGAGTCATTGTGGAGAGTGAGACCACAAATACTACGAGATCTTGAGAGTGATTTAGTTTTGAGAGAGTTTCTAAATCAATAAAAAAAAGTCGTTCTTATACTTTTGAGCTCTTGGAGGTTGTTACTGATTTGATCGTGTTTGAACCGGACAATGATTTTCATATGGTTACGTCGATAAAGAAATAAAATAAAAAGTAAATACCTTGAATTGAAAGGGGTAATTTGGTCTTATTAACTAAGTGAGATTAAATTATTGAAAAAATTGGTATTCAAAATTTCAAAGCAGGAAAGGGGAATTTGAAAGTTGAAAGAGGTGTGGGGACGAGGGTTGACTGGTCAAAAAGACAAGACCGAGGAAAAGTGAAAATAAAAACACACACATAAATGTTTGGGCTGTTCTTATGTTGACTGCCATCAAACCCCACCACCAAACACCAAAACCAACACCACTCTCTCTCTCCCTCTCCTAATCCCAATCCTAAATCACCTTCTCCTCATCCTCCTCTTCATCAAAACTGCTAATTGCTTCCTCAGATCCATCTCCAATACACCTATTTCTGTGTCTCTTTGTTGTTGATTGCAAGGACTCTCAGCTTAACGGTAAATGAATCTTCCTTCTCCTATCTATGATTTTTCTGTGAGTTCTATGTTTGTTTCTGCTTATCTGTTTTGGCTTCTGTGGAGTTTCTTATTCTTTTTCCTCTTTCCACCCTGAAACCATCTGCTTCTTCTTTTAATCACTTTGGATTTTGGTTTTGAGGAAACCCTTTTGCGCCTGAGGAAAACCCTCTACTCTGTTCCTCTGGAAAATCTAAGAACACACACAAAGTCTCTTCCTTTCAGCTGGTGGATTGGGGACTGAGGTATAAAAATATGTTTTTTTTGGTCTGTGGGTTTAGGTTAGTGGGAATTTTTTAATTTTCGATTGTTGTCATTTGGTATCTCACGGAACTGAGAAATAGAAGACAGATTCAAGTTCGGACATGATGGATAAATCACCCTAATCAAGCCAAATGGTTAGGTTTATCAAGTTGACTGTCTTTCTCTTGCCTTGTCAGGTCCCAATTACTTCTAAATAATCAACTCCACCAAGTCTGTGTAAATGTCTATATTTTTTTCCTCTCCAGCTTGTCCTTTATTTGCTGAGCTAAATTGATGTTGGACCATTCATAGGTAGTTGTTGATAGGGTTTAGTTAGACCATGTCTCCATTCATCATATATAGGAAGATATTCTGAAGGATTTGCAGAATAACCATTGCTTATTCATACCTGTATTCATACATGATCAGAGGAGCTCATTATTTATTTGCAGGCAAATTATTTATTTCAGTAATTGGACCGCGGAAGTGCACCTGCAAGAGGGTTCATTAAATTTTACATCTTTTGATAATGGCTTCTGTGAGCACGGTGCAAGCTATGGGAATTAGAGACCCTGGTGGAAACACAGTTGGTGTTGATAAGTTACCTGCTGAGATGAGCGAAATGAAAATCCGGGACGATAAGGTAGATAACAAATCTTGTGTTCGTTTCCTTTTTTATCCACTGATTGGTTGAGATCTTACTGTATTTTTTTTTGCAATGACCAGGAAATGGAAGCAACCGTGGTTAATGGAAATGGGACAGAAGCAGGTCACATTATTGTCACAACTATTGGTGGTAGAAATGGCCAGCCAAAGCAGGTAAATTCCAGTCACTTGATATGGTTTATAGGTTTAAAGTTACTTGTGTTGCATAGTGATGCTATGTTTCCTTTTGTGGTCACAGACAATAAGCTATATGGCTGAGCATGTTGTTGGACAAGGATCCTTTGGAGTAGTTTTCCAGGCAAGTATCTTGTACATGAATAAGACATTAGATTATGTGTTCCTGTTCTTTCGTTACCATTCCCATTCTGATTTGATGATGTTATGCAGGCAAAGTGCTTAGAGACGGGTGAATCTGTTGCTATTAAAAAGGTTCTTCAAGACAAGAGATATAAGAACAGAGAGCTGCAAACAATGCGACTGCTAGACCACCCGAATGTTGTATCCCTGAAGCACTGTTTCTTTTCAACAACTGAAAAAGATGAGCTCTATCTCAACTTGGTACTCGAGTATGTCCCAGAAACGGTCCACCGGGTGATAAAGCATTACACCAAGATGAACCAAAGGATGCCGCTGATTTACGTTAAACTTTACTCTTACCAGGTTTAATTTTTATTCCTCTGAATGAAAAGTTCAATCTTATTATGATTTATGATTCATAGTAAGATTCTGTGTGTCCATGTAATTGTGGAACCGATGTTTGTCTCTATTTTGAATCCATCTTGTGTTTCAGATATGCAGATCACTTGCTTACATTCATAACAGCATAGGAGTGTGCCACAGGGACATAAAGCCTCAGAATTTGTTGGTATGCCTCAGAATTCTGTTTACTTTAATATCTTGTCGTAAATGACCATGTGCACATACTGATTGCCTTTTCTCTCTGGACAACAGGTCAATCCTCACACTCACCAGCTGAAACTTTGCGATTTTGGGAGTGCAAAAGTTCTGGTGTGTGCTCTTGTGAAGCTAGAAATGTCAATATGCTTCTGTGGCCCATGCTTATGATTTATATTTTCAACAGGTAAAAGGAGAACCGAACATATCTTACATTTGCTCTAGATACTACCGGGCACCTGAACTCATATTTGGCGCAACTGACTACACCACAGCCATTGACATCTGGTCTGCTGGCTGTGTACTTGCTGAACTTCTGCTTGGACAGGTATGCAACTCCGTTAGCTTCCTTTATTTTTCTCTTTTTTTTTGTCTTCTTGCTTGTATGCTCAAACATCTTTCTGCTGATGGCAGCCTCTCTTCCCTGGTGATAGCGGAGTGGATCAGCTTGTTGAGATTATCAAGGTGAATATAACTTCCCTACACAACATAGGAAGTGAACTTCATATCAGCGCCTCTGTTCATCTCATAATAAATGTTATGCAGGTTTTGGGTACCCCAACAAGGGAGGAAATCAAGTGCATGAATCCCAACTACACGGAGTTCAAATTTCCTCAAATTAAAGCTCACCCATGGCACAAGGTACTTGGGTTCTTAGTTGTGTAATTTCTTCAGCATTCAAGTACTGTTCTCATACATTGTTAATTCAGATCTTCCACAAGCGTATGCCAATGGAAGCCGTTGATCTTGTCTCCCGGCTGTTGCAGTACTCTCCAAACCTTCGAAGCACAGCTGTAAGTATTCTAAACTCTGATCTGGTTCCCCCCTGAAAATGGTTTAATAATATTATTTTAATTATTAATTACTATTACAGCTGGAAGCTCTGATTCATCCATTCTTTGATGAGCTACGGGATCCCAATACTCGATTGCCAAATGGACGATTTCTTCCCCCTCTATTCAATTTCAAGGCTCATGGTATTAAACCATAATCTTCTAAATAATTTAACGATATTGTCTTTTGTTTACCCGAATCACTTATGCTGTTGTGATGTTACACAGAATTGAAGGGAGTGCCCGTAGAAATGTTGCGCAAGCTGATCCCGGAACATGCAAGAAAACAATGCTCCTTCCTCGGCCTATGATGCGTCCATATGTAGCTGATTTCTGTTCCTTGCAGAATATTTAGCCAATAGCTTGAGTAGAGCGAATTTTATTGAAGCCTTGTTCATTTATTTCTTCTCCGCTGTCCATTTTCCCTTCCCCTGATATAGGTATTTATTTGTTTGTGGAAAGCTTAATGTGCTCTGTGGGTAAATTGAAGCAGACAGAGATTGTTACTGACAAAGTATCTGTTATATGACCTTGGCAACTCTGAATATTATTCAGTTGGGAAATTTTCACTTAATTACACCTAACTATTTATGTTTTCTCACACCATGTTTGACAAACTCTCAATGAATGGAAAAGCCTTGAACAAAGGTGGGTCTGCAACACTTATACCTGCTTGATACATGGGAAGATCGCATATCTTGCGGAAAGTTCCAAGTGTATGACTTGGTTTGCTATCTTGGCCACCAAAAAAACGAATCTTGATCCGCGAAAAACATAATAGTATTCATCTGCAGACGATGGATTTGCCAAACAAAATCTGTGAAGGAGGCTGCAGGATTCGTGGTAACATCAACTCTGTGCTTGAGGTTCCAGCAAGAGCAGTCATTTTCCATCTGATATATATATTTTTTGATTGGCAAAACAAATTTAAAATTAAATGCTCTATGAAATATAGAGGAAGTGGTGGAGTACAAAGCACTGAGCATTCCCGTGGGAACCTCAACAACTTGAGGAGCAACCCATACAACAACAAACTTACAAGGACTACAATAGCTACACCCACAATACAACCAGAACAAGCAATCCACAAGACAAAGGATTTACCCCAGGACAAGAAAAATACAACACAGGGTCTGATACCCGAATATGACTAACATGAAGCCCAATATTTTTTAAAAAAAAAGGTCTAACTACCCGAGCATGACAACCATGAAGCACGAAGAGGGGAGGAATCCATCTGCAGGGCCAACAACCAGAACTAACAGAACCCATCTAAGCTTAATCTACCAATCTCCCCACTCAATAGACTACCAACCTACAACGAGGAAGGGCAGAACTATTACGCCGACGGCCAACACCGTGCACGGTAGAGAAAATTCCGATGGAGTTCCACAAGAACCCCTCATGACCAAGCAAACCTAAACGAGAGATTTCAAGAGAGGCTGTGCGAGCCTAAGATCTCGGCGGCGATCAACGCTCTGACGAGCTTGAACCAAAGGTCGAGAAAAATCCGGTCGAAAAGGCTTGCAAGGAAGGGAAGGAGATGGAAAATCAAACTGAGAGAGTGTAAAGAAGTATACCTCACTTGGGCAGAGAGTCAGTCCAAGTTCAAACCTGAAGCCCTACCCAGATCTCCGAAACCACAGTCGGTCAACACCTAAAGGGCCAGCGAGGAGATATAGTATTTCTACCTGAGCATGAGCGAGGGTGAGGAGACCGAAGAATCTACTCATCCACGACACGAGCCCGAGATAAACGACACGACGGTGGAAGGCGAAGCTTGGAAGACGACTAAGAAGAGGAGGTCGTAGATCTGACCTTGGGAAAGGCAGATCTACCATCAGCGAGGCCAGGACGAGACTTTCATCAGCACGAGCACGAAGGAACTCATCAGATCTGCATCAATCCAGGGGAGAAAGATGTCCTGTAAGAACCACCCCCGGTCGATCCCGGTAGAGCCGGCGATTTCTAACCAAGTTTGACTTTTGGCTGGAAAAGTCAACCGAAGACTCAGGAAGTCATTCGGGACATTTACGGGGACCAAAAAGCTTAGCCGTCATCACGATTAGCTTAGTTGGGTCATTTCCTTCAGTTTGACTGTAATTTTGTAACGGTCAATTTCTGGTCAAACTTGGACTTTATATCGACTTTCCCGACTAAAAATTGGACTGCTGGAACTTTAATAAAATAAAGTGGCTCCCACAATGCCACATGGCATTGGAGGCTTGGATGAGAAGAAAAGGAGTTGAAATGACCTCTTGACCCTCCCTAAAGACTCTAAATGGATAAAACTAGAAATGGGCTTTTGGTCATTTAGCTTTTAGGTCATTTAAGGCATTTTTTGGACACAAATTCAGCCATTCCCCTCATTTTGCAGCTGAGAATTTCTAAAGGGAGAGAAGAGAGAAGCTCTTAGCTTGAGCAAGAAGAAAGAGAGCAAAGAGAAGATTTTTGGCTCATCTTTCCACCATTTCTCCTTCCCAAGCTTGCTAGCTTCATCTCCTACACATCTTCAAGGTATGGATGCTCTAAACATCTCATTTCATCCACTTTCAATCTATGGGTTTTGTGGGTTTTTGGCTTAGAGTTGAAGAACTAGTTATTTTGATGTTTGTTGGAGTTGGGTTAGTGAAGATAGGTTGTTTGATTGTGTTTTGGTTGAAGTTTTGATGAACCCATTGAGGGTGTTGTTGATTGGAGAGTTTTGCTGAACATTTTGGAGTTTTGAAGGAATTGGAAATGGGGTTTTTGAGTTGATTTTTGTGGAATTCGAGTTGGGGAAGAAGGGGAAGGATCTGTTCAGGTTTGGCACGGCAGGTGACCCGGACCGGGCCATGTGCCGGCACGGCAGGCCGCACGGAACGGGTCTGGTACCAGCACGGTACGTGGCACGGAACGGACGGGAGTCCGGCACGGAATGGACGGGAGTCCGGCACGGTACCTCACGCGGTCCGTGTCAGACTCCGGGCCGGTCTGTCGCACGGTCCGTGCTGGTTACCGGGCCGGTCTGTGATACGGTCCGTGCCAGATTCCGGCACGGCCTGTGATACTGACCGGGCTGCCTTCCGGACCAGACTCCCAGACCCAAAAACCTTCCCTTTCAATCTCTTTCGATTCCTAGATCGTTTCTTTAAACCTTGTTTCCATTACTTGAGTATGGTTCTGCATTTTGGGGATAAGAGCATCGTTGAGTTACTAATTTTGGTCTTATGGTGGTCTAAGACCGTGGTACCGAGCAAGGAAGGAAGGAAGAACTTGGACCCGAGCTAGAAGAACGAAGATCACGTCGGAACCCGTGTGAAGAACGGAGTTGTGACTACCGAGTTTGACAACAGAGTTTTAGAGGAAGACCACGAGGTAGGGAAAGTCTAACTACTCGAGTATTTCAATTACTAGTATGCCTAATAGGTTAATAAAATCGGAACGGTCCTAGAATTGCATATAGGATGCGAATAACTACAATAATCGTCTTTCAATTGCTAATAAATGGATGTGTCTAGTATGCATGCTTAGGATGAGAATAATTAGTGTAATTCGCTTTCAATACTTGGGACTTGTTTTACTGGTAGAGAGGCTCTGATGAGCCCTCGGATTAGTTGTTGTGTTAGGATCACATGCTTGTTTGCCTAGTTCAGGATAAGTTAAGAGTCTAATGAAACTAGTAAAATCGCATGATCGAATGCTTGGTTGAAGGTTTACATGATTGATCGATTGAATGTTTACTTGATTGGTTGAGTGATTGCATGTTGAATTATTTGTTTGATTGAACGGATGATCGAGTATGACTGGTTGTGCCAAATGGTACAATCAAGTGATCGATGTACCGATGGTTCGTGACAGGTTAGTATACGGTAAGTGTGGAGTACTAATGGGTGTCTTTGCTGTGATGAAAATGTGATTTGATAAGTGTTGATTGATGGATAAATTATAGTGTGTTTCCCTTATTCTTATTCTTGAAATGTTTGGTTGTTCGATTCGGTACTACACCGGGGGGGGGGGGGGGGGGATGGGGTAATCCGGTGTTTTTATGATCGTTGGTGGTTGGCAGATCCTACGAGATATTGGTTGATTATTGGAGCCTTAGGGCATTGGTTATTGGATACTACGGGGATTGATTATTGGAGCCTGAGGGCATTGGTCATTAGATACTACGGGGATTGATTATTGGAGCCTGAGGGCATTGATTATTGGACCCTACGGGGCAGTTGGGTGGGTTACTCTATGAGAAATGGTTACTGTGGTTTCACCCAAGTGTATGCGTCCAACGGGAGTACTACCTTGGTTCCCTATGACCTATGGTCCTTTGGGGGCATTTCCGGGAATCCCGACGATGAGCGTCCCCGCGGGGATGGTTTCCGGTAGCCCCGATGTATGTGCCGCCTCTGGACCGAGGGAAATTCTGATGTGATATTACTTATTCCCATTTTAATAGTTGTAACGTATTATTGGAACATTCCTTACAATCTGTTAGAGTTGTATTTATCTTTGAGAATGCGACACTATTCTTATGTACACTGTTTCCTAGCATTTCATTGTTGCCAAGGTTTATATTGTAATTGCATTGTCACTTTAAGACAATTTTATTACTAAACTGAAGGTTAACTTATTTACGATTTTCCCTACTGAGCGCAAGCTCACCCCTTTGTTTCTCTTACTTTTTTACAGGCGTACCGGATGTCTAGAGGGTTCGAGGCTTGGGAGCTTCGGTTTGTCTTGGGGATTGTCATAGAGTTGTGTTGGTCTTTTGTACTAAACACTTTATATCTCATACTTTATGTTGAGCTGTGACTCATTGGAGATTTTTGAACTATTCGCTGATGTTGATTTGAGGAAGTTTATTTTGGTATTTTAAAGGCTTATGTCAATTATTTATCACTTTTCTATTATTAACTCCGGTCACGTCTCGAGTCCGGTCAAAACCAAATTTGGGGCGTGACATGTCCCACGGTCGGATCAGAGGAACTCACCGCCATCGGAAGAGAGAGGCCGACTTCCAGACTCACCGGAGAGAACAGGAGAAGGAGGGAGGCGTCGAGCCGTCTTCAGCACGAATAAGGCAGAGGCAATCGGATCCGCGTTGATCCACAACCGGGAAGAACGTCCCACGGCCGGAACAAATAACCGCTACCATCGGAGAAGAGCGACCGCGATAACTGAACGGCGGAGGGTAGAGGGTAGAAAACAAACGGAAACTCGAAGATCCGCGACAATCCAAGGCCGAAGAGGCAGGGGAAAGTCGTCCCACACCGGACCCAAGAGCGCCGCCGGTCAGAGGAAGAAGAGATGAAGGGTAAAAAAGCTTAGAGGCAAAATGGTCGGAGAAGAAAAAGGAGAAGGCAACCTCCACCGGCAGCTACCAAGGTCGAAGCCAAGGCCGAAGCCGACGGAACAGAAGAGGGGAAGCGGCGGATCTAGGGTTTGGGTCGAGAGCTTTTGAGAGAGTAGAGAGAGATTGAGTAGTAGCTCAATCTGATATATATTGAGATGCCCGGTCATAGTGGCAGAACCGTTGATGAGATACAGTTGACCCCAAGACACTACAAAGTACTTGAAGTGCCTCTCTGAATCGTTGGTGATTGGGGGCATGAGGTTTTGGATCATCTTCTCCCCTGACATTTTGAAACGAAACGATTCCTCTGAGTAATTCAGTGGATGACACTAGTCCAAAAAACCCGTTTCGGGTAGCAATGCAGGTATAATTGTAGTACAAAGGAGTCTCTTGATCGACTCCATTCACGTGTCTCAGAGGAGTAGGTGTCCACTTGATAACAACAGTGCGGGGAACGAGAAACTTGAAAGGCAACAACTTTGTAGTACGGTGATCGGGAAGGATGGAATGCGATGTTGGCGTAAAGTAGGGTGTTATGGGGTTGGGGAGGGGGTGTAGCGTAGTGGTTGGTGGTGGGGTTGCGGACATATTATACGGTGGTGGTGTTGATGTTAGATCACGAACAAGAATGGAGTTGTAGTAAGGCGTTGCTATTGACTTTCCGTAAGGAATTTATGCCCCCACTATATTGGGCATATCCTTCGGGATACAATACTTCTATATTATACTATAAACCTTTCTATGTACAAAGGTGAGATAATAGTTCTAGACAAAAGGAATGATATATATAACAGATGACGTGGCTGTTCATAAGAGTCACAATTCTTCAATTGATAGCAGTTAAGCAGTTACATAACTGTTAATGGATAATAAAATATTATTCCAACGTGCCCAAGTGTCATAGTCTTGATTAACATAATAATTTAATAAGACTCATGACAAATATACCAATATGTTGATCACTTGGTACATGCTCCATTTAATTAGAGTAATGACACATTACTATATAAACACATTAGTTTGTTCTATATTTTATCAATGTGGCACCCACCACATTTACACAAAGTAAATGTTCCAACAATTGATTGGTTGGTAGCATAAGAGAAGGCTGTGGGATGACTCTACGTTAAGTCGTGATGGGTTGCGCAGGACGGTCGAGGGGCATCAAGTGGAGGTTGTTGCGTTGGTGCATGAAAAGGGCGAGGACTGGTTTTGAGAGACGAGATATTTCAGGTGCGATGGAAATGAGGGAGAGCCAGTGTTTGGAGACTAATTTGAATTTCACTATGGATTTGATTGGGAGTTGAACGAGAATTTGTATCAAGAGATCGTTGGTAGATGCTATCAACTCGACTGAACATGTGGTTGTCTTGATTGACTTGGGGTCGTCCGAGGTCATTTTGTGGAGTTTTGGTATTTGGAGGAATCGAGTGTACTTGGAAGCTTCTCCTTGGCCATAGCTAATGCATTCTCGGAACCGAACTTAATTGGAAGGGTTAATTACCTTTAGTACCCCTTATGTATTGGTAACACACATTTAGTACCCTTATGTATTGGTAACAAACTGGATAAAATTCTGGTCAAGTTTAGGCCATTTTGATGACCTGTGACCAATTGATAAGGCGTGTAATTGTCCCGTTACCAATACATAAGGGGTATTAAATGATGTGTGATCAATTCATAAGGGGTACTAAATGTGTGTTACCAAAACGTAGGGGTGGTTTTTGAACGTTACCAAACATATGGATACTAAAAGTACGTTACCAATAGAAAATGGGTACAAAAAGAATTATCCCTAATTGGAATGTCCGTCCATTGTTTTGACAAATACAAGTCAATGCACGAAAAGTAATGTGAAGAGCTTCAGGAGAATCCTAGTACGGTGGAGCCCAAGCCTTCTTCTCCTAAACTTAAATTGTTTGGTCTTCACGAGTGGTGACATATGAGTTGCAAGGCCTTTAGAGCACCCAAAATGTGAAAGGTTCATGGTTCACAATTTAATAAATCGTAAATCTTACGTTATTTGGTTTTGATTTATTAAATCGTAAATCCGAACTGTGAACTGTGACTCAGTGTTTATGAGCCGTGAGCGGCAAATCAGAACGTGTCACGTGACAGGTTATGTAGCAAAGTCGATCGTTGGCTCTACCATCGATAATTTTATTTTTATGAAAAAAATTCAAAATAATATTAAAATTTTAATTTATACTATCTATAAATACCCCCTCCCATCCCATTCATCTATCCACCAACAATTTCTTTCTATCTAAAAAATTTATCTCTCAAATTCCACTTCCCACAAAATTTATATTCCGAACGTTTTTTATTCGAGTTATGGATGATTCAGAAGCCTACGTTCGTGAAATGGAGGAACAAATCCGTCGAAGGGCAGAGTATGAACGAAAAAGAATGCAGTCAAAGTTTGACGCAATGAGGCGAATGCTCGAAAGCAGGGAACCTTTAAGACAAATTAACAGAGGTCATGTCGATGACCACGACCAACTAATGTAGGATTATTCTGTCGAGATATAGGTCCGAGAAGTTTAGGTGTCGATACCATATGAGTCGACCACTTTTTATTCGGGTGATGGAAAAGGTAGTAGAGCATGACGATTACTTCGTTCTAAAGCCAGACGCTTATGGACGCATGTGGCTCTTAATGTACCAAAAATGCACTACCGCGATACGAATGCTAGCGTACATGTGCTCGACTGATTCGCTAGACGAATCCCTACGACTTAAGGTAATTTCATACTCACTTGTGTACGACTATTTTGCAAGGCTGTTATTGAGTTTTTTATGGAGTAGTATGAGCGAGCACCAAATGCGGAGGACTTGAACCGATTACAAGAATCGAGATACAAGCGAGGGTTCCCAAGCATGATCGGTCGTCTTTACTGCATGCATTGGGAGAGGGGGGGGGAGAAGAATTGCCCAACCGCGTTGCAAGGAGCCTTTGGCCAGGGAGATCACTACATGCGTCCAACCGTAATGATGGAAGTTGTAGTGTCCCGTGATATGTGGATTTGGCATTCGTTTTTCGAAATGTCTGGCTCGAACAATGACATCAACGTCCTAAATGCCGACCACTTTATGCTCTTGCTTGTCGCGACTATGCTGTGGAGTACGAGATCAACGAGACTCGATATGAACGACCTTATTATTTGCTTGACGATATTTACCTAAATGGAGTCAGTTTGTGAAGTCGATTCGATATCCCACCCAAAGCAAACACAAATAATTTGATAAAGTTCAAGAAGGTGCTCAGAAAGATATTGAATGAGCTTTTGGAGTCCTCCAAGCACGGTGACACATATTTTACGACCCGCTCATGTTTGATATATAAGGATGTTGGCTGATATCATGCATACTTTTATCATTCTACACAACATGATTATAGAGGATGAACGTGACCGAACGAATAAGGAGTTGAAAAATGGTATTACGAGGCTCCTCCGGACATACTTGATTGAACACCACCTAAACGATGGCATCAAGGAAGACCATTTTCCTACCAACAATACTTGGTCGTTCGATCAGAGATCATAAATGATAACACCAACCGGAAAATTCAAGGTAACCTTGTTGAGCACATATGGGATCGCTTTGAAGAGCTAATTACGAATCAGACGAGTAACAAATATCAACCCTCCATCCTTTCTTTATGCAACAATTGTCTTGTAACATAGAACAATTAATGTAGTTATTTGATTTTATTAGTAATTTATTTTGTTCAATTAATTTTAACTTTCTTTAGTATTTACCGTTTTGAATCGGTATTTAATAAATTCAGTAGAACAATATTAAATATATAATCAACATCCAATCAACAGATAAGAATCCCTAGTGAACCCCTGCTATGAACCCCATGCCGTGGAAAACAAGTAAAGTGTTCCTCTACAAGGGGTTCAAAGGAACCCCAACATTGTAAGCACGTACACCGTGATACGGTTCATGGTTTTGATTCACTATTTAGTGAATCGCGAACCGAGAGTCGCACGTTGTGAGGTGCATCTCGCTCGGTTCCGAATCACTAAATAATGAATCAAAGTCGTGAACCAGGACCGCGCGACTCTTTTTTTAATTACAAGAAATTCGAAATAACAATGTGATGATACTACACCTCTTGGTGGTGAGTCCCAACCGAATTGAGTATCCACAGATCCGAGCAAGGGAGCTGGTAACCAAAGTGTCCAACCTTAAGAGCGTCTGTTGGGCAAGAAGTGCACGAAGAGGAAAGGGAAATCGACGTTGCATCATGCGGCTACATGTGCGGCAATGGATCGAGCCAAGACAGATGCAGATTGAGCAAAGTATGAAAAGGCGGAAAAATTATCCAGCTGTTCCGAGAATGGAATACCCTCTTCAAAGAATACAAGGAAATGCAACGAGAGGACACTTCCGGGATGACCGAGGCCGAGCTGGAAAAATACGTGCGTTGTAGGATTCATGCAAGATCGTTAAGATAAATATACATATGCTCGAGGGCAAATGATATGTGGCTTGGGCTGCATGTATTTCATGTTGAGCTCTATGCTTCAAGTTATATATTTTGGGGAAAATTACACATAACCTCCCTTAGAATTTGCTTAGTTTCATATACCCCCCTTAACTATTTTTTTCTTCATAGAACCCCCTTAACTTTAATTTTTTTTCACTTTAGTCCAACGCCGTCCATTTTTAGACAGAAAATGACATGTGCAGAACATGTGCCATTACTTTTTTTCAAAAATACCCACATTACCCTTTTTTGTCTTACAAACCTAACTTACACTTTCTTTATTACACAAAACCTAAATACCCCACTTCCTTTTATCTTCCCCACGCCGCATATCTCTTCTCTAGTTCTCATCCCCAATACCCCACCTCCTTCTCTGGTTCTAATCCCCAACAACCATCTCCTTCTCTGGTTCTCATCCCCAACACCCACCTCCTTCAGATGCTGTCGAGACCAGAGTTCCTGTCGAATCCAGAGTTTCTGTTCGAGTCCGAAGTTCTCGTCGAGTCTCCGACAACATACCGGCGCCGGAACTGTTGGTGGCTGCCTTGGAAGAAGCGGCGGCAGTAGATCGTCAGCCCTTCCTTGGTCTGGTTCGGCAACGAGTCTGGTTCCTTGGTCTACCTTCCTTCTCTCTCGGCCTCGTGGATCTGTGGATTTTATTTTGTATTTTTTTTTTCATTTTTCATCTTAAATTTCTCTAAATCAATAGTAAAGATGTAGGAGATATTCATGGAATGGTTGTATATTAGTTTGAATTTGATTTTGGAATTAGTTGTATACTGGTTTGTTTTTTAATCTGGAATTGACGGTATACTGGTTTGAATTTGATTCTGAAATTGATGCATCTGTGCAATTGTTCCGATTGAAAATCTAACTCATTAATTAATAAATTAAAAACATAATTAATTAATTAACTAATAATAATAAGTTAAAAAAGAATTACTAGAAAAAAACAATGAATTTAAAAAAATAGTTACAATTTTTAAAAAATTATTGACAAAATAATTTAAATGAAAAATTAATATATAAGGAATTTCTGAAAAATAATAATAAAGAAAATAATATTAATAAGTCTATTTTGAGAAAATAAATAAATTAAATAAACACATAAAAAAAAATAATTAATAAAAATTTTAAATTAAAAAAACAGATTTTTATAAACTAATTAAATTGATTTGAAAAATCAGGTTTTACAGAACAATGGCATGCATTTGAAAATTAGATGGTTATGGAGGGGTAGTTCTGTCTTTTTACATATTTTGGATGGAAAGTTAACGGCGTTGGACTAAAGTGAAAAAAAATTAAAGTTAAGGGGGTTCTATAAAAAAAAATAGTTAAGGGGTATCTGAAACAAAACAAATTCTAAGGAAGGTTATGTGTAATTTTCCCTATATTTTGAATTGGATGATTCAGACATGATAAAACTTAAACCTTCAAAATTAAAAATCTATTTAATTTTTGCACAGAGAAATTACTTTAGCTATTAATTTTTTGTTTAAGATTTGTTTTATTCATTTAATTTTAATTTTTTTAGTACTTACTATTTTAAATCGGTATTTAATAAGTTTAACAAAACAACATTAATTATCGAGTCAATATCGAATTAGTAGACAAGAATCCCATGTGAAAAACAAATCGAGAGTTCCTATATAGAGACTTACATTCAGGATTAGTAAATCCAAACCCCTTCAAAAGAACCTCAACGGTGTTCGTACTCTTATTCAACAAATAGCGACCTCATGCAATTGGGTGCAATTTAGTCCCGGTCCCTCTTATGAGTCTTATATTGGTGTTAGAACAATATTGTTACTCTCACCCGATAGTACCACTATTTGGCCCAAGTAAAGATCAACTTAAGAAATTGCAGAAATATTTGTAAAATTAATCAATGCATATATTAAACGTTGATAGTGAAACAGGTTATGATCAAGAAACCTGATGATGAAGAAATCTCTCTCACAATGTGACACCTTTTTTAGGTAGTAGAATTTCCAATCTCATTAGAGGCGAGTTGTCCCGTTCTAGTTTACTTTGTTGAGCACAAGTACTTAGAACCAAGAACGAATACATCCAAATTTATTTTTCAAGAAGCATGAGAAACCTTGTAACCAGTACAAGCGTGTAGCACAGGGACAAACATGATCAAACCGAACTTTTCTTTTTGATCAGCGAATACAAATTTAAATCAAACCGAACCTTAAGCTCTCCAAAGTTGGTCGAGTGTGATTTTAGGCGTGGAAAAATCCCCAGACAAAAGCTTTCCCGCAACCAAACCATTGGCAACATCAGTGTAGTGAACTCCATCCCAGATTATAAACTCCGACACATTCTTGCACATGTTGTAACCTGGTTGCCCGCAAGTTGCCGTCGTGTTGTAGTTATTCGGTGGCCCTCCGTACCCGCAACAAGCCAAATGTGGAGTCTTGAAACCTACCATACATATATATGTAACAAGATTTTTACATATAAACAATCCCACAAAAAACCAAACAAATCAAAATTTGAAGAGTAGCTGGTTACCATATCTCTTGTAGTTGGAGAAAAGATCGTATTTGACTTTGTACACATCAACGTACACTATCGTTGCATCCTTATAATCAACTCTCATTTCCTCACACAAGCTCTTCAACTCTTTGTTGAAGGCTTTCGACACATCGTTGAAGACTTTGTAGCACCCGATCTTGTCAAGATCCGCGTCCGTATGTTTATGTAACGCAAGTTCTTTAGGCACACAGCCTTGCGGTCCCGTGTTGTGTATCCAAAACTTTCTAGCCCCATATAGATACAGATTCTACAACATAACAACAACACATCATTAGGTTAGTTTGAAGTTATTTATATATATCACATATGTAAGTAAAAAATACAAACATTGTTAAAATATTTGATCTTATTAACTTAAAATGAAAAATGGACTAACATTTGTTAAAACAACTTTAATATGTCAAAAACTAGTTTAATAAACTCTCAATTGACAGGGGAAGAACCAAACTAACAATTTTTTTATAAGAAAAATTAATGATAAGTCGGGTTTTTATATATTGCTTTGCTGATAACAGAACATCAAACGTTACACCACTGATTTAAATCAGCGCAACGTTTATTTCAATAACGGACTTACTTGGAAGGCGACTTTGATTTCGTCTATCCAAAAAGGGATTTTAGCGGCAGCCGGTGCGTAAGTCATGTTGGAGGCGTAAAGGGCCAGCAAGATGTCGTTTTGGCCGATGTCCATCATGTATACCGCCTTTCGGAACCCGTCCTCGTGGAACAATTCTTTTTGGCCGTGTGCTACGAGTTCAAGAGATCGGTTTTTGAATCGGATAAATTGTCGAACCTGAACTCCTAGCACGAACGGCACGAATTTTGGGAGGACGGTTCCTCCGCTCACCGCGAAGTTGACTCCGCTAGTGAAGTTCGGAGCCAACGAGTCCAAGTACGGGCTCAAGAATGGGATATTCAAGTGCTGACCTACACAAAAGCACCAACACATGTCACAGAGCTCAACTTGTTATTATCGTACAAAAATTAATATGTTTTTATAAGAAATGTACAACTTACAGAAATAATCAATAATAAGGCGGCCATTGCCGAGGCGGCCGGTGCCTTTGTGGAAGAATGTGATCCCGTGGGGGAGGCCGATGGGGAGTCCGGCGCCGGCAAGGACGCCGCCGGTGTCGCAGTTAGCGTCGCCCAAGTTGATGATAATCGGTCTATCGCTGCATGTAGCGATGGTTAGGATGGAAAGGAGAAACAAAATGCCCAAACAACCCATATTTGATTTGCCAGTACAATTACGAAAGGTTAAGGCCCTCTTAATAGTATACACATGTGGTGTCCAGATTTAGATTTATAATTGTAAATGACTTTTTGTTGATTGCACAACTTGACCTTATAATTAGATTAAAAAAGACCTAATCCTGTTGCTAATTTTCTTATTAATGTTGGTTTGGTTTGTAAGTGGTGACGAGCCTGAAAACGATTCGTTATTGGCCAAGTTGTGCCGGGAATCGTTTCCCTCTTGTTTATATATCTTGGTTTGTAACATGTCCCTCCAAAACAGATGTTCATTATTTATATGAACCAACTTGACTTTATGTATTGATTTCTCTGGTCTTTGAGATTGGGTTTAGATTTGACCAAAATTGTTCAAGTATTACTTATCTTTTTTTGGGTCTCATGATAAATTGGGCTTATTTAAAGTCCAATTATACACTTGAACTTCTTATTTGATTTTTTGAAAAAGAAAAGAAAAAACAATTTCTATCGTTGATGGTACATGAAAATGGACTGTCCTGAAAACCAACTTCAGTAGGTGTACAGTATATGTCCTAAATACAATGCGACTTGGAATTATGTCCGCCTCTGCATGTTCTGATTTGAAAGCCATGAGAATTAGGCGCAAATAATAGTTGCTCGGAAATGGATGGTGCAATATCACAAGGACCTGGTTAAATTAGTATGAAGCATTGCTACCTCAATCACGTGTTCCGAGATATTAATGCTGTAGCTCAAGTCCGGAAATGAAAATGGATCTTGGTAAATAGTGTGTGGGGGAAGGATTAAGAAATTATAGAATTACAAAATGTTATTTGATAATGTGGGACGCGTTTTCTCTTACACGTGAAATGTTACGCGCATAGTTAAGCAAAGTCGCTGTCACTAGCAACCTCCCAAGCTCTAGCTATGGGAGTTGTCAGTGAGCGTCTCTCACCTCGGATCCTCGTGCTTGATGGTTTCTCATCCGTTGGTACTCCCTGGTCTTCTCATTGTTGGAGCTGGGAAGTGTTCCTCGCCACCCGACCAACTCCCATGGCCCATCAGATCCGGTCACGCCGTCCCAATGCCTCTCCCCTCTTCTGCGTCTGGGCTTTGTCGCCGGCACCATGATGGGTCCTCTGGTTGGGCCTCACCGGAACAAGTTGGGGTCTGGTCGTTATAGTCCCTGCCGGACTTGACCTCGTCGGCGTCCGTGGGTCCTCTTCCCCTTTTTCTCTGTGGTCAGCCGGGGTTATCGATTCGTCTTCTCGGATCTCAGGAGTTTAGTGGCCGCCTTCACGTGGGTCTCCTTCGTGGCCGCATGCGGGCCAATGTTGTGCTTGCCTCCACGTGGCCTAGGATAATTATACCATCTCTTAGGATTTTTTAGAGTTTGTGCAACTGTGCACGATGCTCCCTAGCTCCCGCTCTCAATAGTCAGGCTTCTCGAACTCGGACGTTTCTGTTCTCCCTTGTCATCTATCTTTGAAGTGCCCCTGATATGCTCTACCGTCGATCCCATGACACCTTGGACCTTACTCGGTATTATCCGATGTAGCTATCGCCGCTAGGAAAAAGTGATCTCGGCCCGTCGATGTCTGTCTCTCAACATCGACAAGAACCCTGACCCTCAAGATAATGGGCCCAACGGGGAGTAGAAACCGGTTGGGCTCAGATGCAAGCGAGTCTTTTCGGTCTTTTCACTGTGGCTTGGGACCCGTCATCCAGCAAACCAAAACAACCACCCTTTGCGGTATTTAACTCTTTGACATTTTGTCATCGTGTGTATCTTCAGTTGTCGAATCTATTCTAACATACTATGTACAAATTTTTATTTTCAGCCAAGTGTGTCGGATCACCTGTTTTGTTTCAAACGGGAGACTCCGGTTGTTATTTCACCATGTATCAAATTTTATCCCCTGAGTATGATATTGTATTCTTTTGGATGTGATTGAATGAAAGCATAACTTTTTCTAAATAAAAGAAATTGTAGAATTATGCAAAATGCATGTCCATATAAAAATACATTAACCAAGTTGAAAACGTGAGAGGAAATTCTGGTATATTATTTGATGGTATTAGCTTACACTGATGAGTATTTATACACATTACATATCCTACAAGTTAAAGAAGATATAATGGTTTTATGTGCTATTCCTTTTTTTCTTTCCCACCTTCTACTTTTCTACAATAAACAAAAAAACTTGTGTGCGCTATTTCCATTTTTCTTTCTCCTCAGATCTATTCTTCAGCCTTTTTTGCTTCACAGGCCGTTGCAATGCTTCTCCAGTCAACGTGTGTGGCCTTTTCGAAGGGCCAGTGGTCCCTGGCAGCTTTTTTGGTGGCGGTTGGTTGGTGGATTTCTCGTCGTCTCCGAGTATCCAGCGCCTAGCTTTCAACCGTGGGTGGTTGTGTGTTGGGGGTTCGCTTGTAGCATGCCTCTCCCACCCTCGGTCTCGTCTTTGACTGGTTTGACCTCTAGATCTGAGGTGTTCGGCCCGTGCGAAGGCCCGTGGTGGTTCTCCTCTACCCCGCCATGCTTGACACCCTTTCGTTGTTTTCGTCGGAGCCCTCCTTTAGGCCAGATCAGTGAACTCTTCTTCCTTTTTGCCTTAATCCCTTTTGATTTCTCCTCTTTCGGTCCTTTTTCGCTTGCAGTTGTGCAGTAGTGAGACTTAGGGCTCGTCGCTGGTGTTGGGCGGACAAGCTTGTTTCGTCCATTTTGTCCTTTGGTTGGAGTTTCAGTTGGGTTGAGGTGTTTGGGCTTAGCGAGTTTTCACCCAATCTGGTGTCGTCTCTATCGTGTTCACTGTTGGTCGCCAATAACCAAATACTTTTGAGTTTCCGGTGAATTTTGGATTTGGTGTGGCTATTGGTAGTCTTTCATGCGTCGATTGTTCTTTTTGGGAGGTTCATATTTGGTAAATAAGGGTATTAGATATTTAATCTATTTTTTATATGTTCGTGCTACTTGTTGGTCTATTTTAGGTGTGAGACCTAGTTTTTATTAGTTCATATTTGCTTAAATAAAGGTAGATTATTTGGGTGGTTAGACCTGTTTTCTTCTTGGGTTTGTATGGTTTGAGGTGCCTTTGTTGGTATCCTCTAGTTATGTAAGGTGAGGAATAAATCCATTGTTTGTTGTTTGATTCATGGTCGAAATTTGGGTATATCATTGTTAGACACATCCTTGTTAGTTGGATTGTTTATAATTCATTTAATTCTAATTGAATAAGAAAAAAAAACAAATTTTAGGGTTTGAATGGTATAAAGGTGTAAATTAAGATAATAGTTGAGGGTAGTTTTAACATTTCTAGAAAAATTGGATGGAAAAATGGATGTTGTTACAAAGTGTTAGTTCGGGGGTAGGTTTTCGTTACGAATAAACATTGGGGTATTTATCCGTTAAAAGCGTATAGTACAGGGTATGTAAACATAATTTACCCAAAATAGAACTCTACCAAAACAAGATTTATTTTCAATTTTTTGGGAGGGTAAAAAATTAAGGGTTAATTACAATTACATACCTTCAACTTGGCATGATAATCTGATACATACCCTTATATTTTTTTAACTGATGCATACCCTTATGTTCCAACATTTTTTTTCTTGAAAAAGTGAACAGTGAAACAGATGGAAAATTGGACGGAATAGGCAAATCGTTACACATGAAAAAATGTGTGTATGTATCAGTTAATAAATAACATGAGGGTATGTATCAGATTATCGTGCCAAGTTGAGGGTATGTAATTAAAATTAACCCAAAAATTAATTAATGGTACTTTAGTTATTTCATTAAAATGTTGGTTGCGTGACTTCAAAAATTCTTAGATGTATGTAAATAAAAAAAAAGTAGTATGACAAATATATCAAGTGATCGTTTAAAAAAAATATATCAAGTGATATTAACCCTAGTCGTCTAGTTCTCTATCTCATCTCATATGGCGGCTAAAAGTTTTTTGCCTCTATGAATGTTGCAGTGGTCTTGGCAAAAAAGAAGTCTGCTTCGCAAGCTAGAGCGATACAAGGGACTTTGAAGTTAGGGACATGACCAAGAATGATGCATCGAGCGACAAAGGGAGGGGCTTCATTCATCATCATGAAACCTCTTTACTCTTCTGCGATGGCGAGCATGCATACAACCCAAGGGAGGTCGACGACTGGAAACGGTCCGACGAGCGTGCAAGGGATCCGATTAAACTATGTTCTCTCTTTCGAAGAAATTAGGATTGTGTAACATAAGGGTGGCGACGGTGACAACCAAGGTTGTCACGCCCCAAATCCGGTATTGATAAAACAGTATAAGGGTAAATAATGTCTAATAAAGATGAAATAAAGTAAACCAACAAAAGATTCAAACCCTGAGTCTCAAACTCAGTCAAATACAATAGTTAAACAACAATACGTCTCTAAAAGAAACAAAAAGTAAAGATAAGTCCCAGACCCTCGATAGCCCCATGCTCCGCGACGTCCCCTAATCCAACTCACAGCTAACACCTGTAGAAAACACCGTAAGGGGTGAGCTTGACGCTCAGTAGGGAAAAGCCACGAAAACCACCTCAAACAGATTTACAAGAAAGTCTTTCCACAGTTTAAAGTTCATTAAAAAGTTTGATACAACGGTGCGACACTTAAACCATTTGAAGACAATCCCCCCTTTTCCTGTCCCTCACCAGTCCAATCATATCAACTCTAACTCAACACCAACATCAGACCAAGGCACACACCGTAGGGAATAATCCAAGTAAGACACCCAAGTACGTTTCCAAACTAACTTTTTAACAATTAAAAGGAGGAGACGACAACGAGAACATGTAACCCAAATTAAACAACCTTCACTTTACTCGACCACAAACTATCCCGAAAATCCTCGCCCAGAACCCCTTCACGACCGACTCACGGATAACCACAAAGACGACGCTTTAACTTACACGGAAGCCACACACATGAACTCATCATCAAACAATCAAAATCAAGTCATTCACAGTCACTCACAACTTATAACAAGGAAAACTCTCATAGCCAAAAACAGCAACACTCGTTCAATCCAAACATTTTCAAAACACACAACTCGTAACCATCGCACGGTCTCGGGAGCAACCCGCTCGGCCCGGCGCAGCCGCACGCAACTTCCCCAACACAAAGTCAGGATAGGTCGTCGACCTTATCGCAGAACACAACGTTTTACCGATCGACGGAAGGCAGGGAAATCGCCTCTTCGCGGCCTGGTCTCTCGCGGTGCTCAACCTAACGTTTTACCGAGTGCTAGTCGGAAGGTAGGGAAACCACATCTTCGCAGGACACATCGTTTTACCGACTCAAGGTCGGAAGGTAGGGAAACCACCTTTCTCACGTAACCAAAGCATACACAAACCTCACACTTTACCGATTGCGCACCGGAAGGTACGATACACCTGACGGAAGTACATCTCTCACACTTTACCAGCCGCGCACTGGAAGGTACGGCACCCTCTCGGGCACAACTCAAACAGGCATCGCCAGAACAATCACAGTCACAGTCACAATCATAATCACATTCTCAACGTACACTTACCATCACTTACGGAACCCCACTCAATGTGGTAACCCCACCGGCTTAACCAGTATCCGTTCCCCCAAGCCCACAGTTCAACATATCAATAGACCGGAAATAACCACTTAAGTCACAAATATGCATCACCAGTTCAACTCTACCTCGTTTTCATATTCGTTATTCATTAACCGTTCAAACAACACAGAGCACACAAACGGATACACTCAGCAACCAATCCTACAGGCACGACATGGCCCGATTCTACCAGCACGACAATTTCCCAAGACAATAATCGTAAATTTTCGCAGTTTATATGTCTAATTAGTTATTCACATCCTACAGGCGTACTAGTTCTTTAACCGGCTATTAAGTTTTCCTAAATGCATTCTAGTACATCCGTAATAAAGTAGGGTTTCGAGGTAATTCCTTACCTCTTGGTCTCTATCTGGGTCGCCTAGCTGCTGACGTCCGTGCCTACTCCGGTCTTCTCCGTGCTCAGGGTAAAAGCCTGGTTTTAACACAAAAAGGGATGGTCATCAGTCCCGGTCCAGTCCGTAACGATCCTCAAATTTTATTATCAGGAAAGTCCTTAGTTTGTCCGATAAGTCCTTGAATTTATCTGATTTTAAGTCCGATTGATTAAATTATCATTTTAAATAAACTGGCCTGACCCGGATCCGACCCGAGTCCGAAGCCCGAACCCGAATCCGACCCGTCCAGATCTCAGAACCGGACCTGACCTGAGCCCGACCCAAACCCGGATCCAGACCCGAGTCCAGATCCAGTTCAGGATCCGGACCCGAGCCCAGTCCACGCCCGGGCCGAGGCCCAAATCAAGCCAGGCCCAAGGATCCGGACTTGCCCCGACCCAAGGCCCGTCAGAGACGAGCTAGGTTTTGGTCACTCGCCCGGTTCAACTCCGGCGACGGCGGCGCCGCCGGGAAAGTTTGAGGGTTTGTTCGACGGCGGCGAGGGGCGTCAAGAGCCCGGGATTACGGGAAAGTGGTGATTGGGCGGGTTCGGAGTCCCTCCGTCCAGATCTGACGCCGTGAGGTGTTCGCCGACGTACCAAACTCAGATCTAGAGTTCGAGACTCCGGCTGTGCTTCTCTCCGGTCGAACTCGGTCAAATCGAGCTCGCTCTTGCTCGATTTCCAGAGGAGGAGTGATGGTGAAGACGGGTCGAGGTCGGGAGAGGCTCACCGGTACGGGGTTTCTCCTGTTTCAGGCGCGGCGGGACTCGACGGTACGGCGGTTCGGTTCGGTTCGAGTCGAGGAGGAAGAAGAAGGGAGGGAAGAGGTTTTCTGGTGCACTAGCGAGGCGATGGTGGTCGATGGTGGAGGATGGAGGACGGGGCGAGGTGTTGTTGTTCTCCGGTGAGGTGCGAGACGAAGAAGACGAAGGAGAGAGAGTTCGGGAGAGAGAAGAATGTGGCTTTCCTCGGTTCGCGTGCGTGACTCTGAGGAAAAGAAGCAACACGTTTAGGGTTAGCGAAGCAGAGTTGGGTTGGGCTCGCTCGTGGCGTGCACGTGGCTTGGGCCTGGTCTACTGACCGGCCCAAGTCCGAGTCTGGGCTGGCCCAGATCTAACCCCTTCTTCCCTTATTTATTTATTTATTTTTTTTGAAATCGATCCAAAAGTAAACCCGTTCTCCAACCCTCAACGTTCCAACAATAAATTAAGCTATTAAAATCCCCGTTCTTTACAAAGGTGACATATCCGCCACACATGATGATAATCCAGTCGAGATGGGACATCGCATAGACAGGGATGGAAAGTTTTGAGCACACCTCGTTATTGGGAACCTAACTAGGATTCCCTTGGGTCATCAACGACGACGCAATAATCCCATTAGGTATCAGGAGTTACTGTCTCCAAGCCAAAACCATTGAAGTAGCATGACTTGGTCTTGGGTAGTGATATCAATGAATATAACACAAGGGATGACGATTGTTCCTTGTAGAGTATATCATGGTTTTAAGAGCCCTAACGTCTCTTGCTCATCTTTTCAATCTAACATGGCGGCTAGGGCTTGGTGCGTGCGTGGTGTAGAGACGATTTAGACAATAATAAGGAGCAAGATCATGGAAGTAGCACAAGGTTACAGACCCAAAAAGGAGCGACAACATTTAGGGTTTAGACTTTTGGTGATCGAGTGACTAAAATAAGGCTTCCCACCCGCCATAGTGGTTGGGTTTTACAACTCCATGGTGGTAAGGCCGCTAGTAATCCCGGTGACGTGACTCCGAGGCCCCGATGGATAAAGATACTTTAATAGCGTAACAAGCGGGGACCAAAAAACACCATCATCTGTCCAAATGAGGACCTCTGGAGTGGGTGATTGGGTTGATACTTCCCAGCTACCTCACCTAAGGTGGTGTCGACACCACCAAGTATAATTTAGTCTCTTGTTACATCGAACGACTATCAATAGAATCTATGTACACAAAATCCTCACATTTACCCGAGAGAGGACATAAGAGGTGATATCCAAGACGGGAGAAAGTCCATCTACGTTAAACCAGCTCATCAAGGACAAGCAAACTAAACCTTCTACTCGGTCTTAGTCGAATAATCCTAGAGTGATAGTCATTCACCCAACAATGTTCTTCATGCGGAAGATTACTTGTTTTTCTATTGGCACTTGACCAGTAAAGGGTTTTCATTTTACGTAGTCTTCGGTTTCCGTTTTTTATAGTCACGGAATAACTTTATTTTTGTTAATACTACGTACACTTTAAAAAGAAGTGATTTTAACCCTTCCCAAAATTTAATACTTAAATTCATATATCTGGTCTCATTTTCCTATTAAAAGGTGAAAAGAGTGAGCACGATTATGCTTTCGTAATTAGATTGTGATCCAATCACTACAACAGGGATAGATGAATGGGCCGAACAGTAGCGAACGGGCTTTATGATCCATGGAAGCCCATGATTAACAGCAAATAAATAGGCACAGAGAATAACGTCGGTGCATTGTGGTGTTTGTTTCTGAATCCTTCTCCTTCTACGGCAGAAATCTTCTCTCTCGCTTCGCTCCATTTTCGTCAGGTCTGGTTCGCTTCCTCATTTCTATTCCACAATTTCATTTCTGCATCTTAATTTCTCTTGTTTCCATTCTTCTTCTTCTATTTCTCTCCTGACCTTGAATCAATCTGGATCACCTTCGTTTCGATTGCTTCGGATCTTCATACAATTCCACTCCGCGATCTTAATCTGTATGCTGTAATGCGCTTTTTATACATATTCGTTTATTATCAGCCGCATGCTGTCTGTTCTGGATCTGAGATCCTGAATCGAATCCACATTTCTTATTTTTCTGGCAATTCTGTTTGTTTATTTATGAATCCCTAATCGCTGATCTGGTATGTATGGATACATTGTAATTGGCATGCGAATGTTGTGTGCAGGCGTGAGAAATGGGGCTCTCTTTCGCCAAGCTTTTCAGTCGGCTGTTCGCCAAGAAGGAGATGCGCATACTGATGGTGGGTCTCGATGCAGCTGGTAAGACTACCATTCTCTACAAGCTCAAGCTCGGAGAGATTGTCACCACTATCCCTACCATCGGTATGGCTTTCAATTGAATTGAATCTGAATCATATTTGTTAATCATATCTTTCATCTGATTCAATGCATTTTCCCTAAATAAAACATTCATGATTGGCTTATTTGGTCAGGATTTAATGTGGAGACCGTGGAATACAAGAACATTAGCTTTACCGTGTGGGATGTGGGAGGTCAAGACAAGGTATATACATTATCACATTACGCTATTCTAAAAATTTAGTTTCAGTTTTGTTCCGAAAACATCATCATTTGCTTAATTATATTCATCTCACATGGATATTTAAGAGTTCATTTGCTTAACTATATTCATCTTACATATATATGAACCAGAGATTGTGATTGTGTTCCTGTGTGTCATTGTTATGGAAACAAAACTTGTAAGATGTATGATGTATCCATTTTGCCAATAGACGGTTCTTTCTCTCTTCACAGATTCAGTGATGGAAAGTTAACCAATCTCCCACATTTGCTATACATGGCGATTATCTATAGTTCTCAGTGGGTGACTTTGTATAATTCTTGTCTATGCAGATCCGACCTCTGTGGAGGCACTACTTCCAAAACACTCAAGGTCTTATCTTTGTTGTTGATAGCAATGACCGAGACCGTGTGGTTGAGGCTAAGGATGAGCTGCATAGGATGCTGAATGAGGTAATAACCTCTGTGATTTCTTGGTCATGCAAATGTGCTTACAGATAGTCGTAATGCATTAACATGTTTTCCGCTAACAGGATGAGTTGAGGGATGCTGTGTTGCTTGTTTTTGCCAACAAACAAGATCTCCCGAATGCCATGAATGCTGCAGAGATAACTGATAAGCTGGGTCTTCACTCTCTCCGCCAACGCCACTGGTAAAATAGATTGTAGAGTTGCTTTGATACATGTCCCTTTATCTTTTCTGTTCTTCTCCAACACCCATTGCATACACTGTATGTATTGTATTGTATTGTTGCAGGTACATCCAGAGTACATGTGCTACATCTGGCGAGGGGCTCTATGAGGGATTGGACTGGCTCTCAAATAACATTGCTAACAAGGTTGGTACACCATCTAGCAAATATGTAATTCTTCTCTGTTACATTTTAATCTCTACTGATTTTGGTTTTGTATTTGCAGGCATAGATGTCTGGATTATGAAGTTTTGGTTGCAAGAAGAGCTTTCTTCTGTTCTACCCATTACCTCCCGCGTTGTTTCTATTGCACAATTTCTCCTTTGATTTTACATTATGTCGTTTAAGAACAATTCATAAATTTGTGTTCTTCTCCACCAGTGTTACTCTAACACTATATTATGGAAATGAAGTTTCAGACAATTCTTTTTACCTATTCCTCTTGTTTGTCGCCTTTATAGACGGCTTATTTCATTAGAGCGGTAAAAAGCTTTTAGAGTGTGATCATCATTAGAACCCAGATAACCTGAATGGTGAATTGGATGCCAGGAATCACAATACTCATATCTTCAAAAAACAGAACCCAACATCTAAATCTGTGTAATTCTCTCAAAAGTACAGATTTTTTTGCAAACCTGTAGACCTTAAACAGCTTCAGGTTGATGATCTTGTTGAGTGCTCCCTCTTCACGGGAGCTTGGATAGAAGGCCCGAGCATGTTCATCTTCTCGGACAAGTTCTTAAGTGCCTCATGTTGGTTTGCCAGCTCCATGAGCACCTTGATCCTCCTAAAAGAAACATTACTAGGCCTGTGCCCCATCTCCACCATTTGCCAGAAACACTTCTCAGCTTCCATCAACTTCCCCATATCACAAAGCAAGTCAAACAACACATCCGATACCAGAACATAAGACCCAAAACTCTTCTCCACCATGTCATTCCACAGGTGCACAGCCATATCCACTTTCTCCTGCCTCCTAAACAGCCTAATCAAGAACATACAAGACTGTGTATTCGGCAAGCACCCATCACCCATCATTCTCTGATACAAGCTCCATGAGCTCGCCAGATCATTGGACCAGTAAAAAACCCGAAAGAAGAGGTTGTAAGTTGTAGCATTCGGACTAAAACCCTTGTCCACCATCTCATCCATCAAGCTGTATGCATCACCAATCCTCTTAGCAATGCAGTAATTTCGAATGGCTGCATTGTAAGCAGCAACATCTGGATAACAACCATACTCCTTCATCTTCTTCAGAACCTTCCTGGCCTTATCAGGCTGGCCTATCTTCCCCAACCCTCCAATAATACCAGTATAAGTAATCACATCAGGCAAGATTTCTCTCTCGCGCATTTCATCGAGCACCTTGTAGGCCTTGTCCATTTCTCCAGCCTTACAGTACACATCAACCAAGCAATTGTAAGACACGATATCAGGCTCCACACCCAATTGCTTCATCTCCCCGAAGAACCCTTCAGCTTCCTCAGACGATTTCCACCCTGACAAGAGGATGTTAAAAGTCTGCAAATTTGGACGAAAATGGTGCTTCAAGCTATGGTACACATTCCTTGCATCGCTCATGGAGCTCTCTTGACACAGAGTCCTCAACAGAGCATTGAAACAAGCGGTGTCGAACTCCGGAACCAACTTCCTGAACTTCCAGAAGAAATCCACGGTCTGCTTCACCGAGCAGACCTTGGCGGTTCTGGCCAAAACCACCTGCATAGTCCTCGGGGAGATTAAGGTCGGGTCCTTCCTGCGAATCTCGTCCAGAACCTCCCAGATTCGATTGAACTTGCGGCTCCGTCCCAGAATGTAGAGCATTGTGTCCAAGGAGGAGGCCGAGTGAAAAAACCCTCGTTGATTTCCGGCCAAATTGAAAAACACCAGCGCTTGATTTGGATTCCCATGGCTGAATCGGACCCGTTTGAGAACTTGGTCGATCAAATCGTTGGACAAAACGACGCCGGTTGAATGCAAGGATCGGTGCAATTCCTGGGCAGAAGTGGAGGTTCTGATGAACCGATAAACTTTCTCGACGTCTCCGACCCCGTCCGAGGACGAGGAACCGCAGAAGCGGCGAGACAGAGATGAGATCGTACTCGTGGGAGCATACCTCGACGTTGGCGATGATGATTGAAGAAACCAAAACCCTTTCAGCATCAACTTCATTGACCCAGTTTGATGGAAACGGAATTTTGATTTTGTTTCTTTTTGGTTGCAGAGGATATTAGAATAAGGAGCCTTAATTAACACTGGGGCAGGACAAATATTCGGCGGCCACCGAAAATCGATCGTCATCGGCCGTTCCCATTACCGGAATCACTCGAACCGGTGTCATCGGTGATGGTTACGGTTAAAAAAATACCAACCCGATAACATTTTGGGTGAATACGATTTTTTATCTTTCAAACCGGTAAAAAATCGACCGACCAACTTTAAGAGTGTGTAAAAATATCTATGTGTTGTTTTACAAATTTGATGGTCGTAGTATTACAAAAGGTTTAAAATAAATTAAGGTCATTTTTTCAAATTACTCTACTTTTCTAACTTCGTAGCCTTCGCAGTAGCTTCGTCGATGCTACCTACCAAATAAAAGGCCTGCTCAGGAAGACCATCAAATTCTCCGGAAAGAATCAAATTAAATCCTCTAATTGTTTCTGCCAGACCAACATACTTCCCCGGAGAACCTGTAAATACTTCCGCTACAAAAAAGGGTTGTGATAAGAAACGCTCAATTTTTCGTGCTCTTGCTACGGTTAAGCGATCCTCTTCGGATAATTCGTCCAACCCGAGAATAGCAGTATTAGATTAATATCCTACCATATATAAAACATTGGAGATTAGTTTATTTTTATTTATAAATTTGTCTATAAAAAATTTAGTAAGTCGGTTGTTCAAGTTAAATTGTAGAATAATAAAGTAATATGCTCTAATGATTTCTTGTTCATGTGATGTAAACACTATTCGTTCGTTATTGTGCTAATATATTTATTTCAAGATGATTAAAATTTATAGCAAATATGCTTACGGTTTTTGGTTTTCAGAGATGGTAATTGAGTTTTATTGTTTTGATGTGAACAATAATATTATGAAATTGATGGTTTTTTTTCTTTTTGGGCTTTAATTGAAGGCCCAAAAGAAAGCCCAATGGGCCGGTTAAAAATCGTAACCGGCCGACTCCGTGACGGTCGGTTTTTAAGTTTTCCGTTGGAACCCAGTGCGGTGCCGGTTATGGATTTCAGGTAACCGGTCCTTCCGGTTTGGGTTACGGATAAAAAAATATTGCCGGGCCCCGGCCGATACCCACCCCTAATTAACAGGACCTAGAACTACACAAAAGAAAACGACAGTGTCCTGAAGCATGTACATCGTGGAATCTTGGGGTTAGAGGTTCAGAATCATGTACTGATTAGGATGAATTGTGATGTGAACCCTTGATTTTAAAAGAGCACCACATTGTAGGAATCATGTATGGAGTCAGGGGTTCATACAAATGCTGAGTGGATACTGACCAGATATTTAATTATCCTTTTGCTGAATTTATTTAATTCATATTTAAAATAGTAAATACTAAATTAAATTGAAAAATAATAATAAAATGAATTGATTAGCTAAAATAAAAATTAAACTTAAACTTACAATTATTCAAAAAAATAATAATAAAAACCAAATAATACATTCACGATTCGAAGTGTAAATCAATTTTGGTATAGTCTCGATTCAAAGTGTAAATCAATGTTTCTTTTGTGATCAAAGACGTTAAATAAATTATTTAGAACAATACGAACCTAATGACTATAGATTTATAAATTTTGGAATTGTTTACACAAAATCGGATTTAAAATAATTGTATTATTTTGATTTTTTATATTAAATTTAATTAAAAAAGAAAAAAGCAGCTGGGCATGTGGCGTGCGTAAATTGGGCGCCGACGACACACACAAACCGCACATCACGCACCGTGAAAACGGTGCGCGACGCGAAACAGGCACCGCGGTTCGCGTGGTTGTGGTTCGTGGTTCGCGCACCACGCACCACACCCACACAATCCGTGGTTCGTGGTGCACAGATGTGAGTCGCACGATGTGTGTGCTCTTAGCTTACTCCCATTTACACATCTTTCCTTTTTTTTTTGGAGTAAATGGTATGCTTCAACGAAAATACATCCTTGAGGTTTCCATCAATTAACATGAGTAAGCGTCGATCCCGACCAAAGGCCTGGGTGAAGGTGAAGAAGAAAGTTTCGAGCCTCTCGATTATTGGTGCCGATTCTCTTATGGAAAAGAGTAAAAAGGAGCTCGAGTGAGAAACAGTGGAGGAACACAAATTGTTAGCTGCTACGGGAAGGGTAGGAGTAACAGTCTCAGCCTGCAGCCTTGATCTATTGGAGAACGAGATGGACAGAGATGGAGTTTGTTCTTTACAAGTGAGGAGATTGGGGAATCGACTGTGTCTACTGAATCACAGTGGAAGTGAGGAAGAGGGAGGCCTCAATTGGGTAAACCCTTGGGTTAAAGTGTTAGATGTTCCAAGAGACATCTGCCTACAGGGAGGAACGTTTCAGTGGCTTTGCTTAGAGGGCCTACCTTTCCATGGATGGTCAAAGGTAAACGTAGAATTACTGGTGAAGGAATTTGGTCGAATTCTTTACATCCATGATAATTTTACTCATAACTTTGATAAAGTGTGGGTTTTAGTTGCGTCTAAGTCTTCTGCTGAGACCAAGTTTGTAGAGGTTTGGTTAAACAAAGTTTCTTTTAAAGTTCTTATCAGTCCTGTGGCAGTTGGTCTAGTCCCCCCAATTAGATTAACAGTAGAGGAGTCTTCTTCAAAATGGTCTGGAGAATCGAAGCCGGAGGTTTCGTCGGAAGAGAATTCCGATCATACACAAGAAGAAGACTCGAAAGGAAAGAAATACCAATCAATGAACGGATTGACTGGGATTGGGGAAGATCCGTGTATCCTCGAAAAGGAAACCAAGCCAGTGATTGTGGAGAGATACGATCCTTCCAGCTACAAATCCTCAGAAGGAAATTTTTTGATTGCTACTTCGGAAAAGGAATTGGAATCAGAAATGGTAGGTAATACCTTGGCCCAATTTGACGTATCTTTGATGGGTTTAGGAGCTACTGGTTCCGGACATTTGGCTTCAATTTTGGAAGGCTGTGAAAAGAATCAAAGGAAAAAAGGAAAGAAGCAGAAGAAGATTGAAAGTACAGTAGTGTATCACACGAGATCAAAGAGTAGAGATTCAAAACGTGTTACACAAGTGTCCGAAAAGGAAAAGATTAATCAGGATCCTACGACAGTTGAAAGTAGAGTTGGGCCTAAGGCTTCAGGTCAAGGCTCTTGGGCTTACCTTAAAAAGATTACCTTCAAAGCCATAGCCAAGGATACACTTGTGATCAATCAGCTTCAGAATTTGCACAGTGAATTCAACAAGAGGTTGGAGTTTGAAGAGGAATCCGAGGAAGAAGATTGGGAGGATGACAGCGAGGGCCTCAGCCATGCTAACCTAGTTTAACTATTTGTGATGAAATTCCTCTCATGGAATATGAGAGGAATGAACTCCTCGCAGAAGAGGAGGAGTTTGAAGGAACTTGTGAACAAAGAGAGACCTCACTGTGTTTTACTACGAGAAACGAAGATGTCTCTCCTTCAAAATAAGGTGGCGAGGGAGTGTGGTTTTGGTTTAGGGTGGAAGTGGGAAGAGGTACCAGCAAATGGAGTTGCAAGAGGTGTGGTTTTGTTGTGGCAATCAAACTTTTTTTCGCAGGGACATGTCTATCTGTCTACCAAATGTGATAATTTGGTCAGGAATTGCTGGTCCTTTGAATTTGAAAATGATAGTCATCAATGTCTATGCCCCGTGTAATGATAGAGCAAGAGCAGAACTTTGGGAACAAATCTCAAGTTATCAAGATTCTATGGAAGAGATTGTGGTGGTTGGGGGTGATTACAATGCGACTCTCGATCAAGGAGAAAGGCGAAGTAGATCGAGGCATAGCAGAAGTACGAGAGATTTTAAAAATTTCTTGCAACATCTTGATCTTGAAGATTTACCAATGGTGGGAGGGATCTTCACTTGGTACGGAACAGGTTCAAATGCTTCTCGTCTAGACCGATTCCTGGTCTCGCCGGGAGATTTGGCTCATATGGGATCATTGAAGCAAAGTGGGAAACCAAGAACTATCTCCGATCATAGACCAATTTTCCTGGAAGAGGAGGAGGTATACTGGGGACCGAAACCGGGGAGATTCAAAACTTCTGGACATAACACAAAGCCTTTGTTCCTACTGCCAAGGAGTTATGGGCAGCAATAACATGTCTGGTTCTCTGAGCTATAAATTATGGGCTAAGCTCAGAGCATTGAAAGGGTCTTTAAAGGGTTGGAGCAAGGAAGCGTTCGGGGATGTGGAGAAGGAGGTGGAGAAGCTCAGTCAAGAAGTATATAGGCTGGACGGGATTCTATAGATAAGATCGCTAACTGGTGAAGAACGATGTGCTAGGGGGTTGGCACAAGCCAGATTGATTCAGAAGACGAAGCTGTTGGCACGTTTCTGGTGTCAACGAGCTAGGAAGAATTGGCACAAGGAAGGTGACAGATGCTCAAAATACTATCATCGACTGGTAAATTTCAGAGGATCCCGAAACAAAATTCATCAACTGAAGGCGGAGGGAGTTTCGATTTTTGACCCAATTGATGTAAAAGATCATGTGAAGGCTCACTTTGAAGAAAGATTCACTGAAACCGAAATCACTCTACAATTGCCTGACTTGCCTTTCAGTTCTCTTTCCAGTGGACAGAACTTGAGATTGGAAATTTCATTCTCGGTGGTTGAGGCCAAACAAGCGGTTGATGCATGTGGAGGGAACAAAGCTCCCGGACCCGACGGTTTTACTCTCTATTTTTTCAGGTAGCTTGGGAGGTGGTGCAGTCGGATGTTATGGATTTTTTGCGCGAATTTCATGAGCATGGAGTAATTGGAAAGGGGTTAAACTCTACTTTCTTAGCATTAATAGCTAAGAAATAATGTCCTGAGATAGTGGAAGACTATAGACCGATAAGTTTGGTCACATCGCCCTACAAAACTTTGGCCAAAGTCTTATCTTCTTGTCTGAAAGGGGTCCTCCCCGACTTAATCTCAGATTGTCAGAGTGGCTTTGTGGCAGGGAGACAATTGGTAGATGGGGTCTTGATCACGACTGAAGTGATATATATGGTAAAAAAGAAGAAAGAAGAGGTGGTGATACTGAAATTGGATTTCGAAAAAGCTTATGACAAGGTGAATTGGGGCTATTTGGATTTTATTATGAAGGCTATGAACTTTTGCGCTAAATGGAGAGGGTGGATGCAATTCTGTTTTCGAGCCTACCTATCTGTTTTAGTAAATGGGTCGCCCACAAAGGACTTTGCGATGGCAAGTGGCCTTCGTCAAGGTTGTCCATTATCTCCATTTCTTTTCTTATTGGCAGCAGAAGGGCTACACCAGAGAATAGAGGCTGGAGTCAGAAATGGAGATTACGAAGGTGTTCGTTTGGGTGAAGCTGGTTTGGAGATTTCACATTTGCAGTTCGCGGACGATACTCTTATTATGGTCAAGGAAAAAAAGGAACAACTCGAAGCCTTACAGAGGATTCTTTTCGCCTTTCAGATGTGCTCCGGTTTAAAGATAAACTTCGCTAAGTCAAGGGCGGTTCTTCTCAATCCGAAGCATATGACTCAGGAGGAGGTGGTGGGTGCTCTTGGTTGCTCAGGGGGGTCTCTGCCTATGGTGTACCTCGGTTTCAATCTTGGGGAAAACCCAAGGCTAAAGACCACTTGGGAACCAGTGATGAAGAAGTTTAAGGACTCTCTAGCTTTGTGGCAAGCGATGTATCTTTCTTTGGGTGGTCGAATCGTTTTAATTAAGTCGTCCCTGAGCTCTTTGCCCCTGTTTTTTATGACTCTTCTAAAGGCTCCTAAGGGAGTCATAAAGAAGATGGAGTGTTGGCAACGTAAATTCTTGTGGAGAAACACGGGGAAGGGAAGGGTTTTTTGCAAACTCAGGTGGGATAAGGTGACAAGATCCAAGGAAGAAGGGGGCCTTGGAATTCGAAGGTTAGAGGAGATGAACAACAGTTTATTACCAAAATGGTGGTGGAGGTTCTCAGTGGAAGAAGACTCTTTATGGAAGCAGGTCATATGTTATAAAATGGGCTGGGATATCAGAGACTGGGACCTCTCCAAGGTTGATAGAAGCGGTAGCACGACTTTGTTTGGGCACATTTTGGCTTTGTCCTCTGAACCCCGCTTTAGGAGCCTCTTTGGTGATCAAGGAATGGAATGGAAATTGGGGGCAGGGAACCGGATCTCTTTCTGGCATGATGTCTGGCTTGGTGAGGGTGCTTTGAGGTACCGTTTTCCTCGTTTATTCTCTTTGTCTGTGCTGAAATCAGGAAAAGTGGGAGACTTTTGGGATGAAGAGGATGGTTTGTTGAATTTAGAAGACAATTAAGACCTTGGGAGGAAGATCAATTGTGGGATTTGATTGATGAATTGTTGGAGATTGAAGTGGACTATGGAGCTTCAGATAATGTGGTGTGGGTGCCATCTAAGGGTGGGTTTACGGTGGCCGGAGCTTATTCGAATTTAGTTGCCCCATTTACTGGTACCTTTCCTTGGGTGCGCTTTTTATGGGTGTCGAAAGTCCCCCCTAAATTCTGCGCGCTGGTTTGGTTATCAGCTCACAGTGCTTTACCCACAACGAGCTTTTTAGAAAATAGAGGGATGCACATACCACTAAGCCAATTGTTGTGTGGGGCTTGCGCTTCAGATTTTGAAACAACCGAACACGTTTTGATGCATTGTGAGACTGCTTGGGAGGAAGATCAATTGTGGGATTTGATTGATGAATTTTTGGAGATTGAAGTGGACTATGGAGCTTCAGATAATGTGGTGTGGGTGCCATCTAAGGGTGGGTTTACGGTGGCCGGAGCTTATTCGAATTTAGTTGCCCCATTTACTGGTACCTTTCCTTGGGTGCGCTTTTTATGGGTGCCGAAAGTCCCCCCTAAATTCTGCGCGCTGGTTTGGTTATCAGCTCACAGTGCTTTACCCACAACGAGCTTTTTAGAAAATAGAGGGATGCACATACCACTAAGCCAATTGTTGTGTGGGGCTTGCGCTTCAGATTTTGAAACAACCGAACACGTTTTGATGCATTGTGAGACTGCTTGGGTGTGTTGGAGCAGGATAATTGTATGGTGGAAGATAGAATGGGTTATGCCAAGATCGGTTGGGGACTTATTATGCTGCTGGCAAGGTATGGGGAATAAGAAGTGGAGGGAGGCTTGGCTGCAGACAGGTTATACGGTTCTCTGGTATCTATGGCTAGGGAGGAACTCATTGGTGTTCAGGAAAGAGATGTCCACCATTGACACGATGGTGCAGAAAGTACAGCACTACGCTTTCGGTTTGGTGTGCGATTCGGACCTGTTGGGCCAGGGAGTAAAATTCTCGGACTGGGCTTCATCCCCGACCCATTTCCTGAAGAGTCGTTGTAGGCCGAATGTTTAATCGGCAAAAGGAGTTTGTTCTGTGTCATTCTCCTTTTTTCGTTTACATTGGTTGTTTTTGAAGTCTATATTAGACTTCTTGCCTAGGTTTTCTTCTTGTAACCTTGGGTTGAGTTCTTAATAAATCTCTATCGCTTTAAAAAAAAAAACAGGAGGATAGTATACAAACACGACTATTAGCACAATTAAGTAGATACAAGGTAAATAAACAGAATAAAGTTTCACCGTCGAACCCAATTATTTCGTAAACCCCAAAACGGGTCTACTGGGGTTGAAAAAACCTCCCCTTGTCTTCCTCTATTTTGTACCCCCAACTACTACTTCCGTGATTCCACCGTGGCTATTAACTCTTTCCATGGATCCCTCATAGCCCACAGCACCGGATGCCATAGTCCCGGCCACAACTCAACCTCCCCTTTCCTTGTTACCAGATATGAAATTCCCCGCAGTCCATTTCTCCTACGATCTGGTACCATATGTTGCCCTCTCGCAACCTACGACTCTGCGCGACCGCTTCACAGTGCCAGGGACCGCATCTGGGGACATGCAAGCGACGTCCCGACCCCGTCCTTTCGTGACAACTCTTGCGCCGGCTTGGCCAAATCTCCGCCTTGCTCATGAAAAATCTGGCCGAGCCATATCACGTCCTTGAGGGACGCCGGAGGTCCTCTCTAACCTATTTCCTATCTGCTTGGAGTTAGTCGTGGCCACCCGAAGGGGGCTCCCCCAAATCCACCCAGATCAACGGTGGGGAGGTGTCCGTTGGAGATCACCGCAGAGGCCATCCCTGTTGTCGTGGATGGTCGTTACCGCTTCTCCCTTGCAGGGAGGGTTGTTGGAGCGGGACAACAAAACCAGGATGCGTTTTGTGGTCTTATGCTTCAAAATTAGAAGGTTGATAGCCTGCAGATCTAGTACCTCACAAAAAATGGTGGCCTTCCACTTCCCGTCCTGGACAACTATGGAGGATATCCGTCATCGGGGTCCCTAGGGATTCAAGGGCTATCCGGTATTGTTGGTGCCGAGTCGGGTCTGCTTGGATTGGGTCCAATTGGATCAGACCTGCATGAGTTGGATCATGGACACGGTTTGCTTGACCCGCAAGCAACCCAACCATCTCCTACACGCAGACTTCGTCCACGCGATTCAACGACAAAATCTAGATTATAACTATAACTTTGACTTTAACTATAAGCTTGAAGTTTTAGTTGAGTTGGTCCTCTAATATGGTAACAAAGCTTTATACCTCATAGACATAGGTTCAAACCTCAATCTCTACAAAAAATACCAATTTATCAAATTTGTCCCAAATGAACTAGTTCTTATCTCTCTTCTCAATGAGCTCATCTTCTCTTCTAAATAATTAATCTTAAAACTCGTAAACGGGCTTATATGTAAGGAAACTTGTTAGAATATAAATATAATAGGACCTTAAACTATTATATTGAGTTTTTAATTAAGTTGATCCTTTAATAATAACAAGCATCTTGGTCAGGTTGATTCTCTCCAACGGTCATGCCCCCTATAGAATGTAACCCCAACGAACAGGAAGTCTCATCCTCCATCACCGTAACACTCACAACGTTACCATTTCATCATCGATCCTTCCTTTTTCCTCTTTTTTTTACCTTTCTTTTTGTTTGATAATTTTTTTTAGTAAAAAGAGGAACACGTGGTATTACTTGAAATGTCTCATAATACAAGTCAGTGCATCTGGTATTTGCATACTAGACCACGCTAGAACATGCACAGAACGGGCTTCCTTAGCAAGCCAATGGGCAGCCCCATTCGCAGTTCTAGAAATAAAATCGAGTTTAACATCCTCGAGAGACATAATGAGAGACATACATTCTTCAATAATGCGGCCTACTGGAGAGAAAAGTGGGGTGGCTCCATTAACTAGGCCTACCACAAATTTGGCACCGCTCCGGACAATAACACGTGATCGCCCTGTCTCCTTTACCCAAAGCAAGGCTTGATATATAGCCATAGCTTCAGCCATTTCGGGCCCCGGAGTGCCCTTCCACACCTCATTCCTCCCTTCCACTACAACCACTCTACCGTCCCTGCATATAAAACCCCATCCCAATTGAGAAGTATCGGTAAAGAATGCTCCATCCACATTCAACGATAACCAGAGCGGTGGTGGTGGCTTCCACCCCTTTGAGCGAGGGTCCACCCTCGGTTGGGTCTACGGGGGTGTGATGTGGTATGCTTCCTTCCAACTGTGTACATTACATTGAACTGTAATATCGACCGAAGCAATTAGTATATGAGCCTGATCCTAGACGACACTATTACGAGCTTTCCAAATCTCCCAGAGTGTGAGTGCAATCCGGCTCTTAATTTCCATATCGGGGAGCGCCACAACATCAGTCATCCATTGGAGGAAAGAGGCAACTAGGGGATGATGGAATAGGTACTTGGGCACGTTGTCATACCTCCTGAGCAAACGGACATTGCACTAGCAGATGAAACGTAGTCTCGTGATCCATACCACATACCGGGCACTCCTACGAAATAGGGACAATTTTTTTTTCCGGAGGTTCATTGCCACTAGTAGATTTCCTTGTAAAGACCGGGAAAATTTATTTCATTATTAAAGATTAACGTCGAGGTTAGAGAACAGTTTGAAAATTAAAGCAAATTTTGGAGTGAGTTAAAAAAAATAGAGAGAAAGAAATTTCAAAAAAAAAAGAAAAGTCCAGACCAGGCCTGAGAAGGCCCGACCAGGTCCTCCCTCTCGTTTGGGTCGTGCAGCCCATGCTGCAGCTCGGCCCGTTTAGCTCGGCCCGCCTATATATGGCAAGTTTAGGGTTCGGAAACCCTAAACTCCCTCTCCTTCCTCGACACAGACTCGCCCCTCTCTCTCTGCGTCTCCCTCCCTTCGCCATGGCCGCCGCCCATCTCCGTTCCTCTCTCTCCTCACGCCACCACCGCACGACCCGTGAGCCCGTCCCCACTTCGTCCTCGTCGAACCTCTCCCGCCCTCCTCCTTCCTTCCCCTCCAACCAGTTCCACCATCGCCAACGCCCTCTCCCTCTCAGCTCAAAGTCGAGCCCCTCGAACCCAACCGTCCTTTTCTCGTCTCTTCCCGCGCCTAAATCCCGACCACCACCTCCGACCACGCGTAGCCGAGCCTCCGTCCTAGCCCCACCACCGAGAAGGCCGACTGGCGACCCTCGCCGTCGTTTCAGATATGGAGCGAAGGAGAGCCCTCTCCGGCCTCGCCCAGATCTGAGGCGAGACGAGCTCGCCGAGCCCCATCGCCGCGCACCGCCCACGCCCTTGTCCCGAGCCAGTCGCCGGCCACGCCCTCGTCCCGAGCCAGTCACCGGCCACGCCCTCGTCCCGAGCCGTCGGCGGTACCCCAGCTCCAAGCCCCTCTCGCCGCCGTTCCAGATCTGGAGCAAAAAGGGGTCCTCCTCGCCGGTCTCGCCCAGATCTGAGGAGTCTCGGGTTCGCATAGCCCTCCGTGCACCGCCCAGCCGCACTTCCCTCCACGTGAGGTTCGTGCCTGGGGGTTTAGTCGCCGGCGATATCTTCGCCGGCGGCCGGTTTAATTTCCGTATCGTTCGTCTCCTTTTTGGCTTCCGTGTTTTGTCCCGAGCGACGGGTCTGTTTAATTTTTGAAACGACTTGATGTATTGTAATTTCAGTGAAGAAAATAAAACGAGATTTGGAATAAAAGTTCGACCTTTGTATTTCGGACGTAAAATTGTTATTGATCTGGACTGATTTGAAACAGAAAATCTTTGGATCGGATTTTGGTTGGATCAAAATCAAGGGTTTTAAATTGAAATGAAAGAGGTATTAAAATGGAAAAGAAAGGGTTTTAAACGGAAAATAAAAGGGCTTTAAAATGGAGAGAGTTTAAAATCAATTTGGGTTTAAAAATGGTTTTGAACGGTTGAACGTTCGGGTTTGAACTGGTGATCAGACTTAGAACGGAGTGAAAGCGAAACGTTGAATCGGTCCCTCGGGAATCGTGCCTCGGAAACATGCACCGGTTTCGGTGCTCGGGGTACTCAAACCCGATTCGCCGTGACCCCGCTTTTATCCCGCTCGAGTTTAAAGGACAACTGTCGGTTTTTAAACTGGATTAATCATGACCTTTAAATTAACCTGGGAACCGCCGCTAATTATGGCTTTCGTGTTATCTTTAGCGTCTGGCTTCGATCGAAGTGAAGCCCGGAGGTAGCGAGCCATAACGTCAGCAGCTAGGAAACGTAGCGGGTGTTTTTCAGTTGAGGTAGGGAAAAGTAGCCGGATCTCGGCCCTGACTAGGGAAAATTAACTGTAGAATTGCATGTGACACCGGGGTGTCATGGGTTGTTTAGGTTATTGAATATTAGAAAAGCATGATACGGGATTGTAGCGTTTATGAGAAAAGCATGTGACACTTAGTAGTGTCGTAGGATCAGAGAACTTAGCGATAATTGAATTACTGGAGGCATATGACCATGCCCGGAGGTTGTTTGTGAAACTAGTGATCTTAGGACTGTTGGAGGCATCGAGTATGCCGGAGGTTGTTGTGTGTTATTTATTGTTGAGTTTGAGTGGCCATGAGAGCCCGTATTCAATTGTTGGTCTCTTGGGTGGCCATGAGAGCCCGTCTTTAATTGTTGGTGTCTTGGGTGGCCATGAGAGCCCGTGTAGTTAAATTGGTGTCTTGGGTGGCCATGTGTGCCCGTGTCTTACTGTTGATGTTTTGGGGTGGCCGTGAGTGCCCGTGGGGCTGTTGAGCCCGTGAATTACTGTTGGTGTGTTTGGGAGGCCGTGAGTGCCTGTGGGGCTGTTGAGTCCGAGTTTTACTGTTGGTGTCTTGGGTGGCCATGAGTGCCCGTGTCTTACTGTTGATGTTTTGGGGTGGCCGTGAGTGCCCGTGGGGCTGTTGAGCCCATGAATTACTGTTGGTGTGTCTGGGAGGCCGTGAGTGCCTGTGGGACTGTTGAGTCTGAGTTTTACTATTGGTGTCTTGGGTGGCCATGAGTGCCTGTGGAGTGCTAAACTTGTGTTGTTGCTGTTTGTTGAACTGTGTTTGTGATTGTGGTTACCTGAGGTTGTGGGCCCGCTTCATGAAACGGGGGTCCTCGATCACACGCGTCTGCACGTTCAGACGGGGTAGGGGGCCCGCCCGTTAGTAAAGGGGTCCTGGCCGCGCGTGTGTGGTTCGGTGGTTGTGAGTGTGATAGGTTGACAGTCTGATCCGACTTTGTGTCGAGGAAATGCGACAGGTCGACCGCCTGACCTGATGAGATCGGTAAAGGGCGTGAGGGAGATTACCCAACAGCTGGTTTGCGATCCTTTGTGATCTTGTTTGGTGTGCGATCCTTTGTGATCTTGTTTGGTGTTGCGTACTTTCTTTTGAGTCCTTGGAAGAGGTCGTCAATAGTTGTGTCAGGTCTACTTTACGTATCAGGGTGTCGAGTTGGTCAAGGAAGGTAACTGTGGGTGTAGGTTCAGCCATAGTACTTGGGTTGGGGATGGTGTCCCCGGTGTTGAGTTGTTGTTGGTGTTACCTGCTTGTTCTGCTAATTATGCCGTAGTCAGTCTGTTATCCGTGGTGGTGAGCGAACGCTCACCCCTAGTTGCTTTTCCTACAGGTACTGTTCGTGGGACGGACTAGGTGAGCTCTCGAAGCTTGTGGAGCTAGGAGCGGAGTCCAGGTTTTGTCTTTTGAGTCTAGTGACGGATACCTTGTACTTTTGTCCACGTGTTGGGACGTATTTTAAGTTGTAGATATTATTTTGTTGAACTAAACTGTTATTTTAAAGTGATTTAATGAAAACAGGTTTCAAGTGTTTTTTATGTTTTTAAAACGTTCGCGTCCCGAGTTCGGTTTACTGAAATTGGGGCGTGACATTCTTGAGATAGCACGCCATAGAAAGACCTTGATCCGAGGTTGAATATCAAGGTCCCATATGGCTGACCAAACCGATGCTCTCGGAGTCGGTACCCACCGTCCATTCAATCTAGCCAGCAGCCGATATCCTTCCTTGCAACTGTAACAACCTCTAATATCCCATGTGCAATACCACCTATCCGATTTTGTCTGATTTTGGATTGGGGTATTCAACACTTCAATTGTGAAACCTGGTGGGAACGACGTTTTAACTTTGTGTATATCCCAACTTCCTTGCTCGGTAATTAACTTCGAGACTAGCATGTCCTCCCGGGGCCCCGTCCCCGAGGAGATGATCGGTAAGTCACCCATAAGCCAGGGGATCCCCTCAACACGGGTAGATTGGTCATTCCCAATGGTATTTCGGAGTCCTTCCCGCAATAAATCTTGTGTCTCCCTTACTCTTGACCACAGCTGAGTCGGATTCAAACCTTTTTCGGTTGTAAGAAAATCTCCATTTTTTTTATAAGCTCGAAAAATTTATTAAGAAAGATCCGATTTCCAAGAAAGAAATGGACATAAATAAACGATTAAAAAGGAACTATAAAAAGAGCTAAGGGGCCAAAGCCCGAAAAAATAAGTAAACATACAGGCCAGTGAACAGTTCTCAAGAGACCCGACTAAGCGTCTCACCCGAACCGATGAACATTATCTCAAGGTGGTCAGGGTGAGTCCTATGGTCCCAAAAGGACTAAGTAACTCGTGCCCCTCCGCCAAAAGCAGATCGGCCCCATACAGACCCCCTAGATGAGTACTCACCAGACTCAAGTGAGAACAAACAAAGCTTAGTTAGACTCTCGAACATAAACTCATCGCACCCGCGAGACCAGAACAGGTCAAACGGGCCTTAAGCACGTACCACGCCTCCTCCTCGGTCGAAGACACCAACCCGGGCCACCCAATCGGAAAAGGAAGAACCTGACCTAAGAGAACCAGCCTGCCACAGAATACCATAAGAGTGACTCGGAACTTTCCCAAACGCCACTTCACCATTTTCCATCATAGAGTTAAAGACCACTGCATACCTTAGAAGTAAATCTCCATTTCTAAAATACCAGGCTTTAAGGACTTTCGAAAGTAAAGCTTCAGGCTTGGATAGTAACTTCTATTCCATTTTCGCTAGGAGAGAGATATTCATATCATACATATCTCGAAACCCCATATCTCCTTCTTCCTTCAGAAGACATAATTTCGTCCAGTCCTGCCATATAATAGGCTTCCCGGCCCTAGGCGTGCCCGCCCACCAATATCGAGCAAGTGCTACATGAATTTTGTATATCGAGGAGCGCGTAGCAAAAAAAGCTCATAGCATAGATAGGCATGGATTGGAGCACAAATTTAATAAACACCTCTTCTCCCAACCGATATCATCTGACCATCCCATGAGTTGATCTTTTGCTACAATTCGATCACACACAAACTGAAGGCTCTGGCCTCTTTTCCGACCATGCATGTTAGGGACGCCCAGATACATTGACGCCTGCAAAATTTCCTGAATGCCTAGTGTAGTGCAGCAGAGTAATCTGTTTGTCGGGGTCGTGTTCATGCTAAAGAAGATTGAAGATTTCTGCTTATTGATCACTTGACCCGAGAGCTGCCCAAATAAATGGAGGATATCATGCAAATATTCAGCTTCTTTTTGTCTGCTCTGCACAAAATGTAACAATCATCGGCAAAAAATATATGCGATATCACTAGGGCCCCTCTTGCCACTGATACACAATGTATTTTGCCTTCCCTTTCTGCATGTGCTAGTAATCTAGAGAGGCCTTCCATACAAAATAAGAAGAGATAGGGGATAGCGGGTCACCTTGCCAGATCCCCGTCCTGCCTTAAACCCTTTTGTGTGTTTCCCCCTCCTTTGACAGTGTATTGGATGGATCTCATACATGCCAGAATCACCCCCCTCCAATCTTGACTGAAACCAAATGCTTTCATCATATCCAAGATAAAAGGCCATTCATCACGATCATAAGTTTACTCATATCTAATTTGAGCGTCATAAAGTCATTCTCTCCTTGTGTCTTCCTCCTCAGCGTGTGGATGATTTCATACGAAATAAAGATGTTATCTTGAATTGCACGACCCGACATAAAGACCCCTTGGTGGGATGAGATGATTGGTTCCAGGAATGGCTTTAGTCTGTTGGCGAGGACCATCGACAACACCTTGAATATCACATTGTACAGTGCTATGGGGCATAAATCAGCTATTTTCTTGTGATCCTTATTCTTGGGGATGAGGACTAGTGTGGTATGGTTGACATCAGGATCGATATTTCTCGTTGCCACCGCCTGGGAAACAAATCTGACTACTTCCTTGCTCAGCGTTGACCAATAGTGTTGGTAAAAGAGAGGATTAAGACCGTTCGGCCCCGGAGACTTATTGGGTCTCATATGAAATAATACAGTCCTTACTTATTCAGCCATGATCCGTGCCCCCAACGCTACATTCTGTTCATCTGTGATCTTTCTCGGGACATCAATAGGTAGCCCTGCCGCCCATACTGGACCAACCGTAAAAAAAATCTCGAAATAACCCACCAGTAGAGCATGCATACCCGTAGTCCAGGTGACTGTAGTACCTTCATCCCTCTCGAGGACTGTGATGTTGTTTCTACTCTGTCTTTTTCTCGTAGCAGCCATCAAGAATTTTGTATTCCTGTCCCCATCAGCCAACCAATGTTGCTTTACTCGTTGCCGTAAGAACGTGTCCTGTTTCGCTAAGGCATGCTCGTACTAGGTTTGGATGGCCAACCGAAATTGTATACCAGCCCGATCATCCCTATCATTCAGTTCCTGAAGACGTTGCTGGCAACGCCGTATCGTATTGGCTGTCTTCTTGTAGACAGTTTGGCCCCACACATCTAGAGATTTCCCAATTTCCCGTATGTCATGCTTGATATGTTGCCCACCAGGTTATGCCCATTCCTGTTAGATTAACCTGCCACACTCAGGTTCTTCAATCCAGGCATTCTCAAAACGAAATTGCCTCTCCTTCCGCTCTCGTTGGACCCGTACTAGATGTAAAATAATAGGGAGGTGGTGAGAAGTAGTGTACCATACGTTCTGGAGTTGGGTTTGTGGAAAACGATCACACATGTCCGAGTTCATAAAAGCCCTATCCAACCGTATTTGAAGTCTTGTACGGGGATCCAGACCTTTCCTCCATGTAAACTGATTCCTTCCCATTGGAATGTCATGGACCCTGATGTTAGTAATTACGTGCTGGAAGCTCTGAATAAGGGATATAGGGTATGGTCTCCCTCCTATTTTTTCATCCGGGTGGAGTATCGCGTTAAAATCACCTATTAGCAACCAGTCTGTATACGTGTATCCCGAGCCAACGATCGTAGCAGGTTCCAAGTCCAGTCATGATATCGTCTATCCGATTCACCGTAAATACCAGTGAATCAAAATGGCGCCTCTTGTTCAAAAGTGACATGTACGTCAATATGTGTTTGCTCGGTCGCCAACCCCTGTACATTACACTTGTCCGACCAAAACAATATCACCCCCCTTTCCGATCTTCAGTCGGTCGACCCGTGCCCCCATGAAAGCCGAGACTACGACGGAGCAGGGCTAATCGGGAATGTGATCGGCTTTCCTCCAAATGGTAAGTTTTCGATAAGAAGAGAACATTCGGTTTGAATTTGCGGACCATATCACGGAGTTGTTGCCAATGGTGATCCGATCCCAAACCCCGACAGTTCACGCCATAAACACAACCATACTCACCCACACGATGATCCCACCAAACAGATACAGCAGAAAAAAACAGGCAATTGGCACTTCACAGATCGAAAAACGAATCAAAAACGGGGGGGGGGGGGGGGGGGGGACACTTACCCATGTCAAACCCTAGCCGGCGCCGATAAGGCACGAGATCGGGAGCAAAGGAGATCAGTGTGTGCAGAACGGTGAGGCGGAGAAAACCTCGTGCCGGATAGCTGCAGCAGATCCCGTAGTAACGAGCGGTTGTCGGAGATAGCTTCCGAGTCACTAAAGTCTTAGGGCTGAGTATTTCCGAACTTCTTTTTTTAACGGTCCTTCTTAAATCCCTTTCTTTTTGTTTGAAAAATGCATCAATACACCAAATCAATTCAACTTATTCAAAACAGTGACTAAGGTATCAGCATGCCCTCGCTCCAGCTATATATATTCATGTTTTCTTTCTTTTATTTTGGTTTATTTTATAATGTCCATATTTCAGTTGGACTTGGATATATAAGATTCTATAATCTCGTCTTAAATTACATTTTAGTTTCATATATGAAACATGACATGAATATGATATTATCATATCTAAAATCTTCAAATTGTTCGATCTAATTAGAACATGATGGATTCAATTCAAGATATATCGGGGCCCAAAACATTTTGCCATCCTGCCCGTAATAGTCGGTCCATGTGGACCATCAAAGACAAGTTGTCATATATGATAAGCGAAAAGAGAAGCGTGGTCCTCATTTTTATTTCAAATGCTTATCAATTTTATTAAATTTGGATTTGAAATAGATTTCCAGTGACCAAGTATGAGAAACCGAGAAGGTTCCGTGTTGACTAGTGACAAGAGTCAACGAAGATACATGAAATCTTTTAGCCGTTTGCTTACTCTTTCGTATAAAATATAGCAAAAAGGACTTGTAAGTGTTGAGTGGAGTTGCACTTACTCTTTTTCTTCTTCTCGAAATTCATTGTCTGTGTACCTTTGTTTTTATTTTTGTTTAATTATACACTTTTGGTCTCGAAGCATATTCTTTACAGAAGGTGTATGAATATGAAGATTTAGTAGCAAACTGAACATACATTAGATTTCACATAGAAATATCATTCTTCTCTCATAGTTTGATCTGGCGGCACTTGCAACTTGCGCATATATATTATGAGAATGTCGTTGCAAACTCAAAGCATAAAATACGCATGTATCTGTACATCATTCAGTTTAATAGATTAAAAGTCGGTAACACCTATATACATAAAAGGAAGAAAAAACCTAGGATAAACTTAAACATTGTGTACGTGTGCTTCATCCTCCTTTTATATCATCATATGTTATTGGGTTAGAAGTTCGTAATTCACGTACAAGGTCTCATAATCTAACATTTTATAAAAGGGTGTTACAGGCAGACATGAGAAAAATATATAAATTTACTTATCACATATCAACGTCTTATAACACCTTCATGTTTTCGAGCACACACAATAAAAAAATGTCAAATTTGATAAGTATTTAAAGAGCATCTTTAGTGGTTAACTACTAATTGGCAGTTTGATCTCTCTTGGTGGTTTATTTGGAGTCTCAGGCCGGTGACGCGTGTGGGAAGCCCTTCTCTCCTCCCCGGGAGCGTTGGCTGCGGTTTCAACCCTGTCTCCGTTTTTCCTTCCGCGACCCCTCTTTCCTCACCCTTCCCTGGCCTCCCTTCTTCTGGCCCTCTTTGGTTCCTTGTCCTGCCCCTGTTTTCCCAGTTTGCTCCAGTGATGGAGTTGTCCCGACGGTGTCCGGTGGGTTGGTGTCGTGTTTGACACCGGGGATGATCGTTGGGGTACGATTGGACTTTTTAGAGTTAGATCTGGTGTGGGTTGGGTCTTGGGTTTTCCTCTGTAACTCGTCTCTCTGCCCCCTTCTGTTCTTAGTCCCGACCTCCTTTTCCTTGTCCGGAGAAGGTTTTGGGGGTTGGTGACTAACTCGCCTTTGGTTCGTCGATTGATGTTGGTCCTCGTCGGGTTACCTTTCGGTAAATGAGCAGTGAATGGGAGGGGTGTTTGGGAGTCTTTAGTTGCAGAGTCCCGTTGCTGCCTCCGTTTCTTTCTGGCTTCTGTTGGTGAGCGCAGTGTTTGGTATGCTTTTTCTCCCTTCTCTTCGTTTTTCCTGGTAGCGTTTTAGGGGGAAGATAGTACTTTTATCTTCTAGTGGTGTTGGCCCTGGGTCCAAAGAGATGTATGCTGGGTTTCACTCTTTAGCTCGTTTGGGAAGTCTGGATCTTACTTCTGGTTTTTCGGGAGCTGTGATTTTGACGGTGGAGTTGCTGCTGGTCTTCGTGGTCTGAGGCTGGACTCGCGGAAGGTCTGTTGCTGGTTACCCCTTTTTGGTTTTGGTTTGTACTTCATCTTGTTGTTTTCGGTTCTATAGACCTTTGGAGTTTTCTCGCAGTGGTTTTCTGTTAAGTTGCCCCTACTTGGGTTGTAACTCTGAGAGTAGTTTTGGTTTTCTTAAAGTTTTATCAGGGTATAGGTTTGTTTTTAGACCCTTTCTTGTTGTTGTTCTCTGTTATGCCCTGTTGGTTTGGTTTGGTTTTAGTAGCCCTGTTTGGCTCTTGTTGGCACTAAGGTTGCTTTTGTTTGTTCTTGGTAAAAGTCCTGTATTTCCCCTATGTGGGATTGTTATGGTTTTCCCCTGCGTGGGATTGTTTGGTTTACCCCTGCGTGGGACTGTTGGTTTGGTTCGGGTTTGGTGTGTAATGTGGTAGTCTTGGTTGCTTCTTGTTAGATATATCTAGGTTTGAAGACATGCGTAATCCCTTTGGGTAAGAGTTCATCCCCTGCGTGGGATTGTTTGTTTGGAGTTGAAGTTTGAGGCTCCCTAGATGGAGTGCTCTTTGTTTGTAATGGTTTGAATGAGGGCTGAGCCCTTGTCCCTGTCTTTTTTTTTCTAAGACTTGGATCTTTATAAAATAATTTGCTGATAAAAAAAAACTAATAATTAGAACATATTTTCGCTTTCTCTCTTTACCAAATTACTAGCTGCTACCACTATCTATGAAGTGGTAAATTACTAGCTAGTGGTAGCATCTAGTGATTGCCTGTTTTTGTAATTTTTCATATTTTCAAAAGAAGTAAAAAATAAATTACTAATGTTATTTTTACCAAGGAAACACAACATCTATAAAAACTACATAAGATAATTAAACAAACGAAATTAAAACAAACCTTAGGATAATTCAACTACTTTTAATCGCGCCAATGTAGAGACACCACTTCGGATTATCTTTGAGGAAGTTCCATTAAGCCTCTTTCGTCTATTTCAAGTGTTTCTCTTCGTAATCAGACATGGTCGCATCAATGATCTCCTCGTCGGTTGCTCCTTTTGGATATTTGAGATGCTCCCGGTATATCTCATCAAAGTTCATGTACTTCTGCCTGTTCTTCCCCCAATGATCATTGACTTGTTTCAGCGCCTGTTTAGTAAACTTTTTTGTCTCCTAAAACTTCGAAATGGAGGTGAAGTTGCTCCCAAAACTTCCCTATGACCTCGGTATGTTCAAGCCACATGATCATCAAATGCATTTCTTCCCTATCCGACCATAAGGAGCCACCCACTGAAGAACTCATTCTTTGGAGAAAAAAACAAGGGGAAACCCTGTTTCCTAAACCCATTTGAGCTTTGTTTTTCAATTCCTAACCTAGGTTTACCTTTGGTGACATTTCCCAACTGTCACCTTTCAATTTTTTGCAGAAAGTATCGTTTACCGTTTATTTTGACGATTCCTTTAGTTTTTTTTGCCACGTGTCACTTCACCGTGACGACACGTGGCCGACACGTAGGCAAAAAACTAACGGAATCGTAAGTTTTGACGATTTTTGATACTTCAATTTTTTGCAGAAAGTATCGTTTACCGTTTATTTTGACGATTCCGTTAGTTTTTTGCCACGTGTCACTTCACCGTGACGACACGTGGCCGACACGTAGGCAAAAAACTAACGGAATCGTTAGTTTTGACGATTTTTGATACTTTCTGCAAAAAATTGAAAGGTGACAGTTGAGAAATGTTACCAAAGGTAAACCTAAGTTAGGAATTGAAAAACAAAGCTCAAATGGGGTTAGGAAACAGGGTTACCCCAAAAACAAAAGGATTAGAGACTTTGGAGGATGAGAGAATTGGAGAGAGGTGTGAGGATAAATGAATGAGGGAAGTGGTATTTGTAGTGAGGGTTGGCGTCGACTGCGTCGTGGTAGGGGCGACGCAACAATCACTATTCCCTAAATATTTTGTGTACACCGAGAAATCGATAAAAAAATCAGAAAATTCATCCATTCATGAACAAATAGACGTTGATAATGAGTACATGGAGGATTGAAAAACAATTAACGAAAACAACCTTCATTTTTATTAATGCGATGTCAATTCAAACTTGTCCCAATTGTTTCGCGATGTTCTGTAAAAGCATGACACACGATATCATGCGCAGCTCCGCAGCATGACCATGAAGAAACTTAGCTGATTCGGATCTATCATCGGGGTTCGCCTCCACAATATGTTGTTTCCCTTTGCCTTTGGCTTTAGACTTCGCTTTTTTCTGGAAGGTCGGGCGTTCCTCCCATACAAGTGAGGCCAAGTCGTGATCGATTCCTTCGGTTGATGTGTAGTTTCAATTGTTGTCCAACCTTATACGCTTGCTTGCTTCACTTTATACGTCGGGTTCCGGCTCCTCGATGTCTACTTGACATTGAGGGAACTTCTTAACATCCCACTTGGAGTGTTCCCTCACTATGTTCCAAATATGATTCACAGAAAAATCATGCCCCTCTTATTCTTTGTAAGCAATTTCGGCTCATTCCATGATTTAAGCATCGTTCCTCTCACTTTGGTACGCGTCCGTAATTTGCACTTATTTACCCTGAAATTTACCGACTTTTTTTGTTGATATGATGCTAGTGGTTCTTGAAATTCTTTCAAGTGCGAGTTGGGTCGGTTCGGTTCCTCGTCTGTCTAACCTCTTCCTCGACTTGAGTCCAGTATGCATCGGTCTTTTTCGACTTCCCTCGATGCTATCAACAAAATTGTTGAGCTATTCCTTTGTCAACCAAACCTCCTCCTCAACGATCTATTTGATCCTCGGATGTGCAGTTGATGCTAATTTCTTCTTCCTACTCCTCGACGGCTTGGACGGGGTAGATTGGGAAGGTTTCTCGTAGGCGAATTGGTACGACACCGATTGGAAATTTCGCTCTGGGTTGGATTGCTATGGCACCGATTGGGAGGGATCGATAAGGGAGGTTAGTGATCAGATGTGAGACTGAAGCCCTTCTACGTTAGTTGACTCATTCAAATCTATATCCCAGAGTAGTAATTCGTAGTCGTTGGCGTCGGTCATGAAAAAGAGCTAGAACTTATTTGTAGAAAAAGAGAGGTGTAAATTACGTTTAGGGTTGATAGTTGATTTATATAAATTTGAGAGATTTTGAAAAACATGGCGCTACCACGTGTCGTGTCGTCATTAGACTGATGACTAGCCGTTAGGCGTTGTAACGACGCGTCCTATCGTTATAGGATCGTGCGGCGAGATGCACTGTAACGCTATTCTGCAACGCCTCCTGTATTAAGGATTCATTGTAAGAGGCATGACAACGTTTTTTTTTTATCATCAATTTTTTATAGATAACCCAAGTTTTCAAACTGAAAACAAGGGCAAGGGTAGCCCCTCAGTACAAACCAGAGAATGCCTACAGGCACCTCCAAACCAGAACCAACCGCCTATAAGAATGGGAAATACACGGGTCTAGAACCCTAATATGTCTAACAAGAAGCACAAACCAAACGCCCAACAAGGGGCAACACACCCGGTCATTACTCAACAAGGGGCACGCCGAACAACAGACACGAGCACTCCAATCACGGGAGCCTCAAAACAGGTAGTACACAAGAACCTACCAAAACGCTAAAACATGTCTAGTACCTAGAAAACCGAATTAAAGAACAGAGAAACACCAAATAGAGAAGAAAAAACCAGTCAAACCCAAAAGTACAGCCCCCATCGCGAACCACAGAACCAGCAGTGCCGCCTCCGAGCAAACTCCCCACCAGCCACCAACAACCACAACCCCACCAACACCCTCGCCAACCCACAGGTACCGAAACACTACTGGCCAACACCAGGAGGTACACTAAAGTGGGAATGGGCAATAAAAACCCCCACCATTAATCTACTAACAGTCCCCCAGAATCCACTCAAAGACTTCGAACCAGCCAAAGGCTAAACAACCCCACGGTGGCCAACACCAACCGTGAGGCCTCGCCCTAACATCGAGGACGAGAAAATATAATTCTATTGGGTAGACGCGAAGAAGACAAGGAATTAGCAAGGGGGAAGAGTGTAAGAGCAAATCGTACCTAGATCCGACAGCTTTCAACCGAGGGTAGAGGGAGATGAGGAAATTAGGGCTGGTCTTCCAAAGCTCCATAACCGGAGCCAAACCCGAGTAATCCAGTGAAAAGGAATCCTCGCCGGAAACCCTTCCCACGCAGCAACCGAGAAAACTCGTCTTGAAGCCCACGAATCGGGGAGAAATCGCAGATCTGAAGAAGACCCAAGAGCTCCGAGAGGGAAAACGACGATTCAGTGCCGGAGGTTCCAGATCTGACCATAAATCGTCATAATCTGAGCCCCCAATGGCCAATCTCCGCGGAGAAGCCGCCACACACGACGGAGACCAAAACAGGGCCGACGAACCGAGAACGGGGAGAGAAGGAAAGACTAACAGGAGAGGGAAAAGGGTTAGGGGAAGGGAAGGAGAAGCCTCTACCGGCGACGTCCATGGCCGGAACCCTCGGATGTCACCGGTAGAGAGAAGCTCGAGAAGCGCCAGTGTGAGGCTAGGTTAAGAAGAGAGAGCGTTTAGAGAGAGAAAGGTTTAGAGAGATACCTATCCAAAATCTCAGTTCCTAACTAGGCATGACAACGCTTGTAACGAAATGCCTACATCAATCTAGTAAAGACTAACGGTCCACTTAGGTGCTCTTAATTACTTGGTAGTGGTAGCTAGACTTTTAATTTTCAAAACAAGTCTTCTATGGATCTGGTGGAAATGGAAAATTGAGGAATTTATTCAAATGATGGAAGCTGAAAATGGAGGCTACTAGATACATATGTTTTGACTTAGTCTATTTGCTTGTTGAATTCAAGCCTCGGTTTTTCGCTGCCTCGCCTAGTAACATACATTTATAATTAGGATGATATTAGATCAATATTGGACTAATTATGAAAATTACTATCAAACCACGAAACAAGTTGCAAATCGAAACCAGATTAATTAAGTTAATTTAATTGAACTATGTGGTTAGTGTTGAAATTATTAAAGGATCAACTTAATCAAAAGTTCGATTGGTAAACAACCAATATTTGTTGACCAATGAAAAATCTTGATTCATGAAAATGGACCTTAGCATAATACAGATAGGGAAAGAGTAATACATACTCTCTTATAAAAGTATCATGAGGTTGTCATGTCGCTTAAAGTTGTTTGTGATCGATTTTTTATTCTCTCTTCTTCATCTGTCTTCTCAAACATATCTCTGTTATTTTTAGAGTCGAAGTACTCCTCTTTGTTTTTTTTCCTAAAATAAGAGTTTGAGTTTTTAAAGTTTTCTCGCGGAACCACACGTTGCTCCACCAAATCATGGGTGGAGCATTGTTATGCCTCATCGACCACGTTCCTCTTCTCTCCCTCTAACAGATCCAACCTTTCCATATTTTCTTGGAGTGTAACCATCCACTAGCTCAGAACCTTTGTGCGAATTGGTGATCAACAAACTCGTGGCCCGTCAAAGACAGATGGGGACGGTCTCCCTCGTTGGGGATGCGGATAACGACGACGAGGCTTTTTTGATATTTACCGGCAGGACGTGGAGAAGGTGTGACACACACTACACCATCAACAATCATCCCATATGACACCTTCAAATTAGTATAGAACAATAGACTGTAAGATTATCATGCGCTGTTGCCGACCAAGTCCCTAATCACATTTCACAAGGAGGGACATCTCATATTGTCCTATCAGTTCAAGACAATCATTTAGTAGGATCTCTAGTTCTTTGTGTCTACTTTATCGTGCTTGACAGTTGTGCTAATCTATTGTATCATATGTTGCCTAATATGACTGTTCTTTTATGATTTAGAGCGTTGACAAATCCGATTTTAATGGGGTCCTAAACAATATTCTCGACCTTATGGATATGCTCCATAAAATTGTATTTTCCCATTCTATATGAATGAAATTATCGGGCCTTTCAAAATATTTAAAAAACAATAAAATATTAATTTACAACCAAATATCCATACAATATATTCAATTCTCAATTTTAGAATAAGGTCTTGAATTAGTAATTGCAACAATATATTCTCACACAAATCTTGATACCCTTATTTACAGAAGAAAATAAAGCATTTATTTAGAGCACATGCTTAAATTCCAGATAGATCGGATCTTGTTAGGAGTTATAGCCACTGGTCACAATCTATGCACTCACTGATATATTAAAATGTGCTTGTGTTTTTCGTTTTCACATATACTGGAATTTATAAAGTCGCAACTTGAAGTCGGAGTTGGACTTGCTTACGCGCATAGATACACAAGTGATCCAGTCAAACAATCTTCCACACATAATCAATAACTCTACTTCCCAATATATTATTCTCTTTTACCATTTATTTTTAATATATATATCCTAACTTAAACTTTATGGTCAGTCCAATCCCACTATATAAACCTCAATTCCCCATTTCCATTTCCATTTCCATCTCATCTTTACGATTACCTCCTCAGCCTCTACCTCTCTCTCTTAATCAAACCCAATTAGACTTATAATTAGCTTCACTAATCGGATTGTTAACGATGAAAACTTCAGAATATGATGAGACGGTGGTGGGTGGTGAAGAGCAATTAAGGAAAGGGCCTTGGACGGAGGAAGAGGACACGGTGCTGGCCAATTACATATCCGCCCACGGCGAAGGCCACTGGAACTCCCTCGCTCGCGCCGCCGGTCTCAACCGCACCGGCAAGAGCTGCCGCCTCCGCTGGCTCAATTACTTGCGCCCCGACCTCCGCCGCGGAAATATCTCTCTCCAGGAACAGCTCTTGATCCTTCAACTCCACTCTCGCTGGGGCAACAGGTGGGTACCATTCTAATTCTAATTCTAATCATGATTATAATTCTCCTAGGCACCACTAATTAATGATTATTGATTAATCGAATAGGTGGTCGAAAATAGCGCAAGAGCTGCCGGGAAGGACCGACAACGAAATAAAGAACTATTGGAGGACTAGAGTGCAAAAGCAGGCGAAGCAGCTGAGATGTGACGTCAACAGTCAGCAGTTCCGTGACACCATGCGATACGTCTGGATGCCCCGTTTGGTTGAGAGGATCCAAGCAGCTTCTGCAGCTCCTTATTCCGTTGTCAATCCCGACACGACCCAAACAGCCCCCGGCCCCAATTCGTCTGAAACGTCGTCGTCGTCGTGGGAGACGCAAGTGTCCCCTGTTTCGGACCTCACCGAGTGCTGCGATGCTCCTGCGGGTAACGAAGCTTTGGAGGGTGGTGATTATTGGGAGAGTAGTTTGGACGGGATGGTGAGGTGGCAGGAAATGGAGACGTCATTGGAGAGCATGGTGTGGAGTGACGAGAACGTATGGTTCTTACAGCAACAGCTTTGCGATTAGGAGATTATGGGTGGAGATACGATACGACTTCTGTTGCGTGACGCTTCCGGAAATTGTTTATTTTGCTTCCACCTCTTATCTCTTTTTTTTTGGTTTGAGGGTGGATCTTGGGAAGATTGATAAGAATTATAATTTAATGAACGAAATTTTAGAGAATAAAGTAATGTGTTTTTTTCTTCTTCTGAATTTCTCGCACGCATGGAGATTTTTCTTCATTCTCCGGGCCAGCTCGTGAATGACATGTATGTAAACATTATTATTTGTGAACAGAAGGAACTCTTTATTTTTTTTATCAATAAAACAATATATAAAACTTGCTCTTTGAATTAAAGAGCAGGGGATAAAGAGAACAGACAAGAAAATTCCACCGAAATCTCTACAACCAAACTTCAACAGACTGAGAAATACATGAACCATGAACTTTGAAAATGAATTAAGAGAATTGAAACACCTTACAACCAATAACAAAATTAATGAACAAGAAAGGCCTATAGCCTGGATTTCTCAAATATGAAGCTCTAACCAGAAAAACCAACAGAAGCATTGAAATTGGATATTACAACCTTGAAACACATGATGATAAAAAACGAAGGGTCCATGAACCCTGAAATGGATACCAATAAGCCCAGAAAAACCCGAAAACATCTACACTGCACTGAGGAGTCAGAACCCCAACCAGCTTACGAAGCAATCAACTCCCAGCTTACCGGCGGCCAACACCGCTAACATCAAGCTTGTTCCAGTGAGATCACCGGAACTCACAACCCCATTTAAATTTAACGACCGGCTTCAATGAAGGTTTAAAACCTAAGGACCTCTCCGGTGGCCAACACTCGAAAGCCGGAGAGCCCGAGCCAACACAGGGCCGGGAAGAACAGAAGCCAAAATCGAAAAAATAAAATGAAGAGACAAGGGGAGAGAATGAAAGTAATGCAGGCAGAGAAGATTACATGACCTTTGGACTTAACTGCCAAAAACCAACAAACGCACCGGACCTCCACGGGCTCTGGCAAAGCCAGCTCCGACCAGCACATGGAGGGAAGCATTGTGAGAAGTCCAGGATCTAGGGCGAAGCTCCAGATCCGAAGACGCTGAGAAGCCCCTCAAGCATAAGACGAGCGAGAGAGAAGAGATCTGAAGAGGAACTCAGGTAAACGCAGACCTGTAGAAGAGTAATGGGCTTCATATCATAACCGACCCAAAAGAAAGCCTGGGCCGACCCACCAAATGAAGCCCATAACCGAAACCGAACCCTCAGCCCATAGCTGAAACCCGAACACGAAGCCCAAAACCTGAAACCAAACCCGGACCCAAACGCCACTCGTGCTTGACCACTCCACACCCACGACCCGGCTCAACTGTTGAACCCTACCCGAAACAGAATCGAGACAAGGGCGACGGCGAACCGAAGTGATGCTGGCGAGCCACCCGGAAACCACGAGAACCAAGCCAATCTGCATCACCTGAAGCAGCTTCCCACTACTGGAACTTCGAGAATCTAAGGATGGCAAGAGAGCGGGCCAAAAGCCAGCCTACAACGATGGGGGCGAGGGCAAGGGCTTGCAACCACCTGAGAACCGAGCGAACTTGCGCCGATCTGAGCCACCAGAAGAGCTTCCCACGTCCAGGCCACAAAAAACCCCAGAAAAGAAGAGGCAATCGGAGACGAGTCGAGCTCCGACCAGAGCAAATCAGATCTGGCCTACAACAACCCCAGATCTGCTCCACCCGAGAACCTAGAGGAAGGAAGGAGAAGAAGGGGGAAAGGGGATAAATGGGGGGAAACAGGAGAGGGAGAAGGAGAAGCCACTGCCGACCACATGTAGGTCGAGGCCATGACCATGGCCAGCGGGGGCAAAGAGCGGCTGAAGAAGAGAGGGGAGACAGAGGCTTTATGGTTTTAAGGTAGAGAGAAAAAAGTCTTGAAGGAACTCTTTATTGATTAAACAAAATTGAATACTAGAAGATTTGTGAGAGAGTAGTGCAGACTACGGCTAATCCATAAACCGTGTTTGAGGCATAGATGAGTTTTTGAAGTGGAATCAACAACGATCAAAGGAACTAAAACAGAAAGTAAACAAAAGTGGGAAGCTATTATGAGAACAAGATGAAAACGAAAGCTAGGCCTAAAATCAAAACCAATTTCGGCTCAACCTGAGCCCGACCACTATGGCCTAAATGCCTATGGGTTTCCCAAAAGAAACCGCTGATATGCAAAATAATGTGCCTACTTTGGGGAGGGAGCGCAAGAAATAGTGGACAAGGACGAACAACAACAGTCGATCATGATCGGGGCGGAACACTTCTCCTCCCTAGTGTCCCGCTTCCTCGCAGTTGCCTCATTGGACCTGGCGAGGCTGCATAGCAGACCTCACCTGATTCGTATGATTGTTTGGGCCAACGAAAGCCCCTCCCACTCTATCCGTGTGTTTGCTTCTGGCTTGAGAGGCTAACAAGGAGAAGGTGATGACCACCGCAACAAAGAGTTGCGGATCGTCGCAAAGTAGGAAACATCCTTTCGTTGCAGTAGTGCTGAGGTGTGGAGACGTAGAGAACAACAACAATGTTGCAAAGTGGAAGAGACTCACGAGGAAGCTCTTGGTGATGGAGGTCTTGCACAGAGGCGACATTACGGGCGCTGGCTTATGCCTTTGATCTATTTCAGCGCGACCCAAGTTCCACCATCAAAACTCAGTTTTCACTGTAGGGTTGCCATGCTACCTTCCGGAGTCAGTGTCTCACATAAAAAAATCTCATATCCTGGCAGTGCCAGGACATGATTCGCAGATCAGAAGAAGGAGAGATGGTAAAATTGGTCGTAGGTGGTCGGAGATAGAGAGGGAGGAGTAGGGCATGTCGGTCGGGAAGGACCACCTATAGAAGAGCACCACCGTCGACGCGGATTTGTGGGCGACCCGGAGGGATCCTAAGAGGGGGTGGGGTCGAAACACCGCTGAGAAAGACATTGCTTGACTTGGGATGAATGCTATTTTATTTTTCCATCGTTGGCCGCAAGAGAGGTCTATGTACATATTATTAATTGTGTGTCAATTGTTTCAGGAAGAGGATCAATAGTTTTCCATGACAACAATGGTCCTTCCTTTCTCAATTGACAAAAAACATGTATATAGGAGAGCGGGGGGTTCAAACCTGTTTATTCGTTCGGTTTGTTATCTATCCTTTATTCATTCGTATATGAGTGGATGAATAGTGGATCAGATTTTATTGATCCCAACAATAAGGATAGATTGGGGATTAAGGTAGTTAGATTCGTTGATAATCAACATGTACTCAAAGGTACTAAGCTCAATTTTATATAGAGTTCAACCAATCATCTACATAAGTCATTACCAGTCGACCTAACTACATGTGTGAAATCAATATTTTTGTAACAAAATAAGATGTAGTTCTTTTATAATGTATGTAACCTAGTGTTTGAAAATTGTTTGAATTGAGAAATGGTGTTATTTTCTTCTAAAATAATTTTTATCTTAGGTTTTGGTGTAAAGTTTGCGGGTCACGTGGATTGGACCTAATCCACTCGTATATCCCTTCTTTACGTCAGATATCCACCCATGAACACCTCTATAGGAGATTATTTAGTGCATGTATCCAATTTTCTAAGAGTCCGTGTTTCCTTACATTGATCTGCTAATAAAGCCTCATTTAGGATATCGAATACATTTGAATACCGATCGGCGTTGTGACTTATGAGAGCAAAACAAGAAAATAGGTTCAATAATTTTTTTTCAAAGAAAAAATCGTTTAAACTAACGCTGCTACGGAAACACACTTGGCCGATATAAATACACTAATGAGGTTTACTTTTCTTGTAGCAATTTTTTTAATTGATTGGTTTCATGTGATCCTGGATGAGTCAAATTTATGCCTTCGGGGTGGGAGCTTTAGGTGGTTCAGATGAGAGGGAATCCGTATTCAGGGATGGTGTAGGGAAACGATTGTAGCCATCATGGGTAGGTTTGGAGATGTGGTAAGACTTCACGACCTATTGACGAACTTGGAAGAAGCTTTCGTATTGATCCACGCTCAATCCTAGCCTTACATCAACAAAATTATTTATGGGGAAGCTCTATTTCAGGTGACAATGAGACTTGTTGATTCCAATTTGGTTCTTGTCTAGATTTAGTCTCAGAGGGACTCCAAGCTCTTGATTGATGTTCTGATTGCCAACCGTTTTTTAGCGAGGTACCAGCCAGTTCAGATCCAATAGAGACAATTCCGCTCCTTTTTCCAGCTAATCAGGTTAGAAATCACAACTCCCCATGAGAGACTTGCAAAGTTGTTAAGGATCGTATCTCCTCGAGTACGATTCAAAGGGATTTAGAGACAGTTGGGGTTTCCTCAAAAATGGAGTTGGGGTGTTTATTCTCGGCAAAGATATTGGTGTGGGATGTGATCCCCGAGAGCAGACATAGGTCATCCTTCATTGTCTTTCTCGATGTGAAACACGGGCCAACTGGGTACCTTCCAATTGTGTCGAAATTAAATATGGCCAACAAGATCCCAACGTCTATTAACAAATGCACAAAAACCGAGGCTTTATATTCAAAATCCAGCTATTTGTACACCATGTTTTCCGACTAAAGACCTTAATTCAGTCCAGACTCAGGGCACTTGGAATTTTTGGTTCCTTTGATCATTCCAGATTCTATCAGTTTAAGGGAGAACATTTGCATTCATACCGTGAGTCCCAAGTGTCAAAAGGTATATTTAGAGGTCGATAGAAAAGGGGTTCCAAAAAGACCTCACTTTTTGTTATTCAAACCTGATCAAAACCTTAGTCCCAAGAAAGGATTAGAGAGTCTAGAAGGGGAACTTCGAAGTTTGTCAAGAAGGTGGGTCAAGAGGCGCTGGATTTAGGCGACATTCTCTGGGGCGAGGTCTTTGACACCGATGACACATGTAAACTAGACTTAGGTAGTGAGGATGACTTATATTATTAGGATGCTTGTGGTGATGAGGAGGAGAATTGTTCGTCCCTGGTTCAGGTTACCTATTTTTCGTTTCGAAGATCCGAGGGAAGTGATGATTTCTCTTTTGCTAGTTGGTTGTTTTTTTCCTACTCGTTTTTTCTGTAATGTTGGACGGGGAGTAAGTTGGTAAGATTTGGTTTGAGGTTGGGCCCTTTGTCCGATCCGTTCTCTACAGCTCTTTCAGTTGTTACAGTTTTCGTAAGTTAGCATTATGAGGGTTCTTGTGAAAAAGCTCTTGTTCCGGTTTGTTTTGGGACGTTCTCATTTTCCGATGGCTTCTAGCCTAGGCTAGCTGGCTTTGTCTTTTCTTGCTAGCTGGTTGTTTTTAGTGATTTTTTTTTTCTCTTTGGAGGTATGTTAGATGATCCCTGATTTTTGGGTTGTATCTCCTTGACCTATACGGTCTTGATAAAACCATCTTTTATATATATATATATATATATAGGGTTGATATCAAATACAAACCACCCCTTATTGTGCAAACTACGAACTCACCAGGTGCTGACACGTGGGTGCGCGCGCACAGTGCTGACACGTGGCGCGCATAGTGCTAATAGTTTGGGCGCACAGTGCTAATAGTTTGGCACTGTGCTAAACTATTAGCACTGTGCACGCCAAACTATTAGCACCGTGCGCGCGCGTGGTCAACACGCTCACGCGCGCGGGCAGAGGCGCGCGCGAATCTGCCACGTGTCAGCATCGAGCGCGCTCTGCTGACGTCACTTTGACCGCATCCTGTGGCTTATTGTGCAAACTACGAACCAATCTAAGCCACAGGATGCGGTCAAAGTGACGTCAGCAGAGCGCGCGCGATGCTGACACGTGGCAGATTCGCGCGCGCCTCTGCCCGCGCGCTTGAGCGTGTTGACCACGCGCGCGCACGGTGCTAATAGTTTGGCGCGCACAGTGCTAATAGTTTAGCACAGTGCCAAACTATTAGCACTGTGCGCCCAAACTATTAGCACTATGCGCGCCACGTGTCAGCACCTGGTGAGTTCGTAGTTTGCACAATAAGGGGTGGTTTGTATTTGATACCAACCCTATATATATATATACATTAACCATACAAAAATGTATACATAAAAGTTTCAAATTGCAAAACACGTGTACATAAAGGTTACAAATTTCAAAACACATATAATGTAAAAAAAAATTGTCATCCCCTAAACTTGAAATCACATGACTAATTTTCAATAAAACTAACAGATTTGCAAATGAAAAATAATATGCTTCTTTGCAAAAAAAATATACTTCATCGATAGTATTTGCAAAACGCGCACAGTTCACTGCAAGTTTTTAAAATTATTCCTAAATTTAATAAGGAGGTTAAATTGATACATCCATTTATGATAATGAGAAGACTTTTCGATGAGGTAAAAAACTGTTCTTGTAAATTGTCACTTAAATCTTGATTGTTAGAGAATTTCAGTTTCTCTCTTCTTGCCTTTACACTTCTTTATATGTTTCTCTTATTGTGTCTTTATATGCATGCAAGGACATACGTGTTTATAGGTGGAACTGCATGCATACGTGTTTATAGGTGGAACGATGACCATTTTTTTTTGATAAGTTAAAAATTTATTGAACAAATGTTCTACAAGACTATAGAACAAAGCAAGAAAAGTGTTAGTCTTAGTGCCCATAGTTCAATCCTAAATGTCCAAATGTATATATATAGGTTAGCAATAAAATTAAAGCGGCTTTATATTACTTATGTGTTGACGTAATATATCGATGTGTGCTCTGATCTATGCCCACCATGCGAATAGAACCATAGATTGAGATAGATCACACTCGATGAGTCCCTAGTCAACAAAGCTTCATTAGAAGCGACTAGTATGAAAGATGGCTCTTTATGGCTTACGTTCTGTTAGTCATTGGAATGAGATTCCGGAGTCTGATCATAGATATCATGTGGGGCATGATATTGGACGACCCACCCTGAATATGTGCCATAGATTAAGTAATGAACATATTCAGTGTCGTAGCTTGTCATGTATCCTTAGACCAAGGAGTCTTTGTGATCGCTATGTAGTCAAAATCTGAGTTTAACTTGAGCCTAACGTTGTCCGTAACATGACTTCCATAACGACCATGATTGGCTTGGGGACGGGCTACATGAGTGACACGAAAGACGGCTAAGGGATTTATCCCTCATACTGAGGTATGGGAAAGATATCGGTTGTCGGCCGCTTGATCGAGAGTGACTGAAAGAATAGCATGGCCATGCACATGATACTGAGTATCATATCTTCAGTCATCTCACATATCAAGGAACAATGATTGAGAATAATAAGGATGGCGGCTCTATGCCTTATCTCAATCAGGATATCGGAGATAAAAGGATAATGACAGGGATGACAGAAAGGTTAGAATCGACAGGGTCGATTCGTTATGCAGTGTCAGGCAATACTAAAGTCTCGTTAGTTTCCACTTAAATAGGATCAAGTAAAATGGGATTTTACGTTGATCTGTTGACATGCATAAACCTAAGGGTCACACCAGAGGATGAAACTCATTGACACATTTATGGAGAATGGCTAAAAAGGAGTTGTCTCGGGACATGACCAAAACTGGGTTTTGGGTCATGTGCCTGTAAGTGAATAGGACTTTACGGATCGAGACAAGGCTTGGAGTCTTGGGATTGATTGCGTCGGATAATGTTGGACATTTCCGGTATGGAAGGATTGGAGGCGATGAGCGAATCACGGGACCTCGTTGGAAATGGCCACGGGCCATGTTCCAAGAGGCCCATGAAATGCCCATGCAACCAAGGCCCATGGAACTAATTAATCAAGTCTTGATTAATTAGTACTAAGTAATCAAGACAAGGATTAAGGTGTTGGTGATTCACCACCTAACCCAATCTTGTTTTGTCATACTTTGTCCTATTTACACCTTACTTGTCACCATGCTTGTCCCATGCCTTTAGTTGGACACGTATGAGTTTTGTTATGTTTAAGTCATCTTTTTTCAACATAACAAACACAAGACAAGAATAGGAAACACAACTTCTCTCCCCCTTCCCTTGCAATTTCGGGTTTGGCAAGCTCCCACCTCCATTTTTGTGTTCTTGAGTCCTCAAAGAGAAGAACTATGTGGCTTTGATTCCCATGTGGATAAGTAGGCTTCTTGGAGACTAAAGCCAATAATTCGTTAACCGGTGTTCTTGTTTCGGTAAGAAATCGTGCTGAATTTTTCTCTTGTGAATCCATTCTTTGTTAGTTGTTTCATGGTTTTAATCGTCTCTTGGTTTTCCTTGATTTTCCGCTGTGAGTTGGTTCATCTCCAACCCTAGCTCGAGACCCAACAGTGGTATCAGAGCCGTGCTACTTTCGGGATTCACAAGACGGTGTTCAAAGTTTCGGTTTTGCTTGAAAGTTTCGTTTTTGGCATGTTGTTTTGCTAAATTGTTTGATAACATGTTTTAAATTCTTGTTTATGGATTTAATGCATGTAAAATGAATTTTTGAAAATTATTTCAAATCTGGAAATTTTGAATTTTTTTTTTATTTTTCGGGTCTCGGGAGCGGGACTCTCGGGGAGCCGAAACCGGGACCGAACGGAGCTCCGTTGGACGGAGCTAGGCCAAGCATGACCATTGGATGGTTGATATGCCAAGGCTAAACCGTTTTGTTAGTTACGAAGAGTTTGGAACCGTCATGACGAACTCGAAGATCAAATGTTCAAAAGTTTCAGTTTTGAACGGTTTCGATAAACCGAGCATCAAAAAATTTCGAAACTTGGCTATTAAATAAAACCGGAAAATCACTTGATGTTTGATAACATGATTGTTTGATAACACGATGTGTGATGTGATGTTGGCATGGTGTACATAATAGCCCCGAGCTCGATTTAATTATTTATCGCTTTTCACGGCCCGCGAGCCGTTAGAGTTAGCGTGTAATTATTCTTTCAAGGTGTGGTCGTCGAACCACTTGTTTGTAATATTTATTTATTCCCGACCTGCGAGTCGTGTATTAAATTGTAATATTTTACTCAAGACGAAGAAAGGTTGAAAAGGTCATTTGGTGGCTTTTCGGGTGTTGGCATCGGCTTGGAGTCGGTGGAGCTCAAGAAGCTAGTGAGAGTTAGTTTAGGGGGCTATTATGTGCACATTTATCGCTTTATGCTTGGTTTATTTTATGCATGACTAATTCTATGTGTTTTAGAATTGCATGCTTAACTTTATTTGCCGAGCATATCACCTCACATGCAAAGATAAAATTGGAATTTTAATCCTTGTGTGTGAGCCCTTAGAATCGTCATTACATTGGATGTAGTTGACGGGTTCGAAGGAAGAATTACATTGGATGTAATTTGAGGCATCATTGCATTTGGAATGTAGTTGATGTGCTCATCGCATCTAGGATGCGTCAAAGTTTTAAACACAACCGGACAAGTAAAAACGGGTCATGTACGACACCTCCCAATTATCAACACCTTGCAACCTCCCCTTCTATGGGTGTCGTGCGCATTAGCGGAGCATCCATGGGAAAGTGGGTTAGTAGGTTTGGACGACATATGTGGGTGTCGTGCGCATTAGCGGAGCATCTACATAGTGACGGGCCATAGTTGAAAACTGGTGGACCTGACTACGATTCTCAGCCTGAGGTTGAGCTAGGGTAACAGATAGGGTAAGCCGTGTACATAAGTACATACCATAGCCAAGAGACATTGGATGTGATTGGATGGAGTCCTACCTACATATCTCGATTAAGTGGTGAGCATTAGTTCAGCTTAATCGAGTGAATCAAGGATCTTGGTTTTAGATTCTAAAGGTTTAGAATCGATTGTTGGTGTTTAAGCTTGATCTTCATAAAATTTATTCAGTTTACTGATTGAATTTTATCTGTTGTAGATCAAATGGCAAATTCAGCGAACATTAATAATTTGTCATTAAAAACCATTCTTGACAGGGTCAAGCTAAATGGAGAAAACTATTTGGACTGGTATAGAATTTTGAGGATAGTCCTCAAGTCTGAACGCAAAGAATATGTCCTTGACAAGGCTGTCTCTAAAACCATATCAGAGTTACATGAAGTGTCATTAACTGCTGAGAAGAATATATCAGGGATCTGGGATCCAAGGATATTCTGATAGTCAACAAGGGATTTGGAAGTGGCAAGGGCGGAGCCCATGCACACTTGGCAGTAAAGATGAGACACCTGAGAATGTCTGCTTCTACTCCCAACAGCCTGGTCATTGGAACCGGGATTACAGGAAGTTCACGGCTGATCTAAAGAAGGGCAGTGGGACTGAGCCTTTATCAAATAGCCTGAATGATCTGAAGAAGGGCAGTAGGACTGCGCCTTCATCAGGAAACCTGGATGATCTAAGGAAGGGCGGTTGAACCGTGCCTTCATCCGGTATTAACTCTATAGAGCTACATCTCTCTACTTCCAAAGATTCTTGGGTATTAGATACCAGGACTGAATCTCACACATGCACTAATATATAGTGGCTGAAAGTAGGAGAGGTTTGGAAAGCATGAAGTGGACCTCAGAGTTGTGGCAACTGTTAGTCCTAGTGCCCGTAGTACAATCCTAAATGTCCAAATGTATATATCATCGTTAGCAATAAAATTAAAGCGGCTTTATATTAATTATGTGTTGGAGTAATATATCGATGTGTGCTCTGATCTATGCCCACAATGCGAATAGAACCATAGATCGAGATAGATCACACTCGATGGGTCCCTAGTCAACAAAGCTTCACTAGAAGCGACTAGTATGAAAGATGGCTCTTTATGGCTTACGTTCTGTTAGTCATTGGAATGAGATTCCGGAGTCTGATCATAGATATCATGTGGGACATGATATTGGACGACCCGACATGAATATGTGCCATAGATCAAGTCATGAACATATTCATTGTCGTAGCTTGTCATGTATCCTTAGACCAAGGAGTCTTTGTGATCGCTATGTAGTCAACAACTGAGTTTGACCTGAGCCTAACGTTGTCCGTAACAGGGCTTCCATAACGGCCAGGATTGGCTTGGGTACGGGCTACATGAGTGACACGAAAGACGGCTAAGGGATTTATCCCTCATACTGAGGTATGGGAAAGATATCGGTTGTCGGCCGCTTGATCGAGAGTGACTGAAAGAATAGCATGGCCATGCACATGATACTGAGTATCATATCTTCAGTCATCTCACATATCAAGGAACAGTGATTGAAAATAAAAAGGATGATGGTTCTATGCCTTATCTCAATCAGGATATCGGAGATAAAAGGATAATGACATGGACGACGGAAAGGTTAGAATCGACAGGGTCGATTCGTTATGCAGTGTCAGGCAATACTAAAGTCTCGTTAGTTGCCACTTAAATAGGATCAAGTAAAATGAGATTTTACATTGATCTATTGACATGCATAAACCTAAGGGTCACACCGGAGGATGAAACTCATTAACACATTTATGGAGAATGACCAAAAGTGAGTTGTCTCGGGACATGACCAAAACTGGGTGTTGGGTCATGTGCTCGTAAGTGAATAGGACTTTACGGATCGAGACAAGGCTTGGAGTCTTGGGATTGATCGCGTCGGATAATGTTGGACATTTCCGGTTTGGAAGGCTTGGAGGCGATGAGCACGTCACGGGACCTCGTTGGGAATGGCCACGGGCCATGTTCTAAGAGGCCCATGAGAGGCCCCTGAAACCAAGGCCCATGGAAATAATTAATCAAGGTCTTGATTAATTAGCACTAAGTATGAAAGACATGGATTGAAGTGTTGGTGATTCATCACCTAACCACATCATGTCCACCCATACTTAAAACCATACTTGTCCTATTTACACCATGCTTCTCTACACCTTACTTGTCCTTGTTGTTGTTGTTGTTGTTGTTGTTGGTCTTATTATTCACATAACAAAACACAAGACAAAATGAAGAACACAACTCCATCTTCTTCCTCTCTCTCTAGGTTTTGGCCAAGACTTTTTCCTCTCCAAGATTTGTGTTCTTGAGTTCTAAATAGAAGTCCTTGTTGTTGTTGTTGGATTAAGTCATCTTATTCACATAACAAAACACAAGACAAAATGAAGAACACAACTCCATCTTCTTCCTCTCTCTCTAGGTTTTGGCCAAGACTTTTTCCTCTCCAAGATTTGTGTTCTTGAGTTCTAAATAGAAGAACTACGTGGCTTTGATTCCCGGGGGGGATACGTAGGCGTCTTGGAGACTCAAGCCGATCATTTTTTCTTGGTGTTCTTGAACAAATAGAGAAGAAAAGGTGCAAAATTTTCTGCACTGTTTCGTGTCCGACCAGCCACCTTTATGAACTCGATCGGAGGTTCATCCAAGGTCCGATGAAGCTGATTTTTGGAGTGAATGTTCTCCACATATTGGTGTTGAAAGTGAACGGTGGAATTTGGATTTCAACGGTTCGTTATTCAGATAAATGAGATGAAATTTGAGTCACTTCATTTATTTCGTTTTGGTCTTTTGTATCTAATCTTTGGTAGTTTTTCCTTGCATGGTCTCGGGTTTTATTTGCTTTCGCTGCGAGTTGGTTCATCTCCAACCCTACCTCGAGACCCAAAAACAACTGATGTAGGATCCATGAGTCTTTCTTTGCTAAGTGGCCTTGTCTTAGTATTATATAATGTATATTGTATACCTACTTTTAGTAGGAATGTTATATCTGTATCCGTGTTTGACAAGGAAGGATATAATGTTAATATTAGAAATGAAGTTTTCAATGTTCTATGCAATGATATGTTTTATACCATTACTGGCTTGGTTGGAGGATTGTATATATTAGATATGGGTAACAATGCCTCACGTTCTATATATTACGTTAATACCAAGAGGTCTAAATCCAACGATTTAAACCTAACTCTGTTATGACACTGTCATTTGGGCCGCATAAACAAGAAGCGCCTATCAGCACTTCATAAGTGAGGGCTTTCAGGTTCATTCGAATTCCACTCGAAGGATAGGTGCAAGGTTTGTTTGATGGGAAAAATGACTAAAGTGCCCTTTATCGATCGCGATGAAAGGGCGGGTGAATTATTGGGTCTGATACACTCGAATGTGTGTAGACCAATAAGTTCACTTGCCAGGAGGGGTTTTAGCTACTTTATCACAGTTACTGATGATTACAGTAAATATGGTTATGTCTATTCGGTGAGACATAAGTCTGAAGCTTTTGATAAATTCAAAGAGTTTAAGACTAAAGTAGAAAACCAGCTCGACAAAGGTATTAAGGCACTTCGATTGGATCCAGGTTGAAAATACTTGACCACAGAGTTATTAGATCATCTAAAAAGAGAATGGGATCCTTTTGGAATGGACTCCTCCTGGGACACTGTAGTTGAAAGGTGTAGCCAAACAGAGAAATCGGACATTGTTAGACAATGGTCTGTTCCATGATTAGTTGGACTGATCTCCCAATCCCTTTCTGGGGTTATGCTCTAGAGACGACCGCATTCATAGTGAATCGGGCTTCCACGAAGGGTGTGGAAGGGACACCATTTTAAAAATGGTACGTGATGATGCCCGCTTTGTCCTTCCTAAATATTTGTGGTTGCGAGGCTTATGTGAAACATTTGGTTTCGACTAAGCTCGAACCAAGATCTGAGATATGCACCTTCGTGTGGTATCCCAAAGCAACAAGGGGATACTACTTCTACAATCCCAGTGAGAACATGGTGTTCGTCGCTTGGGGTGGGGTCTTTATGGAAAATGAGTTTTGTCTCCAAAGACGTCACTGGGAGGATTGTGCATCTCGAAGAAATTCAGGATGGTACAGATATGTCTAAACCGATTGACAACCCAGTAGAAAGGAGCCAGAGATTGTCGTAGAGTAAGAACCAATTCCTGAAGGTCCAAGGCGATTTGAAAGGATCAATCTTCCACCTCCAAGATATGGTATCCGGAGGTGACAATGAAGTCATGGTGGATCACGATGATCCATCCACCTTTCAAGAAGTCGTGGATGGGCCCGACTTCGAGTTATGACTGGGAGCCATGAGGGAGGAAATGCAATCCATGTCGGACAACCGAGTCTAGGAACCGGTTGATCCTATCAATGGTGTGAGGACCATCGGATGCAAATGGATCTTCAAGGTGAAGATGGACATGGACGGCAACCTTCTGACCTACAAAGCTCAACTGGTGGCGAAAGGTTATAGGCAGATCCAATGGATTGACTATGAGGAAACCTTCTCCCTAGTGGCTATGGTCAAAATCGATCCAAATTCTTCTTGACATAACTGCGTATCATAATTACGAGATATGGAAAGTGGATGTCAAAACCGCTTTCATAAATGGAAATTTGACTAAGTACGTTTGTATGTCTCGGCCCAAAGGTTTTGACGATCCGAAGAATAAGGGAAATGTTTATAAGTTGTTGAAATCCATTTATGGATTGAAACCAACTTCTCGGAGTTGGATCCTTCGTTTTGATAAAGCTATAATTGGATTTGGCTTAATCAAGAGTATGAATCTTGCGTTTATAAGAAGGCTAGTGGGAGCAAGATTACCTTTCTGGTTCTCATTGAAAACAACATCCCAACCTTGCACGAGACTAAAGCTTGGTTGAGGAAGTGTTTTTCAATAAAGGACTTAGGCGATGCTTCTTATATCTTAAGGATTAAGATATGTAGAGATCGCACCAAGAGGGTCTTTGATTTAAGTTAGGGAACCTATGTGAACAAGGCATTGAGTAGGTTCTTAATGCTCGATTCAAAGAAAGGACTCTTACCCACTAGTCATGACATTCATCTCAGCAAGACTCAGTGTCCTAAGAAACTTGATGAGCTGAAAAGGATGATGAGAATCCTATGCACCTGGGGGTGGGATCGATCATATATGCCATGACATGTATGAGACCGGACGTTTCGTAAGCCTTATGTTGTACCAGTAGACATCAGTCTAACCCGGGGGAAAGATGATGCTGAACTAGTCGTCGAAAGATGAGTAGACGCTAGTTTTCCAAGACAAATCCAGATGACTTTAGAAGTCAGTCATGATATGTGTTTATGCTTAATGGCAGAGCTTTAGCTGGGAGAGCGTAAAGCAAGATACCATTGCTGAATCTACGAAAAAGGCCAAGTACATGGATACTGCAGAGGCAGCTAAGGAGGCTATGTGGATTTGGAAATTCATGGCAGGGCTGGGTGTAATTAAAAACCCATCCAGCCCGGTGAATCCATTTTGCGACAACACAAGGGCCATCGCGCAAGCTAAAAGCCCAAATCGCATAACAAATCCAAACATGTATACTAAATTGAGGTGAAGTGAAGATAACCTATATTGCAACAGATGATAACATAGTCAACCCTTTGACTAAGGCGGTGTCGCTGCATGAACATGTTAGACATGTAAAGCCGATGGGGACATATTGGAGTTTAGATTAGAACTAGGGAAAGTGGGAGACTGTTAGTCTTAGTGCCCATAGTTCAATCCTAAATGTCCAAATGTATATATCATCGTTAGCAATAAAATAAAAGCGACTTTATATTACTTATGTGTTGGAGTAATATATCGATGTGTGCTCTGATCTATGCCCACCATGTGAATATAACCATAGATTGAGATAGATCACACTCGATGGGTCCCTAGTCAACAAAGCTTCATTAGAAGCGACTAGTATGAAAGATGGCTCTTTATGGCTTACGTTCTGTTAGTCATTGGAATGAGATTCCGTAGTCTGATCATAGATATCATGTGGGACATGATATTGGACGACCCGCCCTGAATATGTGTCATAGATTAAGTCACGAACATATTCAGTGTCGTAGCTTGTCATGTATCCTTAGACCAAGGAGTCTTTGTGATTGCTATGTAGTCAACAACTGAGTTTGACCTGAGCCTAACATTATTGAATATATTATTTCCTTCCAGTCTCTCAATAATATTTCTTTTAAAACTGATAGGGACGACACAAGATACTATATCTAATCTTTCTTTCGATAATCATAATTGTCTGAACTATGACGATCAAAAAAAATTGTCTGAACTAATCTAGTTAGATCACAAGTCATTTTTCCACATGATTCTTTTCATGTATTACAACATTATATACATTCGTAACCATACGATAATCATCATTAGAAGTTACCATAATGGTATCATAATTTTTTTTTGTAAAAAACATGTCAATATGTTATTATAAATTCAACAACAAAAATTGTGTGCATATTAAAAATTTTTTTTACACATAACCTCCCTTAGTATTGACTTATTTTCAGATACCTGTTAACTTATTATTTTTTTTCTTCATATAACCTTCTTAACTATATATAGTTTTCACTTTAGTCTGTTTCCGTCTAAAAACAAACAGAATCGTTAACATGTGCCACTCACATTACACATTAATTTTTAAAATGACGAAAAATCCCCATTTCTCCCCCTGTTTCCTTTTTTCTTAGCCGCACGCAGCCTAAAACCTCTCCTTCTTCACAATACTCGCTGTCGAGCCCCGCTGTTGCTTTGCCCCACCCCTTCTCTTTCATCTTCATCTTCTTTTGTTTTTTGGATCTCAGATTTGTCAGCTCTATGATACACTCCAAATGGAATGTATGAGGAAGATGGTAAAAATAAGGGTTTATGTAAGAAGGGGAACAAGGAAAGAGATAGAGAAGAAGAGATATAGAGAAGGAAGAAGTAGAAAGAGAAGGAGAGAAGAGTATTATTTTCTCAAATGAGGTATTGCATGAGTCTTCATTTTACGAAATCTACTTTGTAGAGAAGTACAGTGGCTACTGTAATATGGCATGGGCTGACCATTACAAAAAGCCCATTATAACAATTAAAAACCCAACTGACTTTATAGCCCACTATAATAACGAGCCCAACTATATCTAACAACCCAATTTCAAATATGACTCGTAACATTACCCTCTCCTTCAAATGATTCTTGTCCTCAAGAATCAGATTCAAGCTATGAAAAACAAAGAAAAATTCAGCATAAAACATCTCATGAACCACAATTTCGATGTCCAAGTTCCCCTTTCCTTGCTGCTCTTGTTTTCTGGTTGTGATTTCATCAACTCCCATGCTAAAATACCTTCCCAATTCGTTCGTAAACGCCAAGAAGCTTAGACAATCATACTCCAACAATTTTCGAACCACCAAACAATCATGGAAAGCACACTGACTCACACTATCAGTTTCAAGAATGCCTTCTTGAATAATAGTGTTCACAACCGCCTTTATCAGCATCAACATCAGTTCTCGCTTAACAAAATACACATTTGTAAGAACCCGACCCATAAGAACCTCTGTTTTCGTTACCTTGCAGAATATAAAGCACTGAACCCTCCAATTAGTTTCCTTCGTAATGACTCCAAAGTAATCCACATAATCATCCCAGGAATTCTCAAGAAACTCCCAAACCACTTTACTAAAAACTCCAAAACCAAGTCTCTGGACAGAAGAAATTTTCCATTGAGCCCCCAAGTAATCTACTGTAATTCTTATTGCTTCCACTTTTGTTCCCCCAAGTGGTACCGTAATCAGAACAACATCTCCTGAATACTCCCTGCCATTTGATGTTGAAATTTTCACATTGCTACACTTCCCATCAGTCACTCCTAAATTCTTGGCATATGAAACATTAGATACATTATGGCTCAACTGAATGATTAATCCTTTCTGAGATTCAACCACAGGGCTATATCTCACTTTCATCATATAGTGAGCACCTCCCAATTTCCCATAGATTTCATCTTGATTCCAATAAGAAAGAGGCACTTCTTTAGGCATATCAGCATAACCATACTCTAAATGTGCCTTTTTTTAAGTGGACTTAAGATCTCTTCTAACAATACTTTTTTTTGCAAACACTTCCATTCGATTTTCACAACCCAAATTAGTAGAGAAAAATACCCAAAAGTCCTTAATTGGGACCTTAATAGGCAAAACTTGGTTCTTCTTCTTCACATCATTTGGGTTCTGAAATGCTCCCCTCTTATCACCACCACCATAACAATAAGTCACAACCAACAAAGGTTTCTCATAGTTACTGTCACTGTCTTGTAGATTGCATCCAAAATCACCCATTTCCGAATTCTCAGTATGCCATATTCTTGTTTAAACTCCAACTTCTTCGATTTCACAGTAAATTCTAATCCATCAACAAGTATAAATGGAAAGATTGAGTTGCTGCTAGCCTCATTCATCTCCTGCTGAATTTTATCCCTGTAATTTCTGCAAATAATGACTATGGTACCATCTCTCACAACCCCGGTATCTTCAAGAGTAATTATGCGTACATCAACTTTATAGTTCATCCAAACATGATCTAATAGAGCTGAATGAATCACCATATCAAGAACAAACCTCTTAGACACCTTCAACGCAGATTGAATAACAAAGTTTCCAAATGGGTCCAGAAGAAGCATTGCAACATCTTGGTGTTCAAGCAATTCTAAAATAATATATGTTGATTGACCTTCTGCTACTTGTGTCAAGAACTTCTCCATCACATTGCTAACCTCCATAAGAGATCTCGGAGAAAGAACATTGGAGATTGATTTCCACACATCATGAATAACGAGAAAAGAGTTGCCTAACCCCAAAACTATGCCACACAATTTATACAAGGCACATGAAAGTGGTGAACCAATAGCGACTGACCATCCCAAGGCATGTTTGTCGTTACCATAGTTTAGATCATGACATAACTCACCAACAAAACCCCATAAAGGCAAATCATCCATGAAAAAATCATTCCAATAGCAGTTCTCATTAGCACCCTGAAAGTGTTTGATCTTTGCTGTATCAAGCTCAATCTGACAATTCAAGGATTTACACACATTTTTCTGAAACTTGATGTGAATGTCACTGTCCATAGGCTCTTTATCATATAAGGCATCATGTAAAAAAGGAAATGGGTTTGACCTTGGACTAGACTTGAATGAAGCAGTTTCTTTTTGCCATATCTTGGCACAATCAAGCAATCTTGTACCCTGGCCTTCATTTATATATATATAACATTGCAAATAAAATAAACCTTGAGTATATCTACTTCATCTTGACAAAAAGAAATGTCCTCTGCAGAAACTCTCACCCAAAAATAACCACATAACTTTATGAAACTGACATTCCAAATAAGCCTCTGATTTTTTCTCCTATCACCGACCTGAAGATAATCCACATTGACAAGTACTTGAACCACACTGGAAAGTGGAGCAAATTGGCACCGAGATGAGGAACAATTATCAGTAATAATAACCCAATCATATTGATCCTCATTGATACCTTCCAAATTATGTCTATGCACCCCATCAAAAAAGACCAATAGCACCATAAAATAAAAGGCTTCTTCCCAAATCACTTCAGAAATATCATGTAATTTCATTTCTTCAAAATGAAAATGATGCTTGACAATGTCTTTAAAACCCACAATAACTTCCACCACCATGTCTCTTTCTACTAAGCTTTCAAGTATACAAAATTTCCATAAAATCATTGTTCCATCAACTATAATTCGACTAGAAACCCCAAAAGTACCAACTCCAGTAGGCCAAATAAATCTTCCAAAACAAACTATAGATTGAATAGGAAATTGTAATCCAAAAAGTTCTGAGCATACCTTGATACGGTCTACAAGTTTTGACAGAGGCATTTCATCGAACACATTTTGGGCATCATAAACATCTTCATCCAAGGTTGGATTGAAGCAATAATATGATAGCCCTTTAGGAATTGGGTCGAATTCAATAACTTGGTGAGTTGCAACTTCCTTCTCAGACTCAGAATCAACAAAAACACAATTCGGTTTCACACAAAATTCTTCACCCGGATTTCCAGCAACAACCGGTGGTATTTGGTTGAATTCTCCCACTTTCTCAGTTGCTACTTCAGCATCAAACTCGGAAACAGAAGAAAACACCCTAGATTTCGAGATTTCGTCTTCACCCAGACTTAAAGAAAAAACCGGTGGAAATGGAACAAGTGTAGGAGAAGCATACGGTTGAAGAATGGTAGACATTTCCAGTACCTTTATCTGCATAGCTGCTATAATATCTTTAATTTCCTTGACATCCTGTTGTGTCATCATCCTTGTTGCAACCAAAGGGGAAAAAATTCATCCATCAGATTGAGCCTAGAAAAGGGCTCTGATACCAATGATAATGGAATATATGAGGAAGATGGTAAAAATAAGGTTTATGTAAAAAGGGGAACAAGGAAAGAGATAGAGAAGAAGAGATAGAGAGAGAAGGAAGAGAGAGTAGTATTTTCTCAAATGAGGTATTGCCTGAGTCTTCATTTCACGAACTCTATTTTGTAGAGAAGTACAGTGGCTACTGTAATATGGCATGGGATGACTGTTACAAAAAGCCCATTATAACAATTAAAAACCCAACTGACTTTATAGCCCACTATAATAACGAGCCCAACTGCATCTAACAACCCAATTTCAAATATGACTCGTAACACTCTAGGGTTTTCAATCGAAAATTTGGGGTTTCCATGGTGTTCTAGATTTAGGGTGTGATGATTTGATATTTAGGGTGTGTGTTTTTTTTTCTGTTCTGGGTTTGGAGGATCTTCATCGAAAAGTAATTGACCTTTGTTTATCAAAAAGTAAATTGGAACCGTTGAATTGTTATAATACTATCAGACATCTAGTGGTAATTATACAAATCATGTGGGTTATTCTTGCGTGGCACACATTCTCCACTTTTAACCATTGAAGATTAATTGGGAACTGTACAGAAAATGAAAAGTTTGTTCAAATTTGGGATTTCAAATGCAAAAAGAGAAGAGGAAATGGAAAGCTTAATTGTGAGAATTGAAAGATTGGAGATATTAACTTCATCTCTGAACTGCCAAAGTCTAATGGAGGACTTGATTAAAAGCATTCCAAATGATGTTGCATAATTAATAATAAAGGATTTTAATGGAAAACAAAAATTAATGAAAAATGAGAATTACAGACTCAATGGCTGACTTTTGAAAATTTGATGGATACTAAGGGATATTTTAGACATTTGATATCAATTAGATGTAAAGTTAACGAAGTTGGACTAAACTGAAAAGAAAATAAATTAAGGGGGTTAAATATAAAAAAAATAGATAAGGGGATATCCGAAAATAAGCCAATAATATGAGAGGTTATATGTAAATTTCCCAAAAACAAAAGATACACGGGATGTAAAAATTCTTCAGGATCTTATATAAATGTTAAGTACTAGTGTAATTAATATATATTCCCAATTCCCATCCCTATCCCAAAGAAGAGATAGGCAGTACTTGACATTTATATAAGGACATCCACAGTGGTGGACGGGGAGCTGACGGCGAGCAATCACCGGCGAGGAGCAAGCTAGGAGCTGGCGGGGAGGTCGCTGGCGGGGAGCAGCGACTGAGAGCTCAACGCCGACGTCAACGGCTAGAAATCTATAAAAAAAAAATTAATTGGCCTATGAATAGTTCTTGAGAAGCTAAATTTTTTTTTGAAAATAACACAAAAAATAAATGCAATTAATCTCTAATACATAATTAATACTTACCCTAATTCAACTCAAAATCACAAATCAATTTTCTCACAAATCATCGTCCCTCTATCGCATTCCTGTTCTCACAAATTTGTTCGTCGACATGGCCAACCTACCCAACGGTTTGGATTTGAATGCCATTTTGGACGAAGTACTCGAAGACTGCATGTCCACCGACGTGGCTGTTAGTCTTAGTGCCCGTAGTTCAATCCTAAATGTCCAAATGTATATATCATCGTTAGCAATAAAATTAAAGCGGCTTTATATTACTTATGTGTTGGAGTAATATATCGATGTGTGCTCTGATCTATGCCCACCATGCGAATAGAACCATAGATCGAGATAGATCACACTCGATGGGTCCCTAGTCAACAAAGCTTCACTAGAAGCGACTAGTATGAAAGATGGCTCTTTATGGCTTACGTTCTGTTAGTCATTGGAATGGGATTTCGGAGTCTGATCATAGATATCATGTGGGACATGATATTGGACGACCCGCCCTGAATATGTGCCATAGATTAAGTCATGAACATATTCAGTGTCGTAGCTTGTCATGTATCCTTAGACCAAGGAGTCTTTGTGATCGCTATGTAGTCAACAACTGAGTTTGACCTGAGCCTAACGTTGTCCGTAACAGGGCTTCCATAACGGCCAGGATTGGCTTGGGGACGGGCTACATGAGTGACACGAAAGGCGGCTAAGGGATTTATCCCTCATACTGAGGTATGGGAAAGATATCGGTTCTCGGCCGCTTGATCGAGAGTGACTGGAAGAATAGCATGGCCATGCACATGATACTGGGTATCATATCTTCAGTCATCTCACATATCAAGGAACGGTGATTGAGAATAATAAGGATGACGGCTCTATGCCTTATCTCAATCAGGATATCGGAGATAAAAGGATAATGACAGGGACGACGGAAAGGTTAGAATCGACAGGGTCGATTCGTTATGTAGTGTCAGGCAATACTAAAGTCTCGTTAGTTGCCACTTAAATAGGATCAAGTAAAATGGGATTTTACGTTGATCTATTGACATGCATAAACCTAAGGGTCACACCGGAGGATGAAACTCATTGACACATTTATGGAGAATGGCCAAAAGGGAGTTGTCTCGGGACATGACCAAAACTGGGTTTTGGGTCATGTGCCCGTAAGTGAATAGGACTTTACGGATCGAGATAAGGCTTAGAGTCTTGGGATTGATCGCGTCGGATAATGTTGGACATTTCCGGTATGGAAGGCATGGAGGCGATGAGCGAATCACGGGACCTCGTTGGAAATGGTCACGGGCCATGTTCCAAGAGGCCCATGAAAGGCCCATGCAACCAAGGCCCATGGAACTAATTAATCAAGTCTTGATTAATTAGTACTAAGTAAGCAAGACAAGGATTAAGGTGTTGGTGATTCACCACCTAACACAATCTTGTCTTGCCATACTTTGTCCTATTTACACCTTACTTGACACCATACTTGTCCCATGCCTTTAGTTGGACAAGTATGGGTTTTGTTATGTTTAAGTCATCTTTTTTCAACATAACAAAGACAAGACAAGAATAGGAAAGACATTTTCTCTCCCTCTTCCATGGCCATTTCGGGTTTGGCTAGTTTCCTCCTCCATTTTTGTGTTCTTGAGTCCTCAAAGAGAAGAACTACGTGGCTTTGATTCCCATGTGGATACGTAGGCGTCTTGGAGACTCAAGCCAATCATTCGTTAACCGGTGTTCTTGTTTTGGTAAGAACTAGTGCTGAATTTTTCTCTTGTTAATCCATTCTTTGTTAGTTGTTTCATGGTTCTAATTGTCTCTTGGTTTTCATTGATTTTCCGCTGCGAGTTGGTTCATCTCCAACCTTACCTCGAGACCCAACAGTGGTATCAGAGCCGTGCTACCTTCGGGATTCACAAGACGGTGTTCAAAGTTTCGGTTTTGCTTGAAAGTTTCGTTTTTGGCATGTTGTTTTGCTAAATTGTTTGATAACATGTTTTAAATTATTGTTTATGGATTTAATGCATGTAAAATGAATTTTTGAAAATTATTTCAAATCTGGAAATTTTGAAAAAAATTTGATTTTTCGGGTCTCGGGAGCGGGACTCTCGGGGAGCCGAAACCGGGACCGAACGGGGCTCCGTTGGACGGAGCTAGGCCAAGCATGACCATTGGATGGTTGATATGCCAAGGCTAAACCGTTTTGTTAGTTATGACGAGTTTGGAACCGTCATGACGAACTCGAAGATCAAATGTTCAAAAGTTTCATTTTTGAACGGTTTCGATAAACCGAGCATCAAAAATTTTCGAAACTTGGCTATTAATTAAAACCGGAAAATCACATGATGTTTGATAACATTCTTGTTTGATAACACGATGTGTGATGTGATGTTGGCATGGTGCACATAATAGCCCCGAGCTCAATTTAATTATTTATCGCTTTTCACGGCCTGCGAGCCGTTAGAGGTAACGTGTAATTATTCTTTCAAGGTGTGGTCGTCGAACCACTTGTTTGTAATATTTATTTATTCCCGACCTGCGAGTCGTGTATTAAATTGTAATATTTTACTCAAGATGAAGAAAGGGCGAAAAGGTCATTTGGTGGCTTTTCGGGTGTTGGCATCGGCTTGGAGTCGGTGGAGCTCAAGAAGCTAGTGGGAGTTAGTTTAGGGGGCTATTATGTGCACATTTATCGCTTTATGCTTGGTTTAGTTTATGCATGATTAATTCTATGTGCTTTAGAATTGCATGCCTAACTTTATTTACCGAGCATATCACCTCACATGCAAAGATAAAATTGGAATTTTAATCCTTGTGTGTGAACCCTTAGAACCGTCATTGCATTGGATGTAGTTGACGGGTTCAAAGGAAGAATTACATTGGATGTAATTTGAGGCATCATTGCATTTGGAATGTAGTTGATGTGCTCATCGCATCTAGGATGTGCCAAAGTTTTGAACACAACTGGACAAGTAAAAGCGGGTCATGTCCGATACCTCCCAATCATCAACACCTTACTACCTCCCCGTCCTATGGGTGTCGTGCGCATTAGCGGAGCATCCATGGGAAAGCGGGGTAGTAGGTTTGGACGACATATGTGGGTGTCGTGCGCATTAGCGGAGCACCTACATAGTGACGAGCCATAGTTGAAAATTGGTGGACCCGACTACGATTCTTAGCCTGAGGTTGAGCTAGGGTAACAGATAGGGTAAGTCGTGTACATAAGTACATACCCTAGCCAGGAGTCACATTGGATGTGATTGGATGGATTCCTACCTACATAGCTCGATTAAGTGGTGAGCATTAGTTCAGCTTAATCGAGTGAATCAAGGATCTTGGTTTCAGATTCTAAAGGTTTAGAATTGATTGTTGGTGTTTAAGCTTGATCTTCATAAAATTTATTCAGTTTACTGATTGAATTTTATCTGTTGTAGATCAAATGGCAAATTCAGCGAACATTAATAGTTTGTCATTAAAAACCATTCTTGACAGGGTCAAGCTAAATGGGACAAACTATTTGGACTGGTACAGAATTTTTGAGGATAGTCCTCAAGTCTGAACGCAAAGAATATGTCCTTGACAAGGCTGTCTCTAAGACCATATCAGAGTTACATGAAGTGTCATCAGCTGCTGAGAAGAATATCTCAGGGATCTGGGATCCAAGGATATTCTGATGGTCAACAAGGGAATTGGAAGTGGCAAGGGCTGGGCCCATGCGCACTTGGCAGGAAAGATGAGACACTTGAGAATGTCTGCTTCTACTGCCAACAGCCTGGTCATTGGAACCGGGATTACAGGAAGTTCACGGCTGATCTGAAGAAGGGCAGTGGGACTGCGCCTTCATCAAATAGCCTGGATGATCTGAAGAAGGGCAGTAGGACTGCGCCTTCATCAGGAAACCTGGATGATCTAAGGAAGGGCGGTGGGACCGTGCCTTCATTCGGTATTAACTCTATAGAGCTACATCTCTCTACTTCCAAAGATTCATGGGTATTAGATACCATGACTGAATCTCACACATGCACTAATATATGGTGGCTGAAAGTAGGAGAGATTTGGAAAGCACGAAATGGACCTCAGAGTTGTGGCAACTGCTGTAGGATCCATGAGTCTTGCTTTGCCAAGAGGCCTTGTCTTAGTATTGTATAATGTATATTGCATACCTACTTTTAGTAGGAATATTATATCTGTATCCGTGTTTGACAAGGAAGGATATAATGTTAATATTGGAAATGGAGTTTTCAATGTTCTATGCAATGATATGTTTTATACCAGTACTGACATGGTTGGAGGATTGTACATATTAGATATGGGTAACAATGCCTCAAGTTCTATATATTCCGTTAATACCAAGAGGTCTAAATCCAACGATTTAAACCTAACTCTGTTATGGTACTGTCATTTGGGTCGCATAAACAAGAAGCGCCTATCAGCACTTCAGAAGTGCGGGCTTTCAGGTTCATTCGAATTCCATTCGATCGATAGGTGCAAGGTTTGTTTGATGGGCAAAATGACTAAAGTGCCCTTTATCGATCGCGATGAAAGGGCGGGTGAATTATTGGGGCTGATACACTCGAATGTGTGTAGACCAATAAGTTCACTTGCCAGGAGGGGTTTTAGCTACTTTATCACATTTACTGATGATTACAGTAAATATGGTTATGTCTATTCGGTGAGACATAAGTCTGAAGCTTTTGATAAATTCAAAGAGTTTAAGACTATAGTAGAAAACCAGCTCGACAAAGGTATTAAGGCACTTCGATTGGATCGAGGTGGAAAATACTTGACCACAGAGTTATTAGATCATCTAAAAGAGAATGGGACCCTTTTGAAATGGACTCCTCCTAGGTCACTGTAGTTGAAAGGTGTAGCCAAACGGAGAAATCGGACATTGTTAGACAATGGTCTGTTCCATGATTAGTTGGACTGATCTCCCAATCTCTTTTAGGGGTTTTGCTCTAGAGACGACCGCATTCATAGTGAATCGGGCTTCGACGAATGGTGTGGAATGGACACCATTTTAAAAATGGTACGGGATGATGCCCGCTTTTTCCTTCCTAAAGATTTGTGGTTGCGAGGCTTATGTGAAACATTTGGTTTCGACTAAGCTCGAACCAAGATCTGAGATATGCACCTTCGTGTGGTATCCCAAAGCAACAAGGGGATACTATTTCTACAATCCCAGTGAGAACATGGTGTTCGTCGCTTGGGGTGGGGTCTTTATGGAAAAGAAGTTTTGTTTCCAAAGACGTCATTGGGAGGACTGTGCATCTCGAAGAAATTCAGGATGGTACAGATCTGTCTAAACCAATTGGCAACCCAGTAGAAAGGAGCCAGAGATTGTCGTAGAGTAAGAACCAATTCCTGTTACAATTCCGGAAGGTCCAAGGCGATTTGAAAGGATCAATCTTCCACCTCCAAGATATGGTATCCGGAGGTGACAATGAAGTCATGGTGGATCACGATGATCCAGCCACCTTTCAGGAAGTCGTGGATGGGCCCAACTCCGAGTTATGGCTGGGAGCCATGAGGGAGGAAATGCAATCCATGTCGGACAACCGAGTCTGGGAACCGGTTGATCCCATCAATGGTGTGAGGACCATAGGATGCAAATGGATCTTCAAGGTGAAGTTTGACATGGACGGCAACCCTCTGACCTACAAAGCTCAACTGGTGGCGAAAGGTTATAGGCAGATCCAATGGATTGACTATGAGGAAACCTTCTCCTTAGTGGCTATGGTCAAAATCGATCCAAATTCTTCTTGACATAACTGCGTATCATAATTACGAGATATGGCAAGTGGATGTCAAAACCGCTTTCCTAAATGGAAATTTGACTGAGTACGTTTGTATGTCTCGGCCCAAAGGTTTTGACGATCCGAAGAATAAAGGAAAGATTTATAAGTTGTTGAAATCCATTTATGGATTGAAACGAACTTCTCGGAGTTGGATCCTTCGTTTTGATGAAGCTGTAATTGGATTTGGCTTAATCAAAAACGAGGATGAATCTTGCGTTTATAAGAAGGCTAGTGGGAGCAATATTACCTTTCTGGTTCTCATTGAAAACGACATCCCAACCTTGCACGAGACTAAAGCTTGGTTGAGGAAGTGTTCTTCAATAAAGGACTTAGGCGATGCTTCTCATATCTTAAGGATTAAGATATGTAGAGATCGCACCAAGAGGGTCTTGGATTTAAGTCAGGGAACCTATGTGAACAAGGCATTGAGTAGGTTCTTAATGCTCGATTCAAAGAAAGGACTCTTACCCACTAGTCATGGCATTCATCTCAGCAAGACTCAGTGTCCTAAGACACCTGATGAGCTGAAAAGGATGATGAGAATCCTATGCGCCTGGGGGCAGGATCGATCATATATGCCATGACATGTATGAGACCAGACGTCTCGTAAGCCTTATGTTGTACCAGTAGACATCATTCTAACCCGGGGGAAAGATGATGCTGAACTAGTCGTCGAAGGATGAGTAGACGCTAGTTTTCCAAGACAAATCCAGATGACTTTAGAAGTCAATCAGGATATGTGTTTACGCTGAATGGCAGAGCTTTAGCTGGGAAAGCGTAAAGCAAGATACCATTGCCGAATCTACGACAGAGGCCAAGTACATGGATGCTGCAGAGGCAGCTAAGGAGGCTATGTGGATTTGGAAATTCATGGCAGGGCTGGGTGTAATTAAAAACCCATCCAGTCCGGTGAATCCATTTTGCGACAACACAAGGGCCATTGCGCAAGCTAAAAGCCTAGATCGCATAACAAATCCAAACATGTACTGCGGTGTATCCACCTCATCAGATAAATACTGAACTGAGGTGAAGTGAAGATAACCGATATTGCAACAGATGATAACATAGCCAACTCGTTGACTAAGGCAGTGTCACTGCCTGAACATGTTAGACATGTAAAGTCGATGGGGACATATAGGAGTTTAGATTGGAACTAGGGCAAGTGGGAGATTGTTAGTCTTAGTGCCCGTAGTTCAATCCTAAATGTCCAAATGTATATATCATCGTTAGCAATAAAATTAAAGCGGCTTTATATTACTTATGTGTTGGAGTAATATATCGATGTGTGCTCTGATCTATGCCCACCATGCGAATAGAACCATAGATCGAGATAGATCACACTCGATGGGTCCCTAGTCAACAAAGCTTCACTAGAAGCGACTAGTATGAAAGATGGCTCTTTATGGCTTACGTTCTGTTAGTCATTGGAATGGGATTTCGGAGTCTGATCATAGATATCATGTGGGACATGATATTGGACGACCCGCCCTGAATATGTGCCATAGATTAAGTCATGAACATATTCAGTGTCGTAGCTTGTCATGTATCCTTAGACCAAGGAGTCTTTGTGATCGCTATGTAGTCAACAACTGAGTTTGACCTGAGCCTAACGTTGTCCGTAACAGGGCTTCCATAACGGCCAGGATTGGCTTGGGGACGGGCTACATGAGTGACACGAAAGGCGGCTAAGGGATTTATCCCTCATACTGAGGTATGGGAAAGATATCGGTTCTCGGCCGCTTGATCGAGAGTGACTGGAAGAATAGCATGGCCATGCACATGATACTGGGTATCATATCTTCAGTCATCTCACATATCAAGGAACGGTGATTGAGAATAATAAGGATGACGGCTCTATGCCTTATCTCAATCAGGATATCGGAGATAAAAGGATAATGACAGGGACGACGGAAAGGTTAGAATCGACAGGGTCGATTCGTTATGTAGTGTCAGGCAATACTAAAGTCTCGTTAGTTGCCACTTAAATAGGATCAAGTAAAATGGGATTTTACGTTGATCTATTGACATGCATAAACCTAAGGGTCACACCGGAGGATGAAACTCATTGACACATTTATGGAGAATGGCCAAAAGGGAGTTGTCTCGGGACATGACCAAAACTGGGTTTTGGGTCATGTGCCCGTAAGTGAATAGGACTTTACGGATCGAGATAAGGCTTAGAGTCTTGGGATTGATCGCGTCGGATAATGTTGGACATTTCCGGTATGGAAGGCATGGAGGCGATGAGCGAATCACGGGACCTCGTTGGAAATGGTCACGGGCCATGTTCCAAGAGGCCCATGAAAGGCCCATGCAACCAAGGCCCATGGAACTAATTAATCAAGTCTTGATTAATTAGTACTAAGTAAGCAAGACAAGGATTAAGGTGTTGGTGATTCACCACCTAACACAATCTTGTCTTGCCATACTTTGTCCTATTTACACCTTACTTGACACCATACTTGTCCCATGCTTTTAGTTGGACAAGTATGGGTTTTGTTATGTTTAAGTCATCTTTTTTCAACATAACAAAGACAAGACAAGAATAGGAAAGACATTTTCTCTCCCTCTTCCATGGCCATTTCGGGTTTGGCTAGTTTCCTCCTCCATTTTTGTGTTCTTGAGTCCTCAAAGAGAAGAACTACGTGGCTTTGATTCCCATGTGGATACGTAGGCGTCTTGGAGACTCAAGCCAATCATTCGTTAACCGGTGTTCTTGTTTTGGTAAGAACTAGTGCTGAATTTTTCTCTTGTTAATCCATTCTTTGTTAGTTGTTTCATGGTTCTAATTGTCTCTTGGTTTTCATTGATTTTCCGCTGCGAGTTGGTTCATCTCCAACCTTACCTCGAGACCCAACAGTGGCCGGGGGTTGTTAAATGACGCATTGGCCGATTCTCCACCGCGTAAGCGAAAATACATTGCGTGTGATTGAGAAGCCGCAAACGAACGTTTAATGATTGACTACTTCAACACGAACCATGTGTACACAGAGGTGCAGTTCCGTCGTCGCTTCAAAATGCCGAAGGCTGTGTTCCTACGAATTGTTCATGCATTGGAGAATCACGATGCGTATTTCAAGACAAGGTTGGATGCTGTGGGTAACGTTTCCTTATCTCCTTATAAAAAATGTATTGCGGCCATTAGGCAGTTACGTTATGGAATTGCAGCTGATGGATTGGACGAGTACTTAAAGATAGGTGAAACAACGTCATTGGAATGTTTGAGAAACTTTTGCAGTGAAATCGATAAAGTCTTCGGTCCTACGTACCGGCGTAAGCCTACACAGGCTGATATGGACCACATTTTGGCGGTTAATGAAGCGCGAGGGTTCCCGGGCATGGTTGGAAGTCTTGACTGCATGCACTGGGAGTGGAAGAACTTCCCAACGGCACATCAAGGCGCACATTCCCGGAGGGACCAGAGGAATCGACCAACCGTTGTTCTCGATGAGGTTGCAACTTGTGACTTATGGATTTGGCACTCGTTCTTTGGCATGGCGGGATAAAAAAATGATTCAACAGCGCTCAACCATTCCAGACTGTTCGCGGACGTTATCAATGGTTGGCAACCACCGGTTGAACATACGATAAATGGTAACCACTACACAGTCCCATATTATCTAGTTGATGGCATATACCCTTTGTGGCTAGTTTTTGTGAAAACAATCCCATTACCTCAAAGACCGAAACAGAAGAAGTTTGCTGAAGTCCAAGAAGCGTGCAGGAAGGATGTGAAACGATCATTCGGTGCACTCCAAGCTCGGTTTCACATTATCACTCGACCGAGCCGTTTGTGGATGCCCCAATACATTGGGTTGGTAAGGAATGCATGTATTATCATGCACAATATGATAGTCGAGGCTGAACGTCATACCTACGACGACTACATTGAACAAACAGATGAAGGTGGACCAAGTCAACCAAATATTGCACGAGGAGGCTTCGTCCCGACCCAGGTCATACTTGAAAACAGTGCGAGGATGCAAGAGGAATGCATACATTACCAGTTGAAGGACGATCTCGTTGAACACATTTTGAATAAATTTGGAGACTCCTACCTTCTATTATATTTTATTATGTTTTAATTTCATGTCATTTTGTTCTAAATTGTAATGCATTTTTTAAATTTACATTAGTGTTTTAAAGACTTGTTTTTTTAATATAATTTAAAGTAAGAATTTGGTGGCTCCCTGTGGGCAAAAACGTCAACAACTGTATGATGTTGGCGGTTTGTGCAGGTGTGAGCTGGCGAGGAGAGCAAAAAATAATATTTAATTGCTCCCCACCGGCAACTTCTCGCCAACAACCGACGATAGCACTATGGATGCCCTAAGATTTTGAAGAAATTTTACCTCCCGCGTATCTTTTGTTCCACGTGGCGCCTACGTGGCACCCCTCAGCTCACCATGCCTGCCTATCTCTTCGCCTTCTTTGTTCCACTTTTGTCTCTACCGTTACACTCTCTGCACCTTGTTCATCTAATGGTCCATCTAATTATTCCTTCTTCACCACTTTTCAGCCTCTCTAATCGACTTCTCGCCTACACATTAATGGGGTTATAGGTTTGTTTACAGAGGGGACATTTATTGCTCGACCTCTCCCATGGGTCGTTGATGGCCATTTATATGGTAAATCTAAATCTAAAGCCCTTTGTGTTTCAGCTTCTTCTCTGATTTCCTTGTATGATTTTGATACATCAGGTTCTCAATTTTTATGGATTTACCCTAACTTTAGTTTCAAATTTCAATTTTGAGTTCTGGGTTATTATAGAAATGAAAAATATAGGAGAAAATTGAACTTTGTAAATATATACAAAGCCCTAACCGCGGTCTACTTTCTTCTTCTCGCACGTCTCATCTTAGTACCAGACCTCACCTCAGTCCCTGGCCGATATCAGGTAATCTTCTTATCTTTAGCACAAGTGAACCATCCACTTGTGTCCCGACTAGTGACTTGTCAGCCCCTCGAGAATCCGGTTACCAAAGTTCCAACGCCCATTCCGAGGGAGTCTGGAAGTGGGGGCTTGCTACGTCTAGCGCGCTCAAGAGGTCTGCAACAAGGGCGCCTCGGGATGATCAGGCGAGGGCTGGGAAGCAGCCCCGCCAAGAGGAATGTTAGACCGGCCAATCATCAGGGACTGGCTCTGGGAGGGGTCTCTGGTCGATGTTTTTCCTCCCACCTTCTCATCCCTCGTATTCTCTCATTTCTCATGTGGCGTTCCAATACCGTCTGTGAAGGTTCTAGTATTATAAGGATCAGTGAACCATTATTCGTTATTCTGTCATTTTTAGTGGTTGGGGAGCATGTTCTCCAACGCATAACATTGTAATTGATTCTCATTTATAATAGTCGTACCTTTCGCTCAAAAAAAGAAAAAGAGAAAACACCAAAAAATCAGAATGAGTGAGGAAAAAAGTACAAAAGCAACAAACTTAGCGACCTATTTACTAGTCATGACGTAGAACCGTTTCCAAATATCGAAAACCTTCATAGCCGGACTTGTGTAGCAAACCATCATGCGCGCAACAAACTTCACCATAGTATGTACGATGTTCTCCCCAATACGCCCAAATTTCTTTTATTTGTGAACAATTCATATAATATTAGAATCTTCATTTTCTTAAATGGAATGTTTTTCTAGAACTAACTCCGGTAACGAGGTTTTTCTTCTTCTCTATTCGTCTGATTTTTTCGTTTTCGAGGAATATTGTCTTTAGCTCCAACCGGTCTCCCACGCTTCTGTCACATATCCTTGTTTGTGGGCTTGCCTCAGAAGAGTTTCCATCATCGCCTTTCGGATCATCGCCCAGTACATTTGTTTACGAAAGAGTTGGACTAGGGACCTAAGACTTTTAGAGTCCTCAATGCATGGTTAGAGGATGTCAAGTTGATTCCGGTAGTGGATAAAATTTTCTTACAACATTCTCGCAGTCGAGCCTCGGGGTATTATTTATGGAGAAAGTTCAAAGATTTGAAGGGTATCCTAAAGGGTTGGAATCTCACGGTCTTTGGGAGAAGGAAGTTGGGAAGCTGGTGGATGAGATTGAGTAGTGGGATTTTTTGGTTGAGAGTCGGTTGTTGACAAAAACATAATTGTGTAGCCGAGGCTCGCTGGTGATCTGTTAATTCAGAAGTCGAAACTTCTAAGCCTGATTTGGAGACAAAAATCGAGAGTGCACTGGATGATAGAATGAGATAGATGTTCAAGGTTTTTTCATATTATGGCAAACTACCGAGTTTTGAAAAAAAAAGATCTCACAAGTAGTAGTTGACGATATTACATTATTAGATCCGGTTAGGGTAAAAGAGGCAGCATCGAGGCACTTCGGTCAACACTTTAGTAAGAGAGGTCGGTCTGAGTGGGTACCCCACATCTTCCTTTCAAGTGTTTAGCTCCAACTCAACAAGCTAGTTTGGAAGCAGGTTTTACTAAAGAAGAAGTGGTTTTAGCTTTTTAAGACTGCAGTGGATCGAAAGCTCCGGGTCTTGATAGTTTCTCTAAGTTATTTATTCATAAGTGTTGGGGTTTATGAAGGGGAATTTTATGGATTTTTTTTCACGCATTTACCGTAGTGGACAGTTGGGGAAGGGGTTGAATTATACCCTTCTTGCATTGATTCCCAAAGTTGATGATCCAAAAGCTTTTAACGAGTTTCGACCCATTAGTCTTGTTTCGACAATGTATAAGTTGTTGGAAAAGTTCTTATCTAGAATCTTGAAGAGAGTGGTCGATGGCTTGGTTAATGACACTCAATCGGGTTTTATCGGAGGTAGACAGATTCTGGACGGGGTTCTGATTGCGTCAGAGGTGATCCAATATCTACGAAAGTCAAAAGATGAGGTATTTCTATTCCAAATAGACTTTGAAAAGGCGTATGAGTGTGTTAGTTGGGGTTGTGTTAGTTGGGACTATCTGGATTATTGTTTCTCTTAGATTAATTTTGGAGTTAGATGGAGGGGTTGGATGTCTCAGTGTTTTGAACCCATATATCAGTTTAGGTAAATGGGTCCCCAGCCTCAGAGTTCCTGATGGGAAGAGGCATGAGAGAAGGTTGTCCTTTGTCACCTTTGCTTTTTGTTTTAGCGGGTGAAGGTCTTCATTTTCTTAGACCGTGTACATCGTGAGGTCAGGAGTTCATAATCATGTGCTGACTAGGATGAATTGCGATGCGAATCCCTGATTTTAAAAGAGTTGCACATTGTGAGGATCATGTCTAGGGTCAGGGGTTCATATAAGTGCTGAGTGGATGCTGATTGGATAATTAATTATGCTTTTGCTGAATTCATTTAATTCATATTTAAAACACTAATTAATAAATAAAATTGAAATAAAATTCATAAAATTAATTAATTCATTAAAATGAAAAATAAAAATGGACTTCTAATTTTAAAAAAACAAAGAAATGAATACCACATAGTTTATTTATTCTTTCCTCAAACTATTACAATTTCACTTTACGAGGTCGTCAATTTGCTTTTGGAGCCTTGCAATTTAGGCAGTGTAGACGAACTTCTTTTACGCGAGCCTCATCTGTTGCTCTTCGTTCAACTCCTCCACGTCCACGGCATCCAATTCATCAAGTTTCTCAAAATATTGTCGGATAGAAGCGTCGATGTCGACCACCATCTGGGCCCTCTGGGTCCTTGCGATGTCTATTTGGGCGATGGAAGCTACTTTGTCTGTGACACCCTTCCCCTTCTTTTTCGCGGCCTTGTTGCCAAATGAGCGCTCTTGTACACATGGAGTGGCAAATGACCTTGTACTTGGGCCCGAAGTGTCAATTGGGGCACTTGGCTCCTCGAGGGGATCGTCGGATCCATCAGCAGGTTGTGAATCATCACTAAGAGGTGTGACATTGTCATCATGGGTGGAAATTGAAGGTGGTGGGGTACTGTTTATGTAGCTAGCGGCCTCGTTCAAGTGTCGTTGAACTATCCCGGCCGTGCCTTCATCTGCCCAGAACCTCTCATCTCCGTCCAATGACTGGACCCAATGGAAGAATATGAATTTCTTCGGTTCCTTATCCTTGCACGTTTTAGCAAACGGTTCTTGTACGACCTCTATGAACTTTGCTTCGTCTCAGCCACTATGGGGAATAGCCTTCTCCTTCTTCATGAGGGTGATCTACCTACAAACTCGAGGAGCTTGTCGGTTCTAATGGCTCTTGACGGATTGCCACCGCATTCATCGGGATTCAATTTCCCATCTTTAATGAACCTCTTCGTGACTGTGCCCCATAACGTGTTGCCTATTTGGGAGCTCCCTTTGATGGGATCTTTGGTTGTGCGGCACCACGCTTTGATAAGCAGCAATTCCACAGCCTGGTTCCATTTGAACCGTCTATCTGGGGCCGGCCTTACCGGTCGTCTCGTGCCAACAGAGGACGATGTGGAGGACATCCGGGTCCCGCTGCTGCCACCGACGTGTTGTTGGTGGTATTCATCTATCTCGGGGACCCCGTAATAGTTGATTTCGGGGTTGTACGGCGATGGTCTTGAAAGCGGGGGAAATTGGAAAGTTGCCGGCCACAGTTCGAAATGCGCTGGGAAGCTGGGTTATTGAGTTGGGCCTAATTAATGACAATGAACATAATCACTTACAAGACTAATTAATCAAAATGAACATAATTAATTAAAACACTTATTAGTCAAAGTACCGGTTGACCATCCTTAATGCGTAAATTGTTGGAAAGTTGTCTCGTTCCAACAAACAGTGTTTAATATTTGTCGGTAGTTGAATCCTTGCGGTATAGTAGGTTGGGGAGTTGAATTGACGTCATCTGACGTGTGCTCTTGTCGCTCCGGTGAGCTTGGCGGTGGGGACGTTTCCTCAGACATTTTTGCTCGGGTGTTTGTAGAGATGAAGTTGATAATTTTTTAGAGGAGTTTAGAGGTCTTGAGAGAAATGGATGGGGATTGAGTGTATGAGTTGAAGGGGTATTTATAGGATTTAAATTGTAACTTTTAAAATTTTAAAAAAAACGAGAGTCGTTTCAGACCGTTGAACGGTCTGAAATTTTATTTGACCATTGGGGACACGTGGCACGCCACTGGCCGGCGCCGCACCACGCACCACGACCCGTGCTGTTGTGGTGCGTGGTTCGCGACCCATGCACGCCACACCGTGCATGGTGCGAACCGTGAACCACATCTGTGCGGTGCGGGGGCGTGGTTCGCACGATGTGGCTGCTCTTATGGAGGGTGGAGAGCGGAAGGGGGAGATACAAGGGGTGAAGTTTGGAGATAGAGGACTATCTATTTCGCATTTACATTTCGCGGATGATACAATGATTTGAATAAGGAAAATTGGGAGCACGTGGACAATGTGAAATAAATCCTTATTAGCTTCCAATGTTGTTCGAGACTTCAAATAAATTTTGAGAAATCCAGTTGTCTTGTGTTTATTGAACATCCTGAATGTGGAAGGGGTTGTTGATTTATAATCGAAATTAGTACTGTAGTTTGACTCGATCGGTCCGTGTGTTTATCTAAGATCCGTTATTATGTCTCGATCGGTCCTACGTGTATATATAAGAACCGTTAGAGTTCGTATCTTATGATCGTTCCCGTGTGTTGAACAAGTTTTAATTGCATGTGTATCTCGATCGGATATCTAAATGGGAAGATCGGACCTAGTTTCATATCAAAGAATCGCTACATATTACTCTGCTTGTATAAGCTACTTAATATTTGACGAATGAGTGTTATATAATAGAAACAGAATTCTTGAAGCTGAAATCTTAAAGTTGAATCTAAGGCTCGATAATAGAAAGAAGAACAAGATTAGAATTACCCAGAAATTGGTGAACAGAACTCAAGAACAAAATTGACAAATAAGAGTATTGGAGTTTAAACCTTGCCTCTATTATCATTAATATGTGTATACAACTTCTATTATCATTGATCAGTGTATTTGTATATAACTTACAGATATAAATAAATTCAAATCATGTACAGTATATCTATTGAGAGTTTGGTATTATTCAAACTCTTAACATAATCACTAACAAATACCAATAAGCCAAAGATGCCCCTCACTCACGCACGATACTATTGAATTGAACAATTGCTACAGCCTGTTCAACCCCAGCCAGGACAAAGAATATCCAACCACTCAGGATAATCAAAAAAGATTTCATCCCGGTGCCCGGATGTAGGACAAATAACCACACCAGGGAGTTAATCTGAAACATAACCGAAATAGCAACGAACACATAAATCCATTTACCTAACCGATAGGTAATATACCTCCAAGTAAACCAACCAGTAAAGGCAGCTCCTCCAATCAGCCCAGCTACGGGGGTGCACGATGTGGAGGAGTGTCGTGCTGGCCACTACCCCACAGAGCTCATGAACCCTCCCAACGACATATGGAGGAAGAGGGCCAGTCCACAGCATAGAGAGGAAAAACACTAAACATGAGACGAGGTACAGAATACAAGAGGCTAAATCAGATATGTAAGGCATTTCTTGGTTGATTCCAAGTTTCAGGGTTGCCGCCATGCTCAACACCTCTACAAAGTATTTGTACGCTGAGATGACATTTCGGTTGATCTGTGAAACCTCTTGAACTACAACCACCTCCGCTGGAACTTGAATGGGAAACATGGTTCTAGCAAGGAGGATGCGCTTATAGCGTGCAGTTGTTTGAACACTAGCCAGGGTTACCATTATCACATACAAGGAAAACAACACAAATGTGAACAGATCGTTTGGTTGAAAAACCAAGCACATCGCCACACCCACACCCAGGACGCAGCACACCATTAACTCACCAAATGCACCCAGCCGGAAAAAACCCGCCCTTAAGAAATGCCATGATGCCTACCAGAAACCAGGGGAGGATATAGAGGGTTGTAGGGTATGTGATGCCATACTCTAGTCCCCAAAAGGTATATTTAATCGTAGAGTTTTTAGATACCTTCGATTTGATATCTTACATGCCTAAATCGGAGTTCATATGAAAAAGTTATGGTCATTTTAAGATCTGCATTGCACGTATTTTGCATGTGAGTGTAGTTTCCATTTATTTATTTACCGCATTTAGCAATGGTCGATGACATACCATAAATTATATTTCTAGATCCGCCTCTGCCAGAAACATATAGGCGGCGGCGACCATCTTTCCACTTGCCGGCACCGGAACCTCTTCCACCACCCCCGGAACCTCCTCCACCACCGGAACCTCCTCCCCCACCCGAATCTCCACCAACTCAAGACCCTTCTCACCGGAAATTTTCTCTCTCCTCCGAAAAAATCACTATCATTGTAAGGTCAGGTGAGATTTATCGTGTTCTGGAAGGTTTCTCAGGGCAATTAGGTAGTTTCCTCCAAATTCTCAGGGGCAATTAAGTAATCATAACCAGCGTATCCTCCAAGTTTTCTTCGTGGCCCTTTCGTAATTATTTTCACCGTGTCCTCCAAGCTTCGGTAATTATGTTGTTGCCAAGGGTCAGTTTCGTAGTTTCGACCTTTGGAACTTTCCAGACATAATTTTGTTTGGTTATTTACGATAAGGTACCCTATTGTTTCGTCCACGAACGATAAGGTACCCTTATGAATTTTTTGTCCGATAAGGTACCCAAATGATTCGTCCACGAACGATTTGGTTTAATGCTGTTAAAAAACTAACAGACCTACGTGAAAAGACCAATTTACCCTTTACCATTTTAGTTGACTTTTGACTTAAGTGTAAAAAGACCATTATACCCTCAGTTATTATTTTTCTTTAATTTATATTTTCTAATTATTTTAAATTTTCAAAATAAAATAATTAAATTATATTTTTTTTAAATGAAATTGGTTTTTATTTTCAAAAATTAGTTTTTAATTTTTTAAACCAGATTTTTATATTTAAAAATCAGTTTTTATTTTTTTAATAATTAGTTTTTTTTGTATATTAAAAAATCAGATTTTATATTCAAAAATCAGTTTTTATTATTGAAATCAGTTTTTATTTTTAAAATCAGTTTTTATTTTCAAAAATCAGTTTCTATTTTCAAAAATCATTTTTTTTAAAAAAACCAGTTTTTATTTTCCAAAATCAGCTATTATTTTTTTATTTTAATTTTTATAATTTTTCATTTTTTTCATATTTTATATTTTATTTTATTATTTTTATTATTTTAATATTTAGTTTTAATATTTTAAAATATTTTAATTTTTCATTTTTAATTATTAAATTTTTAATATTTTAATATTTGAATATTTTATTTTTTATTTGAATATTTTTAAATATTTTAATATTTTATTTTTAATTTTAATATTCTAAGATTTTATTTTTATTTTTTTATTTTTAAATATTTAAATCTTTTATATTTTTAATTTTTAATTTTTTTAATTTTGTTTATTATTTTATATTTTATTTTAATATTTTTTAATATTTTATTTTTTATTTAATATTAAAAAACATTTTAAATATTTTATTTTTTATTTAATATTTTATTTTTTTAATATTTAATATTTTAATATTTTGTATTTTAATATGTTTAATATTTTTAAAATTTTAAACTCTTTTTATTATTATTTTAAAATTTTAATTTTTAAATTTAAAAAAATTTAAATATATTTATTTACTTATTTATTATATTTTTATTGTATTATATAATTAAGTGTATAATGGTAATTTTGTCTATCAAATTTATAAGCTTAAAATAAGAAAGAGTAAAATCGTCATTTCACATCCCACTTAACTGCACATGTCTAATTTAGAGGAATATTCCGTTAGTTTTTAACGGAATATGCCAATTTTAAACCAAATCGTTCGTGGACGAATCATTTGGGTGCCTTATCGGAAAAAAATTCACATGGGTACCTTATCTTTCGTGGACGAAACATTAGGGTACCTTATCGTAAATAACCCAATTTTGTTCACGGACTTTATTTTGATTTAATCGAATCCAAAAAGGTCCGTAAAGTGGATCATGGACATTGGGATGTTTTGTGAGGAGAAGGTGCAAAATTTTATTGTAAATTAGAGATAACGATATATTGGAGTGTATCAGGTACTGGGCGTGATCACGGAAGAACAGGCGTAGAATGCGCCTCCTTGGTTAGCCAGTGAGAAGCTTTGTTCATTGTTCTTTTAACAAATTGAAGGATAGTCCCTTGTTGTTGTGAAATAAGTTCCTGGATATCTCGAATGAATGTTCCAATAGGGGAGACTAGAGGATTACCATGCGCAATCATGTTTAGAAGTACCTAAGCGTCAGACTGGATAACGAAATTGGGCCCAAGGAGTGGTGCATTTTGTAATGCTATTGGTAGAGCACATGCTTGGACCATAATAGGAGTCCAAGTCCCCGGCTGGAGACCATTTGCAACTAATCAAAGTAATCCAAGAGAGTCCCTAGCGATCACGCCTCATGCAGGTTGTCGAGTATCCTGAAATGCAGCCTCATCCACATTAAAAGAAATGGTATCGGAGGGCGGCGAACCCACTTAGCCGGCCAATTAGGTGGGGTGCATCTCGGCTTTGGGGCTGCAGCCTTGGCCTCCCTCCAAGCGGTCAGATGAGCTGATGCAGCCGACATCACACGAAGGGCCGCTGGGGGAATCCCTCTCCATTTCACCTCATTCCTGGCCTTCCAGATTTCCCATAAAATTGAGAGAATCTCCGCCATCTTATCACGCGATCTCCCAGCCTCCACTCCAACCCACCATTGCCCAAATGTTCCCCCTTGACCCTGTGGGGCTAGGTCCCCTGCCTGGGTCCAACATGTTTTCGCAAACCCACACTCGAGGAACATATGTTCCACTATCTCCGGAGCTTGGCCACATATGTCACATATAGGAGAAATAGGAACAAATTTACGATTGAGATTAGTAGCAACCTGACGGGTATTTGTGAGCCCCAACCATAGAAATATTAGGAGACGTAGGGGTGCGGGAATGGACCACAAACCTGAACAGGTGACCGAAGTCGCTTGATGTCTTGCTGTATGACGGGCGGAAGCCAGAATCGCATATCCAGTCTTTGTGCTATAGTGACCCGTCCGATTAGTAGCCCAATACCAAATATCCCTCCCTAAAGGGCCGAGAGTGGTACCTGAAGGATTGAATCCCGCTCCTCAAACGAGAAAACTAGCCCCATCCGGGGAGCATCCCAAAAGAGGCTCCCTTGCACCATAAGCCCCGCAACCCGGGCACCCACCAATGCAGGGTTAGACGAAGTGATCTCCGGGTTAGGCACTACCAGCCACGGCGTGCCTAACACGAGGGTGTCCCGACCATCTCCAATAGCTATACGAAGTCCACCCCGAAGTAGCTCCTGAGCGGATAAGATGCTCTCCCACGTAAAGCTTTGATTCGCCACCGTGTCTGCTTCCAAAAAATGACCTCCGGAAAGTATCGAGCTTTGGGTACCCTGTCCATCAGAGAATGGGGTCGGTGGACCAAGCTCCAAGCCTGTTTCCCCAGTAGGGCTTTATTAACATCACTGAGGTGTCAGAATGCCACTCCCCCCGCTTCCTTTGGCTGGCATAATTTATCCCAATCCTGTCAGATTATTAGGCGACCCGTCTCCCCCCACTAGAACCGAGTCAGCGCTACATGAATCCTATGGATTAGCTTAATGGGTATAATAATAACCAACATGGTATATACTGTAAGAGAGGTGAGGACAGACCGGATCATTACTTCCCGACCTGCAGGGGATAACAATTTTCCATCCCATGATCTAATACGCTGGATAATCCTATCTCCCAAATAAGCCATGGCCGAATTCCTATTTCTCCTGATCATATTTGGAACCCCCAGATACATAGATGCCTCTGAGGTCTCCCCTATTCCGAGAATCTGAGAACAAGTCTGTTTCATAGGTAGAGTCGTATTTCTGCTAAATATGATTGGAGATTTTTCTAGGTTCAGAACCTGACCCGAGAGGCCACCAAACAGACCCAAAATATCTTTCACCGTCTGAGCATCTTCAAGAGTAGCACGACGAAAGATATATCAATCATCGACGAAGGACATGTGTGAGATCTTCAGGGCCCCCCTTGCGACCCTAACACCCCCAGCCGACCCTCAGATTGAGCCTGACGCAGTAGATAAGATAAGCCTTCCATACATAGAAGAAACAGATATGGGGACAGAGAATCCCCATGTCTCAAACCCCGTGACGGTGTGAGCCTCGGTGTTTCCCGTCCCCTAGAGGATATAGTATAGCGGACGAACTTCATACAACAGGTTACTAGTTCGATCCATTCCGCCGAGACACCCAGACGGGTCATTATACGGAGGATAAAGTCCCACTCAACTTTATCATAGGCTTTACTCATATCAAGTTTGAGTGCCATAAAACCGACCGGCCCTTGTCGCTTGTGGTAGAGAAAGTGTATGACCTCAAAGGCTATCAGTATGTTATGTTGGATACAACGAACGGGGATAAATGCCCCCTGTGTGGCCGAGATAAACGTGTCCAGCAGGGGCCGCAACCGATTGGCTAATACCTTCGACAAGATTTGGAAAATAAAATTACATAATGCGATAGGACGGAGGTCAGTTACCTTATCCGGATCCGACTTCTTCAGGATAAGAACGATTGTGGTATCATTCAATTTGTGATCAAACCTACGAGTCGTCAATACTTCCTGGATAAATCTCAAAACCTCATCCGCCACGATCGGCTAGTAATGTTGATAAAACCTAGGGTTCAGAACATCAGGGCCCAGAGATTTATCCGGCCCCATTTGGAACACTGCCAACCGGACCTCCGCCGCCTCACAAGGGGATAGCAGAGCCTGATTCTGGTTCTGGGTGATGCATGGCGGCAATTCTATGGGAATCCTTGCAGATCCGGGAGAGACGAGGTGACTAAAGCAGTGAAGTACCCCACAATTAACTGTCGCATACCCGTATCCCATATAACGACTCCCCATTCTCAATCTTCAGGGATAAGATCGTGTTTATTTTGCGTCGAAACGAACAGGTTGCGTGGAAAAACTTTGTATTTCTGCCCTGTCAGATAGCCAATGTTGCTTAGCCCGTTGACGCCAGAACTCTTCCTGTTCCCCCAAAGCTCTTTCATACTGTATCTGAATCGCCTCCCGTCGATGTACTCCTGGTCTATATGTCCGACCATTCAGTTCCGCAATTCACCTTTGGCACCGTTTGATGTGATTAATATTCCGACGAAAATGATGGCGACCCCATTTATCCAAAGACTTACCCACTGCATGGATCACATCACAAATAGGTGTCCCCGGGTTCATATCCCAAGCCCCTTGGATCAGGTTGACATACTCCGGATCGTGAATCCATTGAGACTAGAACCTCAATTTCCGGGGACCATGGTGGGATACATGTCGAGCCAAGGACAATAAGACCGGCCAGTGTTCCGATGTGGTGACCCCAGTGTTACAAAAATGTAGATCCGGAAGGGTGAAAAAAAGGGTATCCGAGACCAGGGCCCTGTCCAGTCTGGACTGGATCCTCACATCGTGACGCCTCCCCCTAAACCAGATAAAATTATGGCTAGACATAGGGACATCCACAAGGCGCAGGTCGCTCACCATCGAGCAGAAGTCATCCAAGAGACTCAACGGATACGCCCGACCCCCCGTAGTTTCATCCGGGTCCAGAATCCCATTGAAACCTCCAATCAGGATCCAGTTGGGACTCAAGGGGGAATGAAGACTACGTATCAAGTCCCAAGTAATGTGCCTCCGGTCCCTATGCGGTTCCCCGTAGATACCTGTGAGTTGAATGTCCTCATACCCCGGAGCCGAATGATCCACATCAATGTACCGAGCTGAAGACGATCTGAGCGCTACGGTGATGCCAGAGACCCAATAAAAGTCAGCCCCCTCTGACTCGGTGTGTCCTGAGTCCCTCGAACATAAGGGACGCAGAGATGTTCCTGGAATCCCAAGGACCGAGATAGGATATCGCAGCCTTGGATATCCAGTAAAGATTCAAACAAGAAAAGGAGGTGAGGATGGTGTTCTCATAGAAGATGACTGATCTGCTGCTTATGAAGGCCCGTACCCATTCCCCAACAATTTCATGCCAGGGTCCTAAGATCCTGTTTCACCTGTGGAGACGGAGTCCTTAGACCCGGGTCCCAATTCCTCTGGCCAGATGGTAGACCCGGCGACAAGAGCGCAGATGGTGGCAACGAAGGAGATGGAGCCGGGGATTGGTCCCCCAATATACCGTGTGAGGCTATCTCATCCAAACCCAAGCTCAGCCTTGGGGAAGGGGTGAAGAATCTGACCGCAACGAGTCCAGAGAGGTCCACAAGCATGACATCCCAACGACACAGCCACTGGGAGAAGAATCAGAGCCGGTCATATAGTCCAGAGATGGCAATGGCCTAGCCGGGGGCGAGGACATCGAACATGGACTTCACGAGCCGAACCACGCGAGGCGGATCGAAGTCTATATTGGTGGTGATAGGCAGAGGAAAAGCGTGTCTGGGACGAGATCTCATCCACACCAGGGGCAGATAATAGTGACGACGAGAGGGAATGAGACTCCCGACCCGGGGACGGAGGGAGAGGGCCGGAACTGTACCGGAAGGAAGAGGAAGACCCTAGCGGCGGCCTAACATCAAAACCCTAACAGAAGATATAAATATGGCTTTTGGGGGATGTCTTTAGTTAATATTGTTCGATAGTGAATTATAATTCGGAATGGATTTACTTTCCGATTTCTATTAAGCTTCGTACTTGATATAGTATTAATATTGTTAATTAGAGTAGTAAAGTATAATGAGGAATGAATTTAGTTTCACATTCCTATTAGGTTTCCTACCTGATATAGAGATGTATGGGAACTGATAAAAGTAGCGTAACACTCTATTAAAATAATACTACTTTTTTTTTAGCGAAAAATGCAATATTATTAAAGATCGAAACTGATTACATTAGCGTGTGTCGGGGAATAGACTCCCCGACCAATGAGAGAAGGTCAGAATGGACGAAGAAGGGTTCTCTGAGCCTTTTAATATTATAACCGACACAAGCGGTTTTGTGAGGCCTCATGGGCAAAAGTAGATAACCGACACAAGCGGTTTTGTGATGCCTCATGGTCAAAGGTAGAATATGGATAGGGGGATGGGGGGCACCAAAGATCCTGAGAGACCTCGACGGTTATGGTGATGGGGGGGAGGCAGCGCATCGTACAGGGACACCTCCGAGGTCCAGTCCCTGAAGCATGTAGTACTACTCATTCCTCCTCGCGGGGTTATTTCCCCTCCCTGAATCGATCCTCCCGGGGGACCCCAGCTGCCGCCCGTTTTAGAGTACCTTGGCTTACCCCCAGCGTCTGCAGGTGCAGGGCCTTCCCTTTCACCGGATCTCGCTGAAGTGCATGATCCGAGGCCTTGACAGTAGGAATAACGACCTGGTCCCATGTAAGTTTAGGGGTCAGAACCAGTCTGGGATCCAGTTGTGAGGCTGAAGAAACCCTAGGTAGGGTCAGTGAAACCCTAGGTAGGGTTGGGGCAACCCCGACGGTCGCTGCTACCCCAGAGTCCTCGCCACCAGTGCATAGGGACAAAGCAAGGTCGTGGCCAATGAGAGAGGATGGGAGGTCGGGTGGAGGAGTCGTCGGGCTAGGGTTCGGGGGCGGTAAGGCCAAAAGACCATTACTTGGGGAAGAAAGTACCCCAGGGCGACGTAGAGGCCTCCCTTGCTTCTGTGTAGCAGCCGGTACCGGAGAAGACGACCCGAGAGAGAGAAACCTCCCTCCAGAATTGGACCCAGAGATGGAGGGATCGCCGAGAGCGGCCCAGCCAGGGTAGGCTTGGGTTTATGCCGACGACGCCCCTTGTCCCCAGTAGCCGTGACGTCTTTAATCACCCTGTCACGCCCCAAATCCGGTTTTGACCGGACTCGAGACGTGACCGGAATTAGCAGTAGAAAAGCAATAATTAACTAACAAAAACTTTATAACATCAAGATAAACTCTTTCAAATCAACATCGATAAATAGTTCCAAAACTTCCAATGAGTCATAGCTCAACATAAAGAGTCAAATAAATAATGTTTAGAACACACGACCAACATAAGTCTAAGATACACCCCAAGATGTTCAAAAGCTCCCGAGCCTCGAACTCACTAGACATCAGCTACGCCTGTAAAACAGTAAGAAAACCAAAGGGGGTGAGCTTACGCTCAGTAGGAAAAACCTTAACAACTCAACCCTTAGATCAATACTGTACTGTTTAAACAGATAACTCAATTAACCACCAAATACGGTTAACAATGAAATCATGTATAACAAGATAGAATAAGATAAGCACAATGAAATAATATATAAACAAGATAGAATAAGATAAGCACCGTACTCTTAAAGATAACATTAACTTGAAAGGTTCCATAAAAGAATTATTATAAAGTATCATAACGATTAAATGAGAGTAATAGATATCACGTCAACCACTTGCTTTCTCAAGCCTCCGATCCATGAATAGATTCTAGTGTCACCTCAGTTCCCATATTCCGATCCACTAGAGTATTCATATCACATCAGATTTTCCCTCGGTCCAGAGGAGGCACATACATCGGGGCACCAGAAACCATCCCATAGGGACGCTCATCGTCGGGATTCTCGGAAATGCCTCCAAAGGACCATAAGTCATAGGGAACCAAGGTAGTGCTCCCGTAGGACGCACACCCTTGGGTGAAACCTCAGTAACCATCTCTCATGAAGTAATCCAATCACTATCCCGTAGGATCTGCCAAACCCTTAGGCTCTAATAATCAATCAATATCCCGTAGGATATGCCGAGCTCTCAGGCTCCAATAATCAATCAATATCCCGTAGGATCTGCCGAGCTCTCAGGCTCCAATAATCAATCACTATCCCGTAGGATCTGCCGAGCTCTCAGGCTTCAATAATCAATTCTCGTAATATCCAGTAACCAATGCCCTCAGGCTCCAATACTCAACCAATATCTCACTGTATCTGTCAAACTCCAACCACCACAACGGCACCGGATTACCCCCCCCCCCCTGATGTAGTACCGAACCAAACAAACAAACATTTCAAGAATAAGAATAAATAAACAAGCACTATAATTCATCAAACAATGAACACTTCTCAAATCACACTTTCATCACAGCAAAGACATCCAATAACACTCCACACTTACCATATACTTACCTGTCACGAACCATCGGTCCATCGATCACCTGATCGTGCCCCTTTGGCACAATCAGTCATACTCGATCATCCGTTCAACCAAACAATTAATCACCACTCAAACAATCAACCAATCGTTCAAACATTCAAGTTCAATCTTTCAACATTCAAGCATGCGTTCGATCTAGTTTCCTTAGACTCTTGATTATCCTAATAACTAGCAACCAAGCATGTGAACCTAGCACACAACTAATCCGAGAGCTCAACACAGCCTCTCTACCAGTAAATCAATTCCCAAGTATTGAAAGCGAGTTACACTAGTCTTCTTCATCCTAAGCATGCATTCTAGACACTTCCGGTTATTAATAATTGAAAGACAATTATTCTAGTTATTTGCATCCTATAGGCAATTCTAGGACATTTCCGATTTTATTATCCTAACATGCATACTAAGCGTTTAAAATTAGAAGTTGAGATTTTCCCTACCTCTTGGTAAACCTCTAAAACTGTGTTGACAACTCAGTGGTCACAACTTCGTCCTTCACACGGGTTCCGGCGTGATTCTTCGTTCTTTAAGCTCAAGTCCAAGTTCTTCCTTCCTTCCTTGCTCGGTACCACGGTCTTAGACCACCATAAGACCAAAGTTAATAACTCAACGATGTTCTTATCCCCAAAATACAGAACAATACTCAAATAATGGAAATAAGGTTTGAAGAAATGATTTAGAATCGAAAAGGGCTAAAAGGAAGGGTTTTGGGTTCTGGGGGTCTGATCTGGAACGCCATACGGACCGTGTGGCTAGCCGTGCCGGAACCTGGCACGGACCGTATCACAGTCCGGCTCGGGAGCCAGCACAGACCGCGTCACAGACCGGCCCGGAGTGCGACACGGACCGTGTGAGGTACCGTGCCGGACTCCCGTCCGTTCCGTGCCGCGTGCCGTGTCAGTACCAGGCCCGGTCCGGGTCACGTTCCGCGCCAAACCTGACCAGTTCCTTCCCCTTTTTTCCCCAACTCGAGTTTCACGAAAATCACCATAAAACCCCATTTCCATGTCCTCTCAACTCCAAAATGTTCATCCAAAGTTACCCAACATCAACACCCTCAATGGGTTCATCAAAACTTCAACCAAATTAGAATCCAAACATCCTACTTCACTACTTCTTCTCCAAGCAACAACCACAAAGCTAGTTCTTCAACTTTGAGCCAAAAACCCACAAAACCCATAGATTGAAAGTGGATGGAATGAGAAGTGTAGAGCATCCATACCTTGAGGATGTGTAGGAGATGAAGCTAGCAAGCTTGGGAGGGAGAAAAGGAGGAAGGATGAGCCAAAAACCTCCTCTTTGCTCTCTTTCTTCTTGCTCAAGCCAAGAGCTCCTCTCTTCTCTCCCTTTGGAATTTCTCTGCAGCAAAATGAAGGGGAAATGCTGAATTTGTGCCCAACAAATGCCTTTAATGACCTACAAGCTAAATGACCCAAAAGCCCCTTGCTAGTTTTATCCTTTTAGAGCTTTAGGGAGGGTCAAGAGGTCATTTCAACTCCTTTTCTTCTCATCCAAGCCTCCAATGCCATGTGGCATTGTGGGAGCCACTTTAATTTAATGAAATTCCAGCAGTCCAATTTTTAATCGTGGAAGTCGATAAAAAGTCCGAGTTTGACCCGAAATTGACCATTACAAAATTATAGTCAAACTGAAGGAAATGACCCAACTAAGTTAACCGTGATGACGGCTAAGCTTTTTGGGCCAATGACTTCCTGAGTCTTCGGTTGACTTTTCCGGCCAAAAGTCAAACTTGGTTAGAAATCGTCGGCTCTACCGGGATCAACCGGGGCGGTTCTTACACACCCCCACCGGAAAGCGAGGAGACGGAAACCGCAGCGGCACCGGTGGTGATGGAACCTTAGATCGGGCGGCAGGCATCTCAGGCACCGGAGCAAGGTCGTGGTGGGCCCTGATCGATTTACCTCGGTTCAGGCGAGGAGGGTGGTCGTTGCTTGGAGCAGAAGCCGGAACCCTAGGCCCGACGCCAGACCTCCCAGACACTAGAGCAAGATCGTTGTGATGATGGTGGCGAGCCCTGAGAGGCGGGTTAGGGTTCGTCCCACGCGGAGAGGACCTGTAGCTTGAAGCATAAGCCACTAAGAGTCACCGCACCCAACGCTGACGCTCCCAATGTTGCCGACAGATAGCCGCAATAGAGGGAGTGGGGGGCGATCATCTTGTAACAAAGGACCCCGTCGATCCCAAAGAATCCGAAGCCGAGTCCGCTCAAGCCACCGGCAGAGGAGGTAGGGCCGAGACATGTGGGAGGGGAGAAGAGGGTGGGGGGGGGGGGGGGGTCTGCAGACCACCCGGAGCAGAAAGGTCAGGCGGCACCGGCAGAAAGGTAAGAGGGTTCATGGCGATCGGACAGGTAGTCGACGAAACCACAAGAGGTAGGGGAAAGGGGAAGAGGCGCTGAGGGCGGTGGCATAGCCAACCATTCCCATCTGTAATTGGACCCTGAACCAGGTGTGATCTGCGAGGAGGTTAACTGGATAGGACAGGCGAACACGGAGACGGCAAAACCGACAACTCCAGACGGCGCAACAGCGGCGGCGACAGAAAAAAACTCTATAACGACAAGAACAAGTTAAGACTAGGATAAGCTCGCAAGTCGAGAGAAAAAAAAATTCAATTATGATGATGATTGCACATATCTGTTTAAAATAATGCTAACCATGTAACCGTTCGTTGTAAAATATTTACCAATTTGAGAACTAATTCAAATTACATTGTAACTACCAATAGAATAAAAATATTACATACAATAAAATTAGTTAGTTGCTAACACCTAACTAGGCGTATGGTATAGTTACATAAGAGTAATTACAGCTGAGCCAACCATGTTCCGAATCATGATTACGAACCATGTTTTAGTGGTTTGCGACACGATGTGGAGTGCGTGAATCGCGACTCGCAAACCACTAAATCATGGTTCACGTACCAAACCATGATTTACAATTGTAGTTCGGTGATTCACAAGTCATGGCCAGCCAATCAAAACGCGTCACGTGTCCTTCCAAAAATTCGATTTTGTGTAAACGGTGTCCACAATTTATAAATTTATAGTCATTAAGTTCGTATTGTTGTAAATAATTTATTTAATGTCTCCCATCACAAAAAACATTGATTTACACTTCGAATCGAGAAAACGAACAAAAATCCAACATCCCTGCAAATCATGAGTCTCACACTGTGGAACACAACTTAGTTTAAGGGGTGTGCATCAAAATTCAGTTCAATCACCACATGATCCTCAAATCATGATCCCCATATGTGATCCCCCATTGTACATACTCTAATAAGTCAATTTTCAAACATACAAATCAGTTTGTACATTCGATAATGATGCTTCCAAAATAGAGTTGTTTTCACATACAAAAACAACATTAACATCAAAGTGTGTAAATAGAGAAAAAGAGCGCCTCTCCCCTATGAGCTATGTTAGGGGTTTTTCCTTATAAGATCTGTTAGGGTTTTTTCTACTAGGGCTCCCTTCGAGCCGCCTCTAGCCACCGCGATGTTGGCTCTCTCCCGCCACCAACGAAGTGTCTCCCGATCTTGTTCGGTCCCCCCTTTGCAACTCTGATGGTTGTCGTTTGGCTCACCTCGACCTCACCGCCTCAGAGCTCCGCGACATCGCTGTATCGGATCATCTCTCATGATCGACCCCCACCGTCTCTGAAGCTGTCACCAGCGTGTCCTTCTCCCTGGCCTCCACCACCGCACCCTCCTCGACCCCTCTCTCGATTCTAGATCTGCATAATTGAGTGGGTCTTTTTTATTTTATCTAATTTCGTCTGTGTAGGGTGAATGACTAGTGAGCAGAGAGTTAGGGATTTTTCCAGGGAGGGAACCCTGATTCACGTATATCATCCCGATACAACTGATGATGAGTTTAACTTCGGTCGCTTTGCCCCTATATGAAACGTTCAAGCACTACCTTGAGCATGACTTCCAGTTCCGTTTTCCAACCCCTACCTTTCCTTCATGCCTAGATGGCGAGTTCAATAACGTTTCTAACGGTTACTTTTTCTCAGAGTTATGTGTGCTAAGTTGCTTAAGTTGGTCCTCGGACCGAGGATATGGTTTTGTTGCCATGTATTTCCAGTACTAGTACAGATCGCGCCAGTACTCTCTGGTGGCACTTCCGTGAAGCATCCACGCAACAACTAGTCTCCTCTTCTCAACGTCTGTGCATAGAGGGGCCTTCGATTCAGTGGAGAAAATATTTGGCTAGTACCGATTCTGTTTTGGTAAGGGGCTTGAAGTAGGAAGTATATGACTAATCTGCAATTGGGATGATTTAAATAGGGGAGGACGAATAGTAGGGTTTGACTTTAAAAGAGATATCATTGGTCCAACACTTATCTCGGAAGAATCGGTCAAACTAATTATGGAAGCAGATTCAGTGCATGTGACCAAAGAGACCGAATCAATCACATATTCAAAGACAAACATTAAAGGGTTACATTTATTTCAAACTTTGGGGGTAGGTTTCCGATTACAAAATGAAATCGGCCTTGTTCGAAACCGGGTACAGGAGTACGAAAACATAACATTGAACATGCTAGTTATGGTTCATAGCTCGAAACATCTCTAACATAAGAGTCTCGTGGTTGGCCTTCTCCAGTGGGGTCCAGTCATTTGTGTCGAGCACAACTGCTTCATCGTACTACCTGGTCAATGACAACTGATACTTCATCAGCTTTGCCTTCTTTCGATCGAACCGACCACTACGACATTGTTCTCGCTAGATCATGTACACTTCCGGTGGGGGACCCATAACAGTCTGGGAAACACCGCTTTCGTTCTCGTAGTCCATAAATTTGGTTGGACACTACTTTGGAAAAGTGTTTGTTTGTGTCTTTAAAGGATGAAGATGGGTTGCCTTTTATAGGCAACCGAATCGGCCTCCATGGCGTTGAGGGGGTACACGGTTCGGATTGCGATACAAAAACTTGTCGCACTACAGGTAAACAAAAATACATTGAATTCGAATACGGAAATAAAATGAACAAGTACCCAGTTGTCGTCATCCATAATGCCCTCTGCCCTGAATAGAGTCCAAATGTGTTCAATCAGATCACCCTTCAGTTATTGGTGCATTGCTCGATTCTCTAGCCGACTTGACTGGCTCTAGATGTGATCGTAACCGGGTAATGGCCCTCGGTGGACGGGTATGATTGGTTCTTCAGATGGGAGTCGTTCTATGTTCCCCTGGAAGGTGTCACGTTCGTCATCCACAATCATGTTGTGTATGATAATGCACGTCCGTATGATCATAGACAATTTCCTATCATCCCAACCTCGAGCAGGCCTATCAATTTTTTTTATCAGAGTAGTTTTATAAAGCCCTTAATCTCAAAATGAGACCAAAGCAATTTGCACGGGGGAAAACTAAAACCACGAACTACAGAGTTCAAACAAAACCAAAGATGAAAAAAACGATCCAACCACATACCAGCTTAACAAGACATATGGAAAAACAAAATAACGAGACAAAAGGCCCACGAGCCTCCAACCCCTACGGTCTCCCAACCTTAGGACCAAAGAATCTCAAGCGACTCAACAAACGGATACGTACGCCATGCCAACAAGGGGCCTAAAGAAAATCTTCCCACCTCCAAAAGAAACAAAAGGGACCCTGGAACAAACCTGAACGAGGATAACCAGACACCAAACTACTCCCCCGCCACACTCCCACAAAAAAGTAGTACAACCACTAACCTCTACACCCATCATAAGGGAACATGGAGGGATCAACCTTTGCTGCGTGGAATGTTAGAAACCGTTTCCGAATAAGACAGGTCAGAGTCTCGAATTTCGGGACGTAATTCTGTATCTAACATATCAAGTTCCCTTCTAAATTGTTCAGCGGTCGTCTTGGATTTAAAACCCAACTTGCTACAATACTCCCAAGCCTTAGTAGCTAACTTATTTTTGCTCAAGTCTCTACTGAGCCTAAAAGCATCATCCGCCAACGCCTGATCCGAGAGAGTACCTGAATTCCCACAGAGTTCCTTACCCCAAAGCACAAGCTTCTTCTTACGGAAAAGAAGATTTCTCGAAACCGTCCTTAATTTCTGAGTCGCCTGACGGAGACTTCGTGTCTGGCATAACCATATATGTAACCTGGTCTGAACCCAAACTGAGCAAGCCTACCGATGATATGGAAACGAGCTTCTAGGATCCCGAATTCCATCTCAACATCTTTCCTTGCGGCCTCCTGTTTCTTTGCGTATAACACATGCCTCGGTAGTTGTGGTACATGTATAGACTTTACAAAGCACGCCCACAGTAGGCAAATTCAATCAGTTAAATTGTCACGCCCCAAATCCGGTTTTGACCGGACTCGAGACGTGAACTAAAACAATAACAATTTTACTCGAAAATAAAGCCAACAAGTCTCAATCTCAAATTTTTTAAAACTTTAAACACTACGCGAGTCACAGCTCGGAAAAATAACCAACGGTGAAACAGTTCAAAATAAAACAGTACGTCTCTAGACTACCTATCCTAGGACCCTCGTAAGCTCCCAAGCATCGAGCATCCAGCTAGTACACTTCCCGCTTAGAACCTGAAAAACAAAAAAGTAAGGGATGAGCTTTCGCTCAGTAGGAAAAGTAGTTAAGGTTATAAGCAAGAGCTCACCACCACGGGTAACCGTCCAATTAGGGCATACTAGTACAACACACAACTAATTTCCAACGGAAATCGTAACCACCATCCTCAACTCAAGACCGAACCGCACTTACAAACACAATCACCCCAACAGCACAAACAGCAACCAGCACACCAATTAACAAACATCGAACATAAAGTAATTGTAAAAGAACAACTATTAACAGTCAAACTAACCAAGGGACGCTCTCAAATAGTTATATCGGTATCTCTGTCGGCCTAGATCTCTTTCCCGGAACTCCTTCGGGCAAAGCAAAGGTGAAACAACCTCCCCGGAACTCCTTCGGGCAAGGAAAAGGTGAGACAACTTTCCCGGAACTCCTTCGCGCAAAGTAAAGGTGAGACAACTTTCCCGGAACTCCTTCGGGCAAAGCGTCAAGATAATAATACAATTGTCATAATTAAACACGGCTTACCCAGCCCAATAACCTTGCCACAATCAGTCACGTCGGTCTATAACTCACCCGACCATCACAGAACCAAGGGTTTCACATCAACACAACCACGACACACTCGCCCATACATATCAACAACATGCTCAGCGATTATACTAATCTTGTCTATTAACCCTAACGACACCGACTCACACGGTAGGCACCTCAAACGACAACAAGCAATTCAATCAATCACGCAACCTACGGCTCGACAAGGCCGATCTACCAGCACGACAATTCCCAAGTATCGAAAACAGATCAAAACAGTTAACTACCAGCACGACAATTCCCAAGTATCGAAAACAGATCAAAACAGTTAACTAGTGAATCCCGTCCTACATGTTACTACGACTCGTCCGGTTATTATCTGTTATAAACGTCTTTCCAGTTTTATTAATCCTAGCATGCATACTAGTAACTTTCCGCAATTAAACCGGTATCCGCTACTTCCCTACCTCAGCGGAAGTACAACAGCTACGCCTCCTAGCTGCTGACGTCCTGGCTCGCTGCCTCCGGTCTCCTCTTCGATCGAAACCGGACTCTACTTTACACAGAAAGTAACAATTAAAAACGGTTTCACAAATTGATTTAAAAGGTTACAACGATTTTGATTTAAGTTAAAAAAAAAGTTGTCTTTTAGACTCGAGCGGGCTAAAAGTAGGATTACGGCGAATCGGGTTCGAGCACCCGAGCAAAGAACCTGGTGCACGAATTTCTAGGCACATGTTTTGCGGCACGATTCCCGAGGTACAGGTTTCGATACACAATTCCCGAGGGTCCGATTCAACGTTCCACTTTTATCCCATTCTATGTCCGTTTAACGTCCAGTTCAAACGTTCAGTTTCCAAACTCGATTCCAGTTCGTTCCAGGTTCGTTCAATCAGTCCAAAAGTCCGATTTAATTCCTTTTTATTAAGTAAAACTAGTTTTCGTTTTTGAAAAAAAAACGTCTCTTTTCAATTTCTTTGAATTGGAATCCATCCGACCAGAACCAAAGAGACTTCAACCTGATCCAGAGAGTTCTGGAAAACAACTAAAAGAAAAGGAAGGAGAAGGACTCGGTTTGAAGCCGACCGACAACCACGAAGAGAAGCTCACCGTGGAGGGAAAGGCGGCTGGGCGGTGCACGGCGGGGCTATGCGTCTCGTCTCACCTCAGATCTGAACGGAGAAGAAGGGAAATGACTCGGTGGCTTGGCGTCTCCGGAGGGTAACGGAGGCCTGAACGCCACGGGAGACGGCGGGTTGGGCCGTGACGGCGTTCTCCTTCGCCGGCGAGTACGAGCGGTTCACGGTGACGGGAAGAAGCGGAGGGAGGCGGAGGTGTTCGGCCTCTAAAGGACGAAGAGGGAGAGAGGACGGTGGCGGTCGGTGGCGTTGGGGGAAGAGGTCGAGGCTAAGAACGCCAGCGGTGTACCGGTTTCAACTGAGACGAGAAGGAGAGTGAGAGACTGAGAGAGACGAGGCGGAGCAGGGCTGGTCGGAGGGAAGATGAGGGGCGGCCGGATTCGAGAAGCGGGAGAGAGGGAGGGTGTGGGCTGAGAGAGGATCGGAGGATTGAAGCGAGAAGTGGGCGAGGGTTCTGAGGCAAACCCTAGAATTCAGCCTTATAAAGGCGGGCCGGAGTTAGTTGGGCCACTAACGGGCTTCTGCACGGCCCAACAGCGAGAGAATAGGGTCGGGTTGGCCTGGCTCGGGCCTGCGGGTCTGCCCGGTCCAACCCGTTTTTTGTTTTGTTTAAATAATTAACTAAATCTGATTCAAAAACCATTTTCTTTTCTTTTTCTTTTTTTTTGAAGGAAAAGGAGATTAAACACAAAAATCACCCTCGACGTTCCGAACGAACACTTTTAAATAGTTAAAACTTTTAAACCGAAGCGGTCTTCACATAAGTAGTAAGGAGTGTTGTAGTACGTATCGTTGACCTCAAACCCGACCGGAGGCTGGTCACCACAATATACATGGGAAAATATGGACGATTGGTTCAAAACAATAAAATTGTTGTTCGAACCCGACATAACAAAGTAGGCGTGCCAAATCCAGGTGTCGGGCCCTACAACTGCTTCAAGCATGACCGTAGGTCTAGAATGTTCGCCCCGCTCGTAAACCCCCTGATGCGCTTTTGGAAAATTCTTCCACGCCCAATGCATACAATCGAGGCCTTCGATACAACCTGAAAAACCACGAATTTCATTGATGTGACTAATGTAAGCAATATCATTATTTTTAGGTATTCGAAGGTAGGTTTCACCGAAGATGTTGATTACGACGAAGCAAAACTGGTGCATGCACTCGAGGGAAGTTGTCTCAGCCATCTTCAAATTCTCGTCCAAGCTGTCGGCCGAAGAACCGTAGCACAACATCCGTATAGATGACGTATACTTTTGAATGGTTGAGAAACCGGACCGCCCACGACAATCAAATTTTTGTTTGGACGAAATTCTTGTCATAAACTCATGTAGATCTTGGAGCCAGAATCCCCAATTTGGAAGAAAAAACAAAAAAACCCATCATAAGGTCTTTTTAGAATGAGAACAAGAGCTACAGAAGCAAGCAGTGTGGCAATTCCCGCAAGATGGACTATAGTCTTAGGCCGTCCAGAGTGGCTCCATACGAGACTAGCTCCAACTGCAGCAACAAATACAAAAACAGCAGCGATGATGAAAAGCGAACCAAAATCAGTCAACGATCCCGTAACTAGGCACCAACATGTCAGGGTAACGAACAACGTTGTACTCAATAATCTTCTTATCAAGAACCTTATCACTTGCTCTCCTTTGCTTGTAAAAGTAGGGAAATTGTAATCCTTACTTGTGTTCTTATTAATCAAAATAACTTCGAACTTATACAAAAAAGGCTAGAGAAATAAAGGAAACAAAGATTACAATCAATTATATCATCTACAAATAAGGAAGCAAATCTCTGATTGACATGTGATATTGTGATTGGAATCAATTTGATTCCATCACAAAATTACCGTCAATACTCCCCCTCAAGGTGGAGCATGAATGTTTGAAATGCCCAACTTGCGAAGAAGCTCATGAAAGTGATCACGACCCAAGCCCTTAGTGAAGATGTCTGCAAGCTGGTAACGACTAGGGATGGGTTGAGGCCGCAAAACTCCTGCTTGGAGTTGTTGGCGCACAAAATGACAATCAATCTCGATGTGTTTTGTCCGCTCATGGAAGACTGGATTGGAAGCAATGTGTATGGTTGCATGATTGTCACAGAACAGGGGAACAGTCGTACGCAGGGGTATCTGGAGATCAGCGAGGAGCTGTCGCAGCCAAACTATCTCTCGACTAGCAGCTGCCATGGCTCTGTATTCGGCCTCTACTGATGAACACGATACAACCGTCTGCTTCTTTGATCGCCAAGTGATAGGAGATGACCCAAGGAACATTATATATCCGGTGGTAGATTTTCGAGAATCAGGGCATCCTGCCCAATCAGCATCACAATAGGCTTGTAGGCTGAGGGTACTATTGGAAGAGAAGAACAATCCTTGCCCTGGGCTGCTTTTGAGGTAACGAAGGACATGGAAAGCAGCGTCCAAATGAGGTTGGCGAGGAGCATGGAGAAATTGACTCAAGATGTGCACTACATAACTAATGTCTGGTCGAGTGTTGGTCAGATACAACAAACGTCTGACCAAACGTCGATATTGACCACTATCCTGGCAGAGGGGTCCGCTATCCGCTGAGAGGCGATGTTGTTGAGCGAGTGGGAAGGGTGTTGGTTTACATCCGGTGAAGCCACTATCTGCCAAGATGTCTAGGGTATATTTTCTCTGTGAGAGAACGATCCCTGAAGCCGAGCGAGCTACTTCGAGCCCAAGAAAGTATTTTAATGTTCCCAAATCCTTGATCTTGAACTGTTGGTCCAAATGTTCTTTGAGTTGTTGAATGCGGAGTGAATCTGTTCTAGTAATAACGACATCATCCACATAAATAAGCACAGCAACAAATGACCCTGGAGCAACGAAGGTGAAGAGAGAATGATCTGCAGCAGATGGTTTGTAACCAAGTGAGATGATAGAATCTGTGAACTTTTGGTACCAGTTGCGGGATGCCTGCTTTAGTCCATAAAGCGATTTGTGAAGGCGGCAAACCCGATGCTCCCCCTCCTTAGAGAAACCCTTCGGGACTTTCATGTAGACCTCCTCATGCAGATCCCCATGGAGAAATGCATTATTCACATCTAGTTGGTACAACGGCCAATGGTGGGTAGCGGCAATGGCGAGTAGGCATCGAACAGTGACCATCTTCACAACGAGGGCAAAGGTTTCAGTGTAGTCAACACCCTCTACTTGAGTATAACCCTTTGCAACGAGGCGAGCTTTGTAACGCTCTATGCTCCCATCTGGACGGTACTTCACCTTGTATACCATTTAGAGTCAATAGCATGCTTTCCCGGGGGAAGCTCTGTTAAGGTCCAAGTACGATTCCCTTCGAGAGCTGCAATTTCCCGCGCCATAGCATCTCGCCAATGCTCATGTTTGATTGCCTGTTTAAAGGTCTGTGGCTCATCCACAGAGGAGATGGCCGCTAGAAAGGCACGATGAGTGGGCGATAATTTATCATATGAAATAGTTTGAGTGAGAGGATGTACCGTTGAGTTCACTGAAGGAGTGGTTTGGGACGGGACGGAACCAGATGGCATGACAGAAGGTGGCAAGGTGTAATCATATGCGTTCAAGCGTGTGGAGATCTTTCGAGCACGCTTTGTGGGAAGGGACGGTTCTTCCACAACCTCATTAGGAACGTCTTCAATCGGATCAGGAATGGACTGCGAAAAAGATGGCTCGGTCGATGGAGCAATGACGTCCGAAAATAATGTTGTGTCAGGCCATGTCGAGGGTGAAACATCATAGTTCGGTTCTGCATTTGTACATTGGTCACCTGGGAAAATATTTTCCCAAAACTGCATATCTCGTGACACAACAACTGCACGGCTCTCAATATCATAAATACGATATCCTTTCTGCCCCCTTGGATAGCCAATAAATATACCAGGTCGAGATCGCGGGGCAAATTTATCACGCGTCTGTTGATGAACGTAACAGAGACAACCAAAGCTGCGGAGATGATCGTACCCGGGTTTCTTCCCGTAAAGCATTTCAAATGGAGTCTTGTTTCTAATGACTGTGAGCGGCATCTGATTGATTAGATAAGCTGCTGTAAGTGCGCATTCCCCCCAGAATTGTATTGGGAGTTTGGCTTGAAACCGTAAGGCACGCGCAACCTCAAGAATGTGTCGATGTTTTCTTTCGACGACTCCATTTTGTTGAGGAGTACCCACACAACTGGTTTGAAATTCCATACCTGTGTTGTGATAATAATCGACCAGCTCGTGGTGTTGGAATTCCTTCCCTCCATCAGTACGAAGGCACTTGACGTGAACATCAAATTGACATGCCACCCATTTAAAGAAATGAAGAAGGTGTGTCTTTACCTCTGACTTTTGCTTCATTAAATACACCCAAGTTGCCCTGCTAAAGTCGTCAACAATTGAGAGGAAGAAATGACATCCTGAAAGTGAAGGAGTGTGATATGCCCCCCAAATATCGCAATGAATTAATTCAAATACACGAGTGGTTTTATTCGTGTGGATTGGGAAGGACAACCGAGTCTGTTTAGCCCTGCAACAAGCATCACATCCATCCAATCCATTTTTAGGAGATATCGTGGATAACCTGGAAATCAGAGGCAAACGGGAAGTCGGCATGTGTCCGAGACGTCGATGCCAAAGCTGAGCATTGTTATTTCCATGAGTCAACAACGCCCTTCCTGCCACTGTTGGTTCCCAATAGTAGAGCCTGTCCTGTACCGTACCTGCTCCAATCAGCTTTCTCAAGGGTAACTCCTGTATCACACAAAATTTCGAATAAAAGGTTAATGCACAATTAAGATCACGAGTGATTTGGCTAACAGAGAGCAAATTGAACCGAAATAGAGGCACGACAAGCACACGGTCAAGTGTCAACAAGGGATCAAGGGCCACTTGTCCTATGTCGCTTACGGGAGCACTTTCTCCATTAGGCATCTCCACAGGCGAACACCGATTTGCATTCGAGGAATTTGATAATAAAGAAGCATCACATGTGATGTGATTGGTAGCCCCAGAATCAATAATCAAGGAGAAGAATTATTATCACGAGTTTTGTTGATTGTTGATATACCAACAAAAGGTTTTGTTGCACCTGAAAATTGGAAAAGGTCCATTATATTGGATTTTTGGGGCCCACTGAGCTGGCCCAAGGAAGAGCCGAAACTGTGCTGTCCGTGGTTCGTTCCTGCGTAATCAGGTCCTGCGTGAGAATTGGATGAGGCATATGTGGGCTTTGTGGGCGTGAGCCCATGCTGATGGCCCAAGGTAGCAAGCCCACTAGGGCTGCTTACACGTTTAGCATATCTCAAACGAACGGATTCTGCAGAAGGGGAACTCGCCGCTGCTGCAACTGCAGGTCCTGTGACAGCCAACGCCGAGTGCTTCCGTGCTCCGTCCGGTCGCCCGCCGCCGGAGCTCCTTGACCCGCCACAAGACACGAGACGTTCATCGTCTGTGAGGTCCGAGAAGTCGTGTGTTGCGGAGGTGAGGCCGATGTCCCCTTTTGATCTGCCACCACGCACGGGATGTGCTCCGGCTGACGCGAAATGATGGCTCCGGTTGACACATGAATGGTGCTTGGCCAAAGCAACCGATGAAGGTGAATATCGCTTGTCGTCTCTCAATGCCATAAGTCGTCCGTTAATGTCACAAACACATTTCCCACACGTGCACATGAGCAAGTTTCGGAGGTTCTGTAACTCCGCCCAAAAGACTTGTAATTTGTCGTAGAATTGTGTGATAAACTGGTGTCCCTGCAGTAATGTGGGAGACCCAGATGATTCGGCAATTTGTATAGCCATGTGAGGCTCTGATACCATGTAAATTTTGTTTTTAAAACGGGCCACTTATATCGAGTCGGGCTTCCACAACTAAAAGGTCAACCTTTTTAGTTGGGTGTGCCCTAGCCTTTATAAGTAGCATTTTATCCTTATATTTTCCCGATGTGGGTTTATACTTCAACACTCCCCCTCACGTGTAGGAGTGGACATCTACACGTGGGCCATATCAGGACTGGACATCTGCATATGAACTGGAGAGCACAGGGTGGAGGTGACAAATGGGCCGTGGGCCGAACCAACTCTGATACCATGTAAAAGTAGGAAAATTGTATTCCTTACTTGTGTTCTTATTAATCATCAAAATAACTTCGAACTTATACAAAAAAGGCTAGAGAAATAAAGGAAACAAAGATTACAATCAATTATATCATCTACAAATAAGGAAGTAAATCTCTGATTGACATGTGATATTGTGATTGGAATCGATTTGATTCCATACAAAATTACCGTCAATATTTATTCCCAAATCAAAGAAACAGTAAATACTATGTATATACAAACCTTTCAACTGCATCGGTACCCGACATTGTTTCAATCTTTTCTTTTTGCTACCATATTTCTACTCAAACCGTGTTTTTGAATAAGGAAACATGCTGTTTTTGTATTATATTATAGGAAATAAATCTACCCTTTAAGTCCAGGGAATCTTCTCTCTGCACGTGTGCAATGATGCAACATCGTCAAGTTCAAGGTTTCACCGTTGAGATTTGACTGCTCCCTCCCGTGACTTTACATACCAAATTGCTACTGATTTTGAATTTCATGCATTTGCTAGTTGTAAGTAGACTTGTATAACCAATTAATTTTCACGTAGAATAGTGACATTACATTTAAAAGTGGGAATAAAATATAAAAACTGGAAAGGAGAAAAAGGATAGACCTCTTGCCATGAAGTTGGGAAATGGAGTGGATGAAACACGTGGGTGAGATGACCATTCCTTTTTCTCTTCAACTTCAAAATAATAATGATTGTACAACATATAATTATTAGCATAGATTTAAAATTTGAAATAAATATTAAAAATCGGTATTCAAATAAAACACCAGCTGATAACTGGACTGTGTAAACTAGGAGCATACACATCAAGTGAATCCTTGAACGGATTATGATTCGCAACTCGCGTGTTTGTGGTTCTCAGTTCGCTAATCGTTTGCTGTGGCGTGCGTGATTCGCGAACCACAAACACGCGAGTCGCGGTTCGTGGTCCGACTCGTGAATAACTTTTGTGGTTCACTGAGTCGGGGTTCGTTGGTCGTCGGGAGCCAATCATCACGTGACATGTGGCCACGTTGAAGCCAAAAAAAATCGGACCGTTGTATCCCAACTGTCATTAACAGCTTTTTAAAATATCAAAATAACACATTTTAAATATACAAAAAAAAAACATGTTTCCACACCTATAAATACCCCTCACCCCATTCATCAAACCACCAACATTTATCTCAAAATTCTCTCTTCTTTTCCTCTCCAATTTCCCACATTTATATCGATAAAAAATGTCCGACGACGAGGCTCAAACGAAGGAGGAGTTCAAAGTTGAACGGTGCGAGGTCCAAGCCGAACTTCATGGTTGGGAGCAACGACTCTGGAGGAAGACCGACAGAATGATACAGAAAGCAATGTCACAAATCAGCACATGGAGGCAAAGGATCGAAAGGGGAATCGTCCAGGCGAGAGATTTCCAGAGGTCGTCTCGAAGGCCACAACCGATTGATGCAGGTTTATTTCGTCGAGCACCCAACCTATGGGTCCGAGATGTTCAGGCGTCAATTTCGTATATCCCGGCCACTCTTTCAATAGGTTATAGATGCGGTAGTGGAACATGACGATTACTTCGTCCAGAAACCAGACGGTGCAGGACGCTTGGGGTTATCGATGCACCAGGGGATGACGAACTGTATTTCAAGCCCCCCTCCGGACATAACATGTTGGACACCACCTCAACGATGACTTCAAGGAGGACCCTTGCCCTACCAACAACGGTTGCGTGCTCGAATCAGCGTAAAAAATGATGAGACCTATCGGAAACTCATGTTAGTCTTAGTGACCATAGTTCAATCGTTAATTTCCAAATATAAATATCATCGTTAGCAATAAAAATAAAGCGGCTTCATGTATTACTCAAGTGTTGGAGTAATATATCAATGTGTGTTCTGATCTATGTCCACCATGCGAATAGAACCATAGATCGAGATAGATCACACTCGATAGGTCTCTAGTCGATAAAGCTTCACTAGAAGTGACTAGTATGAAAGACCCCAAGATTCGAGCAAAACCCTAAAATTCGAGATGAACTGTATTAGCTATTGGATTGATGGAGACAGAGACAATCGGCAAAGGAGAAATAAAAAAAAAAACAGCTATTTTCAAAAGTTATCTTAAGAATATATCTCGGGCATCAAAATAGCCTACGCAGGGTAGGAAAGCCCACCATGTAAATAAAGCCCAATTTGCTCCAAATGGACTGTGTAGAATGGAAAAGTCAAATGCATGATCCCCTTGATGACATGGGTGGAAAAAGAAAAAGCACATGATCGATCACAGGATTGTATGTTATATGAACATTTGTGGTTGGTTGCAATGTACTTATGCGGGTTCAACCGGGCCCATCCCATGTTCTTACTATTCTAACCAAACTAAGCACTTACATATACCGAATGGAATACAACTGGTGTAGACACTCACCACTGCCACCAACAGAGGGCAGGGCATAGTAATACACACATTGTGGAAGCCACTGAGGATCATGCCATTCTTTCTCTCTCAATACCCTCAAACATGAGCGGCGGAACGGGCACATATACTCGCTGGTCACAGCCATATACGTATTGGACTCATGACCTGATCGTCCGATGGACATGCACGAATCACTTGTGTAAATGCACTTCCTCTCGGTCATATACACAACACACTTTAGGCAAAACATCCTATTGGGAATGGGATCTCCGGTCTATACACTTCCTTTTTGATCGAATACTCCTCAAACTCCACCTAAACCACTTAATTTTTGTAGGACGACAATAGTGCACCATTATCTATGTCATATGATTAATAATTAGGCCTAACGAATTGGGAGGGAGAGACATGAAAGCAGAGAAGAGCATAAAAATGAGGCTGCGAAATTGACAAGTTAACGAAAAGAGAATGCAACCTCCCAATATATAAATCAGACACGCTCTTGCCCAATAACCCCATCCCTTCTCATGGCTTTAACCACCATTCTATTTCTTCTTCTTCTCCCCCTTTGCTACAACTGCACCTCAACAGGCTTCGACGGATGGGTCTCCTGGAATGTCCATAACCATGCTAACAAAGCTTTGCTTCTCTCATCAATGGACACCCAAGTTCTTGATGTCAAGCTCAGAGAGGCAGAGACGAGCAAGTTCAGACTAGTTGTCAGTCAAGACGGTACTGGAAACTTCACCACCATAAGAGGTGCCGTCAATAGCATTCCGACAAGTAACACAAGGAGAGCCATTATTGAAATCAGACCTGGTGTTTATAGGTGCACGCACACGACAACTGTTTCTTCTTCTTCTTCTTATAGCTAATTACTATTTACTAATTACCAATTAAATTAAATTACAGAGAAAAGATTAGCATTCCAAGAACCTTGCCCTTCGTCACACTCTTGGGAGATCCCGCGGATCCGCCCATCATCACCGGAAACGACACCGCATCCGCCGTCGGGAAAGACGGCATCCCCTTGAGGACATTCCAGAGCGCCACTGTTGCCGTCGAAGCCAACTACTTTGTAGCCATCAATATTATATTTGAGGTAATTAATTAATTAATACTTTATATTATCTCTAAAGATATCACAAATATTTGGATATATATAGAATACAGCGGCGCATGAAATAGGGAGTCGAGGGGAGCAAGCAGTGGCGCTGCGGATATCAGGGACAAAAGCGGCATTTTACAACAGCAGTTTCTACGGAGCTCAGGACACTCTCTACGATCACAAGGGTCTTCACTACTTCTACAACTGCTTCATCCAAGGCTCCGTCGACTTTATTTTCGGTCACGGAAGGTCCTTGTATGAGGTCGCATTCATCAATCCAAATATATTAATTACTATAACATTCAACATATATATATATATGTATATGATTTATCAAACATTGTTTGTGTTGCAGAAATGTCAATTGAACTCAATAGGCAAGAAAGTGTCGTCCCTGACGGCACAAAAGCGAACGAGCTCGACGCTCGAAAGCGGGTTCTCGTTCAAAGACAGCGTGATCACAGGCACCGGTCAGGTGTACCTGGGAAGAGCTTGGGGGGACTATTCCAGAGTCGTTTTTTCCTACACTTTCATGGACAAAACTGTCCATCCCCAAGGCTGGAACGATTGGGGTCACCATAACCGTGACTTGTCAGTAATTAACGACACATTATTTCATTCCATATATAATACTATCTTTTTTACACATATATATCGTTTAACTTAACAGGAGAGTGTACTACGGAGAATACAAATGCAGCGGACCTGGGGCTAACTCCACCGCAAGAGTACCGTGGGCTCGAATGCTCACCGATGAACAAGCTTTGCCCTTCATCGGAACTTACTACGTCAATGGCCAGACCTGGCTCATCACCCCTCCCAATTAGAGTAGCTCATGAGCTAGCTAGAAACGCCCGTATGTGAGTGAATTTGGTGTGGGATTGTAATTTGTTGCCAGAACCTCTCCCTGGCTTCTAATTCTAATTAATAAATCCAACACTTTCGTAAAAAAAAAAAACAACGATTCACCACTAAATCATTATCATATATATTTTCCTTAATATATTATTGTCAACGTATGTAATTGAAGCATTGGTGCGGTACGAATTGAAGCAAACTTGGACCATATTAACAACTATTAGTGTCTGTTTTTGTTGTAATATTTCAGTACGGAAAACACGGGTCTTATATATTTTGAATCAAACTCTTCATTCACAACATACATATTTCCCTACTTCAGGATGCGACCAAGTATATGCGATTGAGACATTCGTGCCTTACTAATTGTAAGTAAAGTTTAGGATTACCTATTACGTACGTACGAGGTTGTTCTAGTAATTAAGAACTAGGACAAAGGTTCGGCTATTCTCCATGTCTCCACGTCCTTCCTCAGCTTGGACTCGGGAGGATGATACGCCGTGACGACCAAGCTCCTATTCCCATGTTCGGCAACAAAACAACCCTCCTTGATTGATTTCTTCTTTATCTCTTGATCATGATTCTTCCAACCACCACCACCACCGTCATCGTCGGCCCAGCCCCGCCTGAGCCTCATCAGTGCAGCCAGCAACAAAACTAGTGAAGCCATAACGAAAGTATCCACTTACGTTGCCTATACTAGCCAATTGAGCTCATAACGAATAGGAGTGTGATCAATATATGTAGATGGATATAAGCTACGAGCAAAACCAACACTACATCTAAGATTGGAGTTTGAAGGAATGTGATCAATATATAAGATCGATTCGTAGATGTATGCATATACTTCATTTTATAAGTAATGAGCTGTTTACCTAAGTTCCTAACCACCTTATTGAATTCACGAATTGGGGATATTCGCGTGACCAAAATAAACAAGGCAGGTTCGTAGTTTGGTGATCAAATTACGAATTTACACCTCCGCATGACCAGTTTATTAGTATTTCACACATACAAGTCACCTATATATGCGATAGGCATTTTTGGAAATTTTCCAGCAAATTAATATAAAAATGGATTAAGTAGCTTGATCATGCTGCAATTATGTGGATCTTGAAGTTGATAAGCTTGATGGATAGATTAGGATAAAATATTGTTTCATGCAATTCCTGCCCCTCCGTCTACGTATAAATTTCGTGACAGGTTGGTTATTATCTGATCATTTGTTAATAAATATACTCTTTTGAAGATTGTGATTTAATCTAAAGTTCCAACAATATTTTTAAGACTTGTTTTTTTTTTTCTGTAATGGAAAAGTTATCATTTTAGTGATGAGCTAAGATCTTATTCTCAGAGTCTTACATAGATTTGGAAACCATGTTAAATAACTAATCTCAGTCTCCATTTATCAGTATGAACTTATGTGTCAGAGTTCAATTTACCTCTTTTTGTGAACCCTTTTATGTTGTTCTATTTTCAGATCAAAAACCTACGGTCCATGCATAAATAAAAGTCTAGACAACTCATAATGGTAAAATCTATCCAAAAACTTTCTCGCCTCTTGAGAGCTCTCTCTTAACCTTAGCCGCTCTAACTATGATGTTCTGTTTTGCTCCCATCGTGGATTTGCCCATTGTCGTGGTTCCTTCGGTTGTTACTGTTGCTGCCTCAGCCGGTGATGCCCCTCTTCTACCGTCCTGCCCCTCGCATACCGTTCCTGGTGCTGGGGATAGGAGTCGGCGACAGAGAAAAGCCAAACCCTTAGTTCTGGTTTTGTCTTCCTTTACACCGGTGCTGCCAGTCCTCCCACTCCCTGGCCCAGGAGCATCGGTGGACGTGGCCTCCTTCTCCATAGGAGCAACTGCTCTATCCCCGGCCGCGAAGCCAAGACGAGGGCGACCCTTGCGACGTCCCCTAGCTACGTCCTTCTCACGCAACGTCCTCTTCGGCTTTCCCCCTCCATACCCTATTCCGCCGACCCAACCGTTTGTCCAAGACCTTGCTCTAGCCCCTCCTCCCCCGCCTGGCGCGGTTTCTAGGCCATGACCTTGCTCTGTCCCCTCCTCCCCCGCCCGGCGCGGTTTCTAGGCCAAGACCTTGCTCTGGCCCTTCCTCCCCCGGGCGGCGCGGTTTCTAGGGTTTGCCAAGACCCTGCTCTATCCCTTCCTCCCCCGGGAGGCACGGTTTCTAGGGTTCGCCAAGACCTTGCTTTGGCCCTTCCTCCCCCAGGCGGCGCAGTTGCTAGGGTTCCAGCTCCCCCCACTCTGATCTGATACTAGGTGGAGGGCGCAGGTTTGGAGATGGAACTGGAGCACTCAAAGGGCCGGAAGCTGGAGAACATCAGGACGATCAGACCAGGGCGGGGAACCAGCCCCACCAGGAGGCATGAGAGGCAGGAGGAGCATCGGGGACTGGCCCTAGGAGGGGTCTCATGACGATGTTTTTCCTCCCACCATCACCATTGTTGAGCTCCTAGAGTTTCGACATCCCCTCCCCCACCCCCCTTCGTATTCTATCCTTGCCTATACTGCATCTGTAAGAACCGTCCCCGGCCGATCCCAGTCGAACCGGTAAAATTGGACAAAAGTTGACTTTATTGTGAAGAAGAAGGTGTAAAGCATTTTCTCACAGCACCACGTTCACCTCAACATAATGGTGTTGCGGAGAGAAGGAACCAAACCTTTGTAGGGATGGCTCGCAGTATGATAAAACACAAAAATGTCCCTGCAAAATTTCGGGGTGAAGCTGTAATGACGCCAATCTATATTTTGAATAGAACACTTACAAAAAAGTGTTGAAGGAAGAACTCCGTAGGAGGGCTGGTACCAGAAAAAGCCAAGTGTGGTACATCTTCGTGTGTTCGGATGCAAAGCATACATCAAAGTTTCGGCTCCGTACTTGAAGAAACTTGATGATCATAGCATACATGTAGTCTTCATTGGATACGAACCATGTTCAAAGGCTTACCATTTCTTTAATCCTTGCACTAACAAACATTTGATAAGCCGTGATGAAATGTTTGATGAAGAGTCCGAATGGGATTGGAAAGAAGAACAAGCTGAGAAGACAATGCTTAATACATATCATGTGTGTTGGGACACAAATCTTAATGATGCTCCACAGATTGATGAGGAACAACAGAGTGATACACCAATAATGGAAAATGAGACCATATCTCCAACAAGCTCATCCTCTCAAAGCCTGAGTCCGAAGAAGTTGAGGTCAATTGCAAACATATATGTCGAAACCACGGAAATAGATTCAGCCACATGTTTGTTGCTTGCAGAAGAACCAAGTAATGTAGATGAAGCAAAAATCAGCAAAGAATGGAGAGAGGCAATGAAAACAGAGATGAAATCAATTGGTGAAAACCAAACGTGGGAGCTTTGTGAATTACCAGAGAAGCAAAAGGCGATCGGACTTAAATGGGTATTCAAAATCAAACGAGATTCAGAAGGTAATATAATTAAACACATAGCCCGTATTGTAGCTAAAGGTTATGTGCAGAAGCAGGGGGTCGATTGATGATGTGTTTGCGCCAGTAGCTCGGATTGAGACTATAAGACTTATGCTTGCAACAGCCACTCATGTTGGATGGAAAGTTCACCATATGTACGTAAAGTCCGCGTTCCTGAATGGAGATCTCAAGGAGGATGTGTATGTCACTCAACCTCCAGGTTTCTTGGACAAATCTAAGCCAAATCATGTGTTGAAGCTTAGAAAGGCCTTGTACGGACTACGTCAAACACCTAGAGCTTGGAATTATAAGCTGGATAGAAGCCTTGTCTCTCTTAGGTTTAAAAGATGTCCATCCGATCACGCAGTATACACACGAGTCAATGCCTCAACATTGATCGTTGGTGTATACGTCGACGATCTAATCAATTTTGGTTCGGAGGTACATGATATTATATCATTCAAGGATAAAATGAAAAGTTTATTCAGCATGAGTGATTTGGGGTTGATGTGTTACTATTTGGGTATTGAGGTGAAGCAAACTGAAAATGAAATAACCATTTTTCAGATTGGGTATGCAGAGAAGCTATTAAAAATTGCAGGGTTGGATGATTGTAATATGAGTACAGTCCCTATGGAGCACAAACTCAAATTGAAGAAGGAAAGCAAGAAGGCTCAAACTGATATTACTGCATATAGAAGCCTCGTGGGAAGTCTTCGACATTTGGTGAACACCGGGCCGGATCTTGCTTACTCTGTCGATATAGTAAGTAGGTTCATGCAAACACCAAATGTGGAACACTTAGCTGCAGTCAAGCATATCCTGAGATATATAAAAGGTACGAAGAAGTTTGGTCTTGTTTATAAAAGGACAACCACAAAGGCTCGGATAGTCGGATTCAGCGATAGTGATCTTGCAGGAGACACCAATGACCGAAAAAGTACAACCGGTGTGGCGTACTTCATCGGTTCAAGCTTGGTGTCATGGGCTTCGCAAAAACAGAAGGTAGTTGCATTGTCGTCTTGCGAAGCAGAGTACATAGTCGCGACGACTGCAGCTTGTCAAGGTGTGTGGTTGGGAAGACTCAAAGCTAATATGCTGAATGAGGAGCTTGAGACAGTTTGTTTGAAAATTGATAACAAATCCGCGATTGCATTATGCAAAAAATTTGTTCATCATGAGCGGAGCAAACATATAGACACGAGGTATCACTTTATTAGTGATTGTGTAGAAGCTGGAATCATTAACATTGAACATGTTAGCTCTGATCATCAATATGCAGACATTCTCACAAAAGCATTGGGACGGGTCAAGTTTGAAGAGATGAGGAGCAAGCTTGGAGTGGAAGACATCTCCTTATACTAACAAGATTAAGGGGGGGTTTGTTGGAGTTAATCTTGTTTTGCTAGAATAAAGACTGAATTGACCACGTCTTTCAGTTACTTACGTTTATTTCTTTATTCCTTTTCATTAGCTTTTATTATAGGCAAATGTAACTGCCATTAGCCTTTTCAATTTGTTGTCATGTTCTTTCAGTATAAATAGAGAATTGCAAAACCAGAACAAATCATCTATGAGCAGTCAAGTTTCCTTTGTCTTTGATTCTGTCAATTATATTTTCAAGTAACAATGAGCCCTCACCGAAAGGGATGCAGAGGGTGTTTCACAAGTTCATATCAATGATTCAGGCTCTGATTCTTGGTACTGAAAAGGTACAAGACATGGAAATTATTTAGTAAGACAGGCATACATGGAATCCGAGTAGAAGGGATGATTTTTGGAAACGCCTATTGTCGTGACCCTGAATCAGAGGGTATGGTTTTGGATTTGCTATGCAAAACCTACCCTTATTATCGTGACCCTAAATCTGTGGAGGCCTTAATTGTAAAGGAATATCTGAAGTGGATGGTTGTTAAAAGATGGACTCGAGGTACTGTGGAATCAGACTATTTAAAAGTGGTTCTTGCAGTTAACAGTTCTGAAAAGTTGATCTCGCCTCTTGAAGGGGTAATTGATGATTGCAAGGACATTATGAGGTAATTGAACAAAAGAGTTATGAGTCATGTCCGTAGAGATGCGAATCGGATAGCTCATAAGCTAACCGAAAGCGCTTTAAAGTCTTCCTCGCATCATATCTCTTGGAGTATCTCTCTAAAAACGCTCCCAAAACTCTCTCTTCACAAATCAACCCTACCTCTTTTCCTCTGTCGCCGCGGGTGATGGCCCTCGGCCCTTATGGCCAGGACATCGTCGGTGGGTTCTCCTCCCTTGTTAACCCCCTTTCTCCCCCTCCCACTTTGTCTGGATGATTTGTGAGTTTAGGTTCCAGATCTGACTTCTCAGATCTGGTCCATTCTTGTCACCGTTAGCCTCGTCGTTCAAGTGGTCGTTTCCCTTCTCCTATTACGCTCTCTTGGAATTGCCTTACCTCGCTTTGTGCCCTTCAACTCTTTTCTCTGGCGGTGGAGGATCTGAGGAGGAAGATACAAACTCGCCCTCGGGTTCGCCGTTGAGTGTTGGCTCCGGTGGGCTTCCGTCCGGAAGTTGAGCAGTGCGTGGAGCAGTTTCTTCCCTGGCGCTAGTAGATCTGAAGGTGCTGGGCTTTTTCCTCGGGTCGTGTTCACCCGTCGCATGCTCAGATCTATTCCCCGCTTCGTCTTCCGGAGACAATTTTGGGGTGGCCTGAGCCCGATTCGTCCTGTTGGTGTTGGCCTCAGGGTGCGCGGTCTCGGAGCACAGTCGGAGTGTGGTGGTTCGATCTACGGTCCTGGTGGCTTCCTCGTCCTAACCTGGTGAGCTTTACTACTTTGTTCTCCTTCTTCTAGTTCTCTCCTCTCTCTCCCCTGACCTGTGTTGCCGGGGATTCACGGTGTGCCGGTAGTGGCCACCATTGTTTGGTCGTGTTGATCTGGCCGGTTGTGGCCCTGTTCTTGAGGAGAGACTGGAGGGGAGTCCTGGGTTGGTAACTTTTCAGGTTCTTTGGTCGAGGTCCGGATGCAAATGGGTGCTGTGGCGAGACTTATTGCTTCAATTTGGGGTTTGGAGGCATTAGTTTTCTTTGTTTTTTGTTTTTATCTAGTTCTCGTCTTAGCCCTTGTTGGATTTTGTTTTATGTTAGCTGGTTAAATTTGGTTAGCCCTTGTTGGCTTAGGTTGTGCTGATTGTTGATCTAGTGTATAGGCTTTTTGTTTTCGATCTTCTTAGTTTGCTTCATGTTGGAAAAATTTGGGGAAGAAGCCCTGATCTATACCCATACAATGGGAGTTGTTTTTCTGGTTCTGAGGTGCTCTTAAGCATGCTCTATTATGTTTCTGGAGGGATTATCATTGGCCTTGTCTTCATGTCGAAGACCTAGTCTATCTATAAAATAATTTGTTGATCAAAAAAAAACCTGAAGCGCTTTTGTTTGGAAGTCTGTATTTGTCACGCCCCAAATCCGGTTTTGACCGGACTCGAGACGTGAACTAAAGTGATAATAAGAAAAATAATAAAAGTAAATTTAAATGAAATCAAACTCCGAATTTAGTTCCAAGATAAACATGAATCTCTGAAATAAAGTCTGATAATACTAGTCAAAATTCAAGTCCAAAGAAATAAAGAAAATGTTTAATACGAAAATGGAGATACGTCTCTACTACATGTAACCACCCGGACCCTCAATGAGCTCCCGAGCCCTGAGACGACCTCTAAGCCTACTCACCAACGAAACCTGTAAAACAGTAAAAACAGAGGGGGTGAGCTTACGCTCAGTAGGAAAAAGTAGTAAAGGGAAAAAGGACTCCAGCTTCGTCACCAAAATTCTCGATTAATACATTTACTAAAAGACAACACAATTAGAGATCAACAGGAATACTACTTATTCGCCAATAGAAACAAACTAAATAAACACATGAATACCGAAATATAAGATAGTTAAACCACAAGACTCCGACCCATACACGAGCTCAACATATCGTACTGGAAAGCACCTCGGCCTAGATATCTTCCCGGAACACACGGCATCGGGGTGAAACAAATACATCATACTGAAATACCCATCGGTCTAGATGTCTTCCCGGAACACACAGCATCGGGGTAAAACAAGTCTTCCCGGAACACGTAGCATCGGGGTGAGACAAATACATCATACCGGAATACCCATCGGTCTAGATGTCTTCCCGGAACACGTAGCATCAGGGTGAAAAAAGTCTTCCCAGAACACGTAGCATCGGGGTGAGAAAAATACATCATATCGGAATACCCATCGGTCTAGATGTCTTCCCGGAACACGTAGCATCGGGGTGAAACAACATAATACACATATCGGACCGGCACACCCCTCGGTCGGATATCTTCCCGGAACAGGTAGCATCGGGGTGAAACAACAATACACCATACCGGAAACGCACTTCGGCCTAGGTGTCTTCCCGGAAACACACATCGGGGCAAGTAAACAAACAATAACACACAATACCAAACAAAACACGTTACATCGAACTCATCTTACCAACCAAGCTTACCGACACAACTTACCAAACACGTCACATCGGTCTATCATTCACCTGATCATCTCACAAGGTACAATCATATCACATTCAACACATCCACTCAACCAATCATGTCACGGAGCAACCATTCATATCACAATCATCATATTTCATATAGTTTAATATGATTCCTAGACTAACCAAAGGACATACTTTACACCGGCCTTTAAGGACTATTAAACACAATCAACACAACCAACAATCAATCCTAAGGCTCGACATGGCCACATGTGAATCTACAGCACGACAATTCCCATAATTGAAAGCGGTTATTCTAGTGAATCACATCCTACATGCGAACTAAGACTCTTCTGGTTATTAACATCCTATATGCATACTATTAGCATTCTTTAAATAAAACCGATAATTACTACTCTTTCCTACCTCAAGTGTTCTCCAAAGCTTAGTCCCACGAACGTCTAGTAGTCCCCTCCTCCGAGCTCGAAAGTAATGACGTCTAGGATCATAATTTAATACTAGAATTAATACACAATCAAAGCGGTTTATAAAGAGAAAATACCTAAATTTAATTCCCAAAAGGTTCGGTTTTAGATACTTCCTAAGACCCAAAAACGACGAAAAAGGGTCCAAAAACTCAACTTTTGATCTGTCATGGCTCGGGTTACGGAGCCGTGAAGACCCCCGTCACGGATGACGTCACGACTTTCGTCATGGAGCCGTGACGTCTTCCGTCACGGTGCCCGTCACGGATCTATGACGGGTCTGACTGGTTCTGTCCTTCTTTTTCCTCCAGCTCCCTTTTCCCGAAAATAAACCTCAAAACCTCCATTTTTAACCTCTAAATTCCCCAAAAACAGCAACATAAACTCCAAAACTCCAATACCCATAATGGGTTTCATCAAATCAATTGATTTCTACTTAAATCAATCACTTCCTTCTCAAAACCCATCATCTAACAACATAAAGCTTAAAACCTAACTAGTTCAAGCAATTTCCATGGAAACCCATAGCTTGAAATGTATTGAAATGAGATTGTGAGAGCTTACTTACCTTTGGAATGATGAGATGATGAAGATGGTGAAGTTTTGGGAAGATTTGGTGAAGAAATTGCCTTAAAGGAGCTCCTTTCCTTTTACTTCTTCTTCAAGCTTCAATGGAAGCTCTCCCTTTGCTCATCCTTTGTAAATTTCGGCCACACCTCAAAAAGTGAGCTGAAATGTGACCCAAAATGGGTCTTAAACCTAAGTGAGAAGTCCCTAAAAAGCCCCCTTGCTCTTATGCTCTCAAGACCAACTAGTGAGGGTCAAATGGGTCCTTTTGGCCCATTTTCTTCCCTTCCAAGCTAACATGGACAAGGGTCCATGTAGGGACCACCTCCACATAATAAAATCTCAGCTCAATTAATTTAATTAGGCTTATTTTGACCGAAAATTGACTTTTTTCGTAAAAACTGTCAAATGAAAGTAAATGATCCAATTAAGCTAACGACGGCTAATCTTTTTTTTGGGTCCCGAAAAGGTTCCGAATGACTCCCGGAATCGTCGGTTGATTTTCCAACCGAAAGTCAAACTTTACCAAAAATCACCAATTAAACCGGAAGCGGTTCTTACAGTATTGAACCTGAACTGTTTGCCTGAACTCATTCAAGAGTTGTTGGCTTTTGATTCCCAATGATATCGATGTATTCCTCGACAACAAAAAAGTGTAACAGTCGTCAACCTGTTAGAATCCAAATAGACTCCGATAACTTTCGTTTCTCTTGTCAAGTTGTCATACTATAACAGCAACGGTTGCAATATATAGTATTCAATTACTCATTTTCTACGAAGAACTATTAATATATCTTATATATGTATACATATATGTGTCCTACATCATCAACACCATGTGGTTTAACTATTTATGCGTTTGGTATCTCCGGCGGCGGCGTTGACCTTGAACTGATCCAAACGACAATCTCCCAAGCGGAGTGAGTAGGCGGCATTCTTGAACTCGCCCCAGGTGAAGCCTTTCTTGTAGCCGCTCGGCTTTTCCGGCGAAACCATCGCCGGAAGCGGAGAGATCAAGGCGTCGAGCGGCGGCGCCCCGAAGTAGACCATGGAGAGTCTCGGCTTGGCGCTCGTCAAGTTGGCCATGGCCCTGTGGCGGACGCTGAGGAGGCGGCCGTTGGTCATGGACTGGAGGGCGTCGCCGACGAGCACGTAGAATGCGGAGGGGTCGGGTGGGACCTGGACCCACAAGCCGTCGTGTAAGGAGATCTGGAGGCCGGCCACGTCGTTGGATCTGAGGATCGTCAGGATCTGAGGGTCGGAGTGCTCCCCGAATCCTATCCGTTGCTGCTGGTGGCCCCAGCTGTCGTTGATTAAATGATTGGAGAGCGATGGAGGGTAGTGATTGAGCCTCAGCACCGAGTCGCTATCGACGTCCCTCAGCAGCCGGCTGAACACTGACTTGTCTGGGACCCACATCCCCTCCGCTATCAGATCAAGTAGTTGGCATGCTAGTCCCTTCACAGCTCCCGTGTACTCGTTCACAGCGGAACTGCAAAAGTCAAGCTTATGTTAATAAAGACCAACTCCTAATTATGATATTTATGAGGGGTCCAAATCCAATAACAACAACTCATGTACTTGCTTCCCAATCCCAATTCATTCCATTCTCGGCAAAGCACAACATGTACTAGTTCGTGTCACCAAGGGCTCGATTGTCATTATTACACTACGTGAAAGAGAAAGAACGTAACAGTATGAGACACAATGTACCATAAATGTCATGTCTCGTAAGGACAAGACAAATAATTAATAACGTAATATCACAACGTGTGTGAACTCTTTTTTTTTATTTTTTTATTTACGGTACCTGAAGTTACGAGGGTCGTGTGGTGATATAGAGTCGGATCTGTCGGAAACGGTGACGGGATCGGTGTGGAGGAGGAGGTACTCGAGCTCGCCCTCGTCGCCATTGAGGCCAATGTTCTTGCTTCCGTATCCGAACGGCGCCGCCGGCCCGGCTCTCCTCTTCTCCGCCGCCGGCTTGGCGAAGAACTCGCGGCCCTGCTCCTCCAGCCTCATCGCTACCTCCGCCGGGACTCCGTGGTTCACCACCTTGAAGAACCCGAAGTCCTCGCATGCCCTCGTCACCACTTCCGACAGATTTGATCCCGACATGAGATCGACGGTTGGGATCCCAACCGCCCTCGTTTTCTTGCTCCTCGTCATCGAAGCCACAACCATGTTTCGATCGTGAGTTTGAAAGTATTGTGCTTTTGAGATGTGCTATTGTGGTTTTCTTCGGACATTGATGCCGCTATATATATAGACACGCACATTTATATAAACATGTGTGTCTGTTTTTCTTTTCGGAAACAGAGGGCGGTGATTGATGCTTTTTATATTTATTATATTATAAAAAAATTAAAAATAACGATGGAGAGGTCAGAGGTGGAGTTTGGGTGCGCGTGGGGGAGAACGCGAGCGGGTTTGGTTGATATAGGTGCGGAGACAAGCCTATGGTAGCGGCTGTTTGTCCCCCTTTAATTACCAACGCTTTTCACCAGCGTGTGGGCTCCAGACTCTTGATTCAAAAACATTAAAATTATGATTCAATTAATTGATTAGTCAATTCCGGCTCCTCTATTCTGATCCGATACTAGGTAGAGCTTTACTTCAGCTCCCTGACTCGTTGTTGTTGGAAGTTTTACCAGAGCGTTCTAGTCCTATGGATATCGGAGTTCGCAAGGATTTGGGTGAGAAGGAGGCGGGTGTTGCTGCTGCTGGTGTAGGCCAGGGCACTCTGAAACGGTCTGCAGCTGGAGCACCTCGAAAGGAGCAGGAGAGGTGGGGAAGCAGCCCCGCCAGGAGGAATGAGTGGTACGCCGTGTATCAGGGACTGGCTCTAGGAGGGCTCCATGTACGATGTGTTGCCTCCCCCTTTCACCATTACCGTCGAGGTCCCTCATGATCTTCGGTATCCCATTCCCCCTCTCCGTCTTCTATCGTGGCCCATGAGGCATCTCAGCTCAGTGGTAGCTGGGACATCCAATACCGTCAGTGACGGTTATACCATAAAAAGAACTGTGACACTATTGTGTCTTTTGTCTGTTTTTAGTCTTCTTGGTCAGAAAGTTATTCCTGATACACTCAGATGTACGTGATTTAAATTAATGAATTGCATTCTTCGCTCAAAATAAATTTGATTAGTCCATCGAAACAATGCAGGTGAAAAGTATAGATTATAATAATGGAAAGGTCAAATTAGTCAATAATATAACCACGTGATACAATAATTTCAACAACAACCCCTTACACAAAGTCACGGAGTCATCGAATCTGGATATGTTGTAACCGACTCTTCATTGCTTGCCCCCGATTTAAGTTTATCCGAAAATAAATAAAAAGTTCTCATCTACCTCGAGCCCATGAAACAATTAGAAAATAGGATTAGTTAATAATGAGAGTATCGTTGACTATTAATGTGACAATAAACTGCCAATACACGCACATGGTTCTCGACCGCCCCTCGATTAAGAAACTCAGCTAACTGCTTTCTTGGTCCCTTTGCAATTTATTTTATTTATTCTCTTCTAAAATATTCAAACTTCAATTTATTACAAACCATGATAGCGTTTAAGTAAATATATACCACCTGCATGAACGGCGATTAGTTAATAGCATTCTACATTTTAGTATGTAATGTGCCACTACTCTATAAGAGTGACATATTCAAATATTACCTTTCTTTAATAGACACAAGGACGGAGTATTCAAAATATCGTGTATGTGAAATACCGTGTCTATCATGACATCACGTCATACTCAAAATCTCCTATTAGATCATTTAAGTAAAGCATTGTAATTTTATATCTTCCAAATAATCATTAGAGAGACGCATTGTGAACCTGTATCTTTCATGCTACTGATTGACATGATTTTACTTGAATGTGATGGTTAACCGGTATATAAGCTAGGTAGACACGGTATAATTACGGATTTCTTAAACTTTATCTTTAATTTGGGAGCTTATTTGTTCAAAAATTCTAAAGATATGAACTCTCTCTTCCTTATCATTTTTTCGATATTTTTTTTATTTCCATCCTCACTATACTTTGTGAAGGTTTCGAATGGATTATTTCGTTCATTTAGACGAGCTTTCAGTTCAAAATTTGTTCATATTAGTTTTGATATAATAATTATATAATGATTTCAATTAATTTGGTGAAGTAGTTATATGTTTTAGTTAGTTATTCTATAAATGTAATAGAAATAATTGTTAGGTGATCAAGATCAAGTTAGTTTTTTAGAATTTTCTATTACTATTTTTTATTTATAATTAGTTAGCTCTCTTATCATTGCATCTTATTAACTCTTACTACTGCATCTTATTAACTTTAGGTTTGGGGAGATGTCGACTTTCAGTGATTTGGTATAGCTGGCACCTCAGTCACAACCGCATTATTATCACTGGTCTCTAGTTAGCAAGGGTTTTGAGAACGGACCTCCTTGACTTGGGATCTCGGATTTTCTTGTTGTCCTCTAAGGACCGGATGTTTAGGCGACAATTGGCTGGCGATCAAAAGATGGTTCGCCTCTAGTTCTTTTTTTTTCTCCGATTGTGTGTACCAGGTTCAGCTTGGAGGACGATTTATTTGGTTTGATATTATCGTTCTCTCTATTGTGTGTTCGAACCACGATTCCATAACTGAGATAGTTGGGAAGTTCGGTACGCTCATCACCATTCATCATTTCCCCTTCTCATCGTCTCAATCGTTCAGGGATGACACTTGTCCACGTCCAAGACACACTAGCAGGCAGGAAGTTGCTTGCGACTAATGGTCTGGGTTTTTGTGTCGACGTGTTTCTCAAGCCATCATTAATGGATACCATCCCTTCATCTTCTTCAGAATGGGGTGATTGCTTTGTGGTTTAGGATTGCCGGGAAGAATAATCCTCCGACTCCGACCTCCAAACTCTTCGGCTCCCTACTGGAGTATCCGCTCGTCACACCCTCCATAGTCGGGCATATCGCCCCTCACCCTAGTGATATTTTTAGTGCTGATAAGTCTCTATGATCTCTGGACACCAAGCATGACTAGCGGGCATACATGGTTTCAAATGAATCTGAGTCGGACAAGACTTCTATTACAAAACTTTACGGTGGGTTAAATTGTGCGCTTGTTTCTCTTCCTCATCGACCACTACCGCCTATACAGGTTGACTTTTGAAATTTCCCTCCCGAGCCGGATATATATTTGGGGTTCTCCTCATCCTTGGTCGATAGATACATAAGGGAGAGCATTACCCACACTATTGCGTTATTTTTTGAGGATTTGGGGGCCCGCTACAGATAATTAACTAAAGAGCGTTTTAGGAAGATAGTGGCGGTCAAGAGCACTCAATACAATAGCAGAGTCCTAGTCCCATTGGGATCACATGATCTTGTTTCTTTAGTTGTACTATTTTTTGGCTTTTATTGTAACCTCTGCTCTTTTTTTAGTGACTGGGTTCTTTCTTTGTATTTGTCGCTTCATTAATATATTTATTTCTTTATGATAACAAATAGTTAATAATCAGTTAAGTACGTGATCATTTATAGTTTTTCTATTAGAGGAACTGATAAATGATTAGTTGAATGATGATTATTTTTGGAATTGTGGAATTAAAGTTGGTGTGAGGTCATAACATAGTTTAATTGTTGTGTGTATTGTTTGAGTTTTGTAGAAGTCAAATGAGTTTTTATTATTTTGGAAAATAGGAAATTATTGATCGAAGGTGGATGAATTTTGTTAGATGAACTCGCATATATGGAGGGTGTGGGAGAAATTTGACGTTTTTTAAAAAGAATATGACACTATTTAATTATCAATATAGATTTTCGTGTATGAAGTTTACCAACAAGAAGTTAGGGAATCCTCGTAGTATTTACTTCATTTTTTGAATTACGAAATTATGCAAACATACAAAACATGGGCCGAACATAGTGAAGATGATCAGCTTCACCATGGTTATGCAGTATTGTTGCATATGTGGACTGGAAGAACTCAAATATTTTCATTGCTTTGTTGGAGCGGTTTGATGTTGTGGTTTTGAAAATGCAACACTACAGGTCGGCCTGTTGCATAGGGCTACCGTGTGTGTTGTTTATGTTCCTTTTAGCTTCCCCTTGAAGGAAGAGGTTGAGTTATAAATTCTTCTTTCCGCTTTTAAAAAAAGACTTGAAAAAAGAAGAAGAACTTCTTTCATCTAGTAGGCGGTTCTCCAATCCATTAGGGATAATCCCACAGAAGTATTAAACTATTTATGTAGTATATTGACATTGTGACATCATTTCATGTCTGGAATGACATTCCTCTAACCAGCGAAGTGGATAGTGTTGATGAGATATTTTTAATGAGTTAATAACTCGAAAATTACAACTAGTTAATGAAATATCAAGAAACTATATTCTATAACTTCTCAACTTCACGTAATGTGTTTGCTGTTTTTTCAAAATATTGGCTTCCATAATGATGAATGTAAATGGTATATAAGATCAAATTCGATTTTCATGGTCTGTGTAAGTGGATATGCGATAAGGCTACCAGTTCTGGAAGTATGTCATACATGAGTAGATCCAAAACTAGAAAAAAAGAGTACGAGACCCGCCTCTCTTATTAGGGGGTTTCGCCATCATGTTGAAGAGTGGGAGTGACTACTCGCATACTTCAATGAGAATACTTTTAATGTGGCTCCTACAACCTCGACCACCACGCCGCTGGCATCCCCGCAAATGGAGCTCTCCACGTTTGGAATACTTGTCCCCTCGGTGCCCTTACTAATGCCCCCACACCCTCCATCTGGTTTCATCCGTTAGGTGAGATGAAGACGCGTAAACCAAAGGCTTCTCCCACTGTCTCTCATTCATCAATCACTCTGATGATACATCTAGTGTCGTGCCCTCACTCCTTAGAACTCGTAACCATGTTATCCTCATCCTTAAAAAAAGTGATCTTCGGGGGATAATTCGGGGATCTCTGGTTGGAAGGACCTGGTTATGAGGGCTCGTCGTCGTTTAGGTTTAATGACCCTAACTCGGGAGTCTCAAGTCACTGCCTAGCATTTCCGACGCTGGGAAGTCTTGTTCCCATTACTCTAGGGGTGTCATCTCTGACCTCGGAAGGACCTGATTTTGTGAGTTCGATGGCACTTAGGGATGGTGCTTCGCTTAAGGAGCCGAGATCATCTATGGACACCCTTCAGGCCGACCTCTCGGCTTGTTCCTACTTGAGGAGGAGGCCATGGAAATTGTGGTGCCTTACACTCCGGCAAATCCCAACATCGTTGTTCGCTAGCAATAGGGTATGGTTGGTCGAGTGCTTTCCCCAAGGCCACCCCATAAGAATTTTATATTTAAGATCCTCACGTGTGAATGGGATCGATCAGCGTCAAGATTGGCGGTGAACGACCTAGGCCCTGGTACATTTAATTTCTACTTCACCAGCCAGGAAGCTCGGGCATGGGTTCAATACAATGAACCATGGTGTTTCAATGGGTATCCGATCCTGTTAGTGCACATTGTGAGCCCCACGGCTCGGGATCTTCCCACATTGGACCAGATCCAATTTTGGGTGCATGCACGAGGTCTATCGACAACGGTCCAAATGAAGGCAACGAGAGAGGTCATTGGAGCGACTCTTGAGGGATGTATGGACGTTCCCTACGACCAATAGGGCCTTTATTGGGGCGGGACCGTCGAGGTCATGTTTTGGATGAAGCTTCATCAACCGTTACGCCGGTCCATAATCATGAGGTTTCAGGAATTTAGGGAGCCAATCCAGGTCACCTTGACCTACGATCGACTCCTCATATTTTGTTTCAACTATGGCCGGATCGGCCACCAGGTTCGAGACTGTGTTCTGGAGATGCCAGGAATCCCGCAGTTTGATTATGCTCTCCTTGAATACAAGCCCAAGACGATGGAAAAGTCTTATGCTACGGACTATGGGAAAACACTAGCCCATCCAACTGGGTTCGAGCCACTGACCCCAGATATCGCTCCCGGCGTCTCGAGGAATGGGGCCAATTGTAACCCCAAATACCCTACTTAACCCTCAGGTAGTGGTGGAACAACGGGGGTCGTCCAGGGCGACGCTCGTGGGAGGGTCGGTTAAGTTTACCTCATTTGGGACGCTGTTTTCCCATCTGGGACGCTGCCAAATGGGTCGCTGCTAGTCACAACAAGGATGTTGCCGACCTCATCTGTGACACCGAAAATGAAGAGGGACACTATAGGGGAACCTCGTGAAGATCAGGCGAGGGATGAGAAACATCCCGCCAAAACAAATGATATACAACCGTGGCTTCAGGGACATATCTAGGGAGGGTCCCTGGTTAAACCGATCCTACCTATGTTATTGATGAGGTCAAGTTTGGTCGCACTCCACACGACGAAAAGATTCATCTCCATGGGATCAAGTAGCGTTCAGGCACCACCTTGAGTAGTCCTTTGTGGCTTTTTACAAACCGTGTCAAACGGTCACTCTATCTCATAGTTTCTTGTTTGGAGACCTTCTGGGGCCCTAAACGTTGTAATGACTCTTTTTACGTATTAATAAAAAATCCATACTTTTCGCTCTAAAAAACCATCATAATCGTAATATATTATAAAAATTATCATTCAAATGAATGTGTGATCAAAAATTTGTGTCAAGAAACAATTACCTTCCCTCATTTGTTTTCTGTCTTTAAATTTGCTTCAATAAATTTCAAAAAATAGCATATCTATCCTAGTTACAGTGTGTAGGTTTAGAGCATGTACAATGCATCGAACCGGATGATCAAACTATATGCTGACTGTGCAAAATTATGGTTTGCAGACCTTGAAATAAACTCTGCTCCATAGTGGTACAAACCGGATAGGGGCCCAGATTGTAAGTGGATGCTAGATTGAATTTTTGTTGATTTAATTAAATGTTTTATTAAAACAGTAAACGTTTATAAAATTGAAATAAATTTGGTAAAACTTATTAATAACAACATAGCTTAAAATAAATTTTATTCATCCCCGAATAATAACATCAAGTACACAATTGTTGCATATAAAAAGATATTTTCACTAATCGTTGGGATTGAAATGCGCTCCAAATCGACCTCATATGTGCTCAATAAGGTCATTTTGTAGTTGTCGGTGGGTGGAATCATTTGTGACACTGAGTCGAGTGTAAAAACGTTCTTGGTATGACAAGGGACCTCCTCGGTGCCATCGTTCTAGTGGTCTCCATTGTGGCATTTCTGGAGGAGGTCGAACAACAATTCGTCATCTCCATATTCGTACCGGTCGCGTTCATCCCCTACAATCATGTTTTGTAGAATGATACAAGCGTGCATGATATCAACCACAACGAAATTGCTCTAAACATGAGCGGGACGGGAAATGATGTGTCACCGTGCTTAAAGAACTCCAAATGCCCATTCAATATCTTTCCGAGCACCTTCTTGGCCTTAGCAAACAATATCTGTTTGTTATTATATGGATGCCGAATAGACTTCACGAACCGACTCCACGATGGGTAAATGTCGTCCATCAAATAATAAGGTCGTTTGTACCGATGGCCGTTGATCTCGTACTCCACGGTAAGCTCACATCCCAAGAAATCATCATGGAACAAATGGTTGTTATTGAGGAAATTGATGTCGTTGTTCGACCCAGCCATCCCGAAAAAAGCATGTCAAATCCATAAATCACGGGACGCTACAACTTCAAGCATAATGGCACTTACCCCGTGGTGATCTCCCCGGCCATTGGCTCCTTGCGATGCGGCTGAGAAATTCTTTCACTCCCAATGCATGCAGTCAAGACTCCTAATCATGTCGGGGAACCCTCGGTTGTATTCCTCTCAGAGTAATTGGGCCAAGTCCTCCGGTGTGGGTGCACGCTCGTACTCAACCCTGAATACCTCAATGATGGCCTTGTAAAATCTGCGTAAACATTCGAGTATTTTACTTACCCCAATTCGGTCGAGCACTCATATGCAAGCATCCGTATCGCGGTGGAACACTTCTGGTGCATTGATAACCTCAACCGTCCCACAGCGTCCGACTTGTGAATGAAGAAATTGTCATGCTCCGCTACCTTGTCCATCACCCGTTCAAAAAGTGGCCAGCACATACGAAACCGTAGTCTAAACATAGCCGGCCCATACAGGGGCTAATCGGCAAAATAATCCTTTATTAGTTGGTCGTGGGCTTCGATACGAACTTTGGGAATCTCTCATCGGTAAGTTTCCCCACGTTCGATCCTCTACCTCACAACGTTGATCCTTGGCATTACTCTCGGTATGCCTCTCTCAACCCTTCGCTGGAGTCGTTATTCAACTAAACAAACTCATTTCTGCTGCAAACTCCTCATATGATGGACCGTCATCGTTAGACATTTTGTAACGAGATTGAGGAGAGAAATTTGGTACAAAAAAGTGTAAGAAAGTTGTAGAAGTGTTGGTAGTTTGAAAATGAGGTTGGAGGTATTTTTAGGGTTAGAATTTATGGGTTATACGAATTAAAAAATTACCCTTGACTTCCGACTGTTGGCAACGGTCGAAATTTTTTTCTTCGAAATACCATGTGTCACGCCAGGATCGAATGGCGCTGCAACCCGGGTCGTCGCAGGTCACTGAACGAACCGCATTTTTGTGGTTCACGGGCCACAAAAACAACGCTAACAAAGCTCAAAACGCATCGTCCCGCAAACCACAAAAATACGATTCGGTTCGCTGGTCGCAACACCGTCTGCAGCGTTGTACGAGGTCTTACACATTTAACTTAAATATTCTGTCCCTGTTATGGTGATTGAATAATGATTAGAAGTAAAATAATTACGGGCCTAAATCTGAGGGTTGGGTCTCCCTCAGACACGACCCTTGTTTTCTTGGACAAAAGCGAAGGCCGGCTTTGGATGGACCTTGTTCAGCTTGTAGGCCACACCCACCATTAATCAATTAATGCCTCTTGTTGACGTATTTTTAAAATATATATATATAATAAGATTAAACAATTTATTGCTCTGCCCCTAGGCATTTCTGATCTTCATTTGACACTTAGGATCCTTAATAAGGTATCTCTGCCATGCATTATAATTTTTTTATCACAATACTTTTATCTTTTGTACCAACCCATTTTCATTTTCTAAAAACTTAAATTATTAATTAGTTGAACTAACCTTTTCATTCTTTTTTGTTTATTCCATTTTTTAACAAAATAATTCATGTTGGTGACATGTTTGATTGATGGACTTGCATTATACCTATGATACACTCTGAATCAACCCTCATTGACTCATTTAGCATATGCCTATTCATATTCCACATTGTTATGTTTTAAGAGAAGTCTTTTAGTATTAGTGGGATGACAAATTGATTAGAACTTAATGAAGATTTAATATTTTCGATCAATTTAGAAGTAAGCTCGAAATCTTTAACTTTATGGGATCAAATGATAATATGTTGGTTTTCGATCAAAACAAAGATGGGATAAAATCGAGGTACCTGAAAATGCATAACCCAAGTTGTCATTCCTAAACAATATCACTGTAAAAAGTTATATAGAAGATCATGAGGTTGCATATTGTACTGATCTTTCGATCCAACCATGAAAATGAGACATAATTAAAGTCAAATGAACAGGTCTAACCTTGAGCTTTATGTGTCAAAATTCGGTAACATTTTGTTCATAAATTAATTTTATTGATAGAGTTGGCCTTGCATGTTGTACGGACCACCCTAAAATGTAGCAACAGTTAAGAGGCTAAAGGTTTTCTTTTTTTGATCAGCAATTTTTTTTTATAAAAGAACCAGGTTTCCAAAGTGGAAAACAAGGTCAAGGGCGAACCCTCAGTTACAAACAAAGAGCATGTCATATAAGCACCTCAAACCAGAATACACCAAACCTAAACATTGGGTATAACACATGTCTAAATACCTAGATATAACTCACATTAAGCAAACCGAAACCAAACGAACAAATGGGTTGTACCAGGACTCTTACCAAAGTAGATTTAACAACCATTAAGTAAACTATTGTCAACAAAGACAAAACAAATACCAAAGGTCTATTACACCCGGATTTATCAAACATGAAGCCCACAAATATTTCAGGACAACAAAATCAAAGTCCTAAAACGAAGAAGAAAATAGCAAACTATCTCATCGGGACAAAACTACTCAACGAGTAAAAAGGTAACCGACACGCTGGCAGTCAACATTGCTGATCAGCAGAGATAATCCGGTGTTCAGGGCCACCGAAACACTTACACCCTAATTGCTAAATCCAGACGATTTCACAATAGGCCTATGGCCCAAACCACCTAAAGGGTTCTTGTTGGTTCTAAACAAAACATATCAACTCTACTGCGATCAATATGCTTAATGGTTAAAAAATTCGAGTTTCTGACTCTTTTTTGTGTGCTTCATGATAGCAAAATTTGGGTGTTAGACCTTCTCCTTTTATTCTTTTTGCGCTTCATGTTTGTAATATTTGGTTATTTAGACCTTCTTTGTATGGTTTGCTCCCATATTGGGATGCCGAGATTCCTTGTATAGGAACGCTATTTCATGTATCAGGTTACTCCCCTTGTTGGGACTCTCTTGAGGCTGAGCTGATAGGTCAGCGCTCGACACATTCACAGGTATGTAGCTAGGCATTATCATGTACTCTTTTTCTACCTCTAAAGAGGTTTAATTTAAATTTGCATTCGCCGATAAAAAAAACTTCATTACGATCAAGCCGAGAATGCACATGTCAGTATTGGTCTATCCATCCATATCTAGCATTGATCTCATATGAGTTCGATACATATTCAATATTGATCTGTTTTTTTTTGTTAGCCCTATATCTACTACAAATTTCTTTTTTCTATTATAAAAATAATAGATTTTCAATTCAATGCTCTTACTCATTTTTTATCTTAATGAGAATTTTTTATAAAAGAGTCGAGCATCAATCAAATGTATATCTAAATTTATCTACAATATCTAAGATATAATATTTAGCAAATAAATCTATAAATAAGTTATAAAATAAATAAATTAAGGGTTAATTACCTTTTTTACCCTTTCTCTATCGGTAACATGTTTTTTGTACTCCTTCGTTTGTAATGTTCAATAACAGTCCATCCGTTTTGGTAACTATCATTCTATTGGTAACATGTCTTTTGTACTCTTGCGTTTTGTGATGTTCAATAACAGTCCCTCCGTTTTGGTAACTATAATTTAGTTACCTTTATGAATTGGTCACAAATCAATTACTACCCCTTACGTATTGATAACAATCAATTTAATACCCCTTATGAATGAGTCACAAATCATCAAAACGGCGTAAACTTGACCAAAATTTTGTACAAAGTGTTATCAATCCATCAAAGTATTAAATGAGTGTTACCAATAGATAATGGGTACTAAAGATAATTAACTTATAAATTAAACATACGTATCAATGAATAAAAAAGGCACACAAGTCTTGAATCAATCACAAATCAAGGGATTCCTCGACCAAAATGATAATCGATTGCTTGAAATAAGTAGGATTTATTTTGATGATAACCACTCCACTCAATCGACTTACCTATGGTGTATTCAAGCATATGCATAATTAATTGTATCTCATGAGGAGAGACTCACAAATGCATCACTTTTAGCTGACTATCATTTCTATACTCCAAACTTAGGAATTATTTTGATCGAATTATAGATGATTTTTATAATTTATTTATAATATTGGTTATTAAAATGTATATTATTTATTTTGATCGAATTTTTTATTTCATCAACTTAATCGATTTGATAATTAATCATATTGATCGATTTTTTTAAAACATAGAATGTATTCTTATTATTTGAAGTGTCTCATAATATAAAGGACTTCATCCGGTATAATGTAATCGGACCACGACTGGACAGACACAAAACGGGCCTCCCGAGCTAGCCAGTGGGCTACTCCATTCGTTGTCTTGGGAATATACTCGAGTTTAACATCCTCGAGAAACAAAATGATGGACCGACATTCCTCAATAAGTCGTCCCATGAGGGAGAAGATAGGGGTGGAACTTTGAATCAAATGCACCACATATTGCGCTCACTTCGAATCATCACCCTTGATCGGCCCTGTGTTCGAATCCACTTAAGTGCTTTTAGAAGAGCCATGGTTTCTTACATACTCGGCGTCCAGGTCTCTCTTGAATGCGCCATTTCGACCATCTAAGATGGTACCCTGATCAGACTTGCATAGCCAACCCCAACCCAATTGGTGCGAATCAGCAAAAGAAGCCCCATCCACATTTACCGTGATCCAGGTTGGTGGTGGTGGATGTCACCCCGTTCTTCTCGGTGGTAGATTAATAGGTGTACGAATGGTTCCCAAATGAGCCTTTGTCCAGCTATGTTGATGGCTACGTACCGTAGTAATCAGACCCTCTGTTACCGGTTGTGTTTGTTCCCTACAACCCCATTTCTAGCTTTCCATATTTCCCAGATTGTCATTGCTATTCATCTCTTTGTGTAGGCATATCCTGATTTCCATGACCATAAACCATGGGTGTCCCATAAAAAGTCGGTGGTGTTGGGCGATCATACACGTTATATGAGCCATAATGAGATTCAAGTTAGGTCTAGATATCCAACTTATCCCTTTGTAGGATGTTAAGAAGGGTGGGAGAACTAAATTAAAGTTGTTTTGACCGGTGATCTAGGCGGTATACATGAAAGTTTGGATTCGTTCGAACATCATGCAACCTCTTAAGAGAAAACTAAAACTCAACCTATGTGGTACTAGACAAGGTATGACAATATCACTCACTTATGAACGACTCTTATACTATTTCTACAAGTGTGGAAGACTTAGTAATATACAACGGAGCAGGAAATGGTGGACCCGACTAAGCATCATTTTTGGAAACACCTATAGACCGGCCCGACTGTAAAAGGAAATGATTTCCTCAACATTAGGGGAGGATGAGAGATATAGTTACGAAACCAAGAGGATCCAAACTTGAAGGATTCAACATCTAAAGTTGTATTAGGGTCAAACAATGGTAATGGGCACGACCTTCATACAAGGACATTGATGGTTTATCCTCTTTGAGCTACATTTGTGAAAACAATACCATGTCCACAAATTCCAAAACAAATGTATTTTGCTAAACACCAAGAGGTGGGGAGGAAGAATATAGAACAAGCATTTTGAATTCTGTAGGCTCATTTTCATATCATCACTCGTCTGAGCCGAATGTGGGATAAGAACTCACTCGTAGTGATCATGACTGCTTGTATTATTCTCCACAACATGAACGATTTGAGATAAATTTGGAGATGCCGAGCACAGTTAGAATAACGTAATGTAATGACTTGTATTTGTTAGAATATAACTATAATTGGACCTTCAACTATCAGCTTGAGCTTTTAGTTGAGTTGGTTCTCTAATATGGTATTAGAGCTTGAATCCTCACGGACCCGGGTTCAAACCCCACTCTCTACAAAAATTTCTAATTTCTTCTCTATTTATCAAATTTGCCCAAAAATGGGCCAGCCCTTAACACTCTTCTCAATGGGATCATTTCCTCTTCTAAATAATTCACCTCCAAACTCGTAAACGGGTTTGTCCGTGAGGGTGCGTGTTAGAATATAACTATAATTGGACCTTCAACTATCAGCTTGAGCTTTTAGTTGAGTTAGTTCTCTAATAGTATTTCATATCGTCAAATTAATAAAATATGAATTTACAATTATTTATTTAAAATTTTAAAAACAGCTAACCACTAGCTGGTGGTTACCACTATAGGGCTAGTGGTAACAACTAGTGGTTTGGCAGAAACAGAGAGTTAAAAAATTCTCTAACCACCAATTGCTACCTTTAGCTAGTGGTTTACCATTATGGATTCTCTTAGAGTTAGTGATTTGTCACTTTTTTCCACTTTCTCCCTCTGTCAAACTACTAGTTGTTACCACTAGCTTTATAGTAGCAAACCACCAGCTAGTGGTGAACTGTTTTTGTAAATTTAATAATTTTCAAAAGAACCTCAAAAAAAATTACGAATTTCATTCCTAACAAGGGAAGACAACATTTAAACATAGGATAGTGCAACTACTCGCATCGCGTCAATGTAGAGATGCCACTTCAGCTCATCTCTGATGAAGTTCCACTAAGTATGTTTAGTGAATTTCCGCATTTGAGTTCATAATTGTTCTCCGTCGCAGTTATGAATTCCTCATCGGTTTCCCCTTTTTGATAGTTGACATTGTTTTCGGTAGATCTCGTCGTAGTACATGTACTTCTAGTTGTTCTTGTCCCAATGATCCTTCACTTGTTTTTGCGTCTGTTTCGAAAAGTCTTTGTCTTCCTTGGATACGAAATGGTGGAAAAGTTTCTCCCAATATTTTTCCGACATCGACATATTCTAGTCACATGATCATGTGGTGCATTTATTCCTTGGATGACCGGGCCACCGGCCGGAGAGGCCATTCGTTTTAGAAAAAGAAGAGAACAAGTGTATGGAAGAATAGAGGATTGAGAAAGTAGGTGTGGATGAAATGAAGAATGAAAGTGTCCTTTTATAGGGAGAGAGGGGTCGACTATGGCGACAATGGAGGTATTATTCCTCGAAAAACATGAAAACACCCGAAATGAGAAACCGATCCCCCGTTCATGAAATTGTTGGAAAATTCATACATGGAGGATGAAACAGTAAAAATTGAAAAGAACGTTTATTAAAAATGCAAAATAAATTAAAAGTTGTCCCTAATGTTTCGCGATTCTCTGTAAAAGCATGGCTTGAACATCTGAATCCGCAAGGTTCATCGCCAAGGTGTATTGGTTACTGATTGTTGTGTACGAATCAAGCAACCTACCGATGGTTGATTGTTTGCACTCAACAGTAAGGTGTATCTTCATCGCCTGAAAACTTAGAAACTTGGTCGTATAGAATTCACCGATGTCTTCCTCCATAGTTCGTAACCTTTTGTTTTTGGCTTTAGCCTTCGTTTTTTCTGCCCTGTCGAACGTTGCTCGCGTCAGCTCGTGCTCGGTTCGTTCGGCCGATGTGGAGATGCAATTGTCGTCCAATTTTATACGCTTGCTTGCTTCACTTTTTATGTCGAGTTCAGGATCGGCATCTAATTCACATTGAGGGAACCTCCTTATATCCCACTTGGGGTTATCCTTCACTATCTTCCAAACATGCTTCAAAGCGAACTTATGTTTCTCCTCGTTTTTGTATGTAATTTTTGCTTCGGCCATGACTTGATCATCTTTCTTCCCATTTTGGTACGCGTCCGCAATTTGCACTTAATGACCCTGAAATTTGTTGACCTTTTTGTAAGCGAACTCATGTTTCTCGTCGTTACAGCGCGAAGAATTTTATTAACAAAGATGAACCCTCCGAAGAGGATTGGATCTAGAAAATCGAAAACAACGATTACAAAATGAGGTCAATCAGTAGGAACTCTATAAGGGCTAACACAAAACCTAAAACTAATCGTCGTGAAACAAACCGGAAAACAAAGATGAGGCTAGTGTCCATAACAAGACTAGTCCTAATAGACTCATCGACTAAAGTCTCACGAGCAGTAGAATACAGACTTATCAAATAAAACCCTAGCCGCCCCTTTTGTTGTGCTCACCTCTCCTCCGCCGACGCCAAGGCATCCGGCCAAGGTCGTCGCCGGTGGTCCCTCTCTTGCCCTCCTCCCCCCTTCTTCTTCTCTCTTCTTTCCCCCTTCACCTTGTTTGTTTTTTCGGGTTTGCTGTTCTTACCGTTTGCTTCTTCTACCTCTTGCTCTTCTCCTCAACCGAGATCTGTACCAGGTGGTGTTGGTCCATTCTCGAGCTCCGGTGAGGGTATGGGTCGTCGTCCTTGGTCGACGGTGATGGTTGCTTGGATCTGTCCTGGATCTCGTGACTATGCCCTGCTTTCCGGCTGTGTTTCCGGCGTTCAGAAGCGGTTTGGGAGGCCTCTCGGGCCGGTGTGGGCTCGTTGGTCCCGGCGTGTCTGGGGTCTTCGTGCGGCTCGGTGTGGGTTTGCCCGGGCTTCTCTGGTGTTTGCTCGGTGGTGGTCCTACCGGCGTAGGAGTAGGCAGTGGGTCGTCCTTCTTCAGGCGAGAGTTGGCGGGTGACGGCGGATAGGCCCAGGGTCAACGCCAGTCAAATCGGCGAAAAACAGGAAAATTTAAAAATTTTGGACAGACAGTTAAATGAACCTAAATTTGACCATGAGGGTCATACCGGACTTAAGTCGACCCCGATATCGACCAAAGTGAGTTCCGGGGGACTCAGGGCAACTTTCTGACCAATTTGGGAAAGGTTGACTTTTTGCTGGAAAAGTCAACCAAGCGACGTTTTGGTCCGTTCGAGGCTCGTTATGGATCCAAAAAGCTTAGCCGTCGTCACAACGGTCTTAGTTGAGCCGTTTCCTTGTAGCCCGTGAAGTTTCGTAATTTCTTAGAAAAAGTGCCCGTTCGGGGCCCACTTGCCACATGGCACACAAGTGGTGATGTTAGGTTTTTTGAACAAAACTAAAGAAAAGGAAGACATGATGATAGTTTTGTAAATATGGAAAAGTGGTATGTTTTTGAAACAAAACAAAAGGCAAGACTAGAGATGTGTTCGGCCATACTTAGAAAAAATGAGTTTTAGAGAGAGAAAGTGGAGAAAGGAAAGAGAAGAGAAAAGTGTTGGTGTTTTGAGATTTCCCGACGATCCAACCGGCGGATCGTCTCAACGGTTGAAGAATCGAGCTCCCGTCGTCATTCCCTACGGTGAGAACCTAATCGATTTTCGTTTTGATACGTTTGAAAGTTAGGGTTTGGGTTTAAATGGGTTAAATATGGATGAGTCGAGGTGTTGGGTTCGTTGGGAACGTTTTGGAGCGAAAAGGATCGGTTTCCGGTGACCGGAGGCTCGGGGGGAGCTCCGGCCACCGTGTGTGGTGGCTCCCGGAGTTGGGAGGTTGCTGGCCGGAGCTAGGGCCGGCCACCATGGTGGTGAACCGGCCCAAAACCGACCCAACCACCCTCGGGTCTTAAGGGCCGGGTGGGGCCCACATGCTCGGGTATCAGGTTTTCGTGTTCGGGTGGTTTAGGACGTTCCCCAAGTAGTTAATCCACACCCGTAACGAATTTTGGAATTAAATTGTAAAAGTTGTAAATGACGGGTTTAGAAACTTTAAACGCGAATTAAATTGCTCGGAAGTCGGAAATCGATTCCGTCGACTGTGTTGGAACCCTTGAATTATTCTAAGACCGTAGAAACGAAAACGGGAATTTTTGGAGCCCCGAAAGGACGTTTTCCAATCCCGGGCAGATTCGCCGGGTCGGGCGAAACGGGCCTTTCCGGGTCCATTATCGACAATGTCGAGTAATTGGGAAGTTTGGGAGTGATCGACATTGTGGGGGTTACTTTTGGGCGTCAAGTTTATTAAAATTCAGTTTATGCCTGCAAGCTTAAAAGTGTTTTAAATTGTGTTCTTATTAGATCGTGCCACCGACAGAGGAAAGGGAAAGCTAGGCGAGTGATCGAGATCACGCCGGAGCTTGATTGTGAGATTTTGGGGAAAGCATACGAGGTAGGGAAAAGTAGCTGGATCTCGTCCCTGACTAGGGAAAGTTAATAGTAGAAATGCATGTGACACTTGGGTGTCGTGGGTTAAGTAAGTTTATCGAATAATAGAAAGGCAGGCGACACCGGGTGGTGTCGTATGATACGGGAACGTATCGAACAATAGAAATGCATATGACACTTAGTAGTGTCGTAGGAACAGTGAACTTATCGATATTAGAATTACTGGAGGCATCTGATTATGCCCGGATGTTGATTGTTTGGTTTGTGTCTTGGGTGGCCATGAGAGCCCGTATTTTACTGTTGGTGTGTCTTGGGTGGCCATGAGTGCCTGTGGGGTTGTTGAGCCCGTGTCTTTACTGTTGGTGTGTCTTGGGTGGCCATGAGTGCCCGTGGGGTTGTTGAACCCGTGTCTTTACTGTTGGTGTCTTGGGTGGCCATGAGTGCCCGTGGGGTTGTTGAGCCAGTGTCTTTACTGTTGGTGTGTCTTGAGTGGCCATGAGTGCCCGTGGGGTTGTTGAGCCCGTGTCTTTACTGTTGGTGTGTCTTGGGTGGCCATGAGTGCCCGTCGGGTTGTTGAACTCGTGTCTTTACTGTTGGTGTCTTGGGTGGCCATGAGTGCCCGTGGGGTTGTTGAGCCCGTGTTTTACTGTTGGCGTCTTGGATGGCCATGAGTGTCCGTGGAGTTGTTGAACCCATGTTTTACTGTTGGTGTCTTGGGTGGCCATGAGTGCCTGTGGAGTGTTGAACCTGTGTTGTTGCTGGTTGTTGAACTTTGTTTGTGATTGTGATTGCCTGAGGTTGGGGGCCCGACAGAGATCGGGGGAAGTTGCGTGGAAGTTGGCTAGCTTTCCGACAGAGATCGGTAAAGTTGAGCATTCTTTGGCTAGCCTTCCGACAGGGATCGGTAAGGTTGAGCATTCTTCGGCGATGGAGGGTTGCCCCCCTTCCGACTAGCTATCGAAAAAGTAGCTCGGTACATATTGTTGGAACTTGATGTCGTGTACAAGATAAACAAGAATAGCAGCGGAAATTAACCACGAATCAAGTAAATTAACACTACCAAATATGATGAACAAAGCTGAAAATTCAACAAGGTTTCAAGAACATCACCTTGTTGTTTTGGTGGAGATAATGGATGAATAACACCAACTATGGTTCGGCTTGAGTCCCTTGGACGCCTACGTATCCGAGATGGAATCAAAGCCAACGTAGTTCTTGAGTTTGATGACTCAAGAACATGCACAAACAACTTTGAAGCTTGGAGGAGATTTTCAACCAAGGTAGGAGAAGAAGAAGAAGTTATTCTCTCTCTTTCTCTACTCTTGCATGTTATATCTCACAACCCCTCTTGCATGTGGAGTTAAGTGCATTTAGTCAAATCACTTAGTTTCCATCACTAGACAAGTGTCCAAGTCTAGATGCAAGGTGGAACTAATAAACTATCCAATTTTATTAGTTTAGTGGAAATTGGGTCCCACCCAATTTTAGTCAACAAGACTAATTAGTCATCCAATGACTTGAGTCCTTGTTGGGCCTAGCCAATGTGGGTCGGCCATGGGCCTCTCCAAGAGAGCCCATCCCGAACCCAATATGCTAGTCGGTCCACTATGGCGCTCCCCGTCATGTCTCCCTCCAACTCAAGTTTGTCATGTTCTTATTGAGCATCGTATTGTCGGTGTGACCCTTAGGTCTATGCATGTCGATAAGATCAACGTAAAATCCCATTTTACTTGATCTTATTAATGTGGCGACTGACGAGACTCAGTATCGCCCGACCCTGCATAACGAATCGCCCCTTGTCGATTCTGACCTTTCAGCCGTCCTTGTCATTATCCCTTATCTCTGATATCCTGATTGAGATAAGGCATAGAGCCGTCATCCTTCTTATCCTCAATCACCGTTCCTTGATATGTGAGATGACTGACCCTTATGATATCACATATCATGCGCATGGCCATGCTTTTCCCGTCAGTCACTCTCGATCAAGCGGCCGTGAACTAGATATCTTTCCCATACCGCAGTATGATGGATACATCCCTTAGCCGCCTATCATGTCACTCATGCAGTCATTCCCCATGCCAATCATGGTCGTTATGGAAGCCCAGTCACGGTGCAACGTTGGGCTTTCAGGTCAAACTTGGTTGTTTACTGCATAGCAATCATATAGACTCCTCGGTCTAAGGATACCTGACAAGCAACGACTCTGAACATGTTCATGACTTAATCTATGGAACATATTCAGGTCGGGTCGTCCAACATCATGTCCCACACATGATGTTTATGATCAGACTCCGGAAACCTTTCCTATGGCCAATAGAACGTAAGCCATCAAGAGTCATCTTTCATACTAGTCGCTTCTAGCGAAGACTATTGACTAGGGACCCCGTCGAGTGTGATCCATCATGATCTATGGTTCTATTCGCATAGTGGGCATAGATCGGAAACACATACGACATATTACTTCAACACTTAAGTAATATCAAAAGCCGCTTTGTTATATTGCCAACGATGATATTTTACATTTGGACATTTACGATTGGGCTACGGGCATAAATGCTAACAAATATCGCTAACAGGTCGACCGCCTGGCCTGACAGGGATCGGTAAAGTTGCATGGGGCAGGCTCGAGCCCAGCCGGTTAGCAACCGACACTGAGCAGCTGGAGTGCGATCCTTTGTGATCTTGTTTGGTGTGCGATCCTTTGTGATATTGGGTGTTGCGTGGTTGTCTTTTGTGTCTTTGGTGGAGGTCGTAACCGATGTGTCGGGTCTACTTTGAGTGTCCGGTTGTTGAGTTGGTTGGGGAAAGTAATAGTTTGTGCGTCAGTCGGGTTACTTGAGTTTGGGGATAGTGGTCCCCGGTGTTTGGGTTGTTGTTGTTTCTGGCATGTTCTGCTAAGTATGCCGTAGTCAGTCTGTTATCCGTGGTGGTGAGCGAACGCTCACCCCTAGCTGCTTTTCCTACAGGTACTGGTCGCGGGACGGACTAGGTGAGCTCTCGAAGCTTGAAGAGCTAGGAGCGGGAGTCCGGGTTTCCTTTTTGAGTCTAGCGACGTACGCCTTGTATTTTGTCCGCTTGTTGGGACGTACTTTTGAGTTGTAAATTATTATTTTGATTAACTTAATGGTGGTTTTAAAGTGATTTATTTAAAAGGTTTGAAATGTTTTATTGTCTTAAACGTTCGCGTTCCGGATTCGGTTCTACTGAATTTGGGGCGTGACATCAGGGCTCCGCTTTTTTCTGCTTTGTGGTTGATGGCTGCTGCTGGTGTGTGCACTTTCACTTTCTTCTCAGCTTCGGGAGTTGGGTTTGTTTATGACTAGAGTGGGAGGTCTTTCTCCATCTTGGTGAAGATTGGCCAGGTCGTTTCTTCACTTTTCTCCTGTTTTGTTGTGTTGATGGGGCTGGTTGGTTTAGTTTGGGTTGCTCGTGGGAGGCTTTCCTTTTTCGGGATTGTGGCGACTCATCTTTTTCTTCTTCCCGCTGGTAAGGCACTCGACTTCGTAGTGGTCTTTCTTTGCGCGACATCTTCTGGTACCTTGAGGGAGTTTCTGTTGGTTCTATAGCCAATACTTTGCTCGGTAGAAATATCGGTCCACTCTGTCGACTGTTTTGGTGTTGGCCAGAACTTAGGAAGGACTGAGCGTACTAGTCTTTGGTATCAGGTTCTATGGGACGACCTTTGAGGGCTTCTCTTTTTCTTCTCCATGTCTGGTTAGATTGCTCCCCCCGGTTTTTCTTGCTTTCCTTTGCGTTTTGGCTTCGCTTCCTCTCGACCCCGCCGTGGGTCGAGCTCGTCGGTTCACAGGTGTTGGCCGCCGGCGAGTTCATCGGGCATTGTCTGCCCTCTTCAGAAGCCACCCGCTTGGTTTAGTAAGGTCAATTGGGTTTGGGAGTTGTTTCTTTTCCTGCTTGGCGTGGTTTAAGAGTTTTGAAGATTGTTGGCGTAGGCCCTTGGAACTTCCTTTTCGCTCGAGCTTCATGGTGGTTGATTCCGGGTAGTTCAGACCGTCACGCCCCAAATCCGGTATTGACCGGACTCGAGACTTGACTCAAGGATGAAACAAAATATAACCATAAAAGTATCTTAAAACCAATGCAATTCTCCTGAATTTAGTTCAATCAAAATATCTCAAGTAACAACTTATAATAAATTCTTTCAACACGAAGGTTTATAACTCAAAGTAAGACCATGAACTCTCTAAGACCAAGTGCACCCGGACCCATAGAAGCTCCTGAGCCTCGAGTCCACTACTCATCATGCAAGCCTATAAAAACAATAAATAAACAAATAAGGGTGAGCTTACGCTCAATAGGGAAAATAAATAATCAGGGCATGCCTTTAAGTTTAATTAACAGAAATCCAATATTTCATTCGAGACTCAATAATTCGAAGAACCAAGAAGGTGTTGATATACGGGGAGTAAAACATGGTATTTAATGCTTTCCAAGAGCGAACAAAAATCATAGAAATTTAGGGAGACAACGTTTCTTAACAGTCAATAAAAGATAGAGCGTTCAAGTAATGTCATGGGACATGAAGTCGCCACCCTCCGATCCACAATACTCTTTGTGTCATATTGGATTTTCCCTCGGCCCAGAGGAGACACATACATCAGATTACCGGGAGTATCCCTCGAAGGGTACATAACGTCGGAATCTCCGGAAATGTCACCAAAAGACCATATGTCATCGGGACAAAGTAGAATAATGTCGTGGGACATGAAGTCGCCACCCTCCGATTCACAATACTCTCTGTGTCATATCGGATTTTCCCTCGGTCCAGAGGAGGCACATACATCGGGCTACCGGTAATAATCCCTGAGGGACGCTTATCGTCGGGATTCTCGGAAATGCCCCCAAAGGACCATATGTCATAGGGAACCAAGATAATGCTCCCGCAGGACGCATACACTTGGGTGAATCAACAAGTAACCATTATATCATCCAACTGCCCCGCAGGGTCCAATAACCAATGCCCCGCAGGGTCCAATAATCGATGCCCCACAGGGTCCAATAACCAATGTCCCGCAGGATCAATCAACCAATGCCCCGCAGGGTCCAATAATCAATGTCCCGCAGGATCAACCAATCAATGCCCCGCAGGGTCCATAACCAATATCCCGTCGGATCTACCAATCAATGCCCCGCAGGGTCCATAACCAATATCCCGCAGGATCTACCAATCAATGCCCCGCAGGGTCCAATCTACCGGCTATGATACTACCCCACACCGGCACTTCCTTCGGTGTAGGTACCATACCGGATACCGACTATGATACTACCCCACACCAGTACTTCCTTCGGTGTAGGTACCATATCAGATACCAAGTCATCGGCTTAGGTACTACCCCACACCAGTATTCCCCTTTGGTGTGGGTATCTTATAGGCACTACCCCACCCGCAGCGTGGGTGCCATACCGATATAGATCCACACTCAAAGGTTCACAAGAGAATAACGTGCTCAACAATCGTGTTACAACCAAAGCTTAATGAATCACAACTTAGCACGACACACCACAAGAATCAGTGTAACCTTACACTTACCAATTACTTACCAATCGCACTCCATCGGTCTATCACTCACCCGATCATATCCGTTAGCACAACCAATTACACTCAATCATTCATCCAACATTCAATCATTCAAGCATGCATTCGATCATTCAAGCATTCAAGCATGTAGTCAATCTAGTTTCATTAGACTCTTGACTTCTCCAAACTAGGCAACCAAGCATGTGAAGCTAACACAACTAATTCGAGGGCTCATCGCGACCTCTCTACCAGTAAATCAATTCCCAAGTATTGAAAGCGAGTTACACTAGTGATTCACATCCTAAGCATGCTTACTAGACACGCCCCGTTACTAGTAATTGAAAGACATTTATTCTAGTTATTCGCATTCTATATGCAATTCTAGGACCTTTCCAATTTTATTAACCTAATAAGCATACTATTATTGAAAAACACAAGGAGTTAGGACTTTCCCTACCTTGTGGTCTTCCTCTAATAATACTCCTAGCTGCTGACGACCGGGCCAACTCCTTCTTCTCGGGCAAAGTCCAAGCCGGTGTCGTAAAGGGAGACGGACGGCGACGGGGTGACGACGGAGGAAGCTCAGACGACGCGGGTCGTGTACCGGCGAGTTAGTTGAGAACCCTAGCACCGGATAGAAGCTGGGTGAGATGGAGTCGGCGGCGGGAACTCGGAAGAGAAGAGGGCGGCGCCGGCGATACGAGGGTCGAGACGAGGACGCCGGCGAGCTCGAGCGGAGAGGACGAAGGTGGAGGCCGTGGCTAAGAATATGGTGGTCGATATGGCGGTGGCCGTGACTGGAGCTGGTCGGGGAAGGTCGGAGATGATGGAAGATGGTGGGAGCGTGAGGAGGTGGAGAGGGGCGGAGGTCGGGAACGGCGAGCGGCGGTGGCGTGAGGAGATGAGAAGAGGAGTAGAGAGAGGGTGGGTCGGCGATGCTGAGACGCGAAGATGGGTTCGAAACCCTAACGCGTGTGTTAAATAGCACGGGCCGACGCTGGATGGGCCGCTGAAGACGAACGGGCCACGCGCGTTGGATGTGGGCCTGGGCAGCAGCTCTGGAATGGGTCGGGTTTCTGACCGGCCTGGTCACCTGTCCAGCCCAATTTCCCTTCTTTTTTTTTTTTGATTTCTTTTTGTTTTTTCTTTTCAAAACAATTGTTGCAAATTTCTACCACAAGTTTCAAGTTCCAAACTATTACCCTTAAAGAAAAAGTCGGGTTTTACACAGACCCTCTTCATCACAGGGCTTCTTGGATGACCCTTTCATTTGGTGTTTGTTAGCTTTAGGGTCTGTGTACCCCTTCAGTTTTTGTGTTTGGTATCTTCAGGGTCTGTGTACCCATTCTCGGTTGGTGGTTTTTTTTTTCTGGGTCTGCGTACCCATCCTCCTCAGGGTCTGCGTACCCTTCCACCTCTGGGTCTGCGAACCCATTCAGTTTGGCTATTGGCCTCCTTCATGTTTGACGTATTCCTTCATGTAAGGTCTCTGTAGCTAGAGGCTTTCTGTCCTCCCGTTTCAATCTTTGGAATGAGAGATTTATATACTGCTTTGCTGATAAATAAATAAAAACAAGACTAGTCTGAGAATGGCAAAACCAAACTAATGATTTGAACATCATTAAATGGTAACTACTCTTAGACTAAAGTTATGCTTACTACATATGCATATATATATATATATATATATTTCCATTTCCATTCAACGTTTTTACATTCATATTCAATAACTTTTGGGAGACGTGAAGGGAACAATAACTAGGGAGATATTGAATTGAGTAAAAAACACAACCAAATCCCACATAGACCCTAACAAAAACCAGAAGAATGTAATCAGAAGACACAAACTAATAAAGCCAATTCTACGGTCAATTGTCTTAGTTAAACATAAGGAAGCCAGCTAGGTAGACAATAGACACACCGAGTCAATTGTGAGTTATATTAAACACATGTTGCGTCCTTAAATAGTCCTACGTTTTACTTTTCTGTCTAAACCAATACACTAATCTATTCCATAAAAACAATAACAAAAAATCAAGTCATACATCAGATCTGGTTGGATCACATTGACAATAACATGATTATACTTGTTATTATCAAACATGAATTTGGATTTGCACCCGCTTAAAGTCTTCGAATCGAGTTTAAAAAAATGTTGTGTAGACGGCATTATTGGGCGGAGACACGAAAAACAATTTGTCCCATGGCATCGTAGAGGCAAGGAACAGAGGACAGATACAATGAGAGTAAGTTTGGGTACGAATGGCGAGGACGAAGCCAACGGTACCAAATGGAAAAGATGTGAGGAACATAACATATCTGCTTAATTGCAAAACGTGGCAGGGCAGTGTGATACACACACACGAACAAATTGCAGGAAAAAGCCATGCAAATGGGTACAAGCGATATGAATGGTGTAGAGGCGATGCCAAATTGGAAGGTGACAACGAAGGAGATGACTATACTATACACTATAATTATATATGTACAGCTTGTGTCATTGCAAATGTGCAATTATCCGTACCCCACTCTTGTTGAATATGTCAAAAATAAGATGAATTTATTTGAATTTTCTTGTGTGAGACATTTTGAATAAGAAAACAATGTGTTTAATCATATGACATTAATTTATGATCATGAATCACGTCACTTGTGTGGCGAGCACATCCCTTTGGGGGTGCTTTTTCTTCTTTGATCAGCAAATAAATTCGTGGGATAACGTTGTTTCCAAACCTTTCCAAACGTTTCATTATCACATCCTAATCGAAGAAAACGTTTTGTTACAATTCATACCTCAAAAGGTTTCTTTTTTACAATTCATAACCCAAATGTGATACTGTACTACAAAAAGTAGTTTTTTTTTTCGCAGTTAGGAATTGTAAAAAAATACCACCTTTGGGTTAGAAATTGTAAAAAACAAACCTTTTGAGTTAGGAATTGTAACGAAACGTTTGCCTCGATTAGGATGTGATAATGAAACGTTTAGAAAGGTTTGGAAACAACGTTATCATTAATCCGCACCTTGAGTTAAAGGTAGAGAATAAGGGGTTAATCCTCATAAAAAACTTACAGACATAAGCATTTTAAAAAAAATTGAACCTCAACTATATAAAAACATAGGTATTACTTGCGACACAAGTAAATCAAACAAGTGAAGAGAAATAATTAGAGTTGCAGTGACAGATCCCATTTTACAAGCATCAAAAAAATTAGCAACACTGAGGTATCACCAATGGAAGGGAGCTGGAACAGGTTTGGAGAGAAATCAACCCGGTGGGAAAATTTTCTTCCTCTGGGAGTGTCCTTAGAAAATCATGATTCACGAGAAAGAACTCAATCAGGACATCGATAAATATAAGTACGCGTTGGCCGACCAGATTATATCGGGCAAGGAATCCATCCAGTAAGGATTCACGGAAATTATGCAAGAGGCATAGTAAACTCTGCATCTGATAATAAACCGATAATGGAAGATGTCTTCATTTTGTTCTTTCCCATAAAACGAGCAAAATAGAGGATCAAGGATACCGAATTGTGATTATTTCACATATCATTAGTGGTTATCACAAACATGATATGGTTAATCATCTCCGGTAACTCTAGTTTACATAATCATGTTTTGGGATTCAAGTATACGACTTTCCATTTCGAGGGACGACAAGGAAGATGGAGAAAACCATTAGTGGCCGCTTGGGACAATTGTGTGTGTGAACTACGACAAGAAGGGTTGTGCGTGGGGATATCCAAATGTCTAATAAAATGTTAGGCGCTAGTTGGGGGCTAATGACTTCATGTTATCAGGGACTAGCCGCATATTAATTGGATTTGTATTTTCTATTCTGTTAATTTCTAGACAAATATGTTGTTATGCTGGCCGGTTGTCGGCGGCGGCTTCTCCTACCCTCCTCTTTCCTCTCTTCTTTTTCTCTCCCCTTGGTGCTCATTCTCTCACGAGCATGTGACGGCGCGTGGCTTGAGTAGGTGCTGGGTGCGGTTCGGGGTCGTTCTGTGACCTTCAGGCTGTCGGATCTTGTTGTTCGCGGTGAAGTTGGCTCGGCGGTCTGGGTTCTCCGAGAGGGGCGAATGGAGCTGGTCCGTTCAGATCCATAGTTCTCCTTCTCCGGTGACTTCTCTTCTACTGAGGCGCCGTCGGTTTCGGGCTGGTTCGTCGAAGTTCTCCTCTGCTCCGGCCTTCCCCGGCTTCTCCGGCCTCGGCTACCTGCGTGTCTCGGCCTGCTCACAGATCTCCGGCGTCGACTTCCTCTGCAGAAGCGTTGGAGGAGGCAGTCTTCGCTGTGCGGTTCGAGTCAGAAGTCGGGTTGGGCTTGATCCGGACTGGCCGGGTTTGGGTTTACGGACCAGACCGGTTCTGGGCTGGTCTCTTCAGTTTGTGGGCTGGGCTCTTTTTCTGCATGCCTGATGGGTCTGCTTTGACCTGGGCGGGTTGGGTCTGGCCTGACGGGTCGGGTCTGATCTTACGGGTCGGCCCGGTATGTTTTGGTCCGGATCCTTACCGTTCAGAGCTCCTGTTTTCTTTCTATCGGGTCGTTGTTCGGATGCTCGGTTGTTTTGAGGTTTCTTGGGCTGCTCGGGACTTTCGTCGACTTTCCTCAAAGCCTAGGTGGGACGCGGTTCTTTGTTCTCTTTGTTGATCGTTGTGGTTTTGGGGTCGTTTGTGTTGCTCGGGTCCGGAGTGCCTCTGTTGGCCTTGGTGTCTTTTCGATTTAGAATTGGGTCGGCTCTTGCTCGGTATTATTACAGGTCTTTCTGGTTTTGGAAGGCTCAACTAGAGTTTCATCTCGGTTCCCTGATCGTTTTGGCTTCTGTGGCCTGGGCATCCAGTTGGTTCTTTCCGTTTTGGTGACTAGCCTTTCAGTGGCCCTAAGGAGTTACAGTCATCCCCGGTGCTCAAGGACATCCCTTTTCCAGTTTGGTGTTGTTCTCCTCCTGCTCGGGTTCTCGATGTGTCTCGCCAGCTCTTCCTCGTCCTGTAGCGGGATGCGCTTCTCCGCTACGGTTCGTAGATCGTAGGGATACGGTAGAGACTCTCTGGTGTGGCTGCTGCAGGTGTTGGCCTCAGCTCGGTGTTCTCCGCTGTCGGGTCTGAGTCCTCTTGATATGGAATACTTTGGCTGGTATGGGATGCTGTTTCTCGGCTTTGGACTTGAGGATGTCTTCGGTTTCTTGGAGGAGGGCCTTCTCTTCATTGTTTGGCTTCGACTTTTGGTGCTGGTCGTGGGACGCGTTTCCTTCCAAGGATCGTCGTGGCTCTGGGTCTCCGTCATCGTTGTTGGGTCGGTCTCTTCGGGACTCCCCTCAGGTATACCTTCTTCCCTCTTCTCTGTCTAAGCTATGTTTTCTTCCCCCCTTCCGTTTCTTTTACTCTTCAATTGATCTTCATGTGCTCACGTCCACTTCTGTGGTCGGATTTGTCGGTTTGGGGTTGGCCTCCGATAAAAGCATGGGGCTTTGTCCCTGGGATTTTGATTGATTAGTCTTAGAGATTAGTTTATGTCTCTGCCGTGTATGGTCCTAGCCACCGGCATATGCAAAATCCCCCTATCTCTTATGGGGTTTCGGGGTTTTTATGGACAAGGGAGTATATGTTAATCCTTCTTAGAACAGGGTAGAGTGGTTGTAGGTTGCTGCTGGTTTATTTCTGAGCTTCATGACCAGTTATCTCGTGGATTTCTAGACACTCTCCCATCCTCTTACACTCTCATCATTGCACAGTCACAGGACTGCATACTCACTGACCTCTCATCGTTGCACTTTCACATGACTGCATACTCACATGCCTCTCAGGGGAATCCTTTACATTCCCATTCACTAGGCTGCATTCACAGGCCTATCAGGGGAATCCAGTTACATTCTCATCCATCTGCATACACACAAGCCGCATAGGGGAATTCACTCAAGGTTGCACTACATCGTACTTTGGTTTTGGGGATGAGCAGTTTGTGTTTAGGCTTCTACTTTCTGTTGTTTTTTTACTTTCTGTTGTTTTTTGCCTGACTTTTTTTCTCAATCTGTAGCTAGGTTGGGATTTATTGCTGTGTAACTTTTTTCTCAAAAGTTAATTTCAATTTGCTTTCGCTGATAAAAAAAAAAATATATATATATATATGAAAAAAAAATATGAATTTTATTATGAAAAAGCGCTAAGTTGAAATATCAAGAAGAAGAAGAAGCCTTGAGTTGAAATATTTAGATAAAAACATTAAAAAGGAGCAAAAGAAGAAGCCCTAGTTGGATTTCAATACAATATAAAAGCCACTGCAAAATCAATCTGGGATCTTAGATCAAATTGATCCAAAATATCCATTTATTTTATGATAGATTTAATAATATAAACAAATTCATTGTTATGCATATTTACTAAACATGTCTGAATATTCGGAAAATATCCACGACAACTACTTATCTAGGAATTCTGAATCTCATACGGAAAGATAAGAAACAAAGCTTGACATTTCTGGTTCATAGAATCTTCAAGCGGATCAACTCCTAGGACGAATGCTTATAATCCCAAATGAATAAAGAGGTGATGATTTGCTCAGTCCTATAAGCCATACCGCTTATGCAATGGGCATATTTTGTATACCTCGTATGCTTATTGACACCTTCCATGTGGCCTTAGATAGATTTTGGTGGAGTGGATTACAAACAACAGATAACTCGATCATCTAGTAGTTTTGGGATCATTTATGCAAACCTAAAGCAGAGGGGGTATGGATTTCGCAACTTGTGTGACTTTAATATTGGCATGCTCAAGAAACAAGCATGGAAAGTATTCACATAAGAGCGTACCCTGGTCTACCAGATATTGAACGTGAAATACTTCCCAAAGACGGATTTTTTGCAAGCCTACGTGAATAGGAGCCCCAACTTCACATGGAGAAGTATCATGGAGGTGTAATCCCATATCATTGAGGGTCCCAGAAGAACCATAGGACTAGGGACTCAGACTTTCATCCTGGTCATTATGTGGCTTCAAAGGGATGACGCCAAGATCTAAACGATATCGCCATCCTTACAAGGGAAAGTCGTGGCCAGACTGTTCAGGACAAGGACACGGGAATGGGATAGAGAGATCCTGCAAGATATGTTTGACAGGCCAGACCAAGATTTTATCTTATATATCGAAGCGTCCAAATCGCCTAGGCAGGATAGGTGGTACCGACCTATGGCGACGGTGGGACAATAGACCTCCAAGGATAGATACAAACTTCTATAGTAACTACACGTAAATTGGGTATCTCTGGAACAATCCCTCCCGAGGACGAAGTTGTGGAACATCCCGATTACCCCAAAGATTCGTACATTCCTTGAGAAGACCCATACTAGTGTCTCCAAGTTGACACTAGTCTTCACCATCGATAGGTCGACATGTACATCGAATTTCCACTTTTCCACCGTGAGCATGAGTCAATGGAACACTTATTCACGCAATGTTGGTTCGCCTAAGAATGTTGGAAGAAAATGAGGAATGTTAGTCTCCCGCCTTAAGGATACTGTTTGGGGATTGGCGGGAAAGTATTTGTAAAACCCGCTTCGCTTTCAAAAGGGTATTAATTTGCAAACTGAAAACCTTAGGGTAGGTTTTTGAAACAAGTGGTAAAGCAAAAAAAAATGAAAACTGGACAGGCCAGGCCTGTTTCGGCCAGCCACGTTTGGGCCTTGGGCCCGTTTTTCGGCTGAGGCCCGAGAGGCTCGGCCCAACGCGTTTATGATATAAGCTGAAACCCTAGGGTTTCAGCATCAGAAACGCGCAGCCAGACCCCTCAAACCCTCCCTCTCCTCTCGATTCTCTCGACCCGTTCCCTCTCTCCTTCGTCTTCCTCACCGAACTCTGACCGTCCACCACCAGCTCCGGCCACCGTCGTCCCGAGCTCCTCACGCCGTCACCGTCTCCGACCTCCCTACCTTTCTCTTATCCTTCATCTCACGACCCACTTTCTCCATCTCCGTCCAGAACCGCCAGCCACCGCCTCTTTCTCCTCTGTCTCGCCGCCCACACCCTCGTCCAGACCATCTCCCGAGCCTCGCCATCGTCCCGAGCTCGATCCCGACCGCCACAACCCACCCCGACCGCGTCTGTTCAGATCCGGCGCGAGGTTCGCCGTCCACCGCCGCTCCCACCGCCGCTCTCCACCGTCTCGCCACCGTTTCGGTACGGTGAGTTCTCGGCCCGTGGAACCTCGGCCGATAACGGCGTCGCCGGTGGTCGGCCGGACCCAAATCCGATATCGTCCTTCTTCTTTTATTTTCCTTTCCCGAGTTCGTTCGGATCTGGTTGATGATAGAACAGAACTCCTGAAAGGGGAAAGAACAGAACAAGCGTGATTTCGGTCTTAGTTAAAGGAATATTGGGTTTTGGTGTAAATCTGAAATGTAAAGAGGAACAAGAGATTAAGGGTGTTGTTAATATGTTCAAACAAATTCAGATCTGATTAACTGTGGAAAAAAAAGAGGTTTAAGTTGAGTGTTATATCGAAAATCAGATTTGAAGTAAAAGGTTCGATCTTGGTATTTCGGACGTAAAATCGTTATTGTTAAAACTAGATCGGGTTAAGTTAAATGAGTTTTAAAACGAAAGTCTGTCGTTAAAATGAAACCTGAGTTACGTTAAATCAAAAAGGGAAAACGAAATCAGATCGGCTTTAGAAGGGTTTAGGACCAAAATCTCGAGTTTGGAAAAGAGCTGAAGGGAATCGTTTTGTTTTAAAATCAAAGTCGAAATTAAATAAAGCAAAGGAGTTTCAAAGACGGTTTGAGTTAAAAATGGTTTTAACTGGGTTTTGGATCAAATCTGAGTTCGGTGCGCGGGTGCTCGGACCCGATCCGTCGTAACCCTACTTTTATCCCGCTCGAGTTTAAAGGACAAATGTCGGTTTTAAATTGGACAAATCGTAACCTTTAACTTAACGGCAGAACCGTTATAAATTCGTGGCTTCGTGTTAAATTTAGAGTCCGGCTTCGATCGAAGGGGGAGCCTCGGAAAGCAATTTACGTAACCCGGGCAGATTCGCCATGTCGGGCGAATCGGGCCTTTACGGGTCCTTTATCGACAACGTCGAGTATTTGGGAAGTTTGGGAGTGATCGACATTGTCGGGGTTACGTTTGGGCGTTAAGTTTATTAATTTCCGGTTTATTCCTACTTGTTTAAAAGTGCTTTGAAATTTGTGTTCTTTTAGATCATGCTGCGGACCGGGGCAAAGGGAAGTTCGGCGAGTGACTGAGTTACTTCGGGTTTTATTGGAGCGCTTTTGGATTTATATACGAGGTAGGGAAAAGTAGCCGGATCTCGGCCCTGATTAGGCAAAGTTAATAGTAGAATTTCATGTGACACCGGGGTGTCGTGGGTTGAGTAGAATTATTTAAATATTAGAAAAGCATGATACGGGATTGTAGCATTTAAGAGAAAAGCATGTGACACTTAGTAGTGTCGTAGGAACAGAGAACTTAACGATAATTGAATTACTGGAGGCATATGACCATGCCCGGAGGTTGTTTGTGAAACTAGTGATCTTAGGACTGTTGGAGGCATCGAGTATGCCGGAGGTTGTTGTGCGTTATTTATTGTTGAGTTTGGGTGGCCATGAGAGCCCGTATTTTAATTGTTGGTGTCTTGGGTGGCCATGAGAGCCCGTGTATTTAAATTGGTGTCTTGAGTGGCAGTGAGTGCCCGTGGGGTTGTTGAACCCGAGTCGTGACCGTTGGGGTGTCTTGAGTGGCAGTGAGTGCCCGTGGGGGTTGTGGAACCCGAGCCTTTACTGTTGAGGTGTCTTGAGTGGCCTTGAGTGCCTGTGTGATTGAACTTGCCTGTGATTGTGATTGTGGTTACCTGAAGTTGTGAGTTCTAAAGGTCGACAGCCTGATCCGACTTAGTGTCGATGAATTGCGAGTTCGAAAGGTCGACAGCCTGATCCGACTTAGTGTCGATGAATTGCGAGTTTGATAGGTCGACAGCCTGATCCGACTTCGTGTCGAGGAATTGCGATAGGTCGAACCCTGACCTGATTGAGATTGGTTACTGAGCAGCTGGTATGCGATCCTTTGTGATCTTGTTTGGCGTTGTGTAGTCTTCTGTTGTGTCCTTGGAGGAGGTCGTCGATAGTTGTGTCAGGTCTACATTGTGTTATCGAGTGTTGGGTCTGTTGAGGAAAGTAATGGGTTGTGGGTCTGTTGGGTACTTAAGTTGTGGACTGTAGTCCCGGTGTTGGGTTGGTTTTAGTGTTACTGGCTTTATTTACTAATTATGCCACAGTCAGTCTGTTATCCGTGGAGGTGAGCGAACGCTCACCCCTAGCTTCTTTTCCTACAGGTACTGATCACCGGACGGACTAGGTTAGCTCTTGGAGTTCATGGAGCTTGAAGCGGAGTCTGGTCTTTACTTTTGTCGAGTCTAGTGACGGATGTTGTACCTTGTCCACTTGTTGGGACGTTTTTGTATTGTAAATACTATTATCTTTTTGGTAACGAAATGGAAATATCAGAGTTTTATTCAAAACAGGTTTTAAGTGTTCATGTTTTAAATGTTCGCGTCCCGAGTTCGGTTCGCTAAAATTGGGGCGTGAAAGCTTGGTATCAGAGCTCGAGGTTTCAAACCTCGGACTGTCCGTCAATTAGGTGGGAGAGTCGAGTCAGTGTAGACCCGTCATGTCTTGAGTCTTGTTTTTGTTTGTGCGTATGTTACAGTATTTTGTTGCTGGCATACTGATTGTGTGTGATTGCGTGAACTGTTTTTTAAACTGTCGCGGGTCGACTCAGGAGCGCTCCTGTAGTCGAACGTGACGGTGTTGATGTCAAGTCGGTACAACGTGGTTCGGGGACGCCTGGACCGGGTTGTAACTATGTGATGTCAAGGAATGAAGTTTTAAAATGAAAGGGTGAAAGTTTTAAAATTGTTGGCTTATGATTGAGGTCGGTCCTGAGTTGTCGTATGTGCGTTGTTTCGTTGTGTGGGTTGGTTTGTCGTCGCTTGTACGGTGCACGTCGGTGCGGTCTCGTTGAGGTCTCGTTTACTAATACTATATTTAAAGTATGTTTAGCTTGAGCGGTGTGGCGCTTTAGTGATAAGCACGCTAGTGTAAGCATAGATCGGGTGAACGTTAGTGTTTTTGAACTGTCGTCTTTATTTGAGTTCGCAAACTGAACGTTTGCGTGTATCCGTGCAGAGGGTACTAATTATGGCTCGCGGTAGACGCGGACGAGCAGCAGGAACAAGGGGTCGGGCACCCACGCGAGGCCGGCGGGGACGGTCGGCGGGGGCACCGGGGAGGGTGCCAACCATTGAGCCCGCCGAGTACGCGGAGGTCGCGGACCCTCCAGTGATGACTGCCCTGGATGAGCTGACCAGGACCGTCCAGAGTTTGGTGGCGGTCATCGCCAGCCGAGAGTCGGCTTCGCCAACACTAGAGATAGCCACGGTCCCGGTGAGGGCCGCTCAGACAGAGGATCATACCTCCCGAGTGCTACTAGATTTCCTGAAGCTCGGGATACCTATTTTTGTCGGGGAGCCGAATCCCGACCTAGCCGAGCGATGGCTAGAGCAGGTCACACGAGACCTAGACACATCGGGTGTCGAGGATGGCCGTCGGAGAGTGTCCTTCGCGGACCATCAGATGAGAGACAACGCCTACCACTAGTGGGGTCGGGTGAAGGACACGGTCGGATACGACTACAGCGTATTCCAGGAGGTGTTCATGGCACAGTACTTTCCCGAGTCGGCTCGGCTGGAGCGACATCGGCAGTTCTTAGACCTGGAGCAAGGAGGGATGACGGTAGCAGAGTACGAGGCCAGGTTCACAGCCTTGTCCAGAGATGGTGATGAGCGAGACGAACCGTTGTCTGCGGTTCCAGGGAGGGTTGAGGCTGGGCATCCGAAACCAGGTTCTCGCCTTGAGGCTGCGGAAGTATACCGACCTCGTAGACACCGCGGCTACAGTGGAGCAGGGCGCCCGGGATGCAGCCAGGGGACGTGAGGTCCGACCTCGGCCGATCAGTTTTGCAGGGCCGTCAGACTCACGAGACTCGCGGAGGTAGAGGACCGCGGGGTTCTTCCGACCACCGCCTCATCAGGGTGGATCGAGACAACAGGGGTCAGTGGCATCAGTGGGGCCAGTCGCCTCAGAGAGGAGGCCGTCATGCTATCACTGCGGGCAGCCAGGCCACTTACAGCGAGACTGTCCGGCGAAGAGAGGGCCCGCGGCATTACCAGCGACTAGACAGGCAGGCCAGGGCTCGGGGGCGAGAGCTGACGAGATCAGCTGTTACCTGTGCGGCCGGGTTGGACACACTATGGCATGGTGCCGCGAGCAGTTGGGGGAGACATCAGTGCAGCGACCGCAGCAGTCGCGGACAATACAGTCGCCCAAAGGTCGCCCTCGACAGGGTCAGCAGCCGAGGTCGTCACATCCGTCTACGAGCGCACCGATTCCGAGACAGCAGCAGAGTCACAGGTATTCAGCAGCCAGTGCGCCGGGTCAGAGGCAGCAGGCCTCGCAGGGGAGAGTATATGCAGTCACCGACTCCAGAGCCCCAGGACCTAGCACGTACCGCGAGACCATCCAGGGTACGTGTTTATTGTATCATTTATGGGCTTTATTCTAGTTTGATACCGGGGCGTCGCACTCTTTTATTTCGTCGGGTTGTGCCGAGAGGTTGGGGTTGAGCTTAGAGCCGTTGAGTCCACCCCTATGCCTGGGCACCCCAGTTGGGGGTGGTGCATCGTTGACTAGAGTATGTTGTGCCTGAGAGATTAGAGTCGCAGACTGTCCTTGCCCCGGTGATCTTCTCGTGTTGGGGATGACTACCTTTGATGTGATCTTGGGAATGGATTGGTTGTCGAGGTACCGAGCCAATATCGATTGCTACAGGCGACGAGTGACAGTGATAGTGGGTGGTACGACGGTGACATGTGTTCTGGGTAGTAAGAGTGGAGTCCTCCTGTCGGCGTTGTCCGCAGAGGAGGAAGTACGGGCTGTGCAGAGCCGAGAGTTACCGAGAGTGGTATGCGAGTTCCCCGAGGTCTTTCCTGAGGAGTTGAGCGGGCTGCCACCGGTTCGTGAGGTGGAGTTCGGGATTGACCTAGTGCCGGGAACGGCAGCGATATCGATGACGCCTTACAGGTTTGCGCCGGCAGAGTTGACTGAGCTGAAGCGTCAGCTAGAGGAAATTCAGGAGAATGGGTTTATCCATCCGAGTGCATCGCCGTGGGGAGCAGCAGCACTCTTCGTGAAGAAGAAGAGTGGAGAGCTACGGATGTGTATAGATTACCGGAAGCTGAACCGGGTTACGGTGAAGAACCAATACCCGATGCCGAGGATCGATGACTTGTTCGACCGGTTGAGAGGGGCGACCCACTTCTCGAAGATCGATCTACGATCCGGTTATTATCAGTTGCGGTTCCGTGAGGGGGACGTCGCAAAGACTGCATTCCGGACACGCTATGGGCATTACGAGTTCCCGGTGATGTCATTCGGACTAACGAACGCGCCAGCAGCGTTCATGGACCTGATGAACATCATCTTCCGGCCGTACCTCGATCAGTTTGTGGTGGTGTTCGTGGACGACATCCTGATATATTCGCAGAACGAGGCGGCGCATAAGGCACATCTGAGGGCTGTTCTGACACTACTACGCGAGCATCAGCTATATGCCAACCGGGAGAAGTGCGAGTTCTGGCTCTTTGAGGTGAGATTCCTCGGCCACATCGTATCCCGTGACGGTATCCTGGTCGACCCGTCGAAGATCGACGCAGTCTCGAAGTGGGCACGGCCCACGAGTGTTTTCGAGATCCGCAGCTTTCTGGGTTGGCAGGCTACTATCGGCGATTTGTCCAGGATTTTGCACGACTAGCCGCACCGATGACTCTGTTGACGCGCAAGGGTGTCGGGTTCGTGTGGACAGATGACTGTGAGCGTGCATTCGCAGAGTTGAAGACTCGACTGACTACAGCTCCAGTGTTAGTGGTGCCCGAGCGAGGGATTGGTTATGATGTTTACTGTGATGCGTCCGGAGAGGGACTGGGCTGCGTGCTGATGCAATCGGGCAGAGTTGTGGCTTATGACTCCAGGCAGTTGAAGACGCACGAGCGCAACTATCCTACCCACGACTTGGAGCTAGCAGCAGTCGTGTTTGCGCTAAAGAGCTGGTGATATTATCTGTATGGCGAGGGGTTTCAAGTGTTCTCGGATCACAAGAGCCTCAAGTATATATTTTCCCAGCGAGACCGGAACATGCGTCAACGACGGTGGATGGAACTACTCGAGGAGTACAACTTCGAGCTACACTATCATCCGGGCAAGGCGAACGTTGTCGCCGACGCCTTGAGTAGGAAGTCGGTTCCGAGCCTCGCCAACATGTCAGTCCGAGAGTGGGACATGATGGGGGAGCTGAGCACGTTCGGGCTTGAGCTTGAGGAGATTACTGACGGCGTGGCCGTGTGCTCATTGGTGGCTCAGCCCTCACTGCTTGCCCAAGTGTTGGAGGCGCAGACGGAGGACGTCGAAGCGTCAGAGATCCACGAGAGAGTCGTCAGGGGTGACGAAGTGGTGGGCTGGGAGGACAATATTGATTGGGGATTACGGTACCGCGGGGAGCTGTTCGTGCCGGTTAACTGTAGAGACGCCGTGTTACGAGAGGCACACCATTCGCGTCTCACAGTGCATCCGGGGGCACCAAGATGTACCGTGACCTCAGACGGCACTACTGGTGGCGCGGGATGAGGAGACCAGTCGCAGAATTCGTGTCGAGATGCCTCGTCTGTCAGCAGGTGAAGGCCGAGCATCAGCGTCCAACGGGATTGTTACAGCCACTACCGATTTCTCAGTGGAAGTGGGAACACATTACGATGGACTTCGTGCGTGGACTACCGAGATCACCCAAGGGAAACGACGCCGTGTGGGTGGTAGTCGACCGGTTGACCAAGTCGGCCCACTTCCTGGCTATGAGGATGACAGACCCGGTCGACAAGTTGAGCAGCTTGTATATTCAGAAGATAGTGCGTCTCCATGGGGTCCCGGTGTCGATAGTGTCTGACAGGGATCCCCACTTCACGTCCAGGTTTTGGCCGAGTCTGCAGAAGGCATTGGGGACCGAGGTTCTACTCAGCACAGCACATCATCCCCAGACAGACGGTCAGTCCGAGCGCACTATCCAAATCTTGGAGGACATGCTACGAGCATGTGTGCTAGATTTCAGGGGATCTTGGGAGACCCACCTGCCGTTGACCGAGTTCGCCTACAACAACAGCTTCCAGGCCAGTATCGGGATGGCACCTTTCGAAGCATTGTATGGGAGGCCGTGTCGGTCACCAGTATGTTGGGCAGAGGTGGGGGACAAGAGTCTGTTGGGGCCAGATCTTGTTAGAGAGACGACGGAGAAAGTCGCACTGATCCGCGATCGATTGAGGACCGCGCAGAGCTGGCAGAAGAGTTACGCCGACAAACGACGTCGACCCCTTGAGTTTGCAGTCGGGGATCACGTGTTCCTGAAGGTGAGCCCGAGGAAGGGGCTGGTGCGGTTCAGGCGCAGCGGGGGCAAGTTGGCTCCGAGGTACATTGGCCCGTTCGAGATTTTGGGCAGAGTGGGAACAGTGGCTTATCGTCTGGTGTTGCCACCGCAACTTGGGAGAGTCCATAACGTCTTCCACGTGTCTCAGTTGCGGCAGTACAACGCAGACCCCTCCCATGTCATTGAGTGGACTGATATCGAGGTGGCTAATGATGTCTCCTATGAGGAGCAGCCGGTTCGTATCATGGACACACGGGAGCAGATCCTGCGGGGAGGCAAGATTATCTGCCTGGTACGAGTGCAGTGGAAGCACCACGGGGCTGAATCAACTTAGGAACGCGAGGACGAGGTTCGCGCGAAGTATCCCGCCTTGTTCGTTTCACGAGGTACGTCTGTCTTAAATTTCGAGGGCGAAATTCCTTTAAGGGGGGTAGACTGTAAAACCCGCTTCGCTTTCAAAAGGGTATTAATTTGCAAACTGAAAACCTTAGGGTAGGTTTTTGAAACAAGTGGTAAAGCAAAAAAAAATGAAAACTAGACAGGCCAGGCCTGTTTCGGCCAGCCACGTTTGGGCCTTGGGCCCGTTTTTCGGCTGAGGCCCGAGAGGCTCGGCCCAACGCGTTTATGATATAAGCTGAAACCCTAGGGTTTCAGCATCAGAAACGCGCAGCCAGACCCCTCAAACCCTCCCTCTCCTCTCGATTCTCTCGACCCGTTCCCTCTCTCCTTCGTCTTCCTCACCGAACTCTGACCGTCCACCACCAGCTCCGGCCACCGTCGTCCCGAGCTCCTCACGCCGTCACCGTCTCCGACCTCCCTACCTCTCTCTTATCCTTCATCTCACGACCCACTTTCTCCATCTCCGTCCAGAACCGCCAGCCACCGCCTCTTTCTCCTCTGTCTCGCCGCCCACACCCTCGTCCAGACCATCTCCCGAGCCTCGCCATCGTCCCGAGCTCGATCCCGACCGCCACAACCCACCCCGACCGCGTCTGTTCAGATCCGGCGCGAGGTTCGCCGTCCACCGCCGCTCCCACCGCCGCTCTCCACCGTCTCGCCACCGTTTCGGTACGGTGAGTTCTCGGCCCGTGGAACCTCGGCCGATAACGGCGTCGCCGGTGGTCGGCCGGACCCAAATCCGATATCGTCCTTCTTCTTTTATTTTCCTTTCCCGAGTTCGTTCGGATCTGGTTGATGATAGAACAGAACTCCTGAAAGGGGAAAGAACAGAACAAGCGTGATTTCGGTCTTAGTTAAAGGAATATTGGGTTTTGGTGTAAATCTGAAATGTAAAGAGGAACAAGAGATTAAGGGTGTTGTTAATATGTTCAAACAAATTCAGATCTGATTAACTGTGGAAAAAAAAGAGGTTTAAGTTGAGTGTTATATCGAAAATCAGATTTGAAGTAAAAGGTTCGATCTTGGTATTTCGGACGTAAAATCGTTATTGTTAAAACTAGATCGGGTTAAGTTAAATGAGTTTTAAAACGAAAGTCTGTTGTTAAAATGAAACCTGAGTTACGTTAAATCAAAAAGGGAAAACGAAATCAGATCGGCTTTAGAAGGGTTTAGGACCAAAATCTCGAGTTTGGAAAAGAGCTGAAGGGAATCGTTTTGTTTTAAAATCAAAGTCGAAATTAAATAAAGCAAAGGAGTTTCAAAGACGGTTTGAGTTAAAAATGGTTTTAACTGGGTTTTGGATCAAATCTGAGTTCGGTGCGCGGGTGCTCGGACCCGATCTGTCGTAACCCTACTTTTATCCCGCTCGAGTTTAAAGGACAACTGTCGGTTTTAAATTGGACAAATCGTAACCTTTAACTTAACGGCAGAACCGTTATAAATTCGTGGCTTCGTGTTAAATTTAGAGTCCGGCTTCGATCGAAGGGGGAGCCTCGGAAAGCAATTTACGTAACCCGGGCAGATTCGCCATGTCGGGCGAATCGGGCCTTTACGGGTCCTTTATCGACAACGTCGAGTATTTGGGAAGTTTGGGAGTGATCGACATTATCGGGGTTACGTTTGGGCGTTAAGTTTATTAATTTCTGGTTTATTCCTACTGGTTTAAAAGTGCTTTGAAATTTGTGTTCTTTTAGATCATGCTGCGGACCGGGGCAAAGGGAAGCTCGGCGAGTGACTGAGTTACTTCGGGTTTTATTGGAGCGCTTTTGGATTTATATACGAGGTAGGGAAAAGTAGCCGGATCTCGGCCCTGATTAGGGAAAGTTAATAGTAGAATTTCATGTGACACCGGGGTGTCGTGGGTTGAGTAGAATTATTTAAATATTAGAAAAGCATGATACGGGATTGTAGCATTTAAGAGAAAAGCATGTGACACTTAGTAGTGTCGTAGGAACAGAGAACTTAGCGATAATTGAATTACTGGAGGCATATGACCATGCCCGGAGGTTGTTTGTGAAACTAGTGATCTTAGGACTGTTGGAGGCATCGAGTATGCCGGAGGTTGTTGTGCGTTATTTATTGTTGAGTTTGGGTGGCCATGAGAGCCCGTATTTTAATTGTTGGTGTCTTGGGTGGCCATGAGAGCCCGTGTATTTAAATTGGTGTCTTGAGTGGCAGTGAGTGCCCGTGGGGTTGTTGAACCCGAGTCGTGACCGTTGGGGTGTCTTGAGTGGTAGTGAGTGCCCGTGGGGGTTGTGGAACCCGAGCCTTTACTGTTGAGGTGTCTTGAGTGGCCTTGAGTGCCTGTGTGATTGAACTTGCCTGTGATTGTGATTGTGGTTACCTGAAGTTGTGAGTTCTAAAGGTCGACAGCCTGATCCAACTTAGTGTCGATGAATTGCGAGTTCGAAAGGTCGACAGCCTGATCCGACTTAGTGTCGATGAATTGCGAGTTTGAAAGGTTGACAGCCTGATCCGACTTCGTGTCGAGGAATTGCGATAGGTCGAACCCTGACCTGATTGAGATTGGTTACTGAGCAGCTGGTGTGCGATCCTTTGTGATCTTGTTTGGCGTTGTGTAGTCTTCTGTCGTGTCCTTGGAGGAGGTCGTCGATAGTTGTGTCGGGTCTACATTGTGTTATCGAGTGTTGGGTCTGTTGAGGAAAGTAATGGGTTGTGGGTCTGTTGGGTACTTGAGTTGGGGATTGTAGTCTCGGTGTTGGGTTGGTTTTAGTGTTACTGGCTTTATCTACTAATTATGCCACAGTCAGTCTGTTATCCGTGGAGGTGAGCGAACGCTCACCCCTAGCTTCTTTTCCTACAGGTACTGATCACCGGATGGACTAGGTTAGCTCTTGGAGTTCATGGAGCTTGGAGCGGAGTCTGGTCTTTACTTTTGTCGAGTCTAGTGACGGATGTTGTACCTTGTCCACTTGTTGGGACGTTTTTGTATTGTAAATACTATTATCTTTTTGGTAACGAAATGGAAATATCAGAGTTTTATTCAAAACAGGTTTTATGTGTTCATGTTTTAAATGTTCGCGTCCCGAGTTCGGTTCGTTGAAATTGGGGCGTGACAGTATTACTCAGGGTTGGTCTGGTACGGATCAAGAAACTATAGCAACAGTGTCATGGGAAATTCGGAAGGCGAGAAAGAAATGTGTGTGGTGTCAAACAACCCCAACCAGTAGTACGGTAACAACATAGGTATTTGATCTGCTCACCAATTGGACGAAAGCCTAATGACGATCATGTGACTTGAGTACAAGAGGGGAATCTGTAGTCTAGGCTTCCCCAACTACTTGGGTACCACCCCCCCCCCCCCCCCCCCCCCCCCCCCCCCCCCCCCCCGCGGCAAACTGGCATGTGATCAGCATCGATGTGGCTATTCTGTCGGGGTGTGTTGGGACACGATGGGGTTGTTGGGGAGAATGAAGTGTGGAACCCTACGTGAAATATACTGAAGCCATTATAATCCCGATGGAGGGGGGTCTGTCTAAAGTGATTGTCAAGGGGGTGCACAAACGATCATTCGCCTTATTCAAGCTAACATCGTATTCTCCTCGCAGCTGAGAGATATTGTAGAAGAGTGTGTTGGACTGCTCCATATTCTCGAGGATGGTAAACTCTAGTTCGTGAAGAGATCAGTGAATAAAGCTGTCCACTCAGAAAAGCTCGTTCTCAGCTTGATCTTCAGAAGACGGGGAATGTGCTCCTTGTCGCTCTTTTTTATATTCTTCATGCCGATCAATAAAGGATTTCTTCCGTCCAAATAAAATCATGTCATTAATGTTTTTTTTCTTCTTCTAAAATTGAATCATCTAAGTGATTTGTAATTTACAAAATAATAATTAAAAAAGATTGGTTTATGCTCCACGAATATATATCGACAGTCCATTGAATTATTTCCTTATGATGAAGTTAGCTAAAGCCCAAATATAAGATCCAGTACTCAGGAAAAGCCCACCCCATATAAACGACATAAAATATTGAAAACTCAAAACGACAGAGCGTTTTTCAATAACCAACGAGAACTCCCAGTTCCAGCTTCTTCAGCTCAAAACTTTGGCGCCTCGAAGAAGTGCCCTAATTTGCACCGTCAACAATCCCTTTTCCGACGAACAAAAGCCCTAATGTTCTCCGACCGGTCGCGAAGTTGAAATTCAGTCGAAGAGAAACTCTGCTTTCAGTTCTCATTTTAGCGTTCTTCGTACCGCGAGCTGCCCAACATACGAGGGGGATTCGAGCATGGATGCGAAGGACATACTGGGATTGCCCAAAAATTCGTTGCCCATAACGCAAGAGAAGAGGTCTAGACCCCAGAAGGATTCTCAGAGAAAGCCTGATGGCATTTCGCGCGAGGTGTTGTTACGTATATCCGTAGCAGACTCTGAATTTGATCCAAGTTCTAGTTCCTTTGCTCATTTCCACTCTCGAATTTTGTAGGTTTATGCGCTTACAGGTGGTTTGGCGCCTCTAATGCCTTCCATTGACACGTCTCAATTGAAGAAACGGGTGCCTTCGGACGAGAAGGTTTTGTTACCTATCTGAAATTAACCCATTTTCTTAATATTGCCGTTTAATTTTATGAACTTTATTGAGCATTTGTACTAGGTACTTCTTAGAAATTAGGTTGTATTTGGTGATAAATTTTAAATTTTGCATTTAGATCACCTGGCAATGGCTGTCATTTACCAATTCTGCACGAAAAGATGATCTGAAGCTTTACCACTGGGTAAGTGTCTGTGCGTCTCTAGAATTCACTCCTATTCACTTACTTTGGAAATGCTAGTTGAGTTTGTTCATTAATCCTCTGGGTCTCTTGCACTTTGCAGACCAGGGTTGTAAATGGTGTTCCGCCAACTGGCGACTATTCCTTTGCCAAGTATAACAAGGTGTGGTCTCTTCTACAGTGATTTTTGTCGTCTGTGTTACATTTGAATCCAATTAACTTTGGTGATTTTTCTGGGTTTTCTCACTATTGAATCTGTTGGTACTGTTTAATTTCACTATTTTACCGTAGGGGTTTAAGTTTTTTGTTTGATTGATTTGTGTGCAGTCGGTGGACATTATTAAATACACAGATGAAGAGTATGAGAAGTATTTGACTGATCCTGTAGGTATCAACATTGCCTTTGGTTGTGTTTAGCAAACATGATTGCATTCAAAATTTATTGCTTTATGCAACATATGTTTCCTTAATTCATGATATACCACAGTAGTATGCTAACTTGCAATGGTTATTCTTTAGTGTATTATGTCTTGGGACAAGCATAACGGGTTCTCTTCTGGTGTGGTTAATGTACATCACATGCGTAATGTATATTGCTATTCAACACTAATAGCAAATGTGCTATTGCATTCTACTTTTCTCTACTCACATATTAGAGTATATATAGGATTACAAGCTAACAATTTTCTAAAATATAGGATATACATCATCTCTACATCTAATCCAATACAAATAGAATATATTTCAATCTTAAATTTGAAGCTTAAATATAATAAATAATAGATATATTTTAACACCCCCCCCCCCCCCCCCCCCCCTCAAGTTGGTGCAAAGATATCTATGATACCCAATTTGGTTAGAAAATCATCAAACATTTGCCTGTATAATCCTTTTGTAAGAACATCTGCTAGTTCTCTAGTAGATGAAACAAATGGCGTGCATATTTCTCCTTTCTCAAGCTTTTTCTTTATGAAACGTCGATCAATTTCCACATGTTTTGTCCGGTCATATTGAACTGGATTATGAGCAATGCAAATTGCAGATTTGTTGTCACAGTAAAGTTTTATAGACATTATGAATATAACCTGTGGTTCTTTTAGGATAGTTTTTATCCATAGAACCTCACATATCCGTTGAGCCATGGCTCTGAATTCAGCCTATGCATTACTTCGTGCCACCACGTGTTGTTTTTTTGCTTCTCCATGTTACAAGATTACCCCAAACAAAGGTACAATATGCTGAAGTTGATCTCCGATGATTTGAGCATCCAACCCAATCAACATCTGTGAATACCTCCACATGTCTGCTCTCATTTTTCTGAAAGAGAATTCCCTTTTCTAGACTTTCCTTGAGATAGTGCAATATTTTGTGCACTGCCTCAAGGTGACTTTCTAGGGGATTATGCATACGTTGACTCACAAGTCCTGCATATGCAACATCTGAACGTGTATGCACTAGGTAAATTAACTTTCCAACAAATTTTTGATAGTTGGTTTTATTGGTTGGAACATCCCCCTCTTTGAACTTATGATTCAGATCAATAGGTATAGAAGCAGGTTTGCACTCAAAGAGTCATGTTTCTGTTAGTATGTCCAGCACATACTTTCGTTGTGATATTGTTATTCCCCTTGACGATCTTGCTATTTCCATCCCAAGAAAATACTTGGGTTGCTCCAAGTCTTTGATCTTAAATTGCTGAGCTAAAAATTGCTTCATCTTGTTGTTACGGGCCTTACGGACCGTAATGGGATGACATAAGCCCACCACAATTGGAGAAGTCACGCGCGCGCGCAAGATGGAATAGGCAGAGTCGACTGGTTTTAATATTTCCCTTTTAATTGTTTTATTAAAATACAACTGTATTAGGTTTTGGAATTAATTAGGTTTCCTTTTATTATTGCTTGGTAGTCAAGTTGTATTAGGATTTGGGTAAGTAGCAAATTAAGGTAGGATTGTATTTTAAGGCAACCTCTCTGGCTATATATACCAAAGATGTATTATTGAATAAATCAGACTAAGAATTATAAATAATATTTTGGTCTCTCCTACGAGGTCCTCGAGTTCCCTCGATAATCACGAGCTTGTATCAAAAGGTCTTCGGGTTCCCTTCTAACGAGCCCGTATCCTATCCCATAACGCGATCGATCACGCAGGGTCATAACATATTGGTATCAGAGCCGAGCGTTATGGACTCCGACCCCTCTCTCCTGCAGCAATTCATGGTGTTCCTAGCAAGATATGAAGCTGATCGGCGGGAGCTAGAGGAATTGGCGCTGCAGGTTCGTGCGCTTGAGGACAAGCGCCATTTGCGAGGGGGGAGTGATGTTACGGGCCTTACGGACCGTAATGGGATAGGATAAGCCCACCCCAATTGGAGAAGTCACGCGCGCGCGCAAGATGGAATAGGCAGAGTCGATTGGTTTTAATATTTCCCTTTTAATTGTTTTATTAAAATACAACTGTATTAGGTTTTGAAATTAATTAGGTTTCCTTTTATTATTGCTTGGTAGTCAAGTTGTATTAGGATTTGGGTAAGTAGCAAATTAAGGTAGGATTGTATTTTAAGGCAACCTCTCTGGCTATATATACCAAAGAGGTATTATTGAATAAATCAGACTAAGAATTATAAATAATATTTTGGTCTCTCCTACGGGGTCCTCGAGTTCCCTCGATAATCATGAGCTTGTATCAAAAGGTCTTCGGGTTCCCTTCTAACGAGCCCGTATCCTATCCCATAACGCGATCGATCACGCAGGGTCATAACACTTGTCTAGTTCAGATGTGTCATCTCATGTCATAATTATATCATTAACATATATAATTAATATAGCTATTTTACCTCCTGAATCATGTTTGTAAAATATAGTGTGATCAGAATTAGCTTGCTTATAGTGCTGTCCCTTCATAACTTTTAAGAGCCTTTCAAATCAGTCTCTTGGAGATTACTTGAGGTCATATGATGCCTTGTTTAGAAGACACATCTTCCCTTCTATATTCTGATTGAAACAATGTGGGATTTGCATGAATACTTCTTCCTCCAATTTCCCATTTAGAAATGTATTTTTTTACATCGAATTGCATAAGTGGCCAATCTAGATTTAACTCTTACAGTGTTAAGTTTTGCAACAGGAGCAAAAGTTTCTTCGTAGTCTAGGCCATAGGTTTGAGTGAAACCTCTTGCAACCAACCTAGCCTTGTATTTTTCCACTTGTACATAAGTATTATACTTTATACTGAATATCCATTTACAGCTCACTATATGTTTCCCATGAGGTAATGTAGCTACCGTCCAAGTCTGATTTTTTTAGAGCCCTCATTTCTTCTAAAACTGCTTTCTTCCACTTAGGAACACTTAGAGCTTCATGTATAGAACTAAGGACCAATCTTTGTAGAAAAGGACCTAAAACTAGGTGATAGTTTGAGATATGAAACATAATTCGATATAAGGGACGTTTAGTACAGTCACGAGTTCCTTTTCTAAAAACTATAAGTAGATACAAATCAGGATCCATAGGTACTGAAGTGGATTTAGAAAATGGAGTTGAAGATGGTGAATTGTTACCTGGATCACTGCTAGATTCAGATTGTGACAATATTGAGTTTGTTGGGGCTACAGATTCTACGCACTCATTTGCTCACTTGAGGAAACACGAAAACCAGCTCTTTCTTTCTCAATGGAAGTAGTATCAATAGCGTTATCAGATGAAATAAGGCTGTCAACAGTAGGATTATTAGTCTCAGTCCTGGGTACAACCATTTCTAGTACAGATAAAACTAGTAATTTTCAAAAACGATCTCCTATCTCTCTCTCCCCCTGAAGAGAAGTTTTCTCAACATACAATTTAATTTCAAAGTATGTAACATTCATACGGACAAAAGTCTTACTCGAATAGGGATCAAAACATTTAAAACCTTTTTGTGTATGAAAAAACCCCCCAAAAAATACACTTGATAGTTGTAGGATCCAATTTTCCTTTATTATGATTATGAATGTGAACAAAAACAGTACAATCAAAGATCCTAAGAGATAAAGTTGTAAAACATTTATTTTCTGGAAACTTAGTTTGAAGTGTGAACAAGAGATTTATAGTCAAGTACTTTGCTAGACATTCTATTAATTAAATATGTAGACATTAACAAAGCATCAAGAACATTCATAAAAATCATCAAAACTCGGGTAATATCAAGTAGGTGTTTATTTTTTCTTTCGACAACTCCATTTTATTGAGGTGTATCAACAAAAGAATGTGATGAATGATGTCTCTATCATTTAAAAAATCTCTTAACATGTTAAAATATTCTCTACCATAATCAGTTTTGAAAATTTTAATGTTGGTTTGAATCGTAGCATAAAATATTTAAAAAATTCTAGTTGCAACATATTTTTCTTTTAAATGATAGGTCCATATATTCCTAATATGATCATCAATAAATGTGATGAGCCATCTTGTGCCTGAGATATTTGACACCCGAGATGCTCCCCACAAATCATTATGAATCAAGGAAAAAGATTGAAATTGAGTATATTTTACAAGAAAAAAGTTTTGCCCTTTTATATTTTGCTAGTTGACAAATTTTACACTAAAAAAGATTAGGAAATAAATGTTTTAAATACCTGAAACTTGGATGGCCTAATTTATAGTGCCATAACATTATTTCATCTGTTACTGAAAAGAAACTAGAGTATTGAGGATTCTGAATTTGTTTCCCTAAGCCAGCCTTGGAGATGAAGTAGTACAAACCCCCACACTGCTTAGCATTGCCAATCATCTTCTCCAAGCATACGTCTTGACACTCACAGAAAGTACAAAAAAATGTGAGTTTACATTTGGAATCAACAGTTAATTTGTGGACAAATAAGAGATTACATGCAAGATTATGAATGTGTAAGACATTAGATAAAGTGATAGATAAGGAGACAACAATAGAACCTTCTCGACAACAATAGAGAAAGAACCATCTGCAGTTTTAACTTTACCAAGACCAGAACAAGAATAATAAGTTTTGAACAGAGAAGAGGAACCAGTCATACGGTTGGAAGCCTTTGAATCTACGATTCAGAGGTTATGAAGTTCTAAGGATACATTTAAGGCTAACTGGAACATATTTTTTTTGGGATAATGAGGGTGATGTAGATTACTGATGAGTAGTCCACAATTTAAACAAATTCTTTAAGTTTTCTTGAGTGAAGAAGAAGTGTTCAGGAATTGAAGTTTGGACTCCATTATTGTTGGATAACGTAACTCGATGAGCGGCCAAATCAGCAACACTTTTGTTGGACAACGAAGCTTGAGGGAATCGTTGAGAAGGCTGAAAATCAACAGGCTTTCCATGTAGCTTCCAGCATTTAGCTTTGACATGTCATGGTTTCTTGCAATACTCGCATATTGAGCGTTCAAATTTATTTGAGAATCTGGTATTTGGTTCTAGCCTGGAAGTCACCATGGTTGTGGTCTCCAATGAAGGTGTTGAGATACCAGCTCCTAACATGACTTGGTGTCGACTTTTATCTCTACGCACCTCAGCAAATACTTGGTAGAGGGCCTCTACCAAGTATCCTTCCTCTAACTTCATCAAAATCCGCCTTTAAGCTAACAAAAAAGTCAGATACCCTTTTTTTTCCAACAATTTGTTGATAAAAGACCATCTGTTGTGCAGTATCATTGGTAGTTGCAATACAAGTCTAACTCCTGCCATATTAATTTGAGGTCAGGGTAATACCGAGTGACTGACTTCTCTCCTTGGTTCTCCTTCCTTAGGCTAGTCTTAATCTTGAAAAGAGCTAACCAACATTCTCAAGATCTGAATATGTCTCTTTTACTGCCTTCCAGTTTACCCTTGCGGATGGGAAGAAAAGATGTCCTTCCCACATTTGCCTCCATAGAATTGATAAGCCAATACATGATCATTGAGTTTTCACCCTCCCATGTGTTGTGACCAGTAGGATCTTTGGCTGCCTCAGGTTGTGTTGTAGCTCTTGTTAGATACCCAAACTTCCCTCTCCTTAAATGAACAATTTGACAGATTGAAACCATTCCATGAAGTTACCTCCATGTAATTTATGGGAGGTAATAGAATAGGTTTGATGAGATTGATCACGGGTAGAACCGGTGGTTATAAAAGTGGGATCAACCATTTTAGTTTTTGGAAAAATCCTATAGAAGAGATTGCTTTTACTGTTCTATACCATAATAGGTAATGTACTATTGCATTGTACTTTTCTCTATTTACATATTAGAGTATTAATAGGATTACAAGCTAACAACTTCCTAAGTTACATCTTCTCTATCTAATCCTATACAAATAGAATATATTTGATTCTTAAATTTGAAACTTAAATATAATAGATAATAGATATACTTTAACAAACACATTGGCTTTGCATTAGTATGCTAACCTTCTATGGATGCTTGTTTATGTCATTTTGTCCTGAGCCAGGTATCTTATTATCCTATGCCATATTTTTCTGTCATCAGATGTGGAGCAAGGAAGAGACTGATCAATTGTTTGATATGTGTGAACGGTTTGATCTTCGCTTCATTGTCATAGCTGACAGATTCCCGTCATCCCGGACGGTAGAGGAACTGAAGGGCCGTTATTACAGTGGTATTTATCTGTCTAGTTTCATGAGAACCACGATGGATAAATGTATTAGTCATGTTCATTTCATGAATTTATGACTTGTATGATTTTGGCATTCTCATTTATTCTTTATTTGTTTTTTCTTCAATTTATCTTTCAAAAGTTATCCTATAATTTTTGTTGTTGATCGTGGTTCTATTTATTTCTAGTATCTCGAGCAATATTGATTGCTAGGGCTCCATCTCCTGCAGACGTTGCTGGGAACCCTCTTGTTAAGGTGTGTAGTTAGTAAATATATTGGTAGACAATTTTGGCATGGATTATCTCAACCAGTTATAGTTCGTAGTTGTTTCCCCCTCCTGCCCATCTACACTATCCTTTATTGTCTGATTAATTTAAATATGCTATCATAACATTAGTACCCCACCCATCTCCCTCTTATTTTTGCTACTTGATGTAGGAACCTTACAATGTTTCACAAGAGATAGAGCGCAAACGTGCATTGTCGATGGTACTTTCCCAGACAAAGCAGCAAGAAAGAAAGGATACTGAGGTTACTGTATTACTTTTTGTTTTCATACCAGGGAATAAATCTTTAAAATCTTATGGTTCTCTTGTTGATTACCCAAGTCATAGAAATCTGCTTGTGCATTACTCTAGGTTTATTTTTTTCAGGTTGTTGCTGAAGCGAAAAGAATTTCTGAGTCGCGAATGGCTGCCAGGGTAAGTGTGGAATTAGAAATGATGCCTCTTATGTCTAGTATTTATTGGGGTTCAATACCACCATCTGAAGGGTATATTCATCTTATTTTATGGATGTGATCAGGATTTCTTTGTAGTATGAATGCTCTTTGGGGTGTGTGTTTCCAGAGCATACTGTTATCTAATTAATTGATTTTGTGTTTGTAGGCTGCGGAAGAATCTGAGTTGCATGTCATGTCAGCTGCTGGTCCAGAAAATTCTGAGATGGCTGTATCACCTGCTTCTAATGTTCAGATTTCATCTGCAACAGTTTCACCATCGGCAGTAGTACCGGATAATGCCTCTACCTTGTCTTCTCTTCGCATGGTGTGTTAATGACCTTGCTTAAAAAAAGTTGTTTACTTAGATTTGCATCTTAAAATTTGTTATTAAATATAAATGTACTGAGGAAGACATCTAACTGGTTGATAATTTTCAGCTTCGGGTTTATTTGAGAACCTATGGACTTGAACAAATGGTGCAAGCTGCCAGTGCATCTGCTGGACTTCGGACTATCAAGCGAGTTGAGCAAACTTTGCAAGATCTTGGGGTTTGTACATGCTCCTTTGCTCCCTATATTATTAGTCAGATATTTTTTTCATCGTTAATTTTATTTTCCAATGACAACTGAAGGTGTTATTTTCTCTGCTTCTATCCCATTGTTTTGCCAGTGATTGTACTGTTGCATGTAGATATTACTTATGGTATAAGAAGAGCTTTTGATGTTTCAGTTTCTCGGAAAGGCATTGTTATTTGGTGCTTATTGTTTTGGTAGACTAAATGGTTTACCCTGTACCTTAATAAGTATTTGTAGCTTAACAGTTCATTGATTTACAAGAATATTGCTCATAAGTTGGCTATGTGTCAGCACAAAATTTTACTAGCTTTCATCCTTCCATTTTTTTTTGAAGATTAAGATTTATACCGCCGCTGTGACTTATACTCCGATCACCAGGTCACAAGGTCAAACACTTGAGCATTTGGACACGTAGGCTTTGGTAAAAGAAGAAACTTTTTTTGAGGATTAACATTTATACGGCTGTCGTGACTCAAACCTTCCATTTTAGTTACTCTATGCAAATGATATTCATCTGCTTCATATATTTTACAAGTTACCCCCGCGCTCCAAAATAAGTGTCAACCTTCCCTAACATGGGTGGTCCAAAATAAGTGCCCACTTTCATATTGAGGAAGTAAATTATGCATGGATTACCAATAATATTCATGCATGACTTAGTTTTTGCTAGAAATTTGGGAGCATATAATAGGGGCATGGTGGGAAAGTGAAGCACTAACTTTACCACTCTTTGCGAAAAATCAAGGGGGATATAGTTATATTGGAATGGACAGTATATTATTTTGATGCTTCCTTTATTTGTACAAGGAAAAGACTATTAATATTGGTGCTTATGTATTGCAGATTAATTTAAAACCGAAAGTTCCAACAAAAGCTGTTTGTGCTGAGCATCTTGAACTAAGAAAGGAAATCCTGACTTTACTGAATCTTCAGAAACAGGTAATGCATAGCATAGATTTTTATCCAATCATATATTATTGAAGGTAGCCATTATGCCATTCACATTCAGTCATTCACAATATAAATGCATATTTCCAGGGGAAAAAATACGAGGTTTTCCGTCAAACCTCTTACAGCATGCATGAATGATAGAATTATAGAAACTTTTGATGGTGGGAAAATCTATATGATCAGTATGCCATATTAATTTATTCTCTCTTGGGGAGTGATATTACTGCGTTAAAAAGTAGAACTCAACCCATTCATAGATACATGCTACATTGGGGGACACCATCCTCTGCAAACACTTGTTCAAATGACTTAAGTTAATGATTGGTGATAAAATGTTAACCCTTGTGTCTTATGACCAGGTACAATACAAGGAGGCAGCAGAAGGTTCATCCTTTCGAGACGGTCCATACACTGAAGCACCTGGAACACCTAAGGTTAGTAGTCAGACCCCTTTTAACAGGTTTTGTCTGTTTAAGCATATGATGTAAAGCATGATGGGCAGCGTTCTGGGCGTGCTGGGGATCAGGACCGAACCTTTGTTCCAGACTCCATAGGTTTTGGAGGTAATATAACATGGATGGAGTTTGTTTCTTTGTTCATTTAAGTTATTCTAGATGAGGCGGCCTAGTTTATGTTGTACTCATTTATGTCAACTGGGCTTTCAGGAGATAGAGCTGGCAAAAAGGACCAGAAGCGCAAGGTACATGTTCATATCCCATTTCTTCACCCACTTATCACCAAACATCTCTATTCAATTAGCTTTAATATGCCCGTCTAAATTTTTGCAATAGATAACTGGAAGATCGGCTGATGCTCCGTCATCTCCAGCCCATAAAAGGCCAAGAAAGCTGAAGGCTTCAGAGCTATAATCCCCTCGGTAATGAAGCAAATCAGACTGAGTTTAGACTACAATATGATTATTAACAAAAAAAGGGCATATTCTATACTCTGATTGTTATTGAACTTTGCAGCAGGCTCACCATTCTTCCACACTAGCTCTGGTGATGCAAGAGTGATAGAAGGCCAATGATCAGATTTTATGTATTTAAGCTCCAAACTAGATTTTGTATGTAGTCTCAGGGTGTGAATCCTAATGTGCTTGCTGTTAAAATGTATGGCATTCGGTTTATCTATAGTATTGTTTTCATGGAAAGCTTAGATAAACCAAAACTATGACACCCGATAATGTTCTCGGAAATCTGATGGACGACCAGCGAGATGAATAATTATCGTGAAGGATGGCGCAACACCTAGATAAACAACAACTACCAAGTCGGGCTTATCGATTCTCCTAAAAGATCTGTCCATAGAGACACGACCGGACATACCTCCAAAGGCAGCAACCACATCTACCAGAAATTTGAGATTCTGGTAGATGGGACAAACAAAAAGTAGACAAAAATACAAACAAAATAACAACACAAGCAATAAGAATAAGCATGAACTACTCGCGATCGACCTTTGATGTGAAGGGTTGGGATCGTAGAGAAAGGGGAAGTGGACAACGCAGGCGGGTACATATCTGAGATGTTAGGGGCGAGGGCACAGTACTGGCCAGGTGAGTACGGGAAAAAGGGTCATGACTGAACGTCTCGGACTATGGAGCTCGGACAAAATGCGGGAGCATATCTAGTTGTCTTGTCATAGCGTGGCGGGAAAGCTCGACAAAAAGCTCGGGTCGTCGCCACCTGTGTATGAGGTCGGGGGGGGGGGGGGGGGGGGAGGGGGGGAGGAGGAGGCTTCCGGTCGGCCTTGAAGGGCAAGAGGTGCAAATCTACCACCACAGTTCTGGACCAAGACCAAAACCTCTCGCTGGAGGACTTGTGGTGCACCGTAGAACCGGATCGAGCCTTAAACCTCTTGCCGAAGCACAAGAGGCACAAATCTGCCTAGGAATAGCCAGATCTCTCAGTAACGCAAGAGACGGCGAGTGCCCAAAAGAGGAGACGGTGTTTCTTGGTCTTATAGAGGGAGGGGAGGCACAGACAGTACGTTTGGGGATATGGTCACCAAACACAGGTGGGGGTGGGGGCAAGCCATAGACCGAGAGGAATAGAGTAGAAGAGGGCGATGTAGGGAGATAGAGAGCAAGGCATCAACAACACCAAAAACAAGAGAACAATGATGGAGGAGGGCAGCGGGGGGAATGAGGTACGAGCTAAGGCATGAGGGAGAGGAAGAGAGGAGGTGGAGAAGAAGTGTCGTCGACTTTATCCATGGTCGGAGACCGCATAATCCATTGACGATAGCTATTATAAGGGAGAGGCACTGCCCAAGTTTTTTTTTGATCGACAAAGCAAATTTAGATTAAAACCTCTTATGAGGAGAATGAGGAGTACAAGTAGGTTACACTAAAAACCCCAAAAACCCAAAGATAGACACAACTATCTGAAAATGGCCAAAAAAACAAACAAACAAAAGCAACAAAAGTTGAAGAGAAAGAAACGAGCTTACAATTTCTCGTGTGGTTTATATGATAGCATAATTTAAAAATAAGAATATATTTTGTCGTATTTATTTTGATACAATTCTTCTTATTTGAGCCTTTTCTCTATTAATCCATTGTCATATTAATTTCCTTTTAATTGAGTTGGTCCTCTAATATAGTATCAAAGTTTGGTATCTCACAGACAGAGGTTGAAACCCCAAATAAGCCATTCCTTAGCTCTCTTCTCAATGAGCTCATCTCCTCTTCTAAATAATCCACCTTCAAACTCGTCAACGAGCTTTCCATGAGGGCGTTTGTTAGAATATAACTATAAGTGTGCTTTCAAATATCAACTAAAACTTTTAGTTGAGTTGATCCTCTAATAGTCATGAAAATAAACTATAAAATCAAGACCACAACTTATGGGCAAGCTGTAAGTATTCTAAGGATTGTTCCTCACTGAGGAATCCTCAGTCACAAGAGCCAGTGCCCAAACATCAACTCTTAACCCGACCACTTCTGATTTCTTTAAAGCTCATTGTTACCATGTTGTGCCCCCGGTTAGCTATCTCCTTCTCTAGCTCGGTTGGTACCTCGGCCGTAGTTGTTTGTTCGACATCAGAACAACAAGAAAATTTGGCAACCGTTGCTCCATCTCTTTAGGCCTCACCAACTGCTCTTACGGCACATGAAAATGGCTTATCAAATATTTTATTTGTTCCAGGCATAATTGATTATCGTTCCAATCTTTGCGCTGATGTGGTTCGTTGTGATCTATCTTGGAAGAGTGCTTCGGTTAATAGGGAATGGACCGTCGTCGAGCGAAGACGAGTGAGTTTTACATCTAGGATTGAACTACCCAATCAAGATTTTATGACCTTCATTGTCAACTTCCCTAACTCTATCACATCTAAGCAGCTTAAAATGTTTTTAAATCGGTTTGACGTTGTTACGGCTACATACGTTGGGTCAAACTGTCTTCTAAAGGGACTCGGTTTGCCTTCGTATACTTCACTCGACCCGATGATTTGGTTGGTATTTTTTCCGTTCTAAACGACACTCAGTTTAAGTACCTTAAGATTCGGCTATAAGGCCATGCCTTAAGCTACACCTACTCCCGAGGCTCCCCGCCTGTCGACATCTGTTAGCACTTCATCCACCACAAACGACCCTAGTTTTACCCCTCAAAGGGCCTCCGTTTCTTCTCAGCCCTACTAAGACTGTTGCACCTTATCATTAACTCTTACGTTTGAGGCGATGTCAGCTTTCAGTGTGATTGGTGTCACTAGTACCTCGGTTACAGTCTGCACCATTACCATTGGTCTTCTGAGGACCGAGATGTTTTGTCAACCATATCGGTTGACGATTGAAAACTGGTTCACCCTTGGTTCTTCTCATTCCTCGACTGTGCGAACCATAATCTTTTTGGAGGACAATTTCTTTAGGGTGATATTATCGGTCTTCCTATCGTGTGTTGGAAATACAATTTCATACTTGAGATAGTTAGGAAGTTCGGTATGCTCATAACCTTCAATTCTTTCTCCTTGTCCCCATCTTAGTCGTTCAGGGTCTTGGCACTTGTCCACGTGATGTGAACGTAAAATGCATCTATTCTAGATGTTTTTAGCTCACATTTCTAAGCTTTTCAGTCCCGGGATTATGTGATTTAATGTATTTCTCTCTATATTTATGTAAATGGTCTCTTTTCAAGGGTAATTAGGAGTTTGACGTGAATAAAGAGTTTTTGGAGCTAAATGGAGCAAAAATCAGCTTAAGGAGTTTTGGAGTCTGGTTGATCTTGTAAAGGGCATAACTTTCGCATCCGAGCTCCGATTTTCGACCGTTACATATCAAATCGAAGGGAATTAAATTATCTAAAACTTTGATGAAGGATTCGCCACTGTCCAAAATGCACGCTGGCCGCACGGCGTGCGCCAAACGTGCGCGCGCAAATTTAGTTATTTTTTGGCGAATTTCCCATCTTATCCCTAGGGTTTAATGATGTATAAATAGAATTTTAGGGATTGTAATTGGGGGATCACGAATTTCAGAGGAGAAAACACATTGGGAGAGAGCTTTGGAGACTTTGGGAAGAGGTTTTGAAGATCAAACAAGATATACAAACTCATTATCGAAGGTTCTTCGTAGGTTTTGATTATACTTTGATATTTGTATTACTTTTTCAGTCAATATGATTATCATTGTTATTATCATTGCTTTGTGTTCGTATTTCATTGTGATGAACTAAATCCTCATTGATCTAGGGCTAGGGGAACGATGTGATGATTTGAATTAACGTGTTTTGGTTATACATTTGACAAACTAATATCTAGGATATCGTTTATTTAATTTTACTCTTAATGCTTCATTGCCTTGATCACGTGATGCATGATTTAATTATATTAACTAACAATTGAGAAATGAGGTTAATGTGAGGAAATAAGAATTAAATAACTCGGGTTTTAATCTAAGCCAGAACACGGTTAGACTGACACGAGTGCAATAACCATAGGAGTAAAACCCGAAAGTTAGAGGAATTCATAGATTGTAATGCTATATACCGTTCTACACCTAGATTAGAGATAATTAGGTGGACTGAGTATGTTAGGGTCCTAATACGATCGAGAGATGGTTAGGACTATACTTAGAGAATTCTCGCTGCCCTTAGAATAGTATTAGTTGCAAATGTGTATCGGAACCCGTTAAGTTATTCATCACATTCGGACCCCGTCAATGTCCTAGATCGCCTTTAATCTCTGTTATCCAATCCACTTGTGATTTTGTGCTCTGTTTTCGGATCATTTATATATTCTCAATACTTGCATGAATTTACAATTTACAAACCAAAACCAAACACCATTATAGGAATAGCTTGACCATCGAATTAATTAACTAAAGTGCTTGTCTAATTGCTCCCTTGGGTACGATATCTCGGACTTAAACTTCGAATACTACTTGACGACCGGTACGCTTGCCGTGCCATTCTGAGAGTTAATTCTCAGTGCGTCAAGTTAATGACGCCGTTGCCGGGGAGCAACTAAGGCAACTCTGATACGTTTGTAATTCGTGTTAAGACTATTTCATTTTTTTGTATATATTTGCTTAGTTGATTCATTGAATTATAACTTTTATGGAGAATTGGTATTGTGATACTGTGTATTGTGATTGTTGCGGAGCTTATGATCATTCTAGCTATTATTGTGAGTACTTGAATTCAAATGCATATTGTCAATATTGGGAGGACCCTTCCACTTTTGATCAAGGTTATCAAGTGGAACCACAAGAGTCTTCCTCCAAACTGGAGCAGATGATGCTAACCATGATGGCACAGATGAAGGAGGATAGTGAGCTGCACAAGGTATCTGTGCAGGAGCAGCAGATAGTGAACCGGAACAATGATTCCCGTTTTCAGAAGTTGGAAATTCAATTGGGTCAAATAGCCAATGCAATGAATCAAATATATCCTCACATACAAGTGGTGAATGAGAGAGCTCTACACGATCAAACAAGTCACATTGAGGAAAATCATTCTGAGCACTTAGGTGATTCAGTAGAACAAGAAACTCATTATCCAACCATGAGTTTAGAGGTAAGTGTAGAATGTGAGGTATCAAGTTCTTACTCCTCTAGTACAATATCTATTCCATCTCCATGTAGTTTTGATGCTTTGAATTCTTTAGATGTAAATAATAATTGTATAATTGAAAAAATAGTTCACAAACTATTGCTGAGCCGAATCCTTCCATAGTATCCATAGAGTTGGCTGACAAGTCTATTAGATATCCAAGGGGCACTATGGAAGATGCTCTTAAGAGAGGGGTTATATTTGAATCTTCCATTGATTTTATTTTCCTAGACATCGAGAATGATGTCGAAATTCCATTTGGTGTGGGAGATTCATTTTTTGATTCTAGCAAATCAACTTTGTATTTTCAACCCATCCCATTAATTTTTAAATTAAATGTTGAGCATAGAGTTGTTAATATTAAGCATGAATTTGTTGATACATTTGCTAGTCCCCAATCCCCGTTTGTGAGCTTATGTTACTCTATTGTGGTAGATGCTCTTGACCCTCGATGTCATGAGTATTTTCCGCTTTATGGGATTCATATCCTTATCAAGTTGAGCCAAGATGAACCAAATTATAATTATTCTGTTAAGGCAAGCTTGATGAAGTTAGCCTTGAGTTTGGAACTTTTACAAAATTCAAGGAAAAGAATTTTGTATAACCAAATCACAAGTGGATTGGATAACAGAGATTAAAGGCGATCTAGGACATTGACGGGGTCCGAATGTGATGAATAACTTAACGGGTTCCGATACACATTTGGAACTAATACTATTCTAAGGGCAACGAGAATTCTCTAAGTATAGTCCTAACCATCTCTCGATCGTATTAGGACCCTAGCATACTCAGTCCACCTAATTATCTCTAACCTAGGTGTAGAACGGTATATAGCATTACAATCTATGAATTCCTCTAACTTTCGGGTTTTACTCCTATGGTTATTGCACTCGTGTCAGTCTAACCGTGTTCTTTCTCCTTGTCCCCATCTTATTCGTTCAGGGTCTTGGCAATTGTCCACGCCCAAAATTTATTGGCCCACATGCGTTTGGTAGCGACTAATGGTCCGGATTTCTACACCGATGTGTTTCTCGATCCGACACTAATTGTTCTCATTCCTTATCTTCCCTAGACTGGGGTGATTGCATCGTGGTCTAAGACTACCGGGAAGAATAGTCCTCAGGCCCCAACTTCCTACTAGAGTAGTTGCTCGACCCCCCACATTGGTCGGGCATATCTCCCCTCAACCTATTGATATCGTCGTTGCTGGTAGGTCTGCGAGGGTCTCCAGGTACTAAGTAGGACAAGTGGGCAATCATGATTTCAGATGTATTTGATTCAATACAACCTCTATTACGGAACTTTACAGTGGGTTAGATCGAGTTCTTGTTCCTCTTCCTGATCGATCAACACTACCTCTCTAGGTTGACTTTGGGGATGTCCTTTTTGAACCAGATATCTATTTGGGGTTCCCTTTTTGTTGATCGATGGGAACACATGGCAAAACATTACCCACAATGTGAGATATTTGTTGAGAGTTTAAGAGTCTGTTGCCATGGATCAGTTAAAAGAGTTTTTAAAAGATGGAGGCGTGTTTGAGCACCTACTGTAGTAGCATAATACATAGGGGTCATATGATCTTGTTTATTTGGTTGTGCTGTTTTTTCGGTTTTTGATGTTATTTTGAGTTGTTAGGTTCTTTATGTATACTTGTCGCTTCGTTAATTCTCTTTGACAAAAAAACAGTTTAATGGTCGTAAACAAATATAACATTACAAATTCGCAAAAACAAAAAAGTGAATCGTGTTGCATATACAACACTATCCAACAACAACAACAACCTAAGACATCGTGGGATCCATCTCCAAATTACTATCACGTGCCCAATTCGTTTTCCCATAACAATTCAAGTTATGTCTCACTTTTATCAGTCATATAGGACATGCCGAAAAAGTGACGTAAGAGTGAGTTTTGAGGTTATCTCTTATTGGCTTCATAATTCGAAAGTTTATGTAAGAGGGAATGATAAGTCAGGATTTTGACCGTATGTAAAGACGAAATACAATCCGAACAGAGGATTCAATCCCAAGAGATAAGAGCTGATAAAAACTCATTGGGACAATACAAACTTTCGAATGAAAAGATTTAACGATTCCGATTATATTGATCTTCATTTTATGAATGTATGTAATATTTCATATGAACTATTTGATTAATATATTATATTATCTGATTATATTATAGTTTAAATTATAATTTTTTTCTCCACATCTCATAAACCGTGAACATCCAAAAGGACCAAAACTCATACCAAACCATACACTCCAAAAACTTATTATTCCAACTAAACTTCTCTTAAAATGATTAGCTCCAAAGTTGTCAACCTTACTAAACTCAAAGCAGCAATATGGAAAATGTGACAGTGAACAAGCACAAACCTGAGATATTGACATCGATACGGCCGAACTTGGACTTTAATTACCGATTCCGACGGGAACATATTGATTCGTGGGTTTGTGATTGATTGATTCTTAACGGTCGTTGCCATTTTGTGAACATTTCAGATTAAGAACACACCAGATAGACATTTGTTTTTATTTTGTGAACATTTCAGATTAAGAACACACCAGATAGACATTTGTTTTATTACAAAATAAGATTTTTATTATCCTGAAAATATTTAGGGAAAAAAGTGAAGCGGAACATAAGAAGCAGCAACATTTAATCCATCCCGCCAAAAAAGAAAAGGGTCTGAAGCCGTTTAGGGTTTTTCGGAGCTCTCGGTCTGAGGATAATGGTGGGCGCAGAGATTGGAGATCCGCAATTGACAGTGGGCTCGGAGGTTGAAGTGACCAGCGATGAAGAAGGCTTCAAGGGAGCATGGTACGAAGCTACAATTCTGGAACTAATTCCCAAATCATCCGCGAAGAAGAAAAAGAAGATACTTGTTCAGTACAAGAACTTGGTCACTGAAGATGGGTCCGAGCTCTTGAAGGAGTACGTTGACCCTGTTCACCTCAGGCCCTTGCCACCTCCAGATCTAAACCCTAGTTTTCAGGTAAATGATGCGATCGACGCTTTCTATCAGGACGGCTGGTGGAGTGGTGTGGTTCTCAAAGCTCTTGGCAGCTCCAAATTCGTGATTTTCCATGATAACCCACCAGATATTATCGAGGCCGACTCCACCAATTTGCGCAGGCATTTGGAATGGGTTCATGGCAAATGGGTTCCATCTAAAAAGCAAGTAAGTCACTGGTAATGGCTTTCTGATTTTGCTTTGCTTGCAAAGAGAGCCTTTCATGGCTTTGTCAGTTCATCACTAGAAAATATATGTTCTGAAATATACACTATCAATTACGAGAAAAATCTTTGTTTCTCCTTTTGATAAATGTTGCTTATGGTTCATTAAGTTAGTGGACTGTATGCAGATGGTGCTAAGTTTTCTTTCATTTTTATCTGGTTGGTGCTCCTGAAATGTGGTAATTTTATTGCTGTTTTCATGTCAAGTCACAATACAGCTGATTTTTTTTCTTTCTTGCTGACTGTAAAAAATATTAACTGATTATTGCAACATTTCTGATACAGTTTATGAAATACTAAAATGACTGTTGCAATTTGGCTGATTGTGAAAACTATCACCTGATTAATGCAATTTCCTTATATACTATTTGCCATCTAGTTGGCCTCCGTCCTATATTAGACTAATCTTTCATTTTTATTCATAATCATCTAGAAGCCAATAACAGGATCAATTTTTAGCCCCGGGACAGCGGTAGAGGTCAATATTCAAAAAGATGATTCCCGTGGTGCTTGGTTCCCAGCCACTTTTATCAAAGAAATTGGCGAGAATATCTTTTTGGTTAAGCATCTCAGCTCAGAAGATGACATGGGGGGTGTGTTTCCGGATGAGCTCTCGTCTCCGAAGCTTGCTGTGGATTCTCAACACATACGGCCTACCCCTCCTCTCTATGTCAAGAGAAGTTATGTGTTGCTGGAAAAGGTGGAAGCATTTTATGATTTCGCTTGGCGGGCTGGACTGATCACCAAACTTCTTGGAGAGGGGAGGTATCTTGTTTTCTTTAAGCATGCAAATAAAGCTAAGGAATTCGGTCAGTCAGAAGTTAGGCCTCCTGTTGACTGGATTGATGGAAAGTGGGTTAGTAATTCCAAGGTGTGTTCATTTCCTGTTCTCATCTATGAAATGATTTGTTTTAGTTTTTTTTAAATTTCTTAAGCATTTAATATTTTTATTATTTAGTTTTCTTAATTGTAGTTAGTATGAAGTAGTTTAATTATATTTAAGTCATTTATGGGTATGGTTGTAAACGAGTCGAATATTTGAGTTTGTTATCATCAAGCTTGAGCTAAATCTGATTTCAAGATTGGACTTGTTTAGTAAACCAGCCGAACTCGAATTGAACCTTTCAAACTTTGTGAACCGTCTAGTTTAATATTAAATTAAATATATTATTTATTCGATAAAATCAAAATAATTTTTTGAGCCTGTTGAAATCTCGAAGTTACTACAAATCGGGAGAAAAATATATTTTGCTATGAATGTAATCAATACTCGGTTGAGAAATCGAATGGGAGACAAATAGATAAATCATAGTATGATTGTATACGTCGAGAGGTATTCATACGCTATATATTCTTACAAAAAAATTATTAGTGCCCCCTCTTGTTGAAAAAGCTGGCTTCGCCACTGCTGGTAAATATGATATTTCCTTTTAAATGTTTAAATAGTAGGCATGCTTCCAAAAAGGAAGGGACTGAAAAGTTGTGTACTTCCACTGTGCATTGTGTGTAATATTATGATTTGCCTCTCCTAAAAAATGAATAGCCTGTTGGATGAACCTAGCTGCCTATCAGGAAGGTTTTCCTCATTCTTCTGAAAATATAATGTGGCATGTATTCTGAAAAATTCTTGCACAATTGAAGTTCATTCATGCTCATAAAATGATTTTCTTGTCAGGAAGTTTCGATTGCTTCAGATTATCAAGAGGATTTGGGGCATGACAGCAACAATGGTGACGTACAGGAGGTTGCTTTTCAACTTGGAAGTTCAGGATCTGCAATAGATCAAGTTGAAAAGAAAAGGAAACATGTTAGGAATTCAAGGAAGTATTCAATGGATCTGCAAACTCCTTTAACTGAAAGTTCACTTTCTAGTGATGTTACCCCAAACACAAAGAAACCAAAGCTGGCGACACCTAAAGCTAGTGCTACAGACTTACAGCCTTCAAAAAAGTTAGTGTCTAAATTGGCAGAGGCTCCATTCTCTAGTACTGTTTGTAAGGTAAGGAAGATGGTGGGTAAAACACCGAGTAAAGAAGCTGGTTCGGCAACTGTAGGAACAGGAAGTAGAAGTATCAAGCAATCATCCATTGGTGATCAGCTGTCTGCTAGGACCAAGTGTCCCCGGAAAAAGCAATTTGTGAGTATTGTCTCTAATATTAAGTCTTTGTTTTTTTTCTTTGCAATTTAGATGTTTAAATTCTCGCCAAGAGAGCATGTAACCATTCCATATAACAGTGTGTTGGATCCATGGTTCCCCTTTTATTGAAGGATTTAACTCAATGTTCTCTTCATGGTAGTGTTGTGACATGCACCAATGGCTATAAGTGGCTGAAGTCTACCTGACTGCATGGTTAGACAAACCAGCATGTCACTACCACTGAGTAATGGTAGTGAAGCTGAATAGATTTTTGACTTATTTGCAACTTGGAATTGGCTTATTTCCGATGCTGTTCCATAGGTTAGATGATACTCCTTTTGAAACTCAAAGAAACTGGTCTGCTCTACTTAGTCCAGAATGAACAAGTCCATGCATGTTCTATATGTCCTTGTCACTGATAACATTGGATTTTGCAACTACATATTCATTGTAGACTAAAATTTGTAGATCAAAATGTTATGTTTTTCTGTATTGGCAGAAGATCAGGCAAATGAATAGTGAAAGTAACGAAACCGGAAGAAGACTTAAACAACCATCGGTTAAATACCCAAGGACTTCAGCTGCAGGTATTAATGTCTTTTAATATTATTATTTTCATCTAGCACATTCTTAACATATAATTGGGATGGATGCTGTCACAGGGTTAGAGTCACCTGCGATGAAGGGCTCCGATAATGAAAATCACGGACCGCCTGCTGATGACACATTACCAGGGTCAACTCCACAGAGATCTCCAAAGAAGCTTCTAACTGATCCATCAGGCGACAACAGCAACAACAGCACGGTAAGCAAATCACTGAACTCTTCATTCAGATAACCCAACTTGATACAAATTGATTTGGGTTCCATTTGAATGCTTTGTGAATTGATCAAATGTCAAGATTTGAGAAATTAAAGTCTATAAACTATCTGTCATTTACTAAGTAGACATGGTTTATGATGTTATTTTTTAAACAAGTCTCCATCTTTCTCTAGCCATTATCTTTCAAAAAGAAAAGTAAAGCTTGAACAGGCTACTATGCATGTTATGCAACTTATAAGCTTAAAGTGACCTTGAAATATGTGATGCAATGCTGAGATAATAAAAGTTCAGCATCTTCATTTTAATAAATTTGTTCCGTTCCAAATATTTGGTTCCTTTTCTTACTCCTTTGGTCACATGTAAATTTTGTCAGCTGAACTCCCATGAGTGTACCGTACCGACACACTTAAGGCTTATAATTAGATAGAACTAATATAAACATATATTTTTGGTAACTTAAACCCAATTCACTTCTTAAAAGAGAGTGAGCGTTTATTTTGGGAGAGGAATGTCTAATGTACCTGTCAGCCTATTCCTAGTTGAGGGTTTACATCGGTTAGAGTAACCCAAGTAGAATTGTGTTGTAGTTAGTCTCATATTCTAATGCTAGTTGGTTGTTTATTTCTCTTAATAGGGACCATCAGTTGTATTTCATGTTTGGGATTTCATCAATAATATTTTGTACTTCTACACGGTATCACTGGAACAGGTAACTAAACTGCAGAGTGTTAAGGGGAGCAGTAAAAAGAGAAAAAAAGGAAGACCATGCAAATTAGTTATCAGTCCAAGAGGTACAGTAGCAAGTATATACTGAATCAAGCAACAGTAATTCATTGCGTACCTATAGAAACTCAAATTTGTAGAATCAATCATATGTCAGATAACAAAAACAATGGAATTGTAGGCATTAACGATGACATGGTTGGAAAGGAGTTCCATACTGTATATAAAGGTATGATGGACTTGCATTCTTACAGCTTTACTGCTCAGAAATATTTTATGCATATCTAAAATCAAATGAAGCTTCAAAGATCCCAGTGTGACCCCAAATGGCAGGGAAGAATTGAATTAAAATGCTCTCCAGAAGAGATGAGCTTTAAAATAATTTGGCATCATATCAGTTTGAGCTTTGGGAGTCAATGGTTATCACTGTTAACATGGCCTGAGTTTATTTGATGTATGAAAGTTTTATGATCCTGAAAGAATTTGATATCTTCCATGAGCTGTTTCAATTTTAATCTCTTGTCAAACTTAACATATCCCCCCCTTTTCATGTTCTATCTGTCCATATTATAACCTCCAAGTGAGCTTCATTTGTTGAAAGAAGGTGTATAAACAATCTCTTCAAAGTGTTCCATTGTAAGAGAGAATATATAATTTGTAACAGGATAAAACATTTTGGTCTTTGAGTGGGAAATGGAAGAAAGAAACTTATTTTTCTTTAAAAAGAAAGTGTGGCCAATTCAACGTTAGTATCCTAAAATTATGTGATATATTGTAGCGACCTTTTCCATTGCTTAAAAATAAATTATGGCCTTTGAAGATATAATGCATTATCTTGCTTCTTGTAGACTCTCTAGATGCTGCAGTACAGGAAGCTGGTGAGGTTGCTGGGACAATTTGCAGCACAAAAGAAGTTAAGGTGGCATCTGCTAGGACAACGGGGAGTATAGTTGATGATGATCAGCCACTATCAACATGGATTGGAGGGTCTTGTAAGCAAGTTGAGGAATCATGTAAGGAAGTGAATGAACCAAGTAAGCAAGTTGATGAATTGGATAAGGAAGTCTATGAGTCAGGCAAGAAAGTTGACAAGTCCCAAAAGGAAGTGAATGAACCAAGTAAGCAAGTTGATGAATTGGATAAGGAAGTCTATGAGTCAGGCAAGCAAGTTGACAAGTCACAAAAGGAAGCGAATGAATCAAGTGAGTGTAATGTTACTCTTGAGTAAGCTATTTTTTATATTCTATTGCTTTCATTATTTGATCATGTGGTGTATTATATGAAGGGCTTTCCTCTGGTAGGGAAGAGACAACAGAGGCGCCAGTTGATTCTCCTGCTGTCAATACCAATAGTAATAGTGTGGATGGTGAGAACCAAAGACTGCCTTTTGTGAAGAGCTCTCCAGTTTGGAAAGCAATCGAATCAATGGAGGTTTTTCACTTGATGCCACAACAGCCACATTTTAGTCCTTTGGGTGAGTGTAAAGAGGAGTGTCGTGAGGGTTCAGCAATTGGTAATATGATAACCTTTGCCAATTTGGTGGAGAAGACATCCAGGTTACAGTTTGATGATCCGAGGAGTGCATTTGACAGCATCTTGGAGACTCTTCCTCAATTGGAAAAACATGGTTTTGAGATCAAGGCACTAGAGGCAAGAGTAAATGAATTGCTATCAATCAAAAGTAATGGGCAGCAGCATCAGGATGAATCAAAAGAAGTTGATAGCAAGATTCTGCAGCATGAGGATGAGAGAAACCAATATGCAAGCGAGATGGATAAGATTATGGAAAAGATAAGAGAGCTACAGGAAAAACACGCCATGATTAAGTCCAAACATGATATCGTGGATACTGAGCTGGTCAGGTTGCAGGCACGGTCCGAAATCATCAGGAACAGTAACCAGGACGCTCAAATTGACTTCAAGAAAGTTGCAGCCGCTCCTTGGAAATCAGAATAACGTCCCCCTATCAAGTCCGGTAATGGTAATAGGAATAGGTTATATTTAGACTAATATTGGTTCTGTTACTTACTTGCTGTGTGCCTCTTCCTATTAGTATATTCTGAGTCAAACAATATAGTTGAGACTCAACTCTGCACATGAAGGGAAATGTACATGATCTATATGCTGATTTAGAACCCCAAAAGGCATCCATATTCACATGGCTGCCCTGCTTAAGGGTCTTTCTGTTGTTTCATGATCTGTATGATGATCATGATTCAGATTTGTGATGTTAAAAGTTAAAACAAAAACATGTGCTGCATTAATTGAATGGCTGGTTACTTAGCGTGTGGCTCAAGCTTAAGCTAAGAACTCCCAAAGGTAATTTCCATTGCTGTCATGTATTTAAGTTAGGTTAGGTGTGCAGTTATGAGAGGCAGAGAAGATGACATAAATGCTATGTAAGCAACAGTTGCTTATTCCTACTTCAGGTAAGTTGCCAAACTTAAACTAGCAATAATAAAATATAGGTCGGTAGCTCAGCCACTGCTCACAGGACTTGACTACTCAGTGTTGTTAATTTGGGTGTATTATTTCAACTGTTCAGATAAGAACATGTTACAGTGAGAATTTATGGAACTTCAATAAAGCCAGTTATGGTTATGGATGAAGATTAAAAAGCCAAGGATAACGACAAATTGAAATCAACACGGTGAGGCTCATTTTAAAGCCGACAAATTAAATAGCCAACGACTTCCTCGCTTTCACAAGCATTACGTGGACGTCATCAAGTAGCCTTCCTTGTACTGTTGTGTCATGCATGTGTTGAGGTTGGAGATTGGTTTGGTCATGCCCATACTCTGAGTCTGAGAAATCATCATAAGTCCCGAAAAGCTTGGTACCTCTCCTTTTTACAGTGTTTTGGAACAAGAGCATGCACATTGACAAGAAGGGAAACGTGGGATCCAAGTTGTTACGGTATGTCACTACAAGCGGAGCTGAAGATAGCACTTGCTACGTTGATGCCATCTTCAACGTCGGGTCCCAGCCGGTTCCAAAACTAAAGACGTCTGGGACCAATAGGGAGACGATACTTGTTATCTGGACTAAAAAACTATTGTTGGCAGCGCCAACGATCATGAACTGTGTTTTCTGATTTTTTTTTTAATAATAGATCACTTAACATTGATCTATATATATCCTTTTCTTTCTTTTTATTAGAAAATACATAATACATTAAAAAAATGGTATGACTTTCGGAGAAGAAACAACAAACCAATACAAGATCCAAACAAGCCTGAAACGAAAAAGGCACTCACACCACTCAAAAAAAGGAGAGATGACCCGAATTGAGAGAGGGGAGAAACAAGGACAAAAAGAGGAAGTAAAAGAGATCAATCAGGCTTAGAATGACCAATTGTCGGCGACTCCGCCCAGGACCTAGGAGAAGGAGCTCGCCCTTCTGCCCGAATCAAAGTGAGCGCCCCAAATTCAATTCTCCGAAAAATGATAATCGGATCAGGGACCAGAGCTCCATGAAAAACTCTAGCGTTCTGAGTTATCCAAAGAAACCATAACCCCAAAAGGCTCAGACGAGACCAAGATTTACGTAACTGACGCACTTCGTAGATAAAAGGCCACGAAAAGATGAAAAAAAGCAGGAGATGAAGAGAGAACTGAGGATACTCTCCACCACCGGAGAACTAGGGACCACACCTGTGAAGCTCAACCACAAGTAATAAGAATGTGAGAAGTGTTTTCAATGTGTCTGCCACACATAAGGCACAACCAAAGACCCATCGGGACCGAAAAACCTCTTACTACAAAGAAAGATCTAGTAGGGATGACCTAGTAAAGAACAAGCATTAGAACTTAGGCAGAGCAGATGTCTTCCAAACTATAGAAGCCCAGAAAACCGAGTTCGACCTGTTTGTGCTATATAAGGAATCAAAGGCTCTCGAAGTCGAGAAATCATGAGAGTCCAAAGACCAAGACAATATGTCCGGGCGGGAACAATCAAGACGAACACTAAAGAGAAAGGTGTAGAGTCCCTCCAAGACACGAAGCTCTCTATCAAAAAGATGGTGTCGGAAAGTGAAGTTCCTACCATTGTTCGCCTGATAATGAATAACCGGATGACCTTGCTCCACTAGCAATAAAAAAATAGGGGGAATAGAATCGAAAGAAGACCATTCGTGACCCATGCATCCTCCCAAAAGCGGATGAAACAACCAGACCCTAACATCTATCGAACCTTTGTTGGCCCAAAAATCTCAAGAAAAGGAGGATCTTGAGCCAAAAGAGCTATATGACGAAGAACCAAAGAAAATGAGCGATGGGAGAGCAGAAGACAAGAGAGATTCCACTCGGAATCGACACAGTCGTGACGAGCATACAAGACCCTTCGTCATAAGGAAGTTCGCTCCATGGAAAACCGCACTACCACTTCAGAAGAAATCTCTTGTTCACCGCCTCCAGGTTGCAGACACCAAGACCCCCTGCAAGCTTTGAACAATACACACTATTCCAATTGACCTTAGCCAAACAACCCACGATCGAAGAGGAATCCTAAAGGAGGTGTTGTTGGATCCTCTCCCTAAGAAGCAAAACATGTTATAAATTGGCATGTAAAAGATCGTGAGGATATCTAGAGTGGACATAATTAACGTGAGGCAACCCCCAAAAGAAAGAAGACGAGCTTTCCACGCCCCAAGCCTAGCCTGAAACTTCGCAATAACCGGTCTCCGAAAAGAAACGTGCCTTAGCCTGGCTTTAAGCTGAAAACCCAGATAAATAATGGGGAGGTGACCTAGGTCGTAATCGAAGGTTGAGGAAAAATAAAAAGCTGGAAGACGTACCAATACCAAAGGTGAGAATAATTGACTTGTCAAAGTTGGTACGTAATCCGGATATCAACTCAAAACAATGAAGCAACATACAAACGTGATAAAGCTACAAAGGATCAAGCTCCAAAAATAGAAAAGTGTCACCCGCAAACTGGAGGTGAGAGACACAAATGTCAGCTCCCACCGGACTCCACTAAATAAGATCAATCTAATACCATGTTCAAAGAATTGGTGAAGGCCTTCGGAAGCAATGACGAACAAAAACGGGGAGATAGGGCACCCCTGACGAATGCCTCAAAGTATGAGAAACTGAGTAGACGTGGATCCATTAATAAGAACGGAGGAGTGGCCTCAAGGTAAGAAAAAATCCACATAATCTACCGTGACCCAAAACCCATAGCCATAATCACACGCTTAAGAAACAATCAATTTACCTTGTCAAAAAATTCTGAAGATTGAGTTTGACTAACGTCGCACGCCTCTTCTTACGGAGGATGTCGTCCAAGACCTCATTATCCATTATCGCGCTATCAACCAGCTGGCGAGCCTCGATGCAAGCGGATTGAGTATCACTAATAAGGCTTCCAATGACAGGGTGAAGGCGGAGGGAGATAGTTTTGGCTATAACCTTGTACGTGGTAGTGGTAAGGCTAATAGGTCAAAACTCTCAAGGGAAAACAACCTTAGGAATGAGGACAATGAAACTAGAATTCAGGCATTTGCCGAGCAAGCTAATAGTGAAAAAGTAGTAGACAAAGCTCATAAAGTGATCCCAAATAATGTGTCAAACGATCCTGAAAAAGAGGAGATTGAACCCGTCCAAACCTGGGGCTTTATCTCCGTCGCAAGAGAAGATAGCAAGGCAAATTTCCTCCTTAGAGAAAAGGTGCTCCAAATGATTCACATCGACATGAGAGAATGTTGAGAATGGGAGATAAGGGAGCATGAATCTCTCTCTCTCTCTCTCTCTCTAATAAAATAGAATCTAGAAACAAAATGGGAAGCAACAGAAGCTTTGATAGCAACAGGATATGAGTGCTTAACTCGTCTACTACAACCGAGGTGGTGAGATTCCTGATCATTCTTACTTTTGATACCTTATGAAAATAAGTCGTGTTATGATCTCCCTCAAAGTTCCACTTGATGCGAGACTTTTGTTTCCACAAGACAGTACACTGGCCAACTTTTGTGTGAAGTTGATTGTCACAAGTGGTTTTGTCACTAAGCTCCTCCTCGGTGAGAGGGCGGGAGTAGGCCAACACGTCAAAGGCCGCTGCTTTGAACTCTAGGTCGGCTTAGCTAAGTCTGAATGACCAAACACTATGGTGTTCCAACTACAAAGATCATATTGAAGACGCTTGAACTTCGACCATGAAACAAAGTAGAGTTCCCTAATGATCGTATAAGATGCCCAACAACAGTCAACAAAGGGCATGAATCCTTCATGGTCTACCGAAGCGGAAAGGGCAAGAACCTCAATCAGTTTGAGAGGAAGTCAACAAGATAGGAGAGTGATATGAGATCATCCATGTGAGGCTAGATCAAATGGGATTCAAAAATAAGTCTAGCATATATGTAGATATGAGGAACCGATTAATGCAATTACAACGAGAACGAGGTCCGTACCAAGAGTACATCATATTCGAATGAGGGAGATCAACTAACCCGGATCCATAAATAAAGTTAGCGAAATCACCATTGTCTGCATGAACCCTGCTACCTGGTGACACCTCATCCAATTTCGCAACCGTGTTGAAATCGCTAGTTCTGACCACGCAGTGGTTAGAAAAAGGAATAGCTGAAGAGAGGACAAACCAAAGCTCCTACCGAGCAGCAGACATAGATGGAGCATAGACATTAATGATCGTAACAGACTTCCTAGAACGTAGATGCTCGCCTAACCATAAAACCTTATTTCCTTGAGAAGAACATATAAGCACCTTGAGCACAAGAGTGTTCCAAATAGATATCACATTACCACAAGTCCCGGTTGACAGGGAAAATGTGAAGTCATGGTTAACTCCAAACCTACACGACCGAATAGTGGAGAGTGAGACCATCTCTATCTTCGACTCATGGATCCACATAAACTCGAGATGAATGGAACCTACTTAGAGGCCAACAACTTCTTTTTTGAGCAGGAGTTGAGGCCTTTACAATTCCAAGAAAGGAGCTTCATTGGCCACTGATGGGTTGAGTCAGCTTGCTGCTAATAGAAGAGAGCACTGATTCGATCATACGAAAAGCTTCATTGTCAGTGTCATGATAGGTCACTCCCATGATGTTTTTGAATCTCATGACAACACTTACCATGGGAACACCAGTATATGGGTCGATAATTGTAGATAACCCAGAAGCACCCCGGATAGTCGAGAAGTTACCTTGTGGGGGAGGGACAAGACTTCCAGAAGATTGGTGGGAGGGAACAACACTCGACCCGATCTCCAAAATAGACCTCGAAAGAAGGGGAGATGGTCTCAAAACCATAAGGCACAGTATCATCGAGATCTTCCACTCGACAATCGGTTGCAGCATCAACCGTGACATCCGCGACAACTAAACTCTCAAGGGCCTTGTTGACAATCACCGAATTCCTAGCAAAAGTATCTTTTAACTCATTGAATAAGCCACCTTCGGCATAAGTTGTACACTCGACTATACTACTAGGGGACCAAGGAGTAGTTACCTCGTGGGCTGGGCGAGTCACCATCGAGCCATCTTCCATAACTTGGACAATACCTAGTAAATCATATGTTGGAGGTGTGCTGGGGACATACCCAAGAGGTAGGGGTAAGTGTGGTCTATCATCCGAGAGAGAATTAGAAGTGACCTTCGCACCACAAACAAAAGTCTTTGACTCCGGGGAAGATCTTAGAAGTGCAACTAGAGGAGAAAACTCAATAATTATACGACAAGGAGACGGTCTAGAGAGAGAGAGAGAGAGAGTAAGCAGGCGCACTCTCTAATTGAGCCTTCTTGACAAGAACTTGAGCATAGGAGTTTTCTCAACTGAGTTCGACCTCTGTACTCTCAAATAAGACCTCTATGGTTGCATGAGGGCTAGAGTCCTTTTCATTTGGTGTGGAACGAAATAATTAGGGCGAACAACAATCAAAGAACCAATTGTGCCCACAATATTTGCAATAGAGTCTTTGTTCCAACAAAGGAAGGGTAATCCTATCACATCCACCTAAAACAACCGCACTCCTGATATAATTTTGTTAGAGCAGACCGAGAAGGCAAAGAACTAAGGCCGAAGACTAGCCCAATCATTGGATGACAAGGAGCCCCAAATAAATTTGTCCCTGCAACATATAAGAAAGGTCTTTGATCCCAAGTCAAAAAGTTCCAGACCCTCACCAAGGGTATCCTAAAGGCTTGTAACTAAATCCAAGACTGATGAATCAAGGTTGGATACAACCACGACACAAAACTCTAAATGTTTCAATAATTCACGGTTCACAAAGCCCTTGTACTTGGACCGTGTTCGCACTGAATGAGAAGTATCTCACCTACCAGAATCAGCACAAACGACACTCTTCCCCTTAATAGTGGAACGAGCGAGCAAGGATACAACAAGTTGTATCGTAGGAGAAGCAGTGATTTGGTGGTCAGAAGGACGCGCAATAAGGTTTCCTTTGTTATCTGAGGAATCCTGTCTAAAGCCAACAAGTAATCTTATGGTCAAAAAACCAATAACCATTCAAAGCAGTAACAACTTTCAACATATCATCAGAATAAAGAAAGTAAATAAAGGCGAAACTCATACATTTTGAAGTGAAACGAGAAGAAGAATGCACTCCTCGGATCCCACCATAGTGACTAAAGAGCTTCCATAATTGGTCCCTCGAGATAGACTTCGGAAGGTACCACACAAAGACTGAAAAACCTATAATAAAGATGTGAGGATCAACTGAAGAAGTTGAAATCCTTTGTTTCTGATTACGAACGAGTTTCCAATCAAACCTCCCATTTATTTTTCCATCCAACTCCATACTCGATCACCAAACTAAAACGGTTGCGATTTTTTAGGAAAAAGTCAACTGCGAAAGTTGATGGAAAAAGTCAACGATCAACCCTTTGGGAGGATGCATAGGTCACGAATGTTCTTCTTTCGACTCTATTCCCTGCCTTTTTTTTTTATTTCTAGTGGAGCATGGTCAGCCGGTTATTCATTATCAGGTGAAAAATGGTTGAAACTTCACTTTCCGACGCCATCTTCTTAATAGAGAGCTTCATGACTTGGAGGGCCTCCGTACCTTTCTCTGCGGTGTTCGTCTTGACTATTCCCGCCCGGACAAATTTTCTTGGTATTTAAACTCTCATGGTTTCTTAACTTCGAGATCTTTTGATGCCTTTTATAGCACAAATAGGTTGAACTCGGTTTTCTGGGCTTCTTTAGTTTGGAAGAGTTCCACTTCGCGTAAGTTCCAATATTTTGTTTGGCTTGTTTCTTTCGAGGCCATCCCTACTAGATCTTTCTTGGTGGTAAGACGTTTTCCGACCCCGGTGGGTCTTTGGTTGTGCCCTATATATGGAAAACAAGGTTTTGAGACTATCTCATGTCGAGTGACAATCTCAATGATACTGTGCCTCTTGGTTTTGAGACTATCTCCTCGTCCTTCCTTCTAAGGATATTTTGGAGACCGAGACAAGTTTTGTTCCATCCCATAAATCTTCTGGCAGTCTTGTCCCTCCCCAACAAGGTAAACTCCCCGACTATCTGGAGTGCTTCTAGGTTATCTACAGTCATCGACCCATATATTGGTGTTCCCATGGTAAATGTTGTCATGAGATTCGAAAACATCATTGGAGTGACTTATCATGACACTACGATAAGACGACATGAAGAAGGTAAAGATGAACAAGATATGGGGAAAGTTTATTTCTGGGAGAAGAATTGTCGTGGTCTGAGCGGCAACGTAAGTACCTAAATCAAGGTCGTTCAGATGGCATGAGCGATTGGTGAACGATTATTTTGTCGACCATCCAACAAAAAGGGAAGATATGTGTAGGCGTTGGTTTAGGACACGTCGTCCACTTTTTTTGTGCATCATGGAAGTAGGCGGTTGTATTCCAAGATGACTACTTTGTGCTAAAAGTCGGACTGTTGAGGACTTATATGGCTTAGTGCCCATCAGGAATGCACGGCTATACTATGGATGTTGGCGTACAATTGTTTTGCTAATTCGCGAGATGAATCAATGTGAATGAGTGCATTAACCATTCTGAAGCACACTCGAAGGTTTTATCGTGTTGTTAACATCGTATTCCTTGAACACTATATGAGGCGGCCATATTCGAATGACAAGACACGCTTTATGCAAATTGACAAGCAATATGCCTTCCCATACATAATTGGTAGACTTGAATGAATGTATTGGGAGTGTGCAAAACCGTCCAATGAGATGGAAATGACGATTCACACGTGGTGAACACAGACAACCAACCATAATGCTCGAAGCAGATGTGTCACACGATCTATGGAACTCGTATGCCTTTTTCGGTACTGTCGGGTTGAACAACGACATAATTGTGTTGAATGACTCATCAATGTTCACCGAAGTACAATAAGGCATAGAACCAAACGTGGAGTACACAATCAAAAATATAATGTACAGCGGTCCTTGCTACTTGATCGATGGAATAACCTTAAGTGGATTCAGTTTGTGAAAACCATACCACATTCATTGACTGTTAAGGATATTTTTTTTGCAAAAAATCAAGAAAGTGCAAGGAAATATGTGGAGCGAGTCGTGGAGTTCTTCAAACTTGTTGACACATCGCTACATGGCCTCCTTATGTATGAGAGCTAAGAACCATGCAAGCTAGGGATGTGCAAACCTATCCGTAAATCCGTCCCATCCGCTTATCCATCAGATCTGTGATCCATATGGGTCTCATCTATGGATTGTGGGTCAGACTATGGATCAAAATTCCCAAATACGCAAAAAAATGGGTGGGTCGTGGACCAAGGAATTCCAATCCGCGGGTAACCTAACCCGCCCGCAAATCTGAACTAATTTACAATTATTTTATGTTCATTTTGTATGAGTAGATTATATACTGATTATCGTATATTCCTTTTATGAGACTTCAATAGTTATTTTGGTTAGAGAGAGCATCCATGTTTCTATGTGTACCACTTTCTTGTTTATGAAACCTTTAAAGAAGTTCTTTGTAAATTATGAAACCTTTTGAATATTAAGTTTAAGAAATTACAAAAAATCAATTAACAAGAGAGCTTAAATTGGACATAATAGAGTTCAACATATTTCAATCAAACTTAGACGAACTTATGAATTTCCAATTACATAGACAACTAAAGAGCTTATTGAGCACATTTCGGAGTTCAATAGTTAACTTCGTGATAGCTTGATAATGTACTCTTCACTTTTTCAATATATTTTGATCGTATCAATGTAATAAGGTATGAACATATGTATTTTCAATCATTGTGTCTATAGCTTGATAGGCGTAGCGAACAATGACTATGTTATTTAACGCAGAATATATATGCTTCCTTATGCCTTTTTATACAACTCTACCAATTGCACCTTGTCTATACCATATTCTCTTCTCTTCTTTTTTTTTTTATCAGAGAGAAAGAAATGCATTAAAAAAGAGGTGTGGGTCCTGGGATAGAAACCACAACAACCAAACCAAAGTCCAACAAAACAAGACGGCATAAAGCCAAAAGCAACAAAGGAAACAGACAAGACAAAACAAACACCCCGGTCCACCACAACAACTTCACCAGACTAGTGAACAGTACCTCAGGAGACCGTTTGGGCAACCATGATCGGACTAGTGAACAGTACCATAGGAGACCGCACGGGTGAATCCTCTGGCCTCAAGAAGTCTAAGTAATTCATGCCCCTCCACCCGAAAAAGGGCAAATCGGCCCCAACCTGCGACTCCCAAACAAGTACTCACCGGACCCCACCAAGGTAAAGCAACCCCAAAACGACTCCCGAACGAGCACTCACTAGACAGGGTAAGAGAAACCACCGAAGAGGACCGGGGGAAAAGGTGCTGAAATCCTCAAACATGACACAACAATCAACAGTCCATCCTTAGACGCTCCTAGTCAACGCAGCACCCAGAGACTAGACCCACTCGAGGAAGGTGAAAGAACGACCAACCGCTCCCAAAATGGAAAAAGAACCCTGCTGAACCCTAGCTAGAAGAACGCTTGGATCAATAGCAGCAGTCCCTGAGAAGAACCGGCGATTGCACTCCAACCAAATCTGCCAAAGGCACAGCAACCCAATACCGATCCACTCAGACCTCAGCCTACGCAATCCCAACAGAGAGGTCAAAGACTCAAGAAACAGAGCCGACGATAGCGGAAGAACACCCACAACTCCCCACCATCCGAAGATCAGAGACCAGACCCTCCAGGTCCATGAGAAAGCGACAAACAAGTGCCTAGAGTCCTCCCCACCTTCTCCACACAGCATACACCTCCAATGGGCTAACGGAATCGACACACCCCTATCCACCAAGAAAGAAATAGTGGGGACCCCGTCGTGAGCAAACAACCAGGCAAATAAATGGATCTTGGGAGGAACATGGGCTGACCAGATCACAGAAGCCCAAGGAGCAACCTCATAATTCACCCAACCAGCAATAACCTGAAAAACCCTAGCTGTAGAGAACCTTTTCGGATCCCAAGACCAGACCAACGAATCTGGGCGCCCACGAACCAAACGAACGCCAACCAGACGGACCCTGATCTCCTCCAACTCCTCGGCATCACGGACCCGAAGATCCCTACCAAACAGAAAAGCCCAGTCCCCATCCACATAAAACTCTGCAACCGACCCATGATGGCCTTCCACCAACCTATAAAGCCGGGGAAAATGAGTCGTCATAGCTGTATCAAAAAGCCACGGGTCCTCCCAAAAACGAATCGTGGTACCCGAACCGACCACTCATCTCAAAGTACTAGGACCAAACACTCTCGCAAATCCAGGGTCTCGATCCAAACGAACCACATGTCAGATGAAGAAAGAGGACACCCTTGGGGGAACCGAGAGCGGTCCCAAGTCCCACTCAGTCTCCCTCCACCCGAAACAAGCACAAATGACTCGCCTCCAAAAGGCAGCCCCCTCTGTAGCAAAACGCCACCACCATTTCAGGAGAAGACTGGTGTTTACCTCCGAAAGAGATCGAACACCTAGACCTCCTGAGTCCTTGGACCTGCAAACCACCTCCCATGGAACCTTGGAAAGACACCTCCTCTCCCGACCTGAACACCAAAGGAACCTCCTCTGAAATCTCTCTAGCTGCCGAACCACCTTCTTAGGGGCTCGAAATAAGGACATGAAAAAGATCGGCAAGCTAGCCAGGGTCGCCCTGATGAGCGTGTGACGACCTCCTAAAGAGAGAAAACGGGTCCGCCAAACCGCAAGCCTCTCTCTGAACCTATCCACCACTGGGTCCCAAAACGAAGCGAGTCGAGGATTGCCTCCCAGAGGGAATCCAAGGTAAGTGAAAGGTAGCGTGCTCACAGAACACCGCAAGGCTTCCGCAAGGCTTCCGCAAGAGCCGTACATAACTGATCATCCACAGCGAAAGCAACCAAAGACGACTTGGTGAAGTTGATCCGCAGACCAGAAACCAACTCAAAAGTGTGGAGAACCAACCTCACAGCACGAAACTGATCCACTCCTGCCTCAAGGAACAGTAAAGTGTCATCCGCAAACTGCAGGTGAGAAACCCTGATGATATGGCCAACTCTAATGCCACCGTACAAACCCATCCTGATACCGAGCTCAAAGATCTGGTGAAAACCCTCGGCAGCAATCAGAAAAAGATAAGGCGACATCGGACACCCCTGTCTGACTCCCTGTAAGACCTTAAACTGCTCAGGTGGGGACCTATTAATCAGCACAGAAGAAAAACCCCGTAGACAGGAGGAGACCCACATAATCCACTTCCCACCGAAACCCATACTCCGAAGCACATGAAGCAAATAAGACCAATCAAACTTATCAAAAGCCTTCTCGAAATCCAACTTCACCACATCGGTTGGCTGCCGGGAACGACACACAAGTCCAAGCACCTCCATAGCAACAAGGACACTGTCCGATAACTGCCTCCCCTGCACACACGCTGACTGAGTAGAGCTGATAAGGTCTCCAATCACCCTCTTCAGCCGCCTCGACAAAATCTTAGCCAGGATCTTGTACGAAGCTGTCGTAAGACTAATAGGACGAAACTCCGAGAAAGATCGCGGAGAAGGGACCTTCGGGATGAGAACAATGAAGCTCGAGTTCACCCCACGACTAAGCTGAAACGAGGCATGAAAGAAATGAAGAAAACACATGAAGTCGGCCCAAATAGTTGGTCAAGCCACTCGAAAGAAGACCAGATTGAAACCATCTGGCCCACGGGCCTTGTCCCCAGAACAAACAGACAAGGCCTCCAAAACCTCAGCCTCAATAAAAAGAGACTCCAACTTAATTCTACTTTACTTTATTCTTTCTGATGTCCAGCTTGAGTGATTGGGAACCATCATATTCCAAGCCTTCCATTAGCAACAACAATTGGTACTCATAAAAACCCTCAATTGTACCTCATTCTCCACTTTGTATCCTTGAGGAAAGTTTTCTCTCTTTTTACAGAAGTAAACGATTAGGAGCCATCGGTTGGGGTCACAGGAAGAAGATATTATGGTACCTCTAATGGAAGAAGATGCACCTCCGGTTAAAGACTCGTAAGGGTACCCTAAGGAACCATGGCGCTCATTGGAAGGGAGATCGCGCCCCTCAAAGGACAAATACCCCTACTTTTTCAATGGATGGTTATGTGTACCGTAAAAAAGAAATGTTCGAACCTAGATATTTCAAACCATCGGACGTGAAAATGATTTCGAAATATCTGAGTATGATGCATGCATTTATGAAGGAATTGATAGAGATGATGGTGCACACAATTAGAGTATTTATTTTTAATAATTTCTGTTGTTTTTGACAAGATTATTGAATTTTCAAATATGTGTTGGTCTTTTACTATATAGTTTTTATTTAATGTTTAAAGTAACATTTCAATCAATACTTTTTTCATATATTTTCGTTATACAATGTCTTTGTTATCAAAATTATTTATTAAAAAAAGTAATACAGATTGATGTACTTAACTGATTAAATAAATACATGTTTAAGACAATTAACAGACTTAACGTCAAAGCAAGTAAAAATAAATGTTTCAATAAAATCTTCCCTCTCCGTTAAAAACACATTTAACAGACAATATGAATATTCATGCTCTCTCAACCTTAGCCTTCTCTTCACAATGCTCTTGCTTTGCAAGATCTTCATCATCAAGAGTATCCTCGTTAGTTCCATATCACTTGCATCCCTACTGTTTTTCTCTCCGACGTCTTCATACCTCTGTGTCGATGTATCTGAAGGATGGTACGCCTTCGACGACGATCTACGGTTACTTGTTGCGGTGGTTCTCCTCTTTTCTGTTCTAGCTTTCCACGTCGGGAGCAAGTGTACGATCGATGACATCGTTGGACGAGGGTAACCAAGGTTTGGTGTTAGGAGCCTTTGGTTGCCCAAAAAATCAGGCGATGTCTGTTATGCAGTCTCACCAGATCCGATGACATTGACGAGAGTCAGTAAGGTACTGTTGAGGAGACACACTCTGTTCCGATGGGATCTGACAGGACTCCATCCTTCTCCTGATCCTTTCCCCAGGAAACTCTTTAGTCACACTTACCGTGAAGGACCAAGGTGCAGTTTAGGTAAAACATATTGATTAGAGTCGAGATGGGAAATAGGGATATATCTCCTCATTTTTCACCTGAAATAATCGGACATATCTATTAAAAGATCAGCGTCTCGGACAAGTCTAAAATTATGTCTGCCATTATATTTTTTATAATACTTATTTCCTTTATAGTTTAATGAAATGAACTATTACTCCACTAGAAAACAGACAATAAGATGTCGAACATTAGGCTATTCAGAGTGGCGTCGAAACGGTGTTTAATGGCATAGTCGGTTCGTACAATTCGTAGATTCCTGACCTCGAATCGCAGCTGCAGAGTCTGTTCCCCTTCAAATCTTCGAAACCCCTGAATGACGCCGAAGAAATCATAGAATCAGAAGGCCTTCTAATCAACGGATTCGGGCCCATCATAATTGGGCCCAGTGAAACTCTGCCCGACGCGTGGCATCGATTTTAAACCCGAAATTTAATTTTTTGCTTTTATTATCCAACGCCCGAAGCGTCTTCCTCATGAATCCTCTGTAAGTTCAGCATAGTACCAGCGTTTCTCCGACCATTTGCTTCCCCAACCCCCGATTCAATCACCCTTTTTTCTACCCCCGTTTCTCCAACGTTTTTGGGTTATTTGTTGGCAACTCTGGCGTTTCTCCGAGCTTCTTCCTCGTCCCCGTTTCTTCGAGCTGCTTCGTCGTCCCCGTTTCTCTAAGCTATTTCTTCGTCCCTGTTTCTTCTCACTGCGTCCGTCACAGTGCTTTGATAATGGCCGGCTCGAAAAACTTACGATACCCTCCTGGATTTCACTTGTCAGGGAACGTTTCGCCGCCCCAAAGTTGTACCGACGACAATCATGAAGAGTACCAACGTAGAGAAAGTCAGGAGTGGGAATTCGTGGCCGATTTGCAACATTACTATGACGAAGAGGAGGAAAGGTATTGGGCCCAAGATCTGAAGGCATATGTCCCTTCCCACCAGAGCAACAGACATTGCTGGCAACCCCTATCCTGAATCGCAAACCTGACACCTTCGGTTCATCCTCTCCATTCCTTAATGTAATGACGTACGAGGTCCCAACGACTTGGGAAACAGGGATAGGGTCATGCAATAACGGGCCGCGCACGGGCTATACCGGGATGACAGTCCGTACAATACAACGTCTTCTACCAAATTACCAGGTCCGCGTACCACCACCTCCTCCAGTTGAGATGGAGGCCTACATATTGGCTCCACCGTGAGTTCGTCCAAGCGACGAGCCAAACACATGGACAGGATCGGACAGGGAAGAAATGCAAGTAGCATTGGAGCGTAACTAACTGAAAGGTTAAGATGTTCCAAGGTTTTTGGTCTAAATTCAAGCACATCTACTAATCCGGTAGATTCGATGAACATATAACGGCGGATGCGGAGTAGGACTACATGGAGAGATATGGCCACGTCTTCGCTTGGTAACACTGATGGCAGCTCGTGCGAGAGAAGCCATGCTGGCAACATCGTTTTGAGAGCGAGTTCTCGACAACAAACGATGTCTTTATCGGGACTGGAGAACGACGCACACCAAGAACTTCGGACTGAGCAACCCAATGTCTCAAATGGACATGCTAGCTGTTAGGGGTGGACATCGGCCAGGGCCCGACAATATTTTCAATATCCGTAACCCAAACCAGGAGGACCGGTTACTTGAAATCCATAACCGTCACCGCACCGGGTTTCAACGGGAAACTTAATAACCGACCGTCACAGAGCCGACCGGTTACGGTTTTTAACTGGCCCATTGGGCATTCTTTTGGGCTTTCAATTAAAGCCCAAAACAGAAAGAAAAAAACATCAATGTCTGAAACAACTATAACAATAAAAGCAATTTACAACACAAACAAAATCAATTATTACTAGTAATTTGCTATAAGCTATTACATCAAGAAAAACATTTTAAAAAAAAGTCTTTAATAGTCTCTACAAACAAAAGCCTTCAAGTTAAATAAATGCCATAAATAATAAATAAAGGATTAAAATGTACGTCTATTCAAGTATTTAAATTCAAGTTTATTATAATCAAATAAATTTTGAACTTTAAAATCAAATAAATTTATTAATAGCGTGTCAACATTTAATTTATTTTAATTTGAACAACCAACTTACTACATGATTGTCTATAGGCAAATTTATGATTAAAAGTAAACTAATCTCCTACATTTTACCTCTGTTACACTATTCATCTAATACTAGTGTCAACATTTAATTTAAACATTTTGTAATACTATAACCATAAAATTAGTAAAACAAAACATAAACATTTTTATATACACACCTAAAGTCGATCGGTCGGTTTTTTATCGGTTTGGAAGATAAAAAACCGTACCCACCCAAAATATTGCCGGGTTGGTATTTTCTTAACCGTAACCGTCGTCGGTGACGCCAGTTCGGGTGATTCCGGTGATGGGGACGGCCGGTGACGGTCGTTTTCGGTGACGGCCCGATATTTGCCCAGCCATACTAGTTGTCGCTGTTGAAGATGCCGATGGTCCTCGGCCAAGACCAGTCCGCGGTCGCCGTTCTATTGGTCGGAATGTCGCGAAGGCTAGGAGGGGGAGGGCAAGGAGACGACCGTTAAGCCAGACCATGCCGCATTAGCCGATAGCTTAAAGGCTATCGAGCATGAGCAATTTGCGTAGCTACTGGCCTATGAGTCCCTTATGTGGGAGTTCCGCTTACTCCAGGATGTGGATACTCCAACATGGACCTAGAGGATTTGGCTACCATCGACTTTTTCTCCATGACATGGCCAAGAGGATGTCAGTGTTGGTCTGAAATGTTGTTCAGTTGTTTTTTATAATACCAAAGTGTGCTCTTTGTACCAACCCTTTAAATATTAATCTACGTTATTTGTGTTTCAGGATGTTGGGGGAGGTTTATCATTCTATCACACAACGCTAACAACATTCCACTATAGTATTACACCAACACGTGCAACATTGCACCAGATTTATACCACCAAATAACGATTAAATTAGGGAAGCGGAAGAGGACTTAATGAAGCTTTCAATAATTTTTCATACTTGTAATTTACATTCAAGTCGAACATTCATAGTCGGCCATCTGTATTCAACATAGAAATCGTTAACATTTCAATAAAAACAAGAAAAACGATATACGCCATCTATTCAGGGGTCAATCAAGGTCTAAATTGCTACTGTGAACATATAAAGATTTTACTCTGTTATTGGGTCTGTTAGAATATATTGTATAGGCCCAGCCCATGTGGCTCGTTAGGGTTAACATCGGGTTTAGGAAACCCTAGTGGTGCAACACCACTATATATACACATGTATATTGTAGGTTTTATTTATCAAAAATACAATACAATTACGCTATTGTTATCATGGTATCAGAGCCAGGTTCGGCCTATGACATGTTTATCACCTCCACCATGTGGTCTCTGGTCCATATGCAGATGTCCAATCATGCTATGGCCCACTTGTAGCTGTCAACCCCTACCCATGAGGGGGAGTGTTGAAGTATGTGCCCCACCTCGAAAGTGGGAGGATTAATTAACCCTTTGATATATATCTTGATGCCTCCACCCATCAGTTCGAGCTTTTGGGTTGGATTGGGCTTTAACATGGTATCAGAGCCTCTATCTCTCTAAATATCGCTTCCGCTTCAGCCGCCGCCGCCGCCGCCGTTCACCTTCGTTGAACGTTACCCGTACTCTGTCGGAGTTCACTCTCTGCTCAGTCGCTGCTCCTGCTCCAGTCGCCAACGCCGACCAGTCCAGCAGCCGCCAGCGAGGAGATTCGTTCGTCCTCATCACATCGCAGCCGCCGGCGAAGGAAATCTCGGACGACCGATCCACCACACTGCAACCATTCCCTGTTGTTGCTGCTCGGCTGCTCCCTGAGTCACGACCCACACCGGAGAAGCAACGCAGACGCCGGCATCGCGCGCAGTCTGCAAAACTCGTGCAGAGTTCCGTCGAAGAAGACGCGTGCGTCACACGCACCCCCAATCGCGCGTCACCTACACGCGCGCCCGCTCGCTGACCGCGTGCATCACACGCGCGTTGACCGTTGACCTGTAAAAAAAACAAAAAAAAACGAATCTTTTATTTCAGTGTTGTCTTTTCAGGTATTCCTAATGGAAAATTTTGATATCAAGCCCCACTGTACGTTCTGCAACAGATCTGGACATGTCTTAACTGAATGCAGAACTCATGCTCGTCATCTTCTTTCCTCAGACAACCCTCGAAGGGGTAACTCCAGGCCCTCTCAAAACTTTATGGGGGCGTGGCTCCCGTGGGGATCATCGGCCTTCCAATAGGCCCAATGGAACTGTTGCTACTACACCTGATGTGTCTACCAAATCTCCTGACATGACTGCTCTCTTGGGTGACATACGAGCGCTCCTATCAGCTCACACTGCCTCGTCAGGTAGCTCATCCACTGTTGCTGCTACACCTACTGTGTCTGCCAAATCTCCTGACTTGACGGCTCTCTTGGGTGACATACGAGCATTCCTATCAGCTCACACTGCCTCGTCAGGTAGCTCATACACTACTACGCCAGGTAGCACATCCACGTGGTATATTGATTCTGCTTGTTTCAATCATATGAGCCCACAGTCAGATTTGCTCACATGTGTAACTCCGGTCACCAAGTCTCCGTCTATTCGTACTGCTGATAATTCCACTTTACTTGCCACACACTGTGGTACCGCAACCACAGACCAGCTATCACTACCGAACACCTTGCTTGTCCCAGATTTGTCACTGAACCTTGTATCGGTTGGTCAATTGTGTGATTTGGGTTTTGACGTTAACTTTTCTGGTCGTACTTCTTCTGTTCTTGTGCAGGATCCACTGACGGGACAAATCCATGGGACAAGACGTAAAGTTGGTCGCCTGTTCGAACTCACCTCACTGGTGGTCCCCTCACCATCATCATCATCCTCGTCTACTTGTGGCGATGTCGTCTCTGCCGATCTATGGCACTCTCGTCTAGGTCATCCCTCTTCCTCTCGTTTGCGTAGTCTTATTTCTAGTGGTTTGTTGGGGTCAGTTTCGCATAACTTTGGTGATTGTGTGTCTTGTCAGCTTGTTAAACATCATAAACTGCCGTTTTCCCTTAATCCTACTATTTCCTCTGCACCTTTTGATCTTGTTCATTCTTACTTGTGGGAAGCGGCACCTGTTCCAACCATTGGGGGGGGGGGGTCTCGGTGGTTTGTTATATTTGTTGATGATCATACTCGTTTTACTTAGATTTATCTCATGCATAATAAATCTGACTTCAACAAAATTTATTCTGAGTTTTCTGCCATGGTTCGCACGCAATTCTTAAAAGTTATCAAAACACTGTGTATGGATAACGACATGGAATTTAAAGAGTCATCCTTCCTTGCACAACTTGCTTCCACCGGTACTGTCGTTCAGCGCTCTTGTCCTGGTACATCGCAACAAAATGGTCGGGCAGAACGCAAACACCGTCATATTCTTAATACGGTCTGTGCTCTCACCATTGCAGCTGCATGTCCTGAACGTTTCTGGGGGGAGGCTTCCCTCACAGCCGTTTACACCATCAACAGAGTTCCATCCCCGGTCATAGGTAACAAAACTCCTTACGAGTGTTTGTATGGGCGTCCTCCAGTTTATGATCTTCTTCGTGTCTTTGGTTGTGTCTGTTTTGTTCATCTACAACCTCATGAACGTACTAAACTTGAACCTCGTTCTCGTCTTTGTTGCTTTATTGGGTATGAGATCGAACACAAAGGGTACAGATGTTGGGACCCTGTTTCCCAACGTCTCCGCATATCTCGCCATGTCACATTCTGGGAACATAAGATGTTTTCTTCCATGTCTTCTTTTCACATTCCCGAGTCTACTCCTTTCTTTTCTAATCCTGATATTGATCTGTTTTCTGATGATGATGAGAGTTCTCCCATTGAGCTGACTCCTTCAGGTGCTCCGACATCTCTGCCTCCTACCATGGACCATGTTCCGCTAGAGGATCCCGTGCTAGAGGATCCTGTGCTACCGACTCGACCACAACATCATCGGCAACTCCCATCTCACCTCTAGGACTTTGAGATAATCCTACCATCTCGTGTCGCTTCCATATTGTCCTCTGTATATGAGCCTGACACCTATCGGGAGGCTTGCACTAACCCCATGTGGCAGTAAGCAATGACTGAGGAACTACAGGCCATGGTGAAGACTCATACATGGGATCTGGTACCTTTACCTCGGGACAAACATGTGGTCGGTTCTAGATGGGTATACAAGGTGAAGACCAAGGCAGAAAGTTCTATCGAGCGCTACAAGGCACGTATTGTGGCTCGTGGATTTACCCAGGAACATGGGGTTGATTATGAGGAAACATTTGCTCCTGTTGCGAGACTCACTTCTGTTCGCACGATTCTTGCTGTTGCTGCTGGTCGACAGTGGGACGTTTTTCAAATGGACGTGAAGAATGCTTTTCTCAATGGATATCTTACAGAGGAGGTTTATATGAAGCCCCCGCCCGGCTATGATCATCCCCCCCACATGGTTTGTCGTTTGCGCAAATTCATTTATGGACTCAAGCAGGCTCCGCGGGCATGGTACTCCAAGTTCAGTAGTGCGATGGCAGTCTTTGGTTTCGTCTCTAGTCCGCACGACAGCTCACTGTTTGTTCGTCGGACCTCTCGAGGCCATACTCTCTTACTTCTGTATGTGGATGATATGATCATTACTGGTGATGATGATATCGGCATTGTGGATCTTAAGCGTCATCTAAGCGAACAGTTCGAGATGAAGGATTTGAGTCATCTATCTTACTTTCTTGTTTTGGAGATTTCCTCTCTGTCCTCTGGTTATCATTTGTCCCAAGCCAAGTATGCAGTCGAGCTCATCTCCAAGGGGGGACTAACCGATAGCAAGATCGCTTCTACTCCCATTGAAGCGAATGTCAAGTATCTTCCATCAGATGGTAAAGCTCTCGAGAATCCCACTTTATATCGCCGATTAGTTGGAGGTTTGGTATACCTCACTGTTACTAGGCCTGACATTGCATATGTTGTATAGGCCCAGCCCATGTGGCTCGTTAGGGTTAACATCGGGTTTAGGAAACCCTAGTGGTGCAACACCACTATATATACACATGTACATTGTAGGTTTTATTTATCAAAAATACAATACAATTACGCTATTGTTATCAGGGTCTATTCAAGGTCTGTTTAGGGTTTATTCAAGGTTTAATTCAATGTCTAATCCAAGAAAACGTCTAATTAGTTCGAAAATAGACCGATTCAATCTTATAAACAATCTTCAACCAAACTCATTATTTGACAGGATTAACATACCTAACCGATAATAAGAGAGGGAAGTGATGAAATCTCATTGTTTATGTTCTGATAAGTAATCATTTCAACTTGTTTCTAGCACCCATTTCACATCATATTTCATGCCAATCTTGATCAGTAGCAGTTATCCATGAAAGTGAACTTGAATGCTCATTTGTCTTGCCTGTTCATGTTGGCAGGGCTTATCAATTCATTTTCTGGGTTAGTTAGGCTATGTTAGGTATGTGTATTAACTGCCAAGTTAATATCTTTTGAGGGTCTTTCCCTGTTTGTTTTCCTTACTACAGAGTCCAAATAAATAATTCATCTATGTTGTTGTTGTTGTTGCTGTAGTAGAAGTGATAGATGGGACGTGGTACAAAATAAAACAGATCCTGGAAATAAAATAAAGCGATGTACTCTGCTCTGCTCTACTGATAAGTGATACCGGTGGGTTTTATTAAATGGGTCTGCTTAAAGCATAGATGGTCTCCACCGCAACCACTATTCTGCGCCCTTCTTCTTCCCCTTCAACTGATTCATTTAAATTTATCCTGTCATGACAGTGATGAGAGAGAGGAGAGTCTTCATCACCTCTTCTCTTTTGCACCTTATATTCTTGCAATCCCTCTCTTCCACATCTCAAACACTCTCAATATTCAATCAACCTGTAAGCTCCTCCCCACTAGACCCTTTTCTCTTTATGTTCTTCTCCTATTTTTTATTTATTTATTCATTACTTGTCTATTTTAAAGTTATGATTTTTGGTATGTGGGCTCTTCTAACTTTTGTCTCTTCTACTACTCGTCTGATTTGGTTTGTGGGTTTTGCATGCCTTTCGCTTTCCTTGTATTTTTCTGCAATTAATTTATAATTTCCCATTAGTGAAGCAGCTGGTTTTCAGCTTCACACTTTAATTGTTGATTTTTCTTGTAACAATTGAAAAGGAGTCTGAACATTCTTTCCCTGGGTAGCTGCTGGTTTTGGTGCACATTTAATTTCTGTGGACATTTTTAGGCTCCGTATGGAACCGTCTGTATGAAATATCAAATGGGTTTGAATAATTTAATACTGTATAACTTCAAGCGGGTTTGAATTGTTCAACCATAACCATAACTATAACCAGAACATGTATTATTATATATTTGTTGTTTGAAGAAGAAGAAGAAGAAGAAAGTTTGAGTTTTGACATTGTTTCAGAGAGAGAGCAATGAAGATGTTTGCAGCTAAAGTTGAGGATGGGAAGAAAGGCGAAAATGGGAAGCCATCTGTTGGCCCCGTTTATCGTAATCTTCTCTCCAAGGATGAGTTTCCTCCACTTGATCCCAATTTGAGCACTGCTTGGGATCTCTTCAGGTATCTACCAAACATCCATACATATGACTATGATGCCTGCATGGATTGTTGTTGTTTCCTTAAAGAGTCAAGTGTTGTTTTGCACTTGTAATTGCAGGGCAAGTGTTGACAAGTACCCAGACAATAAGATGCTTGGATGGAGGGTATTTGTTGATGGCAAGGTATAATATTAATTTCTTGGAATAACATTGGTATGGAGTTTGTTTGCATAAATAACTATATAAGTTTGAGTATCCAGGTAGGGCCTTATGTGTGGAAAACATACCAGCAAGTTCATGAGGAGGTTTTGAATATTGGTTCGGCCTTACGAGCCTCTGGTGCCAAGCCTGTAAGCACAAGCTCTACCTTTGTATTTGCATTTGTGTTTGTGTTTTTGTTTGATGATTTTGTGGGATATTCTTCTTATAGGGATGCAAGGTCGGAATTTATGGAGCAAACTGCCCTCAGTGGATCGTCTCGATGGAGGTCTGTTTGTCTTAACTAACAAATTCTCCAACTCATAACTAGTATTTATTTACAGTCTTAACTATGTAACTTTGTATAGGCTTGCAATGCACATGGTCTGGTTTGTGTGCCTCTCTATGATACCCTTGGTAAACTTGCTTGTTTTTTCTGCTTCCGCTATTCTCATGTGTTTGTTGATGGCTTTTGATTCTCATAATTTCTTCTTGTAAACAGGACCTGGTGCTGTAGATTTTATCATAGACGATGCGGAGGTTGATTTTGTCTTTGTCCAAGATAAGAAACTGAAAGAAGTAAGACCCTCGGAAGCTTATTCTGTTAACTCTATCTCATGATCTCATCTCTAAGCTCATTGTTAATACTTTCCCCTGCAGCTACTCAACCCCGGCTGCAGATCTGTTCAACGCCTGAACTGTAAGATGGATCTAGCAAATTTCATTTGGCATAAACATTTGAATCTGACTGACTCTATCTTCAACTGTGATTAATTGCAGCTATTATTTGCTTCACTTCAATCACAGAGGAGCACAAGAACAATGCTTCACACTATGGATCTAAACTTTATTCATGGGATGACTTTATTGCGTTGGTTAGTTTCTCTATGCATTTACATATATGTAAGAGTGTGTGTGTGTGTGTGTCTTTGGAAGCAAACCCAAACAAGCCTGTATCAATACAAGTTAATTACGTGTTACTTTTGATTCTGAGGTCCAAAGTGTGTGTTTTATTTCAGGGGGTAAAGAAACCATCAGAGATTAGTCCTCCTGAGGCAGCAGAGACTTGCACCATAATGTACACAAGCGGTACGAGTGGAGATCCAAAAGGTGTTGTCATCACACATGAAACTGTTGCCACTTTCGTTAGAGGAATAGATCTCTTTCTCGAACAGTTTGAAGACAAGGTAAGAGCTATCTCAAACTACTATGACCAACCCCAGCTCAGCATCCTTCTCTCCCTTGTTGGTATCTCCAGTGTCCATGCTTTTAGAGTAGCAAGTTATGCAGTATTGAGTGTCCATTGTATCATATCATTTCTCATGACAGTCATGTAACACTTGACATATCATTTCTCATATTTGCATTTCCTTATACTTGTATCCATATGAGTTTCTGCAGATGACAGTGGATGATGTGTATCTATCCTTTTTACCCCTTGCTCATATCCTTGATCGCGCCATTGAGGAATATTTTTTTTCGAAGGGCGCTTCTGTTGGCTTCTACCATGGGGTATGTTGCTGGAACGCCCCTTAATAAACAAGTACTAATACATACAGACACTTGGTTAATATCTTTTTCTGATTTTCATTTTTCGAAGGATTTGAATGCACTGAGGGGGGATTTGTTAGAGTTGAAGCCCACCTTCCTAGCTGGTGTACCTCGGGTTTTTGAAAGAATTCACGAAGGTAAAAACATTTAGTTGCATATATACCTTGGCCATTCGAGCTCATTCATGTTCTCTGCGTCAGGAATCGTAACAGCTCTGAAAGAACTCAATCCAATAAGGAGGAGAGCTTTTGACTTCCTTTACAGACGGTAAAGCTATAGCTATGTAATTGAACAATTAAGTCGGTATGCTATCCACTGATCATCTAATGGCGTTGAACCATATTATTGTGCAGTAAGCTGGGTTGGATGAATGCAGGGTATAAGCATAAAGAGGCATCGCCGTTGGCAGATCTGTTAGCTTTCAGGAAGGTAACGTCTTTCTCCTTTCATGTATATGATAATGCAATTGCACTGCCCATTTTGCATACCCTTTACTTAGTTTTTGACTTGCATAGGTTAAAGCTAAGTTAGGAGGTAGGCTGAGACTGATAGTATCCGGAGGCGCACCCTTGAGCTCTGAGATTGAAGAGTTCTTGCGAGTCACATCCTGTGCCTTTGTAGTCCAAGGCTACGGTAAACAACTCTACTCATTGCATAACATGGAAGTCAATTCTTGTAGCTCACAATGGTGATTGCTGGACCATGATGTTTCAGGCTTGACAGAAACTTGTGGACCAACTACATTAGGCTTTCCTGATGAAATGTGCATGCTTGGAACTGTTGGTGCTGTGTCAGTGCACAATGAGATGCGTCTAGAGGAGGTTGCAGACATGGGCTATGACCCTCTCGGGACTCCTTCCCGTGGGGAAATATGTGTGAGAGGCAAGACTTTGTTTTCGGGGTATTACAAGAATCCGGAACTCACTAAAGAATCCATACAAGATGGATGGTTTCACACAGGTTGAGTCATTTCCTATTCACCATAGCAAAGCCTGCTTTTCTGTTTCTCTCATCTTGTTTCCTTTTTCAGGAGATATTGGAGAAATGCATCCTAATGGAGTAATCAAGGTGATAGATAGGAAGAAGAATCTTATCAAACTGTCACAAGGAGAGTATGTTGCTGTTGAGTACTTAGAAAACGTTTATGGCGTCACTCCCATTGTGGAAGATGTGAGCATTGCATATACATATTTCAAGTCATCTTAAAAAGAGACTATACATCAACTTATACTTTTTTTGATGTTCAAGATATGGGTCTATGGGAACAGCTTCAAGTCATCGGTGGTTGCAGTAGTTGTGCCGCATGAAGAGAACACCAAAGCCTGGGCCCAAAAGAACGGTCACAAAGGTTCCTTGTCTGAACTATGCTGTCTTCAAGAGCTAAGGAGCTATGTGCTCTCAGAGCTTAAGCTCACAGCTGAGAGGAACAAGGTAACAACATATTTATGATCAAGAGCAAGAGGGTATGTTTTATTTGCCATCTGATAACTTTGTACTGTCCCAGCTGAGAGGTTTTGAGTACATCAAGGGAGTGATTCTGGAGCCACGCCTCTTGGATATGGAAAGAGACTTCGTCACTGCAACTATGAAGAAGAAGAGGAATGTACTGTTGCAGTATTATCAGGTACGATAGTGTATATGAAATGGCTTTTCTGCGCTGACTTTTGAAGCAAATATTGACTTTTTAACCATTTTTTGACTTTATGCAGGATGAGATAGATGAGCTATACAAGAAAGTGGCCAAGAGATGATTTGAAAACCGAGGACAGTGAATTGGGATTAGTTAAGGTTGATGCTTGCCTAGGAAAATAAGGAAATAGAATGTCCTACTTTGTATAAGCTCTACAGTAACTAGTTTTCTGTGTCTGAATAATATTGAGTTGCGTTGAGGATCATAAGGCACATTTTGTTCAATTTTTATCTATTCTATCATAATTCACTGATAAATACTTACTCGCATTTATTACCAACATGGTGACCATTTTGTTCAATTTTCATTTTACATACAAAACTGTTTGATCTAAATTCTTAATCGTGGATAAAAACAACAGTGATGTCCAAATATGATTTTAAAACCAAAGAGATTCACATGTCAAATGCGTTGGATGAATAAATTTGTGAGAAAACTGAAATTTAGAACATGAGACAGGCATATCATCTGAATACAAAAATACCAAACTTTGAGTTTAACTAAGACAGACCACAGCTACAACAAGATATATTTCATTGAAGCTCCCACTATATCACCTTTCTGCAACTAGAAAGGTCTCATTTCCTGTTTTTCGTTTCCTTCTTTTCTTTCTCCCGGTTCTTGTAAAGCTTCTCCAGAACTCGCTTTTAGAGTAGCAAGTTATGCAGTATTGAGTGTCCATTGTATCATATCATTTCTCATGACAGTCATGTAACACTTGACATATCATTTCTCATATTTGCATTTCCTTATACTTGTATCCATATGAGTTTCTGCAGATGACAGTGGATGATGTGTATCTATCCTTTTTACCCCTTGCTCATATCCTTGATCGCGCCATTGAGGAATATTTTTTTTCGAAGGGCGCTTCTGTTGGCTTCTACCATGGGGTATGTTGCTGGAACGCCCCTTAATAAACAAGTACTAATACATACAGACACTTGGTTAATATCTTTTTCTGATTTTCATTTTTCGAAGGATTTGAATGCACTGAGGGGGGATTTGTTAGAGTTGAAGCCCACCTTCCTAGCTGGTGTACCTCGGGTTTTTGAAAGAATTCACGAAGGTAAAAACATTTAGTTGCATATATACCTTGGCCATTCGAGCTCATTCATGTTCTCTGCGTCAGGAATCGTAACAGCTCTGAAAGAACTCAATCCAATAAGGAGGAGAGCTTTTGACTTCCTTTACAGACGGTAAAGCTATAGCTATGTAATTGAACAATTAAGTCGGTATGCTATCCACTGATCATCTAATGGCGTTGAACCATATTATTGTGCAGTAAGCTGGGTTGGATGAATGCAGGGTATAAGCATAAAGAGGCATCGCCGTTGGCAGATCTGTTAGCTTTCAGGAAGGTAACGTCTTTCTCCTTTCATGTATATGATAATGCAATTGCACTGCCCATTTTGCATACCCTTTACTTAGTTTTTGACTTGCATAGGTTAAAGCTAAGTTAGGAGGTAGGCTGAGACTGATAGTATCCGGAGGCGCACCCTTGAGCTCTGAGATTGAAGAGTTCTTGCGAGTCACATCCTGTGCCTTTGTAGTCCAAGGCTACGGTAAACAACTCTACTCATTGCATAACATGGAAGTCAATTCTTGTAGCTCACAATGGTGATTGCTGGACCATGATGTTTCAGGCTTGACAGAAACTTGTGGACCAACTACATTAGGCTTTCCTGATGAAATGTGCATGCTTGGAACTGTTGGTGCTGTGTCAGTGCACAATGAGATGCGTCTAGAGGAGGTTGCAGACATGGGCTATGACCCTCTCGGGACTCCTTCCCGTGGGGAAATATGTGTGAGAGGCAAGACTTTGTTTTCGGGGTATTACAAGAATCCGGAACTCACTAAAGAATCCATACAAGATGGATGGTTTCACACAGGTTGAGTCATTTCCTATTCACCATAGCAAAGCCTGCTTTTCTGTTTCTCTCATCTTGTTTCCTTTTTCAGGAGATATTGGAGAAATGCATCCTAATGGAGTAATCAAGGTGATAGATAGGAAGAAGAATCTTATCAAACTGTCACAAGGAGAGTATGTTGCTGTTGAGTACTTAGAAAACGTTTATGGCGTCACTCCCATTGTGGAAGATGTGAGCATTGCATATACATATTTCAAGTCATCTTAAAAAGAGACTATACATCAACTTATACTTTTTTTGATGTTCAAGATATGGGTCTATGGGAACAGCTTCAAGTCATCGGTGGTTGCAGTAGTTGTGCCGCATGAAGAGAACACCAAAGCCTGGGCCCAAAAGAACGGTCACAAAGGTTCCTTGTCTGAACTATGCTGTCTTCAAGAGCTAAGGAGCTATGTGCTCTCAGAGCTTAAGCTCACAGCTGAGAGGAACAAGGTAACAACATATTTATGATCAAGAGCAAGAGGGTATGTTTTATTTGCCATCTGATAACTTTGTACTGTCCCAGCTGAGAGGTTTTGAGTACATCAAGGGAGTGATTCTGGAGCCACGCCTCTTGGATATGGAAAGAGACTTCGTCACTGCAACTATGAAGAAGAAGAGGAATGTACTGTTGCAGTATTATCAGGTACGATAGTGTATATGAAATGGCTTTTCTGCGCTGACTTTTGAAGCAAATATTGACTTTTTAACCATTTTTTGACTTTATGCAGGATGAGATAGATGAGCTATACAAGAAAGTGGCCAAGAGATGATTTGAAAACCGAGGACAGTGAATTGGGATTAGTTAAGGTTGATGCTTGCCTAGGAAAATAAGGAAATAGAATGTCCTACTTTGTATAAGCTCTACAGTAACTAGTTTTCTGTGTCTGAATAATATTGAGTTGCGTTGAGGATCATAAGGCACATTTTGTTCAATTTTTATCTATTCTATCATAATTCACTGATAAATACTTACTCGCATTTATTACCAACATGGTGACCATTTTGTTCAATTTTCATTTTACATACAAAACTGTTTGATCTAAATTCTTAATCGTGGATAAAAACAACAGTGATGTCCAAATATGATTTTAAAACCAAAGAGATTCACATGTCAAATGCGTTGGATGAATAAATTTGTGAGAAAACTGAAATTTAGAACATGAGACAGGCATATCATCTGAATACAAAAATACCAAACTTTGAGTTTAACTAAGACAGACCACAGCTACAACAAGATATATTTCATTGAAGCTCCCACTATATCACCTTTCTGCAACTAGAAAGGTCTCATTTCCTGTTTTTCGTTTCCTTCTTTTCTTTCTCCCGGTTCTTGTAAAGCTTCTCCAGAACTCGCTTCGCCTCACACTGAGGGAAATTTGCTAGGTCATAGTAGTGTGGTGCTACATCAACTAGCCTGCACCACATAAAAAACAGTAGCCGAATAAATCTCATCAAGCCAGAATGTGACGAACTAAAATTCAAACCAAAACAATCATTATATAGAACTAACACAGCAAAACCAATCCATACTAACCATTCACCACGGATGTCTGTAACTGTGCGAATGAAATTCCTACTGGTCAAGACGTACTCGTTATATATTACCCACTCCGGCTTATGATCCAAACAGTTTGAGGGGTGCAAGTGCACAACCTGTAAGAAGAATAAAATGCTTCAACATCCAGTAAATATATATGCAAATAAGATAGGTTGAGGATGAGAAATGAAACACTCTGCTTACTTGGTTGTCTTTCACAGTCAGATAGTGCCCAGTACGCTCCAGATGAGCTACCTGCATGAAATATCCAGCCAGCATTGCCTTTCTGATGTTGACATAGTAGTCCCGGCTGTTGAAATCTGTGCTGCATAACTTCAGGTTGAACCTTGTCATGATGCGTACCAGCTGTTGTCTCACATTATCAGCAGACTTCAGCGCCCTGTTATTGACAAAATTCTCATAGCACCAAGATGGATCTTCATCTGCAACCCCACAACAGAAAAAAGAATATTTGAATCCTGATATGATATGATCAATGATATCTATATAATTGTGTGAATCGATGCAAAAGTACTTACTGTTCTGCTTGTATGCATGGTACACATTCAAGAGTGTGAGGTGATCACCGTCAATATGCCCAAACCTAGCTTTTGCTTCGTCTGCAGCTTTCTGCGCCTCCCTAGGCCGTATAAAGCAATTTGGTACTAAAGAAACAAAGTGGTTATCACAGAGGAGGCCCACGGTAGGTCAGCAGATGCATAGAGGCGAGACCACACCATTTGCTTCATGAGAGAAAACTGAGAAACTGCAACTATCTGCATCAGCACTTACAGTAATCCTATGGTGCATGCCAACCGGGGGCATGACAAGACAGTTGCTGATGACAACCTAACTAGACACTAATGACTGCCACTGCATGCATATGTGCTCACATACGCCAGAGATGCCATTACAAGACTGACCATATAGGTGGGTATATAACTACAACCCAACTGACCTATTGAAACATGGTATTAAGACGAACCAACAGACAAAGGAAAAGAGGGAACAGATAGCGTACCTGAAAGCATGGCTGAGACGGATAGAATTTCATTCGAACAGTTGAACTCGGGACTGACGACAAGCATTTTCGACATCTGTGGGTCCAGAGGAAACTCACTCATTATCTCTCCCAGCTTTGTCAAGTTACCTTCATCATCTAATGCTCCCAAGTAATTTAACACCTCCAAGGCTCGCATCAATGTCTCGGGTGCTGGTGGGTCCATAAAATCAAAATGAACCAGATCATCAATACCTAGTTTCTTCAGGGTGAGGACTGTATTTGCAAGATTAGACCGCAATATTTCTGGGTAGGTCTGAGGCTGAAGATCATTGTTGAAACTTTTTTCTGTGTACAGTCTGAAACATTTACCCGGTTGAGTTCTACCAGCACGCCCTGATCTCTGGTGTGCACTTGCCTTTGATATTGGAGATACCAGTAAGGATTCAACACGAATCCGTGGGTTATACACTTTCTGTTTAGAAAACCCGGGATCAATAACATAAACAATACCATCAATAGTCAAGGAAGTTTCAGCAATATTTGTTGACACAACAATTTTCCTTCCTGCAGGACCACCCTCTTTCAGTGGTGGTGGGGCTGGCTCAAAGATCTTCTGCTGCATAGCTGGTGGAAGAGTTGAATATAAAGGCACAGCCTTAATAGGGCCAACCTGATCCCCCAAATTTGCGATTTCTTTATTCATTTTACGGCATGCATCTTCTATCTCCTCCTCACCAGTAAGGAAAACAAGAATGTCTCCAGGAGGTTCACAAGTGTGTATTTGCACAACCGTTCGAATAGCTGCCTCCAAGTAATCCCTCTCGGGTTCCTGGGTGTAGAAAATTTCCACAGGGTGAAGCCTGCCAGGAACTTTCATAAGGGGCGCACCAAAGAAATAACCTTGAAACTTTTCAGCCTCGAGAGTAGCACTCATGACAACTAGCTTCAGGTCACGTCTGTTTTTCAGTACTTCCTTCAGCAGCCCAAACAGAACATCAGTTGCCAAAGTCCTTTCATGAGCTTCATCAAGAATAATTACTTTGTATCGCTCCAAAAGTGGATCTGTCATAGCTTCTCTTAAAAGCATACCATCTGTTAAATATCTGTCATTAAGAAGGAAAGAAACATGTGACTATCCACACAGAAAGACACTAATTATACGGAACAAATTAACAATAAAGTCGAAAATTATATGGAGCAAAAAAACATACTTTAGAACCGTCCTAGAACTACTGCAGTCTTCAAATCGAATGCTATAACCAACTTCTTCTCCAATAGTAACGTCCATCTCTTCTGCAACACGTCTAGAAACAGACATAGCAGCGACTCTACGGGGCTGAGTGCATGCAACCAGCATCTTCTTCCTTTTGTCAGCAGTCTCCATTTCAACAGCTTCCAAAACAAACTGAGGAATCTGTAAAACAAAAAAGGTTTCTTGCAGTTCATTATCCATCCTCAACCATGAATGACAATCGTAACAGACCTAACCACACTTGATCAGAGATGACATTATCTGGCATCTCATCCTCATTTCAGTTACTACTAACGCTCCATTAGGGGAAATGGGTAAAATACAATATGCGTCTACGTTCTGTGATTAGGTCATATGAGCCAAGGCACAAAGTTCCTAACTTTATAATATCACTGCTACTAATAGAAATATAAAATGGACAAGTGACTCCTGCTCTTCCCAGTTTCAGGCACCATTAAAGGGCCCTTCACCAAAGATTGCATTCTATGTTTCAATCATCCAGGTTTACCCAGAACCTTATGTTTTGGACATAAAACATATGCATGAATATAATTGGTGATTTAGTATCAATTCCCAATCTTGACCTAATTTGATTGCATCTATCAACGCTTCACCTAATTTAATTGCATCTACCAAGGCTATTGATTCTAAGAGAAATCCCTTTATAGCAGCATCCTAACGCAGACAACATAAACATCAAAAAAAATTGTTTTCGTTGCAAAATAAAAACTGACCTGTGTGGTTTTTCCACTACCAGTCTCACCGACGAGAATGAGGGTCTGATTGTCCTTCAAGACCTGCAAAAACTCAGCCTTCTGCTGCCATACGGGAAGCGTCTTCCGCTTCTCCAAAATGTCGACATACCTCTGGGAATAGGGCTTCCCATTCCAGTGATTAACGAGACTGTTGATGTTCATCATCGCCGCCCCTCCGCCGTTGAATTTGGAGATTTTGGCCGAGATGGAGGTGTCGTCCACCACGTCGAACAAGCTCACCTTCCGCTTCCTCTCCGTTCCCATCAAAATAACCACCTCACCGTCGCAATACAACCCAAGAGCTCGGATTTGGATCCGAATCGTAGATTTCCGAAGCGCACCTGGAAAAACGCGGGTTGCTTCTTCCAAGCCCTAATTTGTATAATAAAGCCGTAAACCCTAAAAATAGGTGACAAAGAGGAGGACGAAAGGGCAAATGTGTCAAATCATATGCCACTCCAGTCCCGTTGGGCCGGTGGGAAATGAAGTCTCATCAATTTCCCGAACAGTCCCTAACATTTTTATAAATTGTTCGGACGTCACGCGAGACCAAACCCAGCCCAAAAGTTTAGGGCTAGGCCTAGTTTAATAGCAAGTATGGGCTGACAAGAAGTTCCAATTCGGTCTTATTGGGCATGAAATGAATCCATGAATCCTTCCTTTTTGATGAAACTCTACAACCTACGTAGACAACTACTTCTATTTTTTCTTAGTATTGAAACCATTCCTTTATTTTCCAACGGTACATTATAGATAAAGATGTCCAAAAAGGAGTCACGGATCCGAGTGATAACATATTTGAAACGGTTGGAAGGCTCTTCGTCCCTGGATCTTCTGCTTCTTGGATTGTGTTAACCGAGTCCTGTTTGGTGGGCGTCTCCTTTGGGTCGATTTAATAGGTCTTCCTGTTGTGTGCTGGAGCAAGGACTCCATTTCTAAGATTGTTAGGACGGTTGGTTTGCATGTTGTCATCCATCCGTGCTCTCTGACGACGACCCAATCGTTTAGGGCTTTAGCACTAGTTCATGTCTTGGATTTGTCGGTGGACAGGTGGGCGGTTGAGTCTCATTGTCCTGGCTTTCGTGCGAATGTGCTTCTTGAGAAGGTTTCTGCTGATTCCATCCCTTTTTTCCTTGATGAGCTTGAAGTTAACATGTCTTCAGTTGTTGAAGGAGGGAGTCCTTCTGCTCTTACCCCTTGTAGTGTTGCTGCTTCCCCTATCACTCCGACTAGTCTTTCTACTCCTCAACCTGTTAGGTCTTTGCCTATTGACGCAGGGGTTTCGCCGTCTGTCCTTAGGTCTAAGGGTTCGACGGGTGGCAAGTCGAATAGATGGGTCGACATGGTGGAGGATGAAGCTGATGACTTGGCTTTGGATTTGTATGTTGGCCTCGATAGAGCCCTCGTCCCTCTTGCGAACCGTTCATCGCAGTCTCTACAAGACGAGCTTTCTATCGCCCTCCCCGTTTCTGGAGTTCCCTCGGGGCGTTCCTCTCCCCAGCCCCTTCAAGCTATCGTCCCTAGCTCAGGCCAATCTCCATTGCCGCTCCAGATTGTTGTTGGGGGTGACCTACCTCAACAGGATGCCTTCTCATAATTTTCCTCGCCATTGATCGATGGTTGCACATGAGAGAGTATTACCCACACTATGGCGAGATTTGGGGAAAGCTTGGGGGTCTACTATAGCGGTTCGGCGGAGGAAGGCTTCAAAAAAATTGAAGCAACGTTGAGTCCTCACTATGGTAGTCGTGTTTCTAGCCCCGCCGTGGTCTCCTGAGTGTAATCCTCTTTTTTGCTTTTGTTAGGTGTGCTTTAGTACAAACTCGTACTCGAGTGATTTGATTCTCTGCTTTGTATTAGTTTCTTCGTTTATAATATTTATTTCTCTCTGATCAAAAAAAAATATTTGAAACCAAAAATGAAGGGTGAAGTATAATCGCAGACCTGTCTGGAACGCTTATCATGTAACAAGATTGTCCGACTAATCTAGATGACGTTTAAATTAGGTTAAGTTTCTGCTACCACACTTTAAGAACTAGTTTAGACTTGAGGTTACTGCACTGATTTTTGCTGTAAAATTGATGTTGTTTTGCTGATGTTGAATTTTTGTTTATAATATGTTAAATCATGTTGAATTTTTAGTATTACACTTTAAGAACTAGTTTAGACTTGTGGTTTCTGTACTAATTTTTTGCTGTAAAATTGATGTTGTTTACATGTTGAATTTTTTCTATTACACTTTAAATCTTGTTGATTTTTTGCTAGTAAACTTTTAGAAATAGTTTAGACTTGAGGTTGTTGTTAAATCAAGTTGAACTTTTTATGTTTTGTATGCCTACATGTTATATTAAATGTTTTTAAAAGTGAATGGTTTTTGAAATAAAAGTTACTTTTGTAAACCGAAAATAATTTTGATGCGGTTTTTTAAAATAGTCTGATTTCAGATGTAATATATGAGTTTTTAATTTAAAATTTCATGTTGTTTTCAAAAATCATATTAAAATTATGTTTATTTTGCTAACAAATCATTTTTATTTCAAGAACGTGTCACTTATAAAGAATCATTCAACGTTGTAGGCTAAAATAAAATAAAAATCAAAAAATTAAGATACTCGTCAAATAAATTTGATAGTTAAGAGCTTTATGTAAAATTTACGTATAAAAGATTCCTTACCAAATGATATTGCTAAAAGAATATCCACTTGAAGTCCAATATTTGTCGGTGGACCTAGGATTGTAAAAATACTCCTATACATTTTCGCCAAACAAAGTGTATAATTTGAGTGTAGTGGCGTGGTGTTAGTGAATTAATGCAAGCTTCATCAATCTTTCAAATTTCAACGGGATTTGGCAATGCTACTCCACTACCTAGCTTCGTGGTGTAACAACTAAAGGTTTGATGCTATTCCTGGATTTACACATGCACTTTATTAGCAATATGCATTATATAAAAGTAGCATTTTCATTTCATTAATACAATTACAAAGAAGGCGAAGCTCCACAAAACAAACCATGAAAAAAATCTTAAAATAAACAAAAGACAGCTCCTGACTCCTGATCATATAAATAAATATATACACAATCAACTGACATGCATGTTAACTGAAATAACGAACTAGCTGGCGTTGGTCGAAGAGTTAGTTAGGCCTTCGTTGCCGGCCAAAATTAAATACTTGTCTCTTCGGGTGAGTTTGGTGCACTCAAACCCAAGTGCCTGACCCAGCTGCCTCTGCACCTGGTTGGCCACGTCATACTTCCATCTCTCGTCACCGTCGCGACACGTGGACGTCGAAACCGGGTCCAGCAATTCAACGGTGTACGATGGAGCCGGGTTCATCAAGAAGAGAACCGGGTCCAGGCCCTTGAGCCCGCTCGCGGTTGTGCCGTAGAACATCTCAACGCGCGCGTCCATCGCGACGGGTACGATGTTGTCGCTCATCTCCGCAAACAACGGGCTGAATCTGAGCAGATACGGTTCCCGGCACGTGGTCCCCTCCGGGCACACGACAAGGTCCCCCTGGTCCAGCAGCCTCTCCATCATCTTACCGTCCCGATCCCTGTTCCTCGCCAATCGGACGGTCCTGATCGGCGCTATGATCTCCGAGACTCTGCTGAGGCTGTAGGTGACCGCAGTCAGTTTTTTCCCCAGTGCAACGCAGAGATACAAAGGATCTAGCAGTGTCCGATGATTGCACACGTAGAGAACGCCTTTGGTTTTCGATGTAGACAGGGAGCTTCTCTGTGCTGTGGGTTTTGTTACTCTGAGGCGGATTCCACAGAAAGATAATATGGGGGTGGAGATCGCGTAGGGTAAGCTTATACAAATAACTGTCCTGACGATGACAAGTACGAGCCCGAGTGGGACCCACATGAACATTGCCAGCGCCGCCAGTGGGGTCGGTCTGAGAGCCAACCTGCCGTCGTGGAAAATCAACTGTTTCGGGTATTTTTCTCTAGGCAGTTGCTGCCACTTTTTCTTCTCCGCTCTTCCCACAAAGTAAATTTCCTGCTACAAATAAATTCATTATCATATTCATTTGACTTTCGTTTTGTACCTGAAGCTTAATTAATCCCCGTTATTATTAATGCTACTTATTAGTCAAATATTTAGATTATGTATTAAAGAAAATATATACCTTGCAATGAGAAAACAAGCCATGATGATCCGGTAAGGTTTGAAAACCGCGAATTCCAATTTTGTCGACGTCCAAGGCAATTATGTGCTCGTACTTATCTTCTTGTTCGTCTTCTATCAATAATCCAACAAAGTAGCCACGAAACACCTTGAGGTCCCTCCCGACAGCATGCTCAATCTCCAGATAATCTCTGAGGAAGCTGTCGACCATGACGAGAGGAAGATCAGTGACGGCCACCTTGGTCCGAGCTCTCTGGAGAAGCTCGTAGCTCTCGAGCCCGACATCCTCGAGGAAGAACTTGGGGAGCACGGCTGACCCGACCCGGAAGGTGTTTTTGTTGATACCGAAGAAGCTGACAAAGACCATGATCTTCAAGGCGGTGTGGCGGCCGAGCGTGGAGATGAGAGGGTAGAGTAGGAGGAGGAGGAGAGACCTGAGGGGGCTACCGGCTTCGAAGGCCACGAGCATGAAGTAAGGGAACGGAGAGGAGGACCTCAGGAGCGTCTCTTCCACGTTGAAGATGAGAGCGTGGTTTTGGAGATGGGCCTTGGAGTAGCTGTGGTGCCTGGCGTTGACGTGGCTGCTTATGGGGATTATTTTGGAGGATTTAAGGTACCGGAGAAGGATACGGGAGAGGAGGAGGAGGGTTTTGAGCGAAAATGGCTTTCTGTAAGGCATCATGTGATTATTATTATTGTTGGTATTGAGGTGTTATGCTGTTCTCTATAGGCGTTATTTACTGAGTTCAGACAGGATGGGGTATTTATGGGATGTTGAATGTGGATGTACCCATCCTATTGATGCTTATTTACGGGAATGCCCTTTAACCTCTTATACAGCAACCCCTCACCAATGCATCCCTTTTAATGCAGATCTTGACATCACTATTGTTTAGTTTTCTAACAAAAAAGATGTTATATTTCAATCATATTTTAGTAGTAGAATGTTGTAAAAACAATTTTGTGGGCTCTCGTTGTTCTCTCTCTCCAAAGTGGGGATAAAATCATCTAAAGTTCTAAACATAAACCACGACCGTCGTTGTTGTTGTATTCACCTCTTCTCCCTCCCTCTCTCCTCCCACCCCAATGCTTCGGTCTTGGTCTCTCCTGTAAACGTGAAATGTCACCATCCATCCTCGGGCCTCCACCATCAACGCCCGTGACTATGGTGGAGGACGGTCTAGCTGCCATCTCTCATGTAAACGTGAAATGTCACCATCCATCCTCGGGCCTCTACCATCAACGCCCGTGACTATGGTGGAGGACGGTCTAGCTGCCATCTAGGGTCAGATGGGGGCGATTTATCTTGATAAAGACAAAGACGACGAGGTTGTGGTCGTCTTGGATGGAGCGGTCTGCGAAGAGGTCTGCGAAGCAACCTTTCTAGGAGGTATGAGACTCAGAGCAGCGTGTAGGACAATTGATTGGAGGACTGTCCTATACTACATTCGACTAGGATCCCTAAGTCACCCAACTCCATAGGGCGGTACATCTCTTGTTGTTCTAGAGGAAAAAGACTATCAACGAAAACTTAGGACGATCCTCATGACGGTCGTACAAAAAAAAACAAGATGTAAAATAAATTCCCCACAATACAAAACATAATACCATGTGGACTTCATGTAAATAGGATCTTCTTAGTTTAGCTCCACACATTATAAAAAAAAGTAGGTTAAGAACATATTATTACATCAATAAGAAACAATGTTGATTAAAACATCAATTAAGATAAAAACTAATAAAAAAAAGAAAAGGTAAAATAAAGTCTCACGATAGCGTGAAGACAAACAAAAGTGGAAAATAAAATACCCACAATGATGGTGGTGGTTCAGGCGGTGGAGATTCACAACAAGGATAGTAGATCGGCACAAGGAGTTCGAGAAGTTGCTTAGACTTATCCGAAAATGGAGACTAGGCGAAGGTGTCACGATTGGGACCATGCACATAAACGGGGAATCTTCACCTATCTCACAACGGCACAGGGATGATGAGTGTTCATATGTAGGTGCTATTAGATGTCACTTTCCCATGTTTTATCCGTTTTTATTCCTGTTTAGTATAAATTACACACTTTATTTTGCTTTTGCTTTTGTTTTTTCTTTTATTTCTTATCGCTCCTTTCCCTCCATTGTAGGTAGCTCGTGGTAGGAGTACGTGAGGGGAAAGCTGGACAGGGACCTCAATAGCCGAGCAAGTCAAAAAGCCGAAGAAAATAGAAAATATCAACCTTGACCCTCGAAGATCCACGACGTGGAACCCCAAACCTCTACCTTGTGGAAATGGAGGACACGTAGAAGCATCTGATGGAGGATGCATTAGGGTTTGATTGAGATTAAGGCGTCGCACGCTCCATGTCGTGGAGTTCCAAGCCAATGCCATGAAGTCTCCTTGACTTTCCTCTAGGCCGGGGAAGACCACCAGTACACGCCATGGATGACCAACTGTATACGATGTGAAGAACACCCTATATGCCATATAAGGTGATCAACTATAACCTATAAATAGAAGCGTGAGCTCGTGAATTTGGAAGCTCTACCCATTTTTAAGATATATGGAAAGTGATCTGCTACTTGAATGTTAGTCCAAGGATTAAAGGTGGAGTCCTACCTTTAAAAGAGCTAACCCTTTTTTTAGGGGCCATTAAAAGCAAGAGAAACCAAGAGAGAATTACAAGGAAGAAGAGTTAATATTTAGAGTATTCTCTAACTCTAATCTCCATTTATTTATGGTTCTTGTACCTATTGATTGGATTTGTTTATATATTGATAATTCTAGTATAAAAACTCCAATTCTCATGGCTTATGATGTTTGGATGTACAAACTTATGTTATTTGATTTGAGTTATTTACGTTTTCATGTGGATTTTGGTGATGATTCAAGTCTTTTTCCTTAAATGTCATTTCAATGGCATCTATGTCAAATTAATGATTTAGGTTAGTATGGAAGTGAACTGTTGCTTGAGTGGTTTAGTCATTAATAGCTCGATTTTCCACTCAATGGACTGGATTAAGGAAAAGAAGCCAACTCTAGGGTGATTGGTTAATTTGTGACTATTCGAGTAAAGCTTGAAAAGAGAAATCTTAGTGGAGTAGTAGAAACATAACCTCTTGGGTCGATTTAGAGTTGAATGGAAATATTCAATCTTTAATCAACCCTAGACCGAGTCTTGATGCTATCCATGTAATAGATACAACTTGTCAACCAAAGTTGTGAATATTGATGGTAGGAAGGCGGTGTCCAGTATGGGTGACGCCATAGACCAAGATACATACATGGAATACAATGCAAATGCAACTTGGGGACTGAATGCGGTTGCCCATGTCGAGGGGATGACCAATTTCCTTTACCACTGGGTAGGCGATTATCGAGGATCTATGATTGAGAACCGATATCTAAGAAGGAGAACACCATTTAATGTGGTAGAAATCCTACCCTTTATCTAAGTACACGAACACCTCATGAGTTCCCTGGCTTATTGTAGGATTGTGTGTTATGTTAACATAGTGAAAAACAATTTTTTTTTATTCTTATCAGTAATCCTCTGATAGCCTAGATCAACTTGTATCAATAAATCATAATATATGCGCATATGTAACAAAGTATTACCTTGATATAGGCTACTTTAGAATCAACAGGTTTGAGACGGGGACCTTTGAAAAGATAGCCTTAGGCCTCCAAACGTTCGCTCTCTAACGCCATCCACATAAGAAAGATCGCTCCACAACTCGACTTGCTAGTAGCCTTGAACAAAAACTCATTTTTCTTTCCATGAGGTGGTCGAAAACTTCATCTATAATGCTCGTTAAATTCAGCTACCTCAATGCTTGTATTATAGGACTTGATTTACCTTCAACCAATCTAAGAGCATCTCCAGTCACAGGCGGTTCGATGGCGGATAGGTGCTAGCGGAGACGGAGCGGCGACGGATAACTAACAGATATACGTTGGCGGATGGGCGTGTCGGTTACGTTACCGACAATACCATCAGCCAGCGTAAAGAGCCGTTGGTCAACATTGACTACCTCAGGTGCGTCGCCGATAGTTGCCAGCATGTGTGGTGACGCCACGTGGATGCGTCGGTAGAGCCCAATTTTTTTCTCCCTTATATAATCAATAAGATTTCTTTCAATTTTCAAACACCTACACATATCCTCTCATTATACTACTCTCTTCTTTCTCTATATTTTTATTTTTTTCGTTGGCAATGGATTTCGATTTCGATCATTTATTGTGCGAAATGGTTCCGATTACGTCCCAGAAACACAAGAGAATTTCCCCTGGATCCAAGACTCCGTTTGGAAAAGTTAAGAAAGTCCCAACATTATCGAAGATGTCGTCGAGGTGTTATCGAATCCCCACACGGCCAAAGGTTCGCAAGCACGGACAACTCAAGTAAGCCAGGTGACAGCGAAAAAGACGACAAGCACAAGTCGAACGTGAAGTACTAGGATGACATCGGGAAAGGAAGTCACTATGTTGCATGAAACAAATGATCTGTTGCGGTCCGTTAAGAATTTCAAGGACCACTGGAACAACGCGAACCTGCGAGTGATGAGTTCCAAGGGCGCTACGGACGCACTGTCAAGGATCATAAGAACGGACGATCCGATGGCCAAATTACGGAGTTGGACTAGGAACTATCCAAGGCTAAAGAAGGGCACGAATTTGTGTGGAAGCATTGGTGGAAACTTGTCCGAAATAAACACAAGTGGACTTCAAGGCACTTTATCGTACTTGAAACAGTGTAGCATGAAGAGCCGTTCGAACCATCTAAAGAATCAAGCAAGCGCAGTCGGGAAGACACAACTGAGGACGATAGTGAACACACCGTGTTATGTTTATTACTAATTTATTCTATCAACCTACACTATCAGGCAGTAGAAAAGTTAGGACTGGAAATGAAATTCTATCAGCATGACTGATAGAGGAAAGAGAATCAGATTTATTATTTTTATATTTTATTAGTCAACACTATCAGCCAACAACTTAGTTAATGACTGGAGATACTCTAAGTAGAATTAAGAATACAATCCCAAAGAAATCTCTTATTTCCCTTTGACTTAGGACTTCTAAAATTCTCCTTTTAGTCTAGACGTTCTAAAATATTTCTTCTACAACTTATGGGTAACTCCTAGCAAGCCCATAACTACCCAAGTCATAGAACTATTGACTATATCTTTTGTCAAATCCTATTACCATAAGTTAATTTATCTTCTTGTCATTTGGCGATTGTCATGACTAAACAAAAGGCATAGAACTATCATCATTTTCCAATTCAGTCTATGAGTTCCTTTGATCGTGAGTTCAGATTGTAGGTGACAAATCACCCGCATGACTATGCTTCTTTCACAATCCTTCTCTCATCAAGAGGAGCCCTTAATGACATATGACTTGGACGAATATAAGTGAAATGTCCCTATGACCATCACCTATATGTCTCACATGTGTATCTATATCTGAGCATGACCTTTATTTGACATCTTGTTAAGACTAGAGTTGAGTTATGTCAAGACATGCATCAACATCATGTAGATCATATGGTGATGTCATGATCGTAGGACTAAGGTCTACTTTGGTAGTAAATACTTATGTCTTAATTTATGGAATATTCTCAAGGTGAGTCGTCTAATATCAAACTCTTCGACATTTGTGGCGTTAACTACTATCTTTATATACATGATTAGTAAAACATGACTCTATCAATCACTACAAATATTGTTACCCTATGTTGCATTTATGCGCTATGATAAAGGGATTGAAGAAGTGTTGGCAGAAGGGAACTATAATCAACACTGCCATATTGTTAGGTATAAGGACTTGATTGGAAATAAGGAAAGTTGGAATGCGTTTTGGAGGTACAAGAACTCATCACATAACTCGCTTTAATAGGAGAGGATATTACAAACTGAACTACATGCACCCTCTTCATGTAGATGTGCAAACTTGAGGCTATGATTTTTGGGAGTGTGCAAATTTTTGGGGAAGAACGTCATGCAATACCATTTACATGTCATCTATAGAGACCAACTAGAATGTATAAATTCATTATGTATGGTGTTTGATAATAAGACAATATTATCTCTTAAAATCTTTCGGATATTATAATTTGACATAATCATCTCCTGTAACCATTAGATTTGACGGATCTCAATCCTCAAGATAAGAGAGCTCAATTATATGAGAGCATGTACATAAAGATGGGCAATAGGGAAGAGGCAGAATCCTATGATGACTGGCTGAATTGTGCTCATGCCCCTCCAAAATTAAGAGTGTTCCACATCAAGAGAGGCAGATATGAGGATCATGCCCCTCTTGAAATGATGACTGTATAATTAATAATTCTTTTGTTGAGTTTGTTAAATGCATATTTAATTCACAAAATAATAAATAAAATAGGAATAAAATATATAAAATTAATTAATAAATACATAAATTAAAAAAATGCAAAACAAATTAATAAACTTGAAATTTCATTAATAATCAAACATTACAATAATACATTCATTAAAAATATTACTAAGTAAAATACATAAATTTATTTTATAATAGCTTCAATTCGTCTCTGAAGCTTCTCGACTTGTGCTAAATATACGGACAACATTTTCGCGTGATTCAGTTCTTGTTCCTTGTTCAATGTTTCCTTGTCCACACGTTGCAGCTTTTTAATGTCCTCCATATATTTATCGACTTTGGCGTCTAGAATGACAAAAAGCTTCGCCTTCTCACACCTTGCATTGTCTATTTGGGCGATGGTTGCTGATGTACTTGAGAGACCATTCCCCTTTCACTTCGCGACCTTGTTGCCAATAGGGCGTTGTTGTTCACGCGGAGTGGCAATTGGGGAACACCTGCCAGTTGGGGAACTTGGTACTGTGGATGGTTGTTCGTCAATACCAAGATGTGTAACATTTTCATCGTCGGTGGGAAGTGAGCTGGGTGGGGTTGTGTTGTAACTGCCAGACTCGTTCAAGCGTCGTCGTACACACCCATCATGGCCTTCCTCTACCTAGAACTTCTCATCGTTTTCCAACGACTCGATCCAATGGTGGAGCTTGAAAATCTTCGACTCGAATTTACCCACGGTGTGAATCCGATAGAGTTCCATGACCCATTCCCTGTACCTTTCTTCGTTCTAGCCGCTATGATCTAAGGCCTTCTCCTTCCTCATCAGTGTGATATATCGTCTCACTCTTGACGCACATTTGTTAAAATGGCTCTTGATGGCTGGTAGAGTAAAATCTTCTTCTTTGAACTTCCTAGCTCTGACGAATCTTCTGGTCAAAGTGGACCAGAACATGTTCCCATCTTGGGAGGTCCCCTTGATGGGATCTTTTGTTGTACGTTGCCAAGCAGCTATCAGGAGCATGTCCACTGGAGGGGCCCACTTGGTTCTCCTGTCTGGGACCGCCCTGGCCCTCAGTCCAATGGATGATGAAGTAGACGACAAGCGGGTTCCGGAGTTGCCGTCGACATGTTGTTGTTGGGCGAAAAAGTTTCCTGCAAGACCGTAAGGGTCGAACATTGGTGGTTGAAATAGTGGTGGGAAAGGGGGTCCCATTGGATTGGACTGTTGTCCCTTTGATTGGTCGGTGGTCCCATTAGACATACGTCACCATTAACAATCTGATTAAAATTTAATAAAAATGTAATATACATAAATTAAAAATTAATTAAAAAATAACATACATAATTAGAAAGTTAATTAAAATTTAATCTACATAATTAAAAATGTAATTAAAATTTAACATACATAATATAAAAATTAATTCGTGAAATTAAATGCATTTGTAATCAAAATTAATTAAAAAAGTACCTTGGTTCCAACTGGCTTGCATGAATTGGTTGAAAACCTCAGCGGGCCAACCATCGGTTTGGGTGAAACCAGTTTGCAAATATTGTTGGTAGTTGTCGGGTAGATTGGTGTTCGGATCTTCATTCATTCGTATTGAGGTTTGGCGGCGTGCATTATCGTTGCTCCGGTGAGCTCGGCGGTGGAAGTGAATCATCTTCCGACATGGTGTAGATAGAAATGGTGATCGAGAGGAACTAAAATTGAGAGAGAGAGTTGAGAGAATGTAGAGAGAAATGATGTAAATTTGATAAATGGGGATGAAGTATTTATGAGTTTTTTTTTGTATTTAATTTTTATTAAAAAAATATATAGCCATTAGGTACCGTTGGACAACGGCTAGGACACGTGTCACGCTAGCAGCGCACAGAGGGAGAGGCGAGAGGCACATTCATGCCCCTCGTTCCGCACCCGCCCACGCGGGACTATCCCCGCGGCCCTCTGTTTCGGCCCCCCTCATTTTATTTTATTTTTTTTGAATAGGCAAACTTTCATTGATAAACCCTCTTTTGAGGTGAAAGAGGAAGTACAGACGCCAACAAGGGCACAAAAGGGCGATTCCCTAAGATGGTCATATGCCAACTATAAGAGATATCAACTACAACAGAAAAAACAGACAACAAATACAAACAAACAACAGAAACATAAGATACCCAAGCGGGGGTAGACAAGAAATACAACCAGCAACCTAACACAGTAGAAAAACTCCCAAGAAAAACATACTAGGATCTGGAATCCGAATATAACCACCATGAAGCTCAAAGGTTAAAAACTGGGTCTAGAGAACCCAAATATTACCACCATGAAGCACTGAGGGGAGTAATCTAGCTGTCAAACCTTACCGGCTAAAATCCCAACCCTAACCTTGAATAAATCAAATGACTCCCATCTCAATAGAGCTGACCAACTAAGGTTCGCAACTATAAAGCCGGCGGCCAACACCGCGAACGACCGAGACAGACCCGATTTACCATACATACCCTAGCAGATGGCCTCAGAGGGGCAAACAACACCCAAGAAACTCGCCGGCGGTCAACGCCTTTAACTGACGAGCTCGACCCATAACCGGGTCGATAAGAAGAAAACCAAATACTACGGGTATCATGCACGAATAGGAGAAGCTTAACTAAACAAGGAGAATGGTAGGGACTACCTCTGATCTGACCGTCATGATATGCACTCACACCGGTCCTCTTAACGAAACCGGCCAACACCGAGAAACGGAAAAAGAGGACCCAGCATTTCTACCGAGCACAAGGCATGCCATAATGTCAAGCTAACCGGGAGTCCGATGCACTTCGACAAGCCGATCTGAGAGAAAACCGGCGAGAAAAAGCTGACTCCTAAGAACTAAAACGCCAACCAGCACCTCACTGAGATCAGAGCCACCAAGCACCACCATACGACGACCTAGAACTGCTGCAATCTCCACAGGGAGAAGGTAGTCCCACGATCAGAACACGAGCGCCGCCAAGGCGAGGCAGGGGTCCGACCACCGGGAAGGGGAAGGCGGCGGAGCCAGGTTACGTGGGGCGTAAACCCCGAACCCCGAGGCACACACCCCTTACCCCCACCCCTCTCTTGCCCCGGCTCGATGCACATGCTTTAAGAGGGTGGAATCGTTATTTGTATGATTGTATCCATTCACTTCATCACTCTTAAGTCTTTCTCTTGAATAACTCTTTCTGTCTCCTCGTTCTCTTCTACGCAATTAAGACTAATCCTAATACAAGTCAAGAACACGTAAGTATGTAGATTTAATTAATAAAATAACCACACATGAAAGCACAATTTTGTAATACTAGGCTTTTCGTGAAAGTTATAAATCCCAACAATTTTTGTAATGATCGAAATTGAATACAATATATAACCAGACCAGAGCCCGTAACAACATACATCTGTCAACAAAAAGGTTCAAATAAATATGAAATTAATGAAGTGGATAAAACTTAATTTTCATAGCCAAAAGGGACGATACAGCAAGAACACATGAATTTCACAATCATACCGTCTCAGCCAATTAGAGAAAATCTGGGTGTTGGATGCAGATGCTCTGTAAGGGATGGAGACTGTTGATTGGTCACGAACATGTTACATGGCAGTTGAAGAAACACGCGCACCGCCGTCATAATTCACAACTCATCAACCACACGTGTATAGATTTCGGTCCTACTCCTAGCCAGCTACTTATCATTATAGCCCTATTTCTGTAAGCGCCAGAAATGATATTATACTTTGTTTTTATTTTTATCGTTTCAGATAGAATTCGTATACATCAAAGTTTTACGATTTTCTACATTTGGAATAGTGAATACCATAGCATGATGTCAAAGCTAATTATGTTGTACTTTTTAAAAATAAATAAATAAAGGGTAAACTTCAACCTATTATCCTAAGAATACTTGGTTTTCATCTAATTACCTTAATCAAACTTTGTCACACCTCACTACCCTAACGAAACTTTTAGTTTCAGTTTAGTACATTCGGTTAGTTTCTGCCTATTTTCCATCCAAATCATTAAAAGTCCAAAATACCCCTCACTACTCAAATTTTCAACAACATGCCATTGATTTTCAAAAATTCTTTTTATTTATTTATTTATTTTATATAAATCATTTTATTCTTAAAAAAAAGATATTATTCTTTTAAAATTAGTTTTTATTTTATAAATTAATATTTTATTCAAAAAATCAGATTTTATTTTTAAAATTTTAGTTTTTATTTGAAAAAAATCAGATTTTATTTTTAAAAATCAATTTTTTTAAAAAAAATTAGCTTTTATTTTTAAAAATAAGATTTTATTTATTTTTAAAATCAATTTTTGTTTTAAAAAATCAGATTTTATTTTCAAAAAGTCAGTTTTTTTTTATAAAAAAAAACAGTTTTTTCTAAAGAAGGGATCGAGTTCTGTCATATCCCAATATCTCATTGGGACGGGACGTGTCTTCTCAACAACGTCCCGCTCTCCCGTCCGGTACTCATTCGAACTAGCGAGGTTGCATAGCAGACGTCGCTTGTTTGTTGGGGCAATAAGGGCTCTCGTCCTTGAACCACGACAGTACAACGCCTTCATCGACGCTAACTTGTTCCGCAAGACTCACAGGTGTGACGGCGTGAGAGCCACCTAATGGCTGACGTCGTTAGCAAGGGTGGATTGATCCCAACGTTGTAAAGGCTTGCAACGTCAGGTCTACTGCATACTGAACTTCCTCCTCTTCGATCCCCTTAGCTCAATTTGGTCCCGATGATCTCCAACATTTTTCATTTAGCTCACGGGGCATCCTCTTATCCAAGAACAAAGGGGCCAAAGAAGAATAAAATTTGAAGATATCAAATTAACCTAAAAACAACGCTTTCTACGATCGAAATAGGTTAAGTATAAGGCTATCCACAATGGCATCGGTTGGCCGTCTAATCGGGCGTCAAATTGGGTGAAAAGTGGCTTTTCTGCACCGATTTGTCTAATCTGAGTCTTGTGTGTAGTCGAATCGGAGAATCCACTTTAGACCGTCTACGATTCTGAAGACTCGTAGGCTCTTCGAATCGACAGAAGCGGTGTAGACCATACGATTGGTAGAGCGACACATGGTGACGTTTCGGGACCCAGAAGCAGATAACGCGCGGCGAATCAGCCACGTTGCATGGTCAGCAGAATCGTTTGACCAAAAGGAAAATAAATTAGTTTGTGTTTTTGGAAATTCGACCTATAAATACAATGCATCCCATCAAAACAAATCCCACTAATTTTCCTCTCAACTTTCTCCCGAAGCCCTCATCATTCTCTTATCGTTCTTGAAATCGTATTGTGGTCATGGATTCATTGAGCATTGACGAGTACGATCTCGGCGAAATGGACTACGCAACGTTACGAGCGACCACCCGAGAAGCCGAGCAACAGACGTTGGAGTCCCTACGAGCACAAGTTAGGGAGGCCGCAGCTAGTATGACGAACCACGTCTGGGAGAAGCAGAAAAGGCAAGTCGTCCACCGAGACTGAGAAGCAGAAAAGGCACAATCACTTTCAAAAATAGGAGTTCTCAACCAAAGTTATGGAATCCGACAACGAGAGTAGTGTTTCTCAAGCTGGCCTTGATCCCCCACTAATATTGTACAGGGTAGAGCAAGAACAGAGTAGTGTTTCTCAGGTCATGGATTCATCGAGCATTAACGAGTACGATCTTGGCGAAATGGACTACGCAATGTTACGAGCAACCACCCGAGAAGCCGAGCAATAGATGTTGGAGTCTCAACGGGCACAAGTTAGGGAGCCCGCGACTAGTATGACGAACCACGTCCAGGAGAAGCATAAAAGGCAAGTCGTCCACAGAGACTAAGAAGCAGAAAAGGCACAATCACTTTCAAAAATAGGAGTTCTCAACCAAAGTTATGGCATCCGACAACGAGAGTACTGTTTCTCAGGCTGACCTTGATCCCCCACCACTATTGTACAAGGTAGAGCAAGAACAACGTCGTCATGGTCAGTTCGAGCGAACAAAGGCGAAGCTGATGCAGTACTAGTTGTCACTCACAAGGCAGTACGCCGAAGCAGTTGCGCTCACTTTGTACCAGACTTAATAAAATATGTTTTTTTTAAATTATTTTATTGCATTTTATATTTGATATACTCTCGGAATAGACCGATTCGGTCTATTCCCATTACAGCCACATAAACGTTAGACCCGCCTCAAAGGTCGAATCGTACTTGCTTTTCTCCTATTTTTGACCAATTTAGACCAAGATTAGACCGATTCGTTTTAATCCTATTATGGATAGTCTAAGAAACCGAAGACGGGGTATCATTCCCAGCAACAACACAAGTGAGGAGGGTGGCCATACAAAATTTAAAATAGAACGTTTTGAGAAATGAATGATAATTGGTGTGATACAAGTACTCAACCAGAGTAAAATCTCTGAGCACTGATTCACTTATTTAGTTTTGACAATAGGGTAACACAATTTAGGCGTATCAACATTTATTTGAAAAATTAGAAACACGCCTACCCCACACGCCCCTCTTGCCTCGTTTTAGATCATTCGCACAAGGCTCCGGTCTTTGTCTTGGCCACTCCATCTCCGACCTGTCTCAACTGCCTCCATCTCCGGCCTATCTCGGCGAACATATTCCACTGGCTACTCCTGTTTCAATCGGGACTCCAACCTGAGAATCTCGTTTTGTTCGTATCAATCTCAAATTCACGGGAATCATCGTTCCAGGCTCGGCTAGCGACCTCCAGCCGGTCGTTCTAGGCTCGTCTAGCGAACCCCGTCTACGTCTTCATGGTTTAGCTACTCTACAACTCAGTGCTTTTCTGATTGGAGATTGTCGAACTCTGTCCTTTGGAGATCGTAGAATAAAAAACATAAGTCAACTTCCCTTTTTCTAAGTTCATTGTCTCTGTTTGCTGCGTAGTAGGGGTTCAAGGTCCTTGGTTGTGCAAGGGTTTAGTGTAATTCTGCACTTTTAGGGATTTTGATGCTTTGGTGATTGGTGTTAGCATTAAGATAGGTGTGTAGGTAATATTGTGTTCAAGGGCCTTGAGTAGTAAGTATTTGATTTTAGGTTAGTTAATTTTATTAGAGAAGTATTGTTAGAGATAAATCTAGGTTCAATGAACCTTGTACATTCTTGGGCACCAAGCAATGCTAGGCTTAGCATAGATACTACATAGATACTGTATTAGGATTGTTCTTATTTTCATTATAAATACAAGTCCTCACCAAGCATCAAAATGCATATTCAGTGATTACACAATTCCAATTGTCTCTCTCTCTCTCCCTCCTTTGTTCTCAATACTAATACTTGAGAACTAACGACTTGTTTTCAATACTAGTTGTTTCAATACTAGTAGTTGAGAACGAACAACTGGTATCAGAGCCTAGTTCATACTGGGAGATTCTGACGGGAAGATCAAGGCAAGCAACACCAGGAGTCACTCTACCGTAGTCGGCCATGGGCGCGAGCTGGCGGTGACGAGTTCGTACCCTGCGGTGGTTAGCACGACCTGTAAGGACCGGCTAAATTAAAAGAAGCAAAATATTATTTTGTGTTATTTTATCGACTTGAGACGTCGAGGTTGGAAAAACAGTTTGTAAATTGACATCGTTCGAAAAAGAAAAATAAGAGGGGAAAAAAGGGAGGAACCGGGTCGGATGGACCAGACTCGGCCATGTCAGACCGCCCCGGTCCAGCTGATCCGTTTGGGCCGTGAGGCCTGCTCCGTCTGAGGCCCAAAACCCACCGGCCCGAGGTACTTAAACTCGATTTTAGGGTTCAGACCTCACTTTTGCTCCCTCTTCTTCACACGACTGCCTCCACACCTCCCGACCCTCCTTCTCTCCACTCCCAGCCTCTCGTCTCTCGATCCCGTGCTCCGGTGACATATCCGACCACCACATCCAGAGCAACGCAACCCCTCGTCCTGACCAGACCTCGGCCACCACTTTCCTCCACTCCCTCATCCTCTCCTCAACGCACGGCAGATGTCTCTACCACGCGTAGCCGAGCTCCTCCCCTATCACCATTGTCGGCCTCTTCCCCGTCCAGCTCAAGCCCGTCGTCGTCCAAGCCGCCACCGTCCACCTTCTCTCCTCTACGTCCAGATCTAGCCACCGCCCGACCTCCCCGTGCTCGATCTGGTTCGCCGGCGAGTTAGGAAACCGTCGAGCCTCCCCGCGCTCGATTCCGACCGCCTCAAACCCACCCTCCGTCTCCTCGAGCCGTCTTCTCCGGAGCGTCGCCGTGCTCCCCGCCACCGTCGTCTTTTCTCCCACGGTGAGCCTCGCGCCATGAGACCACGGCGGGTTTAATCACCGCCGATGGCCGGCCTGATTCAACCCCAGCTCTTCTTCCCCTTTTTGTTTCGTTTTAATTTTGTTCTTTAATCGAGCTCCCCTTTTTGGATCTGGAACATTCTTGCGAATCTGGACGAGTTCGAGATGGAAAATAGACATAAATCAGTTTTCTTTGTTAAAAGAGTTTGAACGGGTTTTCTGTTAACGGAATTAAAATTGAAAACAAATTAAAAACCTAACCGGATTAAAGAATACATTTGGGTTTCGAATCTGGTGTAGTTTAAATTAAAACGGTTTTAAATTATGGACTGTGAATCGGACCTAGAATGGGACAAAGCGGAACGCTAAATCGGGTGTCTCGGGAATCGTGTCTCGAAACCCGTACCTCGGGAATCGTGTCACGAGACTCGTGCCTCGAAACCCGTGCATCAGGAACCGTGCTTCGGGAAACGTGCACCTTGTTCTGTGCTTGGGGCTCGATAACTCGAACTCGATTCGTCGTAATCCCGTTTTTATCCCGTTCGAGTTTAAAGGCAAAGTATTGAACTTATTTTGTGCCGTGCCTGTTCTGATTGTAAGTTTAACTGTTAAAAACCCAGACCTGGACTTCGTCCGAGAGCTTGGACTTCGCCCGGGAAGACGAAGACCACTCCGGAACCCGTGTGAAGAACGGAGGAGAGACTGATCGACTTTACAGCAGAGTGTTATTAGAGGAAGACCACAAGGTAGGGAAAGTCTTAACTTCTCGTTTAAATAACGCTTTAGTATGCCTATTAGGTTAATAAAATCGGAAAGGTCCTAGAATTGCATATAGGATGCGAATAACTAGAATAAATGTCTTTCAATTACTAATAACCGGATGTGTCTAGTATGCATGCTTAGGATGTGAAATCATTAGCATAACTCGCTTTCAATACTTGGGAATTGATTTGCTGGTAGAGAGGCCGTGATGAGCCCTCAGATTAGTTGTGTGTTAGCTTCACATGCTTGTTTGCTAGTCATTAGGATAATCAAGAGTCTAATGAAACAAGATCGAATGCATGCTTGAATGTTTGAATGTTGAACTTGAATGTTTGAATCGTTGGTTGATTGATTGAACGCTTAAATGATTGAATGGTTGATCGAGTATGACTGGTTGTGCCAAGGAGGCACGATCAGGTGATCGATTGACTGGTGGAGAGCAAATGGTAAGTGATGGTAAGAGTAATTATGGGTATGAATTCCGTGTGGTGTGAATTGATGAACGTGTGTATCTCTATGATTTGGTTATGGACTCTGCGGGGCATTGTTGATAGATTCTGCGGGATACTGGTTAGGGTACCTACACCGTTGAGGATTCCGGTGTGGGAATGGTTTATGGGAATGATTAATGGTGATTTGGTATGGTACCCACACCGTTGAGGATTCCGGTGTGGGGAATGGTTTACCCTGCGGGGAATGGTACCTACACCGTTGAGGATTCCGGTGTAGGGTGGTATAACGGTTATTGTTGATATGGCATGGTACCTACACCGTTGAGGATTCCGATGTAGGGTGATATAATGGTTTACCCTACGGGGCATTGGTTATTGGATATACACCGTGGAGGATTCTGGTGCGGATAATGGTTTACCCTGCGGGGCATTGGTTGTTGGACCTACACCGTGGAGGATTCCGGTGTGGGTATTATTGGTTCCTGCGGGGCAATTGCACGGTTTTACCCTGCGGGGATTGGTTGCTTGTTGTTGCACCCGAGTGTATGCGTCCTGCGGGAGCATTACCTTGGTTCCCTATGACATGTGGTCCTTTGGAGACGTTTCCGAGAATCCCGACGATAAGCGCCCTCAGGGGTTGTTACCGGTAGCCTCGACGTTAAAGGTCTTTGTGATGTCATGGGTCTCCTCTGGACCGAGGGAGAATCCGACATAACACAACGAGTATTGTGGATCGGAGGGTGGCAACTTCATGTCCCACGTCATTACTTGAGCGTACTATCTTCTTTTGATTATTTGGGAAATGCATTGATTCCCTTATTTTCCTATGATTAATGTTGACTCTTGAAAAGCGTTAAATACTCGTTTTACTCCTGTATTTCAATGTACTTTCAGTTCTTCGTATTTTGAGACTCGAACTAAAATTGTGAAATCCAAATTGTTAAACTAAAAGGATGCCTTAGTTATGCATTTTCCCTACTGAGCGTAAGCTCACCCCTCCTGTCTTTGTGGTGTTTCAAGTTTTGAGCGGGAGCAGTATTAGCCGAACTCTCGGAGCTTGGGAGCTTGAGGGTTTAGCTAGTTTTAGAGACGTGTACTCTTTTATGTCGGATATTGTATTTTACTGTTTGAGTTGTGACTCTTTACATTTTGGAGGATTTACATCATTTGGAAACTTTATTTTATTTTATTATTCTTGTTTTACTGTAAAACTTTAGTCACGTCTCGAGTCCGGGCAAAACCAGATTTGGGGCGTGACACGACCAATTTTCCCATCCTATCCCGTAGCAACTACGACGAATGGGCAATCCTTATGGAGGCCGGGTTACAAGAGAGAAGCTTGTGGATAGAAATACAAGGACGGGAGGATCTCACTGACGAGTTTGGATATCGCAACGATCGCTCCGCGATGGAGATGATCTTGTGCTCGGTTCCGACCGAGATGATCTAAACGATTGTGAAGTAGAAGACGGCTCACGAGGCATGGGAGGCAATCAAAACCATCCGCATGGGCTCAAGCCGAGTCCGCGACATGAAGGCTCAAACACTTCGGCGCGAGTTCGAGCGATTCACACACAAGGACGGTGAAACCGTCGACAAGATGGCAATGCGACTTATTGGCATTGTGGCAAATCTCAGTGTCCTTGGTGACGAGATACTGGACAAGCAAGTCATGCAGAAGTTCCTGCGCATAGTTCCAAGGCGTTATTCATAGCTCGCATTATCAATCGATAGTCTCGTCGACCTCGATACAATCAATATGGAGGAATTGACGGGACGTTTCAAAGCAGTGGAAGAACGCATAAGGTGGACAAAGAAGAGGAGGGAGATACAAGTCTATTCCTCACGGAGGAAGAATGGCGCAGCCGCATAAGACGACGAGACCATGGCCGCACGAATTCCTCTCCTAAATCACGGGGGAAACATCGCAATGGTAGTCACAAGGACGGTGCTGACAACACCAAGAAGTCAGGGAAGTGCCGCTATTGCAACATGGAAGGGTATTGGATCCGAGACTGCCCGAAGAAGAAAAGGGATGAGGCTGATGACGAAGCTCACCTTGTTCAGGAAGATGATGAAGAACCTGAGCTACTGATGGCTTAGGTGACGTCAGCTGCGACTACACTTTTCGAGGCGAAGAGCGCCAAGAAAGAGCGGGACATCCAGCGCGACCGTTCACCAAGGAGAACTCAACAAGCCCATAACGATATATCAAAGACCCAAGCTGACTCAAGTGCGAGTCAGGCCAAGAGCGAGGGAGCGACCGAGGTGCCGGTCCAAAGGATAATATGGACGCCATGCTGGAGGCAAAATCAGGATGAAGGAACATCCAAGTTGCTTTCCCAAATACCTAGGTGGAGACCGATAAGGGCGAAGGGGTGCCCAAAGTGTGGGAAACCTAGTGCCAGGCTCAAGAACGAGGAAGTGCCGGATGAGCAGGCAAATATGGGAAGTCCGTTCCTCGATGCAACAGTAAAGAAGATGGACACCGCATCATGAAGAAGGGAAGAGTAGAACGAGGAAGGATGGATCCTGCTACTCACCACGTCGTGCGCACCGATGTCAACTTTGGAGCGATCGACGACCGAAAGGATCCGGTGTGGTACATGACCATAGGATGGGAGTTTTCTTCCAAATCATTGACTACCCACCTCACTGGAGCATGCCCGAAGGTGGTGGAGGCGGACAAGACAACAACCCTGGGTGTGGCCTACGGTAGGACGGTACAACCATCTGGGACTAAGGGAACAGGCGCTGTAGAGCAGGACTCGTTCTCAGTTGAGAACACCATGGTGGCATTCACTCCAATACCAGCACAAGCTCCATCCTTTGGGGGAGAAGCATCCAAGACTACACCAGAGAAAGCAGTACTATCGTAATAAGCCGAAATAGAGTATTCTTTTCTGGCAACACCACGTCCCGTTGGTTCTGTAAAGACCGGCTCAACTAAAAGAACTAAAATATTATTTTGTTATCTACTTGAAGCGTCGTGGTGGAAATTAGATCTAAATTTTGGAACGAATGCGAATTAAAAAGAATTTCAAAAAAAAAAGTTCGGGTTGGACCGGGCGGACCAGGCCCGATCCGCAGACACGGCCCAAAGCCGACTTTATAAACCCTTTTTAGGGTTTCAGTCATTTCTTCTTCCCCATTCGCGCAACCTCTCTTCTTGATCTCCCCTCTTCTTCGTCGTCGAACTCCTAGGCCGCCCCTCTCCCGGACCTCGCCCCCTCGCCTTCTTCTTCCCACCTCAGCCTCGCCGACCCTCCTCTCTCCTTCTCTATTTTGCTCCATCTCTCTCTCTGATCCCGCCGCTGTTGCCGCCCTGAGCCTCCCTTTTCGTCCAACTCAGTTCGCCGGACCGTTCTCGCTCTCCACCCCTCCTCTTCCCCTTCCGCGCTTGCTCCGACCACCGCAACCCAACTCCGACCAAGTCAAGCCGTGCTCAGCCCTTTCCGCCGCCGCCCTTGTTTCCCCACGGTGAGATTCACAAAACCGCGAGGTTTTGGTCGCCGGCATCTTTGCCGTTGCCGGTCTAGTTTGACCGAAATCCTCTCCTTCCCTTTCTCTGTCTATCCCGTGCGTTTGGATCTGTTTTTTTATTTATTTTGAAGGTGAAGTTTTAATTAGAGAAATAATTGGAAAGGAGTTTAAAACATTTTCTAAAATAAAAACAGTTTGGTTCCGATCGATTTTGGAGCAGCAAAATAGAAGAAATTAAAAGAAATGTTAGATCTTTTTAAAAAAAGGTTTAATTTTTGGGACTATGGAGCGAAGCTGAACCATTTGGATCGAATTATCGGACCGATAATCGAAAAGAAAGGACTTTGGGACTGTCGAACGGATTTGGAAACCCTAACGTCTAAACCGGACTGTTAATCAGACTTAGGACGGGTTTAAAAAAAAACAGAAACGCTTCATCGAAACCCATGCCTCGGATCGTGCCCCGTGTTCTGTGCTCGGGGCTCGAGTGCTCGAACCCGATTCGTCGTATAAACCGTTTTTATCCCGATCGAGTTTAAAGGACAATTGCTGATTTTAAATTGGACTGTTCATGACTTTTAATTTAATTTTGGAACCGGTTTTAATTATAACTTCCTGTGTTGATTTAGATTCCGGCTTCGATCGAAGAGAAGACCGGAAGTAGCGAGCCAGGACATCAACATCTAGGAGACGTAGCTGTCGGCTCTTCTTGAGGTAGGGAAAACCCGTAAACTCCACTCCTGATTTAAATAACGCTAATAGCGTGCCTACATGATAATTAATAACCGGAAAGGTCCTAGATTGCATATAGGATGAGATTCACTAGCATAACCGTATTTCAATTATAACAACAACCGGACGAGTCTTAGTATGCATATAGGATGCGATTCACTAGTTAACCGCTTTCAATACTTGGGAAATTGCCGTGCTGGTAGATTTGGTCGTGATGAGCCTCAGGATTGTTTGTGTTTGCCTCACATGTCGTGCTTGCTTAGCATTTAGGTTAATATAAGAGTCTAACTAAACTATATCAATTGTGATGCTTTTGATCGATTGAATGCTGAATGAATGCTTGAATGAATGCGTAAATGAGTGCTTGAATGAATGTTGAGTGTAACTGATTGTGCCAAATGGTATGATCGGGTGAGTGATAGACCGATGGATCGTGATTGGTAAGTATGCTGGTAAGTTGGTTGCTAGTATGAGTTGTGTGTTGTGCCCTGTCGGGCATTGAGTGCCCTTGATGTTTACTTACCGAGCGGGTATGATGGTCTGTTATGTTTATATTGTTATCTATCCCGATGCTTCGTGACCCGGGAAACCTAGACCGAGAGATATTCCGGTATGGTGCGTTACCGTCTTATCCGATGCTCTGTGATCCGGAAAGACTGGTTCCATCCCGATGCTACGTGATATTATTGTCTTATCCGATGCTTCGTGATCCGGAAAGACTAGTTCCACCTGATACTTAGTGATATTATTTTCCTTCCCGATGCTTCGTGTCCCGGAAGGACTGGTTCCATCCCGATGCTTCGTGATCCTGGAAGGCTGAGGCCGACGGACGTTCCGACACTATACTTTATTGTCTTATTTCGATGCTACGTGTTCCAGAGAAACTCACTTTGTCCCGATGAATTATGGTCCTTGGGGACATTTTCAGGAACTTCCGAGAACGTGCGTTCCTAGAGAACTTTTCCGGAAATCCCAATGATAGTGTTTCCCTCTGGGTCGAGGGGCTTCCTGATATGATGTACTATTCTGTGTACGGATCAGAGTCTTGGAATTCAATATTAAGCATTTCAATATTGTGTACTTCTTTATTTAATTCCTGTGATAAAATTGTTTCTTCCTATTGATACCCTCGAGCTTTATCTTGACTAAAGTATTACATTCGTTATTTTCCGTTGTTTCCCTTGAGAGTTATCCTCTTTAAGGCTTGGAATTTTATTGATTTATATTTATATCATCTTTCGACAAATCATTCTAGCTTTAAATTCTGTTTAGTTGCACTAATTGATTTTATACTTTAACGGGGTTATTTTACTTTACTGTTTTTCCCTACTGAGCGTAAGCTCGTCCTCCTGCTTGTTTATTGTTTGTACATGTTTCCTCCTTGAGTAGTTCCAAAGGTGATCTCAAGGCTTGGGAGCTCTTGGGATTTGAGACTTGACTTAGAGACGTACTGACGTTTTATGTACTTTGTCATTTATTGTCAAACAGAGCTGTTGACTCTTGTTTCGGGTTTATTCAATTTACAATACTTTGTATTTATTATTCCTTTAATTGCTTTTATTCTTTATCTTCAGTTCACGTCTCGAGTCCGGTCAAAACCGGATTTGGGGCGTGACAATTTGGTTTCAGAGCCTGGTTTCATTTTAAAATTGTTTTCAAAACCTCGGACCGTACGTCAGTTAAGTGGGTAGAGTTAGGTGGTCTAAGTCGTAGTACTCAGTGACGCAAGGCGGAATTATCCGATGTGTAGAGTTGGAACGACAAGAGTCTTAAGTGTTTAAGCGCTTTGTTTAAGTTTGAATCATTTATGTTGTGTTGTTTGCGTTGCTTGATTGGTACCTTGTGCTCTTTTGGATGTAAGCCTCAGATGATCGGTGATGCCGACCGGTTGAGATCAGGGTTGATTTAACGAGCGATGATCGAGCTGTTATGAATTGATTGTTTTGGTATATTAATTGTTGAGTGAGTTGCCGCCTTGGCCGACAGTTATTGGACTGATGAATTTGAATTGTTGACTTATTTGGGTGTTAATTGAGCAAAGGGTAAAAACCTGAGTGGGACTGCGATACTTTACGGTGATGTGTACTTTTGCTGGTTGTGGTTTACCTTGTGTACTGAATGCTGTGTGAAATTGGTTATTAATATCCCGCTTGAGCGGATGGTTAATGGAATATACGAACGGGTCATGCCGAAATTTCTGTAAAACGGAAGTGTTTGCACTATCACGGGTTGACTCAGGGGCGCCACTGTAGTCGAACGTGATAGGGGGGTGTCAAGTGGTTACAACGAGATTCGGGGACGCCTTAATCGGGTTGTAACGACGCGAGATCGACATGAATGTTATGATAGAAAAGTAAAGTGTTGAGAACTTATGAAAAAGGAATTAAGGAGGAAATTCGTGGAACGGTTTGTGTTATGATTTGAACCCCCTGTCATGGGAAGATACCCGACCCGGTATGTTGTTGTGTGACTGTTTGACACCGTGCCTCCTGCGGGAGTTGTTTGAATTGCGTGTTTTGATTCTGTGAGACGCACAAGTGTGCGGGCTTCTCTGTTTTATAAAGTATTATATCTATGACTATACTAAGACTAAGTGTAACCGTGTCCCGAGTATGACCCCTTTTGAAACGCGTGCGAATGTTTTTACTTTAAGCGAACTGCTTTTTTCGAAGTCTGAAAAATTGAACATGTGCGTTATCCATGCAGAGGATATACGACATGAGACTTGCTTACACACCGAGAGGCACTAGGGGTCACCCAACTAGGGGTCGGGGACGACCACCTACCACTGATCAGAGAGGGGCATCGAGCACCCAGGGTGCTGCTTTTGCAGAGCACCAGCGAGATGAGGCCGAGCTGTCAGGATTACCGCCCAGGGTTCCTCCAGTCGCAGAGCCGACTCAGGCGGCCCCTCTAGAGGAGGTGCTTCGCGCAATGCTAGCAGCGATCAGCGCTCAGCAGGGGACTGCAGCACCGACACCGGAGCATGTGCCTACTGCTGCCACAACCACTGTCAAGAGGCCATGTCAGTTTGACAGCTACACGGCCCAGGCCCTCAGGGACTTCCGTAGGCTCGGCACACCAGTCTACTCCGGGGGGTCAGACCCTGAGGCAGCCGTAGAGTGGCTTGAGCGGATTACCTGCAACCTTGACACTTCCGGGGTATCTGACGGTCGTCTGAGAGTATCTTTCGCGACCTTTCAGCTTGAGGGGGAAGCATACTACTTGTGGCAGCATGTGCAAACCAGGGTTGGAGATGACTTTCAGGTGCTCAGTAGACTGTTCCTGGAGCAGTATTTCCCTCGATCTGTTCGAGATGACCGACACCAACAATTTTTGGATCTGCGTCAGAGAGGGATGACCGTCTCGGAGTATGAGGCGGGGTTCACATCCTTAGCTCGCTTCGCACCAGAGATGGTGCAGACCGAGGAGAGCCGCTGCAGGCGTTACGAGAGAGGACTCAGCCTGTCTAACCCGAATCGAGTTATTGCCTTAAGGACTGAGGTTTATTCTGTACTAGTGGACTAGGCACTAGTCGTTGAGAGGCATTTTCGGGAGACCGCCAGGGCGCGGGAGACCAGGCCGAGGTCGAGTGGCTTCCTAAGGCTGTTCGAGGGCCGCGATCCTAGGAGGCAGAGGACCTCGGGATTCTTTCAGCCACAGGCCCAGTCCGGTGGGATGCGACGGGCTGGGGCAGTAGCGTCTGTTGGACCTGCTCCGGTGGCACAGTTTTGTCCTTCGTGCGGACAGTTGGGACATCTGAGTCGAGACTGCCCATTGAGTAGGGGATCTGCAGACCGCGCCGTAGGTCGTCCGGTAAGAGGCGAGGAGAGGCCACGTCACGCTGAGAGGATATGCTATCACTGCGGCAGACCAGGACATTTCTCCGCCGGGTGCCCTGACCGGGCTGAAGGAAGACCCGCTACGCGACCACAGCAGGCGCAGACAGGCCAGGCACCTCCTTTCCGCCAGCGTCAGGCTCAGGCTACGAGAGCCCCGCGACAGGCAGCAAGAGCACCAACTTAGAGACAGCAGCCGAGAGCCCCACAACAACAAATTCTTCCACCACCACCGAGAGGAGGACCTACGATTCGGTAGGGCTGAGTGTACGCGATTGCCGGGCCCCGAGCTGAGGGACATGATTCTGATCATGAGATCGCTTAGAGTACTAGTTTACCTTTTGAATTTTGGATGTTGTGTTTGCTGAAACTTGACTATTACACTTGGTTGTATTGTTTCGTGGTTGCTTTATGTTGGAACGCATTTAAAAACTGTTAAGCCTACCCGTACCTTAACACACCGACTAGAGTTGTGGTAGTACCGACTAGGGTCAGTATGAGTTTGGAAGTGGAGTAACAGACATGGTTGTACTGGAAGTTCTTTTCTTTCGTCGAGAGTGCGGATCAAGTTTTAAGAAACGATTGGTGAAACATCAGACGTTCATCGAGTGCTGCCAGCAGCGAATGCCCGAGCAGTGGAAGGCGACAGCCTTGACCAGTAAACGGTCCGACCGGTCACTGGAGATGACTGAGTGACGATAAGATTAAAGTAGCGCAGCGGAAGCGTGGTGGACCCTTAAGCCACATGTGTCGTAATATCCAACTTCTTCTACCCCCGCTGGAAGATTTAGGTCATAAGATTCGAACATTTGAGACGACCCCCTTTTGTCTTGACACCCCAGTTAACAAGCGAAGAGTTGGACGAGTGTGCGCCGTACGTGAGAGATTAGATTAGAGTGTGTTCCCTACATTCTCCCCAATGGGACCGATCGAATTGCCGTCAGTTCACGAAGTCAGCATAGGAATTGACCGGAAACCAGAGACGATGCCGCCATCCTTGGACCATGCAGATTCACGCCAGCAGAGAGACCGCGCCGAACATCAGCTCGAAGAGCCAGAAAGACGAAGGACCTGTCCGAGCGCATCGCCGAGAAGAATGCAGCACGACTTCAAGAAGGAGAGGAGCGGAGCGCTGAGGAGGCATGAAGTTCACCGGAAGCTGGACCGCTTCAAGATGAGGACCCGACGCTCGGTGTCGACGCGACCAAGTTCAGAAGAAAATGGTCAACAATAACGACACCAAAGATCGGAGCATGTAGCGGATCAAGAAGAGAGTTCGTGCCTCTCAACCGCAAGAAGACGTGTTCGAGAGTCACATCATTCGCGCCGCACAGTACAATCAAGGAACATTGAGAGATACAACGACATCAAGCGACATTTCCAGCGGAGCAGAATACGGAGAACGCGAACCGAGTACCAAGATGTGTCCTTGTCGACAAGGGAAGGACGAACGCCAACATCCTGCGAAGACTAGTGCAACCGCTAAGTCTACGCCAGAAAAGTGTGAACACCTCACGTGTGGATCCGAAAACTGTTAGCCCAGTGTGACTGCCACAAACTTCCAGGCCGGTAACAAGATGGCACCGAACGAGGCATTGTTTGGTAGGTCAGGTCTTGTGCCGTGCAGGGCACAGTGAGAAATAAGAGTTGACCAGTGACTGGTCCTAAGTTTTTTTAAAGACGTTGAAGAAATACGCGCAAGGTACCCCAAAGACCGTTCAAATCCCTGGGATTACAATGCGTGTTGGGTACTCATTGTTGTGATGACTTGGGTGAAGCAATTTGTAAGTTGGTTTGATTAGTAGTTGTGAACAGGTACCAATGTTAAGAGAAATATCGCGGGTTGGATAACCTTCTTGATCGATCGTAGTTGGGTGTTGATGGTTTTTCCATGATCTATGATTATAATACTTGATGTGTGGCTGATCCGTTATTAGGTTGAGAACCTTTGTGTTGATGACCACTTTTGTGTGTTGCTTCCTTGTTTTGGTTGTGTTGGTCGGGACATGACCGTGTTTGAGTTCCGGTGTGAACTCTCCCTGTGACGGTTGTTGAAGAGAAAGTGAAAGGTTACGTCTACGTGGGGTTCCGACTTGTCCGACTTTCGGAGTATTTCGGCACGACACCTATACCGGCGGGAAATTACGGTATGGGATGTCTAGAACGATGTCGTGTGTTCCGGTGTGATACCTATACCGACGAGGAATTCCGGTATAGGATATTTAGACCGTTATCGGGTTGCCCTTAGTGTTTTGGGTGCTTTACGGCTGGTTGTTTTTGCTCGGTGATTCCTTGAGTCTTGTTTTGGGTTATCGCTTGTCGAAATTGTGAACTGTTGAGTAAGACTGTTCTTCCCCGCCAAGTGTGGCGTTTGAGTAACTAGTGTGTTCAAGTGTTGAACGTTGAGCAAAGGTTACGTTGTTTCGTGAACGATTAAAGACCGCACAGAGCCGACAGAAGATTTTTGCAGATATACGACTTCGACCTTTAAATTACAGTCGGTGATCACGTATTTCTGGTAGCAAGCCGAAGAAGGGCATTTTGCGGTTCAACCACAACGGAGGCATGCTGACCATGCGACTTTTCAGACCTCCCGAGGCCTGAGCAGAGTTAGAGTCGTTGCCTATCGCCTTACAGTACCACCGCAACTTGGGAACGCGAAGAAGAGGTTCGTGCGAAGTACCCCACCTCTTTCGAACCTTGGAGTACTTCTGTTGTAAATTTTGAGGACGAAATTCTTTTAAGGGGGGTAGACTGTAAAGACTGGCTCAACTAAAAGAACTAAAATATTATTTAGTTATCTACGTGAAACGTCGTGGTGGAAATCAGATCGAAATTTTGGAACGAATGCGAATTAAAAAGAATTTAAAAAAAAAAGAGTTTGGGCTGGATCGGGCGGACCAGGCCCGATCCGCAGACCCGACCCAAGTCCTTGACCCGGCCCAAAGATGACTTTATAAACCCTTTTTTTAGGGTTTCAGTCATTTCTTCTTCCCCATTCGCGCAACCTCTCTTCCCGATCTCCCCTCTTCTTCTTCGTCGAACTCCTCAGCCGCCCCTCTCCCGGACCTCGCCCCCTCGCCTTCTTCTTCTCCCCTCAGCCTCGCCGACCCTCCTCTCTCCTTCTCCATTTCTCTCCATCTCTCTCTCTGATCCCGCCGCGGTCGCCGCCCCGAGCCTCCCTTTTTGTCCAGCTCAGTTCGCCGGACCGTTCTCGCTCTCCACCCCTCCTCTTCCCCTTCCGCGCTCGTTCCGACCACCGCAACCCACCTCCAACCGAGTCAAGTCGTGCTCAGCACTTTCCGCCGCCGCCCTTGTTTCCCCACGGTGAGATTCACAAAACCGCGAGGTTTTGGTCGCCGGCATCTTCGCCGTTGCCGGTCGAGTTTGACCGAAATCCTCTCCTTCCCTTTCTCTGTCTTTCCCGTGCGTTTGGATCTGTTTTTTTTTTTATTTCGAAGCTGAAGTTTTAATTAGAGAAATAATTGGAAAGGAGTTTAAAACGTTTTCTAAAATAAAAACAGTTTGGTTCCGATCGATTTTGGAGCAACAAAATAGATGAAATTAAAAGAAATGTTAGATCTTTTTAAAAAAGGTTTAATTTTTGGGACTGTGGAGCAAAGCTGAACCATTTGGATCGAATTATCGGACCGATAATCGAAAAGAAAGGACTTTGGGACTGTCGAACGGTTTTGGAAACCCTAACGTATAAACCGGACTGTTAATCAGACTTAGGACGGGTTTTAAAAAAATAGAAATGCTGAACCAAAACCCACGCCTTGGGAAGCGTACCTCGAAACCCATGAATCGGGAATTGCGCATCGAAACCTGTGCCTCGGGAATCGTGCCTCGAAACCCGTGCCTCGAGAATCGTGCCATGGGTTGTGTGCTCGGAGCTCGAGTGCTCGAACCCGATTCGTCGTATAAACCGTTTTTATCCCGCTCGAGTTTAAAGGACAACTGCTGATTTTAAATTGGACTGATTGTGATGCTTTTGATCGATTGAATGCTGAATGAATGCTTGAATGAATGCTTAAATGAGTGCTTGAATGAATGTTGAGTGTAACTGATTGTGCCAAATGGTATGATCGGGTGAGTGATAGACTGATGGATTGTGATTGGTAAGTATGCTGGTAAGTTGGTTGCTAGTATGAGTTGTGTGTTGTGCCCTGTCGGGCATTGAGTGATCTTGTTGTTTACTTACCGAGCGGGTATGATGGTCTGTTATGTTTATATTGTTATCTATCCCGATGCTTCGTGACCCGGGAAACCTAGACCGAGAGATATTCCTGTATGGTGCGTTACCGTCTTATCCGATGCTCTGTGATCCGGAAAGACTGGTTCCATCCCGATGCTACGTGATATTATCGTCTTATCCGATGCTTCGTGATCCGGAAAGACTAGTTCCACCCGATACTTCGTGATATTATTGTCCTTCCCGATGCGTCGTGTTCCGGAAGGAATGGTTCCATCCCGATGCTTCGTGATCTGGGAAGGCTGAGGCCGACGGACGTTCCAGCACTATACTTTATTGTCTTATTTCGATGCTACGTGTTCCAGAGAAACTCACTTTGTCCCGATGAATTATGGTCCTTAGGGACATTTTCAGGGACTTCCGAGAATGTGCGTTCCTAGGGAACTTTTCCGGAAATCCCAATGATAGTGTTTCCCTCCGGGTCGAGGGGCTTCCTGATATGATGTACTATTCTGTGTACGGATCAGAGTCTTGGAATTCGATATTAAGCATTTCAGTATTGTGTACTTCTTTATTTAATTCCTGTGATAAAATTGTTCCTTCCTATTGATAGCCTCGAGCTTTATCTTGACTAAAGTATTACATTCGTTATTTTCCGTTGTTTCCCTTGAGAGTTATCATCTTTAAGGTTTGGAATTTTATTGATTTATATTTATATTATCTTTCGACAAATCATTCTAGCTTTAAATTCTGTTTAGTTGCACTAATTGATTTTATACTTTAACAGGGTTATTTTACTTTACTGTTTTCCCCTACTGAGCGTAAGCTCATCCCCCTGCTTGTTTATTTTTTGTACAGGTTTTCACTTGAGTAGTTCCAAAGGTGATCTCAAGGCTCAGGAGCTCTTGGGATTTGGGACTTGACTTAGAGACGTACTGACGTTTTATGTACTTTGTCATTTATTGTCAAACAGAGATGTTGACTCTTGTTTTGAGTTTATTCAATTTACAATACTTTGTATTTCTTATTCCTTTAATTTCTTTTATTCTTTATCTTCAGTTCACGTCTCGAGTCCGGTCAAAACCAGATTTAGGGTGTGACAGGTACGATGGATCAACCAAGTCAAGGAGGAGTGGGCGCGGTCTTTGTATCATCATCAACAAACGCCAATCCCGATGCATATTTAGTGGTCGAGTAGGCTCCTCGCCACTATTAGAAGCTTGCTGATATCGATTCAGAAGCAAGAGAGAACACTGCATTAGCGATGATGATGATCGTCGTTCACAATTTACCGTCTCGAGAAGCCGTTGATCCAGACCCATTCAGGTTCAATGAGATGTAAAAACACCTCAGTTTGATTGAGAAACTCATGGACGGACCCAAGGCCTCGATGAGCAAAACCCTGGTTATCAAGCTAGAGCACATGCTCGAGCATCTCTGCCGGACAATGTGCAGCAGTGGCCTTGCGAAGCATCTCGAGTCTATGTTCTTTCATCACAAGGTCTATGTAGGGGTGAACGGTTGTACCATTCATGTAACCAAAATCTGGGAACGGGAACGGGCTCGAGATGCTTTGAAGCTTGCCCCAGACCCTACGGATCTCGCTTTCGATTCTAGTAATTATGATGAGGCTAAAACCTACTCGAGATGTTGGGTTACCCGAGCAAGGAATAGTCCTCCCCGTAGTGCTTGTTCGATAGAATGTGTTAGAGTCTTCGTAAGAGAGAAGACTCGGCCTCCGCCGAGACTTCCCAAAGATGGTGATCAACTTCTACTCGGCGATTTTCTCAGCAAGGAGACTGGTGTCGTCACACTCTACGTGGACGAAAAATCAACAATACTATTATGCAAAAATCCGGTCTTTCACGATCGGAGCAAGCACATTGAGGTGCGTTACCATTTCAGTAGGGAATGCGTCGACGACGGTAGAATCATCGTCAAGTACATCAAGACCGATGATCAACTGACGGACGTAATAACAAAATCACTTGGCAGTGTGAAATTTTGAGACCAACGCTCAAAGATCGACATCGGTGACACACACCTAACTTAAGGGGAGATTGTTAGCATTAAGATAGGTGTGTAGGTAATATAGTGTTCAAGGCAAAGTGACTTGGGTAATAAGTATTTGATTTTACGTTAGTTAATCTTATTAGATAAGTATTGTTAGAGATAAAGCTAGGTTCAATGAACCTTGTACATTCTTGGGTACCGAGCAATTCTAGGCTTATGATAAATACCACATAGAGATTGTGCTGTATTAGGATTGTTCTTATTTTCGCTATAAATACAAGTTCTCATCAAGCATCAAAATGCATATTCGGTGATTACACAATTCCAATTCTCTCTCTCTCTCTCTCTCTCTCTCTCTCTCTCTCCCTCCCTTATTCTCAATACTAGTTGTTTCAATACTAGTACTTGAGAACTAACGAGTTGTTTTCAATACTAATTGTTTCAATACTAGTAGTTGAGAACCAACAATTAATTCCACAATTTAACTATGGGTTCTAATTTAGAAGGTGTTAAAGTTATCTTTCATATTATCTTGATAACCGTTTGTAGAGGATTAAGCTGCTCTCAATGCTCCCATTACAATCCTTCTCCTCGTTCTGCTCTGATTTACTCTCTTGCTATGGTGATTATTGTAGTATAGTGAAGGAGGAAAATGCGTCTGGTGCTATCAAAGCCGGAGGGGCAGCTAGTGTTCGCAAGATATCTAGTGTCAAGAAGGGTCGAGGTAAGGACATTTCAATGTTTGTTGTGAAAGGTTCCAATGAGCTTTCCAAAATCACATAAGTGTCTATGAGGAAGGGGATAATTGACATTGTTATTAGGGGTGACAGGTCCTTTCCTGTTGGATAGGTTGTTCCGACGAAGGGTAATGGTTCATTGGAAAATCAAGATGGTAAGGTAAGGTAAGGTAAATCCGAGAGGGACAGTTCATCGGGTTCAATTTGGTTCCAGTAAGTCTAGGTATTTGGTTGATCAAGATGATGAAGTCTTTGTTTGCAATTTTCCTTTTGAGTCATTGGAAGATTGGGTTCGAAATGTCTTTGGTGCCTACGGAGAAATTGTGTATGCGTTTGTTCTAAAGAGACCGAATCGAAAAGGTGTGTATTTAGGGTTTATTTGTTTTAAATCCAAAGAAATTGTTGCTCATGTTGTCGAGGGACTAAACGAGTTGAAGTTTTTTTTAATAAGCTTGGTTTTTATTAGAAAGAGTACTTTCCAAGCTAGAAAATATCTAAAGGGGAAAGCCCTAAGACAACGATTACAAGAAACAGGTTCAAGATTAACGGCTACATCCTCTTCGTTGCCATCGCTCGGAGGCGGTTGAAGAGTACAATGGACAACTGAGCTTTTCCGATAATTTATTGCTTTATATTTTGCTTCTGAATGATGAAAGGCAATGTTCGAGTGACAACGTTGTTCAGCTCACTGCATCAGCTCCAGAGATCCACGCCCAACAGCTGGATTCAATGAATTCGGGTCTGGTTACTACACGGGTGCATGATCCTCTCGATAAATCTGGCGTGGTGTTGGCTCGAGATCCTCCAATTTCAATTGAGGATTTGGTGGAACAGGAGGTGGAGGTTAATGGCGTGATCGATGCTGAGGTGTTGGCCTTGTTGTCTCCACCAGTTAGTCCCGGTCCTAGGTCTCAATTAGAAAGGATGGGCCGTTAGGGCCCAAGCCCGGTTCCACGCGAAAAGGGTTTTAATGGTTTTGCTTTTCTTTGTGGCGTAAATTCTAAAATGGGTAGCGACGGTGTGGGTATCGGTGGGTCCAAATTGATGCATGGGTCTAGTGTAAGCCCATGTACGACTGAGGCTTCATTTGCGGACGTTGTCGAGTTGCAGAAGCATTCGCTGTTAGGAGCAGGTAATATCAAAGTGGGTTCTACCAATTAAATGAAACCGGTGTGTTTCATGTTGAGCAGGTCATGAAACTTTCTATTGGGAATGGGTCGGCTAAGTCTTTAGAGCAAGGTGGTTCTTCGGGGGACAAGGGTAACCCGTGGAAGGATGCCCTCCTGAAACCCCCGAAACGTATGAGCCGGCCTCCCAAGCATCTATCAGATTATTATACTGCTAAGTCTAAGCTAGGAGCACGTTCGCTGAGTTGTGAAAGAATCGTCAATCCTATTGACATTTGGGCATAGGTCGTGCAAGCTCATAAAGCTTCCCTAGACCAACCTACTCGAGCAAAGGATTCTGATGAGACCTCCGAAGATGATGAGTGGGTTACTGATGAGGGTTGATTCTGTCCCGCTTTTGTTTTTATACTTGTAGTCTTTTTTTTTCGGGCACTAGCCCTTTAGTTCTTTTGAAAGTTTCTTTGTAATCGTTGTTTGACCTTAGTCCTTATTGAACACGAGTTTCTTACATTCTCTCCGAAGAATGCGTTCTTAATAAAATTTCAAGCCGATAGAAGAAAAAAAACCATTTTAGTTTAACTATCACTTACTGAAGATATGTTGTTGATAGATTTAGTGTCTCTCCTACTCGGCTGAACAATGTTTACCAAAAGTTTATGATGAATACTTTCTCAATAAAAAAATATGTAAACCAATTTAATTGCAGGTAATTTATATTCTAACTAAACATCAAAACAGACATATATATACGCATCACACTATTGAGAAAAAAACACAACATCTCAAATTTTAACATCGTTCTTGAAATACAAGCATTATATATAATACAAAGCATGACATGAAATGAACATCACATGGTTGGACATGCACTTGTCCTCCCGGGGCTTGGGAGCTTCTCTTGTTTGTCGTTTGTGGCCGCCTTCACGTGGACCTGGATATTCTCACAACTTCTCCGGGACCTGTAGAGCCGGCTCACCGTTGCACAACACTACTTGGCCCCGTCAACAACAATCAGGCTTCTCGACTTCAGACGATTATGTTCGCCCCTTCTAACCTGTCTCTGGAATGCTTTCGATTGACCTCTCTGTCGTCGTCGCGGTGTCATCATCAGGGCCGGGCAATGGGGAAATTTTCTTGTCGATGTCTACCCTATAGTATCGACGTGGACCCTAACCTTTAGGGGTCGGGGCCTAATGAAAGACGGAAACCAATTGAGCTTCAAAACTGATTGTACTTTAGTCCTCCTCTTACTTTGGGGTCCGTCTTGGAACGATCCAAGACAACCACCCGGTGAATTATGTAGATGCTTGGTCTTGCTTTCTATGGATCAAAAGAAATAGATCATTTTCCGAAAGAAGTCTTGTATAAGTGAAGTATCGGTCAACATGACCATACAAGCGACACGTGGACAACAGATGACGTCTGAGTCCTTATAAAAGCCCGTTTGACTGTCTAGCTTATTTCTCGCTCCACTATCGTTTTCACTCTCAAGTCTCAACGGAGCACGAAGATCAGTATAATTTTCTTTGGATTTCCTTCTTGGGCGCGATTAATTCTATCCTTCCGGCGTCGATTTGATATCTCGAAACCGTCACTTCTCTCCCAAACCGACGCACGGTTCTCTCTCTTTCCTTAATTTGTGTCTTTTTATTCTCTTCTTCTTCTTCTTCTTCTTCTTCTTCTTCTTCTTCTTCTTCTTCTTCTTCTTCTTCTTCTTCTTCAACGATATTGATGATCTGCGCCATTTTTCTGAGTTTGTTAAAGGTCTGGCTTGATTAAACAATGTAGTATAGGCATTGCTGAATCTGTTCGATAATTGTGTTGATTTCTATATTAGTTCTCCATTTTCTTGAGTTTCTTGAATAGTTATTTGAAACATGTACAGTTATAATCTCTTCTGTTCGATTGTTATGGGTCAATTTGTTCTTTTGGGTTTGTGTCAAATTGGTGGGTATGGAATTCTTGTTTGTGTTCACTAGGGCCGACCCAATCATTATTGGGGACTAAAGCGAGAGTTTGATCGATGCTTTTTTTCCCTTATGAAAGAATATAATAGAAAAATAAGTAAAAATGTTCATATAGAAAGATTATACTATATGATATTCAAAAAAATGAGCTTCAACATCTACTTATAACACTAAAAATCTAAAATGGATGGTAGAGATTAATTTCTAACAAGACAACCTCCATGGATAAGATTTACTGTCTAAAATTCTATACAAGAATTCAAAAGTTTAAGGTTCACATTTATCTATAAATAAGATAGATTCATTCCAAGTTCAAGTATGATAGGTTTAAAATAATTCTATAAAGTACACCAGAATTAACAACATCCCTGAGTTAATCACCAAAAGCTCATCACGATGAAGACTAGCCAAGTTCAATCTCCTAAGGCTATTTCTGTCAGGTTCTGTGACATTTGTGGGCTTCGGTTTCTACGGAAAATAGCACGGTTTTGTGCTGTTTGTGGGTCTTCGCGACTGATTGTGAAGGATGGAAGGCTGGCTGATCCGGTTACGGATCGGAAAAAACGTTCTGGCCAGGTGAACGTATCGGGCGTGGGTGCGAAGCATAGGGACTTGGGGGTGAAGAAAGCTCGTCGTTCTAAAGGGTTGGAGACTTCGATCCAGGACGTCTCCGTGGATGTTGGAGTGATTGTCGAACAACGAGCAGGTTCAGAAGGAACGACAAACCAGGACGTCTCTATGGATGCTGGCTTTGTTGCTGGCTTTGATCAGCGACCTGGTTCTCATTCAGAAGGATCTGAGCGGAAGGTTTTCGTTTATAATCTACCTTTCTCTACAGCGGATGATTGGATGCGATCCATTTTCGGTGAGTTTGGCGTTGTAGTTTCTGCGATCGCGCTTAAACGACCTAATAAAAAAGGCAGATACTTTGGATTCGTGGAATTTCAATCGTATCTTTCAGCCCGGAAAGCAGTTGTTGTGTTTAATGGGTTTGAAATCAAAGGTTATAAATTATTCGTGGCTTTTGCTCGGCCTGAATCGGTGCCTTTTCCAACTAAAGCTTCTGCTCCAAAACAGAGCTCCGATGTGGTGTCTCAGAGCGTGTTTCTGCAAATACAGGGGATGCTGGTAAAGGATGTTCTATGTCCTTTTTCGAACGGGATGGAGCTGAAGTTACTGGAGAGTGATCGGAGTTACATTTCGGTGTCACCAGAGTTTGTTAGGAAGGAGATCGCAGAATCACTTTGGCGATATCTGCGCGATTGTTATTCGTACCGTGATTCTGTTGCTACTTCGACCTCTTTGGACTTCTTCAACGCAAATCAGGATTGTGGGGAAGCCCATATGAGTAAGGCTTCTCTGGGCCGACTTCTGTTACCTGTTGCAGGGAAGGTATCGAATTCCAATTATGAAGAGAACAGCTTATTGCAAGATAGTTGTGCTGCTAAAGTGCAGCAGGTTGGCTTGGGCTCGGAGGTCCAAAGTGATTTGGGCTGTTCCAAGGTAGCTGCTGTGGAAGACGAGTTGGGCTCGGAGGCCCAATTTGATCTAGGTTGTTCCAAGGTAGCTGACGTGGACGAAGATTTGGCCCCAAAGGCGCCGATCTTGTACCTGGAGGAGAAGGATAGTAGTCCGTGGAAGAACGTCCTCCTCCAACCTCCTTCCCGTCAGAGTCGACCTTCCACTTACACTGTTGTTACTAGGTCAAGGAACCGTTCGTTGAGTCGGGAACGTGCCATCAAGTCAGCACCTCCTGTTTCGACTCTGTGGAAATCGTCTCACAAGGCTCGGAAGAAGCCTGTGGCTTAGTTTCGTCACTAGCTTTGTTCCCTTGTTTTGTTTGGTTTTGTGGTTTGTTTTTGTTTCGTTGGGTTAGGGTTAGGCCCTTTAGCTCCCCCTTAGCGGAGTTCCTTTGTAAGCGTGTCTTTGGTCTTTTGACCTCTAGCCTCATTTCTCCTTAAAATGAGTCTCTTTTCTAATAAAAAACAGAGCTTATAAAAAAAATACAGTTACACCAAATTATGTTAGCTTATAGGTGACGTCATGTATGACTCGCTTTATCATCAAGTTCTAGAAATTCTCACATTTAAAATCTTTTTTAAATACTAAATAAAAGTTCAAACTAGGATCAATAAAATATAAACGTAAATAAGAAAATTTATAACCGACACTAACGATGCAAGATAATAGATATCTGGGAATTTTCAAGAACCAACGACATTCGATATCGAAACTCAACGGTTAACCGATAAAACAAGATAGGACAAGTCCAACACATTCTTTAGAATATCTTAAGATATATGCCCAAGTTCATTTAACTTTTATTGCTTTCTAAATGTTAAAAAAGTTTATAAACAAATTCAGGACTAAGGAATCAAAAACAAATAATCATTCCGGTTCATGACCTCTGATCTTTCCTCTTCGTTGAGCATCTCCAGCTCATATGAGTGAATCATTTCTCAGGAGTTTGGATAATACAACTATATGTGATAAGTATATGAATCCAACTTTATTTATTGTCTTGTTTGATCATGAAATTAAATTTTCGCAATACCCCTTCTTATTGCAATATTTTTGGAATAGTTTCTCTTTCTTTTGACTTGTATTTTGGTCAAATTACTCTTTGTTTCTTACAATACGTTCATAGTTTATAGTGTCTAATAGTACTTCTAAATTTTAATATTTTCGAACTCTACGAGACTCATGCTTCTAGTCCATGAATTTCATGGATTATTCTTCGATAAATGATCTTGTTTTTTCAATAAACATTTTAGTACAAAACCAAGACATTCTAGAACCAGATGTTAATACATGTCATGTTTCCCTTCCAATAAAACAATAGTGATATTATTCAATATTCGTCTTTATATGCATAGTTTCATTATTTGAATGTCTAATAAATGTGTTTACAAAATATTAAGGGAAGTAGGGAATATCAAATCAACACTTGATGGATTTTTCACATGACTGCGTCACATTTTTCCCCTGCTATTATCAAACATCTATACTCAATATCGGATTTTGTTTTCAATTCTGATGACTTACTTTTTACAAACTATTTTGGTTTGCGCATTTTTGTAATGAAGTTGATAAATTGATTGTCATTCCTAAATAAAATACTAGTGTATTTATATATAAATATCCACACTTTCTTTCTTTGGTTTGATCCATTGTTTTTTATCCATATTTTTAATTCACTGATCAATGGTAAATTGAACATGCATGTTTTGTTTTGTTAACGATAGTTTTTTCATTGCGAAATAAAGGTCTACAGAGTTCTTAGAATGTTCAACCATCAAGAAAATTGTCTCCCATTTGGATGAAAATTGTTTTATCTGAAAAACAAATTTGAATAGAGATCAAAATTGGGCCCAACTTGTATTAAAATTTGCTTTTAAAATTAAAAGTGTAGTACTTTCGCTTGATTAGGTTTCATCAAATAGTAACGGGTCTTTAATTTTATAGGGCATTTTTTATCTGACGCCGTAAATGGCTTCTTATTTAACTTTATGGGGCCTTTTCAGATCCGAGACGTTAAGCAATTTCTTAACTCGTTTAAAGCTTAAGCCGACCTTGGTGTTCACGGTTTCGATGGATCATGGTCTTCTGTGCCTTAAGTTCTTGAACGTTTTGGTTCCTTATTTTGTATTTTCCTCTGTTTCTTGATTCCTTTGGTTTCCGCAATATATTTCTTTTTGTTGATGTGCAGGGCCGGCTTAAGCTTTAAGAGAGTTAAGCAATAGCTTAAGGCCATCGATTAGAAAAGGCCCTGTAAAATAAATAAGAAGTCGTTTAAGGCATCGGGTGAAAAATACCCGATATAATTAAAGATATGTTATTATTTGATCAAACTTAATCAGGTGAAAATATTAGACTTCTAATCTTGAAATTAAAATTTAATACTAGTTAGGCCTAATTTTGATCTCTATTCAAATTTGTTTTTCAGAAAAACAGTTTTCATCCAAATGGAAGACAATTTTTCTTGATGGTTGAATTTTTTAACAGTTATATGGATGTTTATTTCGCAGTGAAAACTATCGTCAACGAAACATAACATGTAAGTTTCATTTATCAATGATTAGTGAATTAAAAATAGGGATAAAAAACAACGGAACACATCAAAAAAGAAGCGCGGATATCTATATATCAATACACTATAGTACTTGTTTGAGGAATCACAATCAATTTATCAACTTAATTACGAAAATGCTCAAACAAAAATAATCTAGAAAAGTAAGATGCCAAAATTGAAAAATAAAATCCAATATTGGATATAGATGTCTGATTAGAGCAGAAATAATGCAAAACAAACATACAAACAATCCATTGAATGTTTGATTTGATATCTCATACTCCCGTTAGCATTTTATAAAATTTCTCAGTCATTTAAATAATGAAATTATGCATCTAAAGATGAATATTAAAGAATATCAACATTGTCTTACTGAAAAGGAAACAAGACATGCACATATTAACAACCGACGCTAGAATGTCTGGTTTTTGTACGAATATGTTTAGTAAAAAAATATCATTTGTCACGCCCCAATTTCAGGGAACCGAACTAGGGACGCGGACGTTTTAAAAACATAGAAACACTTGAAACCTGTTTTGGATAAACACTTTAAAATACCAGTTTAGTTCAACAAAATAATATTTACAGCTTAAAATACGTCCCAACACGTGGACAAAAGTACAAGGTATCCGTCACTAGACTCAAAAGACAAAACCCGGACTCCGCTCCTAGCTCCACAAGCTTCGAGAGCTCACCTAGTCCGTCCCACGAACAGTACCTGTAGGAAAAGCAGCTAGGGGTGAGCGTTCGCTCACCACCACGGATAACAGACTGACTACGGCATAATTAGCAGACAAGCAAGTAACACCAACAACAACTCAACGTCGGGGAACACCATCCCCAGCCCAAGTACTCTAACTGAACATACACCCACTGTTGCCTTCCCTGACCACTCGACACCCTGACACGTAAAGTAGACCTGACACAACCATTGACGACCTCTTCCAAGGACTCAAAAGACAGTTACGCAACACCAAACAGCATCACAAGGGATCACACCCCAAACAAGATCACGAAGGATCGCACACCAAACAAGATCACAAAGGATCACAAACCAGCTGCCAAGAACCTCCCTCACCAGACTCAACCTCAACTCGTAAAGTAAAACCGACACAACAAACAATGACGACCTTCCCCAAAGACACGAACACGGATCAGGCTAGCCGAAGAATGCTCAGAACCTGTCGAGCCTCGTACACGGATCAGGCCAGCCGAAGAATGCTCGTAACCTGCCGGGACCCGGTCACGGATCAGGCTAGCCGAAGAATGCTCATAACCTTTCGGGATCCGAACACGGAACAGGCTAGCCGAAGAATGCTCAAAACCTGCCGAGGCTCGAGTTTGGTCAGGCCAGCCGAAGAATGCTCGTAACCAGCCAAAATCCACACCACTCCCCGACACACAGTCGGTTCGGGCAAACACAACCACAAACACAAGCAAGTTCAACCAACAGGCACTCAAGGCCACTCAAGACACCTCAACAGTAAAACTCGGACTCAATAGCCCCACAGGCACTCACGGCCTCCCAAGACACACCGACAGTAAGACGGACTCAACAGCCCCACAGGCACTCACGGCCTCCCAAGACACCAACCATAACTCACGGGCTCAACAACCCCACGGGCACTCACGGCCACTCAAAACCACCAACAGTAAAGACACGGGTTCACAACCCCACGGGCACTCACTGCCACCCAAAACACCAAAATGACAATACGGGCTCTCATGGCCACCCAAGACTTAGCAATAGTAACACGGGCTCTCAAGGCCACCCAAAACTCAACAATAACCAACACGGCTCTCAAGGCCACCCAAACTCGACAATAACCAACACGGGCTCTCAAGGCCACCCAAACTCAACAACAATTAACACGGGCTCTCAAGGCCACCCAAACTCAACAACAGTTAATGCACAACAACCTCCGGGCATGGTCATATGCCTCCAGTAATTCAATTATCGCTAAGTTCTCTGCTCCTACGACACTACTAAGTATCACATGCTTTTCTCATGTATCGCTACAGTCCCGTATCATGCAATTCTAATATTCGATAACCCACTCAACCCACGACACCCCAGTGTCACATGCATTTCTACTGTTAACTTTCCCTAGTCAGGGCCGAGATTCGGCTACTTTTCCCTACCTCAACCGAAGAACACCCGCTACGTTTCCTAGCTGCTGACGTTCTGGCTCGCTACCTCCGGGCTTCACTTCGATCGAAGCCGGACGCTAAAGATAACACGAAAGCCATAAATAGAGGCGGTTCCCAGGTTAATTTAAAGGTCACGATTTATCCAGTTTAAAACCGACAGTTGTCCTTTAAACTCGAGCGCGATAAAAGCGGGGTCACGGCGAATCGGGTTTGAGTACCCGAGCACCGAAACCGGTGCATGCGAGGCACGGTCCCAATGCACGAATCCCGAGTTCTGATTCAGTGGTCCGCTTTTGTTCCTTTTTAATTTCGATTTTTTAAACGTCCAGCTTAGTCGATTTACGCCCCTCGTTCAACAGTCCACAACGTCTTAATTCCAAACCGAAAATAATCCGTTTTGAATCCTTTTCAACTTTTCAAATTACAACCCCTTTTATTTAAAACTGAAATTTCCCTTTTCACAATTTACAACCTTTACTTTTCCGATTCAACCACAACAGTTCCAAAGATTTTCTGTTTTAAAACAGTCCAGATCGATAACCATTTTTCGTCCGAAATACAAACATCGAATTTTCATTTCAAATCTCGTTTTATTTCCTTCACTGAAATTACATTACTTCACGACGTTTTCAGACAAAAAAACAAATCAACCGCTCGGGACCAAAACACAGAAGCCAAAAAAAGACGAACGATACGGAAATTTAAACCGACCACCGGCGGAGACGTCGCCGGCGACTAAACCCCCAGGCACGAACCTCACGTGGAGGGAAGGACGGCTGGGCGGTGCACGGCGGGGACCTTCCTCGCCTCAGATGTGGCCCGTACGGCCAGGGTTTCGCCGGAATCACGACGTCCCGGGATCTGCCGAACTCTCCGGCGATGGGGCGTTGCCGGCGCGCTTGCTTCCGGAACAGCGCAGGACGGCGAGGGTTTCTCCGGAATCGAACCCGCAAGGAGACAGAAGGGAGGTCGGAGAGAAACGGAGGAGACGACGGCGGTTCGGGAGACCTGAGGAGGCGGAGGCTACGTCCTCAGATCCGGACGGGCGTCGGCGAGCCCTTCTCGTGCACGACGAGGGCGGAGCGTGGCTGAGGGGTCTCCTCAGATCCAGATGAGCGCCGGCGAGCTCGAGCGGAGAGAGGGAACAGTGAGAGGGAGAGGGAGACGGACGGCGCGCGTCGGGCTCGGACTTCCGGAGACGGGGAAGGGAGGGAAGCGGTCGGTGAGGTTGAGGGGCGAGGTCGGGACGGCCGGTTTCCGGCGAGATGAGATGGCGAGGGGAGTGGGTCGGGAGAGGTTCGAAGGAGACGAAGAAGAAGCAGTGAGGGAAGGAGGCTGCGTTGGAAAAGAAATTAGGGTTTCACCCTAATTTCGTGCTTAAATAGCACGGGCCTCTCGGCCCAACAACTGGTTCAGCTGGGTCAGGCCTGGCTGGGCCTGCGGTTCTGGTCGGGTCTGACCGGCCCAACTTCATTTTTTTTAACGAAACAACTCGTTCCCAACCTCGACGTTATTATTTAATAATTTAAACGTTAAATTTTTCTCGGTCTTTACATCATTTATCTAAGAATAGTCCATGGAGTTCATGGACTAAAAGCATGAGTCTCGGTGTGTTTGACAATATTGAAAATCGGGGTTACTAATATACACTATAAATTGTTTAGAAAAGAGTTGAAGTAAGGAAATTTTTAGAAGTTGATGATAATTGCTAGTCATACATGACGTCACATATAAGCTAGCATAATTTGGTGTAACTGTCTAGAATTATCTTGAACCTGTCATATTTTAACTTGACGTAAATGTATCGTGTTTATAAATAAATGTGAGTCCTTAAACTTTTAGATTTTTGTATAGAATTCTAGACGGTACATCTTATCCATAGAGTTTGTCTTGTTAAAAATTAATCTTTATCATTCGTTTTAGATTCTCAGTGTTATAAGTAGATGTTCAAGATCATTTGTTCAAAATCATCTAGTATAATCTTTCTATACGAACATGTTTACTTATTTTTTTATTATATTCTTTCATAAAGAAAAAAAAGACATCGATCAATTATCGCTTTAGGCCCCAATAATCATTGGGCCAGCCCTGTTGATGTGTATGTATGTTTGAATCTATAAGCTGATCGAATGCATGCTTTTCTAAATTATATATATGTGACCATCCCCAACTTCATCTTCTTCCTCAAAGATTAGATTTTATTTTGTTTCAGGGCTACCCATTTCGATTCTGTCTTATAATTGAAGCTGATTCGTATTTGTTTCTGCTAATTATTCTTAATTGGATTCTTCTGGGTCTTTGTTTCTCTGCAATTTCCCACCAACATTGCTTCTTCCTCCTAGTTTTTGCCCATTTTGGTCACCCTCTGTGCTTCTCTCTACTCTAATTTCAAGTATGAGTAATGGCTTCGAGTCACTTTCTCGAGTGTCTGGATTATATATATGTGACCATTCTTTTTGTTAATTTTTTTTCGGATGGAAGACAGCCCTACTTGTGGACAAAATGGCAAAGTTTGCCCAGGATTTGACTGCTTAGTGAGAGAAGCAGGACTTGCAGCAGGATTTGAGCAAGTATGCGCCCATTTTGGCTTTGACAGGGTAAAGGACACTCTGGAAGGGGCATCAGAGTATGCCACCAGAACCGGTGAAGACAAGACAATTGTCCTCCTCCGCTACAGTCACTGCTTGGGGCTCACAAGGCAGTTTTGGATCGACAATCATGTGGAAGGTCCCTTCACAGGTTGCCTTGAAGCCCACCCGCCTTCTCAGCCATGCCTTGAGGAGGCACACCTGGAGCAGCACCATGAGCCACAACCATTCATGGTGCTGCTCATCCATGAATGGTTGTGAGACAGTTGTTGATTTAGACCCGTCGTCACATACTTGCACATTCATTCAATTTCGTTTTACCATAATTTCTTTTTGACTACTGTACTCTGGTTACAATTTAATGCTGATGACGGATTCAAGTAATATAGAGTATAAATGAAAGCATATAATTCATGTGGCCCCATCATCAGCTTCTAAGGCGGTTTGTCTTCCACTCTGTTAGCAATTAATTCATGTTCCCATCATATTTCTACTACACCAAACATGCTATGTCCCTATTGCAACGATTGTTTTGCGTCTCTTCCTTTATCGCCTTTCTATGTTCACCCCAAACAAAATTCTTATTGACATGAAATGAAAATGTAGTAAAGACCATGCAAACATAGAAATAAATAAAGTAGTTTTCTTTTTTGATCAGCAAAGCATATTTAGATCAAAACCTCTTTAGAGGTTAAAAGGGAGTACAAGGCATATCTAGCTACAGATCATGCACAAAAAAACTGGAAACCGAACAAAAGTGAATAAAAGATCTCAAAAACAACAGGGTATGAAAATGAAAACCCCAAGTCTTCTAATGAGCATAAGCCTAAGCGTGTTCCTCCACTGGATAGCGTTAATGAGAATGAGGAAACCTTATAAGGGAAGAGAAGTAACCGGTGATAGTATGCAATTTGAGATGAGACATGTGATAAGAAGTTATAGTGAATGATCTTGAGCATTAATAGTCACCCACACAATATAAATTCCAAAAGCGATAGGTTGGATAAGAGCTAATTTGCAAGCCTTTGTCAAATGACTGATATTCCAGACTGAGGTAGAGCTTCAATATGAATTTAGATCAGCCATTGATTATGAAGTGCTCTTGTATTGAGCCATTGAACAATTTATCGACCAAAAAGGTCCCTGACCAAGGTAGGACTTCTGCATAATGAGTGATCAGGAGCCCCAAAGGTATCTCAACTGTAAAGGAATTAAAAGGATCCTTTAAGCATCAACAAGTGAATCTCATCTGCAAAGGAATGAGAAGGGTCCTTTAAGTAGCAACCTGCAAAATAGAAATAAAGTAGTTAGGATTATATACAATTGATTATATATCTAAGAACCCACACTGATCCATGGAGATGCAGGGGGTTGTTCCCTGTGCTCGATACTGCTATTCCTTTGGACTTTCCCCGTCTCGACTTGATCGATACTGGTATGTCGTACTAAGCAATCAAGAAGTATGCCAGGGAAAGGAGGAGGTTGGGAATGAAAACATATCTGATTCACAGAGGCCAGGGAATGGCTCCTCATTGACACCCCGCGAGGCAGCTGGCCGCGCCTCGCTCTTCCCCCACCGCGGCTATCTAACGCAAATGTGTTTGTCGATTCCATACTCTCTCGGGTGGGGGTCTCGGAGCCATCCGTCCCCGAAGAGGACAAGTACCGGCGAAGCTCTTGGTCACTTCTCAATGATGAAAAAATGTCCTACCCTATCAAAATTTCATCACCTATTTAAACATCATACCGTACCGGTTGGGGCCGGGTCCCAATGGTTTTTTTTTCTCAATCCATGCCCCGACCCAATTGTCATCAGAGCCTCTAATTCCAATCCACTACCACCCCCGTAACCCATTAGAGGCAACCCAATGGGGCCGGCTTGACCAGTTGGGCTGGGTTCCGGTTCCATTTTGGACAACACTACTGATAATAATATGAATTTGTAATCAATGCTAGTATAGTTAGAAATTAGAAAACTATACTTTTCAATTCATTTAGAACAAGCATACCCTCCATCCAACTTAAAAAAATAATAATTCATATTTAATTTAATTATTAAAATCTATTTTCAAAATAAATATTCAGTTTTATATGAAAATATTTTATTCAATCTTATAAATTATTAAAATTATATTAATTTTTTTCCTTAAAAATCAGATTATTTTGATAACTATTTTCAAAAATATAATTCAAATTTTCAATGGTAATTTTTCAAAATATATATATATATATATATATTAAATTTTATGTATAAAAAATATATTTATGTTTTAATTACTAAATTCATATTTTATTTGAGATTTCTTGAAAATTGGATTATTTTGATAAATATATTTTAAAAGATAATTCAAATTTATAATGATAATTTTTGAAAAATAATTTCGATTTTCTATGAAAATGTTTTATGCAATTTTATTAGTTATTAAATTTATAATTTATTTTTTAAATGTAGAATAAAAAATAAATTAAAATATGATATTTACAATTAATAAAATATATAATAAATTGAATTATCGTTGTAAAATTATTTATGAAAGTAATCTGATATTTTTTAAAATCAAATCTGATTTTAGTATCTAATAAAATTATTTTTATATAAAATATGAATATATAAATCAATATATGAATTTAATAAAATTTATTTATTTTTAATAACAATTTATTATTTTTATATAAAATATGAATTTATAAATCAAAATTTATTTATTTTTATATAAAATATGAATATATAAATCAATATACAAACTTACATCTTTCGTCAGAACGTAGAAGTATCAATCTGGGCCCTTGGATCGTAGAACTAATGGCCCAAATTTAATGCATATCTTTTAATATCTTTTTAATTAATGCATATCTTGTAATTGATTTCGTAATCAATCACCCCTACCCCCCTTGAATTTCGGTGGCCATCCGATCTGGATAATCAATGACCCAGATTAGTTCTACGTTCTGACCCGAAATAAGGTTTGTACCCGAAAGCTCCCCTATATATAGGATAACAATCAGGTACAAACTTACATCTTTCGTCAGAACGTAGAACTATCAATCTGGGCCCTTGGATCGTATAATTAATGGCCTAGATTTAATGCATATATTTTAATATCTTTTTAATTAAGGCATATCTTGTAATTGATTTCGTAATCAATCACCCCCACCCCCCTGAATTTCGGTGGCCATCCGATCTGGGTAATCAATGACCCAGATTAGTTCTACGTTCTGACCCGAAATAAGGTTTGTACCCGAAAGCTCCCCTATAGGATAACAATCAGGTACAAACTTAGATCTTTCGTCAGAACGTAGAACTATCAATCTGGGCCCTTGGATCGTAGAATTAATGGCCCAGATTTAATGCATATCTTTTAATATCTTCTTAATTAATGCATATCTTGTAATTGATTTCGTAATCAATCACCCCCACCACCCTTGAATTTCGGTGGCCATCCGATCTGGGTAATCAATGACCCAGATTAGTTCTACGTTCTGACCCGAAATAAGGTTTGTACCCGAAAGCTCCCCTATATATATATTTGAAAAGTTATGATTAAAAAATTAAATTATATTTTTAAAAATATTTATCAAAATTATATGATTTTTAAGGAAATAGTTTAAAATATGATTTTAATAATTTGTAAGATTGAATAAATTATTTTTATATCAAAAATGAATTTTATTTTGAAAGATGATTTTAATTAATCAGTTAAATATGAATTATTTTTGCTTAAATTATAATAAGGTTATTCTTGTCCTAAAAAAAATTAAAAAACACAGTTTTTCAATTTTAAACTAGGTAAAACTACAAATGCATATCCTTAAGTTTGCACGTTTAACTAATGTTTACCCTTAAGTTTTTTTTAACTGATACAACCCTAAAGTTATAACTCGTAACCAAAAAACCCTTCTGTTTGTCAGTGTTAGTCTTTTTTTCGTTAAATGACAGGTAGTGCACCTAAACATGCATTATATATTTATTTATTTTAATATATAAATTCACTTGGCAGACAAAATTGAATTTGTCGGCCGAATTTCGTTGGCTAGAATTAGTCTAAATAGGCATTTGGCCGACAACTTATTTCCGTATCCCAAGTGTCCACTTAAGTGGCAGTATAATTTTGTCGACCAAGGTGGTCCCTTAGGCGACAAAATTAGATAATGATCAGGTGTCCACTTGGGCAACATAAAAAATAACATTGAGCAAGTCAAAATTAACAATACTTAACCGACGAAACTTGGTCGATGACAATATTGTCATCCTAGAACTTGGTCAAAAAAGTATTACACTTAGGCAATGAGTGAGGTTTGTCGGTTAAAAGCTTTCTTGTAGTAAGGGAGGGCAGAGAGTGAATTTCATAGAAAAGCCGAATCTTCGAGATACTTTCACACGGTTTTGATCATGTAACATATGCCTACGTTTAACTCATATAGTGTTCGCGTTACTAAGAGCATCTCCAGTGGTAGTCTATTCATGCTGCCTGTTTGTGCTGGCTGTTCGATTAAAAAAATATTATTTCAGCCCTCTTTCCTCCATCAGTCAACACTATCAGCCAACAACCTCTAGTGGCAGGCTATTCGTTGCTGGCTGCTCGAATAAATTAATATTTTCTTCCAAATGTGTTTGATATTTTTTTCGGATATTGTATTTTTTTGTAACAACTTATATTGCATAAAATTCCAATGGCAATGACATTTTCATTGAAAATATTTTAAATTCCAACATTGACATTGAAATAACTAGAATGAAAATACACTTAAGCGTCGCCATGGGACAGGACGAAGCTTCCTCGCGTGAATGTTGGTTCGCTTGGCCCACCCTCATCTGTTGGTTCAGTGAAGCCATCATATGTATGAAGTTTCGCCTCCTCGACAATCACATTGTGCATGATAGCACATGCATTCATGACTAAGACGAGGGGATATGGCATCCATATTCGACTCGATCGAGTGATAATGTGAAATCGAGATTGGAGGACCCCAAATACTCGTTCCACATCCTTTCTGAAAGCTTCTTGGAAATCTGCAAAGTCATGATTTCTCCTATTTTCAGGTACTCGTTTAGTCCATCGTCTGCAATTCCATAACACAATTGCCTAATTGCCGCAATATATTTTTGATACGGAGATAACAATATCTTCCCCACAACGTCAAACCATTGCATGAAGTATGCATCGTTATACTCCAATGCACGGAGGATACGGATGAACACATCCTTTGGAATTCGAAAACGACGACGAAAATGCACCTCCTTGTACACGGGGTTCCTGTCGAAGTAGTCGCACACCAATGTTCGTTCGTGGCTTCCCGGTCTCGTTTGATGTAGCTTCTTTTCCGTGGTCGTATTGTGACCATGGCTTCATCTAACAAACCTTAAACGACCTCGCTGGACATGCAATATCGTTGGCACGGGCATCGGTATTGTTCGCCATTTCGATGACAAAATAAAGAGACCAAGAATTCAAATTTAGGAGGAGATGGTAATGGGAGGTGTGTTTTTTTTTGGATGCAAAAACCTGAATTTATACAAAATTATAGCATTTAATTTTGTGTTTTTCAACATAATTTTTTTTCAAGAGTCCACTATTGGTTACACAAGAAGTAGCCGTTGGCGCCAGTGTTTCATGCTGACGTTTGCGTCAACGTCGACAGTGTTCGCCAACACCGAACAGCCTGCGAGTCGCCGTCGTTTCATCTCAGCCATCAACGAACCAACCAACGTTGGAGATGCTCTAACTCAACGTGTTACATTCAAAAAAGTACGGCTTCGCCCACTCGAGTTCATTCACAGACTGACCAACGACGATACATATGTTGACTCGGTTTGGACACAAGATCCAATCTGGTGTTGTAAAAGAAGAGAAGGATGATTCAGTTTAATACAACCTCACGTAATTAACCCTTTTCTCTTCTTTTCATGGGACACCTTAATACACCCGGCCCTAAATTTGAACGCGCCTCACGCGCTGGCCCCAATCTCTGTCGATGAGTCCTCGCGGGAGGGAGTGCTCGTTGTGATCATCGGAATCTGGTGCTGGCTCGTCTGTGTTGGCGGAGCTCAATACTTCAGGTCTGCGGGAAGAGTTCGGAAGGGAGGATGGTCTCGTTGTTTCGACGGCAACCGCTTTATGAGGTCGTCGCGGCGCTTTCCAGCAAATGGCAGTGAGCGTGTCCTTGCCCAGGTCGGAGAAATCGCAGGTGCACGAGTATCGGGAAAATTCATAGTCATCCTATGTTGGGATCGTCGCTCCGGTGTGGGTTATCTCTGGTTCGGATTCCAGCTTCATCTGCTTCAAGGGTTCGATCACAACCGGCGCTCCTCCGTTTGGGATGTCGTTGCCTGCGAACAAGACCCATGTTCTTCTTCTTCTGGTTTGTTAACTCCAGTTGGTTGCTGTTTCTCGTCCTCGGTCATCGGGGCCAGATTTGTTTTGGTTGATTATCGTCCATGAGCAGACCGATCAACACGGTTTTGGATCTCTTCGTTGGATTGTAGTCAACAGACAATTGATTCCACTTTTCAATACTGAAACTTTGAAATTTGGGAGCTCGTTCACGATTTTCTACAGGACTGGAATCGAGTGGATCAGAGTATGAAGTGGAAGTGAATCGTACGGTGGTGAGCTTTCCCTGCGTACTTGTGCTCTGGTCAGAGGATTTTCATCGTGTAGCTGCTTCTGATTCGGAATCATGAGGAAGGAGCAATCCTTGTCTTTTTGTGCTTTTTGTTCGGTCCTTCTATCATCTTATGATTCCTACTGTCTTATTGTGAATCGTCGGACTATTTCGATGAAGTCAGGCAAAGGGGTTTGGATTGGGAAGGGCGTGATCTCGCCAACTCATGGTGATGTTAACCAGGACTCCAAAGTTTCAGTTAAGGCCAGTTTAGGTCGAGGAGGTTCTCAAAAGAAGAAAGTACGGAAACCTTCGAAGAAGAAGGAGGTCGTTCCATAAATTGTGCAGGAAATTAAGGATCTTGTCGCCTCTCAGGCAACTGGTGAGTTGGAGCATCCTAGAGCTGTTGCAGATAGGAATCAAACGTTAACTCAACCAGCCAACAAGTTGAGTACATCGGAGAACGTTGGAACAACGAGGTCTACCGATGTGTTCGTTTGCAATCTCCCTTTTGGATCCACGGAGGAGTGGGTAAGTAACGTTTTCAGCGCTTTTGGGTCCGTCCGTAGGTGCTCTGTTTTGAAGCGTTCGAACAAGGGAGGGAGATTTTTTGGTTTCGTTTCCTTCTCGACGTGTGGTGAGGCTTCTCAGTCTATCTCGGGATTAAATGGATTCAAATTGAATGGGCATATACTTTTTCGTCGCTTTGGCTCGTCCCGGAACACACCACCGTGAAATCAGAGATTTCGAAGCTCGATTTCCTCGTGGAGACCCTCGTGGTGAGGTACAGGTGGATGGTATTCAAGGTTCTGGCTCTGGTACGAGTGGGTCTACTCCGTCGTGTTCCGGCGATGGTCCGACCTCTGATTTGAATCTAGAAAGTCTTGCAAAAACGCGATCTAATCTGGATTCAGTTGATGGTGGAGAAGATCACGCTAATGATCTGATCATTGTTTGCGATAAGTCTGGAGAGATTCACGGGGCTGGTGACTCGTTCGCAGGTACTTTGGTTGTGAACTGGGTTGAGTCACATGCATCTGAAGGTGCTGGTCGGACTTTAGATGCGGCTCAAGTGTGTGGGTTGACTTTGCATGCCATAGAGATTTTAGAACAGGTCCAAGGGCTTGGCTACGGTCCTGTGGTGGCGGTGTTTGGTGATGGATCTCGGATTGATTCAATGCCGGGTGTCGACCAAAGAAGCCCTTGGAAGGACGCTCTGACTAAATCCCCGAATCCTGAGGCTTTACCTCAACCAAAGAGGGGACGTGGATGCCCAAATAGGGACAACCTAAGAGGAGTGTTCCTCCAGTTGTCTTTTATCAGTCAAGAGCCAAGACTTATGCCGATACAGGAGTCATTTCGGGAGGCTTCACTGTTGATATTGCTAAAAAGGATAACATGGGTGCTTGGAGTTTTAGAAAGAAAGTTGGAAAAAAGGCAGTCGACCTTGCTTCTTTGGCCCTCGAACGTGGAGTCCCGCAGGATGAAAACGCCGAGGATTACCCTGTTCCGACTACAGTAGGAGCTCCAATTCCGGTTCCGGTGTCTAACCGTTTTCTTTTTTTGAACTCGAGTAGGAAGTAGATGACTGTTTTTGTTTGCTTTCATGCTTGGGTGTTTTGTTGCTCTTTGTAGCTGTTTTGATATGGGGAAATGGTCTCTCTTGTGGATCATTTTCCAGCTTTATTTTACTTTCTTGTAGAACATTTTCTTAATAAAAAATTTATAGAGTAAATACACTTAAGTGCTTTTGATATCCTTTTTTCCAACCCTTCTTTATCAACTTCCCTTATTTTTCAATTGTTTCCATTTACCTTTTTCTTGTCTCTTAATTTTATCTTGGGTTATTTACGATAAGGTACCCTAATGTTTCGTCCACGAACGATAAGGTACCCTAATGAATTTTGTGTACGATAAGGTACCCTAATGATTCGTCCACGAACGATTTGGTTTTCTGCTGTTAAAAAACTAACAGAATTATGTAGAATGACTATTTTGCCCTTTGACATTTCAGTTGACTTTTGACTTAATAGTGAAATGACCATTATACCCTCAGTTTTTATTTTTCCTTAATTTATATTTTCTAATTACTTTTAATTTTCAAAATAAAATAAAAAAATTATATATTTTAAAAACTGAATTTTTTTCTTCAAAAATCAGTTTTTATTTAAAAAAAATCAGATTTTTATATTTTAAAATCTGATTTTATATTTAATTAGTTTATTTTTTAATAATTAATTTTTTATATATAAATAATTTTTTATTAAAAACAGTTTTATATATAAAAATCATTTTTAAAAAAAATAAAAATGATTTTTTTAATTTTTTTAATTTTTTAATATTTTTTAATATTTTTTAAAATTTTTTAATATTATTTTAAATAATTTAATTTTTAAATTTAAATAATTTAAAGTTATTTATTTATTATATTTTTATTGTATTATATAATAAAGGGTATAATGGTAATTTTGTCTATCTAATTTATTAGCTTAAAATAAAAAAGGGTAAAATCGTCATTTCACACCCCACTTAACTGAAAATGTATAAGTTAGAGGAATATTCCGTTAGTTTTTAACGGAATATGCCAATTTTAAACCAAATCGTTCGTGGACGAATCATTAGGGTACCTTATCGTACACAAAATTCATTAGGGTACCTTATCGTTCGTGGACGAAACATTAGGGTACCTTATCGTAAATAACCCTTTATCTTCAAACTTAAAATTTTATCGGTAAGCAAACACTACAGGAGAAAAAGACCAGATTTTTTTTTTGATCGGCAACTTTTTGTATTGAAATAAACCTCTTTTGAGGTGAAAGAGGGAACAATGTCCGAAGAGGGACCAAAAGAACTCCCTAAACCAATCATATGTTGGCTTTAGGGGAGGAATTAAGAGTACAAACAAAGTAAACTAAAGGTTACAAACTAAGAAACACTAATGGTGTTTCACTAAACTTCCAAAAACTAGTGATAGAGAAAGAAACAAAGATGGCTTGGAACCCAAGTAACTGAAGGGGGAAAGAAAGCTTGCCTTGCACGCCAAGCAAAGGCTGAATATCAAGACTTTGAAAATACAAGAAAGTAAGAGCAGTTGTGTAGGATTGCAGCAGAGAAGAAGAAATGATCTTCCAAGAGAAATAAGGTTGTGTGAGCAGTGAGAAGAGGCATGACTTGCAACCTTGAGCTGAAGTTCTGCCCAGTTATGCAGCAAAAGAGGAAGTGATAATGATCTTGATCTTCCTAATTATGCAGCAGAGAAGAGATGTGGACTGAAGTTGGTGGTGAAGTGAGTTTTCCAATGAGGTGAGGTTTCCAATTGAGTTGCATTGTTGTGCTGCTATTTAGCCCAATTATGCAACATAAAAGAAAAGTTGATCTGCCCAAATGTGCAGCAGAGATGGAGGGATGTAGGCTGCATTTGCTGAAGAGTGCTTTCCTTTGACAGTGCAGATTGAGAAGGGAAGCAAACCGAAGAAGCAGCTAGAGGCTGGTACCTTTACATATCTGCAAGAGAAGAGAGCAAAAAACAATAGCAAAAGGAGCAAGAAAGAAGGACACTCAAACCCTAAAGAAATACTACCCTCACACACAAAACCAGAGAAACAGAAAGGACCTAAAAATACCCCCACACAAGAAGGAAAGAAGGGAACATAGATAGAGGTCCTTACCAAACTCACAATAGTACACAAAACCAACCCAAACCCTTCCCAAACCCACCCCAAACCTCAGCAGAGATGAGGGACTTTCTTCCAATCATAAAGAGAGAAGAATTTCCCAGAGATATGAAAGTCAGACCAGGCCCAATTATAGGATTGCTGGACTATTGAGGCAAAGAGATCAGGAGGTGAAGCTGACACACCATTGAAAATGATATTGTTTCTTGCCAACCAAATCTGCCAACAGGTTAAGTGAATGAGTCCATTCCATTTTGAGTTTTGATTTCTAGAAATGAGACTAGGCCATGCTGAGAAGAAATGTCTTGGAGAGCCAGAGATGACAAGACTAAGTCCCCACCACTGAGAAACTAATGACCAGACTTGCCAGGCCTTGTAGCAATGAAGAAGAATGTGTGCAATATCCTCAAACTCCATATGGAAATCAGAGCAAAGTATATCCTCTAAAGAAAAATGCATTCCTCTTGTATCCAAGAAGCACTTAGTAGGGAGGGCCTCATGACAAGCCAACCAGGCAAAGGCTGTGATTTTGGGAGGAATCCCTGGCTGCCAAAGATTTTTTGACCTATCAAAATTAACTGGGGAGGTACTCAGTTGTTGCAGTAGGGAGAACATTCTTTTGACACTAAAGCCTCTTGGGTCTCCTTTCCAGATTAGTGTATCATCAAGACTTGAAATGGTAATTCCATTGAGAATGAATTGTAAGGACATCCAATCAACTTCTGCTCTGCCTCTAGGTGTTCTACTAAATTGGAGATTGCAAGAAGGGCCTGAATAAACTTCAGAGACTAATAGGCCTTTAGCTTGAGATAAATAGAACAACCTGGGGAAAAGTGACTTGAAAGGAAAGTCACCCCACCATAAATACTCCTAGAAGAAAACCCTTTGGCCATTTCCCAATTTCCATGAAAGGCCTTTAAAGCCAAAAAGATCAGCGAACCTTGGATCAGAATTCAGTTGTATGATTTGTTTGATGAAGCTTCCTTGGCCAATTTCTCTAAAGTTAGAGAGATCCCATTCTTTGCTATCCCACCCATATTTGCTGCATATTACTAATTTCCAAAGACTTTTTCTTTCATAGGCAAATCTCCACCATCATTTGGATAAAAGAGCAATGTTCATCACAGATAGACTTTTGATACCTAAGCCTCCATCTTGTTTACTTTTACAGACAGTATTCCAATTGAGCTTACTGAAAGTTCTAGAAGCTGGTCTAGCATGCCACAAGAATCTTTTCTGCCACTTTTCTAAAGATTTGATCACTCCCTTTGGAGCCCTGATAATAGAGAAATAGTAGAGTGGCAAAGCTCCCAATGTTGTCTTTATTAAAGTAACTCTGCCTCCAAGTGATAAGGATTTTGCTTGCCATAAACCTAATGCTGATTTGTACTTCTGAATGATAGGGTCCCAGACACTTATTCTTTTGAGGTTTGCCCCCACAGGGAAGGCAAGATAGATGAATGGGACTGAACCAACTTTGCAATTTAGAGTTGCTACTACTGATTGAGCCTCCTCTTCAGACTGATTAAAGGGAATGATCAATGACTTGGAGTAATTGACAGAGAGACCAGAGGACAAAGTGAACATATGTAGAGCATATTTGAGATGAGAGACACTCTGATCCTTGTTTTGGATAAAAAAACATAGAATCATCTGCAAATTGCAGATGTGTAATGAGTGGACCTGAGGGGCTCAATTGTATTCCTTGTAGAAGACCAGCCTGCACTGAGGCTTTGAGGATCTGGTTTAATCCTTCTGCAACTAGGACAAATATGAAAGGAGATAGAGCACATCCTTGTCTCAACCCTCTTGAGATTGGGAAATCAGGAGATGGTGATCCATTCAGTAGAACTGAGATATGAGCTTTGAAACAAGATAGCATCCACAGCTTCCATTTATACTTGTCAAAGGCCTTTTCCAGATCAGCTTTGAATATGAATGCTTTGACTTTGGATCTTTTAAGATATTGAGTTACTTCAGAGGCTATAAGAATGCCATCACAGATTTGCCTACCAGTTATAAATGCTGATTGTTCATCTCCAACAAGAGGGCTTATGACTGATCTTAGTCTCAAAGATAAGAGCTTGGATAGAATCTTATAAGGCCCTCCCATCAGACTTATGGGTCTGTAATCATCAAAAGATTGAGGTGAGGTTCTCTTTGGTATCAAGGTAATGAAGGAGGAATTTAAGCCTTTGCCTAGCTGACCAGAGCTGAAGAATGATTGCATAAAGTACATGAGATCTTCTTTAATTATAGGCCAACAAGCTTGGAAAAACTTGAGTGTGAAACCATCTGGACCTGTGGCCTTCTCCCAATTGCAAGCCATTACTGCTTGCAGCACCTCATCTTCTAGGAAGGGTCTCTCCAGCCAAAGTGCTTGATCTTGTGAAATAGAAGAGAATGGTAGCTCTGATAAGTCCACTTCCTCAGTTTCTGATCCTGAGAATCTTGAAGCAAAAAATTTTGCAGCTGCTTTCTTGATGTCCAAGGGATCAGAGAGTAGGATATCTTTATAGATAATAGAATTGATCTTCCCTTTTCAGCCATTATAGTTGGCAACTCTATGATACAATTCTGAATTGTTATCCCCATCAGCAGCCCACTTTCTCCTAGCTTTTTGGCTCCAAAGTTTTGATTGCAATTTGTATTTTTGAATTAATGCTGCCTTAGCAGCTCCTCTGTCACTACTCTCCTTTGGGGAGAGAGTTCTCAATTCTGACAATGAATCAAGAGCATCAATGTCCTTGACCAGTTGGTTAATTTGAGTGTCAAGTAACCCCAAAACCTGAGAGTTCCAGCCTTTAAGATCAGTTCTGAGAAGTTGTAATTTTTTCCAAAGTATATATTGAGGCTGGCCTGAAACTTGGTATGAGTTCCAGAAGGTTTGAACTGCAGGAAAGAATCTTTGATCCTCAAGCCAAATATTTAGAAACTTGAAGGATCTAGGCCCCCAATCTATCTGAGTCTCAGAGAGGATAACTGGCCTGTGATCAGAAATTTGCCTGGGCAAGCAGTGTTGAGAAGGACTCTTTAGCTTTGATAATAAGTCTGCACTTATGAGAAATCTATCCAATCTGGAGGCAGTGGATCCAGTTCCAAACCAAGTATACTTACCTTCTGACATTGGCAAGTCAAGTAGTGAAAGGGAGGAGATTAAATTATGCAGCCACCTTTGGTCTGAATCAAGTCTTCTTTGGGATGATATTTCAGAAATGGTTAACACTGTATTTAGATCCCCAGCCAAAATAAAATGGTGGTTGGAATGTAGAGGTTGTAGATGGTCCCAGAGATCAATCCAAAGCCTTTTCCTTCCCAAGCTATCTGTGGGAGCATAAATATTGATAATACAACAAAGGCAGTCTAGAGCAACCAAAGAACCTTGCCAGATCAGAGCTCCATCAAGAGAGGTTATATTGAAGACTTTAAACTCATTTGACTTCCAAAATGAAAGAATGCCACCTGAGTTGCCAGAGGCATCTATGAAGGAGTGTTCCCAGCCAATACTCAAACCACATAGTCTAGGAAAGAAGGAGGGAAAGAGGTCCAACTTGGTTTCTTGAAGTAAAATGAATGATGGATTTTGCTTATGGATCAGCTTGCTGAAGCATTTCCTCTTTTGTCTAGAGGATATTCCTCTCACATTCCATGAGAGGAGAAGCATTCTAAATTAATGAGCAGAAGGAAGAATGTGCTTATTACTCAGCACATCCTCTAGACCATGACCCCTATCAAGATCTTCAAAATCATCTTCTGAACCTCCTTCTAAATCAACTCTCAGATTGTTCTGATCTTCCAAAGCTTGAATATGATTCAGAATGACTTCTTCAGAGACTTTAGGTTTGAGACCTATTTTTTTTACCAAAGCTCCATGCTTTTTTAGCTTCAAAGGTTTCTTCTAAACATGGATGATCCAAAGATTTGGAGTGAGGGGACTGAGGGGCTGCATCTTTCAGTTTGGACCTTGTAATATAGGAGTGAGGGGCTTTTGTTTTTGCTGTTTTTTTTCTTCTTCTTATTTTTTGCTTTAGGAGGAAGAGAGAATTTGGTCCTTTCACCACTGAGGCACATGAAGTCTGCAACTTCAGCAATCTGATTGTTTAACAAAACCTCCACAGAGGGAATGTTTGTTTGAGCAATAGGGCCACTAGGGATATTGTCAAGATGTTGTGGGCCCAATGACAGAGAAGGAGAGAGATGTATCAGCTGAAAATGTGAATCAAGGGTCTTTCCCAATGAAGTATTACCTTGAAGCAATCCCAGCATTAATTGAGGGTCTTGTATATCACTGTCATTAGCTGGAGTAGTTAGAGAATGAATAGTATCTGCAGCAATGGACTGAATTGGTTGTGATTCAATGTTGTCAAAACTCAAAGTCCCCACCAGTAGGGGAGAGGGGGGATTAGAATGGAACTGAGCATCAATTGGAATTGGACTGGTACTGATTTGAATCTCCCTCTCAAAATTAGCCTCAGCAGTAGCAGGTACTTTCAAGTTTTCCCTCTAAAAAATATCACTGCAAACTAGCACTGTAGAAATTCCAAGCTATGGTGAAAAAATTGTGCCAGGAGAAGAGATTTGTTGAGGAGGGGTTACAAATGAATCCAAAGTATCCTTGACTAATAGGTTGAGAAGGGGGTTAATTTGATCTTGGAGATCATCTTGGGGGCCAGGAGAAGAAGGAGTAGTAAGTGCAGACATACCAACTTGAGCTATTAATGCCTGAGATTGTAAAGAATGTTCTGAAGTATCTTCCAAGTGTAATGAATGCTCCACCAAACCTTCCAACTGAATTGAATGATCTTGAATATCAGGAATAGAATGAACTCTCCCCAAAGCTGGATCACCATCCAAGCCAGTCTTATCAGACAACAAATTTGTAACAACCTTAAAGGTTTCAGTGCTATAGTCATCCAGAGCAGGAGAATCTTCCTCAGAAGAACTGCAGTAGGAGGAAGAATCTGCAGATGTGGGGGTTGAATAGCAGGCACTGAGGAAGAGGGTATAACAGATACAAGGACATTAACCTTGGTATCTCCCAAGGTTAACAAAACTTCCTCAGAAAATGGCTTGAGAACTGAGGTTTTGATCAGCACAATGGCTTTGTCCACTGAAACACCATTTAAAGAACATGGATGAGTATAAACAACATGTCCAAAGTCTACTACAGCTGCCTGGAAGGATTCCTCACACCATCCATGGAAAGGTATCCCAACAATTTCGACCCAAATAAATATTCCTCCTGTCAAACAATTTGAAGCTTTCCAAGGGATAAACGTTAGCCAATCAAACAACCAAGATCCACCATCTTTAAATAGCTCCTTATCAAAGTCTTCATCAAGACAGTGAACCAAAATGACTCTATTTCCAAGGCTTTTGAGAATGATTTCTGATACTTCTTGTGATGATATTTCTCTTTGTATAGTATCCACTTGTAAATTCAAGTGTGAGAGAACAAGATGTGATCTTTGGAGCACAATGGCTTGGGATGAAACTATGGAACCTTTGTGAAGATAGTCTTCAAAGGTTTTTGTGGGTGTAGAACCAATGAAAGACCTATCCTGATCAGTAGATCTAACCCAGGCTTTAGTAACAAAGAGCTTATGATTCCAAAAAGTAGTTCCATTGAAATGTGAGATAGCAAGATCAAGGGCTTGAGAGGAATTAAAGTAGACAAACCCATATCTTTTTCCTTTGGAGTTTAGAGTATTAGCTACCAAAGCTTTGCAGTAACCATGAGAATGGCCAAAGATTGTTTGGAGCTGTGCAACCTTGCAAGAGAGGGGTAGATTGAGAACAAAGGCTGTAAAGAACTGTAAACCCCTCTGAGAACCCTTGCCATTCGAGCCACCAGTCCTTGGAAGAGGATGTTCAAAACCTGGAGGAGGGTAGCCCATGGACGAGGAATCCTGAGCCATTGGTGAGGGAGGTTTGGTGATCAAAAGAGTCCGGTCTACTGGGAATGAGGGGGTAGCATCAGAGTCAGAGTTCAGAGGCTGGAATGACCGATCAAAGAACATTTTCCGTCCATCTAGTAACTTTGTATGTCCACCAGGAGAGTATTGTTATGTGTGATCAGAAGAGGGAGACAATACTTGTCTTCTTCCTTTCTTCTTGAGACCCTTTGCTTTGTGGATGTGTGTGTAAACCATAGAAACAGAGGAAGCAATGGGGAAGAAGTGTTACCGGAAGAACAATACTGAGGCAAGAACAGGGGACCCAGATTAGAGAAGACCAGGGTGGCTCGATGATCCTTGAAGATCACCCTGGACACAACACCCCGCAGGCGGAACGAGAGGCCCCCAAACCGCTGATCTTGACGAGAGAAGGCAGAGAAATGAAGAACAAGGAAGAACAGCTACTGTAGAGTAATTTTAGAAGGTAAACTCTTCTTTGATCATTTGAATGATTACCAAGAATTTGAATTTTTTTACAAGAGCGGACTCTAAATATGTTTCACTATTGTACCCCTCATTTGGAAAAGACCAGATTGTAGGGTTGTTATTGTGGAAAGAGGTTAAACTAACGTGAAAAAAATAAGTAGATATAAGTTTTGAATCACTAGTCACCTCGGTCGTTGTAGGACTTGTAGCCAAAATGGAAGCATGTGTGTTGTGAACTAGAACCACTACATGTTGATTATGATTAGTGGGAAAAGTTGTATGAACTAGAACCATCCAATATTTTCCTATTCTCGCCTTGAGTTTCATGATCCCTAGTTTATTTAGGATCCTCGGACCGCTACCAACACCTTTAGATAGTGTTTTGGTGTATCATTTATCTCGTACGCCTACAAGGCTTTGTTGTACAACTAGTCCTGGACTACGACTACCTACTAGTTTATACATTTTGACACTGCACAAAATTATCATTAAATTTTTCATGTAGCGTTTATTTTAGACCAACAATCCTTCAACCATTTTGAAGTCTTGGTAAGGATTCATACAATATTCCTTTTCAACAACCCTACAAAATCTGATTCTAGACTTGTTGTTCCCCTTTTTTTTTATCAGCAAAGACATAATATAAATCTTGCTCTTTGAGCAGGTGTGAAGTACAAGGAGTGAACGTTCCTCTCTAATCGGAATCTCATGAACACAGACCGACGCTGGGGTATGAAATCCCACACAGGGAAGATGAAAGAAACCCACTTGTTGTTCCCTTTATAGGAGTCGAGTGAGTGATGAAACTAACAGGAGACTAAATACATGCCTTCTTCCTTGGTCCATCGGATGACATGTCCACCCACTTGTTTTCTAGTTGATGAACCCGGAACGAACGACGACTTTTGTGCGGTTGGGCCGACAAAGATAGACTATGATGAGACATGATTGAAACAATTATGTATACGAGAGTCATATATTTGGGTCGCTTGCTCTTGAGCCCACATTGATTTAAGATACTCTCATAAATCATATTTCTTAAAGGGAAGATAATTATTCACGCTGAATAGTCGAATAAAGTCACCTGAGTTGCTCGACAATTTCTTGTGGAGGAGGATGTGTGAGAGAACTAAAAATATGAGTAGGGAATGGGAGATCGGGTACATATATAGGAACATATTTTTACATATAAAAATTGGAAGTTAAATGCCAATGATCACCGATTTTGATAGTCTGATATCAGAATGCCCATCAGGGGAGAATATGCTAGCCTTTCGATATCAAAGGTCGTGGTTAAGATATTTTTGAGGCGGATGAGGGTGATTGGATACCTTATCAGCAACACTCAGTCTGCGTCCATACAGAGGAGACAGTTACCAAACACTTTCCTCGTCGCTATGGAGGTGTTGGGGCTTGTGCGTCATTCCGGCAAGCCAACCGCTTTGGTAAAGTTGGATTTCGAGAAGGCGTTTGACATGTTTGATTGGTCTTACTTAACTCATGTTCTTCGGAGTATGGGTTTCGGTGGGAAGTGGATTATGTGAGTCTCCTCGTGTTTACAAGTTTTCTCTTCAGTACTGCTTAATAGTCCCCATTTGAGCAGTTTAGGGCCTTACAAGGAGTCAGGCAGGGGTGCCCGATGTCACCCTAACTTTTTTTGATTGATGCTGAGGGTTTTCATCAGATCTTTGAGCTTGCTATCAGACATGGGTTTTATGGTAGTATTAGGGTTGGCCCAATCATTCGAGTTTCTCACCCGCAGTTTGCGGATGACACTCTGTTGCTTCTTGAGGTAAGTGTGGATCAGTTTCGTGCTGTTAGGTTTGTTCTCCACACTTTTGAGTTGGTGTCTGGTCTTCGGATCAACTTCACCAAGTCGTTTTTGGTTGTTTTTGTTGTGCCTGATCCGATGTGTAGGGCTCTTGTGGAGGCCATGTAGTGTTCTTTGGGTATTCTCCCTTTCACTTACCTTGGGTTCCCTCTGGGAGGCAATCCTCGACTCGCTTTTTTTTGGGACCCGGTAGTGGATAGGTAGAAAGAGAGGTTGAGGGTTTGGCATACCCGTTTTCTCTCCTTGGGAGGTTGTCATACGTTCATCAGTGAGACCTTAGCAAGCTTGCCGATCTTTTTCATGTCTTTGTTTCGCGCCCCTAAGAAGGTGGTTTGTCTGCTAAAGAGATTTCAGAGGAGGTTCCTTTGGTGTTCAGGCCACGAGATGAGGTGTCTCTCTAAGGTCCCGTAGGAGGTGGCTTTCATGTCCAAGGACTCAGGGGAGCTAGGTGTGCGATCTCTTACGAAGGTAAACACCGGTCTTCTCTTCAAATAGTGGTGGCGCTTTGCTACTGAGGGGCCTTCCTTTTGGAGGCGTGTTATTTGTGCTTGTTTCGGGTAAAGGGAGACTGAGAGGGACCTGAGATCGCTTACGGTTCCTCGAGGAATTCCTCTTTCTTCATTCGAGATGTGGTTCATTTGTATCGGGACCATGGGTTTGCGAGAATGTTTCGTCCTAACACCTTGAGGTGGGTGGTCGGTTCTGGTGCCACGATTTGTTTCTGGGATGACCAGTGGATTTTTTATTTCGCTCTGGCGACTCGTTTTCCCCGACTCGATAGGTTGGTGGAAGGCCATCATGGGTCAGTTGTAGAATTTTATGCATATGGGGAATGTGTTTTTCTGTTTTGTAGGGATCTTCAGGTCCGAGATGTTGAGGCGATAGAGGAGATAAGCGTCCACCTGATTGGGGTTCGACTGGTATGCGAGTGCCCAGATTCGTTGGCCTGGTCTTGGGATCCTAGAGGGTTTTCTACAACTAGAGCTTTTTAGATTGTCGCTGGTTGGGTGGATTATGGGGCTGCACCTTGGGCTTCTATCACCTGGTCTGCCCCAGTTCCTCCCAAGATCCATTTGTTTTCCTGTTTGTTTGATCATGATGGGGTTACCAGTATTTTCTTCTTGGTGGATAAGGGTGTGTCGATTCCGTTAGTCCGGTGGAGGTGTGTGATGTGTGGTTCAAGTGGGGAGGACTCTAGGCACTATTTTGTCGCTTGCTCGTGGACATGGATGGTCCGGTCTCTAGTCTTGGGACGGTGGGGATTTGTGGGTGTTATTCTGCTATCTCCAGCTCTTTTACTTGAGTCTTGGACCTCTCTGGTAGGACTACGAAGGATGAGGTCTAGTGAATGAGACTATACTAACTTCAAGGGATATTATTTCTCTCTCTGAAAAAACGCTCCCGAAACCCTACTGTTTTTCAACCGCCGCCGCCTCCTTTCCCTCTCCCATTCGCTGGTGATGGCCTCGGCTCTGGCCTTGGTTGTTACCGGCGACGGTCCTTTCGTTTCCATCCCTGACCCAGTTATCTTTTTACCCTTTTTTTTCTTTTTGATTCTGTCGATTTCCTCTTCACTCTTCAGACGGCGCGATGTTTACTCGTCTATGGTCGGCTCTAACTTCCCCTGCCGGATTTTCGCGCTCATGACAGCGTCTCCTCCGATCCATCTCAGATCCGGCGTGGGTCGACTTTCATGGACCTTTCCGTCCATCGATTGTCGCGGAACTGTAGGGTTTTGGGCGGTTTTGGACGCGGGAAGTCCTCTGGCGTCTCCAGCTCGGGTTTCCATCGCCGGTGTTGGCCGGACGGAAGTTTCTAGTGTTGGGACGGTTATGTGGCCTCTCTTTGTATCGGAGAGCTCGTCAGATCTACTAATGTTGCACAGACTTCCTACCCCTGACACTATTTTGTTTTGTTGGCACCGTCGTCTACGGTGGAGCTAGCAGGTCTGTCGCCTTTGACCTTTTAGGTGGTGGTGCAGTGAGGTAGGGGGTTCGGACACCAGTGATTTAGGTTGCGATTTGGGGCTGCTACTTGTTCTAATTCTGGGGTGAGCTGGTCAGTTTTATATCTTTTCGGCGCCGGTTCGACTGCTTAATTTTTGCGGTTCGTTTTGGTCTACAACTACCTCTTCTCTCGCTCGTTTATCTCCTGTGAGTTCGCCTGGATCCAGCATGGGACTGATTTCTCAGCCATCTAGTGGGGATTTGAGTGGTTTGATTCGATTCGCAGTTGGTGGGTGTTCCACTCGTGGTTGCAACTTCTCTCGTCGTCTTGTACTGGTGTCCCGTGAAGCCAGTGGAAAGATTGTTCATGTGATCGGACCAGGACCTGTCTCAGCTCTTTTTTGCCACCTCGTCTCTGGCAGGTTCGTGCTCATGTCGCCAGAGCTCTATTCGGTTGGGTGGTTTGTGTTTGGTGCTGATTTGGGGTCGCTGTTGGCTGGTTAATTTCTTTGGGCCTTTGCTGGTTCGGGTGTGTTTTATGTTTTGCCCCTTAACTGCTATAATTGGTGAGTCACGTGCTCGTCCTTAGTATCGATCTGCTCGGTCTTCTCGGTTTCCCGATTCAGTGAATTGGGGCTCGTCGGTGTGTAGGTGTTGGCCTCCAGCGAGTTTTAGGGTCTTTTGGACCTGTGTTTGAAGACCATCAGAGTTGATGGTAAGGATTGAGTAGTTAGTAGTTTTTTAACTGCTGACCTATCTTTTCCGAATTCGGTATTGGCCGTCGGCGTGTCGGTGGTTATTTAACTGTCCGAGTTGAGGACTCCGATGAGATAGGCTGTTCCTCACTAGTTTGGCATGTTTGAGGGTGCGAGTGTTACAAGACGTTACTTGAGGTGCTGCTATCAGGAGTGGTTGGTCGTTAGAGGGGCATATGTTGGATCTTCATGTTAGATAAACCTAGGTATTAGACCTGTTATTTTGTTGTTTGTTCGTGTTTGTACTGGTTTACCCCTCGTTGGGTTTATGTTTGCTGATTGTTTATATCTGGTTTTTAGACCTGTTCGGTTTATTCCCCTAGTCGGGAATCCTTTGGTTCGAGGTTGTGTCTATATGACCAGTGCTCCTGTTTGTAATCTGTTATGAGGGTTCGCCCTTGTCCTTCGACTTCACTTTGAAGCTGTTGGATTTTATAAAAAAAAAAAACGAAGGTTGAGGTCTGAGTGGACTGGTATCGGGTTGTTGTGTCTTTGGCATATTTGGCTAGAACGCAATCATCGTGTCTTCTCAGGGTCCGCTGCCATTGAACCAAACATTCTTCTAGTTAGGGTTCAGCAAGGATCCTTTTCTAGTATGAGAGCGGTTGTCCGTCATTTTACCTTCCTCGAGTGGATCGAGTCTCTGGCTGATGCGCTGACTAGGAGCGCCTAAGGAGTGTCTGACGATTGTTGTGTCATGTTTGAGGAGTTCAGTACTTTGTCCCCCGGTCCTCTTCGGTGGTTTCTCTTGCCAGGTCTGGTGAGTGCTTGTTCAGGAGTCGTCTTGGGGTTGCTTTACTTTGGTGAGGTCTGGTGAGTACTTGTTCTGGGGTCGTATTTTGAGGCCGATCTGTCTGTTTTCGGGTGGAGGAGCATGAATCACTTAGCTTTCTTGAGGCCAGAGGATCCACTCGTGCAGTCTCCTGTGGTACTGTTCACTAGTCCGATCAAGGTTGTCCGAGCGATCTCCTGAGGCACTATTCGCTAGTCTGGTGGGCTTGTGGTTGTTGTGGTAGGCCGGGGTGGTTGTTTTCTCTTATATTCTTTGTTGCTTTTGTCTTTTAGGCTGGATTTTTGTTAGATTTTGTTCTAGTGGTTGTAGGTTTTATCCCAGGAACCACACTTTCTTTTTTAATGCATTTATTTCTCTCTAATAAAAAAAGGGTCGGAGACTAGAAGTCCCCTATGACTACTCTAAGAAAGAATATTTCAGTCATTTACAAATACGAGCATATTGAAAAAAATAAAATTTTATCAAACTGTGTCATGGTCATACAAAATAAAACTTGGATGAGTAAAAAATATTATAAAGCTCGACGATGCAGCCATGTAAGAACAGTACAAACTTGGATGAAGTCAAATAACATTTACAATTGCATAGCGGTTTTGATGTAATCAAAGTCTTTGGTTGAAGCCTCGAGAACTCATTGATTATGATTTCTCAATCTGACCACTTTCTTCTCTAAACTGCGACCTTGAGATGATGCAAAATACCAGCCATGGTTTCATCAACCATGTTGAATCGGTTTATACAGCCAGAAAATCAAAATATAAAGTCATCCTCAGTGGTATATATATACGGAGTGGACAAAAAGTGATCTTCAATGGCTGCTATATTACTTCTCCTCGAAGATCTGCGCCAGAAATCCGATTGTCTGCTGAACTGCAAATTATAAGAAACATAACAAATGAAAAAAAAGAGTCAAGGGAGTGCATAAAGAAAAAAAATATATACTTACTTGTGAGAGGTAGAGCCAGGTTTAGTGCTTCCACTGACAGAAAAGTTACTGTAAAACTGTACTGATATCAAATCTTCGGATCTCGTAATTGCTGTCTTTGGAGATGTGCCCGGACTGCTGCCAGGGGATAGTCCTGCAACCAGAAGTTCAATAACATAAACTCATGCTACTTACTTCACTTGCATGCACATGCACATAACATATAATCGTTTTACTAAATTTCTGCGCCAGAAATTTCCCCAAACAAATTCCATACAGCTGACCGAGTTATTTATATGAATCAACATGTGGCACATTAAGTAGTTTGAGAACATTAATTGACTTCAGTACAGATATGGATTACAAACAAAACACTCTCGGAAAATAGACTGCCAATAACCATTTCAAAGAGAAAATATACCATCTGCAGAAGGCCAAAGGAGCATTTCTAAATTAGTACACTGTCAACAGCATGCAGACAAGAGTGCTCCCTACAAAATTGGTAGGGAACTTGACTAAATGAAAGAAAAGGCATCAGCATAGTATAGCCACATTACTAAACTAAGATCTGAATTTGCAAAATGTCTATTCCTTTATGTTAAAAAAACGGTTGATAGATGCAAGGGTGAATTGCATATACTTATTGCGTACTATACGCCTTTTGCACATAACTATCCCCAATTTTCACATTATCTACAACCACCTACATTTTCAAAAAAATGCAGCTAGCTCCTTTTTGCCAACAAAATGACGAAAATGACATTGATCCTAATTTCAGAAAAATACCATTTTTCATTGTTTTAATAGTTGTCTTTTTAAGGAATCTTCTTACATCTACTCAACGGTTTTCTCAATCTAATCAAATTGTTTTTGGTAGTTATTAAGTCTTTTTTTATAGATTTGGGTCAACGACATTCTCATCAGTTTCTGGTGAAAAAGAGTTGAGTGCAATTTTTTGAAAGTTTAGATAACTGGATGTAAAAGTTTAAAGTTGGGATATTCATCTGCAAAAGACGTATAGTACGCAATAGCTATCCCCAACTAACCCTACACGTAACTCTAAATCAATTTAGCGAATCAGGGTAAAAACTCTTTACCGATGCAACTATGTCAACTGTGGATATAGGATCAAGTTGTATCAGCACAACTGCAAATTAACTCATTGCATTTGTCTGAGGATGTATAAAAAATCATCAACAAGCAAGAACAAGCATGTATCTATGCATCATACAGATGAGTCTAGAGAATAGTATGAAATTTTATTATAGTATACTTTAGTACATATCTTCAGTCTAAAATTGGTAAGTAGCTTATATATAGTTTAGCACAGAAAAGAGAAACAATTAATGTAATATTGAACAACGAATAGTATAACGGTCTAACTACAATTGAGAACACCATTTACCTTGATAGATGAGTACTAGGCAGAAAACAAGTGTGACAAGCATGCCCGATAGGCTACTGCTTGAGGGCAATGCCTTGGATGCTTTCATCTTCTTTAGCACTTTGATCCGCTCAAGCCTTGCACGTTTTCGGACTGCCAGCTCAGTTATCTCTTTGATCAACTTCCGGTCAGCTGCATCTAATGACGGACCTCTAGGAGGTCTGGGAGGCTTGTGGGGGTCTCTAGAGTTTATCTTCTTACACTTAGCTTTCACTTGTTTTTTTGCCACATGACTAGTACAATTTATACTCTCATCTGAATCAGAATTCTTGTACATGCTCAGCTCTACATTTTGATCTGCATCCTCACAAAAGTTTGATGAACTACTATGTGCAGTTTCATTAAATACAAACTTCTCTGACTTGGCAAAACTGAAAATCTCACTCCACGCCCTCTCTGAAATTTTGTCGTTGTGTTTATCTGCAGGAACAATGTCTTCTGTTCTATCCTCCTCACTGGTATTCCCACCACTTTCAAGATCTACTTCGAGCTCTTTTTCTCTTGAAGCAAAGTAATCCATCCAATGTAAATCTCAATTCACTATTAAACAAACAACCTTCTCAAAGTTCAATCCTTTACAACAAATTAATCCACCACAGGTCACAAACCTTCACAGTGCAGAACCCACCTTAATTCCCCTTGACCCGGTACAGATTGAGCACTTCTTCTGTCAAGGAATATAGACCAGTTTTTCAGCTACAGTCTACAACTGAAACTAAGGGGTTCTTCTATAATTGGAAATTTCTAGCTAAATAACGATTCAATATTGAGAAAACCACCTGCAATGGGTAATATGTAATCAATCAATGACACATGTACAGTTTTCTATACAATACGCTTGGAATTAAAGACCAAGGACTAAATACAACTTAGATTTGGCAATCACAATCACAATAAAGCCAAGAGTAGGCTTCAAAACTCAAAAGTGTTAATCAATCAATTCATTGCTCCATTTGCAAATCTGACAGTCTTAAATAAACAAGGACCTTAGAAGGAGCTCTCAACACTCGAAACAGAACGGATAGAATCACCAAAACTGCAACAAACATAAGCAAGCTAAATCGAGACCAGAATCAAAAGGGTACCTCGAATCCTACCTGCCCTGTTTGGTGGTCGAGAAAATAAGAGAAAAGAAAAACATGTCCACCTAGACCCACATGGTTCATGAATTTGGAAGGAAAAAAAACGGCTTTTTTCAAAAAGAAATTGGGACAACCATAGAAACATTTTAGTACTTCCGGAAAGTAGATGAAACTTTCTGTCGGAACCCAGAAGTTTTTGAAGTCTGTTTTCTCGGAAACCAAACAGGAAGTAACAATGTAGCTCTTAATCAAACAAAAAACACATATTTAGAAAAGAAGAAGAAAAAGAGGGAACGCACCGCCGATGGGGCCAATTCCATCTTCAGAGAAACCCTGGAGCTGTTAAGATACAGTATTGGGTAGTAAAATTGAATAAAGGACTTGGTCTGGACAGCGATTAGAACGTAGAACAAGAAAGTTCTTACATCACCCACAGAAAATCAAAACAGCGTCTTTATTAATAAAATATAAAACAAAACATCTTTTACTTAAAAAAATTTAAAAGAAAAAAAGGAATATGAGCAGCAGAACGGCAGAAGCATAAAGTATATGCCGTAGATAAAATAACATTATTTTTATTAAATTGACAAATTTTCATTTAATTAAAATTGATAGACCGGAATCACTGTATACAACCACCGATTTTATTGGACCGCCATCCGTAATTATAGGAAGTTAACATTATCTTGATGGGGTCAAACCACTCCAAGTCAACATTTGGACTGTCTGTCTACAGTAGACCTTGCATAATTAAAGAAAGTGAAATTTGTAAGAGTATGCCTGATGACTAGGGTTGTTCATGGGCCGGGGTCTGGCTCTGTTGACGTGTTTTTAACCCAATTCGGAAGAACCGGATTGTTCAAATTATAACTCATTCTCGGCCCCAGGCCCATTAGGCCACCGTTCAAATTAAGGGGCGGGTCACCGGTTTGTACCAGCCCAACCGGAATAGATTTTAAGCCTACAATTAATAGCTTCAAATTTACATCATTCACCTGACTAACACACAGTTTTTCAATCTTTTTTCATTGACCAATAAACCATTAAAAACTGATCAAAGAGTGCTTAAAAACTATGAATTTGGTCACTTTTTTTATAAGCTCAAAAATTATTATTAATTAAAAGACCAATTCCAAGGAGGAAATGGATAATGAAAACAACGATAACAAAGGAGCTCAATAAGGAGAGCTTGGGGTTCAAAGACCCAAACTATGAAACAATATCAACTAACAGTGTTACCATCATACAAACCAGGTGTCTCACCGAAACCAACGAACAATGCCTCAGGGTGAACAGGTGAATCCTCTGGTCTCAAAGAGACTAAGTAACCCGTGCCCCTCCACTCCAAAGAGTAGATCGGCCCTGAGCGTTCTCCCGGATGAGCAGTCGCCGGACCGTAGTGAGAACAGAAGAAACATAGAAGGTAGGGGAACATTGACAATAAAAAACCCAAAACCGAAATCCAACAAAACAACCACTCAAACACAAAAACTAGACCAACACAACTCAACTACCAACATGTCTCGGTCTTGGTCTAATACACCACCCAAGTGATCTTCTCCAGTAATCAAAGGAAATTCCAGTTCTCAGCGCCTTCGCTTGCCATATCACAACAAAGGAATGGTTCAAAATCTTCCCAAACACAATATCGCTACAATCCATAACCTACTGAAATATAGCAGCATTCCTCAAAATGCATAAGTGCCAAAAGGTAATGTAGCCTACCCTGACCCAAACCTTCCAAAAATGATGAGAGCCTACACCTTTCCACAATAACAACACATCTGCAACTGTTTTGGGCATAGCCCATTGAATATTCCACCAAGCAGACACCATACCCCAAATCCGCCAAGACACATAACAATGGAGAACACCAGCTGAACCGATGGGGGAATATAATGGAAACTCCACCCACATGTAGACCAATACTTCGTAAAAAAGGGCAATCAACAATTGCAACTTTAACTTCCTGCAGTAAAATGAACAGAGGCATATGCTTGTAAATAACATCTCTCAGAAAATGTTGCTTCTGAGAGGAATTGAGCCCTCTCACATTCCATGAGAGGACTCTCATGGTTCAGGACTGTCCTTCTAGACCCACAGGGAGTGACAATGGGTCGGCTAAAACAAGCTTATGTGCTGCAACAGTGTCAGCTTCAATAACAGAGTTCTTAATTTTTTCAGCATGCAAGTCTCTATGTTTTGCCCAAGCATTTCTTTTAACAGAAGGGTCTAGAACATTAAAATAGGATTTACTAACCTACAGGTGTTATCGGACTTAAGAAACCCAACTGCCTTTGCGGTTGCCGTGAGCGACACGTAACAATCTTATGTCTGGGAGTGACCTCACGATTCACGGAAAAAGGAGGGAATTGAGACGCAAGGACAAAACCGACCTCCGTAGATTGCGTATAATCAATTTCTAGATTCCCTACCGAAGAATCCTGATCAATCTCTACTTCCTTTCCTTTCCTTTCTCAGATGCCACAGCTGGACTTGTATCAATCTCCACTTCCTTTCCTTTCTCAGATACCACAGCTGGAATTTTTAAATTCAAACCATTAACCTTATCCTGTGATTTAGGACTTACTGATCGGGGGACTCTATCTGATTCATCAGGCTCCACTTGCTGCGCCAGACTTTCCGGTAACTCCTTGACCGTAAAATGGAACGATCAAGTCCCCATTCTGAAATCATAAGAGGTTGACACTGTGATAATATGAGATTTGCGCATAGCAACATAAACAGAACCCATAAATTCATTACTATGAAACAATGGTTTCACACAGACCACAGTGCCTATAACATCGAACAACTTACGCATTGTTAATAATTCATCACAGAAATACAGGACTCCTACCACTTCGTACCATTCCCAACGTTCACCAATCAAAGCCTAGGATCCATCAACACTCAAAATATCAAACCAAGAAGCGAACCATTTTCAATCCGTTTCTCTAAGCATAGAGGAAAAGAAGACATCGGAACATAACAATAAGAATAAATTCCCATTTAATCTTCTAATCTCCATGCCTTTTGCTCCACAAGCATTGATTTCGTCTAGAACTTGATTCAGTTCAAAGCCAGTTCTCAATGAAGCAATCGTACCACGACTAATATGCTCAACCACTTCTTGCCGAATTAAATTATCCGGTCTCCTCAGATCTATCTGCGTTGTTGATCCAGCTAATTTAGGTCTCCATATAGCCCTTCTTCGTGGCCCATCATTACCAGAATTTTCCATCCAATCCAAAGCTACGAACTGAACAAAACCTATAACCTTGTCTCCATTCTGGCTATCAGTTAGCTTCGTTGCTTCCACTCTTGATTTAACATAAGCAAAACCAAACACTTTCCCTTTTCTATTTGGACGCTTTAGAAATACGAATCGAACCACTCTTGCATCGTTCCCAAAGGAAGAACAATTTTGAGTCTGCAAAACCAGATCTCTGCTCCCGAACAGGCGCCACTCCAAATCCACACGAGCCGCTAGCATGATCGACAGAAGCAGCTGTGGTCGTCGGAACAGATGCCACTCCGATTCCAATCGGACAGATCGGTAGAGATAACTATGTTCGCCGGAGCAGAACTCTCTCCCATGGCTCTCTTTTTCCAATTCAACAAATGTGTAGTTTTACATTGACTATTTGAGTTACTATACTCTATAATTTATTAAGGGTTATATACTTTTTGGTACCCTTATATTCCGTTCACGAACGATTTGATACCCTTATGTTTAAAACGACCAATTTGGTACCCTTTTGTTTTGTCCACGGACGGAAGTGGCATATTCCGTTAGTAAACTAACGGAATATTCCTCTAAGTTAGTTATGTACAGTTAAGTGTGGTGTAAAATGACGATTGTAATAATAACAATAAATAAATAAAAAGAAAGAAAGAAATAAATGAATGAATAAAAATACTAAAATAAATAATAATAATAAATAAATAGATTAATTTTAAATGAAAAATAAATAAATAAATAAAAAGAAAGAAATAAATAAATGAATGAATAAAAATACTAAAATAAATAATAATAATAATAATAATAAATAGATTAATTTTAAATGAAAAATAAATAAATAAATAAATAACTATTAATTATATATTACTCATAAAATAATTTCAGAAAATTATTAATTATTTCATAAAATAACAAGTAAGAAATTCGAAAAATATATTAAAATAATTTTTTTATAAAAAAATTAATTCAATAAAATAAAGTAAATATATTTATTTTTATGAAAAAATAAAAAATATTAAAAAATAAATTTAAAAATAAAGTTATTTAAAAAACTTATTAATATTTTAGAAAAGAAATAAAGAAAAATCTGAATAAAATAATATTAAATTTATAACTTATAAATAAATAATTAATAAACAAAATTAATAAGAATTTATGGAAAAAATAAAGAAACCAATTATTATTGAATAATAATTAATTAAATTATTAATGAATTAAATATGAGGGATATAATGGTCATTTTACATTAAAGTCAAAAGTCAACTAAATCAATATAAGGGTAAAATGGTCATTTCACATTACTTTGTTAGTTTTTTAACCCCATTAACTCAAAACGTTCGTGGACCGAACATAAGGGTACCAAATTGGAATAAATATTCAAAATGGTACCAAATCGTTCGTGGACGGAACATAAGGGCACCAAAAAGTATATAACCCATTTATTAATGTAAGATTAAATCAAAGGGATGTATTATATGAATATACAATCACACACCAATTTATTTGATTGGGAACACATTTTGTTCACTTCGTTATAGTCTATCTCTTTGTGTGTGACCCTTTAGGATTCATATGATGCTGGTAGTGAAATGAAAAAAACGTTTCATTCATAAGTTATGTGTAACTCCTAGTAAGGTCCATGACCATCCAAGTCATGAAATTAATGACCATTTCTTTGTCAAATCTTGTTACCATGAGTTGTCTTATCCTCGTGTCGTTTAGCGTCTGTCATGACTGAACAAATGCATAGAATCGTCATCCTTTCTAATTCAGACTTACAAGTTCACTTGATCATGAGTAAGCAATGTAGGTGACAAATCACAAGCATGTTCATGCTTCTTTCACATACCTCCTACTCATCAAGAGCGGTTCTTTAAATGATATCTGACTTATATACATATAAGTTAGAAGTCCATATGACCATCACCCATATGTTTCACATGTGCGTATCCATATTTGAGCATAACCTTTATAACCATATGTTTAGCAGTGACATTTAGTTATGTAAAGGCATGAATCCACATCATGTAGATCACATGGTGATGTTATGGTCGTAGGACTAAGAACTACTCAGGTGGTTAAAATATACTCATATCTCTATTATATAGAGTATTCTCAAGGTGGGTTGTCTAATGTCAAACTCTTTCATATACGTGACTTTGACTCATATCTCTATATGTATAATCAGTACATGATCATCTCGTAAAAAAATCACACTGGCTCTAACTATTGGTTTAGACTAAGGTCGAGTGAATGGATTCACTCCTTTATCAATGAGAGTTCTCCTATTAGAGAAATGTTCCCTAATACCTTATAGGAATTAATTCAATCACAATTTCACTAACATTGCAACTTAATGATAATAAAAACTTGTTCTAACTATTATTAACTCACATGATGTAGTATAGGGTATGGCTTGTCTTAAGGGCATATAAATCAACAAACGGTAGGGTCCAAAGCCGCTGGGTGACGCTTTCTCGCAAGAGATGGCCATTTTGTTCGAATGACCTTGTAGGAGGGGTGAGGTGGGGTTATCAGAGCATCCACGATCAAGGGAGACTGTGGAGTAGTCGAAGGAGATGGCATAGTGTGAGCCGGAGTCGCCTCTTTATAGCCTTAGGAGCCCAAATTGGTTTGGTGAACTCTGTGGTGGGGCACGAGGGCAGCACCAATGAGGGGGGTGTAGGGTGCAACGGCATGAGGTTGGTGGTTGGTAGAGGCGACGTGCAATTGGATAATAGAGACAGTGGGGAAGACGACGCTATTAGGTTACGGACAGGAGAAAAGCTAGAGAGCTTTTGGGGTTTTGTGTTATTGTAAAAAAAAACTATAACAAGTTATTAATTTACGATGATAAATATTAAAATTACACATTAAAATATGATTTAGTCTGACTAAAATGAGGGAATAAATTTTTAATAAGTAATAGATTTTGTTTTATAAGCTATACATTTATTAATGATTGTGATTTAAAGTTCACATAGAAAAATTACATCCAAGGGTACATGTACCCCCAAGAAACAAAAAATAACCATTAAAAAAAAGTATCAAAAGATCAGCCAACCAATCAAACAAAAAGGTTGTGAACACAAGATGAGGAAGTTTCCCTCCAGGTTGAAAGGCCAACTCCCTCACCTAATTTGCGGGACATCTTGACCATACTAAATAAAAGCAACTGGATTTTACTAGAAAAGAGATTCCAAGGCATCTACCCTTTCTTTAAATAAAGCCTCATTTCTTTGAAGCTAGATATGCCACAAGGTCAAATAGATAACCTTGAACCTTTTGGACCCAATTAGGACCAAAACCCGACCAACAGAATAAAATAGAGGCAATGTCAACCGACATAACCCAATGCAAATTCCACCAACTTGTAACTCACCACCCTAAATTCCAAACATACTCACAATGTAAGAAGAGATGTTAGGACATCTTCAAACACAATTTTTGCACAAGTATCAGATGTTATAGATGGATTTTTGGACAATTAGTGTCACGCCCCAAATCCGGTATTGACCGGACTCGAGACGTGAACCAGGATTTGTAGAGAAAACAATTTAAAACACATAATTAAGCTCAAAGCTGTAGATAAATAGAGTAATAATCAAAGTCTAAAAATCCGAAACCCTGAGTCCTACGCTCAGTCATATACAATAGTAAAAAATAACAGTATGTCTCTAAAAAAACATAAAATAGACCCGGGCCTCCGCTAGCTCCCAAGCTCTGCGTCACCCTCTAAACCAGATCATAGCTAATACCTGTAGAAAACAAGGTAAGAGGTGAGCTTGACGCTCAGTAGGGAAAATCCACGAAATCCACCTAATTACAGACTTACAAAGAAAGCCTTTCCAAAGTTTAATAAAAGGGTTGATAAATCGATGCAGCACTTAAACCATTTTAAAGACAATACCCATTTTTCCTTGCACTCATCAGACTAACAAACTCCAACTTTAACTCGACACCAACTACTATACCAAGGCTAACGCCGAAGGAACAACGAGGGAGAACACCCATAGCCACAAACACAGCAACACTCATTCACAATCCAAAGTATACTTAGCACAAACAAATCACACACTTGCACGGTTTCGGGAGCAACCCGCTCGGCCCGACGAAGCCACACGCAACTTTCCCCAACACAAAGTCAGGAGAGGCGGTCGACCTCATCGCGGACACAGCGTTTTACCGATACACGGAAGGCAGGGAAATCGCCTCTTTGCAGACACAACGTTTTACCGTTACACGGAAGGCAGGGAAATCGCCTCTTCGCGGAACAACCTCATCGCGGACACATCGTTTTACCGAGTGCTAATCGGAAGGTAGGGAAACCACCTCTTCGCGGGACACAACGTTTTACCGTCTCTAGGTCGGAAGGTAGGGAAACCACCTTTCTCATGTAACCACAGTACCACAATCACAATCACAATGACAATCACAATCACTATCACAATCACTATCACATTCTCATTTTACTCCCGTAACCATCATGCACTTACCATCACTTACCGACACCACACTCAACGTGGTAACCCCACCGGTTTAACCGGCATCCGTTCCCCAAAGTTCACAACTCACATATTACATAGATAACATCAAACGTTCAAGACCCTAAGATACATCACTAAGTTCACCTCTACTCGTTTTCATGTTCGTTATTTATTAACCGTTCAAACAACACAGAGTACACAATCAAACACAATCATCAAACAGTCCTACATGCGCGACATGACCTGATTCTACCAGCACGACATGGCTCGTAGGTGGTTCATAGTTTATAAGGCTACTCTAGTTAATCACGTCATATATGCATACTAGTTATTTATCCGATTATTAAGGTTTCCTTATATGCGTTCTAGTACGTCCGTAATAAAGTAAGGTTCCGAGGTATTTCCCTACCTCTCAATCTCTATCTGGATCTCCTAGCTGCTGACGTCTGGGCCTACCTCCGGTCTTCTCCACGATCGAGGTCAAAGCGTGGTTTTAACAAATAAGGACGGTAATCAGTTTCGGTACAGTCCGTAACAGTCCTCTAAATTATCAAGTAAGTCATTTAATTTATCGGTTAAGTCCTTTAATTTATCTGATTTAAGTCCTTTAAATTAATTAAATTAAATTAATAATTAAATAAACTGTCCTGACCCGGCCCCAACCCGAGTCCGACCCGAATCCAGAAACCGGATCCAAATCTGACCCGGATCTGAGTCTGGACCCGAACCTGACCCGAGCCCGACCCAGCCCCGGATCCAAACCCGACCCAGACCCAGCCCCGGATCCAAACCCGACCCAGACCCAAGTCCAGGCCCGGCCCAGATCTAAGTCAAGGCCCGACTCAGACTCGAGTCCAGGCCCAGTCTGTCATGTCCCAAGCCCAAGGCTCGGTCCTGGCCTGAGTTGGGAACGGAGGTGATACAGGGATAGGGTTCTGGTGACTGAGTACGGCGGAAGGCGAGCTAGGGGGGCTTCTCAACGGCGGCGACGACGTCAGGGAGGCTCGGAGTGATGAGGGAAGGTCGTTGGTGCGAAATCCAGGGCCTCTCCGTCCAGATCTGTCGGCGTGGGAGCTTCGCCGGCGCGGAACCCTCAGATCTGGATCTCGAGAGTTCCGGCGAGCCTCTCCAACCGAGCTCGGCCAGCTCGAGCTCGCGTGCGTGCGATTTTCAGGGAAGGGATTGACGGGGAAGGGGAATCAGGCTGGGAAAGGGCTCACTGTCACTGGTTTCTCCTGTTGCAGGCGCGGTGAGGCTCGAACGAGGACGGCGTCGTCGTTGGTGCGAAGGCGAAGAGGTTGAGGACGGCGAGGTTCGCTCTCTGACACGGGGGGGGGGGGGGGGGGGGGGTGAGGCGACGGGGTCTCGGTGTTGCTCTTATGTCGGTGGTTTGGTTTCGAGGCCGGGAGCAGTAGCACGAAGCTTGCCGGCGAGAGATGTCGAGAGGGAGAGAAGGGGATCTGAGCGAGCGGGAGAGAACGAGGAAGGAGATGCCTCGGGAAGCGCGCATGCAAATGAGGAAGGAGAAGAGTCGTTGTTAGGGTTAGTGGATGTGGGTTGGGCCTGACGCGACTGGTTGGGCCTGGTTCACTGACCGGCGTGGTCTGACTCGGCCCAAGGCCTGGGTCTGGTCTGGCCCAGGCCTATTCCTTTTTTTTTTAAATTCAATCCAAAATTCAACCCGTTCTCCAACCCACGACGTTTCAAATTAAATATTTAAATAATAATTCGATTAACCCGGGCGGTCTTTACAATTAGGCCATTGATATATGAACGTGGTGGTAGGATTAAAGAAAGCCTTGCTGATAGAACATATAGGATAATGGTGATAGGATGGAGAACCTTAGTTGGCCGTACAACAATCTCTAAGGAACCAATGGATGAAGATGGAATCGAATATGACGATGCTTCAACTGGTCGTACAACACTCTTTGAAGGATCAAAATAACTAGGGAGATAGATGGTGGATTGAATGACGCCACACATATTATGGTAAGTCTGTGATAATTCGAAACACTCAAACTTCAAGGATTCACACACATGAAGATAGAAATGATTAAGGTTCTTCCCAGAAGAAAACTCGAAATTTTATTTCATAAAACTTGCATAATACATCCTGAGAATGGACTTTATTAAATAGTCCAGCAGCAGGTGACCTTATAGGGTCGAAAATTGGTTACAAGAGACTCTAATTAATAACTAATGACTCTTGAGAAACTAAAGGTTCGAAATCTGCAAAACAGCAAAAATAGCTCATTAATAATCTGAATTCAAATGCATACCTTAGCTATTCATCTCCCTTGAATGAATTAAGTGGCTGAATTGTCTTTATAATGATGAACAATTTGGCTTCATTAATTCCTTGAAGAACATGCAAAAACAGTGTTGTTGAAGTCTTGAATTGATCTTGAATGTCTTCTTGATTTGCCAAGTCTTCTTGGTGTTTTCCATGAGCTTTCCACTTGGTTGTTGAATTCTTCTCATAATGCTCTAGTTCCTGACTCTGTCCTTGGTGCTAGTCGCATTATAGGAATGTTGGTGATAACTTCTTCCTCGGGTTCGGATAAATTGCAGATAGCTTCGATGTCCTCATCATCCCCTCCCTCTTGACAAGGTTCTGACCCCATAACTGATTCATCTGCATGATAGGGAGCCAAATAAGTAATATTGAAAGTTGGAGAAATGTTTAACTCACCTGGAAGCTCAAGCTTGTAAGCGTTGTTGTTGATTTTTCTACCACCCGGAATGGTCCATCTCCTCTTGGGGACTTTGAGGTATTGGGTTTTGATGCTTTGGTGATTAATTCCACAATTCAACTCTGGGTTCTCATTTAGAAGGTGTTAAAGTTAGGGGAAACCATGGGTCCTAACCCCTTTTGAGGTTTGTTTTGGCGATCCTAACTGGGCTTGACCTTTTTTTTTGCACTTCCCAACTGTGACCTTTACATTTTTTGCACAAACTAACAATTTCCGTCTATTTTGACAATTCCGTTAGGTAAATGCTACTGTGCACATGACCAACACATGTCCAAAAAACTAACTGAATCGTCAAAATAGACGGAAATTGTTAGTTTGTGCAAAAAATGGAAAGGTCACAGATGGGAAGTGCAAAAAAAGGTCAAGCCCAATTAGGATCGCCAAAACAAACCTCAAAGGGGGTTAGGACTCATGGTTTCCCCTTAAAGTTATCTTGCAGATTATTTTGATAACCGTTTATACATGATTGAGCTGCTCTCAATGCTCCCAATTACAATCCTTCTCTTCGTTCTGCTCTTATTTGCTCTTTTGCTACAGTGATTATTGTAGAATAGTTAAGGAGGCAAATGCACCCGGTTCTGTCAAAGCCGGAGGGGCAGCTAGTGTTCGCAAGATATCTAGTATCAAGAAGGGTCAAGGTAAGGACATTTCAATGTTTGTTGTGAAAGGTTCCAATGAGCTTTCCAAAATCACATAAGTGTGTATGAGGAAGGGGAGGATTGACGTTGTTGTTAGGGGTGACATGTCCTTTCTAGTTGGATAGGTTGTTCCGACGAAGGGTAATAGTTCATTGGAAAATCAAGATGGTACGGTAAGGTAAATCCGAGAGGGACAGTTCATCGGGTTCAGTTTGGTTCCAGTAAGTCTGTGCATTTGGTTGAACAGGATGATGATGTCTTTGTTTGCAATTTTCCTTTTGAGTCATTGGAGGATTGGGTTCGAAATATCTTCGGTTCCTACGGAGAAATTGTGTATGCGTTTGTTCTAAAGAGACCAAATCGAAAAGGTGTGTATTTAGGGTTTATTCGTTTTAAATCCAAAGAAATTGTTGCTCTTGTTGTCGAGGGACTAAACGGGTTCAAGATTTTTTTTGATAAGCTCGGTTTTTTTATTAGAAAGAGTACTTTCCAAGCAAGAAAATATCTGAAGGGGCAAGCCCAAAGACAACGATTACAAAAAACGGGTTCAAGATTAACGGCTACATCCTTTTCGTTGCAATCGCTCGGAGGCGGTTGAAGAGTACAATGGACAACAGAGCTTTTCCGGCAATTTAGTGCATGGTATTCTGCTTCTGAATGATGAAGGGCAATGTTTGAGTGACAACGTTGTTTAGCTCACCGCATCAGCTCCAGAGATCCACGCCCAACAGTTGGATTCAATGGATTCGGGTCTGGTTGTTGCACGGGTGCAGGATCCTTTTGATAAATCTGGCGTGGTGTTGGCTCGAGATCCTCCAATTTCAATTGAGGATTTGGTGGAACAGGAGGTTGAGGTTAATCGCGTGATCGATGCTAAGGTGTTGACCTTGTTGTCTCCGCCAGTTAGTCTCGGTCCTGGGTCTCAGTTAGAAAGGATGGGCCGTTAGGGCCCAAGCCCAATTCCACTCGTGAAGGGTTCTGATGGTTTTGCTTTTATTTTTGATGTAAATTCTGAAATGGGTAGCGACGGTGTGGGTATCGGTGGGTCCAAATTGATGCATGGGTCTAGTGTAAGCCCATCTACGACCGGGGCTTCATTTGCGGACTTTGTCGAGTTGCAGAAGCATTCACTGTTAAGAGCAGGTAATATCAAAGTGGGTTCTACCACTTAAATGAAACAGATGTGTTTCATGTTGAGCAGGTCATGAAACTTTCTATTGGGAATGGGTCGGCTAAGTCTTTAGAGCAAGGTGGTTCTTCGGGGGACAAGGGTATCCCGTGGAAGGATACCCTCCTCAAACCCCCGAAACGTATGAGCCGGCCTCCCAAGCATCTATCAGATTATTATACTGCTAAGTCTAAGCCAGGAGCACGTTTGCTGAGTTGTGAAAGAATCGCCAATCCTATTGACATTTGGGCATATGTCGCGCAAGCTCATAAAGCTTCCTTAGACCAACCTACTCAAGCAAATGATTATGATTAGACCTCCGAAGATGATGAGTGAGTTACTGATGAGGGTTGATTCCGTCTCGCTTTTGTTTCAGACTTGCGGTCTTTTTGTCAGGCGCTAGCCCTTTAGTTCTTTTGAAAGTTTGTTTGTAATCGTTGTTTGACCTTAGTCCTTATTGAACACAGGTTTCTTACATTCTCTCTGAAGAATGTATTCTTAATAAAAATTTCCCTTCGTTTGGATCCGTGACACCCTCCATTACTTGTCCGACCTTAGAGCATCCACAATCATCTCGCCGGCTGCCGGCGAGATGGCGCCGGCGAGATGGTATAAAATATAATTTTTTAAGCATCTCACCAGCTCACCGCCAGCAATGTCTGCAGTGGGGTACTGTAACTGGCGAGGAGACGCCGGTGAGATGGAGGAAAAAGCAATTAAAAAAATTGCAACTTAAACCCACAACTTTATTTTAATTATACATATACCACACAATACGATAATTAAAACATACTTAGCACGCAGATGGTAATTTAATACATAATTAAACGATATCTAATTTTATTACATGATCACGATCTACAGCTCGTGCACGTACTGCAGGAATTTGGGATGGTCTCGAACGATCTCCCACGGAAACAGCTTCGTTAAATGAGTGTCATGGTCGTTGTGGTGGGCAGCGGCTGCTTGAGAGCGAAGGTAATTCTCGGTACTTCCCGACGGGGAGTTATGAACTGCTACACGGTAGCACCGTTCATAACGGTGGATTTTCCTGGAGAGATCCTGCCAGTGGTCTCGACACTGTTTCTGGGTTCTCGGAGGGGAATTGGCCGGAGCACCGTGGACAAAACTTGCGTAGACTACCGGCCAGTAACTATGATTTGGGCCCGACCGGGCGTCCTGTAGCCAACATAGGACCAGCACCATCTCTTCCTCGTTGGTCCACGGGTATGAGCCTACGCCGGCCATTGGTGCTTCGAAGAAGGGGAGGAAAAATGGAAGAACAAAAGTTTGGGAGATAGAGAGAGAATTGGAGAAGAGGTGTGAAGAATGAAGGAGGAAAGGGTGCTATTTATAGCCCAAGCCGCCGGCCACAAGGTGGCATTTTGGTCTTTTTGTGGTGGTGATGGCATTAATGGCACACATCCCAAAAAACCTACAACTCATAATGGAAAAAAAAAACAACTTATTTGACCAAATTAAAACAATTCATTAAAGGAAACGATTACCAAAACATAAAACTTAAAAAAAATCATTAAAGGAAACTGGAATTACAACTAAAAAAAACAAGTACGTTAAGCTTAAAAAAAACAAGTCACTAGTTCATCAGATTGCGCAAAATCCTAAGCTGTGTCATGTGGGCCTCTAGCTGCTCGGGATCCATGCCCGAAGTGTCCCTTGCTTCAGCTTCGACCCACTGTTGGTATGCCATCAGCTTTAGCTGCGCAGCCTTCTCAATGGTCCTGGCTTGGCTTGCTTCTTTGGCCGCTATATGGGCCCTCTCGACACGATCGACAACCGCTTCCTTAGACGATGATGCAGAGCCCTTACCTCTGAGCCTTGCAGTCTTGGCAGCCTTGCATCCCATAGGCCTCTTGTACTGGGGTTGACCTTCCGTATTAGCACACGTCGTCTGCTGACTGTCCTCAAAGGCCGGCGTCTCTTCACGAGTGCGCTTCCCCGAGTCGGAAGAATCTTCGACATCGAACGCTGCAACCGGTGTCGGTACAACGGGCTCGTCAACGGAAAAGTAAGCGAAATTCCACTTGTGTTCACCTTTCACAAGATCCCACCAATGTTTCCATGTGAATGGATGGTTACAAGCCTTTACGTATTGCTCCTCGGTCAAACTCATGATTCCTGCATCCGACCGGCCGCTCATGTGGTCCCTGCAGTTCTTCACAAAAAGCCATTGGAAGAACGTCACTTTGGGATTCTTCCCCTGCCAGTGGTCTTTGCACTGCTTCGCCGACCTCACCGGATCATCCGGGCCCAGAGTAGAAGCCAGTTCCTCAGCGATGGCCCCCCAGTACTTCAAATTATGCTTATGGTTGTCGTGCACTGAGTCGTACGAGTGGTGCATCCAAGCTCGAACTAACCTGCAATCCTCCTCGTCGGTCCACAAGACACGCTTTGCTTTGGCCTTTGACGGACGGACGGACAGACGGATGTCGGCGGGCTCGGAAATGGTTGGAGAGGACTGGACGGTCGGGTTGGGGGAAAAGCAAGGGTCCAAGAACTCTTGGGACAAAGTTTCATCCGTCACCGACCTATAGTTGAGAACCCACTCGTTGAGATCGAAAGAAGACATAGCAAAAGAAATTGGAATAAGACTTTTGGAAGTGTAGTAGAAGAGAGAAATTGAGTGTGTTCAAAATGAATTTTGGGTTGTTATTTATAGGGGGAAGTGCAAAAAGATTAAATGTTGCTGCCAGTGAACCAGGCCACGTGTCGCCAGCGTGTGGCTCGCCAACGGCCGGCGCGCCACCCGAGACGGTCAAAGTCCACCTCGCCAGCGAGATCTGCTGGCGAGTTCGCTAACGGCTCTCCAAGTCGCCGGCGCCCATCTCGCCTGCTCCTCGCCAGCTCCCCTCCTTCTTCTCGCCGGCGACATCTCCTCGCCAGCACCTTGTCGCCCACGACTGTGGATGCTCTTACATGTTCCATTGTTCGTCTACTTACCACATTCAATTCTCACAGCCGATACCACGCTTCGTCTTCGCTTTGTGGCAGTCGTGAGCTTTGATTGGGAGTATTAATTAATTGGGGAGCCAGATGGTCGCCGAGCGTGTGTATATGGCCCTGGTGTTCTCAGTGTCACCCATAACTTAGTCTTCTTCTGGCCTATTTGTTCTTCCGGTTCTGCCCACTATCTAATAGGTTTCTGCGGATTTGATTCCACTACGATTAGCCGATAGGGATAAGATTCGTACTGATGGTGAACAAGCAAGTCCATACATGTCTTGCCTAGTACTACTCAGATATATATCTCCTCCCCCGTTCTCTGCAATTCCAGCGGCTAGATTCAGTTCCGGCATGGCGAAGACGATACTGGTCACCGGAGGAGCCAGTTACATTGGAACCCACACGGTGCTTCAGCTGATCTTGGCCGTTTTCAAGGCCTTTGTGGTGGATAATCTCGCCAAATCCTCCATAGTAGCCATTCAAAGGGTCAAGGACCTCGCCGGAAATTTCGACCATAAGGAAATGTTGGCGTGGTGTGAATTTGATGATCTGCATTTTTGTTTATTTATACTTTGTATCATGATCTGAAGTTGTCACTAGCGAATTAGAGATCAACTAGATTTTGATCTAGAGTATGAACATATCTGTGTGTTTTTTGTAGGGATAACTTTTTTTCCTAACCTTTACAAACGTTTCATTATCAGATCCTAACCTAGGCCAACGTTTGGTCTCAATTCCCAACATAATAGGTTTAGAATTTCTCATAAACTGTATAAACCCTCTAAACTCATGATTCCGTCAACTCATCCAAGCGTTGTCGTTGTTAGCGTACATTACCCATGGTGCCTTCCTCGACGTTGAACTATCCTCGTTCTCAAGCAACCGAACCCAATGCTCGACGAGTTGACGGAATCGTGAGTTTGGACAGTTTTTTATAGTTTCTGAGAAATTCCAAACCTATCATGTTAGGAATTGAGACCAAACGTTAGCCTGGGTTAGGATCTGATAATGAAACGTTTGTAAAGGTTAGGAAACAGAGTTTTCCCTTTTTTGTATTCAAAGTTTTACTCTCTGTTTAGCTGGTATGATGTTATTAATTAAATAGCTTTACTAATAACTCGGGCCTTACATTTTATGTCCTTGATTTATGCAATGGGGTATGAGCAAGTCTTTTTCATGCTTGATACACAAAGTTTGTGCTTCTGAGTTTTGGTTTTGTCTTGAGAAGAAGGTTTTGTTGGTTTTGTGATTTTGTTGGCAGTGAAGATACTTTTATTGATCGGTGCTCTTGGCTGCTTCTTCGGCTATGGCGTGCTCTGCCTCGCCATGAGCCAGACTGTTCTCGGCTCGCCTAACTGGTTGGTGAGTGTTCTAGGCATCTCTTGATTTTTAGTGATTTTGAGCTGAGATTTTGCTTGCCCTTGTGACTTCGTGTTTTTGCTTGATGGATTGGTGTGAATTTATGTTTTGGATCCGTGAGATTGGGACTTGGTTGGGTAGGTGTTTGAAACTGTTTATGGGTTCAGTGATTTTGATGTGTTTGCATTTTATACGTGTTGTCCACCATAATTTTTAATGAGCTTTTTCTATTCAGCTCAACCTATTTACAATTACTTGTTCAACCCAAATAAATGGTACACATATATGGAGAGAGGAATTGCTGCAACTAAACAAAGGGCCTACATCTGGCCATGATTGTCACATACCAGTTACCTTGCATGATTGTCGTTCCCATGGATCTCGAACTTGGTACCCTGAATTTCATTAGCTCTTGCCTTATTTTTCGGAATTTCCCCTGCGTATATGTACGACTGACTATGTGCATCATGCTTTTGATTAACAGGTGATCGACTTTCAAACCAAAATACAGCAAGATTAGAATGTTGGGTGAGAACCTGTTTTTGATAGAGTTAAATAAAAATTATTTTAGAACTTATTTGGGAAAAGCGATGACTTGGTGTACAACGGAAGCTGCAGAAGATAATGCGTTCCAGGGGATAAATGATGATTACGACTATATTTATTAGTGTCCAAACCCTACTTATTTGGGAAAAGCGATGACAAAGTACCAAACTTGAATTTTTGTGTATTCGAACACAATGATTTTAATTGTGACCTCATTCATAACTTGAATAACTAAATGTACTGTTTATTAGGTTTTTTTCATGATTAGTTTGATTTATTTAAAAAAAAACATTGCCCTTAAGCATGCAAATTAGATAATAAATCTAAGCTAATTGAACTATAAATAAAAACATGAAAGTGGTGCGTTCATTCTATTGGGAAAAATGATGTCAAACTTTGTTTTGAGATTGTATGATCTCTGGTAATAATATTTTAATCAAAACTTACGTAGTTTTTGTTCACTTTATTTTAATTTCAGATTACTAAGCCCATGATTTTCTTCCTTATAAACCTGGACTAATTGTATGTGGTCAGAGCTCCAAAGGGTTGTGGTTAAATGGTTCTATTTCCAGAAATGCACATGTTTGTAAATCTGGTGAAGATCTCATGTTGGTAGGGTGTTTTGTTTTAATTGTTTCACTGGTTGTCTAGGCATGATCTTGGTGTGCTTTTTCCAACTCAATTTATAGTAATGTGTTGTTGAATGTGTATACTATTCTGTATTTAATATTTTGTTGCAAAAGGAAAATAGTTTTGACGATTTTGTCCCTCCCTCTATATGTGCCAATTACTCCCTTTATATGTTTGCATTATTGGGTAAGGTATAGATGAGCATGTGATCCCGAGTCATTGTTCAAATTCACGCTTCAATTTGGGTGGAATTGAGGGAAAGTGTCGTAAAAAGGATAGTTAATTGAGAAAAAGAATTTTTGGTGTACATTGCTTAAATTTCAAATTTTTGCTCTTTTCCAGTTGTTTCGATTTCTAAGTTTTGATCTTTCAACTTCTTTATTATAGAGTTTGATTCAGGAATGCAAAGCTCTTATCTATCTGTTATGATCTTTTTATGTTCCCCTATTCTTTTTCCTTTACTTTATTTATTCAAGGTGCATTTTGTTATCTTTTTTCCCCTTGATTTACCTCTTTCACACAAGCTGTGAATATTAGGTGAGATTTATAAAAAAAAAATTAGCGGATGGAAACTATGCTTTCTGGTTGTGTTGATGTCGATGAACTTGCTGCCACTCCTCAACACACAAAAGAAGTACTATATTTAACCTAGGTACTACCTTTGCAAAGTTTTTATAATTTTAAGAGAAAACTACCAATACCTACCCAAAACCATGCCCATTTAACTGATGTTTACTCTAAAGTTTAAAGTTAACTTATTCATACCCTTAAGTTTCGAAATGTAACTCAAAACCCCTCTGTCAGCGAAAATGACGAAAATACCCTCAACTACACTTCAATAATTATGTTTAAAAAATTATTTAAAAATTACTTTTATTAAATATATATATATATATATATATATATATATATATATTTACTTATTAAATGACTTCATTTTTATTTAAAAAATCACTTCATTTATATTTTTTAAAAAATCACTGAGGGTATTTTCATCATTTTAGCTGTCAAAAGGGGTTTTTAGTTACAAGTCGTAACTTCAGGGTATGCATCAGTTAACTTTAAACTTCAGAGTAAACATCAGTTAAATGGGCATGGTTTTGGGTAGGTATTGGTAGTTTTCCCTAATTTTAACTTTCAAATGAGTTTGAATATCAAGTACAAAAAAATTGTTGCTGCTTGGATCCATTGAAAAACCTCTTACTGTCTACCCAAAGGAACAAATATGAAAGGTAATGTGTCTAAGTAGTTTTTAGATCACAACATATTGCTATATGGTTTAACGAGTAATGTTTAGAATTGGTAATACAGTTAATCAGAGCAAAGGCGTCATTATTCATGTTATGTTGTATTTACAACATATAATTTTGTTGCTTTCCATCGATTCATCTTCACCTGCTAAATGAATTTTAAGGCTTATACTGGACATGTTCTTTGGTCTTATTATGGTTGTGTGTGTTTAATTGTTCACCAATTCTCTACACAATAATTGTAAGAACCACTCCCGGTCAACGCCAGTCAAATCGACGAAAAACGGGAAAATTTAAAAATTTTGGACACACTTAAATGAACCTAAATTTTACCCCGAGGGTCATACCGGACTTAAGTTGACCCCGATATCGACCAAAGTGAGTTCCGGGGGACTCAGGGCAACTTTCTGACCAATTTGAGAAATGTTGACTTTTTGCTGGAAAAGTCAACCGAGCGACGTTTTGGTCCGTTCGAGGTCCGTTTTGGATCCAAAAATCTTAGCCGTCGTCACAGTGGTCTTAGTTGAGCCGTTTCCTTGTAGCCCGTGAAGTTTCGTATTTCTTGGAAAAAGTGCCCGTTCGGGGCCCGAGACGGCCGAATTTCGCGAATCTGACTGAAAAATATCTTCTAGATATTTTTCAAAAGGGGTGGGACCCACTTTCCACATGTCAATTATGTGGTGGTGTTAGGTGATTTTTGAAACAAGACAAAGATGAGAGGGGGAGAGAGGTTCGGCCACACTTGTAAAAAAATGAGAGTTTTTAGAGAGAGAAAAGGAAATAGAAAGAAGAGAAAAGGAGGAGAGAAAAGAGAATGGGGTTTTAGGGTTTGCTATTTTCCCGACGATCCAACCGGTGGATCGTCTCAACGATCAAGGAATCGAGCTCCCATCGTCATTCCCAACTGTGAGTACCCTTTCGATTTTCGTTTTGGTACGTTTAAAGTTTAGGGTTTGGGTTAAAACGTGTAGAATTTGGATAAGTTGAGGTGTGGGGTTCGTTGGAGGCGTTTTGGAGCGAAAGATGAACGTTTTCCGGTGACCGGAGGCTCGGGGGAGCTCCGGCCACCGTGGATGGTGGCTGCCGGAGTTGGGGGGTGGTTGGCCGGAGCTAGGGCCGGCCACCATGGTGGTGAACCGGCCAATCCACCCACGGCCCTTGATGGCCGAGTGGGGCCCACATGCTCGGTTCTCGTGTTTTCGTGTTCGGGTGGTTTAGGACGTTCCCCAAGTCGTTAATCCACACCCGGAACGAATTTTGGAGTTAAATTGTAAAAGTTGTAAATGACGGGTTTAGAAACTTTAAACGCGAATTAAATTGCTCGGAAGTCAGAAATTGGTTATGTCGATTGCGTTGGAACCCTTGAATTATTCTAAGATCGTGGAAACAAAAACGGGAATTTTCGGAGCCCCGGAAGGACGTTTTCCAATCCCGGGCAGATTCGTCGGGTCGGGCGAAATGGGCCTTTCCGGGCCCATTATCGACAATGTCGAGTAATTGGGAAGTTTGGGAGTGATCGACATTGTCGGGGTTGCGTTTGGGCATCAAGTGTATTAAAATTCAGTTTATGCCTGCGAACTTAAAAGTGTTTTAAATTGTGTTCTTATTAGATCGTGCCACCGACAGAGAAAAGGGAAAGCTAGGCGAGTGATCGTGAGCACGTCGGAGCTTGGTTGTGAACTTTTGGGAAAGCGTACGAGGTAGGGAAAAGTAGCCGGATCTCGGCCCTGATTAGGGAAAGTTAACAGTAGAAATGCATGTGACACGGGGGTGGAGTGGGTTAAGTAAGTTTATCGAACAATAGAAAGGCAGGCGACACCGGGTGGTGTCGTATGATACGGGAACGTATCGAACAATAGAAAGGCATGTGACACTTAGTAGTGTCGTAGGATAAGTGAGCTTATCGAATATTAGAATTACTGGAGGCATTTGGTTATGCCCGGAGGTTGATTGTTTTGTTTGTGTCTTGGGTGTCCATGAGTGCCCGTGGGGTTGTTGAACCCGTACTGTTATTGTTGGTGTCTTGGGTGGCCATGAGTGCCCGTGGGGTTGTTGAACCTGTGTTTTATTGTTGGTGTCTTGGGTGGTCATGAGTGCCCGTGGGGTTGTTGAACCGTATTTTACTGTTGGTGTCTTGGGTGGCCATGAGTGCCCGTGGGGTTGTTGAACCCGTGTTTTACTGTTGGTGTCTGGGGTGACCATGAGTGCCCGTGGGGTTGTTGAACTCGTGTTTTACTGTTGGTGTCTTGGGTGGCCATGAGTGCATGTAGAGTGTTAAACCTGTGTTGTTGCTGTTTGTTGAACTTTGCTTGTGATTGTGATTGTGGTTGCCTGAGGTTGGGGGCCCGACAGGGATCGGGGGAAGTTGCGTGGGTGTTGGCTAGCCTCCCGATAGAGATCGATAAGGTTGAGCATTCTTTAGCGATGAAGGGCAGCTCCCCTTCCGACCAGGTATCGGAAAAGTATTGCGTTGTATATCGCCGCCTGACCCGACAGGGATCGGGGAAGTTGCGTGGGGCAGGCTCGAGCCCATCCGGTTAGCAACCGGCACTGAGCAGCTGGAGTACGATCATTTGCGATCTTGTTTGGTGTGCGATCCTTTGTGATCTTGGGTGTTGCGTGGTTATCTTTTGAGTCTTTGGTGGAAGTCGTAACCGCTGTGTTGGGTCTACATTACGTGTCTGGGTGTTGAGTCGGTTGGGGAAAGTAACAGTTTGTGTGTCAGCCGGGTTACTTGAGTTGGGGATAGTAGTCCCCGGTGTTTGATTTGTTGTTGGTGTTTCCGGCATTGTCTGCTAGTATGCCGTAGTCAGTCTGGTATCCGTGGTGGTGAGCGAACGCTCACCCCTGGCTGCTTTTGCTACAGGTACTGGTCGCGAGACGGACTAGGTGAGCTCTCGAAGCTTGAAGAGCTGGGAGCGGGAGTCCGGGTTTCCTTTTGAGTTTAGCGACGTACGCCATGTCTTTTGCCCACTTGTTTGGACGTGCTTTTGAGTTGTAAATTATTATTTTGATTAACTAAATGGTGATTTTAAGCGATTTATTTTAAATTTTGAAAATGGTTTTATTATTTTATCGTTCGCGTTCCGAGTTCGGTTCTACTGAAGTCGGAGCGTGACAATAACAACTTAGGCATTAGAGCTGATGATGATGGTGGGTTTTTGAAATTATCGAGAACCCAAGAGTGGGCTTCAGGTGACAAAAGCCACTGCTAAGGAAAGCTTCATTTGGAGGTTGTATGACCATTATTGTTTAGGTTTGTAGAAGGTTATTTTTTCAGTAAGATGTACCAAAGATGGTATTGTAAGAGGGAGAATCCTCATTTGGCAGTTGCTTATGCATTACTGACATGCATTGAGTGATGACAGAGAGATATTGGAGAAACTGAACCTTCTCCAATACGAAGCTGTACGATCTTCTTCTTGAACTCAGTATGTTTCTTGATTATATATTTCCAGACTTGATGTTTTTCTTTTATTTTGGATCCCTTACTGCACTCAAATGAAAATCAACATATGGTATTATAGAAGGAACTGGTTTTTCTATGTATAACCAAACATACTGTTTTTATTTTGAGAAGTTGAAATATAGGTTGTTGATAATGAAGGAAAATCCATCAGACCCAAGGATTAGGGGTACCTCGAAAAAGTGTATTATTGACCTCCGATATTCAAATCTTTACCAGCAATTCCAATTCCTCTGTCAGCAGCTTTTAGGTATGTTTCACATTCTTCTTTTGTTCTAAAATTAGAAAAGAAACACACAATTTTGGTCCTTCTCTTAATTGTTTGTTCATCAGAGCATAATTACATTTTGTTAGCATCCTAATTTACAATGGCTAATTGTTGGTATTGTTTACAACCTATGTATGTGTGAGTGGCCAGAGTTGAGAAAACAATGCCATTTTCAGGGAAGAGACCGAGTACCCATTTCTGGTCACCCTTCCCTTAAATTTATATGATATGTTTGGGTATATGTGCACATTGAAGCAATAAGCGATGTTTCAATTCTGGGTTTGTGTATTTTGTGCTGATTTTCTATTTTATTTTAAAAGTTGACTATGTTATTGATTCTTGCTCCTTTGGTTTTAGTTCGAACTTCTGATTTTTCGGCAGGTTATTAGTTAAAAACAATTCTCAAAACACGGTAAATGTCATTCTCAAAGGTCTGAATGTTGTAAGCATCCCATCTTCACAATTGTGGATGTTTCCGTGTTATTTTCATAGTCCAAAATCGATTCTTGGATAATTTCATTTTTGCATTTACAGGTTCAAACGCTAAAGGATGTACAAGAGAAAAGCTCTGAATGTTGTACGCATCCCATCTCCACAATGCAATAGATGTTTCTATGTTTTTTTTAGTCCAAAATCGATTCTTGGATTATTTCATTTTTTTCATTTACAGGTTCAAACGCTAGAGGATGTACAAGAGAAGCTCTAAATTTTGTAAACATCCCATCTCCACAATGCAATAGATTTTTCTATGTTGTTTTTTTAGTCCAAAGTTGATGTTTGAGGGACGTAGTTTTTTTTGTATTTACATGCTTGAACACCAAATGATGTAGAAGAGAAGTTTGATTTGTCCATATTTCTGTGTTTTTCTTTGGCAGATGCCTTTGTAGAGCACATGATCAGAAATTTGAAGGTGCCTTTTTGTGGAATGAGTTTATCCAGGCTCATATTTTACCCATTTGGTCATTGATGAACAATATGCTGAAGAATTTGAGAAATATAGTTGAACTGTTTGCATGAGTGTGCTCATATTCTATTATTTGAACATAATGCAAATTAAGATTGACGCTCAGGCAGCTTTTTTGCTATACTTATTTCCGAAATGGTCTCACCTTTTGATTTCTTTTATCATACAATCCAATATTTGACAATAAATTTCAACTACTCATTTTTTTATATGAAGCTATTAGGAAATTGTTAAACAAGTCAATCATGCCATTAAAGACATGGCAGGCCTTGAATGCGATTAGGTGGCTGCAGAATATGGGAAAATCATGGTAGAAATGCTTATAGCTAAGGTATGTAATGAAATCATGCATGCTCGTTATCACGAAACATGTCATCATTTAATTAAATTTATCATTACATCTGAAAAACAGGTTTCTCTGCTTACCAATTTATAAAAAAAATAACATAACATTCATTAATTTCTCCAAATACTAAATACGTTTTATCATATTCATCATTCAAGTGTCAGATGGATCCGGCCTTTCGGCCCGTACATCTAAAAGGGCTCTCCCTCTTAAAGAAAACAGACTCTACTGGACTATGTGTTCGCTACTGTAGTGCTATAAAGCCCATTTTTTTCAGCCTTTCCCAAATAACAAGCCTATGACCAACTAAAAAACGTTCCCAGACTGACATACCCAACAAATTATTCCACACCAGTTTGAAAGTGGGGTCCGTCTTGGAACGATCCAAGACAACCACCCGGTAGATTATGTAGATCGTTGGTCTTGCTAGATCATTTTCCGAAGAAAGTGTTGGTCAACAGAACGATACAAGCTCAGCTCAGCTCATCCAGGTGACACATGGACAACGGATGACGTCATAGTCCTTATAAAAGCCCGTTTGACTGTCCTGCCTATTTCTCGCTCCACTCTCGTTTTCGCTCTCAAGTCCCAACTGCGCACGAAGATCAGTAGAATTTGCTGCATTTCCTTCATGGGCGCGATTAATTCTCTCTTACTCGACAGTGATTTGATATCTCGGAACCGTCTTTCTCTCCCAAACTGACGCATGATTCTCTCTCTATTCTTCTTCTTCTTCTTCTTCTTCTTCTATAATATTGATGATCTGCGCCATTTTGTGAGTTTGTTAATGGCATGGCTTGATTAAACAATGTAGTATAGTTATAGCTGAATCTGATCGATAATTGTGTTGATTTCTAGACTTAGTTCTCCATTTTCTTGAGTTTTCTTGAACAATTATTTGAAACAGGTAGTGTTATAATCTCTTTTGTTTTATGGTTATGGGTCAATTTCTTATTTTGGGTTTGTTTGAAATTCTTGCTTGTGTTCACTGTTTTGATGGATTATGGTCTTCTGTGCCCATTTTGTTGACTTCTTGAATGTTTTGGTTCCTTATTTCGTATTTTCCTCTGTTTCTTAATGGCATGGCTTGAGTTAAACAATGTATTATAGTTATTGCTGAATGCCTGAATCTGTTCTATAATTGTGTTAGATTTCTTTATGGGCTCATTTATAATTCGTTGACTGAGTTCTCCATTTTCTTTAGTTTCTTGAACAGTTATTTTAAAAAATGTAGTGTTATAATCTCTTATGTTCGATGGTTATGGGTCAATATGTTCTTTTGGGTTTGTTTGAAATTGGTGGGTGTGTTCACTGTTTCGATGGATTGTGGTCTTTTGTGTCCATTTTGTTGAGTTCTCGAATGTTTTGGTTCCTTATTTCGTATTTTCCTATGTTTCTTGATTATTGGCGATTCAGATGGCAGACTGCGATGCTTGTGTACTGAATGGAAAAACTTGCCCAGGACTTGGGTGCATAAGGAGAAAAGCATCGACTAATCCGGCTGCAGCAGGGTTTGAGCAAATATGCGCCCATTTGGGTTTGACATGGTAAGGAACACTCTGGATGGGGCAGTAGAGTATGCCACTAGAATCGGAGAAGACAGGACAATTGTCCTCCTCCGCTGCATTCACTGTGGGGGCTCACAAGGCAATTATGGATCGACCATCCTGTTGAGGGTCCCTTCGCAGGTCGCCTTGAAGCCCACCCACCTGCTCAGCTAGGCCTTGAGGAGGCACACCTGAAGCAGCATCATGAGCCACAACCTTTGCACCCGCCACCTCAGCCAGGCCTTGAGGAGGCACCAATGGAGCAGCATCATGAGGCACAACACTTGCAGGATCAGCTTCCACAGCCAGGGTCGGCCCAAGTTTTAAGCGAGTTAAGCAATCGCTTAAGGCCTCAGATCAGAAAATGCCCCATAAAATTAAATAAGAAGCCGTTTAAGGCGTCAGATGAAAATATGCTCTGTAAAATTAAAGACCCGTTACTATTTGATGAAACCTAGTCAAGCAAAGTACTACACTTTTAATTTTGAAATCCAATTTTAATACAAGTTGGGCCCAATTTTGATCTCTATTGAAATTGATTTTTGAGATAAAACAAATTTCATCCAAATGGAAGACAATTTTTCTTGATGGTTGAACATTCTAAGAACTCTGTAGGTCTTTATTTCGCAATGAAAAACTATAGTTAACGAAACAAAACATGCAAGTTCAATTTACCAGTGATCAGTGAATTAAAAACATGGATAAAAAACAATGGATCAAACCAAAGAAAGAAATTGTGGATATTTATTTATAAATACACTAGTATTTTGTTTTTGAGAAATGACAATCAATTTATCAACTTCATTAAGGAAATACGCAAACCAAAATAGTTTGGAAAAAGTAAGCCGTCAAAACTAAAAACAAAATCCGATATTGGATATAGATGTTTGATCATAACAGCAAAAAAAATATGATGCAAACATGTGAGAAATCCATTAAGTGTTGATTTGATATTCCCTACTTCCCATAATATTTTGTATACCAACTTATTAGACATTCAAATAATGAAACTATATATGCATCTACAGACGAATATTGAATAATATCAGTATTGTCTATTGGAAGGAAAATATGACATGTATTAACATCCGGTGCTAGAATGTCTTGGCTTTGTACTAAAAATTTTATTGAAAAAACAAGATCATCAATCGAAGAATAATCTATGAAGTTCATGGATTAGAAGCATGAGTCTCGTATAGTTCGAAAATATTGAAATTTAGAAATACTATTATACACTATAAACTATGAAAATATTGTAAGAAACCAAGAGTAATTTGACCAAAATACAAGTTAAAAGAAAGATAAAGTATTCCAAAAATATTGCAATAAAAAGAGGTATTGCGAAAATTTCATTTCATGATCAAACAAGACAATAAATAAAGTTGGATTTATATACCCATCACATATAGTTGTATTATCCAAACTCTTGGGAAATGATTCATTCATATGAGATGGAGATGCTCAACGGAGAGGAAAGACTAGAGGTCATGAACATGAATGATTTTTTGTTTCTGATTCCTTAGTCCTGAATTTGTTTATAAACTTCTCTAATATTTAGAAAGCAATAACAGTTAAATAAACTTGGACATATATCCTAAGATAATCTAAAGAATGCGTTTGACTTGTCCTATCTTGTTTTATCGGTTAATCGGTGAGTTTCGATACTGAATGTCGTTGGATCTTGAAAATTCTCAGTTATCTATTATCTTGTGTCGTTAGTGTCGGTTATGAATTTTCTTATTTTCGTTTATATTTTATTGATCCTAGTGAGAACTTATATTTAGTATTTTAAAAATATTTTAAATGTGGAAATTTCTAGAACTTGATGATAAAGCGACTCATACAGGACGTCACATATAAGCTAACATAATTTGGTGTAACTATATAGAATTATCTTGAACCTATCATATTTGAACTTGGCATGAATGTATCTTATTTATATATAAATCTGAATCCTTAAACTTTTGAATTCTTGTATAGAATTTTAGACGGTAAATCTTATCCATGGAGGTTGTCTTGTTAGAAATTAATCTCTACCATCTATTTTGAATTTTCAGTGTTATAAGTAGATGTTGAAGCTCATATTTGTAATATCATATAGTATAATTTTTATATATAACAATTTTACTTATTTTTCTATTATATTCTTTCATAAGGAAAAAAAGGCATCGATCAAACTCTCGCTTTAGGCCCCAATAATATTGTGCCGGCCCTGTCCACAGTAGGTGCAGGCACAAGCAGAGCAGGAGCACAACAGCAGTTACCAATCCTGAGGCGCTCCAAGAGGCCTCGAAGGCCACCCGCACACCACCCTGATGCTGCTCGGTATTCATGCCTGAAGAGGAGGACGACTGCTCAGCCACGGGTGCCAACAGTAGTAGCTTGGAATCAAGCAGAAGAAGCACTAGCTATGGATCAAGGACCAGCTAGAAATCAAGCAGCAGAAGAAGTCGATGTTGTAGATGAAAGTAGCTGGTGTGGCTCAAGGAGCAGTTGATCAGCTTGATGATGAAGACCATGTCGCAGTACAGCTTTTACTTAATGTGTTCGGGCTTTGATCGACTTAAAGATGTTTGATTTAGATAGTTGTTGATTTAGACCCGTCGTCAGATACTTGCACATTCATTCAAATTCGTTTTACCATCATTTCTTTTTGACCCTGTTCAAGTAATGTACTATGGTTATAGTTTAATGCTTATGACGGATTCAAGTAATATATAGTATAAATGAAAGCATATAATTCATGTGGCCCCATCATCAGCCTCTAAGGCGGTTTGCTTCCACGCTATTAATAACAAAAAAACAATTAATTCATGTTCCCATCACATTTATACTGTAGCAAACATGATATGTGCATATTGCAACGATTGTTTTGCGTCTCTTACTTCCTTTATCGCCTTTCTATGTTCACCCCAAACAAAATTCTTATTGACATGGAATGAAAAGGTAGTAAAGACCATGCAAACATAGAAATAAATTAGTTAGGATGAAAAACAACTCTGCAACATTAAAATGAAGAAAAAAATCTGTCTCGACTAGGACCCTCGCCCTAGTCCTAACCCTGTCTCTATCATGCTCCTTCCTGAAAACGACGTCACTGTGTCGCTTGGGTTCTCGTCAGTCGGCGCCGCTTCTCTTGGGAAGGCCGACCTGGTGTTTCCCAGTCTCATCCGGTCAATCCCCTCGCAGACTGCGCCTGGTGCGGGAGATAAAACCCATAGGGTTTGTTCATCACCATCCACCTTCGCTTTCTCCTCCTCCTCCCTCATATCGCCGATCCCGGCTCCGAGTTTCATGACACCCTGGTCACTCCTCCCATCACGGTCCTCGATGGATGGGTTGGATCCCCAGCCTCCTCCACGTGCGGAATTTCGTCCCGGGATACTACGGTGGCGGCCATAGGTGGTTTCTGCTCCACGCTATTGGGGGGGCTTCAACCAAGCCGAACCCTACCTTGCTTGTCCGGCCTCACCATGACCTTGCTCTAGTGACATTTCGGGCGGCGACAGTAGAGGCTACAGCGGGACACTCGGTGGGTCACACGATTGTGCCGGAGGTGGCAGGCGTCTCCCCTAGAGCTTATCGTATCTAAGAACCCGCAGTGATCCAAGGAGATGTCGGGGGTTGTTCCCTATTCCAACTGTGCTTAGTACTGCTATTCCTTTGGATTTTCCCCGTCTCGACTTGATCGATACTATTATGTCGTACTAGGCGATCAAGAAGTATGCCAGGGAAAGGATGAGGCTGAGAATCAAAACGTATCTTATTCACAGAAGGCAGGGTGTGGCTCCTCATTGACACCCCGCGAGGCAGCTGGTCGTGTCTCACTCCTCCCCCACCGGGGCCATCTAACGCAAATGTGTGTTGATTCCTTACTCTCTCCGGTGAGGGTCTCAGAGCCATCCGTCCCCGAAGAGGACAAGTACCAGAGAGGCTATTGGTCACTTCTCAACGATGAAAAAATGTCCTACCCTTTTGAAATTTCATCACATATTTACACATCATACCGTACCGGTTGGGGCCGGACCCATTGGTTTTTTTTTCTCAATCCATGTCCCGACCCAATTGTCATCGGGGCCTCTAATTCCAATCCACTACCACCCCGTAACCCATTAGGGCAACCCAATAGGGCCGGGGTGGGCCGATTTTGACCGGTTGGTATGAACTTGTAATCTATGCTAGTATAGTTAAAAATTGGAAAACTATAATTTTCAATTCATTTAGAACAAGAATACCCTCCATCTAACTTAAACAAAAATAATTCATATTCAATTAAATTATTAAAATATATTTTCAAAATAAATATTCTTTTTTGAAACGTTGAAAATAAATATTAATTTTTTATATGAAAATATTTTATTCAATCTTATAAATTATTAAAATTATATTAATTTTTTTCCTTAAAAATCAGATTATTTTGATAACTATTTTAAAAAATATAATTCAAATTTTCAATGGTAATTTTTCAAAAAATATATATTAAATTTTATATAAAAAATACATTTAAATTTAATTACTAAATTCATATTTTATTTGAGATTTGTTTAAAAATTGGATTATTTTGATAAATATATTTCAAAAGACAATTCAAATTTATAATGGTAATTTTGAAAAATAATTTCGATTTTGTATATAAATGTTTTATCCAATTTTATTAGTTATTAAATTTATATTTCATTTTTAAAAATGTAGAATAAAAAATAAATTAAAATATGATATTTATAATTAATGAATATATATTATAAATTGAATTATCATTGTAAAATTATTTATGAAAGTAAGCATTATTCTTCTTTTTATTCCAAATTCAAGAATACGATTAATACGATTTATTGGTCTGTCCGCCTCTCTTATTACTTTTTTGTACTCCCTTGTTCTTTGGATACAATTCGATCCAATCACTCTCAGCTTTGAACCCTTGATCCAGGGCCCCACCTTTACCGTGTAAAAAAGATGTTGGGTGGAATGGGGTTGTAGGAAATGGTCGGATTCGAACCGACGAATAGAAGTTTTGCAGACTCGTATTTGACACCTCCCATGTAATTTCCGGCCCATATGCAGAAGTCGAGTCATGTTATATTTTTTTTAAATCAAATCTGATTTTAGTATCTAATAAAATTATTTTTATATAAAATATGAATATATAAATTAATATATGAATTTAATATTCACTAAAATTGATTTATTTTTATAAATATATATTTTAAAAATTATGATTAAAAATTAAAATATATTTTTAAAAATATTTATTAAAATTATATGATTTTTAAGGAAATTTTTTAAAATATGACTTTGATAATTTATAAGATTGATATCAGAAATGAATTTTATTTTGAAAATGGATTTTAATGAATTAATTAAATATGAATTATTTTTTCTTAAGTTATAATAAGGGTATTCTTGTCCTAAAAATATAAAAATAAAACATAGTTTTTCAATTTTAAAGTATACTAACATAGATTACAAATTCTTACTATTATGAGGCATAATTCTACAAATTTCCCTTAAAGAATAAAAAAATATTTAAAATAAAATTCAAATTTTGAAAAACAAACTCCAAAAAACAAATTTATCGTCTAAATCCAAACATTTAACCTCCCGCGAATGACTGACCAGGCTCCTCCATCGATCAGTGCGCCTACTATGAAAATGACCAATTAGGCGAGTTCTGAGGGACCTCGGGTCATGCCCTTGTGTGTCCACGACCTTTATCAAACCATTGAGGCAGCGACAACCTCATACCAGACCTAAGCCTCTCCTAACCATGCTCTCTGATCCCTCTCGACAACCTCTGAACACTCACTATGCTTTAGGACCCAACGACCTTCCGCCTACCATCCCTTCTGTGATCGGATCAACGTCGCACCATACCAACTCCCACCCTCCTCCAAGTGGGGCGTCATTAAGCACACTCCTTCTGATGGAGAGCCTCTATGCATAACAGACAAGATTCGACTCCCTCACGGTAGATGCCGATAGAAGCACTTCAGTTAGAGAATAGAGATAGACCCTCTTAGGTTTTACTTGGGTTATCTAAGGTTTCCAATCATAGGATTAACGTTCCGAGCGCTATGTCTCGTCCTTATTTTGTTTTTCGATAATAAAACTTCCACAATTATTGCACTAAAACCCAAACATTTAAGGGTATTATAAATATATATGTAATATTCAGTCCACCTGTTAGTCCGTCCAATCTGTTATTTAATCAACATCTTCACTTTGTTGTGGACGGATGACGGATTCCAAAAACGAGATATGTGGATCACCGGTCTGTTCGCTTTTCCTAATAAATCCTCTTATTTTGGATCATGGTCAAGTTCAAATCAACAACCTCAACTCATGAACCTTACTCAACAAGCCTATTGCATCCTTATATCTCACAACAAGCTCAATGCATACTCTATTTTATATATGATCTGTTGATTTTTTTTCACAAATCCTAACCGTCATCTCAACTGCTTCGTTCCCATACTATTATAATGGTACACAAAACGGGTGGATCAAACCCGATCCACCCGTAAATCTGCGCAGATTAAAACCACCAGATATTATTTCTTCGTGGACGATTCATGGATTCGAGAAGTAGCAATCCATATCTGCACAAGCAAGTGAAAATCTATCCTCATGGATAGATCACCCACCCATGAACGGTCTCACAAACAAACACATGCCTTTTTTGAGCCGACTTATCAAATTAGCATTGTATCAAGTTGAGCCTAGAGGCCCTCATCATCTTGCCTTAAGATAAGATCGCACTCAGTGCCTTGTCACTTCGGCTCTTCTCATTTCAAAGAGCCTAGGCGTCTTAAAATTTTAATAATTTTTATGTTGCATTATTAAGTAAACAAGCCCAACTTCAATTTCCCCTACATCGAATGCTAACGTTGTTCCATTTGTACCTCCCACAACCACTTATGACAATGTTGTCTTCTTTTTTTGTCACAATCTAAAGAGTTGAGTGAGAAATGGACCGTTGTAGGAACCAAAAACTTCAAACTACTACGAGTAAGAGGAAACCAATCAAAAACTACCTGATTTTTTTTGGGAGAACTAGGCTATATTAAGGAGGAGCATACAACAAGAAGCCCATGATATACACATTGGCCACCACACTTGACCCAAAAGATCAGCTTATCAGAGTATCCGGTCATGGGTCCAAGGCGTATATTAAGTTTTACTTTACGCTTTAAGTATCCAATGTGGGACTCTTAACTCATATGTGGACGCACCTAACAATATCCATATATCCTCACATCCATTATGCAACACCAACTTTAGTCTTTATTCAGTCATTTTGGCGCCATTTCTATTATCAACGTTGGTTCAAAAATCGCTAAAGGTACTCATTTTACTATTTTGTAATTTTCTCGCTCTTCTGATTAGGTATATTACGGTAGCATTGAATGAGTATCAACTCGAACAGGTTAAGATTCGAGTTGAATTGGGTAAGAGGTTTGTAGCACCGAAGAACCGCCTTGCGGTGTTGAGTACTATGACTCCTAGGATACCCAATATTATGGCGATTTTTAGAATGACTCCCCATTATGTCTCTCACTCGCCAATTACTGTTTCTCCAACAACTTACGCAAATTCTTTTATTCCTTCTGTTGTCATTCCGACTTCGGGTTTGGCGTTAAAGTTTGATATTAGCATCATTACTGTAGTTAATGACTCATCTTTGGCATGCTCCGCTATAGCACACACTGCTAGTGAACCTTGCCCCGAACCACGAATCACGATTCGCACATTGTGGCATGCGTGATTCGCGACTCGCGAACCACTAAATCGCGGTTCGCGATTCCCACGCCGAATTGCGACTCACAATTGTGAGTCGCTGGTTCGCGAATCGTAGTTCGGGGCTGGCCAATGACACGCTAACACGTGGCCTGTTGAGGGAAAAATATTCAGGTCGTTGCCCCAACGGTCCGAAATGACTATTTTTTATATTAAATTAAATACAAAAAAAAAATACAAAAAAAAAACTCTTTTTTCCCCATCTATCAAACCACCAATATTTCTCTTCAATATATCTCTACTTTCCCTCTAAAAATATCAAATTTCTCATACACATCTCGATCCAAAATGTCCGACAACGAGTCTCAAACGAGGGAGGAGTTGGAAGCCGAACTTCGTGCAATGGAGTAACGAATCCGACGAAGGATTGGAAAAATGATAGATGGATCAATGTCAAAGATCAACGCATGAATGCAAAGGCTCGAATGTGGTGAACCTTCCCGATGACAGGTTGACATAGTTCGTGTCCAAGCCTACAACCGACTGATGTAGGATTATTTCGTCGAGCACCCAACCTATGGGCCCAATATGTTTAGGCGTCGATTCTGTATGTCCCGAACACTCTTTCAACAAGTGATGGAAAAGGTAGCGGAGCATGAACATTACTTCGTTCGGAATCCGGACGGTACATTATGTATGGGGTTATCAATGCACCAGAAATGCACCGTCGCGATACGAATGCTAACGTATGAGTGCTCGGCCAATTCATTGGACGAATCCATATGTATTAGGGTAAGTACCATACACGAATGTGTAAAACGTTTTTGTCAGGCCATTATTGAGGTATTCATGGAGGAATACGAGCGTAAACCAACATCGAAGGACATGACCCGATTACTCAAATCGGGGTACAACCGAGGGTTCCCCGATATGATTGGGAGCCTTGACTGCATGCATTAGGAGTGAAAGAATTTCCCAGTCGCATTGCAAGCATCCTACGGTCGGGGAGACCACCATAGGGATCTAAACGTTATGCTAGAAGTTGTAGCGTCCTGTGACTTGTGGATTTGGCATTCATTTTTCGGGATGGCTGGCTCGAACAATGACATCAACGTACTCAACACCGGCCACTTATTCAAGGACGATTTTCATGGCCGTGACTTAGCCATGGAGTATGAGATTAACAGGTATCGCTACGACTAACCTTATTATTTGGTTGATGGTATTTACCCATCGTGAAGTCAGTTCATGAAGTCGATTCTCCATCCCCATACTCGCAAACACATATTGTTTGATAAATTTCAAGACGGTGCTCAAAAAGATATTGAACGAGCTTGGAGTCCTCCAAGTACGGTGACATATAATTTTCAGGCCCGCTCGCGTTTGGAAGAGGGCAACTTCGGCTGATATGATGCACACTTGTATCATTCTACACAACATGATTTTAGAGGATGAACGCGGCCGGTACGAAGCAGGAGATGACGACTTGTATTAAAACGCCCCTCCAGGAATATCAGATTGGACACCACCTGAACGATGTCATTAGGATGGCACATGTCCTACCGACAACGCTGGTCACTCGACTCAGTGTCACAAATGATCTGACCCATAGGCAACTCCAATATGTCCTTGTTAAGCACATATGAGATCAGTTTGGAGACACTATATCAGCCTTTTATTTTCAAAACTGATCAGCAGAGTTTGAAGTACTTGCTGGAGCAGAAGCTAACCGCCAATTTCCAGCACAAATGGTTAGCCAAACTAATGGGATTGTCCTACACTATTGAATACAAGAAGGGGAAGGAGAATGTGGTGGCTGATGCCTTATCAAGGTTACCGAGTGTAGAAAATTCACTGTAAGCTCTTCTTCCTGGGTTAAAGAGATCCTGCAAAGTTATGAGGATGATCTAGAGGTGGAAGGTTTAATGTTGCAGCTAGTAATCTCTCCACAATCCATTCCCAATCACAAGGTGGGTCAAGGAATGTTATTGGTTGATGATAAGGTTTATGTAGGGTCCAATGGTGATGTCTGGACAAGAATTATTGAATTAATGCACAATTCATCTGTGGGAGTCCATTCTGGAATTGAGGCTACTACTAAGAGGGTTAAAAGTTGCTTCTTTTGGCCACTGATGTTCAAAGAAATACAAGAATGGGTGTAGAGTTGTGATATATGTCGGAGATGCAAGGTTGAGTATTTTCTATATCCAAGGCTGTTGCAATCTCTATGCATTCCCAACCAGCCTCGGAAAGGGATAGCAATGGACTTTATTGAAGGGTTGCCAATGTCTGAAGGCAAAGATAGTATTCTGGTGGTGGTGGACAGGTTCACCAAGTTAGATCATTTCATACCTCTACAACATCCATACATAGCTTCTTTTGTAGCTCAAGTCTTCTTTGATCAAGTGTTCAAGCTTCATAGAGCTCCTAAAGTGATAGTCTCTGATAGAGACAAGTTGTTCATTAGCAATTTTTGGCAGGCCTTGTTTCAGAAATCGGGAGTTAATATCAGCTTGTCCACTGCTTATCATCCACAGAGTGATGGGCAAACTGAGAGAATTAACCAATGTCTGGAGAATTACATAAGGGACATGACCCATCAAGTACCAAAGAACTGGATGAAGTGGTTGGCCATGGCAGAGTATTGGTACAATACTAGTTATCAATCAGCCATCAAAATGACTCCTTTTGAAGCAACGTATCGTTATCCTCCTCCAGTTATGGGCATGACAGATGTAGAAAGCAAGGTTAAATCTGTGGAGGGGTTTTTGCAAGGAATAAAAGTGATTATGGAGATGCTGAAGCAAAATTTGTAGTTGGCTCAAGAGAGGATGGAGCATTTTGCTGATAAGAAGAGGACTGAGAGGAAGTTTGAGGTAGGTGAATGGGTATATCTGAAGTTGCAGCCTTACAGGCAAAACTCCATAAGTCTGAGGAAGCACATGAAGGTAGCTGCAAGGTATTATGGCCCATACCAGGTGAATGAGAAGAAGGGAGAAATTGCTTATAAACTGAGATTGCTTGAAGAATGTAAAATTCACCCAATGTTTCATGTCTCCTTGTTGAAGAGGTAGTTGGGCAACAAAAACATATACATGAACTCACTGCCTGAGGTCACCACTGAAGGCACATTGAAGCTATACCCTCAGATTCTACTACAGACAATAATTATCAAGAGGAATAATGTTGATGATGTTCAATACTTGATTCAATGGGAGAGATCTACATTGGAGGATGCTACTTGGAAAGATACAGGTGTGATAAGCAGCCAATTCCCGGAATGGATTACCAAGGCCTTGGCTAAATCTCAGGCTTGAGGACAAGCCTGCGAAATGGAGGGAGCTTTGTCATGAATGGGTAACTTGAAGGTGAAGTAAACTTTGAATTTAAATGTTTTGGGTTAAACGGTAGCGTTTTGTAGTTGGGGTTAGTTGGGAAAGAAGCGACGTCGTTGGGTATCAATTCTGAAGCGAGCTGAGGTGGAAGAAACACAGTGTTGGTGTGCTCTGCATTTCTGCAGGTCGTCCTTTGCTAGCTGGAACACGATGGTTGTGTGAAAGGGGTCCATTTGATAGTAATTGGTTCTAGTATTTAGTAATAGCGATGTGTCTAGGGTTTCTTGTCGAATTTGTTGTCTCTTTTCCATTTCCTAGCTGTGTTTCGATGAGAGGAAGGTTAGAACTCTTGTTGTAAACATCTACCATTTCACTTAAAGTTCCAGTTTTTAGTAGAATTTGTAGCTTAGAATTGTTAGCTTGTCAACAATAACTCTTATCAAATAGGAACAGAAGTCAAACAATGAAACCTTTTCACACATGGGTACAAAAAAAAATAACAATGCAGATACCGGATGCAACAGGGTTCCCACCAACATTATATCACATAACCAAATGGCAACAAAATCTTTCCCACTACCTGATGAAGAGAATGATTGAAGGCATGTTTTAAAGAAAACAACAAGACAGCCATATATCCGCCACAACGTGCATCTAGACTTGAGCGGGCAAGCATGAATAAGAAAGTAACGATAATCAATCACTGGAAAATTGTCAAATACTAAGAACTGAATGCAAACTTGGAACATTTAGGAGTTGGTAAAGTCATGACAACCTTCTTTACAGCACAGGTTCTAAACATAATTGTAAATGTGGACTGAACCAACTCAGGGGTGTGTTTCATCATTCTCTTCTTCTGTCCACAGATAACTGACATACTGACCTAGATTTGGGGATCCACAGTCTGCATTATTCCTACCGAACAAGATCTGGACCCTGAAAATTTCGGTAGTGAAATTTAAGCTAAAGCAGAATCAGCAAAAACAGTAAAACTCACAAACACAATTCCGACATATTCTACCCTACCCACCAAAAACCAATAGTAACAAAACCTGTATCCTTTGGTTCATTCACACTATCAAATGTACAAAATGATCTTTAGAAATGTTGGAAGCATTTTGATCATGCTTCCTGTTTGAACCCCAACAAACTTGTCTTCTCCCCTATGAACATTGGATGAGAAGTATGCTAAAAGACCATTAAGGGAAAACCCACAAAGGCAAATTTGATTCTTTTTTACCACTTCCTTGTTTCATTAGTTCCGACTCAATCAAGGGATTAGACAACTCACCTATCTTAATTCAAGCATGTGGACTTAATATCGATTATAGGTTTTCCCATAATCTTCGCGCCTCTGACGCTGCACGTTGTTGTAAGTGTCATTGGGCCTTGAAGTATAGTTATCCATAGGCTTTTGGTATCTGTTCCTTGAATCCACACCTAAACTCCCCCCAGCATAAAGAGGATTGGTTGAGGCATCATGATCCGAATAGTTGTGCTGCTTATAACCACCAAAGCCCGGGCCAGACATTTGCTGGTGTGCATGTTGTTGACATCTCTGGGCATCAAGTTGAAGAAACTCTTCCCACTGTTTTGCATGTCCACCCCTCACAGTAGCTAGTTTCTTCATGTAATTCTCTCTTATATCCCTGATAGCCTAGAGCCCACCAGTGTAAGAAGTTAAACAGCACAAAAAATAAACTAAAAGGACACCATAATAAGCTTCATTGTTTTTCACCATCAAAGGATCTGTAGTTATTGAGTGTAAAAAATATCTACTTCCATTAATTCAGCAATCCATGCAGACAAATAGATTAGCCTCATTGCAAACATTTAAAAAAAAAAAACTTCATCTAACCTAGATACCAATGTTAAACATGTTAAAAAAAAAGATGTGGTGAATGATGTTCTGCAAACAGTTTTCACAATATGTACAAGAGTAATATGAGATTGATTTGATACCTCACGATGCTTGTAATTTTCTTCATCTTCTTCCTTGTCACGAATTCTTCCAAGATCCATGGCCTCTCTCTTGTATTCTAACTCTAATTCTTCTAATGTTTGAGGATGTACAGGGTATTCAAACTGATGCCCAGGTTGCATATCTGAGCCTCTTCTTTCATTATCCCATCCATCAGTTCTATAAACACCACTTTTCTGACTATTCCCATCATATGAATTATATGAGTTGGCGGAGTAAGGAGGGCGTCCAGGTGATTTGGAATGGCTTGAGCGGCTTCTACCTCCATTACCATAAGCTTCATGAAATTAATGGTATGTTAAGCACTTGATTCGAAATGCTAATGTAGATGGTAGCACTAGTTAGACAAACTATGTTTATATTCACACAGTACCCATCCTTAGCAAACAAGTGTGGATATTCTTTTACTAAATAACTTCATTTTGGAGACAATCCGATCAATTCCGGCTCAACGACAAAGTTACTTCAGAACTGTACACAAATGCTTCAACATGAGAACTTACCTCTTGCTGCAATCACATCATATCAATAAGCAGCATCATTAAGAATTCAAAAATGGGAAAAATATAAGAAACAAATAAGACACTCTGCAGAGGCCTTGACAAGCCACGGGCATGGAATTACCAGCTTAACAGCGATGCCGTAAACATATCCTAGGCAGTCCCTACCTTGTGGAGAACTCCTTGACAAGCTCTGTAGATCCTCACGAACACGGTCTTCCATAGCTTTATCTAGCCGGCCAAACCTTGGTTGAAGCTGTGATTGTGGAACAGAATGAGACCTTTGGTCATCCACAACCTTCTCCTGCCTGCCAAACCTTGGTAGAAACTGTGTTTGTGGACCCGAATGGGACCTTTGAGATTCAGATCGACGTTGTCGGGCACCTACAGGGCTTCGCTCTGGTGACCTAGATCTGCTCACATGAGAACTAGAAGCGCCTTTTTGCTCACCTCCCTCCTTAATAACTTTGCGCACAGCATCCACACCCTTGTGTAAGATTAACCTATCCTTGCCACTAACAATAATAAACTTCTCCTCCATTTTTAGCTTGCAACCTATATCCTTTTCAATCCTTTGTATGACTTTCTCAGTGAAAAGTGCTTTAACATTATTTTCTCTCGCAGGTACCCTCTCAAAGAAATCTTGAGACTTGCGATTTGCTCCAAGTGTAGAGGGGCATCCCTATATATGTGCCGAAGAAAAAAAAAACATTCAATGAGAAAAAAAAACTATGTTTTCTTCTACCAAACTAGGAAACAAATAATTTAAAGAGAGAAGTAAAGAGGGGGCTGAGAAGCCTCCATTCATATCGTACTTGTACATGGAAAGAATGGCAATAGAGTTTACAAACTTTGCAGTTATAAGTCGATGCATATATCGTGCAGTTTTCTGACTAGTACACATCTAAATAAAATACCAAATTAGACAGGACTATGTAACTCCCTGATCAGACACCAACTAAACTTATCAAGATAAAAGGAATTTATGTATTCATAAATATGCAGTTATGTATGATGTTTTTGTCATGAACATAATTAGTGCATGATGTATGTAATACCTACAACTAAGGCATTACCTGAGTAAAGTGACCCGACTCTCCACATATTTTGCAGATCATTTCTTCTTCTTTCCTCTTTTTCCAATTCCTCTCAGTAGCTTTAGACTTGGCCTCCCAGACCTTAGCTTCTCGACTAGTAAAATCAGTTGGCACAGCATTAGGGTCACGAGGTTCCTCTTCCTCATCTGAACCAGCAAGAGACCTTTTGTTCTCTTTTGGCCGCTCTTGTGAATTGGAGACTCTGGTACCTGGAGGGCCAGTGTATTCCTTGTAAATCTCACTAAAATCATCATCAATATCTGGATCCGGCCTAGTCGCCATCGAGAAAGTTTCGACTGAATCAAAACCCTGCAGCAAAAAAAACATAAGCCACGCACTCATCACAATTGAGTGAAATGAATAAATAACCAAATCAATACATCCTCCCACTTCAACCCCATTTCTACCAGAAACTTAAACCCCGAGTCATTTATTCGTGCAAGAAACAAGGGAGATGCTACGAAAATGGTTCAGGTAGCACCAAGTAAACTATAAACCATATTTTCAAAATTCACTACCCCTTTTCCTCACACAATGCACAGCAATACAAACCCTGTAAGAGACATGAGAACACTTATATGACACCACAAACATTTCAAACACTAAACAAAACATCCCATCAAAAACTCAACGCAAATGCTGTTCCAGTTCTCTATCCTGAAGTAGACATTCAACCTTCAGACTAGGTCAGGGCTCTACATATTACCTCAAACGAAAATTACACACATTGAAAGAAACTTTGATTAACCTAATTCGCTATTTCAAACATCCTCTGATCGAGGCATTAGGGTTTAGAACAATAAGACATGAATTTCACCGGTTACGAAGAAAATTAATTACAACGGAAATTACAAATTCACATAAATCCATGAATATTCTGAGGGATTCAAAGAACATGGAAGAGGATGATAATGTTACCTGCAAATGATTGAGCTCCGAACCGGCAGAGAAGACGACGACGACGAATAAGCTTAGTTAGGGCTGTTCGCTCTTTGCTATGTTATTTACTTCTATCCTCTATTTCATTTTTCTCCCATATAGTTTTTTTATTTATACAAACGCCACAAATGTTTCTCAAAATTACTCCCCTTTGGTGCCATGAATAGTAATTTTCAAACAGTTTTAGGCCCGAGCCCATCAAGACAGAACTCAATCGTTTAAAATGGGCTAAGCTGCTTAAGATTATAGCCCAATGAGCTCGTATGGGCTAGTCTGGGCCGAGCTCATTTAAACGATGCTTTGTCAAGTTCGGTCAACAGTCAACGACAACGATTAGTATCATCGGCTGCTGTAGCGTCCACAGTTGTGTTGGTGCTCTTCTCCTTCCATTTCTTCCAGGTGTTCTGTTCATCGTCCCCGTTGCGCCGGGTCAAGCAGTCACGGTTTTAGGGTTAGGGTAAAGGTGCGATTCACGGTGAGGGTAGATGGAAGAGCGACAGCATCATGAATTTCACCCCAACTCTTACTCTGGAGCCTCTTCGTCTTGCTCCGTGGCTGACCACAGACCTAATTTTTCCGGCGACGCCTACCCCAACCACCAACAGTACTATAATTCCAATATGTACCCCCAGAAGCAGAAGCCCCAGCTCTACAACCATGACCGACAGTTCAATAACGGCACCGATCAGTTCAATCACTCTTACCCCCAGCCTCCGCACCCAGTGAACAACGAGCATAGTGAACCGTTTGGTGGCGGAGGGTTCCGTTCTAATGGAGGAGGCGGCGTCGTCGGCGGGTTTGCTTCACCTCAGTCTACTCCTTTTAACGGTAGGAAAAGAGGGTTTCACCATTCCGGTCCTGGAGCTCCTCCAGGTACTCTTCATTAGTCCTTACTGTTCCCTATACTGGGAAGGTCAAAAAATGCTGGAAAAGTAGAGAGATTTGGCATTAAACTCTTGCCCTTTGGTCTTTTGGGGCTTAAGAGACGCTCATATTGCCTCATATAGTGTATCTAGCCCAAAGGATCAGCTTAGTTTGGATGTGCTTTGCTTTATTTTATGATGTTCCATTTTAATATAAAATTAGATTTAGTGTACTCCTGGTTGTTAATGGTATCCTCTAGAGCTTTCTTTACAGTTCTTGAGATAAATGGGTACTAGTGGTTTCCTTGGGTTGACACCTTATAATAGAATGGTGCATGATAAGTGTAGTTAGTTTGTGGCATGCCCCCTCTCTGATCTTTATGGAGTTCTTATTTATTTCACTCGAGGGATTTCATGTTGTAGAATATGTGTTATATTTTTATGTTTAAGAGATTACTGAACTAGTGTCCTTGGTTAGATCAAGTTGATTGCGGTCATGCTAAACTTTATGTTGTTCCAATTCCAAGGACAGCGACTGAGGAAGATGTAAGTTGTCGATTGGTTGGACTATCAAGATGTCTTCTATCATCTCTGCACAACCTGTGCTTGTTGTAACCATTGGGTGTTGCTTCTCTTATGGCAGATCCGGCCCCTGTTTGAACAACATGGAAATGTTATTGAGGTTGTTTTATTCAAGGATAAGAGAACTGGCCAACAACAAGGTAGATTGAGTGCTTTCTTCTCTGAATTAATTGTGATCTATCAGTCCCTCCCTTGTTCCAGGTTCAAGTGGGTAGAGTGCCAATCTGCCCATATCTGGCTTCGATTTCAACTTTCTGTCATTAAAAATACTGTTTTTTTTCTCTGCAAATTGTGTACTAAGCAAAGGTAGCAATCAACCTTACTCGTGTAGAAGTAAGGGGGCATTACACACTTGATTCTTAGTCATTAAGATTGATGTATCAAGGGATTAAGAGCCACCTTTATGTAGAAAGGAGCTCTATATTACCACTTGACCCCACCTTTGTAGAGAAAAGCCCAACGTGAGTTGGAAGTGAGAGAGAAGCCCAACATGAGTTCGAGGAGAGCTCTACAAGGGTTTAGAGAGAGGCCCAACAAGAATTGGAGAGATAATAAAGGTGGGTGAGAAGACCCGCTGATGGGACTTGAACCCTGGTCTCTAGGACCTAAGTGCTTGACCAGTTGGACAAGCAAGCTTTGGTTTCATTATAAATTCAATTGCTTTTGTACCATGGTGCACCAAATCAAATTCTAACATTTGAGATATTTTTATATTACTGTTCAGTAGTTTGTTATTACAGTTGCTATATATGTGTAACGAAATGAAAAAAAATCACTACTTGAGAAAGTGGTCAAGTGCTTTGATCTTTTGCTTGGTAGCCAGGGTCAAGTCCAGTTGACGGGATAAAATTTCACCCTTCAAAATAAAAAGAAATGGAACAATACCTTACTTATGTGCTTTTGGTAAATCATTTGTGTTGTTGGGAAGCTGCAATATTAAAGCAGCTGAATGGAACGAGTGTACTAATTATGTTCGTGCAGGCTCTTGTTTTGTGAAATATGCAACATTAGATGATGCTGAACGGGCTATTAAAGCTTTAAACAAACGACATACTTTTTCAGGGGTGAGTTGTTTCGTTAGTAGGATCTGTAATATGGTTTTGCAACCCTTGAACTATGATTTTTTTTTTTGTAGTTTTAGCCCCTTATTTTATAACCCCTGGGCTTTGATTTTTTTGTTTACCCCTCTAGTGTGAGAAAAATGATTTTTCCCTTCATTGCACCCTTTTTTTTAAGTTTGGGACTGAACCCAAATTTGACATCCACAAATTGGGTCGATAAAACCTTGTACTTTCCCCTTGAAAAATAACATAAAATCAACTATTGAAGCTCAAAGTTACGAATTTATCTTTATTTTGCAGATTTTTATCCTTTTTGAAAGACTTGCATTTAAAATTTTGAAGTGCTAAGAGAGACAAAATAGTCTTTTTACTTATATTATGGGTAAACTGAAACAAATTGATGGTTTAGGGAGGTAAACACCCCAAATTTAGACAGTCTTGAAACCAATGAAAAAACCTAATCAAGGGCTAAAACTGGAGGGAAAAAAAATGATGGTACAGAGGTGCAAAACCATAAACAAATTGATAGTTTAGTTTAGGGAGGTAAACCCCCCCAAAATTAGACGGTTTTGAAACCAATGAAAAACCTAATTAAGGGCTAAAATTGAAAAAAGAAACGATAGTACAGAGGTGCAAAACCATGTTACCCTAGTAGGATGGATAAATCTAGTACCACTGTTGTTATAGTTGTGAAACTGATTTTCTATTGTTTGATTCATTTACTTCAGGAATTGGGCCCAATCGAGATTCGACTTGCCGAAGGGAAACGTGAACGCTTTGGTAATTTGTTGATATGCAAATAATAGAATTCTTTTAGGAATTCTTCTGCATGCTTTTATATCTCAAAACACGGATTTCACTCCTGCACTGCATGCACAATTAGCATTGAACTTCTTTTGTACGCTATGTTTTTATTTACTATCAACTACTGTGCATGTGTGTTAATGAATCTCAAAGCCCTACCTCTCTGAAAACCTGAGTTTGCTGAAGTGATGTATGAAGCTTGTTTTGTGGAAGTAGGGCTATTATTCTTGATTGCTTAAGTTTGGAATGTATCATGAGACGAAACTTGACACTTCCACGGTGAATGTAATGGGTCATAACCATTATAAATTGTGTTGTTTACTTGTTTTATTCCGGCGAGTTTTTAGTTGCCATGATTATAACATTCCCTTTTATTTGAGATTATTATTATTGTATAGTTGTTGCTTTGTCACATGCTTGTCTGCTCACTTATACATCCTTTTTTTGTAGCAACTTGGCGGCACCATCAGGAAGGGGGTGGTGGTAATGGTAGCAAATTTATCTACATCTATTTTTTTCTTCGTTCTTTTTATGTGTATATCTTCACTATCATTTTGCTGATAGGGGGCATTGTGGATAAATTGTATGTTGGCAACGTGAACAGACAAGCTTCAAATAATGACATTGAAGAAGTATGTTTCATATTCATCTAGCATACAAGTTTCTGCTGGTATATGAGGTTGCATATGCATAATGTGTAGACATTCATAATCGAATCTTTTTTTTAAACGAGTAATTGGGGAAGTGCATTACTGTCAATCGAAAATTGCATAGTAGGGCCAAAGGCCCTGGGCTCCAGAATATTGTCCGGGTGTATCGTAACGGACCCAGCTTTCTTGGACCCGTAGAACTAGTCTACTTTTGATCGTAGACATAAACTGGGGACATCCTCTTACCGACATTTCAAATAAACGAAAAATGGTATTAGAAATCCAACTAGCAAAACAGCAGAATAATATCCAACTGAAACGATTCAAAACTAAAACTAAAATTGAATCAAAATGCACCAAACTAAAACAGGAAAAAAGAGTTGCTTCCTTGCTTCTCCTGGGACGGCAAAGCAACGTCGGGCTCAAGCCATGGTGGGTAGGCCCTGGATCCCAAATCCACTGACTGTATCGCTCTAAGATCTTCTCCAAACGGCTCGTGAGGGTGTTTGGTTAGTAAAACTTTACCAAAACTAAGCCTCGACAAATCGAAGCCATAAACTGTGGAGATCGATTTTGGAGTAGCCCTGGAGGCTCATTATAGTCTCTTAGACTCGGTATTACCTCGGTCGACGACGATGAGGTAAGTAGCCATCCGCCGCTCGCATGATTGAAGCGTAGATCCGGCAACGGTGGATGGACACGACAAAAACGGCGACGGCTGTGCTTGGGAGATGGAAGGTCGTAGTTGTTGTGCAGACGAAGACGACTGTTGAAAGAGAGGCTCGAGAGGAGGAAAAAGAGGGAGAGAGAGCTCCACCAGCAACCTCCATGGCTAATATCATGGAGGCCGCCGGCAACGGCTAGGGTTTGGGGGTGTGTGGGTTCTCGCAGAGTTAGAGAGATCAAAATGTGATGTTATTAAACAACTATATTTGTTTATTTGATAGAATCGAATCTTAATATTAGTGCAATAGTCAATCAGCTCGTTTCAAGCCCACGAACAACTGCGCTCTGAGTTTGTTCACAATAGCTAATGTCGATTTTTCTTTAGAAGATTTCTATAACTAATAATGGTTTAAATTGCAACTTCCCCTTCATGAATTTCATTACTGGATATTATTGGCTGATTGGTCATTTCCATAAACATGATAGGAGCTAATAATATAAATGTTATCTTCACAATAGGATCATCTATTCCATTAAGCTAATAAACGGATGAACAAGCATAGCATGTCAATGTATGTCATGGACAAAATATCACTGAATTTAAGGCATGTCTCACATGTGATGAAGATGCCACACTTTCCAAAATCAATTGGGTTTATTATCTTGATGTTTCCCTTAGTTTTTTCTGAGGTTATAAAATGTGTGTTATCTATCTGTGTCAGATATTTTCTCAGTTTGGCTTCGTTGAGGAAATCTTCATTGTGCGTGATGAGCAGAGGCAAAGTCGTGGTTTGTCTACTGATTTTAATAATATTTATTTTTATATTTGAATCAGCCTGTAAACAATGGATACCATGAGGGGTAATTCTTTCCTAGTTATACTTCACTACAATATGCATAGCAATCACATGTCCTCTTTGGTTTGTACACCGTGATCTGCCTCAAAGTAGAAGGAAAAGGTGAAAGCTTTAGGATGGGTGTATAATATCTAGTTTGTAGTCTCGCTGTGCCTACCTGCTGATACACATTTATTGGCTTGTCATCATTCCAAGATCTATGTCCACTATGCCTTGTCTTTGTAGTCTTACTAGCAGATTTTGATAATTTTCCTAAATTGCTAATAACTCACATTCTTCTTTTGATAGAGTTATTATTGTTTTGAAGGATGTGCATTTGTGAAATTTCCTCGTAGTGAAATGGCTTTAGCAGCAATCAAAGCATTAAATGGAACCTTTACGATGAGAGTAAATTTACTATTTCTTCTGAGTTCTAAATAATTCACTTTATTAGTGGAGATTGTTCTTTGATTATTTTTTCCTACTTCTTTTAGGGTTGTGATCATCCTCTGATCGTCCGCTTAGCGGAGCCTAAGAAACTTAGGACCGGAGAGCAGAGGTCTTGCATCCTCACTGCTTATCATTCCTATTGTATATTTGAGAACTCTGAAAAGATACTTCTATACTAACACAAATTTTAAAAAGCTAGTACATAATATGAAGAAGGGGCTATCCCTGGTTTCCTGTTAATATGTTATGAAAGTTATGTAGTTCTCTGGATAAGCATGTTTTTCTACTGATAATGCTCTCTCTCTCTCTCTCTCTCAGCAGAGGCAATTATCCAATTTCCGGCCCGAATCTTGGTCCCTTTTCTCAAAAACCGGGTTTTAGGTATATCTTGGTGCTGATACTCTGTTTCCCTTTATCTGCTCATTCATTTTATTCCTGTTTACCAGAGTTTCTGTTTGCCTTTTACATGTTCAGACCAGCTTCCAGTCACGGTGTACCCTTTGGGGGGCAGATCCTGCCTAATGCTGCTTATCCTGTACAACAGAACCACACAAGTCCGAATGTGCAAGCTGTTTCCCAAGTGCCAATTCAGGAAACTACAGTTCCTGTCTTCACACAACAAAATCCGCAGCTCTATCAATCTCCTGGACAAATGTCTCAGATGCCTTTACATCAGAGGCAAACTCAAGACACATGTCCTCGATCATCACAACAAACAGACTCTGAAACAAACAAGCAGTTACATATGAGATCATCCACTCAAACTTTAGAGCTGCGGCCTATTTTGCAACATACCAAGCAAGAGGTACTATAATGATCAATATTATTGGGTTGTGAAAGATATTTGATGTGCGGAGTAATCGTTAGGTTAAGCCATAGAATTGGGGCTTTAAACCTTAGAATCAAACAGGTTCTACTGAGTTTAGTTTTTCTTGTAAGTTTGAACTTCAAAATATGTTGCATATGACGACATACTATCAGCGAGCCACTAGTGTTTAGGTGTGCTTCCAGATGGGCAGTGCAGATTTTTGTCGTACATCACTATATACAAGTTCTTGCATGAAACCTTTGTTTCTGGTACTTTGGATGAACAAAGCTTCACCACTAGGATGTATGGATGTAATTAATTCCACGGTGTTATCCTGCACTCTTTTGTTCTTTTGACTCAATTGTGAAACTGATATGTTTCTGTGCAGTCTCCAGAAAATAGAAACGGCCATCACACTGTTGCGAGCCTTTTGCCTGCAAATCCTCAGACAGGAACTCTGCTTGAGTGCGATTGGAGTGAACACACCTGCCCCGATGGAGACAAGTATTATTATAACTGTGTAACACGTCAAAGCAGGGTATGTTTTTTTTCTTCTGCCCGATGCAGTAAATCTGTCTTTCTGCATAATATTTGTACTTTCAAAAAGTGTGATGTGGTCTCTAAAAATACATTGCAGTGGGATAAACCAGAGGAGTTTAGTTTGTTTGAGAAACAATTAAAGAATCAGCAACGGCTGTGTAATCCTAGCCAACCATTTCAGTCTCAGCAATCAGATCTTTCAACCCAAGAAGTTGTCCCAATACCACAGGTGCATATGATTTTAATCATGTTTATATCATAGCAATTAAACTTTAGAACTGCATAAAAAGGACAAAAGAAAGATGCTAACAATATAAAATTGTTGGTCTAATATAGCCTTTTGCTCTCTATATCCTTATTCATGTATGAGAAAATATATTATCAGTCAGCTAACTTTATAATGTTGAGTTCCACGAAATGCATCATATTTAAAACAGATGGACAAAATCCATTTATCTCAATGCATGGCAGTAGAACATTTATGTAGAGTCACACACTACATCTCATGTCATCTTTTGGTATGCCATTAACACTTTATGCATGCTACTTGCCATGTGGGGCCTCTCTAAATGTCTGTTTGTACATTGTATCTTGCAGGATCTTGATCATGTGAAATTGCAGTCAGAATCAAGTCCAGTCATTGGTTCAATCTGTGTTCAGTAGTCACCAGGTATTTTATCTGTTGATTTACTTCTGAATAAGTACAAATTAAAGCATGCTTGCAACTGTTGCAGAGGATACATGTAATTGCATGTAGTAGTTGAAGTTGATCCAAATCTTCATGATTGTGGCTTACTATATGTACCAATAAAGCTATAACAGTTGATACTCGCTAGTTCCTGCACAGCATTTTTTCACCATGCACTTACGCACTCGGTGCAACAAAAAAACTATAAGCATCGATTTAGATATTGGGTATTCCTAATGAATGCACTCGTTAAGACTTAGTTGTTTGTGTGTATTGGACAGGTTTCCTACTCTAGTAAATATATCTTTCTGCTATCTGATTACAAACAACATTTCTATCCTTTAAATCTCAATTTTCGTAGGAAAGAAAAAAGTAAAGTAATTTGAGTAAGAATGAATGAAAATGTGTTAACTAGTGTACTTGTAGACCCTATCCTGCTGGTTAGTGGTCCCCTGTTTCTCCATTAGATCCTGAAAAAGAAACTTACCTTGATGGCTGTTGGGTAGTTATGGATGAAGAATCTGGGACAGGAGTCTCTAATCATCACTCTTAAGTGTTCTGTCTATACTTGCAGGTACTTGTAGTCTTGTGGCAGTACAAGTCATCAATGAAGGTCAGACAAGCAATATCTGGTAGTATTATCCACAAGGACACCCAACCTTCTGAACTGAGTTTTGCATGTCTGACTGTGAGTTGGATAAGAACTTTAGGACAATGAGTTAATGTCACATCTTTATATATGTCAGTGTAAGTTATATGACCAACTATGGTGCTGAAAGATTCATCTTTATACATGAATGATCATGTTACATATGGTATGTGTAAAAAGAAAAGGGAACAGAAAGTGCCATTTTTACGGGCAATGGGAACATGTTGAGATTATTACATGTCATTATGAGTAACAACAACTTGGTACATTGTTATGCTAAACTGTGTTTGGTTCCTGGTGGTACATGACAATCTCCCAAATGTACCATTCAATGAATCAAAACCTTGGGAACTGGTCAATTTTGGGAGACAATGAATCCGAGAAAGAGGAAGATGCATTAAATTCAAAGGGTTAAAGTGGGAGAATAGTAGTTGGAGTTTGCTTTTTCCTCTGCATTGATTGTTTACCTTAAACCCCAAGTCTCTCGAATGCTGCCACTTTCACAATTGTCCTTAAATGCATTTTTGTCCATTTCTAAACCCAGAAACTGGAAAGCTCCTTGTCCAAGAAATCAATCAACATTCCTTGGACAAGAAAAACAAAGAGAAAAGGACAAACTTAGAAGCCAGAGGAATTTTAAGGATTTCCTTCTCTATGCTCTACTGTTTGTGTACAGTACAGTAGCAGTATATACTTACATTATATATATAAGATAAATCCGTCTCTACAATCATAGAAATACACATAATAATACAATTTACATAAATACCCAAGACTCACCTTGATATATATGTATATATAATTAATAAAACAACCATTACTAAGAAACTAACAGAGTCTGAAAATCGGATCGAACCATGTTACAGAGTCAGACTAGAGACACAATCATATCATCAGGATTTTGTGCGGGTAAAAGAAGACTGGACTTTCTCTCATTTCCCAAGTCAGTAAAGACCCAAAACAAATAAATAAATAATGCACCATTAATTTACTCGTCCTTGAGCATATGAGAGGGGACAAGGTCTTGAAGAAGGCCATAATCAGAAAGCAGCGCGGTGGCCGAAGCTCCGGCCGCCTGGTTGCAGAGGCGCCTCTCCTGAATGAAGCTGAGATTCGCCGGTGACCCGAAATTCAAAGGTGACATCATGTTGCCGCCGACGGAGCAGCCGTGCTGCTGCTGCTGTTGGTGAAAATGGTACTGATGGTTTTGGGTCTGCAATGTCGGGGGCAGAGCAAAGCCGGCGGCGGAGTAGGGCGGAGGAGGAGCTCCGACGGGTAGGGGACGAGCCATGACGGGGCTGGGATGGGTGTGTTGACCTTCGTAAGTAGTCACAACGATGGATGGGTCGTTGAAAGATCTCTCCACTCTCTTTTTCACACTACAAGCGGCGCTGGTGCAACGGTAGTAACTCCTGTAGTAATTACATTAATTAACCAAGAAATTGTAATTAAGTGGCGCTAATTAGATAGAGATCAGAGGACCGGAGTTAATGTTTGTTACCTCGGAAAGGGGCTGTTTTTGACCGCTTTTTGGCCGTACTTTCTCCACCGGTACCCATCTTCTAAGTGATCCACCTCGCTCTTCGTCATGAACGCAAATCGTGCTTCTCTCTGTTTCTTCTGATTCGTCTTCTTCGGTTTCAACCTACCAAAACAAATCGGATCATATAACTATATATTCTGATTACATTATTAAGCGGGTTTTAAGGAAATGAGCTGAAACACTAGAAATCGAATCAAAGATCCAAACTTTTTACATAAGATAGTATCAGAAAGTCCTGAAATCAAATGGGTTTTGTGCGACAATTAAAAAAGTGGTGTTTGTGCTCACAATTTGCTAGTCTTGTCCTCGTCGTGTTCTTCATCGTCGTGGTGATCAGTTGTCTTAGTGGCGGGCTCGTCGTTGACCGCCTCGCTTGACGCCGACGAGACGGACGAGGAGTTGGGTGTGGCCGGCTGATTCACCACCTCCGGCGTACGCGGAGCGGCCGTGGCCGCTAAACACGGCGTAGCCGTCGGGAGCTGTACATTATTATTGTTGTCGTCGTCAAACAAGATGGATGCAGGACTGAAATCCTGCATACCCAGCAACTCCATGAACCCTAACGATGACGTGTTTTCACCGCCGAAGCCGGACATGGCTAGAAACGGATAAGGGTGGTCGGAAAACGATAAAGTTTCCATTTTTACCCCTTCTTTGGCCTCCATGTCTCTGTATGAGCTCAGTCAAAGGAAAGAAATAAAAATTGTGTAATAAATCACCGATATTTCATGAAAGTTGGATAAGGAAAGAGTGGGAGTGAGGTCGATTGCGTTAAGATTGTTGTGTTGTTGAGGATTTGAGAGAGAGAGCGAGTGGTGGCTGAGTCGATGCGGTATAAACAATAATGGTAGGTGAGTCTGTGAATCGGGATTCCTGAAGAGAGTTCTGGGTTGAGAAGCAAAGAAAAAGGAGAGAGAATCAGAGAAATGAGGTCGGATTGGCACTTGGCAATATTAATTAATTAAATAAATGAATTTGAGGTTGGATTATGACTGGCGATTGCAGGTCGGGTTTTGTACGGACCCGAAGGTGACCGGTGATTTCAAATTCGAAACTCGCTGACTGTCCCGACAGTCCACGCATTCATACGTACTGTTACTACTATAACAGGTTTCTTTGACCGATCCTAAAACGAACACTGATTCGGGTGTGAACGCGGCTCCCAGACACGTGCGCTCTATACGGCGCTGATTCGGACACCCCTCCTCGCTCTCCCACTCACACGCTCCTTTTCTTCCCCTTGCCTCGATCTGTCGGGAACAACCACAAGACTACTTGAAATTACGAAAATATTTAGAATAATTTTTTAAGGAAATGATCATTTTTGGACTTTGTATCACTATTGAATACATATAGATGGTCATTCATGATTTACAATCGTTGATCGCACAAAAATAACAATAAATATTACTCTAGATAAACTAGATCATAATATTATCGACTCCTAATCAAAACCTACAACGCATCAAAATGCGTCCAGATTGTGTAACTATATCGTACACGCCAAAAGTGCAACAAAGTGCACACCATAACACAAAACGGGTACACCAAAGTACAATTGGTCCACACAACGTAGAATCGATGCACACCAATTCGCAACAAAGTGTAGTTATTTGACCCGAAAAGGCTACAACCAACCAAAACCTAACAGAAAAAGAACATAGAAAAACAAACTAGAAACGTGACCATGTCTCTTGGGATCCAACCATGCCAACCATCTCGATATTCCTCCATCTGGCTTGGATCACTGGTATCCGAATAAACAACGCTGGAGAATCTAAGACCCACACATAACACTTCGATTCTCCTTCCACAACTCCCCCTTCCACACTCAGAGTATAAATCTGAGGCTCTCTGGCCTAAACTTTGAAATACGGCGCAGCGAAGAGATTGAAGGAGCCGAAACTAAAGGAAGAGAAAAAGGGCATGTGACGAACGAACGAAAAACCAAGTAGTCATGGCCAACGAAATAGAACTACTCAGAAAATGGAGAAAGCGTAAAAGTTGTCATCCGCCGATAACAATCGAGGCGGAGCCTCGACCGTCACCGGCAGGGGCAAGAGATCAAAAAACGAGTAGAGGGGCTGCTAGGGTTTTTTTCTGCATAGGGAGAGAGGCGGAAGATCAAATAAAGTTGTATATATTGTTTAGAATAGATTCAAATACGGTAGAAATCGTAGGTTGGAATGTATATGCCACCTCACGATTATGAGAGTATATGTCATCTTTCAGTCTGACTGAGGCTGAAAGGAAGAGATATGAAAAAAAAATTATCTCTACTCTTTCAATCTAAATGAAACAAAATTATTTTTAGTCTAGCACGTTGAAAGGTGGGGCTGATACAAAAAAAAAGAGTAATAAAAAGTGATGCCAAATAGTTTCAGTCGGCTAAAACATGCGGCGGTAGCCTTTTCGCCGGCGTTTTCAACGTATCAGTCAGCGTTTCCTTTCAACCACCGAATACATGTGCTCTTGGCATTGGATTTACAATTTTTTACACAAGGGGTGTTATATTGTTTTTCATACCGATAAGTCTTATTTTTTTCTTTATACTTACCGATTTTTTAATCACAATTGTTGTTGTTTGACGGTTGTTTTTTCCCGATCTGCGAAGCTTTATAGGTGTTCTAAAATATTAAATTAGGATATAGGAGGAGCTTGTATATCAAACTAAACATACAACCAAGGAAAGGATTAAATTAAACATTCAACCCAACTCAAAAATAGACTACAAACACCCCAATACCACATTAATTGATTGATAATACAAAAAATCAAACCAAACTATACATAAACAAGATGATACTAGTAAGGCAACGAGATAATACACACATCAACCGTTCAGGTCGACTGACACATTGACAATACACCAAAGGATAAGAACAACGTCATTCAACAATATCGAGAAAGAATGTTCCAGACACCGACGTTTTTTGCAAACCTGAAAGGTGGTGACAAGTCCTCATTTAGAATAGGAAATGGATTTTATTATCATTGGGAATATGCCCAATTCGATATTGACTACTTCTTTCTAGTACTTTAGAACAATTTTATTTTAGAAACAGATTCTAAGGCATAAATAATTGTAACAGTCATATTATACTCTAGGTCCCTTATGGTGATGACCCCAGTTCTCATGGTCATGATAAGATATCGACTTGATATTATCTAGTATGATTAAACATATAGATATCTCGACTACAAAGAAAACATAAAACAAACCATACACGATAGAACTTGAGTAACACTAAGTTGTCTTGGGTTGTACGTCGACCCCATTCTGAGATCCAATATCTGACGGAGTATGACATCTAGCATCCCAAGTATGACACCACGTACTGATAGACGAGACAGTCATGTTAGGCTGGCCTGGTAATGCATAAGATGACTCTCTCCTTGCCATTCTGCATCTGTTGCGGGGGCTCAATCGTCTTGGTGAGGCTGCTTAGCAGTTCTTTCCTGTACTTGCATCCTCCTACCCATATTGACTTCGCATGCTCATTATTCCACTAGACATCGTCGCACACGAGTTCAGTTGAAAAAGAGGAGGGGACGACAAAGAGGGGGAGGAGATAATATCCTTGCGTTGTCGTAGATGCCACACTAAACACAATTATGGCCTTGGGTCATCTAAAAAGTCAAGCTAGAGGCGGTTGTATAACCCTATATCTATGAGGTTTGGAAGTGGATTATTTAGAAAGATAAATAAGCCCAATGGAAAAAATGGATAAGGTATATGAAGTTAAGATATAATAAGAGGCCCATTAAATTAAATGGCATATATATATTTTGAAGATTAAGGGGTCTGGACCTGTGTGAGCTAAGAAACTGTGCTCGGATACCATATTAAAAGATTAACTCAACTAAAAAGAAAACCCTCAAGCTAGTAGTTGAAGGTTCAACTACAATTTTGTACTCTAACTCGAGCCCATTGGGAAGACAGATAAAGGCTTGGGCATATTAGGGGCAATTGAGATAAATAATGATATATTTTGAAAAGAGCGAGATTTAAGCCCGTGTACGTGAGGAATCTGACTATGATACCATATTATAGGGGCCCACTCTTCTAAAAGGTAAAGCTACTAATTAAAGGTTAAATTAAAATTTTATAGTCTAACACAAACAAATGATATCATCAACGTCTTTTCTGTAGATCTCAAACCAGACCATCGTCGAATCTCAATCACAACCAAACTTGTTGTTTTCCTCTCGTGCCCCACGTATTTCATGAACATAAAATTGTCCCTATGTTGTCCATGGTATGAGAACAATCTATGCATAAGAGATCCACTTTTAATGGTTTCTCCTTTGGGTTTGTGTATCTCATCCGACCACCTCGGGCGAGGTAGTGATTCCTAAGTTTTGATTGGAATTTCAGGATTATGTTGTTGGCGGTTTAAACTTATGAAAAAGATGAACAATAAGGCAATGAGGACAAACGGGCTCTGAGATTTTGTGACCTGGGGCCAATCACCCATGTCCTCCGACTAACAATTATGATCCAATTACGAGCCAAATTGAAACTCATCCTCAAAATAAATTTTGCGAGTCTCCAATGCCAATGGTAAGATTTCAGTGTCGACGAAATCGATCGTCAAAGAAAACATCGGAGAGAGAAAGAAAAGGAAGATGTCGATTTTCATTTTTACTTATTTTATTTCTCTACATTTAATCTTATAAACCAAGAACATGTAGAATGGCGCCGGCAGAAACAAGTGCACTCACACCTATACTAAGTGTAGTTATTGTCCCAGACAAAGTCGAACTCAAAATCTTTTACATAGAGACTCGAGCCTTAACTGTAAATTAAAAGTGATTTGACAAAATAAAGTTATAATACAAAACAAATGTTTATCATTAGAGAAATATGCTCATCTCACAAAGAGAAAATAGGTCATATGAAAGAATCAAACTATAAGTGAATCTAAACAAATCCAACACAAAGCAATAACCATTCAAAAACAAACAAATGCGAAAACTATTGCAAGACAATGAAAACAGCTCAAGACTGTCTCACTTTTTACCCTCAACTGTTAGATCGAATAGAGCTCCTATAACTCACAATCTGATACTTGTTCCATCCAACAAAGTCACTTTAATACTTGTGAGCACATGCTCAACTCGAGGAGACACCCCTCTAAAAACCATGTCGTTCTTTACCAACTACCCCTCCAAAAAATGAGTGCACACACAGGAATCTAGACCTTCCTCAACCATGTCCAAACCATAGCAGGCAAACTCACCAACATCGACTGCACATTCATAAAAGTAACCCAAATCAACCCCCACCAAGCCAAAACACCTGATCAAACCAATCAAGCAAAACGGCACCGAACGAAGACATACTTACATTCTTCAAACTACAAACCACAAAAGGGACACCAACACTTTTCCATCCCAGTCTCCAAAACGGTAAAATTCGTAATTGCGTTATGACAGCACAATCAGACAAAAACCGCTACCTTCGGAGGAGTACCCGGGACCCATAGAACCTTCCTCCACGGCCTCGCCTCCTTCGAAACCCCTAAAGCCTTAAAACATCTTCCCACATAAAAACCCGCGTCGCATTCCATCCAAACGTAGGAATTCAATGCAGTTTTTAACCGAACTTCCTTGCCCCTCGATTGTCTCGAGAAACTCAACTCCCATCCGGACACATCCCAAAAAATAGACACATTACCATTTTAATGATCCCAATTATCATAGAATTATGTTTGTAAATATATAATCACGAATTTAATCATCCTTTGTAGAGGAGGGATACATAGTTAAACACTAAATATATATTGAGGGGTCTACTTTAAAATACGTCACCATGCAAATGAAACAATAAACACCACTGGTATTCAGAAACAGTTAAGTGAGTGTTGAATATGAAGTTTAAAGGTGTGGAAGAGGTTTAAGAATGTTGCATGCCTACTATTAGTATAGTCGGTGATGGCGGTTCGCTTCTTTTTCCTTTTTCTCAAAACGGAGATCCCAACAATTCCAAAAGCCACACAAAAACATATCGATCGTTTCCCTTTTGCTTTTATTCTTTTCCATCTATTCCTGCATTTATACTACGTTAATCGTGTGGGAAAAGTTATCACACGCTTGCTCAGTTCAAAAACAAATCCAATATTATAACAGTAATTAATTATTAATGTGTTAATAGAAGACTCGGTCAGCAAAATCGGACCCAAAGATTCAGTAGAATTAAAATACGTTTACGTCCATATCATTTACAGTAAATGCGTGGACCGTTATCGGTAGAGTCTATAATAGAGGTGGCTCCTTCTCGTGAAACCAACTCAAGCCCGAGCCACGATTCACGGCCCCGGTCTCCATCCTTCGTTGTCTCCGACATCCACGCATCACCGTTCCTCCCCATCTACATCTCCCCGTATCACACGTGTACCGATCCCACGGCCCCACTTCCTCACCCACTCCCACCCACGTGTCCCATCCCACGGCTGTCCTCCCTCCGTCTACCTACTTACACCACAGCAGATCCACCACGTGTCCGTTCTCTCCAACCAAACAGACAGCTCACTACAACACCTCATTTAATTAACCTCATTCTTAATTATCACTGGTTACCTAAATGTTACGTGTTTAATTTCTAAAATATTTTGTTTATTTAAATAGATTTTTTAATAAATAATTATATATCATACATTATCAGTATATTGTATTGAATAATATAAAAAATTATATTGCCCATAGTTAATTCTATCTTCGGCTCCATGCATATGCTATTCCTTTATTTTGTAGTTGGAGTCTATTGCAATCTTAATCAGGCCTATCCTAAATCCTAACTCTAAGCCTAAGTCCCTCAAAGTAAAAACAAATACATTAACTGATAAGACTGTGTTTAGCCACCGAATCCGATAGCATCTCTACCCATTATATTATTTTAATCCTTTATTTATTTCTTTACTGTGATTGGATATTGATTAAGGATTGGATGTTACTGGAAAGCACTAATCGGAGATAATTTACAAGTTACGCGGTTTTGGAATATTCCGAGGTTTGTTTTAGGTGGTATTATATGCAACATCTCCTGCATGTTTCTTATTTTATAGCCCACCGTCTACGTTATCGGAATCAAACTTGATTTATTTTCATATTAAATTGATAATTGTGTGTGTGAAAAATAATTGGACTGTTTGACCAATATTGCGTCTTGGGTACGTTTAGTTTTGGGGAGCTCAAAAAGAGACAACAAATAGATAAAATAAAAGAAAAAGGTAATTTGTTTTGTTGTGAAAAGTCACCATCTTCCTCGATTACGAGACGAGTCATGTTTTGGTTTCGGGCCCAAACCCCCAGACAGACTTGACTACAATCCCAAGTCAACGCCAGCCCGTATTGGATACTGAAGAATCCTATACAATAATTTCGAACTTATCTCATATTTGCTACTTACAATAACATCCTGCTCTCTAGTTTGTGATTGAGTACGTATGATATCTGAAGATAAATTGGTTAAAAATTCTTTTTATTTTTGAAAAATGGTGAAAATTCATTTTAATCATACATATTTAAGATCTAATACTATTATTTTTTTGATAATAGATACTATATTAATAGAGATCAAGAAATACAATATGTGTTATTACAACATGACCAAATACTCTCCAAATTTCAGAAATTCTCTCCTTTATATAGCATTTTGCAAGCTCATGAGTAACTTTGTTGGTTAATCTGAAAATCCAACTCAAATTGCAAGAGTGAAACCAATTCATATCCCATAAAATTTCCTGAACCACATTACTGTGTAAACCGAAAAATTCATGATTCCGACAAACTCGTACTGAATATGATGAGTCCATCTCAATCTCACTAATTTGAAGATTAAGTTGTCGACAAAGGTAAACCCCTCTTTTCAGGGCCAATAATTCAGCTATATCTGGTAGAAATGGACCCTCCAAAAAAACAACGCAACCAGCCACCACTTCACATTCCTGATCACCACACTGATACCCATACCATAGGCCCTGACGCTAGCATCCACATTCATCTTTAGGAGCCCAACAGAAGGAGGACACCAGCGATTTTGAAGATGAGGAGGATTCAAATTTGTGATCAAGTTTCGAGATAAACAATTATTGAGCTTATATGAATCAATCCATTCCATACTCTGAATGGCTACAGAAGAAGCAGAGTGAACTAGCCCTCCATAGATCACCTTATTTCGTTCCCACCATATGTTATAGCAAACACTCAACCAAGCAACAAAATTCAATTATGAAAGTATCTCATCTGCACCTTGAATCATCATCTGGCCATCCATAGGTTTATAGGTTGAGTCGTGGATAGCCAAAGGACTATGATGCCATATATCATTTACTATTCAGCATTTGAAAAAGACATGGATCAGGATTCCACTGGAAAATCACATACTCTGCAATTCCCTCTCACTTTAAGGCCATGGCTTTTAAGGTTTAAAGTCGTGGGAATTAAGTCACCCCATAATCTCCAACCGAACACTTTGAGTTTAGATGGAGCAGTCAATTTCAAGTACCATGTCCACCAGCTACTAGAAGATGAGGATGAGGAGTGAACAAACTTGTCATCTAAAGATGTTGCCAACCTGTAACCTGATTTGACCGAGTAAGTGCTCTTCTTATCCGGGTACCAAATCCATTTTCCCGCTCCCGGAATCCTTGGTCTCATGATTCCACGAACATGCCAGTAATCCACGGGCCATAAAACATCTTCCATAATAGAAAAATCTCATCCTCCATCTGATGTTAAGAAATCAACCACAGTCAACGAACTTCGTGGGGAAAACAGGTGTTGTAATTGGTAAAAAAAGAGTATGTGGCAACCAAGGGTCCATAAATACCCGAACATCTTGACCGTGGATGGGCTTGAGCAAAGCGCCACCCCGTATCATATCCCGACTCCATAAAAGACTTCTCCAAAACTCAGATGGAGAATTGCCTGCTGTAGCACTCCACATAGTAGAGTCTTTACAATAATATCAAGAATCACCCTCGACATGAGACTCTGAGGGACGGTGAGAACTCTCCAAAATTGCTAACCAACCAACGCTTTGTTGAAACTGTTCATGTCCTTAAATCCTAACCCACCATTAACCTTTGCAGTACAAATAGACTTCCAAGCTTTCTAGTGTAGCTCCTCCTCTCAGCATCACCTCCCCATAAAAATTTCGACGCTAACATATTTAAGGACTGAATGACCGAGACAGGTAGCTTAAAAATACACATTGCAAATGTTGGTATTGCTTGTATGACAACCTCAATGAGGACTTCTCTATCACCCTTGGAGAAGCATTTGTGTTTCCAAAGTTGTATCTTCTTTCGCACTTTGTCCACAACCCCTTTAAAAACTTCGGCTTTTTTTCTTCCAATCACAGAGGGAGACCCAGATACATTCCATGACCTCCATCTTATCTTATATTAAGGAAATTGAGAAGATAGGTTCGAAGGCCAGTGTTTGCACCCGGGGAGAACATTACACTGGTCTTTGAGAAATTCACATGTTGTCCGCTTGCAGCTTCATAGATATTTAGAATAGATCTTAGCTCATGTTACATATCACCTAAAAATCATTCAAAATACACATCAATTTTATCATTTCTCACACAAGCAAGAACATAGTAATAGAATAGTATCATGTGCACAAGTGTTCATTTATTTCTTGACCAATTCACTAATTTAATTATTTCCGATTCTTTTGAATTTCAATTAATTTCAAATTTGCACCAATATTTTAAGAACTATCTATCAAGTAGCATATTGACTATATTTTGAGCCACATTTTTTTTATATCAGAGTGATAAAAATAGTGTTTAATGTTGATAATTCTTCACTAATAAATGTTTCATATCGGGGTGATAAAACTAGTGTTAAATGTTGATAAGAACATGTACAAAGATGATAAATGAAGTGATAAAAATCATGTTCAATTTTGATAATAATTGTGATAAACTAGAGTTTAGTATTGATAAAAGTAGTGTTTAGTTTTATTGGTAGAGTTGTTGACCGATGCTCGACATAGACGTTCTTTCTCCGCAACGCTCCATTTGGACCTCGGTTGGGTGATATTTAGAGTTTTTGATTACTCGATGAGTTGGGTGGGTTGAGAAATATAACTAGGTTCAGACATATCGATGAGATAATTAAAGTTGAATTTCATCTCATATGAAACCCCGACAGGGACCCGACCTGCCCTACCCGAAAAAATCGGGCCAAACCCGACCCATTGTACAAACGGGCCAGGTATAGGTTAGTTTGATATGGCTTTTAACCGGGCTCGAACCAAGATCGGGATTGGTACTGCCCATCCCGGACCCGGCCAGATAAGTTATTAAATAAAAAAAAAGTAAATTTATTTGTTAATTTTTACGTTTTTACGTAAGGTTGGACAGGACTATCTTCAAGTCATATGAAGTAGGGCAAAGAAGGGGTTTTCTAGATTAGAATTTGATCAATATTTAAAGGAGGCGCTCATGCCAAGAAGCGCTGATTTTGACATTCTGGTTTGGTGGAAAACTCATGAGTTAGTGGCCTACTTTGCAAAAAAAAAAATAGCTAAAGAAGTTCTAACTATTCCGATTTCAATTGTAGGTTCTGAATTTGTATTTAGTTCTGGAGGTAGAAAGGTCACCCCACAACGTAATAGGCTACATTCAGAGACTTTAGAGGTACTTATGTGTTCTCAAAGTTGGTTATGGAAGGATGATGTACGAGGTAAATCAAATATTTTATGTAATCTACCTAATTTAAATTACTATTTATAGCTAATTTGTCACTAATATTTATTTAATTCTCTAGTGTGTTTTCAAAGACATGTCCTAAAGAGAATGATGCATATTGTCAACTCTTTGATTATAATGAAGATGATGAGGTATATTATAAACATTTTAATGACATGAAAGTTAATTTATTGTTAAAATTATTTTTATATCTTGATATTTCTTGTTTTGATTCAAGAAAATACGACTGGAAATGAGAAGAAGAGGAGACTTGATTAATTTTATATGGATAATTAGATTTGATTTTGGTTTATTAGTCATCAGAATAAAAAAAAATTAGAAGTGATTAGTTTTAGTTTGATGTTACTTGTTTTACTTGTCCGAGATTATGAGATTATATGTTTCGTATAAATATATGAAAATTTTACGCATCATATATACATGATTTGTCAGTATAAATTGAGTAGTGAAATAAAATTATGGTGTCTTGTAAGGATGGCAACCATACCCGGACCCGACGAGGACCCGACCTACTAGACCCGAAAAAATCGGGCGAGACCCGACCCATTATACAAATGGGCCGGGTACGGGTTAGTTTGATCGGGCTTTTAACTAGGCTCGGGCCGGGCTTGGGATTGGTACTACCCGGCCCAGACCCGGCCCGATAGGTTACTAAATAATATAAAAAACCCAAATTTATTTGTTAATTTTTACGTTTCTATCATATATACACATTGATTACTCATGCAATTTTAATCACACTTAGAATTACTCATGAAAAAACTAAACCAAGCATAAAACGATGAATGTGCACATAATAGCCTCTTAGACTACCTCCCACTCAATTAGTTTTGGTTTGAAGTTATCTGTTTTACTTGTCCGAGATGATGAGATTATTTTTACGCATCATTTATACATGAATTTTCAATATAAATTGAGTAGTGAAATAAAATTATGGTGTCCTAAAAAAATACAACTCTTATATTGGACGGGTAGGGTAATACCCGACCCGATCGGGTCACTATCGGGTCTCGGGTGGGCTTGGGCCACATGTAGGGAAATCGGGCTGGGTACGGGTATCACAAAACCCGTCCCATTTCCATCCTTAGTGTCTTGGAAGGAAAAAAAATACAGCTCTTAAATTGGGCGGGTAGGGTAATACCTGGCCCGGTCGGGCCACAAGCGTGTTGGGCAGCAAGCGGGCCACAAGCGTGTTGGGCAGCAAGCGGACCACTATCGAGTCTCGGGCGGGCTCGACCCACAGGTAGGAAAATCGGGCCGGGTACAGGTATCACAAATATGCAATGGAAAATTCTAACGAGAAAATATAACGAAAAATCATAAATTGAAAGATAAAAGTTCATTACTTTGCGGAAAAGAAACAACAAAAATTCAAATTAAGAAATGAAATAGAGAAATTGAGATACGAAATTGAAAAAACAGACAGAACTAATAGGAGAAACACCACAAGGGTATCGTAATGGATCACAAGATGTTGATGATTCATGTTCAAAGTGACATTGGCCATCTCATCCTCTAACATCTCAAAATACAACTAGAGGTTGAGGATAAGTTTGAGCTTTAATTCGAGTGCATTGCAGACTACTTGTTGGGTCTCCATAAAACTTATTGCAATCTACTTTGCCCCCGACGCTTTACATTTACCTTTGAGCCCTGCAGCTTTATTAGCCTTCTGACCAATAGGCTGGTAATCAGAAGCAAAGCTCATCCCCGTGGTGCACTCACTATCGTCCCCAAGTGTGTCTTCCCCACTTTACTTGCTTGATTCGCTTGAAGGATGTGAAGGTGACGTTGGTTCGAAGGGTTCTTCATTTTCCACTGCTTTAAGGACTCCAAAATGTCAAGCCGTCCATTTTTTTTTCATTTCGGATAAGTTTTCACCAATGCTTCCAAACGAAGTCGTAGCCTTTTGTAGTCCTGTATAATTCCTCGGCCAACTGCATAATTTGGTCATCAGATCGGCCATTTAGGTGATCTTTGACGGTGCGTTAGTAGTGCCCTTGGAACTTCATCACTCGCAGGTTGACATTATTCCAATGGTCCTTACAATTCTTACCGGACCGCAACGGATCACTTGGTCCCGGCAATGCAGCAACTCCACCCCCCGATGTCATCCTCTTATTATTGATGCATATTGAATCGTACGAATTTACCATCCATGCACAAACAAGATGGATATCCTCCTCGACGCTCCATTTCGTGTGTGTCTTTTTCGTTGTCATCTGGCTCGATTGGTTTGTAGGTGATATCGAACTTTGGGTAGTATAGATACTCGAAAACACCTCCACGACGTCATTACCGAGTGGACTTTCTTGAGTTGTCGGGACTGACTCTTAGCTCTAGGGGAAATATTGTTGTGTTTCTAGGACATAATCTTGGATTTTGCACAAGAAAGGATCCATTGCCGAACTAAAAACTGAAGATTGATAAAGATGAGAGTAGTAGATTAGAGAATTGAAGAGGATTTTTTTTATTGAAATAGGAAAAAAAATTGTTGCCGTTGACACAGCCACGTGGCTTTACCGAAATGGTTGCCAACGGCCAACACTGCTCCCGAGGCAGTCAGCGTTGACTAGCAACGGGCACATGCATTGACTAATACTATTGTCGATAACCTAACCGACCACGTTATCAATCAATGCATTTACGCTAATCATCAGTCGTCGAATCTATTCTTTTCATCAACATTTCTATCTGTCAGCTACCAACCACTGATGGAAGATGCTCTTATAACAACGATTTACGGAGTACACCTGCATTTTCTTTTGAAAACTTGTTTTACTTATCTTTAATGTCTTCTATTATTGTATACATAAAGACGGAATTATGATGGTTGTGTTTATCAAAAAAGATACGGTGGCTGAGATGTAAAATTGTATATATATTTCCAGTTATGTCAGCCTTATTTTGTAATTCCCCGATGAATCATTTTATTTTTCAATTAAAAATAAAAACATCGTGGTTCTGAAATTTAAATTGTTATAAACCGATAATCCAAACCGTTATATCAATACGTCTGATAGCATAAAAATTTTCTAGAGAGAGAAGCTCTTGCCTCTCTCTAGAAACGTCTCCGTTCTCTCTGCTTCAACCCCCTTCCTCCTCTCATCTCCGGCGGTGGCTGCGGTGGCTTCGGCTGCCATGGACACCGCTGGTTCTCTCCTTCTCTTTTCCTTCCACCCCTTTTCCTCTCCTCTCGTTTTCTTTTCCTCCCTCTCCATCGCCGATCTGTTTCCTTCTCAGATCTAGCCTCCTGGACGTGGGCGAGGGGTAGATATAGCGTTCTCAGGCTGGTTTCTTCTCCTTCTCGTGGTCCTCGAGAGGTTTGGTGAGGTTTGAGGTCGCTGGTCGTGCTTCCCGTCGCAGGCTCGTGGTGGTTCTGACTGCTCCTGTTGCTTGTGGGTTCGCTTCGGTCTGTGTTCTTGAGAGGCTCTTCTCGTAGATCTGGGCTCTCCTTGTCAGATCTACGACTTTCGCCTTTTCTCCGCCGTCTTGGTCCGCCGCTCATCAGATCCAGCCACCCTTGGTTGCTCCTTAGGTTTCCCCGGCCTGTAGGAGCTTCCCAATGTCAGATCCGTGGCTCCCCTCTCTCGGCTCTGGCTTGGAGAAATCCTGGTTCTCTTCCAGCGTTCTCGGTGTTGGCCGGAGCGTTTTGAGGACCCGCCATGAGTTCGAAGTCTTCTGAAGCTACTGTCGCGTGAGGTTCACTTCTCTCCTTCACTTGCACCATGTCGGAGTGGCAAGGGTTCGGGTCACTCTGCTCAGGGACTCTCCGGCGAAAGTTGAGATGTGTGAGGCCTGAGGAAGCAGCTCAGTTCGTTGTTAGGTGGGGCTGTCTGTTCTATGACTGGTTGATGTGGTATGCTTCTTTCCCCTGCTCGATTTATCATCGGTTTCTTCCCCTTCTCCCTCATCTTCTTATTATAAAGGAAAAACTGGTGTTTTTGGCCACCTTGGTGGACCGACCTCGTCGAATCTCGGTGGTTGTCACCGGCGAGGACATCGGGCTTTTTCCCTCTGTTTTCTCCTTTTTAATATAGATGTTTCGACTTGACTCTCGGCCTGGCGTATTGGCGTCGGCAAAACCTCGCAATCTCCCAAGGTTGCTGGTTTGAGATCAAGGGGTTGTTGTAAATCCGGTTTTGATTTGTGTAGGGGGATCAAGGTTGTTGGAGTCTTAGGTCCTTCAGCGCTTAATGTTATAAATCTTGTCTCTAGGGCTGTTTTCAAATTAGGGCTTCATGTTAGTCATTTCTGTTTCTGGTTGTAAGGTACCTCTCATCTGGTTCATGGTACTTCCCGAAGATGAAGGTTGTGACCTTCTAGGATTGGGGGTTTCAGTTCATTTTCCCCTGTTGTTTCGTGGTGTGGTGTTCTTTTTTGTGCTTTGATCTGTAGTGAAAGATCGGCCTTGTAATCCTCTATTCCCTCGTTGGAGGTTTCAATTTAAATTTGTCTTGCTGATAAAAAAAATAAACCGATAATCCAAAAAAAAATTAATAAACCTTTTTATGCATGTACGGTTTAGAATCAAAGAAACCATTTACAGATAAATTATTCGATAAGTGCATAGATACTTAGATAGTAAATTGCTATACAGATGAACAATGTTGTTAGTATATTTATATCTTAATAAAAAAATGAATCAGATGGCATAGACAAACGAAAATGTAATTTGGTCTAAAAACACGCTTCTCCAAAATAAAATAAAAAAATCTCTCTCGCAAATCAAGACGGTTCTTTCCCGAGGAAGCTCTATTTTTTATGGAGTTACCTATCTTTGTTGTCGCCATGATCGTCGTTAGTCTCATCGTCGGTTCTGTCCCATCGTAGTCAGCTTTGGTGTAGTCCCTTCCACGTGAACCACCGCCTCGCCCCTTGTCAGGCGTGAAGTCTCCTTCTAAACCAAGGCGCAGAAAAAAGTCTAAAACGTCTTCTACAACCCTGGTCTATCTCTCTCATCCTCATCCACGCAACCTTTCCCTCCTCCCCCGAATACAACCTCCATAGCCTTCTCCCTTGGTTCCTCGGAATCGACGGGTAAAGTTAGACGCGGCCGTCCTCTGAAGATCCAAGACCTAACTTCTTCTACAAGTAGAATTAGGGTTTTGGACAACCCCAATCCACCGCCTAATATGGCCGAGCCAAGAGCCCTAACACCCACTCTAGATGATGAGCAACCTTTGTTGCTCCTCTCCGTACAAGCGCTTCTCCACCAAGCTATTTCGATTTCAATTTTTCCTCCTAGTGTTTCAGGTACGTCACCTTCATCTTTGTGAGTATGTTGCTTTTTTCACTTGCATTTTATTGTTGCGTTCTTTCTCTTCTTTGTGTATCACTTTATTGCTGGAACCGTTCATGTTTCGTATTTTATTGTGGTATGGTCTCGTTCCTAGTATGGAATTTCCGAGGGCTGGGGACAGAATGAAATTGCTAACAACTCAAGGATTTGGTCCTTCGTTTAAAACCGGATGTGGTATTTCTTACTGAGACCTATAACTTGGAAGCTCGTCACTCTAGGTTTCAGCTTGCGTTACTCTGTCAAAACCTTAGCTTTATGGGGGTACGGGAATAAACATAGTAAGGGAAAAGGGGGCTATCATTCTTCTATGGTCAAAACGCTAAGGGGTTGTGGTCGAGGACCAGGATCATACATACATTGATGTGCATGTGTGGTTGGGACAAGAACTGTTGGTACGCTTCACCGAGGTGTATGGGGATCCGATTAAGGATTAGAGGAATTGGACCTAGGAGTTTCTACGGCGTCTTGGCCGGGCTCACCAAACCCATGAATGAATTCTTATGAAAAATTCAATGTAATCCTGCATCTTGTAGAGAAATAAAGGGGGTGGGCATACACTATGGCCCTCATGCAGGCATTTTGCCACGCTCTCACCGATATAGGGGTGGCAAATATGTCAATGAAGGGTTACCGGTTTACTTGGACGAGAGGGAACGATCTGAGAACTCTACTGGAGGTTCAACTGGACCAAAGTCTGATGTCCTCGACAACTGGGACATAATTCCTCCAATAATGTGGCTTACATGACATCAGACCATATACCTATATTCCTCAAATTGGTGGATGATTTGTTGGGCCTCTCGCAGAAACAATTTTGGTTTCAAAACAGTTGGATTGATGTACCTGAGTATGGTCATATTATCCAAAAGGATTGGGTCCTACTGGGAGAACGTCATATAAAATATGATACCCAAGACATTTGTCGATAGTTGGATGTGTGTGGGTAGACAGTGTATCAAGAGGCCATCAATACGATCAGACGATGTCAGCGCACTCATGACGAATTGAATGATCGAAGGGACCGTGCAAGAATTCAACATAGATTGGTCATACAGAAACAGTACGAACAAGCCTTATCTTTTCAAAAGGCTTTCTTGAAATAGTGGGCCAAGCAATAATGGATAGTGGATGGGAACCGCAATATGAAATTCTTTCATGTGGCGCCCACAAAATGGTATTAGAATCTTGTAAACTGATAAAAGAGACAAGGTAACATAGGACATAGGGATGCAATCAATGCTGATACATTATTTTGAGAAGATATTTACGGCATGGCCTAAGATAATGCAGGATCTACCTATACGGCTATACTAGTCCCAAATTTAATCTCTGGAGAAAAAAAATTGATTACTGACCATGGGAGTTACGGATGAATAGGTAAGAACTATATTTTTTCAAATGGGACCTAATAAAGCTCATGGACCAGACAAATTCAATCCACTATTCTATCTGCTACAGGCCGACACTGAATTGGGAAGTCATAGCTTTTGCGAGGGAGGCAGTTTAGACATGGAACATTGATCGGGATGTTAACAAGACTACTCTGGTCTTGATTCCCAAGACCTAAGCGCCGAGAAGGGTTGCGAATCTTCGACCCATTGCACTATGCAATTGATCTTCTGCATTCTGTCCAAGGTCCTAGCTAGCTGATTAAAAGTGCTTTTGGACCCTATTATTGTAGTGAATCAAGGATCTTTTTTTATCGGGGATGGCGATTCTATATAATATTTGTATATCCTATAAGATTATTCACTCCCTCCGGCGTCAGACTCAAGGTTCAAACGTTTTTAACTCGATATGAGTAAGGCTTATGATCATGTTGAGTGGTCTTTCATCCTTGCTGTGATGGGGGCTTTCTGTTTCGGCCCTCATTGGAGAACGTTCATCTCAGCATGCATACAATCAATTCAGTACATAATCATCTCGGGGGGGGGGGGGGGGGGGGGGGGGGGAAGCGAACCACCCAATTTACAGTAGGCCGAGGTATCTGATAGGGGGGCCCATTATCCCCTTACCTCTTCTTGTTTTGTATGGAAGGTCTATCTCGAATGCTATCACAAGAAGAACGAACTTGAGAGTTGCATGGAGTTTCGGTGGCTCGAGGAGCACTAGTCATCTCCCATATCTTTTTTGGTAGATGATTGCTATATCTTCTATCGAGCGGACCGGAAAGAGGCTGAACATCTCTAGAGTATCCTCACGACCTTTAGGGAGCTGTCAAGTTAGATGATCAACAAGTCCAAGTCCTCCATATTTTTAGTACCAACACTACCCATACTAATTGAGCGGTATGTTATGATACTATGGGTATTTAGGAGATTTCGGAGGGCTCAATGTATTTAGGGGACCCATATATGCTAGGTTGAAACTATGGTCAGAGTCTCCAGTTTATATGCGACCAGCTTTTGGAAAATATTGAGAAATGAGATGGTTAGATGATTTCAACATGGGGGGAAGGAGATTATGGTTCGTCCGGTTTTACATGTCTTACTTATTTATTCTATGACCGTGTTTTTTACTCCCTCATGGAGTTGTGGAAAAACTCCATATTGCCCTAACACGCTATTGGCAGGCGGGCACCCATAGAGCTACTAAACCTTATCAACTAGAAGAACTAGGCAAAGTTGTGTAAGCCAAAATAAGAGGGTTGTATGAGTTTATGGGATATGCATGATATGAATTTAGCGCTCCTCGCTAAAATTATATGTAAATTACTATCAGAACCCAACACCCTAATTGCATGGATCTTCAAAGCCAGATATAATCTGAGAGGGGGATTTCTAACGATGGAGGTTGGATTAAACCTGAGCCAGATATGGTCAGGGGTAAGGGAAACCCAATATCCGCTCTGGCAGCCAAAAGACTATTTGGGGATAGAAGCAATACTCTTGTGGAAGGAATCTCATCCCTTTTACGGGATACCCCGAGCATACCGATAGATACTGTTGGAAACCTTGGAAATATGGTTAAGGAATTGGCGGTTTAGGGAGGAGGGGAATAGGATATGATCAAATTGGGGGAAGTTCTCCCTCCACATCTGGTTGAGGAGGTCATGCAGGGTCCCGCCCCGGTAGGAACCCGTCCAAACAGATGGTATTGGACCCACAGAACGTGGAGGGTTTATACGTACAAAGAGGGATACATGGCAGTATCGCGTATGAATGGCCGATGGCTTCCCTCGGAAGGGGCGTTGATTTGGATTCCTTAGTACGGAGCCATCTCCATAGTTGAAGGGCGTCCCACAACAAGGCTCTAACTCGACCATCACCCCGACATGGTGTAGGAAAATTGGATGGTCCCCACCATCACAGGATTGAGTAACGATAAATGTGGATGAGGAAATGTTCTCATATACATACCAGATGGGGTGGAGCATGATTTATAAGAATGATCAGGGCTATGCTTTGGACGAAAGTAATGGAACGATACCAAGCATCCACGACTCTGAGTTTGCAGAAGCTACTGCGATACTGTGAGTTCTCAAATGGACTCAAACCTACAGCAGACCAAGGTGCTCATTAGGAGCAATGATCAGTATGTGGTGGGACTAGTTTTAGGGAATAGTTCCCTTTTCTCACATGTGGGACACATTAATAAGGAATGTCGTTCCATTCTTTTACTTCTCGAGGATGTTAAACTCGGGTTCGTGGCTAGAACAGCTAACAACGTCGGCCACTAACTAGTCAGAGAGGCCCATTTTGTACCTGTTTCGGTATGGTATGAGTTGCTTATACCTGATGTACTATTATATATTTTATAACAGTTTAAATAATACACATATGTCTCTATGTATCAACAAAAAATGAACGGAGTAGCCTATTAATATCCGATAAAAGGAGTACTTATCTTTTTTTTTAACGAGTAAATTGGGGAAGAACATTAATGCAACATGTAAATCATACAAAGTAGGGCTGAAAAGCCCTAGGTTCCAGATATATGTCCTAGTTGCCCGTAGCCAACTTGGCGCTCACAGACCTGTAGAAAAATACTTTTTTGGATCGCAGATACTAACTCAAGATATCCCCTTACCAGCATTCAAAAGTACGAAACAGAAACTAAATAGTCCAACAATCGAAAGAACCTAAACCAACCCTAACCAAAGTAAGAAAAAGCATAAAGCAAGCCTGAAAAGAGTGCTTTGATTGTGGCTTTCCCGAGACTTCTCAACACCGACAGTCCCAGGTCTATGGGTATAGGCCCTGTAAGAGTCTTCCCACCCCGCCGGGTCCTCTCATTGCTCCGAAGGAGGCTGTGACACCTCCACCTGTGGCTCCTGAACTTCCTCCTCGTCCCTTAGCGGATGCATGGTAGAACAGATCTCAAGCTTTCCTCGGGAACACAACGTTGCCCAAACCACTTCAGCGTAGGGTAGACACAGAGCCGGCCAGGCCAGAGAGGGAGCTTCTCGGCTCAACGAGGTTGCGACGCTTCATGCACAATCTCCACCGGTTGTCCCATCGTAGTGATGTGAACGCGAGGAGTAACCGGTGATGGAAGAATCCCCGATTGTACCCGATCCGAATCGAGAACCACCAGTGGGAAGTTCATATCTGGCAAAAAGAGGGGAGATGGATGGATCGGAGTTGGTGCAGTGGTACTTGACGTTGGTGGCTGGTCAGAATCCATGGTAGGAGCGGTGGGCGGTGGCGTGAGATCGATGGAGACAGGCATGGAGAAGAGAATGAAATGGACGACAATTTTTAAAAACTTCAGGTTTTTCCCTTTAGATAGAGTTTTTTTCCACTTTTACTTATCCTATAGTACTTATCTAGACCTCGCCCACTTCAACAGTAAATTTGAATTCGAAATCTGAATTATTGAAACAGACCCAAGAGCTATAGTGAACACATATATGGATTCACCAGATCGATTAGTTGCAATCAAACAATAAATACAATTAAATAATTAAGAAGAGTCAAATTGATGAGTCAATAATTAAGGAGGTGTAAAGGTAGAGGGGACTAAGAAAGTGGTCTAAGCAAACAAGGTTAAGGGTACGCAGAGCCCATACTCAAGAAGGGTACAGCTACAACATCACCATTTACTCCCTACAAAATCTTCATGAGCTACACCAATGTGTTGGCGCTCCTATTTTTACACCGATTTGGAAAATTTCACCTAAATTGCTAACCAATGTGCCACTCCATTTTAATCTTCTGTTTTCTTTCAAAAATCTCCACCACGTACCTTTGTTTTTGGATAAACCTGTTCAAGTTTGGTTCCATACAAGACCATCATATTCCAATGGAGGATGAGGTTTTAGATATATGAAGCGTAAAACCAGGTTATCGAGGAATAAATCGTATAGCAATTTCACAATATACTTATTATTGTTGTAATAACCTAGCAAGAATCAAAACAATTTGTTTTTGATGCGTGAGTAATCAATTACTTTTGCTGGACATGAACACAATCTTGTAATTAAAGATCAAGTAATAGGTACGGGTGTTTAAAAAAAAAGACAAAAGAGAGCAACTGAGCAAAGGAAGCAAATGAGCATTTTGTAGTCTTTTCTGTTTTGCATTCTGACGTGTGCTTGCCATACATATAGGCAAGCCAAAGTATTAATTTAACATATACACATACATGAATCCATTTGCATTAATGAAAAGTGGTCATAGCTTCTCTCTCGTGATACTGTGCTTCTCTCTCGTCAAGCAAACCCTACAGCCATCATACTTAGTTGATGTCGTCGTCACCAACGGTCACTGTGGCTCCGACTACGGGGTTGTCGGTGGGACTCTTTTGTTCCACGACCATCGCGTTCTCCGGCCGCACCTGCCCGACGTCGTTACCACACCTCCCCTCCGGCCGTCGTCTCTGCTAGCCAACCTTCGCAACAGTCCGATCAGATCTGCAGGTTCTCCGGCCAGATCTGCAGCCTTTCGCCCCGCCGGCCACTTCCCTTCCCCCGTCGTTTGTCCTTTCCTCCGGCCGAGTCCAACACCACCTCTCCCCCCCCAGGGACACTACTCTACTCCCTGCCCCGCCTCCGATTTCCCCTCTCCTCCCTGCCCCTCCCAGACACCGGCTGGTCACCTACCCACCTCCTACGATCAGACCCCCCCCCCTTACACTCCTCCGACCAGATCCACCAAATACCCGGCCAGATCTGGCCTTTCCCTCCGCCCTCACATCCCCCCACCCCGGCTCCCCCTCCGGCCTCTTTTCCCTACGACGACGACGGTCAGCCGACCGACTTTATCCTATGACAACGACGATCCGAGCTTCTCCGGCTGAGCCTCTTAGCCACGCGTTTTTGGCAAGACGGTCAGATCTGCTCCCACTTTTTACCGGAGCTTCACAGTCCGAGCCACTCAGTCACGCTCCTGCATATTGTGTTCTCCCTATCAGACATGTGCACCCGCCCCAAGCGGAACATATTTGTACCCGTCGGCACAACCCACCTCCCCCGTTAGCTCCTGACATCGGAGGCCGGTCACATGTAGTTCATGGCCGTAGTTGTCATTTATGTTTATTTACTTTTTTTCTTTTTCTTGTTGGTACCCTCTATCGGAACCTCGGATCTCCGGTAAGGTGGGTTGCTGTCTTTGGCTGCGTGTCCAGTCAGATTTTTTACCGACTTATCTTTTCGAAGAGTTGATAAAAAGGAATGACTTGGTAGTTATGGTTTATTTAGGCGCTGCGTCGCCTTGGTTTAGAGCTATTCATCTCGCTAGTCATCTCTCGGGTTTCTGAGAACGACTAATAGATATAACGTTTATTCGGTTTGTTTTCCCGTTATGTAAGATTTGTTAATTATTAATGAATCTTCTCGTTCAAAATAAAAAATATGAAAAGTGGTCATGAACATAACAACTGAAAAGATGGTGGGCAATACGTTCATAACAATTATGTGATAGATAAGTTTATATACAATTTTATATGAGATATTAACAAATTCAAAAACTATATCCTAAAATTGTTTTTTTTTAGAGAGAAATGACATTTTATTAAATTTCGGCAACAATGATGTGTTGAAGAGGCTCGGGGACATGACCCCCCTTGCCAATTCCAGACAGGGTTAGAACAAGCCGCCCTAGTAAGCCAGTGAGCTGCTTTGTTCGCTGTCTGCTTTACAAATTCGAGTTGCACGCACTCGAGTGTAGATAAAAGGGAAAAACAAGTTGTGACGATCGTTCTCAGAGGTGAAGGCAACCCCCACCTCATTTGATCATATCCACTATGACCTTACAATCACTTCGGACTACCGCCCTTTAAAGCGGGTATTGTTGGAGCCACAACAGCGCTTCCCGAATCGCAAACGCTTCCACCAGCCCCGAGTTCTGGGCGCCGTGGAAAGATGTTGACCGAGCTCCCCTGAGTTGACCCCTATCGTCTCTACATATCCAACCTGTTCCCACTTTGTCTGCCGTTGCGAACAGGGCCCCATCAGTGTTGACCGCCCATGAGCCCAGAGTGGGGCGCTCCCAGACCTCCGCTGCCTGGGCCTGGGTATGACGCGGACTAGCCTGGGCCTGTAGTTTCCTCCTCAGTGCTTCCATCCATCCTGATTGAAGATGGAATGATGTCTGGAAAATACCGGTTGCTGGTTGTGCGGTACTCTCCCAGACTACCTTGTTTCGTGCCTTCCACACTTCCCATAAAAGACGACCTCCCTTCGTCGGGAGGTTGAGGTTAAGCATCATTAGCACCCACTCTGTTATCGTCTGGCCCCCCTGAGGTAAGTGCATACCCGATCTCGCCCAGCATTCAGCCGCCACTGGGCATTGGACCAGCAGATGAAAAGCGACTCGTCCGCTCCCAAGCAGACCGGACATGTCGCCGCCATATCCACATGTCGTCGCCTTAAGTTCTCTGCCACCGGAAGACAGCCCGAACACGTACGCCATAGAAACGATTTGATCTTTGGCATCACTTCCAGTTTCCAGATTGCCGGCCAGATTTCAGGATTTGCCTGGGCAGAGACCTGGTCCTGTTGGCCCATATCATACGCCGAACTTACCGTGTATTGGCCCAAGTAGTCCCCCACCCAATACCAGGACTCTCGGGCAGTCATCCTACTAATCGGGACCACCAATATAGCCCGCTGATCATCCCCTCCGACCAGGGTACATATCTTTTCTTCATCCTAGGCCCTCTCATTTGGCTTCATCAGCTCCGACACTAGCATCCCCTCAAGCCCAGGTCCTGATAACTGCACCTTTGCCCCCACCCCTGCGAGCCAGGGGTGGTCCAGTATAGATGTTTCCGTTCCTGGCCCTACAGACCTTCGCGCCCCACTACGAATCAGCTCATGTACCGACATTAGACTCTGCCAGATATAACTTTGATTTTGTTTACGAACTGCCTCCAATACCGAAGACCTCGGGTAATAATTAGCCTTTAGTACTTTAGCCACCAAGCTCGACTCCTCCATGACTAGTTTCCACAACTGCTTCCCTAACAGAGCTGAATTAAACTCGTATAAGTTCTTGAAACCCAGGCCCCCCTCCTCCTTTGGCCGGGACATATTTGCCCAGGACTGTCAGATCACACATTTTCCGTCCGGGCCTGCCGACTTCCACCAGAACCTAGCGAGGGCCACATTTATCTTCTCCTGAATCCCCTTAGGAATCCGCATGACACTCATCGTATATGTGGAATTGCCTATAGTACTGATTTTGCTAGCACCTCTTTTCCTGCCCCATTGAGCAGTTTACCATCCCACCTCCTGATCCTCCTGAGTACCCTATCCAGGACATACTGCAGACCCTACTTCCGACTCTGTCCCATCATGTTCGGGATACCCAAATAGGGAGATGGGGTATCCAACTCTGGTATCCCCAAGATCTGCACACCACTCAGACGTCGATGCTCCGGAGTGTTGTGGTTGAAGAAAAGAGACGACTTAGCTTGATTCACCACTTGCCCGGATGCCTCCTCAAACATTCCCAAGTAGGTCTGCACTTTAGTCATCTCATCCGGAGTCGCCTTGCAATACACGTAGCAATCATCCGCAAAAAATATATGGGTCAACGTCGGAGCTCCATTAGCTACCCGGACCCCATGAATGTCCCATATACCCTCAACTCCTTGTAGCAAACGAGAGAAACCTTCCATACAGAAAAGGAACAAGTCGGGAGAAAGCGGATCCCCCTGCCTTATTCCCCTTTCAGGCTGAACAAACCCCGCCTGCTGACCCCCAACCACAATGTTATACGTTACTGAGTACGTACACCGTCGGACAAGGGATATCCACCCCTCGCCGAATCCAAAGCCTCTCATAATGTCCTACAAGAAGCCCCACTCCACCCTGTCGTAAGCTTTGCTCATATCCAGCTTCAGCGCCACCCAACCTTCTTTTCCATGTCTCTTGTTCCTTAGATAGTGCAGAGTTTCATACGACAGGATGATATTATCCTGTATAGATCTGCCCGGTACAAACGCCCCTTGAGTGTCAGAAATAATTCCACCCAGCAGGCCCTTAAGTCTATTTGCAGCCACCTTTGACACCACCTTGAACACTACATTGCAAAGTGCTATAGGTCGAAGATCCTTGAGCGACATCAGACATTCCACCTTGGGGATCAGAACCAAAGTAGTCTTATTCAGATCCCGTGGGATATCCTCCCCCGCAAAGATCCGTCTCACCCACCTGGTCACATCCTCCCCCACTGTCCCCCAGTATTTTTGGTAGAAAAAAGGGTTGAGACCGTCCGGACCAGGCGATTTATTCGGGCCCATGGAGAAGGTCGCGTCCAGGACCTCTTCCGACGTCACCTCCCCCATTAGTGCCCTGTTCTGCTCCTCCGTCACATGCTGACAGAATCTCGGGAAATTAACCCCATCCCCCCTCGTCCTCTAGGATAAAAACTTGTAGAAATCCAGAATATGGTCCCCCAATCCGGACTCCCAGGTAAGGACATTGTCATCCCCATCCCGCAACTCAGACACCTTATTTATATTCTTCCGTTGTGACGCCGAAGCCAAGAAAAACTTGGTATTCTGGTCACTATCCGTGAGCCAGTGCTGCTTAGCCCGCTGCCTCTAAAACTCCCCCTTTTGCTCCAAGGCTTTGACATACAATTTCTGCAAAGCTCGCCGACGCCGAATGCTCGGTCGGTCCTCCTTGTCATTCAACCACAACATGTCCTTCTCGTATCGTGCGATCTTCCGTGCTAATGCATTATACACCTCCTTGCCCCAGGTATCTAGCGCCACACCCGTCTCTCGAATCTTAGCCCCAATCTCCCGGTCCCTCGGTGCGCCCCAGCTGGACTGAACCGGCAAACCACACTCCGGATCCTCCGCCCGGATATTCTCAAAACGGAACTGGCGCGACCCCACGGGGTCCACCCGTCTGTCCAAATCAATCAGAATGGGTAAATGGTCCGATGTCGATATACCCAAATTGGCCAGATGAGCCTCTGTCCACATCGACCGCAATTCTCGAGACATCAAAGCCCTATCCAACTGGACTGCCATTCTCGTCTCCGGTTCACTCCCACTATGCCACGTGAACCCATACCTCTGGATCGGAACATCATAGACCCCTACGTCCCTCATTGCAGTCCGGAAACCCGTAATCAGCCGCTCCGGATACTGACGTCCACCCCGCTTCTCCTTGTTCCGCAAAATGCCATTGAAATCTCCCATTAGAAGCCATTTCCTCGAGGCCCCTGTCCTCGCACCTAGGGACCGAATCATCTCCCACGTCTGCCACTATAACTCCCTGTTCGCCTCCCCATACACACCCATGAATCGGAAGCCAGCTCCGTTCGGGCCCACAATTTCCACATCGATAAACCGCTCCTCACTAGGGTACGGCGTGACCATCATCTCCATTGTCCACAACAGTATCAGCCCCCCTTTCTGACCCACCGCCAGAACTTCACACCCACCAGGGAAACCCGTCTTCAGTTTCAGGATATCTACTTCCCCCTTCCGAGCCAACGTCTCACTAAGGAAAATCACCTGCGGTTTCCGACGACGTATCACCCCTTTCAGGTACTCCATTGTCGCTAGTTTTCCCAACCCCCTGCAGTTCCAGGAAAGAAACTTCATACCCCCAAAGACGCCCGTAGGCCGACTAGATATCCGCCGCTACCGTACAGACTCTGATCACCCCACACCCCTCCGCCCGACGACACCAGCTACACCTGGTCGGATACGTCCCTGACGTAGACCAAACCTTGCACCCCGACCGGCTCTGACACCGCACCTGGTACGCTCGCTCCGGCCTACCAACCCAGCCACAACCCGACGTCAGGACAACTACCAACCACGTCCGGCGGCGAGGCATAGCCGTGGGGAAACAAAACTCCCGGGGAACTCGACACAACCCCGAACCAATCTCCCCCAGATCGGACAAACAATCCAGACACAAACGGAAACACAATCCAAACACGTACCTCTCCTATGTCGTCACTCCCTGCACCCTTCCAAAGGCCGCCGTCCTGCCACGCGCCGGACTCAGCCGGATTTCATCTCGCTGCTGCTCCTAGGGCCGGCCTATCCTAAAATTGTTTATTGTTCCCGTTAATATACATTTTTTTTGTATTATTTGTTTTATTGTTCTAATTTAATGTTGCTTTTATGATTTAATAATAGATGTGAAGTACAATTATATGTGACATACACAGTGGGTCTATTTACTTGGAAGTAAGTGTGGGTGTTGGGTAGTGGGTTAGATTAAGCTAAAATATGATTTCCCTGTAATTCTTTCTGATAAAAAAAAACAATTATATGTGACATTTACAAACATCAAATATCATATTAGTTGACTTGTTCTTGTATAATAAGAATTGACATATGATGTATGTAAATATGTCCCACAAAAATAGTACTATAAAGATCTTGAATGTTTGTATAGGTAAGACATAACTTGTTATATGTTCACACTTTTTATTGTGTTAGATTGACTAGAACTTTCGATCCACCATCAAATACATTTAAAATTGATTTACAATTTCGGATCCAGATGATTTTTGAGCCGATTCCACGGATAACGATGATAACAATGATGTTGTGTTCATGGTCCCGATAGAGGCGATTCCGACCATTTCTGAAGGACGATACTGTCTGTCGTTGGTGGGAAAGATAGTGGTCGAGGTCAGCTGCAACCCCAAAATCATGTGTGGGGTCATGCTCAACTGGTGGCACGTCAACGACATGGAGGTGGAGGTCCTCTCAAAGGACGTTGTCTCGCTTCGCTTCCCCTTAGAAACAGCACTCAACCGGTGCGACACAAAGGCCCGTGGACCTTCAGTGAGTCCTCGCTGATTTTGCTCCCATGTATCCCATGCATGCAATCGATTGTAATCCCGTTCCGCTTTATGGAGATTGGCGTCCGAGCATACGACGTCCCGGGAGATGCCCGGAACGATCACATCCGGTCTTTGCTACTGAATACGATGGGCACGGAGGTGGTCGAGGCCCTCGTACCCACCCCAAAGGCGTGGGATGATTTTCTCTGGTTCCAGGTCAGCCTGGACTTGAACAGACAACCAAAGTAGAAATAGAGAGAAGTCGGGGGAAAACGGAGTTGTTGTTGTAGAAATCGAATATGGGGATTTTCTTTTCTTTTTCTTTTACCGAAACAGAGTCGTGGGAAAAAAATTCGGAAGAAAATTCCTAGAATCACAATTTTTTTCCAAAATAATTCGTTTTCTTCTTTTCAAAACAGAAACACAATTTTAACAAAAGAAACTCAGAATCAAGTTTTTTTTTCTTTTCCAAATTCATTAAAAAAAACCCCAGACAAGTAAACGAATATTTTCGAGCTCATCTAGAAACCAACTAGTGTACTTGTTAGGTGGTTAGTATAAAAACGAAAACTAGATTTAAATATAGTAGGAATTGGAAAAAAAGTTATCGAAACGATCGTAGGAACAATAAATAGGAAAGGGGGTCTAGACGAAGCGTGGCAATCCACTTTCCTTAATAATTTTGACGGCCCTGTAATAGCAATGGTCTCCTAAAATACAATGTCTACCGTCGACGAACACAACTCCGAATGATCTGTCAACGAAAAAGAAAGAAAAATTTGGAGAGAGAATGATTGTATTATGAGAGATGAGTGAATTCAATATTCTGAGTAAAAACCAAATATTTATGTGTTCGATTTATAACCCAAAGAAAAAGATAAAATGGGAAAATAATGGGTTGATATTTTAATGATTTTCTCAAAAATTGGATGTCAGACTGCTCTAAAATAGAAAACACTAAGTCTTAGGATAAAATTAGTTTTATACTGATTTTAAATTTTTTTAAAATAAACTCTCACATTTTCAGTAAATATTTCCAACCGTTATTATAGTTTTTTTTTTATCAACGAGGTTTTTATAAAGATCCAACCGTTCCAAAGGTTGGAGACGGAGGACACTGCAAAAGCAGGCAATTACACAGCATTAACAGCCCAATTACAAGGAAATGACACACGAATTAAAAGGAACAAAACAAGGCAATGAACTAGAAATGAAAAACAACTGAGCAGCAGAGGTATGAAGGAGCAAGCTGACAGAAACAATTCCAAGGGAGAATAGATCTCGCTGAGACACGACATGGGAACGTTGAACCAATCAGACATGAGATGGGTACTCAAATCCAAGCAGAGAATGAGAAATTCATTAACTCAGACATAATCTTCTTTGTCTTCTGAATCTTCACAAAGCACACCTTCATTTTCACTCTCGGTCTGCCAGTGATCAATCACTTCGTTCTCCGCAAGCAAATAATTTTTTAGAAGAAGCTCCTTGCCTTTGGTTCTAAACCCATGTCATTGCACGTCTTTAAAGCTTGCGAGAAGCTTAGATTCAGCCCGTAAGTTTGTTTTGTGATTGCCACGTCAATTGGGGGAGAGGACTCAAAAGATTGCTTGGCTCCTTTGCTCTTGTTTCCTTTCTTTTTCCTTTTTAAGGGCTTTTGGATATCAGAAATCGTCTTCTCTGATCGAGAGAATGGGATTGTCGTTCATTTCTCAGAGCAATTAACATTCCAGAATCGGAAGAAGCATCAATCCCTTTTTTTTCAATAAATGATCCCAGCTCCCTAACTTTAACTTCTGCTACATTCGAGGGGGAAAGAGCAATTGCCTCTTCGTTGGAACCAAACGAATTAATTAAGGGATTGTTCGAGGAGGTTGTCGCTTCACATACCTTCTTCCCTGACTCTTGCTCTTCCGATGGAGAATCCGATTGTGATTCCGACGAGGCCGCAACTTTCATCAAAGGTGGGATTAGATGATCATCAGTCTCAGTCACAAAGATCCTGAAATTTTCATTTTCAAGGGTGAAGGAAATTTCCTCGCAGACCAATTGATTGGAGGGGGAATGAATCAGAACAAAAGCTTTTTGAAACGCAAAGGTTGATAGGGAATCAGAGTGAACCAACAAAGAGGTACCAAATCTTTCAGCGATAGATTCGAAGTTTGCACCAGACCAGCCTTGGATTGGAACTCCTTCGATACAGAGCCACTTGAAGTAACCTCCCTTTGCTAGAATGTCTTCCTTGCCGTGAATCATGGTGATCCATAGAGACAAGCTTTCCCAATCATCCACGATCATACTCTTCTCGAATTCTTGATCAGAACAATTGATCATTAGCAATCTGTTTCCCAGGTCCCTGACCTCAATGTCAAGGATTCCAGAAGCACCCAGATCATTTTGAATGACTTCAGCATTTCTCAAGTTATTACTCACTCCCATCCACGCCTTATTCACCAGAGCGTTGAGAGTGGGAACAATCTTTCCAGAGACAAAGGTCTTGCAATCAGCAGCAAACCTTTTCTCCTTCAAATGGAAGCGTAAATCAGATTGAAATTTCCCAGAATTGACCTCAAAAGCCTTCGAAGTTTCTCTCGGGCCTCTGAAGAACCTCTCCTTTGCTTGCGCAGCGAGCAAGAGAGAGCCTTTCATCTTGAAGCCCTTAATTTTTTCAATTACTTCCCACAAATAAGTACCAGAATGGAAAGTAACAAAACAGAAACCTTTACCGTCTCTATTTGGTGAGCGGGGTAAGTGAACATCTGCAACTTTGCCAAACTGATTGAAAAATTCAGAGAGTTCTTCATGTACTGAGTTTGCCGGGATATTTTTGACATAAACCTTTCTTGGGTGGTTGAACGGTTTGCCAGGGATGATGAAGGTTCTGGAATTCGAAACGACAAAGGCATCGTCTTCGTCTTCGGCTTTGAACTCTCCTTCTTCACGATCGAGAATCTCCTTGACCAGACTCTGGCGTTGAGACACTGGAAGCGCAGCCCTCTCCTCCCCCATGGAACCAGCCACAAAGTGAACGGAGATGCGGTGGGCTTGAATCGGAAAAGTGAGGTCGTAGAAGAGCGATGAAAAAAAAGGGGGGCGCGTGTATTAGGCGCGTTCCATATTTTTTAGTCACTTGAGATGTGGGGAAAAATGAATCCGTTATTATAGTTGCATTGGCTTTAGCTTGTTTTTGGTCTCACTGAAGTGAAATTTGTTTCACGATGTTGTTCTAAATTTTAAGCACTAATAATCGGTGTTGATGGCCAAATCAGTTTAACATGTAGTTCAGGGCGGAACCTAAGGAGCTTAGAGTATCCACATCGTGCGATACATGCCTGCGCATCGCGATCCACAGATCGCATGGATGTGGTGCGTGGTTCGCACCACGCACGATGTGGCGTGCGTGGTTAGTGAACCACGAACCACAACCACAACCACACAATCTATGGTTGACAGTGCGTGGTTCGCGGTTCGTTGGCGACCAATCCCAGCGTGCCACGTGACCAATTATTTTTTCTTTTTTAATTATATTTAATACAAAAAAATCAAAATAATACAATTATTTTAAATCCGATTTTGTGTAAACGGTGTCCAAAATTTATAAATGTATAGTCATTAGGTTCGTATTGTTCTAAGTAATTTATTTAATGTATTTGATCACAAAAAACATTGATTTACACTTCGAATCGAGACTATACCAAAATTGATTTACACTTCGAATCGTGAATGTATTATTTGGTTTTTATTTTTTATTTTTTGAATAATTATAAGTTCAAGTTTAATTTTTATGTTAGCTAATTAATTAATTCATTTTTTCAAAAAAAATCCAATTTAACTTAGTATTTACTGTTTAACTATGAATTTAATAAATTTAGTAAAAAAAACATAATTAATTATCCAGTCAACATCCACTCAGTCCTTATATAAACCTTTGACCCCATATATGATCCCCACAATATGGTGCTCTTTTAAAATCAAGTGTTTGCGTTACAATTCATCCTAATCAACATATGATTCTGAACCTTTGACCCTGAACCCCTGATCTTACGATGTACATGTTCTTAGGGTTTTCCTAAAACATCTGATAATCTAGTGCAAAGGTACAAGGGTTTCTCACTAATTTCCGGGATCCTGTGTAATTATTTTTTGCCTTTTTCGCTCCTGGTTTGGGCTGGGCTTATTTCCTTTTTCGCTTCTGGTTTGGGCCTATTCATTAGGCTGGGCTTTTTTCCCTTTCGGCTGTCAAACTTCTTCATTCAAAAACGCAAAACAAACGAACGCCATTCTTCCTGCGCGACTCCACAACCAGAAGCAAGCTTTTCCATCTCAAGGTTAGCTCATCAGATTTTATTCATTCTTGTGATTAGAAATTTAGACCTACAATTTTTAGACGTTTCTGAAACTAAATTTAAATTAGTTGAGGATTAGAATGTTTATATGTCTAACTATACTCGAGGAAATGAAACTTCATCACAAACTGAGATCTCCTGTCGTTTCTCATGAAACTTGTACGCTATGTGAGTTTCTTGTACACTGCCACTTACATGTATAGTTTGAAAGGCCTTCATTTTTGGTTCAAAGTTTCGATTTTTTCCTTCAAATTTTAAGCTATTTTGCACTTTTTATTATGCTAAAGAAATAGGTTATGGTTCATGAATGCCCATCAACATTCTAATTTTTTTTTCTTCTCATGGTTAAAGCACGAGCTTTGGTTTTTTCTTCACTAATGTTGTTCTAGTTAGTTCCCATTTAGAATGAAAGGTAGGTGTTTGCTTAGAATTTATTGAAATATGGGACTCAGACTCAGTAAGTAGATAAATACAATTATCTATAAAAATTATATTTAGTTCATGTTTTTCCTTCTTAAGGTTATCATTACATTGTCTACAAAGAATTCTAATTTGCAGTTGACTTTTGCTAAGGGTGTCAATACTTGTTTGATTTTTTTTCTATATTTATTAATTGTCACGGCTACCCCTGAAATAAACTCCCGGCTCCCCCTTGATGTAGTTGATGACCCAATGCTCTGTTTTTTTAGCTCAGCTGATGACTCAATACTCTTGACATAGGTGATAATGAATATGCATGATATTAACAAAGGTCAAAGTATGAATTTAGTATCTAGGAGCTTCATATATAATGTTTAGTATAATTGTGTTTACTTGTCCGAGGCCAGATGATTTTGTCTCTGGTGTTAGTGGTATTTATATATCTGGTGTTTGATCTGTGTCAGAAATGTTTTTCATAAGTTGGCAAAACTCAACATAGAATGCTTGAAATGTTATTTTGGAGTTTGGACTCTCTAGGAATGACCATGATTTTGCATTTTTATTTAAATATGATTATGTACTAGTGAAATGCTTGTTGATATTGGCGGATTTTGTGTTTTTCTTCTTGAAGTTTAGGCTGCTTTAAATCCTATGTACAATCTCATATGAAATGCCTTTTTAAGTGTATGAAATAACTTTACTTAGTTGCAGATGCTCACTGACTTAGACTGGTTGATCCTATTGAAGGATAAAATGGGGCCACGCTGGAAAGGAAAGGGGTCGGAAGCCAAAGCTCTTGTAGAACCCATGTCGAAGATAGTTACACAGCTTCAATGTTCTTTGATAGAATCAGATGCTTATGGGTTACTCTCAGGGTCGAGTGTACTTCTTGCTGCAGAAGCAGAACAAACTGATCTACTCAACCGTTCATGCTTCGGCCGGCCCATTGTTACAGTTGACAAGGATAAGCAATGGTTTCAGTTGGGTATGGAGGAAGCCTTTTATCTGTGCTATTCCTTGAAATGCCTCAAGATAGTCGGTGAAAGTAAGTGCTCCAAAGATGATGAAGAGCTATGGCTGTACATGAAATCCAAGAGGGACACATTCCCTAATCTCTACAAGGCTTATTCACATCTTCGAGGGAAGAATTGGGTAGTGAGGTCAGGATCACAATATGGTGTCGACTTTGTTGCTTACCACCATCATCCAGCTTTTGTCCATGCTGAATATGCTGTGCTTGTTTTATCAGATGGAGATGTTGATGTAAATGGGCGTTTGAGGGTGTGGTCTGATTTTCATTGCACTATTAGACTTTGTGGAAGTGTTGCAAAAACATTATTAGTTCTTCACCTCAATAGAAACGGGCATGGTGCTGTTTCTCCATCTTGTTTGGATATGTATACCATTGAAGAGCAAACAGTCACGAGATGGAGTCCAGAACAAAGCCGCGAGGAACCAACAGTAGCTGAAAATGGAAAGTAAGAAATATTTGAAAACTATTTTACGTTTCATGCGTATGAATTCATTTGTAGAATTTACTTGATCTAATAATAGAATTAAATTTTTTAATTCCTTCTGCATGTATCTGGTCATATAGGGATACCCTCCCAAAACTGATGATTAACTGCTTTTTCCCTTCATCTGACATTATTATTGTCTAAATGAGTTTGATTAATTTCTCTCTATTGATAAGAGTTTAGTATGTATACAACGTTCATATAATCAATTGTATGTAGATTTTTCTCCCTGAGATCATGTATCGTATGTTTTGTAAGTTTTAATCCTCATAAGCTTAGCATTGAACCCCATTAGTATATATAGTTGAGGTGTAAAACATTAGAGTACCATGTTCATTTGTTCAGAGCCAAGCGTAGAAAGAATTATGGCTGTAGTTTTATGTTAGGCTACTAGGCTTAGGTAAATATTAGAACTTGTTAGCTCCTTACTTTCTTTAATGGTAGCATTGATCATTGGGGTTTGGCGTTAAATATATATAGTTGGGGAATTTAAAATATAGTCTGCTTTGTTAAAACATTGTGACTTTTGTTATGAACAAGCTTAACTCAAAAAAAGATGTGGAACTGTGAGTGAATTGAACTCAGGCACAAAGCTAGACAGATCAATGGTGATCCAGGCTGGGATGATATTTGCTATTACAAATAGAAGAGGTTATGGAAAATGCTTTACCTCAACACCAAGTTTAAAATTAAAACTGCCCCAATCAATAGCCCACAAAGAATTTCACACAATAAATTGACCTTAAGTTCTCTAAAATTATAGTGACAACAGATGAACACATGCCATGAGCTTCCAATACCTGCTTCAATGACCATAGCAACTACAACCCAGAAAACTTAAAGAATGATTACATCATTTACCTATGAATGAGTGGTTCATCACTCATCAGAATCTGTTAATACCTTCACCATAATTTGCATTATTTGTACTCTCATCTGTAAGGACAAAATGTAAGCACTTGTCTCCCTAAAGAGCCCATCCACGCCCATAGACTCGCTGTTCGGTACCAGCTTCTTTAGTGTTCTGATCCTTCTCACTGTCCCATTACTACTAGCTGGCTTGCTATGTGGTCTTCCTTTCGTCAAATACCTTGCTCCTAGCCTCGTTTTCTTGAGAAAATGTCCACTGTTTTGCACATGCACAGCCTTCTTCTGGATCTTCCCTCCTTTCCTTGTTCTCTTGGCTTGAGCTTCCAAAACCTTATCCCACAAGGATTCACTTGATGACTTGCACATCTTCTCATCTTTTTGGACCTTATGCTTCAACACAAGGGGGGGATATGAAAAGGTTCCCATAATTCCTTGATCTTAATATGGATCAGTCACTCCCAACTTGTATTTGAAATCTTGATGAGAACAAACTCACTAAGGATGTTGAGGCTTGGGGAACTTATCTTTAGAGTTTGGAGAAATATTGAAAGACACTTGTTAGCAGCTTTAGTTGGCAAAAGAATAGAGAAATGAAAGACCCCAATGCAGAACTGGTAGAAGATTATGCCTTTTATAAGAAGTTTAGGACATGGGTTAACAGTATTTAGACAACATGTATTATTAAAATGATTGTAACAGTAGTTAGAATACACACACACACACACAATTTCTGAGTAGTTTATAGAGTTAGAAGCATTCTGAAGAAATTAGGATAAAATGAAGGGGAGGGAGGGCCAAGTTTGATTAGCCAGAGCTCTGAATGTAGGTTGCTTTGAGCATGTTCTCAAAACTCATTGAACATGCCACCCACATGATTCCTCTAGCAAGCCAACCCCTCCTAAACCTCCACCAGCCTGACACCCTCATCTCATTAGAACACACTCTGGATGATTCCTTTCACCTTTTCCAAATTCAATGCACATGTACTTATGCCCAAAATAAAAATTGGTGTAGATGTTGGGGTATGCAACATATGTTTTCATTCTTGGAGCTCCAGCTCAACGGACATGCCTATTCTGGAATTCTTAAAACTCGCATTTTGTCAAAACTCTGTCTTGACAAAAACGGACAGTTTAGATTTGATGTTAAGATTTGTCAGGTGCAGCTTGTTTTTATGTTCATGAACCATACATTCCTTAAAACTCTTTCTTTTTAGCAAAATCATGTTCTGACACATCTGGTGTCCAGGTGTGTCTCATGAAATCCAGCCCAGACAAGTCCGTACTAAGGAAGATACATGCATCTTGGTTGGTTGCTGAATGTACTAAAAAGCATTACCATCCTTGATCAGGCAACTAATTACTACTATTACCATATGATATGCTAAACAACACTTTTTTGTAGGATTTTGAACTGTACTGGCAAATGAGAAAAAATAAATAAAAGCAATAGGTTGAATCGAAAATGTTTTTTTAGGAATGTTAGCAAATAGATTTGTGCGGAAAGTGGAGCCTGAAATATCTTTGTATTATTAGTTTCAAATATGATTTATTGGGGGCTAATTAGATTTAGGTTAAGGTTTTGTAAATATTGTGACTAGACCTAAAACTAAAGCACATGGGTTGTGAACACGTAGCCTCATAGTCATGCGGCGTCAATTATGGACTCATTTGGCTTACCTATTCTATATACTCTGTATATGCATTGTATTCACTATTGACTATGATGTGTTTCTATTAGCAATACATTGTTAATGAGAAGATAGGTGCAGGTCAAAGAATCTGATCTCACCAACTCCTCTGAATTAGAATTAATATGCGAGTCTCATTCCATTAAGATGATAACCCTTTGTGTTATTTATCCTATAAAGTTGATTATGAGTGGAGATCTTCCTTTATTGCTGAGGAAAAAGAAAGACAAGTGTTATATTGTTAGTTTTGTTGTAAAAATCAAGGAACGGTGGTAAAGAATGTGCACATTATATTTCCTTTTTATACTAAAAAACCATTTCTTAATTGCACGGAGCATCGGAGATTGGGTAAATGCATACTTGAATATGTTTTAATCGTGATCTTCTGCTATAGAGCGATTTATGGATTTGAAAAGAACATTTCAAAGAAAACAAGTAGAACTAAGAGCATATACGACGCTGGTCGGCTATCTGGCGATTCGTTGTTGGCGGGGAGAAAACGTTGGCGTTTCGTTGTTGGCAGAGCCTGTCGACGTTGACTCAACCATCAGCACCAGCCGTCTGCGTTAATAGCTAGAAAATCTGATTACCCAATTGTTGAACCTTATGAAAAAAAAATAGTTTGAAAATAACAAAAAAAATAAATACTAGTTTGTTCCAAATTATCAATAAACAGAGGTTATTGCATTCAACAAAAACACACCTTCCATCATCTCCTTCTTTGTGTCTTTTTTTTTTATTTATCGAAATGACGAATAATGTCGATGTTCGTGCCAACGAGCTTGCTTTCGAGCGAATATTGGAGGGAGCACTCGAAGAATGTATGCCTAACAAGGTCGTTCAAGGTTTGCTAGACGAATCCGTGAGCGCAGTACGACCACGGAAGAGAAACTACATCGCACGAGACCGGGAAGCTGCGAACGAATGTATAATGCGCGACTACTTCGATATGAATCCAGTGTACAAGGAGGTGCATTTTTGTCGTCGCTTCCGAATGCCAAAGGATGTGTTCATCCTTATTCTCCGTGTATTGGAGGATAACGATTTGTACTTCAGGCAACGGGTTGACGTTGTGGATGAAGCCCGTGGATTTTCCGGGATGCTTGATAGTCTTGATTACATGCACTGGGAGTAGAAGAATTACCCGACGGCTTTGAGAGGCTCACATTCAAGGAGGGACCACAGAAACAGACCAATCGTGGTTCTCGAGGCGGTTGCCACGTGTGACTTATGGATTTTGCACTCGTTCTTTGGCATAACGGGATCTAATAACGAATTAACTATGTTGAACCATTCTAGACTGTTCGCGGACGTCATCAATGGTTGGCAACCACATGTCCAATACACGGTAAATGGTAACCATTACACACTTCCGTATTATCTTGTTGATGGTATTTACCCTTCATGTCCAATTTTTGTGAAAACAATCTCATTGGCTCAACGACCGAAACAGAAGAAGTTTACATAAGTCCAAGAAGCATGTCGGAAGGATGTGGAACAAGCTTTTGGGATCCTCCAATCTCGTTTTCACATCATCACTTGACCGAGTAGAATGTGGATGCCCCAGTCCCTTAGCTTAGTCATGAATGCATGTGTTATCATGCATAATATGATAGTCGAGGCGGAACGTCATACATACGATGGCTTCATTGCACCAACATATGACGGTGGGCCAAGCGAACAAACATTCATGCGAGGAAGCTTCGTCCCGTCCTATGTCATAGTTGTAAACACCCAGATGATGCAGGATGAGCGTACTCATTATTAATTGAAGAATGACCTCGTCTAACACATTTGGAAAATTTTGGTGACGCTTAATTGTATTTGTATTCTAGTTAGTTCGAACTCAATGTTAGCATTTAAATTATTTTTGCTGAAAATGTCATTGTCATTCGACTTTTATGCAATATAAGTTGTTACAAAATATACCATCTCCGAAAAATCATCAAACACATTTGGAAAAATATTATTTTATTCGAACAACCTGTCACTGGAGGTTGCTGACTATTGGTTCAGAAATGACTGAAATATTAATTTTTTAATTTAACAGTCAGCACAAACAATCTAGCACTGAGATTCTCTAAAACGTAGAGGAGATGAGATTTATATAACCACCATCAATTTAAAAGCGTTTTATATAAATACATCAAAGAATTCTTAAGCTTTGACATACATGTTGTTGAAACACATGAAAGTCCGAAATACCCTAATCTAATTAATTATTTTCTAAAATAGGTATATTTTTTATCAGAGAAAATAAAATACATTAATAAAGCAATACGAATATAGGGTTAATTACATTGACCTGCCCCGTTTGATGTATGTTTAACGGATAAATACCTCAAACTTTTTTCATAACAAAAACATACCCCGAACTAATACTTTGTAACTACAACCAACGTTCCATCCATGTATGCTACTTTTTTTTTATATAAAATGATAAAAATACCCTTGATTGGTATTATAAATTACAAAAATCTAACCCTCCCCTCAAACCTTTCTATTCATTAATGAAAAATAGTTAAAAATCATAAATAAAAAATTTAAATCAGTTTTTTATATCAGATTTATATTTAAGTTTACATTCATGGCTGGGCAAAATTTTGGTCAAATTTACACCATTTTGATGATTTGTGATCAATTCATAAGAAGTATTAAATGTTCTGTTATCAATATATAAGGGGTATTAAATGATCTGTGACTAATTCATAACGGGTACTAAATGAAAGTTACCAAAACGGGGAAACTGTTATTGAACGTTACAAAACGCAGGGGTACAAAAGGTATGTTACCAATAGAAAAGGGGTACAAAAGGTAATTAACCCAAGTCCAAAATACTCATCACCATGAAATGTCAAAATTGTCCTTCATTCATCTTCAAAATTTTAAAATTGATTTTTTATGGTGGGTTTTGAAAAATTGAAGATGAATGAAGGACAATTTTGATATTTCATAATGGGGTACTTTGGACTTTTTACTCTCTTTAGAAAAAATAACAGAAAGTTATCGATTAAGTATCAAACTGTGGTTAAATGTTTAGCAGGGTATTATATTGTGAAAATTTATGACAGATATTATCTTACAAATAAATGTTTAACAAAGTAAAATATTACAAAAAAAAATTATGTCAGAATATTATCTCACAAATAAATATTTGATAGGATATTATATTAATATTTTCTCCTCATTTTACACGCAACCCCATCTAAATATTGACCTCACACCTAAAATATATATATATAAAAGGCTTCAAAGTAAAACTGGTTACATATGGATTGTTTTATCAGGTGCAATTGTTTTCATATTTGGATTATTGTAACTATTTTTATCAAATAACTAAGGGGTAACCACATTTCGATGTTGTGGCAAAGATCGTTTTTCAAATATGTACAGTCCTCCTCCTTTTATTATGACTTAACAATAAGTCAGTTACCGTTTTCAAATAAGGACAAAAACTGTTAAATATAATTTTTTTCGGATGAAAAATACATGTGCAGCTTACATGTCCAATTTTTTTTATTATGAAATATCAATTTTACCCCCATACTCTTATACAATACACAAACCCTCAATTTTTCTTCTTCCGCTTCACAAACCCTCAATTTTTTTTAAAAAAACTGATTTTTAAAAATAGAAACTAATTTTTTAAGAAATAAAAAGAGATTTTGATAAAAATAAAAACTAATTTTATAAGAAATAAGAACTGATTTTTCAAAATAAAACATATTTTTAAAAATATTAAAACTGATTTTTTTTTAAGAAATAAGATTGATTTTCTAAAAAAACTGTTTTTCTAAAAAAATGATTTTTTAAAATAAAAATGAATTTTAAAAAATAAAAATAATTTTTTAAAATCAATATAAAAAAATATGATAAAATGAATTAAAAAATATTTTTACAGTGATTTAAGAAATAAAACCAAATATAAACTATGGTTGCTAAAAATTAAATCTGATACATAAAATCAAATATAAAAATGATGAAGTTTAGAAAATAAAGAAAATTAAAAAATAATGCATCAAAAAATAAAAATAAAATTCATAAAGTTAATGTTAGGACGTGAAAAATAGTTAGGGGTAATTTAGACTTTTCCAGTATTACCGTTAGCTCCGTTACGAATTTCGTCTCTATTTGATAATATATAAAAAAAGACTGTCAGGACATGATTTCGAAAACATAGAACGGATCCGAGGTTTTCCCAATAACTAATCCATCTCTGACTAAGGTAAACCGTGGATATACATAGAATATTCTTCTTGACTCTTACTCTTACCCAAGAGGAGGGAAGTTTCAGTTATAGGAAACAAATGTGAACTGGTTTAGTTTCTACTTACTACCAAGTAGAAAAGAAGAAAGTAATTCGAAGAATACCCTAGTTATGTCATACTTGGATTAGGAAATACACAATAGCAGTTATTTCTCGGGGGATCAAAGTCATAACTCTAAGCTATTTAGGATAATTATGAAAGCAAAGAGGTTACGCGTAGGAAGCTCTCTAACCCAAACCTAATTAGGAAAGGATAGAAACTTAGAGAGTCATCCAAGACTATGGCTTCTCTCAAACCTTATATAAATCATATACCACCACTAATGAGAAACCATTAACACTACATTGACATTGCAGATCAGAAAGAATAACCATGTGGGAGAGCTCATCAAGCTATTTCATGGGTACGAGGACAATAACTGATAGGGCATTGCCATGGGAAGATAGCTGGGAGAACCCTCCTGTCAGGAAGATGAGGTTTCGACCGACCTGGCGGAGAAGGAGAAGACTGGAGAAAGCTCAAAAACCCTTGCTATGGAGAGATTGAAGAAATCGAGGATGAGCTGGAGAAGAGGTTCAAGTTGTTCCGCAACTTTGAAGTCACTGACCATCCTCCTGCAGATCATAGATTCATCTATAATGACCACTGGAAAGAAGATAGTGTGCAAAAAATTAAGCACATGGCATGGGAGAGTCAGAAACTGGAGGAAGAACTACCTGGTACTCGTGTCTATGTCAGAACATATAGAAGTAGGCCTGATTTGATGAGAGCTGTGATAGTAGGTTCTGAAGGGACTCCTTACTGTCATGGTTTGTTCTTCTTCGACATACAGATTCCCAGCAATTATCCGGCCCAGCCCCCGGAAGTGGTTTATCTTTATCAGGGCATGGAAATCAATCCCTACCTGCAAAGGAACAGGAAGGTTTCTTGCTCTCTTGAGTTCGGGATTTTGGGATAGATTATCCCTGTACTCAACCCCGCATAATGGCCATGAAAGCTTGAGTCACAACATACCAGTCTTCACTGAGCTGTGCAAGTCCATGATACACTTGCTTCACCGCCCACCAATGGGTTTTCTAGTTTTTGTGGCAGGACATTTTCGAAAGAGGGCTCATTCAATCCTGATGATGTACAAAGAAATTATGGGCATGCCAGATCCTAAAGATCCCTCAAGCCAACTTTTCTGGTCTCTCATCAAGGCATTTGCTTCAAACGGTACTTACTGTGGGCATCATTATACTCCATCTCAACTGAAGGAGTGGACAGAAACAAGCAGAACAAAGAGTAGAGACCACAATTAGCAACATCTATGGTTGCCAAGTCGACCTCAAAGTTTTAAGCAAAATTAATTGAGTCCTTTTTAGTTATTTGTCATTAGGGAGGTTGTTTTTCCTTGTACTGGGGATTCTAATGATATTATTCTAGTAAGGTCTGTAGTTAGATTGCCTGCCTCACTCCCAACCGAGTCAAGGCTTCATGGGTGATGTTTATAATTAAAATTCTTGCATAAACTCCTCGTTAAATTTTATACAATTTTTTTTATAACAAATATACTTAATAAATTGCACTATGAACTTGTGGTGTGACACTACCCTGATTGTGTAATTTAACTTTTAGTCGTGTATTTGTTCCGAAAGATGGAGTTAGTCCATTGCTTTCTTATTAACTGGTAACAATAATACCTGTAAAACTGAGTCTGATCATGTCTACACACTTAGTAATCCATGAGATTATGTGTACGAGCCTACATCACTCAAATTTAACTTATTAAGATCACACTGGTTCAACATTAATACTTAGTTCCTGTGTAAACATGATAGTGCAACAATTTAGTAGCAGCATTTCACATAAATTCGTATATTTTTTTTGTAAAAAAAAATAACTTTGCAATCAATTCAATCATGTAGCTAAAGTGTTTCACATTAAGATGCTCAGATTTTTTTTTTTGATACTTAAAAGTTCAATTTCTTTAGTGCTGAAGAATATTACAAATAATAACAGATACACGTCAACCTTTTCTTTTTGCAACGATGGTTCCAGATAAAAACACCACCAGATAGTTTATTGAATCCCCCGCCCCCTCGTAAATTCCTTAGTAATCCTAATCCACTGAGCTTACTGAAACGCCAAGCACAAAACATCATTGGCAAAGAAACATAAAAAGAACTAAAAGGGTCTTGCATCGCTAATATAATGCTCTTGTCAGTTGGCATCAAACAAAGCAGACATAGTAGAAACAACAACCTGATTATGAAAGTACGTACCACATTTCATTGAAGCTGAAGCCATCGGAGGAGCTGGAGCTACGAAATACCTCAACCTTAATATTTAGGTCCAACTTTCCGATAATCTGTAGAACATAAACAAAGAAAAGGAAACAAAAATAGGAAAGAATATTGAGGTTAACATATTATGAGTCTGTACACAACCCAGCACCTATTAATAGAGCTGCATAATTCATCCAGCAGATACGAAACTGAAGGTGAAAAATCAGATACACCCTCTGAGTAACTAAATAGTTCTTTCACAATCAAATTTATTTTAAAGTCAAATTTTTAACAATATATGACAAAATTGGACTCAGCAGCAACCAAATTATCTACAACAAAATGTGTGCATCGAAACATATCAAAATTGATTTCAACTGGAGGTATCATCTTATCCGAGTTGGTTGAACAAGGATACCAATCAGATCAAATATAAAAAATGCAAAATCTTCCTCAAAGCATTGTAGCAGCAAATGCAATGAATCCCAACATTTTGTTAGTAGATGAAAAGTACATAATTCATGAACAACAATATAGAAAATCAAATCACATCCCGCCAAATTGTTCATAAAGAACACTAATATTCTACAGGAATAGATGTCAAGTAGCATGAAATACTACATTAAAAGCAAAAAAAAAAAAAAGTCAATCAAATTGAAATTGTGAAAGATGCATCAGCGCCGAGTAGGTGCTTACCTTCTCCATTACCTGCTGAGAGCCGATATTGAGTTCTGGAGATTTTCTCAGAAGCGCAAAATAAACAGAATTGAAACGGTAAAATCAGAATTCAGGGGATAAAATCGAGAGGCGAGAGAAGAAGAAAATGAAAGCGAAAAGACAGATTACGAGTTTGTGCGTGAATCTAACACCGACCGGATTAAGAGATTGATAGACGTGATCCAATATCGCCGTAATTAAGAAGCTGCTAGTTTAAGTTAGATTCACGCACAAACCTGTAATCCGGCTCTTCTGGACGAACACAACAGAACAGAGAAGAAGATGACGGTTATAGAAACGGTTAGGGATAGAGAAGACCCAATTCAGAAACGGCTAAGCTTTCTCCACCGCGCCGCTGCTTTATCGGCTAGCTCGTGATTCTGATGGCTTCTCTACATTTGCAGCTCCTTCTCTTGCTCTATGCTGTCAACTGTCAAGTCATTTTTTAGGGGTTCATCTAATATTGGGCTGGGCCTTTGTCACGGTGTACAACAGAAAGAACCTTGATCAGGGAGTGGGAGTGCAGACCTTGTGCTGACTGGACAAAAGTCAGGGAGTGAGAGTGCAGAAAAGTGGGTGTTTTGCAACAGAAATGATCTTGAGGTCCTGGGAGTGCAGAACAGTGCTGACTGGATTATTAATTTGTTATTTTCCTGTTTTATTTAATTCGTTATCAGAAACCGTTTAATTTAGTCATAATTTAAACAATTTTGGAAATAAATAATTAAAGACAATCAATAATTAATAAATTCAACACGAATAGAAATGAACTTCTAATTTTATTCAATCCATTTTAATACAACCCAAAACGAAATACAAGTTCAAGAATTATCCTCTGTTGGGTCGGCATCTGGTGGTGGGGGTTGTCGTCGAAGTTCTTCGATTTGGGCTTCAAGGCTAGTGATGAGTCTTCGCACTTGGGTCTTGCAAAACTTATGCTCTTCCAACGCCTCTTCGTCGTAGGAAGATGTGTCCTTCTCCACCAGGGCCTTGTAATAAATGATGTTTGATTCCCACTGTTGGGTTAATGACTGCATGAGGCGATGCCTTTCTACATGTTGTTCGCGACGTGAACGTTCAGCATCCACCCGTGATTTTTCCAGCTCGACGAAGGCAGACATTTGGGCCGTGAGGACGACCCCCTTCTTTGCGGCCTTCGCTGCCTTCTTCCCTTGCGGTCGGGGAGGGGGACTTGGGTCGGCCTCGGGGGATGGGGGTGTGTCGCTGAGAGGGACTTGAGTCCCCTCGTAGTTCTCGCTTCCTCCCCATTCTGGTGGTTGGGACTCACCACTGAGAGGTGTGCCATCCTCCCCTGTGCTTGTGGGTGGGGTTGAGTTGTAAGCCCCAGCCTCATCCAACCGCTGTCGTTGTTGGCGTACTTGACGGCGGACAGTTCCCATTGTGCCCTCCTCGGCACTGAACTTCTCATTGCCATCGAGCCTCCAGACCCAATGATCCAGGTCGAACTTTAGCGGGTGGTCTTTAACCACTTTCCCATCTTTCTCCCACAATTCCTTCGCACGTCTCAAGTGCTCGTCGTCGTTTGCGCCGCTCGGCTTCTCTTCCCTGGACCTCTTCATATAGCCGAGCATCCTCCTTGTCTGGCTGGAACCTCTGAGCCAACGTTTCTTGATGGCTTCCCAGCGGCGAGGTGGGTAACGGTTCTGGGAGTTGTATTTCCTCTGCACTGAGCACCAGAATGTGTTGCCGGTTTGCGAGTTGCCCTTGACGGCGTCTCTTGATGTGCTCAACCAGGAAGTTATGAGGTGGTTGTCCTCCTCCTTGCTGAATGTCCGGCCATCCGCCTCTGGTTCTTCGGGTTGGGCTCGGGGTTGGGCTCGGGCAGAGGCTCGGCCTCGTCGTTGGGAAGAGGATGGTTGGGGGGTTTCTACGTCGGATAGTGGATGACCCTCGTAGTTGTAGAATTGGGGTCCCATGCCCCATTGTGATCATGATTCTGGTGGGGGCATGCTCCATTGTGCTTGTGATTCTGGTGGGGGCATGCTCCATTGTGATTGCACTTGGAACCCTTGTGGGGGCATGCTCCATTGTGATGGCAGTTGGAACCCTGGCGCCATTTGGTATTGTGGGGTACGGGTTTGCCCTGAACTCGACCCCGGGTTCGAGCTTGGGGTACGGGTTTGCCCTAACAAAAATATTTATACATTAAATTAAGTGCTCAAAAATAAAATAATAAAATAAGTGCAAATAATTAATCAAAAAAATGAATACAATGCATTAATACAATAAAATAAGTTTGTACTAACCTGAACTCGACCCCGGGTTCGAGCTTGGGGAGTTGGAGCGAGGGCCCGTCAGAATGTCTCCGAAACCTCGTGCCAGTTCGTCCGGGGTGAATTCTCGTTCGTCACCAAATGAGTGTGCACGAGACCCAGCGTCGCCCGACATTTTTCGCGAGAATAATTGAAACGAGAGAGGAGAATTTGGGAAGGGGAGAGTGAAGTTGGATAGTTGAAGTAGGAAGTGGTGTGAAAAATATGAGAGGAAAGGGGTATTTATAGGGTTTTATTTGTTGATTTTTGAATTAAAAAAAAAAACTAGCCGTTTGAGGTGCAACGGTCGGGACACGTGGCACACCCACACGCTGCCAGCGCAGCTGACAGCGCGCAGGCGCGTCCAACGCGCCCGGCCAGCGAGTGAGGAGCGGGGGCGTGTGCAACGGGAGCGGGAGCGCGTGGAGGGGGAGCGGGGCCGTGGTTTTCGCCGTTTACAGCGGAACGGCCAGCGCGCCCAGCCAGCGAACGGAGCGGCGCGGGGAGCGGGGCCGTTCCGTTGTTCTTGCTCTAAACGTTTGTTTACGGGACGGATGCACGAACCCGAGATTATATTTGGTCGAAGCGCACAAGAATTTGGGGATCTCGTTATTGTCCTATACTCGTCTTGTTACCACCATGTGTACGATTGTATTAGAGAATTCACACCGTGCGAACCATACATCTGAACCACGAGCTCGCGAGTCGAGGTGCACATCACGAACCACACTTGTGATTTGTTGTTGTGCGGTTCGTGGGTTCGTCAGCCACTAATGGAAGCCTGCCACGTGGTGTTCCGAGGCAAAAAAATTCGGATCGATGGAAATTGTCCGAAATGCAACGGTAATTTTTTTTAATTAAATTCAATAAAAATTAATTAAAAAACATTTTTCTCCACTTATAAACCTCTTCCCCCATTCATCCAACTCACAACACTTCGCTTAATATTCTTTCAACTTTCACTCTCAAATTATCCACTTCCTTTCTATAAATCCGATCAAAAATGTCCGACGCTTCGAGTCAATCGCCGCAATCACTGGAACAACAAGAGCACGCGCCGAATGAAGTCAATGCAACTATCAACACACCTCTATTAATTACAAGTTGAAGTTTAATTTGCTTTTTCGTTGATTTATTTTTTGGGTTTACTCCATGTCCTAACCTCGTACTACACTTAATCGTCAAATCTGCACCCAAGCTTTGGAAAATTGTCAAATAGTAACGAATTTCAAAACTGAATTATTAAAAATCAAAAAGTATTGTTTAAATTGACTTTTTCCTTGAACAGTGAATCACGTGCTGCCCACGTGACTCACTTTATAATGGAGCTTGCGTGAGCTGAGGTCACGAAGAGATGAAATTCGAAGCTTGCACACAAAGAGATGAAGTTCGAAGAGCTGAGATGAAGAGATTAGGTCACAAAGAGATGAAGTTAGGCCAAGTTAACATCCGTAGGAAGAACATATTTGAGGGTGAACTCGACTTTTCACTTGTCCAAGTGAACGTCCGTTTAAAATTAGAAACAATTGGCAATTTCAGTTAATTGACCGTTACTACATGGCAATTTCAATTGTACAGGGTTTGGATTTAACAATTTCTGAAAGTTGGGCGTTAGGACATGGAGTAACCCCTTATTTTTTTAATAATTAATTTTATCAAAAAAATTCCAATTTTATTTAGTATTTGTTGTTTTAAATATGAATTAAACAAATTCAGCACACCTCTATCAACTTGTAATTAATAGAGGTGTGTGGACAGTTGCATTGACTTCATCGGGCGTGTACTCTTGTTCTTCTGGTGCATTCGACGGTTGAGTCGAATCGGTGGACATTTTTTATAAAATTTTGTAGAGAGGAAGTGGATAATTGAGAGTGAAAGTTGAGAGAAGTGTTGTCGGTTGGATGATTGGGGGAAGGGGTATTTATAGGTGGAGAAAAAAAATGATTTTTTGTATTGATTTTGTATTGAATTTAATTAAAAAAAATATAACCGTTGCATTTTGGACCGTTGCCAACGATCCGAATTTTTTTCGCCACAACGTGCGAATCGCGAACCCCAAACCACGAGCTCGCGAATCGCGGTTCAGGTGTGTGGTTCACATGGTGTGAGTGCTCTTAGAATGTCTATATTCAATGTATAAGCATCTTGAAATATGACAGGATTTTATCAAACATATTCCAAAGTATATTCTTAACATATTTTGGATGAAATTTTGTAGTTGTAGGATTGGATAGATCTCGGCCCTCCATTTGAGGGAGTTCAAATATATAAGGGAGTAACTTCTCATTTATATTCACTTAATCATTTATGAAAAATAGTATTTCTTGTGGTCAATCTCGGGTCTGGAGAATCAAGTTCAACCATCCGTTGTGGATATGTCGGGAGCTAATGTGGCTCACCGGGTGGAAAATGGAGATCCAATCGGGGTTCTGCAAAGTAGTCCGTGGAAGGATATCCTCCTCCAACCTCCAATTCCTAGCAATAAGGGTCGTCATTCGAACCGTCAAAGTCATCTTCCCAAGTTCTTAGGGGATTACTACACATATCAAACCAGCCCATTCGAGAAGTCGGGAGAGAGTTGTAAATCCTGTGGACATTGGGAAGCAGATCTTACAACAAACTCAAGATGCTCAACGGGCTCATGCAACTAAAGCTTTTGACGATCCGACCTTAACCTCGGAGGGTGAAGAATGGGTCACTGACAGGTGATTTTGCGTTCCTTTTTGTTTTTATTTCGGGTTTTGTTCCCGCAGCTCCTTTTGAGAGTTATCTTGTATTGGTTGTCTTTGGTTAGATCCTGCTTGGACCTAATTTTTTCTAATAAAATTTTTCGCACTTATAAAAAAATAGTATTTCTTAAGAAATGTCTCTAGTTCCTTATTGCCTTGTCAATATTTGTTTTCGTTAGTATTGTTGATATCAAGGCTAGTCAAGTGAGCATAATGAGAAATAAGAAAGACTGATGAGATTGTGATAGTTGACACCATGATGAACACCAAAAAGAAGGGAACGTCCAATTGTGGAGTTCCTACTACCATATTGGAGAAGCGCGTGACTCGTGTGGAGGAGAATCTGAAAAAGGCTGAAAAGAAGATAGATGTACTGCTAGAGATGGCTACTAAGCTAGGCGAAAGTGATGAGGCGCTTAAGGGTAAGGTACTTGTTGCTCTAAATCAACACTTGGATCTAGTGAAGTAGATGATGGATATGTTGAAGGCCCTTGTGGAGTCGCTGCATGAGAATTTGATCCTCTATAGAATAGGTGTGATGAATGCGGGTAGAGTTGTTCCGTAACCAAGGGTTGAAGTCCCGTGACCAAATGCCTTTGGAGGAGATCGAATGGCAAAAGAAATTGATAATTTTCCTTGGGACATCGAGAACTATTCCTGTTTTCATGGATTTTCAAAAAGATGCAAGTAAGTTACATACTATTACTTCTTACTAACTTGAGTCTACTCAATTGTGGTGCCATAAGTAATGTGACCTACTATTATCATTATAGGGAGGACAACGCACGCTGGCATCCTGGGGGAGTTTCAGTCCACCGCAGTATCCCTCTGGAAATGTGTCCGCTCAACCATAGCTTCCAAGTCAGATTAGCTGTATCGGTGCCCCATGGCGCTACCACGGTATCTCCTTCTGAACGTATCAGCAAAACAGTTTGGTTCAATGAGCCAAATTTCTCTTATTGCAAGTTATTTTTGTTAGCATTTTTTTCCAGTACTCTTATTTTAGTGATTGGTAGTTGTATCTATCTTTCATCTGTTTCAATTTATAATATCATTCGTTTATCTATCAAAAAAAATCTAAAATGATTGAAATAGAGACTTCTGCCATTAATAAACAATTAGTTGTGGAATGATTAAACATTTATCAGAAAAACATAAAAATCTTTAGGGATATTACTCGTGAACTAAAATTAAATAGTGATAGGAACTAATAACAGATGTTAGATTAATAGTGATTAAGAAAAAAATAACAAAATGGACTAACTATGTTGTCCTAGAGGCTAGAGTCGAGAAAACTAATTTTAAGGTTGCAAAAACCTCTCCCCCTCTTCCTCTTTTTTCTTGCCGACATGCTTCCATGGCTTCTCTCCCTGTCCCTGTGCCGAATACCACCATACCGGATGCAACCCACCCACCCCCCCCCCCATTTACAAACTAATCCCTTTCATCCTTGTTACCAGACATGAATCTTCCTTCGGCGCCTCCCTCCCCAGACTCACCAAAATCCGATGCTGGCCCACAACCCACACAGTCTCGAGACTCCTCCCGTTCTAATGGATGTACGTACGAAGAGACTAGGCCTCGTCTCTTTGTGGAACCGTAGGCACCGCATGTTCGGACCTCCGACTACCACATGCAGAGGCCTGAAAGGCTACATCGAGACCCCGAGGGGTGTCGGGATCCTCTCTGCCACACCACAGACCCATTCGGTGCAAATTGTGGCAGGTCCGACGCTGGTTATGGTAGGTCTGGTAAGGGCACCCCAAGCCCTGTCCAGATCTGATGGGGGAAAGCGCATCGTCGTGCCTAATTGGGAATACGAAGATGGTATCCTGGAATTTCCTATGGAGGTCCCGAGCCAGCAGATGATGGACGAGGAGGAGTTTGAGGATCAACATGTGGGGGCTCCGCAGCCTCCTTTGGATCAATGAGGAGACCCAACGGGGTGGGACGGTCCTAAAAGGGCCTATACCCACATACCCGGGACAACCGGTGCTGGGAAGTCTCAGAAAAGCCGCAATTAGAGCACTTATTTTCTGTCTGTTTTATGAATTTTATCGGTTTAGTTTGGGTTGTTTAGTTCATTTCGGTCGTTGGACTTTTCATTTCTTGTTTTCTACTTTTGAAATGTTGGTAAGGGGATGTCTTGAGGTAGTGTCTAAGACCCAAAGCAGACTGTTTCTACAGGTCTATGACCGTCGGGTTGGCTACGGGAAACCAGGACATATATTAGGAACCCAAGCTTTTACGCCCTAATTTGTATGGTTTATTTTTTTTTACAGTAATGCAATTACCTAGTTTATTCGTTTAAAAAAACATCTCTACATACTCTATATCGTATGTGACATGGAGTGAACTTACAATCAAGTCACATCTAGGCATTTTATTTTATTTATTTGTTTATATGTACTGCTTTTTTGGAAGTAGAGATTGCATTAATAATGCTTGGTAACCGGTACAAGTGGCAGCCTAAAAGCCCTGAGAATAGAATAAGTCCGGGTCTTTTGTAGGACACCCAACGCTTTAAACCCGTGGAAACAGTACTGAAAGCAACTAATAGAGTAAAGGCAGCAAAAGTAAACTGGATCTTGTGCTATTCTGCTTGCTTTCCCGAGACTTCCCAGCAACGGTCGCCTCGGGTCTTGGAGGATAGGTCGTCTCCCGCCTTCCCCTCTCTCCCGGTCCTCTGATTCTCCTTGGCAAGGCTGATATTGAGCCTTCGCCTGTTGTTCTTTGTTGTCCTCATCATCCATCAAGTGACAGGTCGATGGCAGCATACCTGAAAGCTCTAGCGCTTTCTTCTTGTGTCCAGTTCGAGAGAGAGCGCCTCTAGGTAGCGACCATCGGTCGCTATTGGAATAGCTTCGATTGGGTCGATGGTAATGTCGTCATCGCCATCCAGATCCTCCTCGCCCGGAGGTGGTACTCGGGTTTTAGTGGCATCACCTGGCTTGGCTGGAACGACAGGCAAGGGAGTGGTCCCCTAGAGGAGCGATCTGGTGGTGGACGAGATTGATTTTCTGGGCACGGCAGAGCTGGTCTCTCTCGGAGGTGCAAGGGGGAGTTGCAGGCTCGGTCATGGCCAATCGCCTCATGCGATGACCGAGCGCGAGGAAGAGAAAGCCACCATTCTCGTCGGGCTGTTCAGAAGATGAGGTCGGGGGTTCTGAAGTCCTATCGATGATCATGTCCCGGTCGGGAATGCAGACGAAGGTGACCCCTCAATCACCCGTATGGTACGGGCTGGGAACAGCGAGATCTATGCCGAGAGTGCACAGATGTCGCCGGTTATACTGGGCAACACCGACGTGAGCGAGTTGCTGGATGGAGAAACCATAGCAGTTGAGGACGGAGATGCGATGGTAGCTTTGAAGGCTAGGGCGACGAGTTACATGGAGCAAAAGCTTAACCCTAATGGAAGTCGCTCAGACTAGTTTTTTTTTTATTTTTTACATGTACTACTTAATTGGTATAGCAAACGATATTTTTCGGTTTCGAGTTTATGATTCAAGTCATCAGTGTCATGACACAACCCAAAATTATCGATGGATCATGTATGAAGACCATAACTTGTAACCAACAATACGAATTTACCTATTTTTAAATATTATATCACGTTTGGTCACAAGACTAGAATATTTTTAAGATATTAAAAAAAAGGGAAATTTCACTTTAACACCCTGCCAAACATTTAATTTCATTTTGATACACTGGCATAAATTTTTAACAATTTCATACCCTAACCAAAAAATTTATTTCACTTTCATACTCAGCCGTCAAATTCTGTTAACTTTCCATCCAAAATAGGTAAAATGTCCATAATAGCCCTAACTATTACTCAAATTTTCAAACTCATGTCATTGGTTCATAACTTGAAAATAAGTTAAATGAAAATAATACCCTTCATTGTTAGGGTGTTAAAATGAAATTTTCACTATTTTAAAAATAAAATAAGTTTTTTATTAATTTAGTTTTTATTTATGGAAAATATTTTTTATTTTAAAATTTTCAGTTTATTTTGTATAAATTCAGTTTTTATTTATGAAAATTATTTAAATTTTCAAAAATTCTGTTTTTTATTTTTATAAATTCAGTTTTTATTTGTAAAAATTATTGTTATTTTCAAACATTCAAATTTTATTTTTAAATATCAGTATTCATTTTCATCTCTGCATCTCCTACCTTTTCCAAGCTCCATCTCTATCCATACCCACACATCAGAATCATACAATAGTAAAGGTAGCATAAAAAATCTGATTTCAGATTTGTAAAAATTGTTGTTCAAACTGTTCATAGCATACAACATAAACAAAAATTGTTATTCAAATTCAGAGTTGAGAACCTAAATTGATACATTTCAGATCTGTAAAAAAAAACCTAAATCCCCAGTCGGCGGCCACGGACGCGACTCTGTTGTACGGCAACAATTTCCAGTCGACGACACCGATGTAGACCTCGGGAAGCTGAAGAGCCTTTTGGAGAGGAACAAGAACCTCCTTCCTCAGGCGGTCACGAATCCGCTAAGCGTAGTGCGCCTCCTCGACGTTGTCGTACTCTGGGAAGGACTCGCGGCTGAAGATCCTTCTAGTGATGCTCTCGCAGAGGAGGATGGATCTGTCGAAGGAGGAGTAGAGAGGGGAACCATTTCGCGGCGAGGCTGAGTTTGATGACCTTGCCGGAGCTGAGCTTCACCAGATCTGTCCGCCGCCGCTCCAAGACCCAGCCGCCCGTGCCATGACCATGGGTGGTTGGGGTGAGTATAGGGGTAGGGAGGGAGGCGAAGTGGCTGTGTGGAGAAAGAACAAAAAACGAGAAGGAAAAAATGAAAAAGGAAAGAAGAAGAAGAAGAAGAATGGGAAATTAGGGTTTTAAAATAAAAATATTTTTTTAAATAAAATCTGATTTTTTTTAAACACAAAATTGATTTTTTTATGATAAAACGGATTTTTTATAATAAAAACTGAATTTTTAAAAATATAATTTTTTTTCATAAATATAAAACTAAATTAATAAAAAAAATTGTAAAATTTGAAAGTTTTGAAGTATAATTTTCATTTTAACACCGTAACAATGAAGGGTATTATTGTCATTTCACTTATTTTCAAGTTCTTAACGAATGGCATGAGTTTGAAAATTTAAGTAATAGTTAGGGGTACCATGGACATTTTACCTATTTTGGATGTAAAGTTAACAAATCTGACGGCTGGGTCTGAAAGTGAAATTAAAAGTTCGGTTAGGATATGAAGGTGTTAAAAATTTATGCCAGGATATTAAAATGAAATTAAATATTTGACATGATGTTAAAGTGAACTTTTCCGGAAAAAAAAAGTTTTTTTCTTACCAAAAGATGCAGAAAACGGGTGAATTGTTTTTTAACTTAATGTATATGTCAAGTCAAACAAAATAATTAGTACGTTACAGTACTACAGTGGTAACTGGTCTTTCTAAATCTAATACTAAAGACAAAATTAAATTATCTGAACACATTCTATTGAACAAGTTCAGCAAATGTATATAAAGATTTTCCAAGATGTGTATCCTATAGTGGGATTTTTTTACCATACAATGGAAATGGAATTGCTTCCATATTTATTTCCTTCAAATTTGAGATTTTCTTTCTCAATTTTGATTCAACAACGTAAAAAAAAATAGTACCAAGACCAATGTAGAGTTTTTAAATGATTATGGGTCCATTTATGGTGATTCAACCACAAGAGACGCTTTTCAACTGAGAGTAGGAACACGTTCATCTCTCTTTCTCACTAATCATGTCTTGCTTGTGACTAATCACCAATTTCAAGGTTCAGTTTATATAATCGTGTCATGCTTTTGTTAAATTTTTATTTTTATATCTAGTCTAAGTACGTTTATTCATAATTCTTATCAATCATTAGTCATTAAAAAAAACGTCATCGCATGGTTGGTGAATGTTGACAGATATAAAGATCTTGAGATTCTTCAATAGTAGCACAAAGTTTAGAATTTTTTTTGAAGTGCAGTCCAATCCATCGACAATGACCGAAAGCGTGAAGCCGAGTCCACTGTCGTCGTTCCTGAAGCTCTTCAATGCCCGGTTACAAGTCCTCAATCTCCTCTCCTACTTCCTCTTCCTCTCGTGCCTTTTGTGCCTCGGAGTCTTCCTCGTTCCCTACGGCAACACCATGTCATTGGATCTACAACTCTCCTCCGATCCCGTTTCTCCGAAGACCGAACCGGAGAGCCGAACCGGACCGGGTGTGTGGAGGAAGTATCCGGAGCCGCCAAGGGAGGCAATGCACGGAATGGAGGATGCGGAGCTGATGTGGAGGGCTTCGAGGACTCCGAGGAACATTGACGAGGATGAATTGGCAGCGGATAGAGTTCCGAAAGTTGCCTTCATGTTCTTGATAAAAGGGCCGGTCCCGTTGGCTCCTCTTTGGGACATGTTCTTCCGAGGACACCAAGGTTTGTTCTCCATCTACGTACACTCCGACCCTTCGTTCAACGACTCCGAACCCGCTTCCTCTGTTTTTCATCACAGAAGAGTTCCTAGTAAGGTTAGTTTCACTTATTTATTTATTATTATTAAGTTAGATTATGAATTTAGATTCAATTTTATATTTATTTCATGTTTCAGGATTAAGACAAAGATTTTGGTTCCATAAACCTCTTTGATTATGGACTGCATAGGGAATTTGGATGTTGAGTTGTGATAAAAAGAATTATTTTCATTTCACTAATCTAACTATTTTTTGTGGCACTTTACTACTCTATAATGTATTTTTTTTTCACTTTCATACCCGCAGTCAATTTTTCATCCATTTTTGGATGAAAACACTTAAAAAGTCCATAATACATCTCACTAACAATCAAATTTTCAAAAGCATGACATTGGTTGACAAAATTTCGTTAAAAAAATGTCACAAAAATGCATTCTAGGGTAATAGGTGCCACAAAAACTCCTCAGTTTAGGGTAGTGAGGTGCCATAAATAATACTTAGAGTATGAAAGTGAAAAAAAAATACATTTTAGGGTAGTGAGATGTCACAAAAAATAGTTAGGATATGAAAGTGAAAAAATATGCATCCTAAGATAATGGGGTGCCACAAAAAATAATTAGGGTAGTGAGATAAAAAAAACCACACAATTAAGATAGTGAAATGAAAATAACACTAAAGTAATTGTGGTGGTGTAACCATGGTGATTTAAAACTATCACTTGTGGTGTGTCGATCATGGTCTAGTAATATATGTTGTTACTTGTGGCCTCACGCATAGGGAGGAATTTTGGTAAAATACGGACATGGAAGAAGTAAAATGATAGACAACGATTGTTGTCATGTTTAATGGTGACCATGTGTGCTTTCTAAGCGGCGTGGTCCTAAGTATTAAGCATGTAACTTGCACGTAATTACATAAACCCAAAACATCACTACTAATTAATCTACTTCATATCATCATTACCTTTAAATGTCTCTTTAACACCTTTTAAAAGTTGTAATCAAACATTTTTTTTATGACTTTTATCATCACAATCACGTTTTTCTCTCTTAATTTATTGATTTTGGTTATTGGTTGTTACTTTTTGTTTGAAAAAAAATCATTAATAAATCATATATATTGAACAACACATTCTAAATCGTGTTGTATCCACTGATCGTTTTCGGGAATCTAAAAAACGACAAGCGAGAGGAATAGCTCTCGAGACGGCGACATAGCGCCTATATAAAAAAATTACTATCAGGTCGGTCTTCCTTATCAGCTTTCTGGAGAGATCCGTCGATAAATAGTCTCGACCAATCACGCAGAGGCAACATGCGCACCTACTACAGATCCGAGTTTCCGGTAAGGAGGACAAACAAAAACCAGATAAAATGAAAAAAAAATAAACAACAATGTCGAGGATGAACTACTCGCGACCGACCTCCGATGAATGAGCTTGGGATCGTGGTGAGGTGGACGGCGTTGGCGGGTGCAGATCTGATCCGTTAAGGGATGGTGCACAGGTCTGGCCTGATAAACACGAAAAGTAGGAGCACGGCTGAATGGCTTGAACCATGGTGTTCCGACGGAAGCTGAATGTAGATCTAATCGTCTGGCCGGAGGATGAGAATGGCGCAGAGGCTCGACTCGTCATCGTTGGGAGCAGAATTCGTAGGGGTGGGCTTGTCTGTCGTGGTCATTGTTAGTGAAAGAGGGTAGGGGAGGTGGACAATGGTCGGCATATTCGGTCACTATGGCGGCGAATTTGGCCGTCGTGGGGGCGAAACATGTCGGAGGGTGGCGAGGGAGGTTGTAGCTGGCCGGGGGGTTGCCGGAGGAGAGGGGAGGGCCACATCAGAGGGTGGGGGGAGAACCTGGTCGGAGGACAAACGGTAGAAGGACAATGGAGAGAGGTGGTGCACGATTGGAGAAAGAGAGTAGAAACGAAAAGAGAGAATGCCGACAAGAGCTTGAGGGGGAAAGAGAGAAAGGGAGAGGCCGACGACGACGACACGAGGAAGCTAAAGTTCAGTAAGCTTCTTTCGAGAGTGAAGCGAGCCTGATGAGAGAGAAAATGTTTTCATACTTGACAAATATTTATCAGTTGTGATTTGAATCATGGCCATTAGATGAACGATATAAATATTAAATCACATAGTCCATAATGTGTAATTTTACTAAGACTACACAAAAGAACAACCTCTGTTTCCATAACTATATTGTACTTCTTCTTTACCATGTTGTCGCCGTCGTCGACGGCAACTATGGCTCTGACCGTGGCAGCCGTCAGCAGAAATCATGGCTCCGGCCGTGGTAGTTGTCGGTGGGAACTCCGTCAACCGGTCTATGTTCCTCCTCCCTACCCGTTTCCCCTCTCTCTTCTTCCACGGGTGCTTGGTACCTGAGCTGCTCGTCGGAGCTCACGGACACCGAAGATCCTCGTCTCTCCTCCGTCCTAATATCCCGACAACGATCACCCGACCTCCTAGGTCATACCTCTCCGCTGCACTTCTCCGGCAAGACGGTCGGATATGTTCTCACCTTTCGTCGGAACTCCACAATCCAAGTCACTCAGTCGTGCTATTGCATATCGAGCTTTTCCGGCCAGTGCACCCGCCTCAAGAGAATCAAATCCACACCCCACCTCGCCCCCTCATTTCGATTAAAACCCCAGTCATCGTAGGCCGGTGGCAAGTAGTTTATGTTTGTCATTGTTTTGCTTGTATTATGTTTATTTTTTGTCTGTTCCATTTGTCGTATCTTCATATCTCTCGTAGGGGTGGTTGCCATCTTTGGTGGCGTGTCCGGTCGGGCATCTCTATCGACTGATCTGTATGGAGAGTCGATAAGAATGACCGACCTGGTAGTTCGTGTTTATTTAGGTGTTGTGTCGCCCTTTTCGATAGCTATTCATCTCGCTTGGCGTCTCTCATATTCTTGAGAACGTCAATTAAATACAACGCTTATCTGTTTCGATGTGTGTTATCCATTATGTAAGATTCGATAATCTATTAATGAATCTTCCGGTTCGAAAAAGAAAAGTACTTTGACTTGCTATACTTTTAATTATTTATTGTTGTCATTTCTTTTTGTTAATTATAGGAAGTTGAATGGGGAAAAGTAAGTATGATCGAAGCAGAACGACGGCTACTAGCTAACGCGTTACTGGATTACACGAACCAACGGTTCGTTCTGGTATCGGAGTCTTGCATCCCGCTGTTCAATTTCTCGGTGGTGTACTCATACCTGATGAACGCAAAGGAAACCTTCTCGGAGTGCTACGACAAGGAGGGGGCGGTGGGGCAGGGCAGGTACACCGACCTGATGAGGCCCCAAGTGAGGCTCGACCAGTGGAGGAAGGGGTCGCAGTGGTTCCAAATCGACCGGGACCTGGCCATGGACGTCGTCACCGATCGCAAGTACTTCCCGGTGTTCCAGAAGTACTGCAGAGGGAAATGTTACTCCGACGAGCATTACCTGCCGACGTTGGTGTACATAAAGAGTGGGTGGAGGAACGCAAACAGGACGTTGACTTGGGTTGACTGGTCGACTGGTGGGGCCCACCCGGTGACTTTCCGGAGGGAGCACGTGACGTACGAGTTCTTGGAGGGGCTGAGGAGTGGTCATAGTTGCGAGTATAATGGGAAGAGCAGCAATGTTTGTTATTTGTTTGCGAGGAAGTTTGGGACGCATGCTTTGAACAGGCTCCTCAGATTCGCCCCCAAAGCTATGCACATTGATACATAGATACATATGTGAGTTTGGTGCATTTGTTGGGTCGAGGATATGGGATTGTACTTCATTTGTTATTGCTTTTTATTTGCATCTTAAGTTTTAGAAATTATTCATATATGTATAGGTTTTGGTCATTTTTTTTCGTCCTAGCCTTGAAAGTGAAGATCAGATCCTAAAAGCATGATCACGTGATCATGTCCTTTGCATGAGTTAATGTTCAATCGAGGTTGAAGTTGTATTTCATGATTATGACTCAAATATAGATTTTAATGTTGTTGTTTTTTATTATGTAATTATCACATCTAAAATTGGAGTATTAAAATAGTTATTATAATGAATATGTTTTGGTTTGATATGTCTTTCATATTTGGTTTGTGTTGAGATCTGTGTTAATTTTGGAAGGAGCAAAGAGGTGCTATAAAACAGAAGCACCTCACTTGTTTTATTCATGATAATTTGGGGCTCTTACTAGGTGAGATACCGATCACTACATGCATACTACGGAACTAGAATCCAGCCCCAATGCCTCCTCCTCCACCACCTCCGCCGCCGCCACCACCACCCTTGCCTCCCCCGAAGCCACCTCCTACACCACCACCATGACCGCCTCCTATTCCACCTCCGTAACCTCCCCCAAAGCCCCCACCATGGCCACCTCCGATGCCTCCACCATGTCCGCCTCCTATGCCACCACCTACACCTCCACCTCCACCACCTACACCTCCACCATGTCCGCCTCCGATGCCTCCACCATGTCCGCCTCCTATACCACCACCTACACCTCCACCATGTCCACCTCCGGAACCTGCACCTATGCCACCACCGTGGCCGCCTCCAATATTGCCTCCACCTGCACCATTTCCTCCTCCAATCCCTCCACCATGGCCGCCTCCGATGCCTCCACCTGCACCATTTCCGCCTCCGGAACCTCCTCCAATCCCTCCACCATGGCCTCCTCCAATCCCTCCACCATGGCCTCCTCCGGTGCCTCCACCTGCACCTCCACCATTTCCTCCTCCGATGCCACCTCCAGATCCTCCACCTACACCACCACCCTTACCTCCTCCGATGCCACCTCCAGATCTTCCACCTACACCACCACCCTTACCTCCTCCAATGCCACCTCCAGAGCCTCCACCTACACCACCACCTTTACCGCCTCCAATGCCACCTCCAGAACCACCACCTACACCACCACCCTTGCCGCCTCCAGTGCCACCTCCGGATCCTCCACCAACACCGCCTCCAATACCACCTCCGGAGCCTCCACCTACACCACCGCCAGAACCTCCACCTACACCACCACCCTTTCCACCTCCAAGGCCACCACTGCCGTGTGAACCTTCACCTACACCTCCGCCAATACCACCACCATTTCCTCCTCCAACACCTCCACCTTTACCACCACCTCCAATGCCACCATGTGAACCTCCACCTACACTTCCTCCAGAACCTCCACCTATACCACCACCAATGCCTCCTCCCTTGCCACCGCCATGACCTCCTACTCCACCACCTTTTCCGCCACCAGCACCTCCTCCAAATCCACCGCCACCCCCAACTCCACCACCTCCTCCAAATCCACCGCCGCCGCCAACTCCACCACCCTTACCACCCCCAACTCCAAAGCCTCCCCCAAAACCACCACCTTTACCTCCAAATGTCTCTTCCTCAAACTTACGGCCTTCCACCATTACTAGTATCATCAAGACCAACATTAACGTTAAACACAAAATCCCAACATTTTTGGAGAACCGCCCCATGTTTAACAAGGATCTAATTACTTATGTTGTGTTGTGTTGTGTTTGCAATATGAGAGTGTATTTATAGAGGGAAGCTGCATTATTGGGGACGCTCGAACTCGGGAGGAAAGGACTATGACGTGGCCTTCAATTTCCACAGATAATAGACATGGCCGGCGAACTCTATTTATTGCTATGTCCCACCCTCAACTAATTTTTTGCATCCTGTCCCTTCTTACGTGTCACGCCCTAACTATACATACCAATAACATGCTGCTTTTTATTTTGAACTTCACTGAATTAGTCCTACTCCACTACTGACATGCACATGCTTACTGTTGTGAAACTCCTCTAGCTGGTTTTGTGCATTAACTCGAATATCTATACACTGAGAATCTCCATCCATCTACTTTAAAATTTCCAGATTTACACCTTTTAAATGTGGATTTCAATGCTTTTAAGAGCTACTTTAGATTTAACTTGGAAGGATACCATGAGGGTTTTTTTTTACCATAACAACGGTAGGATATTATTAATGGAAAATCAATAACAGATTAGACATATTTTCGGACAAATTTAAATCGTTGATCTTATGAACAGATATATTGGATAACCCAGTTAACAATGTAGGAGATGAAACTTTATTTTCATAGTGATGTTGCAAAACTACGTAAATTACGAGAACTTCCCCCAACTAGACTCGGGTGTGGTACCTCAGATGCTTGTTGGCCACGTTAAGGAAGTCCCATGAGATTAAGAGCGATAGATTCCCAAGAAGGCATCCATGAGAAGGAGGAGGCTCGAGACCAAGTAATGGCAGGTTCCTTCAGGCCAGAGTACAACTCCTCTCTAGTACCTTGGAAATCCTATGACTCATTAGACCCAACGAAGCTGCATAGCAGGCCTCGCCTGGTTGATGTTTTCTTGTTCTCTGTACATCAGAAACATCGGGCGGGACGAATTTGATGGAACCAGAGGCGATGGAAATGGATCTAGTTTGGGAGGTAGGGTTATTATCAATGGATGTCGTGGGGTAGTTGTGGTGCCGGGGCAGATGCGATGGAGCCAGAGGCAGGGGGATCGTCACCTGTTGGGATGGATTCAACGATGCTGAAGACAGTGGAAGAGAGCGTGGTAACAACAATGCACGGGAGATGGATGTGGGTGGAGGAGGAGGAGGAGAGGTGAAGGAGAGAGATGACCGGATCAGAGCAACGGAAAAAATGGGACGTCTCGTACACCAAAAAAGACTAGGGCCGCTGCCATTCATAGAGAAAAAATGTATGTTTTTTTTTGTGTGTCTCAACTGGGATGCTAGCTCTAGATATAAGTTTTATTAAGTTTATTTCATTTCAACTAATTATATCCAAAAGCGTTGTTGTTTTGAAGGTCTAGACTAATTGTTCATCCAATCTAGATTAGGTTATGGCTTCCCTTCTGATTGTGACATTAACAATCACAAGTAACCCTTTCTTCGTAAACTCTCTCTTAGCCTAAGAAGCTAATCCCAATCTGCAACACGTTCTAGATTAAGAAAGAATGAATTTGGAGAAAGCCTGAGCTTTTACACTAAGAATAATGAATTGGCTAATTTTAAATATATAACACAAATTTGGGAGGTGAAGCTTAAAACTAAAATCTGGAGTCCATCCCTTTGTCATATTTTAGCATATGTGGTGTAAAAGAAATTAGCGTTGTACAATTAGGTTCCTCGTAAAATGGTACAAGATTTCAATGGTCGACCACAATATCTCAACAACCCTGATTTCGTTAAGTCTCTTTCCTTTGTACTAGTATTCAAATTTCAACACAAATCCATGGACAACCTATGAACCTGTCTCATTTGTATTGGAGAAACTAATAATGGTGGGTCTCCCTATTTTATTTCTAAACAAATTAATTAATAATAGTTTGATCCTCCAACGAACCACCACATTCGGTGGTGGATTTAGTTTTTTTTAATGGGAGGCACCGATTTTGTTCGTAATAATAATTAACGTAAGAATAATAAAAAAATAACATTGAATTTTTTTAATGTCGTATAACAAGATAATAATTCATGTTTATTACAAAACACGACGTCGAAGTTTCATATTTTAAAAATATTGTAAAATACTTGCATTCTCAATACAACAAAAGATATATTTCTCGACGTATATGATATTCATTATTCTCTTATCGATTTTTTTTTCTTATAAAAAAATTGTAGAGTCAGATTTCTTTTAAAGTATCTATCGATAATTGTAATAATTTTATAGATTACTAAAATCTAATTGATAATAATCTTAAACTTTAAATAATATAAACTTAAATTAAATTATTCTTCAATAGAAAAGTATTTTCATGTGTTCTGTTAGGGTTTCCCTACCTAAGAGTTTTAGGGTTTTTCTCCTAGGGTCTCCTTTGAACCGTTGCTAGTCACAGCAACGTTGGCTCCATCCCGCCACCAACGACGTGTTTTCCGGTCGTATTCGGTCCCTAAAGATGGGGTTTTAGCATACCCTCTTTAACGTGCTTCCGTACACGGTCGTTCAAGCAAATAATTTATCAGTAAGTAACCGGTCGAACACTAGGGAGCAATCGATGATTAAATCTATAAAAATTGGTAAAAGATAAAAAATGTATAAACGTCACTAAATACACTCTTCTAAACGTCACTATCAGAATATCATCACGTTCAACTCTCCTTCGGTCTTCTTGTTGGAAAGCATCAAATCTCAGTTGGTATTCAACTTCTTTGTGTCTGTAGCCAACCTATTATTTTCTTTATCTATGTCTTCCCTTTCTTTTAAGAAGCCTTTTGCCCATCGGACGCACTTAGGGCGATAGAGGTACAGTGTCTCTACCGGTTCGACAACCAATTCCTAACAGAACTCAAACCCGATCATTATTGAGGAGACCAGTCGGCATCAAGTGACCATCAAGCATAGACCAAATCTAATGCGGAGTTCGAAAAAGAACCATACAAAGTGTACCGCCAGTTTGTGGAGACCTAATAATGAGTTATGGAGAACAACGTTCGAATGACCGGCCCATCATGCTTCACTGAATGGAGCCTTGATCCATCGATTCTCCCTCGATCGATGACGTGGTCCATTACATTGTGTATCTGCCAACATCATGCACATGTGTCCTCTTCGGGCCCATCTCGTTATATATGCTCCTCAGTGCATTTTGGTTAATGTCGAACCGTTCACCACCAATATTGTATGTCAAAGTGACGAAGTCTCTCATGTCGTGCACAGAAACTCAACGCCTTTTCGAATGATTGGTCGTCCGACTATCCACTTGTTTATATCCTACTCTTTTTCTTGAAATACCCATTGAACCTTTTCACCTTTTTGTTTTCTTTTTACCAACAATTATTCCATCACTTATCGTCTCGGTATTGCATACATGATCTGTCATTGTATTCGTGTTCAATTTGTTTCCACCAAAATGAGTCAAGGAAGTTGTGTAGCCAACAAAGAACTAAACGTAAGTCTTCCTCAATTTGTCAGCGGTACCTCCCACCTCCACCACGTTCAAATCTAACGCGACTGGTCCCATAGTGTTCGCCTTTAGTTAGGGTTGGTGAGCATTGTCAGCGGTACCTCCCACCTCCACCACGTTCAAATCTAACGCGACTGGTCCCATAGTGTTCGCCTTTAGTTAGGGTTGGTGCATGCTCAACTGGTCGTGTTTCGGTACAATCATTGGTGAAAGCTGATAGGCCTATGGCTACTCCGACACCGCTTTCTGGTCGCGTCTCTAGCATCGGTGACCACGACATGTCTAAAGCCCGAAATACCATTCCAATGCGAGGTGGAAACTGGTACCCATAATCGGGATATTGACTCCTATCGATAATCTTGTTAAGAATTGGATGCCGACAACCAAAAATGGACATTCCAGAACTTTGATCCTTATGTCGAAAATCGACTTCCTTGTTGTTGGGACAATTTGCTTTTTTTGGTTAGGAAAAATAACTCCATTGTTCAAACCATGAATTATCAAGGAACGAGCCACGACTTTTGCCTGATGAGGGTGTTGGATGATATTGAAAAATATAATGGTCATTATCATATTAAAATTCTGATTTATTAAAAACGTCATGACTTTAAAATGTAAGTTATTAGAATTGACTGACAATCAATTTTAGGAGGAATTCATGGGACTTGTCACCCTATGAATTCCCCACTTTACCCTTTCCAAAAGGCTATAAATACTTACTTCTTTAGTCTTATTTTACACAATTCAAAACTATCTCCAAAATGGTCTCTCTTTCTTCTTTCTCTCCACTCCCTTGTTCTTAGTGACTTTCTCGACGGTTTTGAGTTCGCCTACGTTAATCGTTGTATCCTGGGAGACTGTTTCCCATACGGGGCAATAAGTGTCTTAAGGAAAGTGGAGTACCACGCTTCGATTAAACTCCAATTTCCTTAATCCTAATCAGTAAGCTAGCTGATTGGTAAAGGTTATTCTAAATTCGTTTTACAATTTCTATTATTATTTTATGAATTTGTTTATCGTTGATATACTAACCCCTTTATCCTACAACCCTTTATCCTACAATCTTAAGACACTTATACAAAAGGTTTATTAACGATGAACAGGTTCTAAATTCTATTTTTGCTGGTTCCTCATTCTCTGAAATTGGAGTACCTGAACAGAAAACAAAAGGATATCAATTTATTTGTTACTAATGATCTGTTTTGACAGGGTTGTTGTGCGCAGAGAAAAAAATATATATATTTTGGAAACTTATTTTTCCTCGAATCCGCTCGATTGGAAAAGAACAAAAACTTTTCTGAAATTGATTTTGAAACTTTTTTTTCGAATATGTTTGGGGGAAAAAACTGACAACCAAAAGGTTTTTTTTAGGGTTTTCGGATTCAAGTGCGATTTTGAAGAACTGAAAACGGGGAAAAAAATATTTATATCCTCTGGTTCGAGTTTGGTGTTTCCTAAATCGTTTTCTATTTTTTTTCCCTGTTATTCTTCGACAAATCTGTTTTGACAGTCGAAATAGAGGGGAAAAAAATTTTGGGGTTCTGGTGTTTCCCAAAACAAGTTAAAAGTCTCAAATCAGATTTTGAAGAAGAAGAGGAAATTATTTTCACACGAAAAAAAAAATTGGTTCGGATTTGGGTACGATTTCAAATCTGATTTTAAAGAGCGACCTAATTTTTTCGAAACCTAGAAACAAAATCTAGAAATCAAAAAAAAATTGAATTGAGTTTTGTTTCTTACTACGTTTCTGGAATCTGTAAATGTCGCTCGAAATCGGTTGGAGCTCGATTGCTTGTTTTTCCTTGTTGTTGGTTTACTTCTTTGGCTGTTGGTGTTTCTCTTTTGCAGATCCATCTTTTTCCCTTTGCTACTGAAGAAAGGCTTTGGAACTGGAGAAGCAAGGAGGGAAAGGGTGCTCTGATGAGTTGCGGCGTGAGTTGGAAAATACCCTAAAAGGGTATTTTAAATCTCTGTGGGTCGCAGCTACTTTTCAAGCCCAAGGAAAAAAAAAACCAGTTTGTTTTAAAAGCAACCCAAACCACATCAACCCACGCGGATCCTCCTTCTGTCGTTCTGGATCAGCGTGCGGGTCGGCTGTCTGACCAGGTGGGAGCACGGGTCATTGTCTGACCGGGGTGGATCGCGGGTCTGTAGCTAGAGCAGGTCGGCCCGACCAGGGTCATCCGACCCGGGTTGGACAAATATTTAAAGAAAAAAATTGAATTTTCTTTCAAAGAAAATCAATGTTGCTTCAAGATTTTTTTTCTCCTTCTTTCAAACAAAAATTAAAATTTTTTTTACAAGTTTGAATTCATACGGAATTCATGATCGAGGGAAGTAATTTGGAATTTTTATTCCTAAACGTTTTCCCAAAAAGAAACATATTGGAACTAGTTCCTAAACGATTTCTTGTTGATCAATCTTGTTTCTTGGAAACACGTGGATATGATCAACAAATTCGAATTCACACGGAATTCATGGTCGAGGGAAATAAACTTGGAATTTTAATTCCTAAACGTTTTCCCAATAGAAACAAACTTGGAATTCAATTCCTAAACGTGTTTCTTAAAATATCTAAAATAAAACAAATTGGAAATAATTTTCCTAAACGGTTTTCTATTTTGAAAAAAAAACGTATTTTCCACAACGGATCGTGGAAAATAAAAGGAAAAGAAAAAATTAACAAAGAAATTAAATACTCTTGAACATATTTTGAATTCATACGGAATTCATGGTCGAGGGAAATAAAATTAGAATTTTTAATTCCTAAACGTTTTCCCAAAAGAAACAAACTTGGAATTCAATTCCTAAACGTGTTTCTTAAAAATTTCAAGAAGAAGACAAATAGGAAATAATTTTCCTAAACGGTTGTAGAACACGTACGAATGAGAAGTGTTTCAACGAATTGAAAACTACACGATCAAAAATGACAAATTGAATACTATAAAAGATCGATGTGGATCTAAAAACCAATTTGATCATCGAATGTATCGACTTTTCATTGATATGATTAATTTGATCTTTGTTCAATTAACCGATTTCTGTTTCGTGGCGAAACACGATAGAATGATTAAAATTGGACTCTCAAAATTTAATTGAGAATCAAAGTTGATTTTATGACCAAATTGATTAATTTCAATTATGGATGGTTATGGAAAAGGGGAAACCTTTCGCATAATTACCCGTCAATGTGGGGGTCGATCCCATTACTAAAGAGAAACTATTGACGGAAAGTTCTCGGGGGACCAAGATTCGTGTCCAAGTTATGCGTGCATAATAAAGCATCAACTAATAAGGCACGGAACTTGAGTCAACACGTGTCATTGACATACCAACTGATCTCAAACGAGAGTTATTGCCTTTTGATCTTACAAAAGTTAAATCGAGATTTAGTTGGACAAACATCCAAGGGAATGTGACTAATACCCGTACCATTTAAGGCGTTATGTGAAGGGAAACCTAACCTAGTTGACTGGAGATCCCAAGATCTAGGTTCAATGGGTCAACCTAACTACATAAACCTTACAAGGTCATTGTGGGGGGGTTAACCCCATGTCTATTCCTATGATACAGAAACAGTGACATAAAACGTGTTGAGGATTCTGTGATACAAGTTATCGATTTATAAGACTAGTTTGATCAGTGACCAATTAATCGGTTTCTGTTTTCATTGCGAAACACGTTAGAAGGATTAATTTTGGATTATTAAATCAAGCAAATTTTGTACTTTGACCAAGTTGAATGATTTCAATTTGGATAGATACTTGTAAATGTGGGGGTCGGTCCTACTACAAGGAATATTTCCGATCGACTAAGATCTGTGTCTACGATATACGAGTATAATTTAGTAGCTACTAATAAGACACAGAACTTGAGTTGACACAACAACTGATCTCAAACGAAAGTTATTGCCTTTTGATATTTCAAAGGATAACACCGCGGATCCGCTAATCTAAACGTTCAATTGAGATCTTGTTGAGAAAAAGACATCCAAAGGAATGTGACTAAAGCCCATTTAAAGGCTTTATGCGAAGGAAAAACCCAACCTAGTTGACTGGAGATCCCAAGATCTAGGTTCAATGGGACAACCTAATTGCATAAACCGTGTACGGTCACTGTGGGGGTCCAACCCCTAGTCCATTCCTATGATGCAAACCAGTGACATGTTGAGGATAAGCATTGCTTTTAATGATTTCTTGCATCAAGATTATTGAGCAAAGTGAAGCACCTAAGTGAGAGGAAGTGGGGTCGCTTCAAGGGTGGCTAATGGGGCTAGTCATCTTAAAGTCTTGCAGAACCAGACAGTGCTCATGACCATAACGGGCACACCCATCAGAGACAAAACCGTTTGTGTTGGTATCTGTGTGGGGTATATTATCATTTGCATAAACGACAGAATAGTTCAAGGACATCGCGTCTACTAGTCAGTCAGCAGATTAAATATATTTTCACAAGGGAAGGTTCAAGGATGAACATCTACCTATCCTATGCAGGTATCGACTTTGAGAAGTCACCACCTCCTCGTTATCCTCTCTTTCACCATCACATTTTTGTGGGGGATTGTTGGATGATAATGAAAAATATGATGGTCATTATCATATTAAAATTCTGATTTATTAAAAACGTTATGACTTTAAGATGTAAGTTATTAGAATTGACTGACAATCAATTCTAGGAGGAATTCATGGGACTTGTCACCCTATGAATTCCCCACTTTGCTCTTTCCAAAAGGCTATAAATACTTACATCCTTAGTCTTATTTTACACACTTCAAAACTATCTCCAAAATGGTCTCTCTTTCTTCTTTCTCTCTACTCCTTTGTTCTTAGTGACTTTCTCGACGGTTTTGAGTTTGCCTACGTTAATCGTTGTATCCTGGGAGACCGTTGCCCATACGGGGCAATAAGTGTCTTAAGGAAAGTGGAGTACCACGCCTCGATTAAACTCCAATTTCCTTAATCTTAATCAGTAAGCTAGCTGATTGGTAAAGATTATTCTAAATTCGTATTACAATTTCTATTATTATTTTATGAATTTGTTTATTATTGATATACTAACTCCTTTATCCTACAGAGGGGGCGTATTGTTCAAGATAAGTGGTCGGTCAGAATTACCGAATTTCGAAAAATCGTTGTTTGACATTGTCGTTGCAACAAAAAATTTGAACTTAAACAAGAAGAGGAAAGAATTGGGAGGTTGAAAACAAAATAGGAGAAAAGACCCTCCAATGGGATTTTTAAAGAGCATGAACATGTAAAAAAAAATTATGACACAACCTCGGGAACACGAACACTCGTTACCTTAGATCGGTCAAAAGACTACGTAGATTCACCGCGCATAGCTCGGAATGACATCTTAACACGATGGATGGGCGTCGCCAACTTCTAGTACTCAGCTGGCAACTAATTTCAACATCAACACCAATCTTGATACCAAACCCGGCCCCAAGTCATACAATGGTAACGTTGATTGACATTGGTGGTCAGAGACTAAGTTTCACGTTTGCGCTGATTAACCCCACTGCCACTGCACGTGCCTTGCCGCACATTTGAATGCAAGGCATTAATGAACTGTATCATATTCAAAAAGCCTGCTTGCACTCAAGACTTCAAATAAATAAAGTACTCAAATTGTCTATTGTGTTCGAGGCATACTGTTACATGGCAGTTTAATCCTCAACATGTAAAGTGTAGACAGAGTTCATAGCCACAAGCAGAGAGGAAGAGCGAATAATAGTGTATCCATTTCTTGACAACTTACATGTAATTACAGGGAGTAGTAAACACACTAATAAACAGCCAAATACAAAAATGGTATATAAACGAGCTACTAAAAGGGCTGTGTTTGCAAAGACGGTATTTGATCAAACCTAGTACTTCTCATTTGTGTCTGCAAACTGGGGGTTTGATCGAAAAACCTACTGTTTGTTGTTTGAGCCCGGTCATCGTGAAGAACAAGAACCTTTAGCGTACCAGACTCTCTTAACCATGCAGCCACCACGGATCCAGTTGATACAAATCTCCCCAGATTGCACTTGGCAATTCGAAAAGGTGCACCCATGCCACTCAGTTGTGCCTCAACAGTTCGCCTTAAGGCGCTGTCCCCAACCACTTTGCTGTGTTTGCCCCACCCAGTCAAAATGCTGAACATAAAACAAAATTGACCCAATTTAGTAACATATAATTGGATTTGGTTATCAAATGACTCATATAATGGTCACACACCTTAGTAGTTTGGGCAATTCATGACCTTCAAATACAATGGAGCGTATGTTCAGCAACCACGCATGAACCATAGCCCTAGCAGCCCCAGAAGACATAAGATGCAAGTCCAAGCAAGAATCTGACCACACGTTCTCCCATACTTGGCGGCGTCTCCCTTCAAGCACAACCAATTGGGCCCCTCGTTTCTGAAAAGAAAATGCAAAGAGTACAAAACATTCAGATCTGTGGCACCAGTTTATGAGTTTAATATATAACAAACCTATAATTACGAGCTTGTTCCAGCACAACAAATAGCTAAGAACTGACCTGACCGAAGTGCCATAGCATGTCAGTTAGGGCATTGTAAAAGGCAGATGCACTAGAAGAGTCCATATGCTTCACTTCATCAAACAAAGACTGAGCTTGAACCCAAACATTCTCTCGGTAGCCCATAAGAAGACCATGTGCTACACCATAAACCTGATCATCAAACAACCGGAGCTCCTCCAACAGCATTGATGCATCTTCAAATGAATTACACCGGCTGCAGACAGTATAGGAAAACATATATTGAGATTTACCCATACTTAAAGCAAAGGGTCGGCCTACTAAACAACAATAAAAACATAACATTGCAAGATGTACAGAAAACAGGATGGAAGATACAAATAATGTCCTGTTATGAGGTAAGATACATTAGCAGTTGCGTAGTTGATAAGCTTTTCAACAACTTGAGAATGTAATGTCTAAAACCTAGGTTTAACACACAGGTTCCATTTCACATTTGCTTCAACAGAACACCAATGGGAATTTCATTTTAAATGTTAAGTTCTATATACTCACATCCACAATCAGTGAGATGTGATCGAAATCATAAATCCCACTTATAACAAAGCAAAATTTCAAGCCTAGCGTCTTAACAATCACTCTTTCATAGATAGCGAGATAAAATACAGGTGTATCTATTATAAAACTACAGTAAGTATGTCAGATTACATGAAAAATTTATTTTTCTAGGTTCTATCTATTTGGCTTGTTCTCAATAATTCAGAGGTCATCAATGTACTCATAAGGAAAAGATCAGCCAAAATATCGTACCTGCAAGCATTTAAAATGGCTGAAAAGGTAACGACATTCGGTTTGATTTTCAGCTCATGCATTTTTTGAAAGACTCCCAAAATGCACAAGACTTCTTGTCTACCCCTGAAATCCTTCTTCAGAATACCCGATCTCTCGGCTGCAAGCTGACCGAAAATCTTTATGATCCGATTATCCTCTTTATCTACCACTTCACTTTTGGAGTCTTCCTCAGTAACCTTCAAAGATAAAGATTGGTTCTTTAACTCACTGGCTTCGTTGTCTGCACCATCTACAGACTCTGCAGATGTTGATCTGCCAAAGGCGTCAATTATAGAGTTGTAAGTGACAACATTTGGCCTAATTCCTTCCTTTGTCATCTCATCGAGCAAAGAGACAGCAGATTCAACTAGCCCACTCTTGCACATGGCATCTATAAGTGCGCTGTACAGAACAACATCTGCCTTCAATCCTGCTTTCTTAAACTCTCTAAAAATTTCCATTGCCTCCTGATACAAACCTCCCTTTGAGTACACATCGATCAGTGTTGAGTAAGTTAACAAATTAGGAAATACACGTTCTGCTTTCATCTCTTCAAACACCTTTCTGACCTCAACATACTTCCCTTGTTTCCCGTACCCACCCAGAAGGGCATTATAGGTTACAACATCCTTTTTAATCCCACAACTCTGCATCTCCTTGCAGACATCCAATGCCTCCTCAAACCTACCGAGCTTTGCGTAAATAGAAAGCAAAGTATTGTATGAAACCCTATCCAAGCGAATACCCATAATTTTCATTTCATTGAATAAGTGTAAAGCATCGTCTAATCTACCCATCTTGGCATACCCATCAATCATAGTACTATAAGTCACTACATTTGGCAAAATGTTCTTTGCAGGCATCTCTGACATAATCTCAAAAGCCATGTCCATCTGCCCACATTTACAAACAGCATCCAAAAGTGTATTGTAAGTAAATATATCTTGATCAATACCTCTTTCCACCATCTCATTAAACAAATTCCGTGCGGCCAACCACAGACCTCCACGACTGCAGACTGCAAGGAGGGAATTGAAGGTGATCCTATCAGGTTGAACCCCGTTCCTCAACATTTCATCAAAAATCTCCACAACCCTTTTGAACTCGACGCCCCCTTTCCCACAGGCATCAATCACAGCGTTGTAAGTGACTAAATTGGGCTTCAAGCCAGAATTTTTCATAGACTCAAACAACCCAATAGCCTCCTTACAGCATCCACTTCGACCATAAGCACTGATTAAAGCAGAAAATGCATACACAGTGTTCCCATACCCCTCTTTCAAGGCCGTCTCGAAAACGCTCTTAGCAAGCTGGACCTTCCCTGACCTTCCCAGGATGCTAATCATGGAGCTCGCCAATTTCCCCTGCTCGTTCCTCTTCTTCTCCCTCCTCACAGCGAACTCAAAACACCGAATCGCCTTGGAACAGTCGCCCCGATTCCCCAATTCCCGCAGCAAAAAATTGTAATCATCGGAGCCAGAGAGTTTGGACTCGAAACCAAGCAACACGCTTTCAATCCCCTTGTCGTCCTTACCGAACTGAATCAGCCGTTGCAGAGCCTCTTCAGCCACGGAGGAGTGGCGGGAGCCCATGGTGGTCTTGTGTCGACCCAAGTGCATCTTGGAGACAAAGCGGCGGCGGCCGGAGAAATCGGCGACGAGCTCTGATCTCTGAGCAGGAAGAGGGGCCAAAGGAGGGAACACGGGGCTCTGATTCTGGGAAATATGGGGCGCGGCAGAGGCGGCGGCGCTGGGCTTCGCTACATTGCGAGACGACGGCGAAGGCTTGGCGAGGCTGACTTTTTGAGCGGCCCAGCGGTTGTTCGGGGGATGGGTTTGACGGTGGTTGTTATGGTTTTGGTAGGGCTTCGATCCCGCGATTGAGCAGTGCGGAGGCGTTGAAGACGCCATTTTGAATGAGTAGGTGAGGTAATGAGTAATATATACAAAAGGGTTTGTGGTCGGGAGTAAGATCAGTGGAGATTTTGTGATGGGTTGGGTTGGGTTAGGTTGCAGAGGATGAAATCCGAGAAGAAGAAGCCATGTGGATATGGCGGAGATTTTGGAGAGAGAAGAACCAACAGCGAGGTTAAAGATAAGATGGTAGGTGTGTGGGATTCGTCAGCTACCACCAAAAGTCCAACCTATCCCCCAAATTTATCGTTATTTCCCATTTTAGCCTTGTGTTACTCCGAATCTGGACCGTCAATAAGGCCCATTAAACTATTAGGCCTTTAGCTGCCTTGCATATTTGTCTTTTGCATTGAACCATCTAAATTCAGACTGAGCAGGAAGATTCTGAAGGTAGCTTTTGGTATATACTATATACCAATTCATAAAACTCCTTCTGTGTCACTCTACAAGTGCATTGTTTTGTTTACCAAAATGACCTTCTCTTTTATGCATGGATTTTTTCTATGGGTATAGTACAGACAAAGAAGGTAGGATATTTATTTAGTTCTAACAACAACACAACAAAAATGACAAATGTGAAATTCGGAGATGACAACTTCAACGGCAGTTCTAATGCCAAAAAAACAAGGGGAAGGACAAAACAGGTTATATGAACGTAGCTAAAAATATACAATGTGTTGACATACAACTGAATGTGATCCTGTTTAATTGCAACGGTGATACATGATACGTGATAGGACAATCAAAAACATTAATCTCGAAGGGTTGCCAACTAATTCAAATGACAATCAAAAACATTAATCTCGAAGGGTTAACACCTAATTCAAATTACAAATTGATATGTTGTTGGTTCTATGAACACTAAGGAGATAGATATTAGCATCTCGCAGGCTCTCTAAACGAGAGCTTCTCTCTCTAAAACCTCACCCTTCTCGCTTCTTCTTCGAACTTTTCTCTTCCCTCGTTGGCGACTCTCTAGTCCTCGTGACCGGAGAGCTGCTGGCGATGGCCCTTTCCTTCTTCCCCTCTTAGTTCCCATCTCTCTACCCTCTCTTCCTTGTCCTCCTCCCCCCCCCCCCCTCCCTCTCCCTTTCCCTTCTCTCCGCGCTCTTTCCTACCTTTTCGCTTCAGATCCACGATACTGGGGTTCAGCGACGACGCATGTCACTCCTCCGGGCATCACAATCACCGGAGGTCGTTGGATTTGGTGTTGACCACCAACGATTTACACTGGCACAGTGTTGATTCGGTCGTCGAAAACGGAACCCGTCTCAGTCGCTAACCCTAGTACTTTCAGAATTGAGGTCGAAACTGCCGGTACTGGGTCGCCTCTCCTCTCCCTTTCTCTCTCTTCTTTCACTTTTGTTGTTTCCTCCTTCAGTACCACCAGATCCTTCTCCTGCTTCATATATGGTGGTCGGTGGCGTTTCCCTCCAGTTTGGAGGGTTGGGGTTGCTCGGAATTGTTCTTGGGACGATTTTCCCACTTTGGTGTGGATTATCGTTTTTTTGGGCCTCGCCTGCTACTGTGGTGCCTTCTACTTCTTCTTCACTTCTCAGATCTCGACGACCCGACTTCTGATTCAGCCGTGGGACTCTTTCTTCTACTTCGCCGGTGAAGATTGATGTGGATTAGGTCAGGCTCGTCACTCCCGGTCGATGCACACGAGGTTTGTTCTTTACACCTTAGTTTCCCTTCTTCCTTTTTCGATTTGGGCGGGTCTCCTTCTCCGACCACGTTTGGTGGAGACTCGACACTCGTTTCCGAGGTCGATGGTTTGGCTATGAGCCTCTGTCTTGCTCATATCGATTTGGGTTGTGCTCTACCTGTTTGGTGTTGGCCATCGGTGTGCCGCAGACTTTGCTTCCCGGTGAGTTTGGAGGGAGACTAGGGTGTAGTTGTGCTTCTGAAGGGTTGATCTGGTTGTTGATGTGGAGTGGGGGATTTACTTGTTGTTTGGAGTTTCTTTGTTTGGTTCCTACCCCTCCGGCGATTGACGCTCAGGTCGTTGGGTAGGTTGGTCTTCATTGTTTGTCGGAGGGATCTGTTATGTTGATCTATTATTTTGGTTGTTGTCTTTATTGTTTACTACTTCTGTTTAGCCCTGGTTGGCTACTATTGTACCAATTCTTCCTATCTAGTATTAGACTATGTTCGTAAGCCCCAAACCCAATTCGGTTTAACTAGGACCCTCATGTAGGGAATCCTTTGTTTGTATGTATCCTCTTTCGAGGGTGTCGCGCCCCAAATCCGGTTTTGGCCGGACTCGAGACGTGAACTAAAGTGATAATAAAACAATAATAATAAAGGAAAACTAATAACATAAAAATCCGAAATTTAGTTCCAAAACATGATAAAATGCCACGAGTTAGATGCTCAGACCGAATAAATAAACAGAGTTCAATACAAAAGGAGTACGCCACTACTAAGTAAACCCCCCAGACTCTCGTTGATCATACCGAGCTCTGAGACGTCCTCTAGACCGACTCACGATCGAAACTTGTAAAACAGTAAAAAAAGAGGGGGTGAGCTTACGCTCAGTAGGAAAAAGTAGTAAAGGGAAAAAGGATTTCCGTTACATTAACAGGGATACCCGATCGATAACTCTTACTCATAACCGAAAGTCAAAAAGAAAATACCGGAAACAAAACAACAACAATAAAAGCGTTAAACTGAAACGACATCCGAACAACGGAACATGATACTACCAAGACCGCTATAAACGTTAATTGGATTCAATAACACACAAACATAAGCAAATATTCGAGACAATTCAATCACAAGTATAACTCAATAAATATATCGTACCGGAATACCCCCTCGGTCTAGATATCTTCCCGGAAACGCACATCGGGGTAAAGCAAATAATATATCATACCAGAAATGCACATCGGCCTAGATAAGCAACCACATGTCATACCGGAAACGCACATCGGCCTAGACGTCTTCTTGGGAACGCACATCGGGGTAAACAACGTACATCATACCGGAAACGCACATCGGCCTAGATGTCTTCCCGGAGTTACCCCCTCAGGGTACACAATCATATACCATACCGGAAACGCACATCGGCCTAAGTATCTTCCCGGAAACACACCTCGAGGTACACAAACACAACCACACAATAGCATACCAAACACAATACAACGAACTCACATACCGGCACAACTTACCGAGCATATCACATCGGTCTATCACTCACCCGATCATATCACAAGGCAACAATTTAATTCACATTCATCACATTCACTCGATCAATCATAACCAGAACAAACATTCGTATCACATTCATATAGCATGTTATGACTCTTAAAGTAATCAAAGAAGACGATATGCATCAACGTTTAAGGACTAAAGACTACAATCAAGCACAATCAACAGTCAATCCTAAGGCTCGACATGACCATTCTACCAGCACGACAATTCCCATAATTGAAAGCAGTTATTCTAGTGAATCACATCCTATATGCAAACTAGACTCTTCCGGTTATTATTATCCTATAGGCATACTATTAACATTCTTTAAATTAAAAGCAATCCAATCCTAGCAGCGGACGACCTGGCTAGCTTCCTCCTCGTCCTCTCACGCAGTCCAAAGGCCTCCTCCTCCGCCGCGCTCGGGTCCAAAGTTTAAGATTACAAGCAACACAAGAATTAATGCTAATTCAAGTGTGGATTAAAGAAGGAATTATCCAAACTAATCCCAAATGCTCAACTTGGCGAAATGGGCCCGGAAGGCCCATTTTGACCAAATCGGGAAAACGTCCCTCGGGACTCCGAAAGTTTCCCTATTCGTGTCTATCCAACATAATTAATTTACTTGTTCCAAAGCACTTAACGGGATTCAATTCCGGGGTCCGAGTCTTCCCAATTTCGCAATTAAAGTTTCTAATCGTTTTTCCGAACTTTCATGAATCACCACCATAATTCTTTCCGGGCGTGAAAACATCGTCCTAGGGTTCACCCACAATCTTCCAATTTACGAAATCACCAAAACCCGTCCATGTGGGCCCCACGGCCACACATGGCCGTGTATGGCCAAACCGGGCCGGCCGGTCACAGTTCAAGGTGGCCGGACCATGGCCGGTCATTTCCAAGGATGGCCGAGCCATGGCCGGACCTTTCCCTCTCCGGTGGCCGGATTCCGGCGACCGGCCGGAGCTCTGGCGAGCCTCCGGTCGCCAGAAAAATATCTAATTTCTCCAACAAGCTCCTAACTAGTTCTAGGTTCTCCAAATCACCATTTTTAAGCTTTAGAACCTCAATCTTCACCTCAAATCATCCAAAGTTTCAAGACCCAAGTGGGTTTCATCAAAAACTACTCAAACCAAGTTATCTCCATCATCTAACTCCACCTCTTCTTCACAAATCAACATTTAAGTCATCCAACACCCAAAACCCACTAGTTCAAGTCATCTCTACTCACTAGGTCATGGAGGGTAGGCCACTAGTCTCTTACCCCCATTCATGAACCCAACTCATGGCATAGTTGTTTTAAAGCCCTCGCCTATAGAAAGACATCCCTCCCCCTTCTCCCTATAGTTGGAGGGTCGGGTGGGGGGTGAGCCCGTCAGCTCGAGCGTCATCTTCAGTCGGTTCATTCGATTGTAAATCTGGCTCGTCCGTCCTCGGGCCTTCAACTTCCCCTTCCTTGTTTTCCTAGGGCCCAAATCCCCGGTCTGCTCCTGAGGTTCTTTTTGCTTCCCCTCCTGTGGTAACCCAACCCCTGCATCTGTGGGTAGCACCGCCTCCCGGACCTCCCATGCTCGTTATCCAAGTCACCGATCTTTGACCATGACTGTCCCGACATCTGATCTTGGGATGCGTCCACTTTTCTTCTAGAGGAACCCCCCGCGGGGTGTCTCTTAGCCAAGTCACCGCTACATGTCCAACTGTCACGCCCCAAATCCGATTATCGCCCGGACTCGAGGCATGACGGGTAGTAGAAGACAATAAAACAATAAAACAATACTTAAATCTTGAAAACCTCCAATAAGTACCTCAATCCATAAACTTCAATGTAAAGTATTAGTAACCCTCCGGGGGTGTAATAATAAGTCTCTACAAAACTGTTTTTAAACAAAAGGAAATAAGCATGAAGTCTCTACGGAACCCACACCGAGAAGCTCCCGAGCCTCTACTCCTCAATCAAGCCTGTAAACACAACAATGAACTAACAGGGGTGAGCTTACGCTCAGTAGGGAAAACACATAACAAGACGGACCTTCAGTTCAATAAGAGCAATCAACAAGTCAACCAAAGCCAATTTATCACACAAAGGTAACAGGTAAATCAACCAATGTTGTGGCACATGAAGTGTCCACCCTCCGATCCACATGATGTGTCCTATCGGATTTTCCCTCAAATCCAGAGGAGACGCATAACATTGAGGCGACCGGAAACAACCCTTCGGGGCGCTTATCATCGGGATTCTCAGAAACGTCTCCAAGGGATTTTATGTCCTTGGGAACCAAGGTATTACCCCCATGGAGAGCATACACTTGGACAATTTAATAAGAAGCAATTAATAATTGAATACACACTTAACCAAACACGATATGATACAAACTCAACAATAAACCAGTTCAATTCCACCCATGGTCCACACATCACCAATTCACCACAACAAGCAGTACACGAAATCAAGCAACATAGCACACCAATCACACAACCCAACTTACCGTTCACTTACCAGTTTCGAACCACCGGGGCATCGATCACCTGATTGCACCGCTCGGTACAACCAGTCATACTCGATGCTCCAAACAAGCATTCAAGTAAATCAAGTAATCAATCGAATACAATCAACGAGCAAGTACGAGTACAATCAACCAATTACAAGAACCTTCAAGAGAGCATGCATACATGCAATTCTACTAGTTTCGTTAGACTCTTTAGCCTATCCACTAAGCAATTAACAACCAAGCATGTGATCCTAACAAACAACTAATCCGAGGGCTTTGTCAAGGCTCCTCTACCAGACAAGCATATCCCAAGTATTAAAAGCGAATTACACAAGTGATTGGCATCCTAATCGGTCACCACTAGACGCTTCCGGTTATTAGAAATTGAAAGACGATTATACTAGTTATTCGTATCCTATAGGCATATCTAGGACCTTTTCCATTTTATTAACCTAGCATGCATACTAAGCATGGTAAACGAGAGGTTGAGGCTTTCCCTACCTCAAGGTCCTCCTCTTCAACACTTTGATGAAGTCCGGTGATCACCACTTCGCTCCTTCCTCGGTTCCCGGCGTGATCCTTGCTCCTCTAGCTCGATCCACAATGTCTTGGACACAAAGAAACGCTAATTAGGCTCCACTTAAACAGTAAGAAAGACCCCCAAAACCCTTCCAAAGTTCAGCTCAAAACCAAGATGCCAAAACCCTCAAGAACCCTCAAGAAACCCTCACCCTGTTGGGTCACGGACCTGGTCACGGATCCGTGACGTTAACCCTCACGGTTACCGTCACGGAGCCATGACGAGTGCCGTCACGGACTCCCTCACGGAGCCGTGACGTCGCCCGTCACGGGATCCGTCACGGATCCGTGGCGCACCAGGGCAGTTTCGCCCTTCTTCAACCTCCAACTCCAAAACTCCGAAAAACCACCCTTAAACCCATAAATTTACCCCTTCCAACTCCCAAAACAGTCCAAATCCTTCAATACTCCTCTACCCATGGTAGGAATCAACACACAAACAAGTTTCCAAGGATTCATCAAATCAAACCCACTTCAAAATCTCCAACAACTATTGATTTCTCAACAAAAATCCAACAAGGTTCATCATCAACATCATCTCCCACCATTTCCACTCAAACCCAACATCATCTAGCAATTTTCACCCCAAACCCATGGAAATAGATGAAGAGAAATGAGGATTAGAGAGTTCCATTACCTCTAGAATGTTGAGAAGAAGAGGATGCTAGTGATTTTGAGGGTGGATGGCTAGAGGACGACCCCAAATGACTCCTTCTTCTTTGATTTTCCTTCAAACCTCCATGGGAGCTCTCCTTCCTTGCTTCCCCTCTAAGTTTCGGCTACAACAAGAAGAAAATGACTTGATTTTGCTTCTCCAATCCAATATAATACCTAGATGAAGTAATGACCTAAAGGCCCTTGAGCTAGATTCCCTTGTAGTAGCTTTTGGGAGGGTAAAAGGGACAATGACTATCCCTTTTTCTCTCATTCAACCAAAAGAAGACAAGTGTCCCTCTAAGTCATTTTAATTTTCCAATTTACTTTCCAGTACTTTTAAAAATAAAGCTTTAGTCGATATAAAGTCTCGTTTTGACCAAAATTGACTTTATCCGATATTATACTCAAACGAAGGGGTTTTCTCCCCTGAGGCCAACCGTGATAATGGCTAATCCGTTTGGGTTCCGGAAAAGTCCCGAGTGACTTCCGGGGTCACCGGTTCGACCGGAAGTGGGTCTTACACCAACCTTAGGAGTGGAAGCACTGGAAAGTCCGGAGGGGGCCACCACCACCTCTGGTACCTGAGCCTCCCATTCAATGGCTAGGGCCGCGAAACCCTCAACCAGTAGTTGACTTCTCTCTAGAGGTGCTTTCCATTCCGTTCGAAGAAGCTGCTCCGTATCCAACCTCATCGGGGGCCTAAGGGAGTCGTCGAATTGAACTTCTTCCCGTCCCGCACTCAAAAGTCAGGCCTAACAGGTCCCGATGCGATGATTTAGATACCCGCAATGACCACACAACCCCCACAACCGTTCATATTGGTAGCCGATGCATGTGGACTCGAGGTGGCCCGGGAAGTAGAGGCGGATACGACGATGAAGAGGCCTGTTCACATCCAAGCTCACCCGAAACTAGAGGTACTAGTCCCACCGGCGAGGCATCAATATTGGCGTCGATGTCACCTCGATTCCCAGCACATTGGCCAGAAGCGAGCGAATGGGGGCTGTTTGGGCATCCCCCGAAACGTTGAAGGCTCAAACTCCAATCTCCATGAAATGGAAGGGGATGGAGCTCAGTTATGTACAAAGGGAAGCAACACCAAGGTGGGGGTAGCCACTGAAACTCCAAGTTCCGTGATGGAGAATGTCGTCCATCGTCGCCCTCGTTGGGAAGTAAAAGGCGACTACTTCTTTGGAGAGGCTTTTGACCCCAAGCCCCGGATCAACCAATGTTGTACCATGACCCCGCACAACGTCAGTGGGTTGCATTTGACATGATGGTGTCGATCGTTCGTTGTTAGGATAACTTCGATGGGAATAACCACCACCTCATCCTCGTTATGTGTCTCAAAAGAGAAAGCCCTAAGGTAGTCTTGGACGATGGTCACGAGATCTGGGTTCGACATCAATGGGGGCCTTTGCCTGGTAATCACTCGGGATAACACCGGCCCGCCCTTAGATGGGGTAACTTGCCCTGGTGGTAGTTGTATGTAGTCGACACGTCACTGAAAGGTTGCAACTGGAGGTTGAGGGGTTCTGGTTGGACGCCATGACCTTATGCTCGGTGCTGACGAGGGACAACGACGACAAGACATGATTGAGAGCCTCGGACAAATTGGGCGAGCATGATACAAGATCGTCGTGTTGTGGAGGATGGGTCTTTCAAAACAGATCGAGAAGGAAAAGGTGGGGATGAACTTCAGAGAGAAAGAGGTGGCCGAGTCGGCCGAGTGAGCACTAAGGGAGGCAACGACAACAATGTGAGAGATGGTGTCCATAACCCCCGTTATCTCTTTAGGGAGAAAACAGTTTTTTTACTCTCTAGTTCATTAGTTCACTGTAGATGCTTTTAGTGTAACTTAGATATGGTTAAATATGCTTTAAATTCACATCGGGTTCATGCCGGGTCTACTGTCCGGAACCATATCGAGCTCAAACTCACTCACCCAGCATCCATTTAGGCCCGTCCCAACGTGACCCAAAAAAATCAGTCAGGATTGGCATGCGAAAAAAGATTAAGGAAAGTTCAACACCAATCCGATGATAATTTGGATTAACCAACAAAAAGAGCACATCAGAACCTGCTCGATCCAGTGCTGAATGCTCGTCCCTGCAATGCGTCGCGGCTTGCTCGTGTTGCTGCTCTTGTGCTTCGCATCTATCGGCCGGGTCAGCTCGCACCACGAGTCCGGCGAGTGGAGCTGCGAAACCTACTCAGATATACGAGTCCAGGCCAAGTTCGGCCCCGGACTCATCACCCTCGACGGCCACGCCGATGATTGGAAGGACATTGATGGGTTAGAATTCTCGCTCCTCCCAGCCCTCGACCCTCATAAAGAGCACGAGTATCAAGGTGGAAGGATGAAAGTTAAGGTATTATATATCTGATCCACCAAAGAGTGATTGTAAAATCTGTCTCGTCAATTTTATGTCCGCTACGGTGATTGGAGATAAATTTTTTTAAAATTTTCAGGCTTTGCATGACGGTAAAGACCTCTTCTTTTTGGTCCAGATTGATGGAAATTATGTGTATACTAAAGGGTATGTTCTGATTTTTGTGTTTGTTTCTGATTTGAAGTCATATCATGTACCAAAGCTAGTTAGGGCTGATTGAGTAAGCATGCAATATGGAATGGACTTGAGTTCAAACCCTGCTACATTCAATTAGATTAGAAATTGCCAACCAAAACTAATACTTCTTTCAATGGGAATCAATCAAATCACAGCATAGGTTTTGTATAATCCTTACAAAATACAAGATTTTGTTAAGTTGGGTTTCATTCAACGATGCAGCGACCATACGAAATGCCCATCTGTTGCACTCATGTTTCAGATCGGTGAAAATGCAACCTACCATGATGTAAGTTACTCGACTATTCTGGTTATGTATTACCAATCGGAGCTGATTGTCCTTACCTTTATTGTTATCCAAAGATGGGGGGTTGTAAGGAAGACACTCATAGTTGCACCAGTAAAACTTGCCGAGGCTACGAAGTTGACCTCATGCACTTCTCTATTGGGAATGCAATTCCAGGGCGGCTTTATGGTGCCAATCAAATAGATAATGCTCGTGGATATGGAGGTGACAGGTGATTGGTCAATCTTGTAGCTTTTCCTTCACAACTTTTAAGTGTCATGTCTGGCATAAGGATATCTTTATATTATTTCTCAACGATATATTTGTTACCTTTTTGAGAACAGATTTGGTCATTTGCTTGATGCTTATGCCTGGAACCCACACTGTAGGTTCCTCGACGGTACTGGCCCTTCAGGTAATTTTAGGATCAAATTGCTGTCTCTTCAATGAAAAAGGAAATTTTCTTAAGGTGTTCATAACGAAAAATGTATGGAGCGTTCTAAGTACAAATACTCCCCCAAACCCAAATTTCACCTCCAATGAGATAGTCCTTTTTGTGACTTGCAGATCTTGATCCCAACCTCAAATATTATTTTAAGATCGTTAAGAATCACTTCCTTCCTAGTGGTAATTACTCTACAGGGAACTCATCTTCTTTAGTAGCATATAACTACAGTTGGTGCTTATCGTCTCCAGGGATATCCTCCAAAGTCCTTACTATCAGATTTAAATTCTATTTTAGCTTCTTTTTTCTTCCTCTACTGGTTAGTCTAGAGTTACATCTATCTGAGTTACATGCACTCCCAGGCTAGGTTGAAGCATTAATGCTTAGATTCCATATCTTAAGTGAGCCATTCTGGCAAAGATCCTGAATGTCCCTTGCAGCTTGCCTCCAATTACTCATTAGTTGCAATATTTCCTGATTTTTCAAACATATTGCGGATTTTCTTCTGTGCATCTGACCACTTTGGTATTGAGATTTATGGTACTCTTCAGCTGAAACGACTAGATAACAAAATGAACCTTCTTTTTTTATAAGTGGGTCACTTTAAAAACTGATATTGACACCACTACAACCACCTTTTTACCATCAAAAGTTTCACTATTGCCTTTGTCCTTTATCATCAGTGCCATCAATGACTCTAGAATATCATCGTATTGGTTGGCTGCATGCATGATATAAAACACGTTTACTGTAAAATTTTGTTTCATGCACATACAAGAACTTCCTTTTCCATACTAGAGGAAAGAACGTATAGAAGCAAAAGGATCATGCTTTTGCCCTATCACAACAAACTTTCATTCTTAAGAAAGCCCAATCCACACTTCCTTAATTATCTTGTTTTAATGTGCATTAAATTAACTTAAAGCTTTAATATTAATCTTCAAATATAGGAAAGATAGTTGTTCTTTGTTTACACTTCCTAGTATAACTAATTTGTTCATTTACACAAAGATTGCTCTTCTGGATGGTAGGAAATGATTCTAGTGCACAGAATAACTGGAGAGGAGCATGGTGGCACAGCAGCTTCGATGTTAATTCAGGTAAAGGGTTATACAATCCTATTTACTCGTCCTTATATAAGAGTTTGAGTCTGAGATGCTGTATGGAGATTGACATTGCCTGGAAATCACACACTAACTACATATTATGTGCTGGAAATCCGAGAAGGGGAATATATCACCTTATTGATCATGACATGGGCACACACGTCCTCATGTGTAGTTTGAGATTCCTTGGTATACTAGTTGGGCCCTCCACTTAGTAGTGTGAGTTTTTAGCTTGGAGTGAAGTTTAACAATGTTTCAAGCTGGTTTGGTTTTGGATCGTATGTCCCATTTATGTGGCCTGCCTCTCCAGGTGATTCCTGGTCCATATGAAGATCATACTGGCATGTGAGGGGGTGTTGAAATATACATCAGAAGTGTATGGAGTTTGAGACAGCTTCCGGTGACATAGTTGTTGGGACCACCACTTAATAACTCAAACTTTTAGGTTGTGGTAAAGTTTACCGAGTTTCAATTGCCATAGATATTTAGGTTTGGATGTTCTCAATTTGCAAGATTATCCTTTCTCGGGTTAGGTGAGCAGTTTATGAGTGTGCTTTGTCAAAGATGAAGCGCTTCAAACTGTAATAAATATAGAGTAGTTGAGGAGTTTCTTATTTCAACACAAACAAAATTGACATGACTTATTTTGGAGTGGGCACACTTGAATTAGTTTCTGTTTAGTTTTTATGATTTGGTTAGGTGTCCGGATCTAGATATGGTGCCTTGTATAGAAACCTCCTACTCATGTCTCCTTGTATATCTTCAGCTACCACCTCTAATCTCTGTGATGTTTTCATTACAGGTTTTTTGGATGATGACAGTCCGTATGCTAAAGGTGGTGAGAAGGGCACATATTATTTTGAATTCTCTAGATCTTTGAGAACCACAGATCGTCTTCAACAGGTTAGAAACTCATTTTCCATTTAGCTACCAGGGTGAAATTTAGCATCCTAGTTTCCATACATCTTTGCTATTTGATGACCCTTCAAATCTCAAGTTCAATATGCATTCTGATTATATTCTGAAAATTCAGCAGATCAACATATTGAAATACTTGGATATAATTTTTTGGCTCTTTACCTAACAGATCATTTCCTAGAACAAAAGTAACTACCTTTTCAGCGAGCTATTTACAAACATTTCATAATTGCCATCCTATATCAAGGAGCTCATCTGTCTGATAATGGAACATTTGTCATGTTACATATATGAACTTAGATGTTTCGTTTCTTTGATTGAAGCAAAACTAAAAGCATATGCCATGTGATAATATGTTATGATTGATAGTAATACACACAGCTTACAAAGAGGGAGGCTGAAATAGTTGAGCTTCCCGATATGTGCAGGATGCTCAGTTCAGGATAGGAGGATCAAGCAATATGTCAGTTGCTTTCTGGTATCCAGTTGATGGGAAGCCGTGGCATGGATCTGGGCACTACTCTGTTGGCTGTGATTGGGTGCCTTTGGATATCAATTTAGGCACTTCTATGGTATCAACATCTGCACCAGGGAGTTCATGGGACGCCCCCAGTGCGTTCGCCCTTGTATTTTCCCTAATCTCACTATGTGTTTCTGTTTTTTTGGTGTACCGGGTGACCTTGAACAAGAACCTCCCTTTTACCCCAATAAGCAATCTGTAGGGACTTTTATGGGTTTGTACTTGTACTGGTGTTTGGGATTGTACGGCATAATAAGGTACTACATACTTCTCAGTTTTGATTACCTGCAGGCATGCACCTTGATAACGACGACGGGAATAGAGTAGTGGGACTGCATGTGCAAGTGAGCTAAAATATTTGTACAAAATGTGTTTTTAAAAGTTATGCAGAAGCATGTCGTTTAGAGATCCTCTTCAGGAAATTACACTGTGCCTGCCTAGAAAAGAGATGGAAAATAACATCCATATCTGTATACACGGGAGCAGGAAAAAAGTTTGCTAAGCAGAATCAATGATACAGGCAAGGTGGTTTCAACTTTCAAGCCTTGAGAGCACGTAACGGATGGTTCATTCGGGCGAGAACTGCAATGTTCGACAGTTCGAGACCCACAGCTGGTCCTAACTTGAGGCTCTTGAGTCTTGACCTCTCCAACCGACAATATATGGATGTGTAACTATGAAACTGAGAGTGCACATGTGGTGCAGTTTTACCTTCATAGCAAGATCCGTCTCTCCGCCTATTCAGTGGGCTCTGTCACGATTGAAGCCAGATACCCAATAACAATCAGCCGTAGACAATAGAATTGGGAAGTTTAATTGATAATGAAACCCTAAATCACTATGACTACAACTATCTTACGCTACTGAAAAACTAAGCCATTGAAAATGGCCCAAATGTTCATAGATGCCCTCAAGAGCAATGATGTAAAAATCACCGTCCAGGCGCTGAAATGGGTTCTGTCGACTCGATTTATCCTCCTAGGGCGTTCCAGGCTGTTTGAGCGGAATATGACTGATTAATCACCGTCCGGCCGATTAATTGAGCGGGTCGGTCAGGAGTCGGGTTGGATTCGTAGTTAAAAAAACAGTTTCTAACCTTCTACAAACTAAGTGAAACCATAAAATTATGCTAGTTGATTTGGTATTGCACACTTTGTTCAAGTGTTACATCCCGATTTTGATTCACACTATTAATTTTTTTTGTTTAGTATTTTTAAAACATAAAAAGTGCACAAGTTTGTATTAATTGAGTTGATAGTCATACCTATGGATATTCTTTTAAGAATTGTATGATACTTTTAGTTTAGTAGAATATTTATGTTTTTTTAATATATTTAATGCTCGATATTATTAATATTTTTATATAGTATAATATAAAATTTGTTAATATATAATAAAAATATTAAAATAATGTTCCGATTAATCTCCGCCTAGTGCCCAAGACCCATTTTCGTCCGACTAGCACATAACATTTTTTACAACCTTGCTCAAGAGTTAGACCATTCCCTTTTATGTGAAACCTAGCTATTGGAGAAGAAGCAGTGAAACGACTGTCGCATCAACCAACAACCCTCACTCCCACTATTCGAAACGATGTCGTGCCGCTTAGTTCTCCACCTCCAAACGATGTCGCATCTCACTTTGGATGGCTTGTCACAGAGATGATAGTAACAATACACCCTTGTTTTTGGACAAACTTGTCCTCCAGCTTGGTTGTTGAACAACATCATCAAGCATCTCCACTAGGAACTGAAATAGTCAAAACAAATTTTTCTAGAATATATCTCTGGAGCCCCAATTCAGTTACATCAAGAGCGTTCAGAACAAACTCCTTGTCAGCATTAACATAGCACACATAACTACAACAAGCTCTTGTTTTCCAATCTATCAAGTTAAGCTTTCTGTCACTAAAAGCACAGTTTACAAACACACAATTTTCAACCAAGCCATAATTAGGAGCAATTATCTAATTGTAGAAGCTTTCACAGAAGGATCTTTGAACCCTTTCTTCCCTTTTTTGCCTGTCGCCGTCAGCGGTGACCTTGGTCCTCCCCCTCCCCTCTTCTTCTTTGCTTTGTTCCGATTGTGTTTTTTTGGTTTCAGATCTGGGCTTCTGGTCGTGACGCCGCGACTTCGGCATCGTTGCTGGTGACGATGTACTCCTCAGACCCTCGCGGTCTAGCCGGTGTTGGGCATCCCCCATAAACCAGACGTATTGGGCTTCTCAGTTTTAGGGCCAAATTCAATTCCAACTATATAGTTTCATATTCAAATTAGTTTCTATTCATTAGAGATGCCAAATAAAACATTTTACATCCATTTTCAATTCTTTTAAAAATGGACATAAAAAATAATTGCTGTATTTTTTTCATTTTCTTTAGTTCTTTTAAAAATTTCTTTTTTTTTGAGTAAAAGGTGTAGATTTCATTAAACTTAGAATTCAACTACAAACGAGTGCATCAAGAATAAACACTGCATGACCACTAAGAGCAGACAAGAAACACATATGTTCGCTATTCTTTTAACATCATAATCGTTGTAAACAATACTGGAAATATGATGAAACTTACTATGACTGCTCTAGGTGTTGTTTAAACGTTGTATACTCTATAGAGTGCGACCAAACTTGCTTTCATCAGTTTCAAAGGGAGGAGAGAGATGATGGTAGATGTGATTTAGGGATCCCTCTTGGTAAAAGTCCCTGAATCCTTGGGTAGAACTCTGAATCTTTGCTCACTAATCATTAACCTCTCACAAAGGAACAAGACAATTATGGTAAAACAAAATCAGAGTAGTTGAGGAGGGTGCGGTGGTGGAGGCCAGGGAGAAGGACGTGCCGGTGGCGGTTTTATAAACAACAACTGCGGCTTCAGAGACGCTGGCGGCTTCAAAGGCGACTTTAAGGTCGATTGACGCCGAGGTGAGCCAGACGACAACCACCGAAGTTGCAGAGGGGGAACCGAATAAGATCGGGAGACGCTTCGTTGGTGGCGTGAGGAAGCCAACGTCACGATGACTAACGGCGACTCGAAAAGGGCCGTAGTAGAAAAATTCTACACAGGACCCATAGGAGAGAGACAGGGAAGAGAGTATAAGAGAGACACAACCATGACATAGGCCATGGCAAAGACTATGGTCATAACCATGGCTTTTCTTCAGCGACAATAAAGAACTCTCAGGCTATTATTTTTTGTTTATTTTTATTTTCTTTATTAATTCTTATTTTCATTTTAAATATTTTATTACTTTTCTTTATTACTTTTATATAAAAAAAATTGTTTTTTTAAATTCATTTTTTCGTTGTAAATATTTTATTCATTTTATATTTTTTATTTATATTAAATTATTATTTATTTTTACTTTATTAATTATTATTTTCTTTTTAATTATTTTATTAACTTTTAATTTTATATATTTTTTTAATAATTTTTAAGTCTGGCCATTTTTATGTGCATCTTTGCAGGCATCTCACTACCGCATAATTTCCTAATTCAGTTTTGAAACCTCATGCTTTAAAGGCTAAAAAAATATAATATTTAATTAGAGACTTCAACTTCAACACTTCTACAAACATTCTATGATTGTACATGATCTAAAAGTAGATATCCGTTAGGGTCAGTCATATTTATAATAAATTGTTGTAAAACTATATAATATATGTGGATCGTCAATCGTGCTTAATTTATGCTTTAAATAAAAAAAATACATCGGTAGTAGGAATCTTAGCCTAGATACTCTACTCTATGCCCTAATGGTTGATCCATCGTCTCCTCCCTTCATCCCACGTCATACTACGCCGACATCTCCCTTGACAGCACGATTGATGCGCACCCAATTGCTATCGGCTCCCCGTCATGCCCACCCACGGTTTTCTCCAAACCGGATCGCAAGAGGATGCCCTACAAAAGGCCATCGGCCTCCACTTTACCTACACTGACTTCTCTCCCAAGACCCTATTCGCCTCTGCAGATGCTGGTTAACACGAGGTCCCCGCCATCCTCGGTCTCTCAGCGTCTCTAATCCCACCCCCGTCCATCGCACGGTGTCATCCATCCTCCCCCGCTCTATACGCAAGGCCGTCCCGACACCGTTTGAGAAGTCCTTGTCGATGGTCTCTCCGTCACCTCGGGATATCACAACCTTGTTGGTGGAGGACCCCCGTTACATTGAAGGTAGACGAGTCCTAGCCATGTTGCCAAGGAGGCCTGGCCCGCGACACCTCAGCAACGAAGAGCCACTATCGAGACAACACCTTCGTGAGGAGATGTGGTGGTGACGGGTCTTTCGACGATCCGGCCACGACCTCCTATCCCCCCAAACCAGCTAGTACCTTGGGTCTCATCGCTCGGATGCCTGCTATCTCCTCCCTCCCGGAGTGGTAGAGTCGTCGTCCTAGGACTCTTGCTCCGTTACGGTATCGAGGGTAGGAAGGAATGAAGGGAATTCAAGAGAGGGTTGGAAAGTAGCCCTGTCGGATTCCATGAGGGCCTTTAACGATGGCCTACATTGGAGCCGAATATGATTTTTTGGTCTACTTTAGGTAGTCGTCTTGAGTCTTATTGTATGAGTCTTAGTTCCTTGTTTTTGTTTTTGATTGGTCTAATCGTTTAATCATTAAGTTTAATTTCTCGGTCACTCAAAAACCCATCCATATTATTAGAGAACCAACTCAACTAAAAGCTTAAGCTGATAGTTGAAGGCCTAATTATATTCTAACACGCATCCTCACTGACAAGCCCGTTTATGGGTTTGGAGGTGAATTATTTAGAAGAGGAAATGAGCCCATTGAGAAGAGTGTTAAGGGTTGGCCCATTTTTGGGCAAATTTGATAAATAGAGAAGAAAAGAAATTAGAAATTTTTGTAGAGAGTGGAGTTTGAACCCGGGTCCGTGATGATTCAAGCTCTGATACCATATTAGAGAACCAACTCAACTAAAAGCTTAAGCTGATAGTTGAAGACCTAATTATATTCTAACACATGTTTCAGGTTACTTGGAAGATTAGTACAATTACTTTACGAATGTACTACTCTCCTCTTATTCCTTGTTTTGTTTAGTGGTTCATATTAAAAATAGTAGTTTCCTTCCCCACTAAAACAATATCGTATGAATCAGATAAAAAAAGCTAACCAGTACAGAAATTATTAATTTTTATGATAGGTATTTACAATTTTTTGTTGGATTAATTTTGTGTGGATAATACTACCAACAACTACCTCATAACAGATAACTGGCAAAACGTGTACAAAGCATGCGTAGACGAGTCTCGTTTTCTTACAAGAAGTAGCCAATGGCCAATGTCAACATCGTATAATATGGATTGGGTTTGGATGTGAACACGTTGCTTTGTTGGCAAGGAGCTCCGGTCAGTCACTTCCAACACACCCACTCATGGTCACCACTGCACCCACGTGATCATCATTAAGTGAGTTATTTAAGTTAAAGAGGTCAATGAAAGATTACACTTAATTATAATTAACTAGATGCATACATCACATAATTACAAAAATTTAATATCTTAGTGATCTTTATTTATTTTTTATTTTTTTTGAAAGGAGATTCATTAATAATTAATAAACCTTACAAATAAAACAACACAAGCGTTGCATCCACCGATCGTTTTCGGAAAACCGAAGGATGACCAATGAGATGAGAGCTCTCGGATAGGGCGACGCAGCGCCTAGACAACTAAGTACCAGATCGTTATTTCTTATCGACGATCCAAAATGGTTCGCCGACAAAGAGATCTGACCGGTAACACTACCAAAGGTAGCAACAACACCTACCGGAGATCTGTCGATCAAAGACGGATCTTTAACGACAAAAATCCGATAGGGTAACTTCATGGAAAACAAAACAAACAGACAAAATAACAAAACAACAACATCGAAACTGAAAAACTCTAGACCGACTCCCGATGGTCGGGGCTGAGATTGAAGCGATGGGGGAGGCGGACGGCGCCGACAGTACATATCCAATCCGCTTGGGGCAGGTGCACGGGACTGGCCGGGTGAGAGCGGTAAAGCAGGAGCACGTCGGCTCGGACTGTGGCTCTCCGACAGCATGTGGGAGTAGATCTGGCCGGAGGAGTGTGGCGGAGAGGCTTGTCCAGGGTAAATCGGGTCGTCGATGTCGGTTGGAGAGAAGGGAAAATGACGGTGAGGGGGTCAGCGAGGCTGGCTGCCTCCGGCGACCGAGCTCTGGCAGGTCCAAGAGAGGCAGGGCATGCCAGCACCGACGAACTACCAGATCTGCAGTGAATAAATCTGGAAGTTGCTGGTTCGACGACAAGGGGCTGAACTCCGACAAGTGAAGCGAGGAAGAGACAGTGGGTGTCGCCGGGGAAAAAAAGATGGAGAAGGCACGAGTTGTAACCGACAGATCTGACCGCTGTGACAGCGGATCCGTCGAGGTCGAGGCTCACACGGACGGGGCCGACGAAGGCGAAAGCAACGTGGGGCAGGGGTTGGGGGGGGGGGGTCCGGAGGAGCACACTTGACGATGGAGCACGACTGTCGGAGAAGCCAGGGAAGGCGGAAGAGCTATGGCAAGCGGAGAAGCCATGGCCGGTGAAGAAGCCATGGCCGGCGATGGGAGGGACGAAAGTGGAAGGAGAGGAAGAGTGGGGAGGTTGAAGGTGGAGAGGGACGACCACCGGCATCCATCATGACCGGAACCACAGTGGTTGTCGGTGGTGACGGCACGATGTGGCTTTAGGGTTTGCAGGCCCTTCGGGGAGAGAGTTTGGTTGACAGAGACGCGCTCACTAGATTTTAGAATTCTCGCTACACTCAATGATATTATCCTCGAGTAAATTTTTTTTGAAAAATTCCATGACACTCTCCATTAATAATTAAAATTTTAAAACCATGTCTTTCGTTTTTAAAGACGTAAAAATCGTAAAATATTAAAAATAATCTTCAAATTTCCAAAATGTATCATTAAAATAATTTATTTATATTATGGTTCGACCCAACCAATTGAATCGAACGGGCCTCAATCTAGTGGGCCACAAAAGATGGGTACGACAGAGACATATGTCACACAAGATTCTTACTCAAAGTAGGTGGGTAGTTCGTGGAAGGATGTTCTTCTCAAACCTTCGATACGTCAAAGTCGATGCCCTAAGCATCTGCTGGATTATTATACTGTATCCATTCCAAGAAAAGGTGCGTTGAGACGTGAGAGAATTGTCACTCCCGTCGATGCTTGGAAGCAGGTTGCACAAGCACCGAAAGCTCAATTAAATAAGGCTCAAGCAAAAAAAATTGACGATCTGACCTTGACCTCATAAGGTGAAAAGTGGGTTACTGATGATGATTAATTGCTTCATTCGAGTTCGCTTGTTTTGATTTTAGGTTCAGGGTTTAGCCCTTTTCGAATTGTGTACCCGTAACTCGTTTTGAGAACTCCTTTATTATGGTTGTTTTCGGTTCGATCCTCTTTGGATCTAATCTCTTTCAATAAAAAATTTGAGCTTATCAAAAAAATTAATGTTTCAAACTTCTTTATTAATATTTATCAATTTCTTAATCTTAATTATTCATTAATTTCTTCATCCACCTTTAATTAAAAAATTAGTCAAACCATCGTTATCGTTTACCATACTCTTTAGGCTCATACATATAAACCATGGTTTATTAAGAAGTATAAAGTTAACATCCATTAAACCCATCTAAATATTATTTTTCTAAATGAGAAAAGGACCGACTAAACGGAAGGCCTTAAGCAGGCTACGATTCAAAGTAGAAAATAAAACATTACGATAAAGAGTGTCAATCAGAAAATACTAGGTGTTTTCAATGGGGTGTCGTCAGAATAATATGGGGCGTCTCGATCGAAGCTACGTGAAGTAGAGGAAATAGGCTTTGCCGGCCTGTTTTCGAGAAAAGAGTGAAACTCAGATGGGTTGTGCATGCCTTCTTTAGTACTAGTATGAAGCTTCCATTCCTAGTTCATAGTTGTCTCATGTCATAAACCTACTCATGAAGACCATTAAAGATGGAGTGTACTAATATAAAGATAACTCGAGTATGAAAAGCATTGTTTGACCAAGACTTAGATAAGGCCCGTTGTGTGAGAGTTTTATAGTTATGGTCACACATAACGAACAACAAAGGAAGATTTCTCATTGTCCCTATTGTTCTTAAGGGCGGAGATCATGAGGGATTTATCATCTCTCGTCTAATATCTCTACTTTGCCCATCCCTAGATGTGCCTGAACTTGACCCCTTTTTCACCATGGAGGGAGACCTTGTGGAGTTTGTCTCTTGAAGACGAACCTTTCATGTTTTCACTTGCCCGTGGAAATGCAGATGTTGTAGAGTTAGGCCCATCCCAAACGAGTAGGGGACCCTTTGTGAAATGTCATTGTGTGCCCCTTCTTACGTAGAGGGATTCAATAGTGCATGTCCAGAGTTGCGGCCACAAAATATGTTTTCCACCAACAAAACCCGTCGTATATGTGTATGTGATGCGCGCATTGCCACTGCCAAGTCGAAGTGGTTCCAATTATATGCGCTTTTAGAAAAAATATCCAAATCTGCTAGTAGATGGTTATGCCCATACGAATCCACCCCGACCTCAGATTCGTTGGTATCGTCGTCTTGCTAGAGCCAAGCCTCGACGACGTCCAAATATTCCTCTCTCTCGCCTTTCAAAAGGTATCTTATATGGAAAAGGTAAAATTCGACCTCACCACTCTACCTTCAAGACCACCTCGTCGTCCACGAAGACCCAAGGACCAATTTTCCATCCTTACCGTACAAGCCGATTTAAGTTCCTATTTCTTAGTGTTTGTGATAGACTGGCTAGAACCTCGATGAGGATTACCTGAGTTAATGTCAGGTAGATAAGGCGCAACTTTTCAACGGGAGAGATCCATTCGTCCTCCCCTTCCTTTGTGCCGCAGAATGCGATACATAATCCTACGAGAACATAGAACAAAACATAATGAGATCACCACTATTAGAAATAGATAACTGATATCAGTAACGCATATAACCCTAATTAAGAGAAAGCCATGTTAATTGCAGTAATTTAAAAAGTCTCAGAGACTACGTGTCACGCCCCAAATCCGGTTTTGACCGGACTCGAGACGTGAACTAAAACATAATTATAAATAGAGTAAGTTTAAATGAAATAAGCTCCAACAATGGTTCAAACTCATAAATCCTGATAAATATAGTCAAGTGCTCGAGTAACACAATAAAATGAGGTTTAATACAAAGAAGGTACGTCACTAAACAACCCACAAATAAGGACTCGTGCCAGGCTCCCCAGCTCTCAGGCGCCCTCTAAACCAACTCACGATCAAAATCTGTAAAACAGTAATGAAGGGGGGTGAGCTTTCGCTCAGTAGGAAAAAGTAGTTAAGGGGATGAGCTATCCGCTCACCACCACGGGTAACCGTCCAATTAAGGCATACTAGTAAGCATAAAACTAACGAATCAGTTAAACAAATAACCCAAGACAACGCTTGACCCCCCACTTGGAAGCAACCCGTAGATCAAACTCAACACCGAACCGAACTCATACAATTCTTCTCAACTATGCTCTTAGCACCATCACCTAACAATTCTCAATGAACAACGACCACTGTTATCTCACACCCGACCACACGTGCGAACTCGCACGACAATACACTGCATTCATGTATAACTGTATTTCAAATCACAGAAGATCACACAACAAGCATAAGCAATCACAATAATCACAATAGCTCAACACACAGAATAATAACATTAGCAACCACTTCCACCTATGGAATTCCAAAGCAATGCGCCGACTTCCCATAGCCCGGCCCAACCACATCGTACCGAACTCGACATCGGACTAGACGTCTTCACGGAACACACATCATCGGGATACAACTCATAACATACCGGACCAGAATCCTCCTTCAGTCGGGTATCTTCCCGCAGCACGGGGTACAACTCATATCGTAACACCCAATACATACACACAAGTAAAGCACAATCATCACACTTAACATATGAAATCAACCTGCTCAACAATTATCGATTGCTCAATATTCACACACAAGCCATATCTCAAAAAGAATCACCGAGTAAATACACACAGTAAACAATAGCAACCACGCAATAAATCATTAGCAATGCACACACAATAAGTCTCCCATAATACACCGGATCACACCGCTATAACACATTTTACCGACACCTAGTCGGAAGGCAGGCACACCTTATCACAGAATCATAGCACATTTTACCGACACCTAGTCGGAAGGCAGGCGCATCTTATCACGAAATCATAGCACATTTTACCGACACCTAGTCGGAAGGAAGGCGCACCTTATCACAGGCAATAACACATTTTATCGACACCTAGTCGGAAGGCAGGAGCACCTTATCACGGGAAATAACACATTTTACCGACACCTAGTCGGAAGGCAAGTCGCACCTTATCACATAATCTGATCATCGGGTACACGTCATACCAACATATCATGCCAAACATATCAAACCAACATATCACACCGAACATATCATACTAACCTATCATGTCAACACATCATACCAACACATCACCGGTCTAGATATCCTATACCGAAATCCTCCGTCGGTATAGGTATCATATCGGAACACATAATCGGTCTAGATATCCTATACCGGAATCCTCCGTCGGTATATGTATCATACCGGAACACACGGTATATCATTACCAAACAATCTTACCGAAACACATCACATCGGTCTATCAATCACCCGATCATATCATAAGGCAATAGTTCACGTCATACCAAACATAACATACCAGACATCTCACACCAACATATCATACCGAGCATATCATATCATGATTCTTGATTAAACAACGGTTATATAACATATCAAGCATTACAAGTCATCAATCACAACAACACAGCCAACACGCAATCCTACGGGCCCAACCAGGGACCCACATGTGATACTACATCACAACAATTCCCAAACCTACGGGCACGACATGGCCCGCAAGTTATCCCTCATTTTACACGGCTACACTCGTTCCTCACATCCTACATGGAATTCTACAATTATAACATTTGTTCATAACCTATATGCATACTAGTAACTTTCCGTAATTAAACCGGTATTCACTACTTTTCCCTACCTCAATTGCTATCCAAACGCAAGCCAAGCGAGTCGCCTAGTAGCCTCCTCCGTCGTGCTCGGGTACAACGTCTAAGATCACAAGTAATACGAGAATTAATAGTAATTCAAGGCGGTTTTAACGAGAGAACAACCGAATTACCCCTGACAATCAAAACATGGACCGAAGGTAAACTGGGCCGGAACAAGGCCCATTCCGGGCGGCCCACATGCCCGGTACCCGACCCGGTCCGTGCGGCACACCGGCCCGATATCCGACCCGGTCCGTGCGACCCACTGGCCCGGTCCATGCCTCTCAGAGGGCCGGTCGGGGACTCGTTCTGTGCCTCTCAGAGGGTCGTTCGGGGGACCCGTTCCGTGCCTCTCAGAGGGCTGGTCAGAGGTCCTTTCCGTGCCGTTCTGGGAAACTCATTCTTCTTCTTCCCTCAAATTCGTTCCTACGAATTCATACATCAAAAACTCCATTTTTAACCTCAATAAAACCTCCAAATCAATCCCACAACCTCAATACTTCAATACCCAAGTGGGTTTCATCAAAACCACAATAACCCAATGAAATTCCATCATCCAACTCTACTTTTATCCACAAATCAACTACTTAAACAACAAAAACTCAATAACCATTGAAACCCACCTAGTTCATGCCTTTTTCTATCAAACCCATAACCCCAACCTCCATTAAAAGTGGGTTTTCAAGGATTACTCACCTTAGGAATGAAGAGATGATGAGAATAGATGTGTTTTACGGAAGATTAGTGTTGGAAATCACCCAAAGTAGCTCCCTTTCCCTCTCTTTCTTCTTCTTCAAGCAAAGGAACCACTCTCTCTCTCTCTCCCTTGTTAATTTCGGCCAGCACTAGGAAAATGATCTGAAAAATGCTCTCAATTGTCCATTTAACCTAAAAGGGCAATGCCCAAAATACCCCCTTGCCCAGTTACTTCTTAAGCCCAACAACTAGGGTTAGTTTGGTCTTTTTCCACTCTTTTCTTCTCTTCCAAGACACCATGGAAAAGTGTCCATGTGGGGTCCACTTCTACCCAAAATAAAATCTGACCACTTAAATTTATTTGATTTAATCCCTACTTTGACCCCCGTTGACTTGGGTTTGACTTTTTCGCAAAATTACACATTTGGAAGGAAACGACCCAACTAAGCTAACCGTAACGACGACTAAGCTTTTTGGGTCCCGGAAAGGTCCCAAACGACTCCCGGAGTCATCGATTGACTTTTCCTGCGGGAAGTCAACGTTCGCCAAATTTCACCGGTTCGGTCGGGGTCGACCATGGGCGGTTCTTACACTACGTATTAAGGTTTCCCCCTACTCTTTCACGCCGTCTCTCCCTCAACCTTCATCGCCACCACCACCATGTCTAACATGTTCCTTGCTACCACTCCGTTGAAGCCGTCCACCGGGCGTGCCTCCCCTACGTCGGTTTCAATCGGTGCAGACCGAGCTGTGGAGACAAAGAATGATCCTGATCTTTGAGGATCGCCTTTTCCACCATCCCTGGTCATACAGGTTTCACTCAGAGACATATCGAGCCCCCCTCACCCGTTTCTCTCTAGTCTCCCTAGGCTCCTCGCTTCTCCGCCCCGGTAAGCCATCGCCGAGAAGAGTCTGGCATGGCCGAGACTCCATCGACAACACACAGACCTACACGGGACCCGCCCTTCAGCCTGACCCCGACTCCGCTTGTCCCATGCATCAGTGTGAGGCCCCATATCTGCACCAGGATCCAATGTGGAGATCCATTATCACGCAGAGGCTCTTTCTCTCTCTCTCTCTCTCTCTCTCTCTCTCTCTCTCTCTCTCGAAGAATTAGACGCCAAGAAGAAAGTGCCGGAGTTTTCAGGTATGATGCCATCGATCTGTCACTTGATGGATGAGGAGGACAACGAAGATCAACAAGCGAAGGCTCAGCAACAGCCTCGCCAGGATAAATGAGAGGACCCGGGGAGGGGGGGGGGAAGGCAAGACGAATACCTAACCCCCAAGACCTGAGGCAGCCAGTGCTGGGAAGTCTTGGGAAAGAACAAAGAGCAGCACAGATCTTCGTCCTTTCAATTGTTTTAGTTGATTTTATTTCAGCCTGAATTTTAGTTTTATTTGCTTTATTGAATATTTAGTTTCAATTTTAAAGATCAGTTTGATCGTAGGGACTTTTATCTTTATCTAGGATGTCAACTATACTATTTCCACAGGTTCAGAGCGTTGGGTGTCCTACGGGAGACCCAGACTTTATCCTGTTCTCAAGACTTTGTTCCGCCACTTGTACTGGTTCTCACGCATTAATCTAATGCAATCCCTCGTTTTTCCTCTAAAAAAAGAGCCATGTTAATATTGAAGTGTTAATTTCTAATTCAGGTTAAACTTGAAGTAATTAGTGATCTAAATCATGAATTTACTTGCTTAATGTGATCCAAGTGTTTTTAACAAGAATCTCATAATAGAGAAGAATATCATATATTTATGCTACAAAAGATCTTATTCATATTTTTTGAACGAAGGGTGCAATATCATTAATCAAACGCGAATTACATTAATGTGCGTCGAGGAACAGACTCACCGACCACTGAGAAAAGGTTAGAATGGATGAACAAAGTTCTTATGATCCTTGTAGTACCATAACCGTCACAAACGGTATTGTGAGGCCTCATGGGCAAAGACAAATTACGGAGAGGGAGAATGAGGTACCGGAGATCTTGAGGGACCTCAACAGTAGAGGTGATGGTGGGAGGCAAAACATCGTCTCGGTCGGGCCAGTTCCTGATGCTCCATTCCCTGGAGAAATCCTTGATTCTCTAACGATAGGCAGTGATCATGCAAAGACAAATTCCGACAAAATAAACGAGCCCCTTTCGATTATCCAAAGCCATAATCGTGAAAGGGGATGAGGCGGTTGCGGCAGCGGAGGCCAGGGAGAAGGACGCGTCGGTTGCGCAGAGCCGACTGCTGCAACTTCGGGGACGTCTCTGGAGATGGCAGTGGCATCAAAGACGGCAACGACATCAGCAGGGGCGGAGACGACTTCAAGGATGGCGACGACAACATCAGGGACGACGACTGTAGAGACGGAAACCCCCGAGGCAGAGGAGAAACCGAATCAGATCGGGAGATGCTCCATTGGTGGCGAGAGACAGCCAATGTCGCAGTGGCTAGAGACGGCTTGAAAGAAACCCTACCAGAAAAAAACTTCGCAGGATCCAAAGAGAAAGTGTAAAGGGGAGAATGAGAGGAAGAGAGAAGAAGAACCATGGCATAAGTTATAACAATTGCCATAGCCATAGCTATGGAGGTGTAGGCGGCGGCAAGACTCTCAAAACCCTAGCCGAGACTTTTCTCAATACCCACTGTAAAAAAGATTTAGTTAAGGTATTTTTGTCACAATTATTCTGACACGTTAAAGATCTTATTCATTATTTATAGTTTAATATTTATTTTAATTACATTAATATATGTCAACGGATAATATTTTATTTTTGAGGAGGATGATAAAAATATTGATTGGTTTCTAATTTGTATTGGCAACAAAGGAAAGACAAATTTAAAGATGAGATAACAAATGGAGTATAGTTAGGTTATTTATGAAAAACGAAAGGTTTATTGGCAAGTAATTAAGAGTTAAGACCAACAAGTAACTGACAATACCCAGCAAGATAAAGTTTCCAAATATATAAAAACTGTGGAGACGTTGACACCTGTAATGTAATGACCGTTACTTTGTTTGTATTCCTTAAACAGCGCTCCGTTGCCGTTAAATCTAACGTCCGTCAGGCCTGCTTGGCTCCCCTCTTGCACCATATCAGAAACCAAGGCAGTCGCCGTACATCGGGAGAAAGAAAATGTAAAAGAGAAAAAGTAAAAGAAAAAGAAAAGCTTCTGATAGCAGAGTGAAGCCAACGATATCTCTCCACCAACAGTCTCGAACCTCTCTTCCCTCCGAGCTCGATTTCTTCCGATTCAGCTCAGCAATGGCGATTCCGGCTCCGAGCCACTCATTCCGAGCTCTGGTTCATGCCTCGGTTTCATCTTTGACCACTTCGTACCATTCGCTGCCTTCTGGAATTTGTTCGAGCTCCTAGTGCTGCTTTGTGTTCGAGTATATGCTATTTGTTTTGTGATCTAGCCGTTTATTTGATCGAATATCACAGATCTGAATCGCTCGCCGTGATCGACGGCATCGGTGATGTCGACGTTTGCAGGTCTGGTCACCGATGGTAACTCTGTATCTTCAGCTTAGCTGCCTTGCTCTTGTAATTGAGAACTGGGGGAGATTTTTGATAATTTGATAAGTTTGGGGGTAATTTTGAGTGTTATTTAGTGGTAGCTGCGGTTGCTTGTGGTAATGTAGGAAGTGAATAGAAATTAAATTACGGAAAATCTCGGGTAGTTTCCTCAGTAAGCTGAGGAGAGGAAGAAGAGAATTATAGCTCAGGCTTTTATGCTAATCTTATTTTGGTTTCCCAAACTGGTTATATTAGCTAAAGAAGTTGTGTCTAGGGTTCTAATAGTTGATTGAGGATTTTGTTCAAATGGTTGGAAATTTCATTGTAGATTCCGAGTATTATTTCCCTTTCCTAATTGTTAGGTACTTAGGTTCTATATTATATTTTTCTTGAGTATCTGCATTTGGTTCATGGAGGCTACCCCAATTAATTGGAAAAATGGCCAATGATATGAAGAAGAGCCTAATTAGCAGATGGCCCGCAGTTTATTCTGTGAATCAAGCTAGGGTTTTAGCTGTTTAAGCTAAATGATTGGTAATTAAATTGCATTTTTTATGAATAATTGGCATTTTATATACTCTCACCTTGCTCTACATTATGTTGTGGGAGGTATTTTAAAAAAAATAAGAAGATTGAAATCTTGGTTAGAATTCTTACATACCCAACCATTTTCTTTATTCATGGACAAATGAATACCTAATCAAATTTAAGAATTGTAGTGGTATAACTCGCATTTTTAGGGGGGAAAGTTTTCATTTTCCATTTTTTCTTGCTGCATATTTGCAGAAAGCTTATGAACTATCAGTTTTCTCATACTTGCAAAAACATGCAATAGATGCAGTGTACATACTGTGATGCTGGATGTCAACAAACCTATATACTCATACAAACTCAGTGTCCTACTCCTATGTTGTAGCTGTTGCTATTGTTTCTTTCTGTATGTTAATTAAGATTTGTAATTTACATGTAATTGCAGGAAAATTGTTGCTGAAACAGTTGCTTATATTGTGCTACATGTTATCAAATACTGGTGCCTATGTACCCAATAGCCTCCCAAAAGAACCATCCATAGCTCCAAGTAACATACATTCTAATGCACCAGCTATTCCTCGTATTCCCCTTCCTGCCAATTTGTCACCCTTGCATAAGTTACAGCAGAAACATTTTTCACCTCATGGTGCTCCAAGGCGTATGCTGGCACCAGCTCGCTCTCCTTTCTATGGCCCACTTGTTACTTCTCGTCACCCCCCTACGAGCTCACGTTTGTCAAAACCATCAATGAAGAAAAGTGGATTAGTGCCTCCCACTTCTGGCTCAGCAAACATTTCCCCAACACAACCCGCTGCTGGCATTATGCCTTCTGGCTTACCTCACCCACCACTATCTCCCACCGAGTCAAGTAAGACGTATTCTGATATTTTTATTACCCTCACTGAATCTTTGGCATCATTTTAGATGACAGAAACGTTTTTTTTTATATCCCTATATACATTTCCATCAAGTAACTTATAAATTGTGTATATATCTAATATCTATAAAGCTTGTTGGAACACTTTTTTATGGTAACATGGGCATTTATGATTCATTTTGCTAGATTGTTGCAAACAAGACACGGTGATGAAACGTGGGAGTCGAGGTTGCTACTGTGTTTATCCAATTAAGCTTGACCTTCAGCTATTAAATGTAACTGAAAATGCTAATCTGAGCTTATTTCTAGAAGAATTTGCTTCCCAGCTTCTTTTGCGGGGTTCCCAAATTGAGCTGATAAATTTTTATGTACTAGACTCGTCAAGGTTAAACATTTCAATGGATATTATTCCACATACGGGGATTGGTTTCTCTGCCAGTGATGTGTCAGCAATCAATTCTTCGATTGTCATGCATAGGGTTAGTGTAAACCATAATTTAGTGGGTGATTACAAGCTTCTCAATCTAACATGGTTTGAGCCTCCTGCACCTTCTGAAGGTAACTTTTGTTGGTAATAGCTTGACTTTTTATTACCGAATATGTCTCTTGCTATTATCTTTCAAAATACAGGAACAGCGTTGGATATTGTCTTTACTTGATTACGTGCTATCTTTTATAGGTATTTTTATCTATGTATGGCTTAATGTCTCTTTGTTAGTTTCCTAATTTGCGATGAAATAGAAAAATAATCCCACCAGCAAGCTGCCCATGATTTGGATTTAGCTGGTGCAAAGGCACTCTAATGTTATTCCACTTACTCATTTTTCTAAAACCGAAGGGATTTAACTTATCTTAAGGATATTAGTGACACTTCATGCACAACTAACTTACCAAAAAGAATAGTGAACACTTATTTTAGAACATTTATTTTGAGAAAGTGGACACTTATTTTGGAATGTGGAGGGATTATCACTTCATGAAGTAAGGAGTACTGGTGATGAGATCCATAATTAGATTTTTTTTATTTTTAAGAATTTTGGTTCTCATTAGAAGAACACTTGGAGGAACGTGCATATGAACAGGGATCGTTGAGGGAAACAAAAGTTGTCAACATTGTCATAGTTTATAGGGTTCCTTGCAACATGATTTGTACAGGGTTCTGAAACTTGCAACAAAAGTGGAAATTTTGGTTGACATCCAAAACTTTAATGTCGTATGATGTAAATGTTTTGAAGTGGAAATAGATAATTACAGTTATTCTTGTGTTTGAGGTACTCTTAACAAATGAACACTTCATTTGATTCCAACATTTCTGTGTATATGCATTGTTGGTTGTTTTTGTTGGAAGAATCTTTATTTGCCATGCATTTATCTGAATTAATCTTGTGTAAATGCCATTTTCCTAATGTGTGCTAACATGAATTGCATGTAATTTCTAGCTCCTCATATTGCTCCACCACCCAAGCAATCACCTCCAGTTCAGCCAGGAAATTCTACTCAGGAGATTGCTTCAAACAAAGGAAAGCATTCAAATTTGATTCTTATTCTATGTATAGGTGTGGGCATACTGGTCATAGCCATTGTATCTCTGCTCATAATATGTTCAAGGGCATTCCGTGGAAGTAAGACGAAAGTACCTCCTAAAGAAGATGGTATGTCTGCTTTCCTTATGGTCCATATTTTTCATTACAGCACAGTGACACAATATAATCTAAAGGATTTTGTTTTAATAACCACAGTCTTTACTTGTTTTTATTTTCATTTTTATATTTTATATTTCAATCTATATGCATGTCTCAGAAGAAGGTTGGAACTCAACTACTCCCTCTGCTCCACAATGAATCTCCTATCATATTTTCTTATAAAAAATAACGATGAATGAAATTATGGATTGAGTTCCACACATGCTCTCATATCTTACTGTGTGCTGACCCACAATGCGAGTAAGGGGTGATAACTAACTAATGAGATGGATACGATTGTCATTTATTGCATAATCAACTTTCAAGTTAGGGAAGTAGACTCTTAGTTTAAGACATCCAAATTAGGCAAGTGTGACACTCATTTTGGCCTGGGGTTGTAATATTTAAATTTTAGTTTTCAACACCTTGTTCCAAACTGAAGTAAACCTAAAAGGCTAAAACTGTGTTTGGGCTCCACAATTTCTACTTCATTTATCACTGGATTCTCCAATCCAAATGCAAAATGTTGAGAATACTTTTGGTTTAAACACTGCATTTTTAAAGCATAGTCTTCCTCTTTGATACTCCATATGTTGGAGATGAAACTGCCTGAGAAATTTCATGGGAATATTAGCAATTTTACAACTGAAAAAATGTGTTGTTTGTGATGAATGATCAAATCTAAACAACAAAAGAAAATTGTTTGAGTCAGTATTAGTTACTATTTATGGCTTAGTTATTTGGGAATTAAATTATGTTGCCTAATGGTTTTATTTTTGTTCTTGCTTACCTTTTCCCTTTCAGATCCGGTAAAGCCCCGGGCGGTAGACACTATTCCAGTAGTAGGATCACTTCGCCACCCAACCAGTACACGGTTCTTAGCATTTGAGGAACTAAAAGAGGCAACAAACAACTTTGAACATGCAAGCATCCTCGGAGAGGGTGGATTTGGAAAAGTTTTCAAAGGTGTATTAAGTGATGGCACAGCGGTGGCAATCAAGAGGCTTACTACTGGAGGGCAACAGGGAGATAAAGAGTTCCTGGTTGAAGTTGAGATGCTTAGCCGGTTGCATCATCGCAATCTTGTGAAACTTGTCGGTTACTATAGCAACCGCGATTCCTCACAAAATCTGCTATGTTACGAGCTTGTCCCAAATGGGAGTTTAGAGGCTTGGCTTCATGGTAACGTGTTTTCTTGAATAACTGATTCTACTGACATATTGGTGTTGACAGTTTTCTTCTATGTAAAACATTTCTGAGGATCAATGTGCCTATTTTTTATACTCAATATTTGGGATATGCATATCATTAACTTCCAATGTTGGAAATGTCTTGTTTGGCCTCAGGTCCCTTGGGAGTCAACTGTCCTTTAGATTGGGAGACAAGAATGAAGATTGCTCTTGATGCTGCAAGAGGACTTGCATACCTGCATGAGGATTCACAACCATGTGTTATTCATAGAGATTTCAAGGCGTCCAATATACTGCTTGAAAACAACTTTAATGCCAAAGTTGCTGATTTTGGCTTAGCCAAACAGGCACCTGAAGGAAGGACAAATTATTTGTCTACTCGTGTGATGGGAACATTTGGGTCAGTCTTGCTCTTCTTTTCCTACTCATCTTCAAAGTTAAATGATTTTAAGATGGTATGAGATTGTTTTACAGATACGTAGCCCCTGAGTATGCTATGACTGGACATCTTCTAGTGAAAAGCGATGTCTACAGCTATGGTGTTGTCCTCCTTGAGCTGCTAACCGGAAGGAAGCCTGTTGATATGGCACAGCCATCTGGACAGGAAAATCTCGTTACTTGGGTTAGAACTACCCCCCCTAAGTCAATTCTCATTTCATTTTTTCAGAAAAAAAGGGAACCCCCCAAAACTAATCCTCACTATCGTTTTGCACGAACACACCGTAGCACCTTTTCGTTTCCAAAAACTAAAAGTAACCCTGAACCCTTGTTAATTTGCAACTGTTATAACTGTCAAATTTGGACGCGAATTGTCCAAAATGCCCATGATGATTTGTTGCCAAAAACTAAGGGTTAGTATATGCAATATCGTCTGGGCCATTTTCGGCAATTTGTGTCCAAATTTGATGGAGTTGTAAATTAAAAGAAGTGCCAGGGTTACTTTTTGGCAACGAAAATGTGCTACGCTGTGATCCTGCAAAACGTTAGTGAAAGTAACCGTTTTGGGGGTTATCCCCAAAAGAGTACTATTATCTATTGTGGTTCACTATGCTGTTCATTTTTACACCATTCTCAAATTAAAAGTATATTTAATTTGTTTTTGAGCAAAGTGTAATACCTATGCCTTCAGGCCAGGCCAATTCTTAGGGACAAGGATCGGTTGGAAGAGATTGCGGATCCTAGACTTGCAGGAAAATACCCGAAAGAAGATTTTGTACGAGTGTGCACAATTGCAGCAGCTTGCGTTGCTCCTGAAGCAAACCAACGACCAACGATGGGTGAAGTGGTACAGTCACTGAAAATGGTGCAGCGCATTACAGAATATCAGGACACAATGCTGAACTCCACCAATACTAGGCCAAACCACAGGCAATCATCTACAACATTCGAATCAGATGGCACATCTTCAATGTTCTCTTCGGGCCCGTACTCCGGCTTAAGCGCCTTGGACAACGAAAATATTTCCCGGACAGCACTTTTCTCCGAGGATCTCCATGAAGGACGCTGAACACCTCTTTTGTAAGTTAATCCTAAGCCTTTAACCGGCACGATACTTTTGACGCCCACCATGAACTCTTGAATTTTTTCCAAGTTGAACGTCAAGGATAGTGTAGATTTATTTGTCTTCTGGAGCATGGCGTTGGTTTTGTCAGTAGCTGATGTGTGGGAGAAGGGTTATTAGTGTTTTGTGTTCGTCGTGTATAAGGTCTCTCTCCCCCTTCACTACGCATACGATGGATTGGAATTTTGTAAATATGTCTGTAGCAGCCTTGATTTATTGGATTGGCTTTCTAAGCTTTGAAGAGTTCTTCCCCAAGAATAGTGCAGTTGTGTTAAAATAGAAAGCCGCCCTACTTTCAAGCATGACCCGTGTATCTTTTTTTGGCTAACTCATCAAAAAGACAGGCGCTAACCCAACATCAGGAAGAAGAAGAAAAGAAAATGAAGCTCCACATTTCGATACTCGTCATTTCCCTCTCTTCCCTATTCCTCTCCTCAGTCAGCCAAACAGACCCGATGACGGCTCTGGTGACGGAGATTGATTTGCTCGACGCAGAAACTCAGCTGGCTGCGAAAGCGGCCACAGACGCCCAGGCAGCAGATGCTGGGAACGCCGATAGTTACAAAGTTTGCGCGGAGATGTTCGTAGATAGTCAGGAAGATCTCCGGGCGGCTAAGGAGGCGGTGACGGCCAATGACGTAGGCACGACCAATATCAAGATCAGCGCAGCCATGTCTTATTTTGAGACCTGTGACGACACTTTCGCTGAGTCCGGTCTTGACAATCCTCTCGCTCAAACCACTGCTAAACTTAAGAAGTTGGCCAGCAGTTGTCTAGCGCTTACTCAGGTTTATTAACTTTTATCTTGTATTTCAAAGAATCACGATTCGAGGATGCGTGTCCTTAATTTACTCAAACTACATCTATAATATTTGTACACCATTGACGTAAAAATATATGATCTGTTTTCACGGATTGTATATTGAACTTTTAACACATTTCTTTGAAGGAATAAAGACATTTATTATGGTACCGGAGCTTTCGTCTTTATTTCGTTAATCGGTTGTTGTCTTTAGTTGCTCCACGGTAGTGACCCTAAAACTTCACGCCTCATAATTTGCACGTGGAATGAGGGCACATAGAGCCGTCTCAAGTTTTTAGTGAGTTAAATAACAGTTTAATATTTTGTTATTGCTCTTCCATAGTACTGAAATCTCTCTAGAAAGCTCTCGACTACTCTCCCTTTCTAAAAACCCTAGCCGCGCCTACCCTTCTTCTTCGTTCTCATCGGCGACAACCATGGCTTCGGCCATGGTTGTAGCCGGTGGGGACTTCTTCCTCTCGTCTTCTACGACTTTTCCCCCCTTTTTTTCCTTGTTCCCCCTCTTTTCCGACTCCCGCTCTACCTCGTTTGGTTGAGTTTTTGGCTAGATCTACTTCCTCAATGACCTCTTTGACCAGATCTGGGTGTGAGACGTCTTTCCCCTTCTTTCCTATTGGGGATCTTCGCCGTTTGGGTTCTTTTGGTGCTGAATCGAAGGAGTAGTCGCAGATCTGGCCTTATGGGCGGTCGTTTTGGGTTTTTTTTGGGTGTGGTCTTGCTCCGGTTGCGAGGTCGCGCTAGCTCGTAGGCTCCGGATTTTGTCGGTTCCTTAGTGGGAAGTCTTTCCTCTCGGATTGGCTGGGAACGGACCATTTCTAGGGTGTTCGGGTCTTCCGGTCTCCATCTTCAGCTGCATGCCTCGGTTCAAGCTAGTCCTCCTCCGGCGATGCTGAGGGTTTACGGTTCAGAGCTCTACATTCTTGGGGTGGTGCTGCTTCTCCTGAGCTGAGCTCGTGGTGTTGGTCGGTGATTTTCCTGTTCTCTGTCAGAGGAGCTGCGATGGTCTCTGTCTCCGTTTCTTCCCAGATTGACTCCGGACGGATCAGATGGTCCGAGATCGGTAAATCTCGTTTCTGTCTTGATTTCTTCATTTCTCCTTCCTAACTCACTAATACTCTGTTTTTCCCTCTAATTGGTCTCCTGTTTCCTCGTCCTCGGTGGTGAGGACGGGGCCTCACGGTTGGGGTAGGCCACCGTGGGGTGTTTAAGCCATTGGCTTGTTAGGAGATTATTGGTAGGGTATAATAGAGTCTTGGTGTTGTGTCTGGGTGGAGTCGTGATTTGTCCTGACCCCTCCTTTGTGGAGTCGTTTCCCGGTGCTGGCCGAGTGCGGGGTTCCTTCGGGTTCCTGGGCTAGTGAGGTGATTGGTGGAGGATCGGGTTTGCTGGCTGCTGGAGGTCTTACACTGGGTCTGCTGTTATTTCCGGAGTTGTTATACCTTTTTTCTTTAGTTGTTTGGTTCTGGCCAGAGGCCTTGTTAGGTAGTAGTGCTTAATGGTTGGATCTTTGGTTTTAGACCTGTTTTACGTGGGTTTACTTCTGTGTTGGTGTATCTTTCTTGGGTAAGAGTTCCCTTTCAACCCCTGCGTGGGTTTGTTATGTTCTTGGTTGGTTGTTAGTTGTTACTGGTTAAATGTTTGCTTAATGGGTGTAAAATCTGGGTAACAGACCTATGTATTACCCAATGTTTGGGTTATGTGTTTCTAGTTTGAGGTGCCAATTAGGCATTCTCAGTGTTGTAATGGAGGGTTCGCCCTTAGCCTTGTTTCCAATTTGGAAACTTGGTTCTTTTATAAAAAAAAATTGCTGATAAAAAAAAAAAACAGTTTAAGGTCCCGGACCAAGAGACATTAAATTAAATTTTAGTACTAGTTATAGATCTCGGTTTAATTTTTCAATCAAAAAAATAATTTTCATTCGAAAGGGAGATAATTATTCTTTTTTTAATCAACAAAGCAGTATATAAATCTCTCACTTTTCGAAGACTGAAAAAAGAGGACAAAGCGAAGTACATGAAAGTGGTCTAGCTACAGACCTGAGAATGAAACGAACAATACAGACTCGAGCTCTGTCATGAAAGCACAGTCTCAACACAAACCCAACGAGGGGAGGACAAAGGTCTGAAAACCTAATAAGACAATCAAATCAGCACAAGACAAAAAGGTCTAACACCCGAATTTTACAACCATGAAGCGCACTATAAGAGTCTATAACCCGGATTTTCCAACCATTAAGCACAAAAGAAAACAAACGAGCCACCAAAAGCAGCTAGAGCATCTCTGCAACGATCTCTACCCGGTAGAAAAAAGAAGCGCGTCCCACCACCAAAACTAAAACTAGGCACCTTCAATGACCCGAGAGACGCTCCTTAGTCGAGACCGTAAGGGACATATCAGATAATGGAGCACGTACACAGTCCTTCGAAACCTAATTCCGGTTAACACCGAGAGAAGGCCCAAAGGGGGAGGACCGATATTTCTACCGAGTACGAGCTGAAACCTCCAAGCCGACAGTAGAATTCATCACTTCCATGGTCCGGGGTTGGAATCGAGCTGAGCGTTCTGAAAGCGTAACCGGTAACCCCTTACCGGCCAACACCAAGCGAGGAACCTAAGGGGAAGACTTGTAGTTATACCGAGCACGAGCCAACCAGATCGGACATATCTGACACCAATACCGGCTACGAAGAGTAGATCGGTCAATAGGGAGGATTTTTCGGTGGCCAACACCATAGAATCCGACAAAAACCTACCCAAGACTTCAAAACCGCAAAGAGGTTTCCCCAATCTCCAACTAGACAAAGAGGGGAAGCTTCCCCCATATCGAATCAGGCAAGGAGCACAATTGATCTCCAGCGTATGACTCGCCTGAACACCGGCGAGACACCAACAACTCCAACACCAACCAAACCCGAGAACCTAGAAAATCATCCCCCAAACTCAACCCTCCGTTCGCCGGTCAACCCCGAGAGAACTACCACACAACTACACCACACAACAACCCAACCGTAATCCAGCCGTAAAACAGAGTGGGGGAGAAGCAACCTGCTGATCTGGGCTTGGCATAGGCGTGAAGAGGAGCACGAGCACTTAGGCAAGACATGGGCGCCGACGGCGGGGATAACACCACAAGCTCTTCTTACAAATATAAGCCCAGCAACCACAAACGGAAGTCCTGGCACGCGACCATTGATCTGGCGAGACTTTCAGTGTTGCCCGGTCACGGAACACAAACGATCTCCATAGCGACGAAGCCGGACAGCGAGGATGAAGACAAAGAGACAAAGGGAAAGGGGAAGAAGGTTGAACTGAAGAGGCCTTCGCCGGCATCGACCATGGCCGTGGCCGTCACTGGTAATGACGAGAAGAGTGAAGGCGATAATTTTTCTTGATTGTTGAACTTTCTAACAACTCTATGAATTTTGTGTAGTTGTGAAAAATCATCTTTAACGAAACAAAACATACAAGTTTAATTTACCAGTGATCAATGAATTAAAAGTGTCTTTGATTTGTACTAAAACGTTTAGTAAAAAATGGGGTCATTTATCGAATAATAATACATGGAGTTCATGAATTAAAAGCATGAGTCTCATTGAGTTTGACAATATTAAAATTTGGGGTACTAATATACACTATAAACTAAAAGATGTGTTTTTTATAATCAACCAAGAAATTGTATAAATCCTCTTTTTCATAGCCTGAAAAGGGAAGAGAACATCAGTTTTTTAGCTACAAAAACTAAACAAGACAGAAATATAGTACAGAATCATGCACATGCATGAAAGCTCAATCTCATACAATCCCAACAAGGGTGGAAATACAATGAAATGATCTAATAATCTTAATTTTCCTACCATTAAGCACAAAAGAATAAAAAAGTTGTGTTATAAATCAAGATTAACTTGAAAAAAGTACAAATCCTCCCCACATTATTGCAATAAGGAGAGGTATTATGAAGATTTCATTCATAATTAAACAAGACATCAAGTAGAGTTGACTTTGTTGACTTATCATTTTGAGTTGAATTGTCCAGACTCTAGGAAAATGATTCACTCATAGGATATGGAAACGTTCCTAGATTATATACATGGACATGCTCAACGAAGAGAAAAAACTGGAGGCCATGAACATGAATGATTAGTTGTTAATGATTTCTTAGTCCCAAATCAAAAATATTAATAAACACGAGTTTGTTTATAACTTTTATTTAATCTTTAGAGAGAAGCAACAATCAAATGGAATTGGGCACATAAACTAAGGTAATAGGGGGAAAGTGTGGGCATGTCTTATTTTGTTTTTGTCGGTTAACCGATGGGTGTCGGTACCGAATACCTCTTTCTAGCTACTACCTTATGTCGTTAGTGTCGGTTCTAACGATTATCTTAATTTACAGTTATATTGATCATGGTTATAACCCACATTTAGTTTTTTTTTTAATTTGAATTGTTGAAATTTCTAGAAGTTGTTGACAATGACTAGTCATACACGACGTCACATATAAACCAACATAATTTGATGTAATTATATAAAATTATCTTAAAGTTAAACCAATCGCATCCAAACTTACATGAATATATCTCATTCAAGGATAAATGAAAACCCTTAAATATTTGGATTTTGTATAGAATTCTAAACAATAAATTTTATCCATCGAAGATGTCTTGTTAGAATTTAATATTTATCATCAATTTTAGAATTTGAGTGTTATAAATAGATTTAAAGCTAATTTTTTTAATATCATCTAATACAACATTTTAAAGGGTATTTTCCTCGATGGGGTCAATGGTCCACATTTGTCAGGATCAAATGAGTATATTGGAAGTCACACGACTCCTTTGCTAGAATCTGCTCCAGCTCTTTCCCGTTCAAAGAAGAAGAAGGTGACCCCATTGCCTATGAAATGACCCTCCATTTTTGGCATCTTCCAGACACATGACACTCCTTAAAGTCATCACACTGTACTTGTGTCTCGTGACAAGTGTGCTGGCTAGGGCGTAACCGAAAGGAGAGTCTAACACCTCGATCTGGTCTTCTAGGATCCAGGGCCCTTTCGTCGCGGGATCCGAGACCACCACTACACGTTTGCCCAAAAGTCCCCTCGAGATACGAGTCTCATTCGTTGGCCTTAAAGAGGGAACACTACCTACCGCAAACCCCATCCCGACTTATGGATGCAGAGAGCCCACTCTATCTTTCGCCCATCAATCGTTGTCGCCGTCCTTGTGAAGGGATCTACCACCATGTGAGAAATGAGGTGGACAACCAACTGGGATGGTTACGCTAGAATCAAGGTAGTGAGTTCTTTGCATGTGGGTGGCCCAGTCATAGTCGTGGTGGGAAACTCCTCTAACTACGTCGATCACAGGCTGATCCCGCAAGGTTTTTCTTCTGGACACAATCCCTCAGCCTGGTTGTTACAAGAGGTGGAATGTAGGTTGTCTAGAGGAACAAGGCCGGAACGATCGAAGAAGAGGAAGAGCTTGCTCGGTCGTGTTGTCATGGTTGTTGAAAGGAACCCTAGTCTTGTTTGAGTACGAGAGAAAACAAGAGAGACAAGGTAATACTAATTACAGGCCTAATTAATAATTTCTAAAGTTCTATTCCATAGTAATGGTTTCTACTTTATTTCTCCATGAAAATACGTTAAGATATAAATTATATGTCAAAGAAACCAAGATATTCTTACATTAATATTGTACATAATATCATAGATACAGTTTAAGTGAATCAAGGACACGCATCCTCAAATTTTGAATCTTCCAAATACAAGGTAGAAGCCATTAAATTGCAGCAATGGCGAGACAATTGCTGGCCAACTTCTTAAGTCTAGCAGTGGTTTCAGCGAGAGGGTTGTCGATGCCTGACTCATCGAAAGTGTCGTCACAGGTCCCAAAATAAGTGAAGGCTCCGCTGATCTTGGTCCTGGCCGTGGCCATGTCGTTGGCGGCCAGCGCCTCCTTAGCCGACCGGAGATCGTCCTGACTATCCGTGAACATTTCGGAGCAAACTTTGTAACTCTCGGCGTTGTCGGGATCTTTTGCCTGGGCGTCCTTGGTCGCTTTCACGGCCTTCTTCGATTCTTTGACGAGCGTTTCTATATCCTTGATCAGTACCGTCCTCGGGGTGGTGGCCTTCTCATTGATGATCGGTTCGGTGGTTTCTTTGCAGAGTTGTGCGTTTTCTGCTAGATTGCATATGTCCCCGACCACACCAGCTTCTCCTTCTGCTGCTTTTACAATGGACCATAATGGGGTGAAAGAGGAAAAGAACAGGGAAGACAAGGAGATTATGAGGATTTGCTTCATTTTCTTTTCCTCTTCTTGCTTTTGTGTTTGTCCCTTGTATGTCCTTTTGAGGAAGAGGGGAGACAAAAAAATGATGGGTCATGCTTGAAAGTAGGGCTTTCATGGAAAAAAGTATCTATTTTAACCGAATTGCATTATTCTGGGGGGTTTATGGGAGAAACTCTTCAAGGGTTACAAAATCCAAATCCAAGAACACCGGAGATCCTCAGCCAAAAGTGTGGTATAAGAGATCGAGGGACCATCAGACGGAGAAAAAAGTGTGGTATAACTTTCCTCCATAGTACAAAGTTATATTGGTTGTGCTAGGATGGAGAAAAAAGATCATTGCTAGAGTTGACTACCGCCACCTCAACGAAATGGTTGTCGCTTCCATACCACCAGTCGAGTCTAAGACTGAGAACATTATCCTCGACATCATTTTTGTTGTGAATGAAAGGAATAGAGTCATGGCGTAGGCCATGTCAGAGACCATAGTCAAGATTTCTCTTGCAGCGATGTCCTAGGATGTATTTTTCTATATGGATTAGTTGTAAATTCAATCTTCTGTGTGTGAGCTTATTAGAGGACCAACTAAATAAAAACCTTACCTTATAATTGCATTTTAACATTACTAATGACAAATAATTAATTTTGCTTAAAATATTGAGGTTGACTTGGCAACTATAGATCTTAGTGCTAGTTTTTGTTGACTCCTTTGGTTGAGATGGAGTACAATGAAGTCCACAGTAAGCACCATTTGAAGCAAATGCCTTGATTGATGAAGCAAGTGCATCATGGACTTGATGAAGACTGGTCTGTTGTGATTCAAGGTTTCATGGCCATTTGGAGAAGTAGGCAAGGATGGCAAAGAAGAACAAACCATGACAGTAAGGAGCCCCCTTCTAACCTCTTCTCGAGCTCATCCTCCATTTCTTCAATCTCTCCATAACAACTATAAGGGTCTTCTCCTACTCGGCCGAATTTCATCTTCCTCACACAACTCTCTTCCCATGGCAATGTTCTATCAGTTATTATCCTCGTACCCATGAAATAGCTTGTTGAACTCTCCCACATGTTTTTTTCTTCTCCAAACTAGTGTTTATGGTTTCTCATTAGTGGTAGATGAATATATAGGGTTTGAGCGAAGCCATAGTCTTGCATGATTTTAAGTTTCTATCCTCTCCTGACTAGGTTTTGGTTAGAGGGCTTCCTAATTTCCTAATTAGTAATTATCCTGAATCGTAGCTTAGAGTTATGACTTTTTTTTTGAAACGGGTAACCGGAGACTTTCATTAATGCCAAATGGCAATCAAACAGGATGAGGCGTGACCGCCTCGGGTTCCAGATATTTGTCCGGGCCGACCGTAGCAAGCCCGACGCTCATGGACCCATAATATTAGCCTACTTGAAATCGTGGGCAACAACTCAAGACAACTCCCTACCGTCGTTTCAACATAACGAGGGAAAATAATGAAAGTTCTAAAAACCGCAAAAAGTAAAGTATCCCAACAAGAGTAGAAATAATAGCAATAAACAAAAGTAACTGGTGCTGATACTGCAGGCTGTCCGGGACCTCCCAACAGTGGCTGTCCCGGGTCTGTAGGTATAGTCTGGGGCCGACTCCACCCACCCCTGTTGGGGCAGATCATTCCTCCATCGGAGGCCTCTGGACCTCCGATCCGTCTGCTCGATCCTCCCCCTGAAAGGGCGGATACCAGGGCTGCTGCTGGGTAGTCAGATCTCCCCTCTGCTTCTTTGTCTCCGGTGGGCGTCCATACATCAAACCACTTCTGGTTTTCAGAGTGGTCATCTTTCCTTTGCCTCTGCTAGGTCCACCTTTCCCTAGACTCCCCTGGGGGTCCTCCGGATAGCCCCGTGGATTTGTCTCCTCTGCCTTCCTCATCATCGCATTGTATCCGGGGGCAGCTCGGAGCACAGAGTCAACAACAGGATGGATGTTAGCCAGGTAGTCAGGCTTTGTGGACTTAGGTGGCGGGTTGGATGCTCCATGGCCACCCCCCTGCAAAATAGTGGTCAACCCTTATCGGTTAACCTTAGCCAGGTGGTCAGGCTTCGGAGTGCCTGCATTGGACGATTCAGCGCTCATGGTAATTTCCCTAGAACGGACCATAGAGTTCAGGGTTAGATCACTCAGGAGGTACGTGATCGCTGGGTGTGATGCTGGGGGGGGGGGGTGCCTCCCATACCGTCTGTAGCAACCGATCCACATCCAGGTCCCTTGGGACCAGAATAGACCTATCATATCAGATCTCCTCCCGGTTAATCCCCGACAGCAGGGTCTGGCAGCTCGGTAGCCTGTGTGTCAGCATGCCGCACCTGCGAAAAAAATCCACCACTCTCTCGTATTGTAGATCAATCACAATAGAGGAATCAGTACCTGGGAAGCGGAGTCGGGTCCTGCGCCGCAATGGTAGAGGCAGCTCCATACGGACCCTCAGGTAGAGGTGCATATCCTCCCGTCGGACCGTCGGGATTGGGGCCGATAGGATTTGCGTGCCTATACTGCCCGCAACGAGACCCCGGATGTAAGAATTTCTGACTCCTCCCGGGATATTCAGTGCCCGGACCCCGAGTTCCACATGATTGAAACTGATATCTTCCGCCCGATCGAATCGCCGAAGTGGTTCAAAGAGGAGGGGATATCCCTTAAAGCTCCAGGGACCCCTATGGCTGATGTCTTCCATGATTTTGGCTGACGGGAAATGATAGCCCGTGACGTCAGGAGACATGAACTCCACCCGAATCCCCGTAAACTTCCATTTCCGCAGCATCATCCCGCAGACGATGTGCTGGTTGTGTGATCGGTCCCCTGCGACCCTCGCTGCAAGGGAGAATTCGTACGATCCAGAGGTAAAGAGTGGAACCCCATCGTCCGACACCATCAGTTCGTCATCCTCATCCTCCCAATCTGGGTCCGGAGATATACGACTTTCCTGGGCCTCGGAAGACGACCCCTATGGCCGGCTAGCACTCGGGCAGATAGGGCTAGCAGCCTGCACCCGCTTCGCCGGAGGAGGGCGGCGAGTCACCACCGGAGACGGGATCGGCCTGGGAAAGATGATCAGATCCCGGTGGACCTCCCTCGCCGTGGATGAATGTCCGGTGTAAGACGGAAAGGACACCGGTGGATCAGTAGCCACGCCGACGACCAGGGGCATCACGATAGGCAAGGACGCGCCCGACTTGTCCTTCAGATCTATCGGATGCGGCGACATTCGAGGGGAGGCAGGAACCGGACCGAGCAGCGGCTGGAGGTCGACGGCGCGGCCTTCATGGTGCTGGGCGGAGGCCTCGAGGTCACGAGGGACCTCTGCATGTGGGTGGATCTGGTCGGGGGTGACCATTTCCGGCTCGTGGAGGCGGTGAGTAGGCAGCTCCGACATCGGATGATCGAAAATGGGCGAGGGCGATGTCGAAGAGGCGTCTGTGGCGGCGGTGAGTGCCCAGATGCAGGCGGTTGGGTGCTGATCACGCGGCGATGGGGGCCAGAAGCACGGCTGGGCGACGATGGGCTGGAGAGAGGGCGACTGTGATCGAAGAGGTGGTGGATGAATCGGAAACAGGCGGTCGGAAGGGGCAGAGGAGGGCGGCGACGGCGACGACCCTAATAGGGTAAGAAGGAACCTCAGAGAGGTTTTGTGGAGAGCGTTTTAGAAAAATCCTGCAGAACTTAATATGAAATTATCTATTCTTGTAATTGTGTGGCACTAGAGTTATGACTTTAATCCCTCGAGCAATATAATACCTGCCATTGTATATTTCCTTATCCATATACGACTAGGGGTGTTTTTCAAATTACTTTCTACTTGCTTCCGCGTTGTAGAAACAAAACCAATTCACATTTGTTACCTATATATCTCAAACAGTTGCATTTAATGTACTTTGTTGTAGATTGATGTGTATTAGTTGTACGTTTGTGTGGACGGGTTATACATTGATGTGTCTGTTATGTGGTATTTATGGTGTGCACTTTGTTTTATTTTTGACTTGCACGGTATAATTGCATGTTCTGAACGCATTTTGTTGCGTTGCAGGTTTTGATTAGAGGTCGGTAATATTATGGTCTAGTTTGTTTGGAGTATGTAATATTTACCATTGTGCTTGTACGATCAACGGTTGTAAGTTGTGAAAGATCGTTTGTATGTATTCACCGAGTGATATATAAAATCCAGCAAAACTCCTTTCCTCAAAAAAAGAAACAGTTGCACCCGTTGAAAGAACCCAAATATAAAAATAGTTGCACTTCTTAAGACCATCCACAATTTTTTTATCAGCAATTTTTATAAAAAGACTCTACTACCAAAAGCTGATAGAAGAGTCGAGAATCATATGAAGGATCCCCTTAAATACAACCAGTATTATATCAAAGACTAGATATAATCGAAGCAAACTACGATCCAAAACGGTCTTTAATAATATCAAACTGGGCCGACAAGGCCCAATCAAACCAAAGGGCCTAACACATCCTAAGAATGAAGTCTTGAGAAACCAATGGGCTTCTCTTTGGGAACACGCTTCTTGGGTAACAACGTTAAAACCATCCACATATAACAAGTTTTAGTTTGAACTTTTTATATATTTAAGGTGGGGATAAGGGTAAAATGTATGCAATTTGTGGCCGTTTTTACTATTCGATATCGTATATGATTCATAGATGTTGTCAAATACGTATACGAAAATAGATAAACTCAAACAATTTAGTTTATAAGTTCCTTTCATTTAAAAAAATCAAGCACTCGGTTCGTAATTTGTCGCTTTAGCTGTTTTAAATAGGAGTCAAAGATGTCATAATGTTGTCATAAACACTACTCAAGTAGACATGCAAATAGGCACCTTCCTTTCTCTAAAAGAAATCAGTCTCAACAACCCTAACACACTTAATTTTTTTTTTGTTGGCGGTAGTGGCCTTGGTGGCCTCGGACACCACTACCACCGCTGGCTCTCCTTTCCTCTCTTTTCCGACTTCTCTCCTTCTCTCTTGTCTTTTCCCTCTTAATTTTGCTTCATGCATGTGTTGCTGATGAGTGGGGATGACCATGGGTCATATTCCTCTTTACATGTGCATCACTACACGGTCATCAAACAATATAGTAAACAATTAAGTACCGATCGAACCCATAGGTAGTAGAGGTATCATTAGATTCTCGCTAAAACAAGGGGACATGGGTTGTTACTTCCACATCCCTAAAAGGGAAAATAAGTAAAAGTGGATTTAAGTTTAGATAAATAAAAAATATGTTCACGCTACCACCTAAGACACATAGTTATTGATTCACACAAAGAGTTAGTCACGTGTATAAGTAAACTTGAAGTCCAATTAACGCATTGGATGGTTAACGATGGGAAAAATAAATAAATGCTTTCCTTATATTCTTAGAACACTTAAGTTTTTATTTATGCAATATCATGAAATCAACTACATACTAGTCACAGGGAGAGGGCACAAGACCGTTATCCAAACCGATTTGCAAGCCAATAATATCAGAAATAATAATAATAATAATAATAATAATAATAATAATAATAATAATAATAATAATAATAATAAGGTGTAGTTCTATTATCTTGAGCAAATATCGGTTAATCCTCGAACATGATATAACAACAACTAATGCATGTCACTCTCACTACCAACTACCACAAATAGAGATAGCTACACCAAATGACAAATCTACTTAGCTACACCTAGTTCAATCATCCTAATTACCGAATGTCGTCGATAAATATGGTCAACGATAATTAAGGCGAACTACATAGAACAACGAATCACGATATTATGATAATACATAAACCAATAATACTACGGTGGATAATCTGCTAGATTTTGAGGATTATATGCCCATTAGCTTGGTCATTGATGATTGGTCTTTACAAAATCTTGACAAAATTGTTGGCCTCCAGACTGAAAGGTGTTTTGGATCACTTGGTGAATGATGTTCAATCCGGTTTTATTGGTGGGAGATAAATTATAGATGAGATTTGAATAGCTTCTGAGATGTTACATCAAATCAAAAGCTTTTGTGAAGAAGTTATTGTATTCAAGGTTGATTTCGACAATACTTATGATAATGTACATTATTTTAAAGTTATTGTAAGTGATGGGGTTATAGGGAAAATGAAGGATAAGGTTTGATGCTTGTTTTCAAGCTAGGATCTATATATTCGTAAATAATATTCACATATCTGATTTCAAGATACATAAGGGTTGAGGTCCTGATGATTATCCCTTTTTCTGGTAGTATCTATTTTGCTTTGTATTTTCCCTTGAAATTTAAAGTTTTTCAATAAAGCCATCATTTATAAAAAAAAATAAGGTTATTTTCATCTCACTACCCTAACTATTTTTTGTGGCACCTCACTATTCTAGAATGCATGTTTTTTTCATTTTCATACCCTCCGTCAATTTGCCATCCATTTTTGGATGAAAACACTTAAAAAGTCCATGATACCCATCACTAACAATCAAATTCATTAGTTTTCAAATTTTCTTTTAAAAATCAGTTTTTAATGTCACAAAAATGCATTCTAAGGTAGTGAGGTGCCACAAATAATGAATTATAGGGTAGTGAGGTGCCACAAAAAATAGTTAGGGTATGAAAGTGAATAAAAAAAGTATTCTAGGGTAGTGAGGTGTCACAAAAAATAGTTAGGATAGTGAGATGAAAAAAACCCACATAGTTAGGATAGTGAGATGAAAATAACCCTAAAAAATAAATACAAAGTGGTTTGAGGTAGGGTTTTCACTATCCCCTATGGTTTGTTCTAGTTACGAACTCCTTGTGTCATATCCCTGAAGTTGATTTTTGGGGCCTTGCTTGATTTGGGACCTTTAAGCCATTGCATAAATGGTTTAGGATTGAGTCGGCCGACCAAATGTCTTCGTTATTGGGCTTTTCGATCCATAATTACTTATCACATTACAATATACAGTACATTTTCATATGGTATTAGGTCATTAGAGAGTGGTGAAAACGAGCTATGGTTGGTTCTCATGGATGCTAATTATGTCATATTTTATTAAATCAACAATTGAAAAATGAAAGTTGAGTGGACTGTAAGATGAAGACGTGAAGTGATAATGAGCTGAGTTGGGTTAGTATGAAGTGGAATGGATATGTTAGGAGTGGGCTTGGGTCCTAATACCAGTCGTTTTCCGATGTCATCGATTTTTTTTTATCAGTAAGTTTTTTTTAATAAAAGTCTCACAGTTTCAAAATGAAACCAAAGGACCAGGGCCAAAGACCCCAGTACAAACCATTACAAACCAGAGAACAGGCTAACAGCACTGTCTCATAACCAACCCTGAACGGGAAACAAACAACAATTGGCCTAAACACCAGATTTATCTACCCTTAAGAACAACTGAACCAACAAGGGCTAAAGACAAAACAACAACAACATAACACAGACATAACGGAAAAAACAAAGGTCTAAAAACCCAGAGCAACACCACCATTAAGCACATAACAGAACCAGGTCACAAAAGGGGAAGTGACGAACCAGCCCTCCACTTCAAACAGACTCAACCAACAACGTCACAACCAAGTAGTGTAACCCCTAACTCATAGGAGCTGCAAGAGCCCCGGCACACTGGTGGCCAGCACCAAACCAGTAGAGTCACCCTCCAAAATCACCATTGAAAGATCAGGAACATGCTTAAAATCCAAACATAGGACGTCGGCCAACACCGAAACGTCGCGTCTCCGACACAACCGTGACCGAAGAAGAGAGATCATCAAAGCTGAAATCAGAGGAAGGGAAAGCACTAGAAGGATAAGGAATCGAGAAACAAACCAGAACCTTAGTGCAGCTACCGATGACGACGAACAAGGCCCGAGCCACACCAAATCTTCACCGGAGTCGAAGAAATCGAGTCCCACTGATGCGGATCCAAACGTCGAGATCTGAGATTAGAAGGGCAGAAACCACCACGAAGGCACAACAAGTCAGATCTGCGACAATCCCTCTTGAGAAAGTTGTCCCACGACAGATCGGAGCTACACCAACCCTCCACATGCGAAGGAAATAGCCAACCCCCGCCAGATCGGAAAAGAAAGATCTAGTGGTAGCCCTTTGACGACGAACTAACCCCAACCCGCCCAAAGCAACGAAACCCTACTCACCAGATCTCAATCACCTTCCAAGGAAGTGAAGACCAGAAACAAGGAACAGAAACCGACTAAAAAAAGCTAGATCTGAAACCCCCGAGACTAGTACTGAGAAAAAGGAAGTGGAAATCCTGGTGCTTGGCGAAGAAGGGGAGAAGGGAAGGAGGGAGGGAGAGGAAATGGGTGAGTATCACCATCGACGACAACCATGACAAAAGGCCACAATCGTCGTCGGTGGGAGCTCGAGGAAGACGATGCTAGGGTTTGAAAGTCTGATGTCATCGATTAAGAGCATCCACAGTAGTTAACCCAACTTCTTGGTTTATAGCTATTTTTAGTTTCTCTCTCATGTATTAATCAACCTATTAGTGATTGGATACAATGGTATACCTGATGCTGGGCTTAATAGGATGACTCAAGTAGAAATTAATGAATTAACAAAAATAACAAAAAGAAAAAGAAAAATGCATTAATGAAAACGGAAAATACATCACTTGCAGGAACTGAAATGAAATATTGTTAAATGTGCTCGTCACCTTCATATGGAGACCAAATATGCTCCAAAAGGTATTTTTTGAGGCAAGTATGAGTATGTCGATCGTGAAGCCTTGTAGTGTGATTATGTACGAAGTTGATATTAGGAGGGCCTCAATGCGTTGTTAGTGTCAATGTTCCCCATCATCCAATGGCTCAATAACAACATTGTATGTATGTCTTTCATTCCGCACTATCATGTTGTGGATCATAATGCACATATTCGTAATCGCGACAAGTGTTTCTGTATCCCACATTTGGCTTAGGCAAGTGAGAATATGAAAACGATTTTGTAAAATCCCAAATTCTTGTTCTACATTCTTACTCGCCGCCTTTTAATGGCAACAAATCACTTTTGCTTTGATAGTTGCGGACTTGGTATTATTTTTACAAATGCAGCCGTTAATAGTCTCTTTTGTTAGACACTCCATTTCAGCCATCAATTTGGTATAGATAAATTGAAAAAGAAGAGTAGATAGCAATGGGTTGTAAATAAAATAGGGAGACACATGTCTGAAAGATGGTAGAGGAATTGGGTTTATAAGGAAAATTTAGAGCTTGGCCTATTTTTTTTGGTCCCACATGGGAGACACGTTGCGGTACTCCACTGGCCGGTTGACTAACCATTACACGATCTTTTTTAGTTTTATTTCATATTTTTAATATGAGTATATTAAATATCATATTTAAAATTTTGAATAAAAATAGTTTTTATCTTTTTTTTTCAAATATCAAATATTTCATATATTTTTACAATATTTTATATTTTTTTCGATTCAAGAGAAAAACTAGAACCTTTACAAACCACGTAAATTTTAAACCATTATTAAATATAACTGTGTAATTTTTAAGAAACAATTTACATGCTTGATCGAGACAAAAAATTAAGGATGTATTATGTTTCACTTCAAACATTAGGACATCCAATTCATTCGAGACCAGATCTTTTTTTTGACCAAAAGATGCAGATTCATTAAAAAAAATCTAATTACAAGCGAGTGCATGAAGAAGGCATCCCCTGGCCACTAAGAACAAACATATAATATAAATGTTCGTTATTGTTTTAATAATATAACCGTCATAGACGATATTGGATGAAAAGCCATATAGGCAACTTAAAACTAAACTATGATGAAACTAACTATGACTGCTCAAGGTATTGCCTAAACGCTGCATACTCTGTAGAGTGTGACCGAACCTGCTTTCATCAGTTTCAAAGGGAGGCAGAGCTCTTCCCAAGGACCCCTCATAGGTTAGTCCCTAGATCCCTGAATCCCTTTCATTCCTCATGACAGGGTTGCTTCCCCGCCTTCTCCTGATCCTCCCGGGGTTCCCTAGTAGACCCTTCTTCACTCCCTAGGCTCCTGCTCCAGCGCCAGACCCAGATCCAGCTCCAAGTCCAGCTCTATCTCTATGCCCAGGAAGACCTGGGTTTTAGGTTCCCAGCCACCAAAAAGCTAGTCAGTCACCAAATTCTTCCAGCCCGCATCCACATGTCGGGCCTAAATATCGCCTTGAGGACTTGCACCATTATGTGCAGTACTCAGGGATACAACTGGGCCCCTTCTCCGAGGCAAGGTGCCCTTAGGTGCAGTACCCAAGGATATAGGGCGTTGGGGTTCCTAAAAACCCTAGTCTGTTTCATAAGGCCTGACAGTCCGATCCCTCTGAAACTCCAGCATAGACGAGTCTCACCGTGGAGGGCCAACCACCTCCCGGTCACACTCATGGAGACTGTGGCCTATCAATCCACAATTAAAACAAAACCCAAGTAATTTTGTGTGAGTGAAACACGAACCGGGCCAGGAAATTCCTAAAAGCGTAGTAGGAGATGACGTCGCAAAGCTCCATTAGGTGCCAAAATCTGACCTTCGCCGTTCCTCCCCAGCAGAGACCCCACTGGTCACACAGGACATCAACATTCAGCCCCAGAGCAGCACCAATCGTCTCTCCCATGGCTCGGGTCCTTACCGATGAAGGAGGACCTTAGGCGTGAACCCATAACTAAATTCGATCCATAACGGGGGGCTCCCTTGCCATTGGGTCTAAATCCTCTAAGAGGAGCGGACTCCCATTGAAGCACCTAGGTTCGTTTCCGCAAACCCATGCACGAGCATCGTCCATCTTGAAGTAGAACCCAAAGACGCTAGGACCGATGTCCTTGATCACCAAGCCCTCAACTAACTTCCCTCAGGCTTTGGTGTTTACTTGGAGCAAAACCTCCTTTCGGGGAGGCTTAGAAGCCCACAGTTTTCCCATCATGACAAATTGTTGGCTAGCCATGACCGAGGAGCTCACCGGGAATATGGAATCAGAACCTCGACTTCCTCCTCTTCCTCCAACGAGCATGTTGTGAAACCTTCTTGGAGGCTAGACAAGTGAGATTCAAGGGACTCTGACGCAGTCTTTGTCCCTGACGAAGCACCGAACTCCTTAGCTTTGAAGACCCGGCGACGGTGGATCATACCTGGTGGCGGAGTAAGGAGGGCCGGAATCACGAGGACACGCTCCGCATTATGGATCGAAATCCCCTCGTAGAGAGTCTCTAGAGCCGTCCTTCCTAGATCAACCATGGGTGCTTTCCCTCGAAGAGGGTCTCGGTACCGTGGGGACGATGGAACGTCAGTGGAAGCCTCAAGTTGCGGCGAGACAGTTGTTGGAGCAGGCAGAAGTGGCGGGTTTAGGCTGGGTACAGCCGTGGAAGGCGGTACCCGAAGCGCGCCGTCAACAATAGGGATTACTGGAGGAGGCTCCAAAACCCTAGCTTTTCTTGCAGGAGAAGCAATGGCCAAAGCCTTAAGCGGACGCCCTCGGCGTGGCTTACTTGGTGGAGCAGAAGACCCCAGAGAGAAGGCCGCGAGAGCTGTGGATGGTGGTGATGGTATAGTGGCGGACAATGAGGGGAGGGAAATCGGAGCAAATGAGTTTGCTTCGTTTTCCTTCGACGTCGTTACTTTAAGGGAATCACCTCGGCGGAAGGGCGAGGGGGAGGCACAAGTGTTAAGAACTACACAAGAGAAGGCGTCGATGGGACAAGACCGGCGGGGGCAGCAATTTTGTCGGCAACAATGATAGAGAGCTCCAAAAACTAGGACTAGGGGTTAAGGTTTCTCAGAAGAGAACACTCGACTTGACGAGAGAATTTTTTTATTTCAATTTTAATTAATATGCAGTTCTAGACCGAATCTTAATGATATTTATTACTACTTCCCCTTGAAATAATAATAGTATATTTTATTAATTTATTCCTCTTCCAATTTGGTATTTTTCACAAAGAATCTGAAATGTAGCCAAAACACCTAGAAACAAAAGTACTAGTTTACTTTTGGGTGTAGACAGACTCCAGAAACTGACCATAATCCCAATTGTCCACAAAGAAAAAAACATGAGACAACTACCCCAACAAGCATGACATATCTCCAATGAACCTATACCATTCCAAACCAACCACCCCAAATATCTTTCCAGCTTTAAGCACTGCCTTGTGAGTCTCATGCCATCTTTACCTTTCCCATCCTGATCTCAACAAACCCTTACTGTAAAACACAATCACATTAAGCTAACTAATACATTAACAATGTAAGTAATTACAGGAGCATTACAATTTCCTAGGAGAGGGCTTGCAGCAAGCACTAGATCAGACATTTTTACCACTAATTAGTTTAAGGAGGCAACAGGAACCCTTGTGAGAGAGAGTGCAGAAGAAGGTATGGGCAGCAATTCCTCAAGTTCATCAAAAAAGTCGTTTCCTAGTTCTACTGCTAATGTTGTTGCTGCTGTGCTTGTTGCTGCTGTGGTCCTGAGCTGCTCTTCAGAGCAAGAGATGGGTTCTTCACCCAAGAGATGGGCATTAAATGAGTCCTCCTCTTCTTTGTAGCACCTGATTGGTGATTTCAGGTAGTGGAACTTATCATCACTGCTCATCATTTTCATGGTGGGTGCTGATTGGTTTTGTTGTAGTTTAGTGTCTTGTTCTTCTTCTGGGCCATCATGATCTTCAAGAATCTGATGGTCCTGTTCTGGGTTTTGAGGACCCAATTGGTCAGTAGTGTTAATGGGTTGGGGCTCAGGACCTCCTGGGTGGTTGTGGCTAGAGGTGTAGGTGATGATCAGCATTGATGCATCTGTCCTGCATCTCTCTACTTGTTTCTTTGCTGAACACCCTTTTGCTGTGCTGCACCTATAATATCCCCTGCATTTACATATATTAAGCATGCATGTGAGTCATCCATGATGATGATGATGATGATGATGATGATGGTGAAGGTTTTGAAGAAGAAAGAACCTTGGATAAGGAGAACCCTTAATGGGTTTCTGGCCATATTTCCTCCAAGACCAGAAATCACAAGGAAGCCCTTCATTCTTCAGCTTCCCAACACTTGCTCTTGCTCCAATCCTCACTCTCACAACAGTCTTCTCAACCACCTTCCTATACAGTCCAAGTATTCAACAAAATTGTTGAAGATATGTTACCAAACATACCCTCCAAAGTGTGTGATCAATGAAAAAAAAAGTCACCTTTTCTTGGATGCATGAGTCTCTTGTTTCACATCTTCTACTTTAAGCTTGTGGGAGAGATCAGAGCTTCCACCCATGACCACAGTAGCTCCTCCTTGTTTTGGTGTGATTGATGTTGAGAGATAGAGCTATGAAGAAGAAGCAACAAGGAGATGACTGAAAAGGTGAGGGAGGGAAAGAATGGATTATAGATTAGATGGATAAAAAGTGAAAGAGAGGCTGACCCAGGTTGGGGTTGGTACTTGCTTTGGTACCTCTCATTTCTTTCTTCATTAAATAAATGGAAGAGCTCTGTTTTCTAAACAATAGCATGCTATCTATCACTAGTCACTATGCAGTTACATGTAATTACTCAAATTGAAGACCACCCACACCACTTTCACTCACTCCACTACTTCTAGAGCTGTCCAATAAAATGAATTAATTGAGACTTGAGAGGGATGGGACCATTATCAATACCTCATATATATTGCATCATTACCATCATTTTTAACTAATTTCTATATAAATCTCCATTATATCATTATCGTACTAATTTTTATTTAAATCGACCAAAATATCTAGATGACAAATAGTTATTCTCAATCTCAACCTGCATCAAGATGAGTAATATGAAATGATTTATTACTTGAAAGATCTCATGCCTACCTAAATAGGATTGGGCATGAGCCTGATATTAATATTCTGGACTTAGTATGGAAACACTTGAAATTTGAAAGGTAGGCTTAGCAAATATTAATTTATTATAAAAAAATAATTGAGCGAAAGGTACATATTTCATTAGATAAATTATGGAATGATAATAAAGTGCAACAGAGACTCTCTGACCACGAAGAACAGAATAAGAACATTTAAAAATGTTCGCTATTCTTTTCACAGTAGAACAGTCCTCGACGGTGTTGACTTGATGCCCCTCGGCGATGGTGATGAGCGGCGAGACTAGAAGACCGGAGATCTCGATGGACCTCAACAGTAGAAGTGATGTAGGGAGGCAGTGCATCGTACAGGGACCCCTCCCATGTCCAGTCCCTGATGAAAACTAGTCGAAGTTGACTACAGCCGCTTAAGGTCTTGCCTAAACGCTGCATGCACAGTACAGTATGACCGAGCCTGCTATCTACAGGTTTATCAGTTTCGTCACAGACGGTTTTTTGACGGCCCATGGTCAAGTAGAGAAGACGGTGAGGGGGAATGAGGTATCGGAGATCCTGAGGGACCTTGACGGTAATGATGATGTGAGATCCATGAAACGGGGAACCCTTCTTGGGAAAATCCCTGATTCTCTTTTCGTCCGACGTTGTTCCTGCAAAGACAAACGCAAACAAAAGAAAAGAGACCCCTCCGATTAGCCAGATCCCTAATCGTGAAAGGGGCCAAGACGGTTTCATCAGTGGAGGCCAGGGGGAAGGACGCGCCGGCAATGGAGACCACTTAGAAGCCGGAGGTGAGAGGGTGAGGGGAAGCACAACCCATGGTAGTCCTGGCGGGATCCGTCGAACCGGAGGCCCTGGAAAAGGCGTAACCCTAGACCCCGCGCCGCCCGGAGCAGGAACCAGAGCAAGGTCATGGTACGCTCGGGGACTCGGTGATCTAGGATTGAGAGGAAGAGGGACGATGCTGGTGTATGACGACTGCGAACTCAGGGACGTCTCTAGGTATGGCGGTGACATCAGAGACGGGGGCGGCAGCAGATGCGGCGACGGCATCAGGGACGACGGCGGCGACTTTAAGGACTGCGCCGGCATCATCAGACGGTAGCAGTAGAGACAAAAAACCCCAGCGTAGAAAAAAAAACTTCGCAGGATCGGAAGGGAAAGTGCAAATGAGAGGTTGTGGAGAAGAGAGAAGCAAAACCATGACATAAACCATGGTAAAAACCATGGTCATAGCCATGGAAGAAGGGGGTTGTGGCAGAGGGAAGAAACCCTAGCAGAGCATGTTATACTTTTGAGAGTTTTTTTTGTTTATTTTAAAATTTTAAATCAGTAATGTTTTTTTTATAGGCTAAAATTTTTATTCAACATTCGTTCTATAAGTGAATAGAACGAAGCAAAAGAACTGACCCCAAGACAAGGCCAATTCTCCATACCAAAACAACTACGAAATCTTAACAAGAGTCCAATTACAAGTCAAACAATGAAACAACCAAACTAAGCACAAAACGAAAAACAAAGGAAACATCAGACAGTCCTCCTTTGCTGCTGCCTCCTACCACTCCACAAGCACCAAGATGGATCTCTAACCCAATCCTCATAAGTCGCCCCTATACGGAGCGAGCCTGAATTCCAACATACCCCAAAAGAATGAGCCTGAACTTTCGCCAACACCCCATTTTCACTCTCCGTGACCTGATTAAACACTGCACCATTCCGAGTAACCCAAATAGACCATAATGTCACATAAGCAACCCGAACCCAACATTACATTACTGATTTAAAATAAATAAAAAAAACTCTTAAATCAGTAATGTTGGTATAAACATTTATCTATTTAATCGTAAAATATGCTATAAATATTTGAATTCGGGAAAAATGTCACTCAGCTATCTTTAAGAACATGAATTATTCGATCGATTATTTGGAACTTACATTTGTTTCGTTCCACTGTTAATTATAACATTACATTTTCAATTCATTTCATTCGTAGAATATTGTGAAAAAAACTTTATAAACTTTTAAAATTACCTTTATAGAACTGACATCAAGGTGCGTTGCTTCTGCTTACTCTCGTATGGAATCGTGTATATTGTCGGTGGCTTCGTGATTTGAGAAGATACCAGCGTTGAGCGTGATTCGCATTGCTAGTACTTTTATTTTGGTTCGCACCGTCGACATTAGTCTTAGGCTGATTGGGATCTCGGGGGTGGACCTCCTCGACTTAGTTGAGCGCGCCTTTTTGGTGTCCTGCGAGGACCTAGTCATTTGGACAGCCATTTCTGTTGAAGGCTGAAGTGTGTTGCGTCGTTGGCTCTTTTCTTTCTCAGATTGTGTGCAACGGGTTTCGTTTCGGGGTCGACTTCGTTGGATGAACATCATCGTCTTTCCTGTTGTGTGTTGAAATCGAGACTCCATAACAGAGATTGCTATGAAGTTAGACTCGCTGGTTGTCGTCCACCCTTGCTCTTTATCGACAACATAACGTCTAGGGCCTTGGCTCTTGTTCATGTGTTGGATGTCACGACTGGTAGTTGGGCGATCCTCGCTAGGGGTGCGGGCTTTTATTTCATGTGATTCTTGAGCCTATTACGGTATATACCCTACCTTACTTCCCTCAGTCTAAGATAGTTGATTCGTGGATCAAGCCTTCCAAGAAAAATGGTCCCACGGATCCTCTCTCAGTTTGTTAATTCATTATTCAATTTCCAATATTTATTTATTAGATTTTGAATTTTCATTTCTTTCTTTTTTAAGCCAACATAATGTTTTTATTAATGCAAAAGGGTCGAATTGACCGTACATGAATGAAATAACTGGAAAGGATGAGGTACAGTTCGATGACGTTCGAAAAACTGGTCCTATAGCTAAAAGCCCGGTGTATATCAGGGACATATTAGGGGTGGTTCCTTATTCTAACTATGATTGACGTTGTATATCCTTAAAGCATTCCCCGTCTCGACTTGACCGGATTTGTTGTGTCGTAACAGTCGATCAAGGAGTATGCTAGGGAAATGAGGAGATTGGTAATCAGTAGGGGGATGATTTGTGTCGATCGGGATGTATCTCCTCATTGACACCCCAAGAGTCCCCATGCAATTGTTCGCGTTCGTGGAGTGCGGGCTTCCTATAACATAGGTTCTTGAGTCATTCGAGTCGTGAGACGAGACGTCCTAACAGGGGTCTAGTTCCCAGTGGGTAGGTGCGTGAGAATCCTCCCGCTCAAATGTTGGTGAGACCTAGTTGGGGCCGTGATAGAGCCTGTCACAGTGGTCCTTGGTTGGCGACTCAAGTCGTCGGTCCAGAGCGTGTGTTTCTTTTAGCGGTTGCCCTAGATCCGTTCTCGGGATGTATATGTCCCCTGAAACACGTAATCTCAGCAGTATGCCACAACCCCTTAGAATTAGGTGAGAGCCTTGTTCAAAGGGCTCAACGGTGACTAGATCTGGAATGATCCGTTCATAATGGTGGACTGTCGTCCATGGAAAATGTTCGCCATATCGGGGCCAAAGGTCTTGTCTAGGGCGTGGTCGTGATCCCGTGGTTCCCTCTTAGTGCATGGTGTTGTAGCCTCCATCAAACCCGGAATTGGTTCTCGGCGCCCTATAATGGATCTGTGATGAGCCATCGACCATCGGTTTTTTCTTTAACAGGTCCTTGGGGGCTTTGTTTTGTAGGTTTCTCTAACGGAATCCATCAGAGGGTCGGTTCAATAATCTCCTCCTCGATTCTAGCAATCTTGCTTGGTGGTAGTCGACGAGGGTCCGCTTTGGTAGGTTACTCTGTAGGCTGGTTGCATATGGGAATTTGTGGCGATATTTGGTGTTGTTCGTGGTTCCTTCCAGTGGAAGGATCCATAGCCCCCACCTTGTCGGACGACTTACAGTGGGACGTCAAGATGATAGGCTGGAGGTGTTGATAGTGATAGTGGTTGTGGTTCCATAGTAGGTAGCAGGAAAGGGGGAGGGGAATGATCGAAGAAAAGGGTCGGGGTAGAGGCGGTAGATCGTGGAGGTTGGGGAGTTCGAGAGTAAATCCTAGGTTTCGATTTGATTATATTTCAAACTTCTAATTTCATTTCTCTTCTTAATTCTACACAACTTTAATTTTTTCTTTTTAGTATTTTCGGTAAAAATATTATAATTTATTTATTTATTTTTCTGATAATACTTCTTTTTCTTGTTAATTCTTTTTCAATTTTTTAGATTTTCATGAAATATTTCTTATTATTTTCCACTTAATTATTTCCAATAATCTCACTGGAACTTGCTTCTTGCACACCAAAGCAACTGCAAATACATAAAACAAAGTCGGAACAATTTAATCATGCATGATTTGTTGTGTAAAGTCAGAACTAATATAAAATCTTATCTTGAAAAGTTAGGATATCTCACAATGAATATGAAATTAAATATAATTATATGAAAATCGTGCATAATTTAAAATAATTTTTTGATAATTTCTCTATTATATACCAATACAATCATAAGAAAACATGTTGTCGGTCTTGTTGGGTCCCTCATCTGCAACGTCAGTAGTTTTCGTCTGGCTCACCTCGGTATCAAATATTCTCGCCGCCTCGAAGTCCCTCGACCTCCCTGTATTTGATCATCTTTTCTGAGCAACCCCCGTCGTCTCTGAAGCCGCCACCGACACGTCCTTCTTCCTGACCTCCACCGTGGAACCCTCCTCGACCCCTCTGTTTTTGTTTTACTTTACCTGTTTTGTTCGTTTTTGAAAGGTTAATGATTAGTGAGCGAAGATTCAGAGATTTTACCCAAGGATTCAGAGACTTTTACGGGGAGGGATCCCTGAATCACATCTACCATCGTCGCTCTCTTCCCATTGAAATTGATGAGGTCAGGTTCGGTTTTCAATCGGTGGTTTGAGCCCGCCCTCCCTTTGAAACTGATGAAAGCAGGTTCGGTCGCACTCTACAACGTATGCAGGGTTTAAGCAACACCTTAAACAGTCATAGTCAGTTTCGTCATAGTTTAGTTTTTGCTTGCTTATATAGCTTTTCTAACACCGTTTGTAACAATTTATTTGTCTCAGACTTATTTATAATGAGATCTTATGGATCTTTTTTTTTGAGTAAATGCAACTTTCATTCCATTAAAAAGAGTGTACATGTTTGGAAGCCCGAACGGACCAAACACAATAACTCTATAACTACTATTGCGTCCAAAATGCATTGAATCAGGGAGCCACAAAGGCTAATTAAAGCGGAAAACCAACTAAAGAAAGAAAATAAACTAAAACCATAAAGACTAGTATAATACTGGCATACACTGCTCAAGGTAGGGCCTATAGACCGTTGTGCCACCCAAAGGCGACACTTTTTATCCGATATAAAACCGAGCACATGAACTCCAGTATCGTGGTGAGGACAGGGGGACCACCCAACGTCCCCCGAACCCCGACGCACGACTCATGGTTTCTAGCGGGGCTGCTTCCCATCCCTCGCCTGATCTCCACGAGGCTCACCCGCCGAGCCCCTCTTCATCCCTGGAACCGTTGTAGGTTCCTCAAGCATTCCCACCCACGAGGCTCCCGATAATCCTCCCGATGACGACCCACTGCCATCCCCATAAGGTGCCTGGGCTCCCCCCTACCCACCCCCCGAGGTATGATATGCGGAGGGGTTGGCTCGCGTAGTAATGGAGCAAAGCTCGGAGGCACCTTAGCAGCCTGCTTCCAAGTCGTGGCATAGCCCTTCTCCTTATGGTCCTTCCGATAGTGCTTCAATGACTTGTCAAAAGTATGAAGTCCCGACATCTACGTGTCGCAGGCCGTAGGTGTATGCCCTATACACCCACAATTCCCACAGAAGACCGGTAACTTGACATGTGTGAGAGAACAGTCGATCGGTTCCTGGAACTCGGGGAATCTGAGGTGCATATTTCGACACAGAGGTCGGTCAAGGGAGTGCCAGTAGCGTGCCTTCATCGTCGCCCCCCCCCCCAGCATTGGTCAAATTCATCACAAGGAACGTCCAACGTCCCGCCCAGGGCCTCCCCAATTCTATTGCCCGTAGTCCTGGTGCTAACCATCTGGGGGGACCCAAAGTTGCAGCTTATCTAGGGTCGGGAGGTCTTGGACGAACGGATTCGTATAACCAGCATCAAGGGTTTGCCGCCGAAACATCATGGTTCGTTCAGCCAAACCCAATCCCTGTCCTCCTTCTTGGCGAAGTAGAAACCAAAGAATCCAGGAGCGGCGTCCTTGATGACCAAACCAATAGCCGAGGCCCCCGATGCATTGGTGAGGACACGGAGGAGAGTATCCTTGCGTTGTGGAGATAAAATACATCTATTTTAGATGTCATTAGCCCACATTTATGCTCTTTTTAGTCCCGATTTAATATGAAATGATGCATTTTACTCTCATTTTGTGTAATTGGTCTTATTTCAGAGTTCGTTTAGCAATTGGAGCAAAAAGGGGTGAAACGGGAGCGAAACGGAGCCAAATTGGAAGCTGTTCAGAAGTGTCAGTAAGGTGCACCAGTTCTTTGCACGGGGTGCAAAGAAGCAGTTCACCGCTTGTTGCACGGCGTGCAAATTGGTGACGCATCCAGATCAGAGACAAAAAAATCTGCACCAGAAAGTTGCACGCCGTGCAAATAACCGGTGCAACTTAAAATGCACCCTGAAATGCACGACGTGCATGCGACAGTGCAGACGTCAGAAACGCGATTTCCAGCTGCGTTTCCCGTTTTTAATCAGATTTAACTCAACATATCAAAGGGATATTAGGTCATTATATTGGGGATCACGAAATTGAAGAAGAAAACACACCTTGGAGCTTGGAGAATTCAGAGAGAGGATCGAAAGCAAGAGATTAGAACATCAAAGGTTTTGTGTAGATTGGATTCAAACTTATATTTGTATTACTCTTTATCGTTTAATATGAATTTCAGTGATTTATTCATCTCCTTTTGTTCTTATTCCTGTGCTATGAACTAAACCTATATTGATCTAGGGCTAGGGGAACGATGTGATGAATTGAGTTAACATATTCGTGTATGCATTCGTCAAACTAGTATATAGGAAAGTGTTTATTTAATTCCGTTTGTAATGATACATTACCCTGATCACGTACTTGTATGATTTAATCGTATGAACCAACAATTGAGAAATGAGGTTAGTAGGAGGAAAGAGGAATTAGATAACTCGGGTTTTAATCTAGGCTAGAATATGGCTAGACTGACACGAGTGCAATAACTATAGGTGTAGAAACCGAAAGTTAGAGGAATTCATAGATTGTAATGCTATATACCGCTCTAAACCTAGATTAGAGATAATTAGGTGGACTGTGTATGTTAGGGTCCTAATACGATCGAGAGATGGTTAGGACTACGTCGAGAGAATTCTCGTTGCCCTTAGAATAGTATTAGTTGCAAATGTATACCGAATCCCGTTAAATCATTCATCACATTCGAACCCCGTTAAAGTCCTAGATCGCCTTTTATCTCTGATTTACAATCCTGTTGTGACTTTGTGCTTATTTTCGGATCATTCACATAATCTCGTTACTTGCATGAATTTACATTTTACAAAACCAAACCAATCACCAGTATAGGAATAGCTTGACTATCGGATTAATTAACTAAAGTTCTTGTCTAATTGCTCCCTTGGGTACGATATCTCGGACTTAAAACCCGAATACTACTTGACGACCGGTGCGCTTGCCGTACCATTCTGAGGGTTAAATCTTGGAGTGTCACCAGCATCAAGGGTTTGCCGCCGAAACACCATGGTTCGTTCAGCCGAACCCAATCCCTGTCCTCCTTCTTGGCGAAGTAGAAACCGAAGACTCCAGGAGCGGCGTCCTTGATGACCAAACCAATAGCCGAGGCCCCCGAAGCATTGGTGAGGACACGAAGGAGAGTATTCTTGTGTGGCTGGCGGTCCGTGAGCAGGCGACCCACCATCCCATACTATTGACGGGAAAGTGTAGCCGGATCAAGCACCGCATCCGTGACCGTAATCTCTAAGGGTTCCTCAAACCTTAGAGAGCAGCCTGAGAAGCTGTGCTGAAGGGCCTGAAGTGGGATACCATGATCCGATAGCAGAGACGTTGTAAAGACCGGGAAAATTTAATATCTTAAATTATTGTTTGGAACGTCACGGGTTGGAGAACGGGTTTGATTTTGGATCGATTTCAAAAAAAAAGGAGTAAGAAAAAAAAGAGGGGATCAGGCCTGGGCATGATCAGACTCAGCTTTGGGCCGAGCCAGACCGGGACCAAACCAAGCCCACTCAGCCAAACCAGGCCCACGCCAACCCTACGCGCACGGTAACACCCTCTACGCCGCTTCAGTTCCTCACTTTCGCACACGTTTCCCGAGTGACAGTGTCGTCTTCCTCCTTCCTCTCTTTCTCGCTTCTCTCCTCTTCGCTCAATCTCGCCGGAGCTCCGAGCTCTCACCGTCTCCATCTAATCCCCCCACCCACGACAAAGCCTCGTCGTGCGCATCCAAAACCAAGAACCGCGCCGTCGCGCTCGACAGATTTGAGACGAGAGCGTGTCTGTCCAGATCTGAAGTTAGACAACCGAGCTGCGAGCTCCGCCGCCTTCAGCCGCCCTCTTTCTTCCCCGGTGAGCCTCGACATGTTCGTGAGGCCTTGGTCACCGGTGGCTGGTCGGGAACCCAACCCTTAAGAACCCCTCTCTCCCTCGCCGTTCTTATCCCCGACAACCGGCCTGAAAACCACCGTACCAGGCTCGCTTAAGACGAGTTTCACCCCAAATATGAACCCACGAGCTCCAGAACACGCCCCTCGCCGGAGAGAGAGCTCGGTTGCCCTCTTTCCTGAGCTTCCCTCGCCGCCGGCCGCCGCCGGCAGAACAGAGCAACCCTAGCTCGTCTCTGACGGGCCTTGGGCCAGGACAAGTCCGGATATTTGGGCCTGGCTTGATCTGGGCCTCGGCTCGGACTTGGACTGGGCTCGGGCCCGGATCCTAAACTGGATCTGGACTCGGGTCTGGATCCGGGTCTGGGTCGGGCTCAGGTCAGGTCCGAGTCTGGGTTTCGGACTCGGGTCGGATCCGGGTCAAGCCAGTTTAATTAAAATAATTATTTAATTAATCGGACTTTAATCGGTTAAATTCGAGGACTTATCGGTTAAATTAAAGGACGTTTGGACAAACTACTGGTCTAATTTGATAATTAGAGGACCGTTACGGACTGGACCCGGACTGACTACCGTCCCTTTTTGTTAAACCCAGGCTTTTACCCCGAGCGAGGAGAAGACCCGAGTAGGCACGGACATCAGCAGCTAGGCGACCCAGATAGAGATTGAGAGGTAGGGAATTACCTCGAAACCCTACTTTATTACGGATGTACTAGAATGCATATAGGGAAACTTAATAACCGGTTAAAGAACTCGTACGCATATAGGATGTGAAAAACTAGCGTAGATATATAAACTGTGAACATTTACGATTATCGTCTTGGGAATTGTCGTGCTGGTAGAATCAGGCCACGTCGTGCCTGTAGGGTTTTTTGCTGAGTGTATCTGCTTGTGTGCTATGTGTTGTTTGAACGGTTAATAAATAACGAACATGAAAGCGAGTAGAGGTGAGCTTGGTGATGCATTACTGTGACCTGTGTGGTTATTTCCCTGTTTATATGATCTGTTAAACTGGGGTTGTTGGGAATTGAATACCGGTTAAGCCGGTGGGGTTACCACGTTGAGTGTGGAATCGGTAAGTGATGGTAAGTGTGTGATGGTCACGAGGGTAAGTTGAGAAGCATGTTATGTTATTCGGTGAAAAGCTGTGTTCCGCGATGAGGTCGACCGCCTCTCCTGACTGTGTTAGGGGGAAGTTGCGTGCGGCTACGCCGGGCCGAGCGGGTTGCTCCCGAGACCGTGCGATGGTTACGAGTTATGTGTTATTGTGAATGACTGGATTGTGGTTGCCTAGTGATGGTTTTCCTGCGTGTGGTTTTCCTTGAGGTTGGAAGTGTTGTTTCCAGTTTATCTGTGAGTCAGTCGTCTCTCCCGACCGTGTGGTTACAAGTTGTGTGTTTGAGAGTGCCTTGGTTTTAATTGAGTGTTGCTGAGTTATGGCTATGGGTTGTCTTACTTGGATTGTTCCCTTCGGTTTGTGCCTGGTTATAGTGGTTGGTGGCGAGTTAAAGTTGGTGTGGTTGGGTTGTTGAGTGTCAGAGTAAAGGGGGGTATTTGTCTTTAATTGGCTTAAGTATCGCATCGTTGTAACAAACTTTTTAATAACTTTAAACTGCGGAAAGGCTTTCTTGTAAATCTGTAGTGAGGTGGTTTTTGTGGCTTTTTCCTACTGAGCGTCAAGCTCACCCTCTTACCTTGTTTTCTACAGGCTTTAGCTTTGATTTGGAGTAGAGGATATCGCAGAGCTTGGGGCTAGCGAGAGTCGTGGTTTTTATTTTAGTTATTAGAGACGTACGTTGAATTTTGAGACTTGTATTGACTCGCTTTGACTTTATTATTGTTGGATATTGGAGCAACTTTTGAATCCTTACATCTCTTAAATCACTTTTACTTGTTTTTGTTTAATTTCGTTAAGTCGCGTCTCGGGTCCGGTCAATACCGGATTTGGGGCGTGACAGACGTGGTACGAGGAACCCGGGGGCTGAGGGAGGATGGGGTCCTCAACCGGCGCCATCATCGGTAGCTGCCCCACCTGGAGGAACCGAGGCCAGTGAATAAACGGGATGTGATCAACGTTAGGTAAAGCAAGTCTTACCAGACGTCGACCACAACCCGTCCGCAATCTGCAGCCGATGAGCCTCGAAAACCCTAGGCGAAGACTAAGGGGACAGTGAAATAGCCGTATGCTTCAGGGGGTGGCCCTGCTGCGTTTGAGGCGGCACTGACAGCGGATGATGATCCCTGGGTGCATAGGCTGCCATTGTCAACATCAATGGAGGACCCGAGGACGGGGGCGTCAGCGGGGCCCGGGTCGAAGCCGACTTCAATGTCGAAGCCTTCTTCTGCCGAGGTGCCCACGTAGGGCGCACAATTTCGTGCGACGGGCAAGGGGGAGTGATGCCCATCGGTCTCGCACCCACGCCAGCGGTCAATGGGGCAAAATACTCCGGAGTCGCGCCCAAGCCAGCGGCTGATGGGGCAGGACCCAAGGCGAGAACTTTCGAGGAAGCAGGGCGTGAGGATGGAACAGACATGGAAGGAGACAGAGGGGGAGTCGCCGATGGAAAGACAGAGCGCACAACTTGTTCGGTGAAATACGCAGAGATACGGAAGCACATGGTAATTATGGTTTAGAAACTAGGGTCTCGACAGAAGCGAGTAGAATGTATCAGCTCTCGTATGGAACTTTATACAGTATGATAATTTTTTATTTTTTAAAATTTTGAATGAAATATATACATCCTTTAATAAAAAGAAAAAGTACTGTAACAATCAAGTTGGAAATTCTTATTGCTCAGGGGAGGCAAATTACTGAATAAAATAAATTAAACGGAGTAGGAATAAAACAAGAAAGTCAGCAACTGAGATGCACGTTTGGTGCCTGCAAATAAAGCTATAGATTACCAACAATTTGCAGAACTGAAACATAAAGTATGAAATCATGAATTGTGTAATCAAAAGTTGGTGGCTAATTCAATTTCTTAAAGATGGTTGACCCTGAATAGATAAGGTACGTATACTTAATCCAGTATTTTGACATGGTCATTTCAAAGACTAATTATCAAAAACACAGAAAGAGACCTGGAAACACTACCAACCAATAAAGCTTAGAGCTCCTCCATACATAACCATCAACTAACTTCACCCCCATGGACGTGACAACCACTCCAAACCTCAACGGCCAACTTTAAATACACAAAACCCAATCCATGTTCCTTATCTTCCAAACAATCATTTCTCACAAACAAAGAACAAAGTTATGATGACTTGGCAGCTCAAGAAGCTTCTGGATTCGTCCCATCTGGTGGAGCCGTTTCACATCCTCACCGTCACGCTCCTCAGCCTCCTCCTCCCGCTCTCCTTCCTCCTCCTCGCCAGGCTATCTTGCGCCAACTACCTCTTAACCTTCGCCGCCACCCCTTACCCTGCGCCCAACCTCCTCCTCTCCCTCTTCCTCCACACCAACCCGACTCTCCTCCACCTCCTCGTCTCCGTCATCTGCGTCGCCACCCTCGTCCACGCCCTGACTGGGAAGTCCCACGATCCCGCCGGCGAGAGCGTCGGGCGGGGGAGGCTGTACGGCGCGTGGGTGTTCCTGTGCACGCTGCAGGTGTGCGTGGGGCTGGGCATTGAGGGGACCCTGGCGGCCGGGATCGACGGCGCGGATTTCGGGGGGAGGGAGAGGAGCAGGAGTCTGGTGAGCAGGGTGGTGTTTTTCTTGGGCATGCACGAGGCCATGACGTACTGGTCTAGGGAGGTGGTGGGGCCGGTGGTGGACGATACCGTTTTCGGGGTGAGGAGAGGAGAGAGGTGGGGCCAGAGGGTGGCGATGGCGGCGTGCTGCGGGGGCTTGTGGTGGTGGCGGCTGAGGGACGAGGTGGAGGCGCTGGTGTTGGTGGCCGAGGCGGAGAGAGAGGTCGGGGTTGGTATCGCTGACTTTGTTGGGTGGTGGTTGTATTACTTGACTGTTACGATTGGGATGGTGAAGGTCATGAAAGGCGTGATGTGGGTCGGGATGATTTTGTTGTGTAGACGGGTGAGGGTAAGAGGGAACGGTGACAGTCATGATCACGGTCAGAGTAGCAATTCAGCGTCAAATGCTACCGAACCTTGCGACTGTCAAGACAAGGTCTAAAATCCAGTTTGTACTTTGGATGTTATTTGTAAAGCATTTTTATCCAACATTGTATTTGTTATATTATAACCCCAATTAAAAGAGCATGTGCAAACATCTTTGTTCACAGGGATAAGTTTATACAAGTATATTCATATTACCATCTTTTTCATACTTTTTTTAGTGGATCATTTTTTTTACTCAATTATACTTTTGAACTTTCAACTATGGGCGCTTCTGTTAGGTTTTCTGTGCGTCGCCCTTCGCGACTGCGTCGGTCTTCCTCCTCCCGATAGAGTTCCGGTCCTACACTCGTCTTCGATCGGGGACGGGTAACATCAGCTCCCTCGCCCCCGATCTTGTCTGGACTTGGCCTGAATGAGATTGGGTCGCAAGGTCTTGTGGGGGTTTCCTCATCGTCGCGGCGCCGGGTGCATCGTCGATCCTCTTTCTCGTTGAATCATCCTTCGTCTCCGATTTCTAGTCCTTCGCAGCGGAATTGGGACCCAGGTCCCCAATCTTGTCTTAACTTAGGCTGAACGAGATTGGTTCGCAAGGTCTTGTGGGGGTTCCAAATTTAACCCAGCCTTCGATTGGACGACCCACATCATCGCAGAGTTGGGTCTATCGTCGATCCCCTTCGTTGTCTCGGCTTTCGTCTCCGATTTCTAGCCTTTCGCATCAGAACTGGGACCCATGTTTGGGGGTTCTTCCTCCACCGCGGGACACTCCAGACCTTCGGGTCCTGGCGTGGAATTGTCGGGGAAAGGGGACTGGTTTGCACAAGCAGCAATTGCGACAACTGTTCTGCGAACATCGACCTCATCTGCTCTTCCTATCGGAAACACTGTTGACTGAACAGAAGTGTGCTATGCTGTCCCGATCAATGGGCTTTCAGGACTTCCTTTGTGTTCCCTATTCCCGAAGGACTCGAGATACCCAAAATCAGAAAAGTCTAGCTCTATTATGGGTTTCAGGAATAGATGTGGTGCTTAAATCGTCATCTGCGAGGTATATCGATGCTAAGGTTTCGGCCCCGTGCTATACAGAGTTGCGACTCACGGGGATATATGGGGAGCCTCGTACGGATCATCGTTATCGTACCTGGGAGATGATTCGTCATCTCCATACTCCGACAAGACGGAACTGGATACTGATAGGCGACTTCAACGGTATTCTCGATCCAAAGGAAACTACGGGAGACGGTCCTACCCTTTGAGCCTTATGGATGAATTATGTTCCATGGTGGATAATCTGCGCCTAGTCGATGTCCCAATAACAGGCCATTAGTATACTTGGTATCGGGGGCGTAGACATGATGAACGGGTCCAATCCCGTCTGGATAGAGAATCGGTATCAGATAAGCTATATTCCTCCCTCCTAGACTTGGACTTCTGTAACACGGGTGTGACAGTCTCTGATCACTGGACGGTTCTCCTATCTTTGGCCCGGAAGGTATCTCATCGTGGCCTACCAAGGTTCCGTTTCCAGTCTTAATAGGTCCGTGACCCTGATTGTGGCCGTCTGATTCAGGATACCTGGGATAAGCATCCGACGAAACCAATTGCGGAGGTGATTCAGACAGTGGGTAAAATACTTAATGATTGGGGTCGTCAGCACTTCCGCTAGAATATTAACCATATTAAATGGTGTCAATGGAGAATTACGGAACTCAATGGTCGTACTGACAAAGCGGGGGTATACCACCGGGAGGCTATCCAGATCCAATATGAACGGGCATTGGGAGAACATAAGGCTTTCTAGTGCCAACGTGCGAAGCAACACTAGTTGGACGAGGGGGCGTAACACAAAGTTCTTTCAGGCTGCTTGCTCATACCGTCGTCGGGTCAATGTAGTGTTGTCTCTCAAAAATGGATCAGGGGATTTGGTTACCTGGGATATGGGTATGTGTGAGTTGATTGTTGACTACTTCGGGACATTATTTCCGTCTAGCTTGCCAAATCTGTAGGATTTCCCCATTATCCTTCCCCAGTGTATTACTCAGGCGCAAAATCAGTCTCTTTTAGCTCCATAATTGGATATGGAAGTCAGGTCGGTAGTGTTTCAAATGGGTCCAGATAAATCCCCGGGTCCGGATAATCTGAATCTGCGTTTTTACCAACATAACTGGTCGATTGTGTCTGAGGAGGTTATTCGTTTTATAAGGGAGGTGATGGCCTCTAGGGGATTTGATAAGACTCTGAATGATACTTCTATCGTTTTAATCCGGAAGAAGCCATATCCGGATGTAGTAACTGATCTCCTCCTGATAGCCCTGTGTAATGTGATATTCTGAACTCTCTCCAAGGTTTTAACCAACTGCCTACGACCCCTTCTTCATACCGTTATCTCTAACATGCAGGGGGCATTCATTCCGGGTTGTTGTATTGAAGATAATATTCTCATCGCTTTCGAGGTCATTCATTTTCTACGACAGAAATGACATGAGTCTCTAGGCTTCATGGCCCTAAAGCTCGATGTGAGTAAGGCTTATGACGAGGTGGAATGGGATTATCTCCTTCAGATTATGAGTTGGTTCGTCTTCTCGACCGAATAGGGGGAGCTAGTGGCGTGTTGTATGAAATATGTGCAATACACGGTCTCGTGTGGGGGTCGGGATACACCATGGTGTATACCGTCTCGGGGCTTACGCCAGGGTGACCTGCTCTCTCCGTACTTATTCTTACTTTATATGGAAGGGTTATCCTTCCTATTGCGTCAGGCCCAAGAGGAGGGGATTCTGTGACGTGTTCGAGTTGCCTGGGGAGCCGTAGAAATCTCGCACATGTTTTTCGCTAACAACTGTTACATTTTCTGTAGGGCCACATCAGAGAATGCACAGAGGCCTTTTTGGTCAGCTTTCTGGACAAGTCCTCAACCTCGACAAGTTTTCAATCATGTTTAGTAAGAATACGTCGGAGGGGATTAAACAAACGTGTTGTCAGATCTTGGCTATTGGAGAAACATCGGCTACCTCTATGTACCTCGGGTCCCCAATATGATCGGTAGGAACAAGAATGCGGTGATGGCATACTTAGGGGACCGTATCATCAAGCGGATCCGCTCTTGGGACGGAAAAGTACTCTCCTAGACTGGTCGGGAAGTTATGATCCGGTCAGTCCTCACCTCTCTCCCGGTCTATGTTATGTCTGTGTTTAAAGTGTCGACCTCCTGGATCCATGTGGCTCTAGCTTGGTTCTGGTGGGGAGTAAATCTCCAGACCGATCATCTAGCAAGACTAGGGTAAGCCGTGCATACCGAAGGCGGCGGGGGTGGGGGGGGGGTGGCGTTTCGCCATTTGAGTGATGTCAACAAGGCGCTCCTAGGAAAATAAGCTTAGAGCCTTATTCATAAACCCCAGTCCCTGATGGCGCGTGTGATGAAAGCACGCTATTTTCCAAAGTGTGGTTTTTTAGAGGCTGTACCTTTTCCTAATTAGATTTTTACATGGGCCAGTATCCTATCCGCTCAAGATCTACTCCGGGGAGGGCTTCGGATAGCCATAAGGGATGGTCGGGACACCCTTATAAAGGGTACCCCGTGGCTTCTAGGGCATAACCTGGAGGTTACCTCTTCTCGGCAATCACTGGTTGGAGCCTGAGTTATGAGGCTATGGTCCCGGGGAGATTGTGTTGGGATGTGTCGTTATTGAATCAGTTATGTTCGGCTGAGGAACATGATCATATTTTACATGTACCACTGTCTGGCCTTTGGCCTACAGATACGTGGTATTAGCCTCGGAGCGGACGGGGCAGTACACTACTAAAGCTGGTTATATAGTGCTGGCAAGGGAATGACACGAGGCACGCCAGAACACGAAATTGGTCACATGGTCCTCTATTTGGACCATCCCTACACCGCCTCGACTATTGATATTCTTGTGGAGATGTCTGACAGATACATTACATGTAGCTTCCAATCTTAATCAACGGTTTGTTCCGGTTCTCGCCACTTGTGAAATATGAGGGAGAGCTCTTGAGACAGTGAGCCACCTGTTTTTTGAGTGCGGGTTCGCAAAGACGTGTTGATCACAGGTTGGACATATGATCCCCCAAGGTCTTAGCGGGGATTTTGTGCAATGGTGGGAGGGGATAGATGTCGGGAGGCCCTGAGATAAGGTGGAAGATATTTTATCGGTCCTATGAGAGATATGAAAGGCTCGAAATGAACTCAAATGTAGAGGAGTGTCCTTGGCTGCACTACAGGTGGTCTCCTCGATGGCGGCATATCTCACAGCCTGGTGGGAGGCTGTAAGAATCACTCCCGGTCAACGCTAGTCAAATCGGTGAAAAACAGGAAAATTTAAAATTTTGGGAAAGATACCTAAATGAACATAAATTTGACCCCGAGGGTCATATCGGACTTAAGTTGACCCCGATAACGACCAAAGTGAGTTCTGGGGGACTCAGGACAACTTTTTGACCAATTTGGGAAATGTTGACTTTTTGCCGGAAAAATCAACCGAGTGACGTTTTGGTCCGTTCGAGGCCCGTTTTGGATCCAAAAAGCTTATCCGTCGTTACAGCGGTCTTAGTTGAGCCGTTTCCTTGTAGCACGTGAAGTTTCGTAATTTCTTGGAAAATGGGCCCGTTCGGGGCCCGAGATGGCCGAATTTCGCGAACCTGACAGAAAATATCTACAAAGATATTTTTTTAAAGGGTGGGACCCACTTGCCACATGTCTCACAAGTGGTGGTAGTTGGTAATTTTGAACAAAACAAAAGGAAGAAAGGGATGGGTGTTCGGCCATATTCAAAAAAAAAAAGAAGAAGGAGAGAGAAAGAAGAGAGAAGAAGAGAAGGAGAAAAAGAAAAGGAAAAAGAGAAGAAAGGGGTAGAGTTTTTCGATTTTCCGACGATCCAACCAACGGATCGTCTCAACGGTTTTAGAATCGAGCTCCCATCGTCATTCCCTACGGTGAGAACCTATTTGTTTCTCGTTTTGGTACGTTTGGAAGTTAGGGTTTGTGTTTAAACGAGTTAAATATGGATGAGTTGAGGTGTAGGGTTCGTTGGGGACGTTTTGGGGTGAAGAATGACTGGATTCCGGTGACCGCAGGCTCGGGGGAGCTCCGGCCACCGTGGGTGGTGGCTAGCCGGAGCTAGGACCGGCCACCATTGTGGTGAACCGGTCCAAAACCGGTCCAGCCACCCACGGGTGATGGTGTCCGGGTGGGGCCCACGTGTTGGGTCTCGGGTTTTTCGTGTTCGGGTGGTTTTGGACGATCCCCGAATCGATATTTCACACCCGGAACGAATTATGGAATTAAATTGCGAAAGTTGGAAATTTCGGGTTTAGAAACTTTAAACGCGAATTAAATCGCTCGGAAGTCAGAAATTGATTCCGTCGATTGCATTGGAACCCTTAAATTATTCTAAGATCGTAGAAACGAAAACGGGAATTTTCGGAGCCCCGGAAGGGCGTTTTCCAATCCCGGGCAGATTCGCCGAGTCGGGCGAATCGGGCCTTTCCGGGCCCGTTGTTGACAATGTCGAGTAATTGGGAAGTTTGGGAGTGATCGACATTACCGGGGTTGCTTTTGGGGCGTCTAATTCTTTAAAATTCAGCTTTGCCTTCAAACTTAAAAAGTGTTTTAATTGTGTTCTTGTTAGATCGTGCCGCCGACCGCGGAAAGGGGAGGCTAGACGAGTGATCGCGAGCGCGCCGGAGCTTGGGCGTGGACTTTTGGGAAAGCGTTACGAGGTAGGGAAAAGTAGCCGGATCTCGGCCTTGACTAGGGAAAGTTAACAGTAGAAATGCATGTGACACTTAGTGGTGTCGTAGGATAAGTAAATTTATCGAACAATAGAAATGCAGGCGACACTTAATGGTGTCGTGGGATACGTGAACGTATCGAACAATAGAAATACTGGTGGCTTTTGGTTGTGCCCGTAGGTTAAGTAACTTTTTGTGTTTATGAGGGTGGTCATGTGTGCCTCTGAGGTGTTGAACCCGTATTTTACTGTTTGTGTGTCATGGGTGGCCATGTGTGCCTTTGGGGCGTTGAACCCGTATTTTACTGTTTGTGTGTCGGGGGTGGCCATGTGTGCCTGTGAGGTGTTGAACCTGTATTTTACTGTTTGTGTCTGTGGGTGGCCATGAGTTCCTTTGGGGTGTTGAACCCATATATTACTGTAGGTGTGTCGTGGGTGGCCATGTGTGCCTGTGGGGTGTTAAACCTGTATTGTTGCTGATTGTCCTACCGAGGGGTAGTGAGTCGTATATTATTGTCGCTATTTGTTGAACCTTGGGTGATGACTGTGGTTGCATGGAGGTTGGGGCCCGCCTGACAGAAAAGGGGTCATGTGGTCGCGCGCGTGGGGGTTGGCTAGCCTTCCGACTAACCATCGGTAAAGTTGTGCATTCTTCTGCGATGAAGGGCGGCTCCCCTTCCGACTAGCTATCGGAAAAGTATTGTTGTATATGTCGCGAACAGACCGCCTGGCCCGACTGCGTGTCGGGAAAGTTGCGTGGGGCAGGCTCAAGCCTAGCCGGTTAGCAACCGGCACTGAGTAGCTAGAGTGCGATCCTTTGTGATCTTGTTTGTTGTTTGCAATCCTTTGTGATCTTGGGTGTTGCGTGGTTATTATTTGCGTCTTGGGTTGAGGTCGTAACCGTTGTGTCGGGTCTACATTACGCGTCCGGGTTTTGAGTTGGTTGGGGAAAGTAACAGTTTTCGTGTGATAGTCGGGTTACTTGGGTTTGGGGATAGTAGTCCCCGGTGTTTTGTTGGTGGTGGTGGTTCCGGCATTTCTGCTAGTATGCCGTGGTCAGTCTGGTATCCGTGGTGGTGAGCGAACGCTCACCCCTAGCTGCATTTCCTACAGGTACTGGTCGTGAGACGGACTAGGAGAGTTCTCGAAGCTTGAAGAGTTGGGAGCGGGAGTCCGGGTTTTTGGGAGTTTAGCGACATACGCTTTGGTTTTTGTCCGCTTGTTTTGGATGTAGTTTCAGTTGTAAAATATTATTTTGATTAACTCAAAGTGGTGATTTTAAGCGGTTTATTAAAATGTTTGAAAATTGTTTTAATTGTTTCATTGTTCGCGTTCCGGGTTCGGTCCTGCCGAATTCGGAGCGTGACAGAGGCCAAGGCTGCTTCTCCTCCATCTAGGTCCCACACCCCGGTATGGCCGTCTAAGTGGACACGACCGTCCCCAAGTACTATTGTCATTAATATGGACGGTGCAATCTTTCTAGATACGAAGCAGTCATCATGGGTTGTCAATTCTCGGGATACCCATGGGACAATTCGCCTGACATTAAATGGGCTACTCCCGGGAAGCTGGTCTCCGCTCATGGTCGAGGCTTGTGCCCCGGAAACGGCTATGAAGAATACACCTAGCTTGGGGGATTCTATTGTTATTCGGTCTGACGCCCAAGTTCTCCTCAATATGATTTTACATAGGGACCCACCGACATCTCCAGTCGGGACAGTTATTCAGTACATTCGTTGACTACTTTCTCAACAAGAGGGGACTACCCTTCAATTCGTAAAAAGAACTGCGAACAGAGCTTCTCACTGGTTAGCTAGGAAATCTCGTTCTGTATTTGTTCTTCATTGGTCGAGTCATGTGCCTAACGCACTACACTATATCATTCAGTCTGTGATTTAATAAAAGTTACACCTTTCGCTCAAAAAAATACCTTTGAACCTTCTCACTAAATTATACTAAACTTCAAATTGATTCATTTCATTTTATTTTGATAATTAATAATAAAATATACTCCTATTGTAAAGCTTTTCTAAAATATGTTTTAGGAAATACACTCTAAAACCATGGTGTCTAATATTTGAATAGGATTCTGCCTAGTAAAAACAAATTAGGAGTAATTCCATTCAATTCCCTACAATTTTCAGATTCTATTAAAACTATCCTAACTTATATTTTTGCAAATCAATATCTCATATTTCTATTTGCAATGGTGAAAGTTGCAAGAGTTTTTGCAAATCAATTTTGTAATAAAATTCAAGCTTAAATCTTAAGATTCTTAACCCAACCTAGATCTGTAAAAAAGAAAAACTAAAGCTTACCTCTTACACAAATCCCCAAATATGACTAATTATGAAATTAAAGAGATTAATTTTGTTCTTGCATCAACGGATATATCATTTGCATTGACATGGCTTGTATTTATAAATGGATCTAAATGTACAATGTATGAGGCACCTACACGGTTAAAGAGGGCTACGAAGCTCTGTCCAGAGAAACAAGAGATGACATTACTCTGCAGGGGTCTCGGTCTGGATAGATATTTGGAACTTGGACATCCAGCCCTGTATAAAAAATTTCTTTTGGCGGACACTTTCAGATACTCTACAGGTAGCAGCGAACCTTCAATCCAAACACGTCCCAATTCCGATATGTTGCCCTGTCTGTCAGATGGGGGAGGAGACTACTTCACGTCTCCTTCTACAGTGTCAATTTGCCCAGGCCGTCTAGGTATTAGCCGACCCTCAGATCCCTATCCTCCCACATTATATGTTGTTTGAATGGCTAACTTTGGTCCTCACACTACCAGTTATGGAGAAAAAATGCAGGATGATGATGACTCTATGGAAGCTTTGGAAAGCTAGGAATGGAGTTGTCTGGGACAATATGCATACGACATCTCAGAATGTCATAGCCACAGTACTCAGCAACCAACATAGCTAGTCCGAGGCGCACATGGGGGGATGAAACCGGCTGCCCCTGTCCGTACAATCAATGTGAACATAGCTATATTTGCTGATTCAGGCCAATTCAGATGGGGATGGATCTGTAGATCGGAGCAAGGAAGGGTAGTGGAGGGACGAAGTGGTACGGGTTAAGGACAAATGGGAGCCGGATTCGCGGAGGCAATGGAAAAATGGTGAGCCCTCTAGTGGGTTCGGGAGCAATCTCTGTCGAGAGTAATTGTGTGTAGCAATGCACAATATTAGGTGCACTTGACCCAAGGAAACCACCGGGTGTTTTCCCCACTGGGTCGACTGGTAGATGATAGTCGATCTTTTTAATCCCTTCTTGAAGATGTTAAACTCGAGTATATTTATAGGACAACGAACGGGGCAGCCCATTGGTTAGCTCGAGAGGCCCGTTCTGTGTATGTCCAAGCGTGGTCTGGTTTTACTATTTCGGATGCACTAGATTGTATCTTGAACCAATTGAGATAATAAATATTGCCTACGTTTAAAAAAAAATCACCCGGTTATTACATCGAAAATGAAAAAAAAAGTATCCAATTACAATTAAAGAATAAATTTAATTCATAATCTCACAAAAATTACAAGCTAATAATAAGTGACTAGTAATCATCTGATTCCTCTTCATTAAAGTACAAGATCGTTCGATCTTATGTATTAATAACATAACAATAAACATATAACTAAAAAGGCTTGGAAGCTCTCGTTTTAATCTTTTGTGTCTTATGCCGTTATCGTTCTTATCACTGATCCTACCGTTATTGTTTGTCAACCACACTTTGTCTTTGTCTGTCACTATTGTCGTGGCTCTACGCACTGTATCCACTTTATTAGTGATCTTCGCTTCTTTAGAACTACTAAAAGGGCCCTTATGGCTTCAATTTGACATCGTCTCCAACGCCTCTACCGCTCTTGATGATAGGTGAAGTTTTGGTTACCCCACCACGCCCTTCCCATCATGTTATACGACCGAAGCCAACCCTCGCAGGGTAAAAGTCTGTACCACTGCTATCGTACCTGCATCCACTGGCTCTGCCACTATCGTCGAAAAAGGTATAACCTATATGGCCCTTCCAGGCACCGTTTTGGAGTCATGCCGATCGCCGCCCAGTCTGACGAGGATACCATATCCAACCATGGGGCTACCTTGATTAGGGACTGTCGCCCCTCCTTCCATATTATATTACGGTCTGTCGCAGGCGACCACAAGAATCGTCCATCCAACGACACTCTCGCACAACACCACATAACCTTGAGTGGTGGGTCTCATGAGGAGGCATATCCCGCCTCGCTTGCGACCTCCTGCTCTTAAGGGTATGAATTCTTCTCAATCGAGGAAGGGAGAGCTTTTGATACCCAGGTTTCCGTCGATGATGGTCCAGGATGTCTCACCTTCAGGTGAGCGGGGACCAAACGTGGCATTCAATGTTCTACCTAAGAAATTCGCATACAAGGGGAGCTCTGTTTCTGTCTAGCTCATCAGCTCATCGGGAGACACCGAAGAGGGTTTGACCCTGTATGCGTGACTGGTTGTGACAACCAACGTCCTGCCTAACCTCCCGACAACTAGGGCATGGTCAACCAGTTCTCCAAGAAAGTTCTCTCTAGTGCCACAAGCTTTCGTACCACCAATGAAAAGGGTGTCACAACGATTGAAACCCCTAGCTTAAAGTAGCGCGGAAGAATCAGCGGACCACGAGGGGGTTCGTGCGAGGGTTGGGAAACAGCCTCGCAAGGACCCATGAGGCTTACTCTCGACCTCGGGTTGTTAGGGAGGAATGACAACCCGACCCTAGGTGTGGTCCCTGAAGCAATAATGTGTTCCATGTCCAAGTCAAACTCTTTACCCAAACTTTTACTGAGCCTCAAAGGAGGTTCCAACTGCTTCTAGACACATATGGTTGGTCACAGGTCGAGCCAAGATTGTTTTTACTGTTTTTCGGTTTTGTTACTTTTCGATTCCTATTTAGATATTACAAAATAATCTTCTATGCCTCATTATGGTTAAAGGATTATGAGTAATATTATTTACAGATCGTTCTCCCTCCCACTACTCTTCTTCTATCTACAATTAAATTTTAATAATGCTTTTCCTTTGGTTGAAAAAAGAGCATAATAACATTTACAATACAAAAATAAACGGTTAATTGAAAAAATACTTATAATTTTCTCTCTTTAAAGTCTTTCTATTGGTTATGTATATTCTTAATGTTTTCTGTTTGCCTTTAAGAGTTTACAAAGTGTGGTAAGGTTTTAGAGTTTTTTTTTTATCAGCAAGTTTTTTATATATATAAAAAAAACAAGTTTTCGAAGTGAAAAACACGACTAAGAGGGAACCTCTCAAATTACAACCCTGTGTATAACATATATGCCCCTCAAACAAGAACATTATTCCAATCAATGGGTACAACATAGATATAAATACCCAAATTTTGCTAACATTAAGAGAACTGCACACGAACAACACAACAAAACAAACCTACGCCCAACCAGGGGCATCTAAACACAGTATAAAAAGGGACAACAACCAACAAGAGCCTATCACCAAACAAGAATAAACAATTCAGATACAATAAGGCCCACAACAATACTAACCCCTAGAAGACCTCCAACCGAGCACTAGCCACCATCCTCATCTAGAAACGCCTCCAACGCTTCAGCTTCAAAACTGGAAGAACCAAGTCCCTCAAACCTTTTCTCACAAAAGACTAAAACTTCAAACAAGGTAACAAGGTCGAACACCTCACGGCGGCCAACACCTATACGACTGTGAGGCCCTAGCCACCAAACATGGCTGGGGAGGGGAAGTATAGTACTGAGCAGAAAAAAGGGAGGATAAGGAAACAAGAGTAAACTAAGACGAGGCCCTCCAAAACGTCGGCGGCCAGCACCAAAATCCGACGAACCCTCCACTAGTAACGGTAGATCTGGAGAGAAGCAGAGAAGATAACGAGCTCCGGACAAGGAACCGGCCAACGATTCTCCTCCGCTGGGTATTAAACCCCTCAAGCTCTAAAAATCAGATCTGACCACATGCTAGAAGGCAAACCACCAACTCGAGAATCCGAGATGCCCCGACCTTAACATGGTCGGGAAAGTGTAGATCTGACTAAAGAGAAGGATGAGAAAGCATACCTTTTTTGAATCGAACCGAACCCATAAGCCCACACCTCTCGATGACGAAGAACGCCACCGCCGGAGGTCAGCACCGAAGCCGAAACCCACCAATGAAGAAAACCCCACGGAGAGAGAGAGGTTATAAGAAGCTGGGGTGGACGTTGAGATGAACCCTGGCTGAAACTGATGTCGGAGTAGTAGATCTAGGGTTAGTCTGGGAACAGAGAAGGGTGAGAACGCCGAAGGAGAGAAAACGAAGGAAGAGAGGGAAGAGACGAAGAAGGGGGGAGAGGAGAGGCACCGCCAGCGACCTCCATAAAAGGAGATCATCGACGGTGGAAAGAGAAAGAGACGACGGCTGTGTGAAGGTGAAGGTGTTTTAGAGTTTCTATGGAGAAGGCGCAGCCTCTCTCTAGAAGTTAAAAAAAAATTAACAAAAAAGCGAAACAAATCTTCAAACAACCATAATTTTATATGAACTTGAGTTTATTTTACAAAAAAAATTTAAAAAAATATTGCTCTATAATTTAATAAAGGGTTAATGTTATCCGACTACCCTAAAAATACTTGGTTTTCACATGAGTACCCTAACCAAACTTTGTGATACATCAGTACCCTAACAAATTTTTTTGTGTCAACTTAGTGCCCGCCGTTAGTTTCTGTCTATTTTCCATCCATTTTCCATCCAAACACATAAAAAGTCCAAAATACCCCTCACAAACAGTCAAAATTCCAAACTCATGCCATTGAATTTCAAAAAATATTTTAATTTAATTATTTTATAAAAATTAGTTTTAAAATTTATAAAAATTAAAATTAATTTAAAAAAATCGATCTTTATTTTTAAAAATCAGATTTCTTAATTATTTTAAGAATCATTTTTATTTTTTAAAATCAGATTTCAAAAATTATTTTTATTTATTTATTTTATAAAAATTAGTTTATAAAATTTATAAAAATTAAAATTAATTTTAAAAAATCAATATTTTTTAAAAAAAATCAATTTTTATTTTTTTAAATCAGTTTTTATTTATAAAAATCAGATTTTATTTTATAAAAATTAGATTTCTTAATTATTTTAAGAATCAATTTTTATTTTTTAAAAACTAATTTTTATTTTTAAAAATCAGATTTCAAAAATTATTTTTATTTATTTATTTTATAAAAAATATTTTTTAATTTTAAAAAATCAATATTTATTTTACAACAAAAATCAATTTTTATTTTTAAAAATCAGATTTTATTTTATCAATAATTAGGGTTTAAAGAAATAAGGGTTGCTTTTGGTAATTTAAAAAAATTGGGGTCATGTGCCTAACACATGACCATTTTCCATCCAAAATGGATGGAAAACTAACGGCGGGTACTAAGTTGAAACAAAATGTTTTGTTAGGGTACTGATGTGTCACAAAGTTTGGTTAGGGTACTCAGGTGAAAACCAAGTATATTTAGGGTAGTCGGATGACATTAACCCTTTAATAAAACTTTCTTGATCAAATTGAAGCAACTCTATGCCTCGATATGTTTGAAGATTAGGAGTAATATTATTTATAGATCGTCCCCCTCCCATCATTCTTCTTCCGTCTACAGTTAAATTTCAACAAAGCTCTTCCTTTGGTTGGAAAACCAACATAATAACATTTACGATACAAAATTACAGTTTGATTGAAAAAATATTTATAATTTTCTCTCTTTAAAGTCATTCTATTGATTATGCATATTCTTAATGCTTTCTGTTTTTGGCTTTAAGAGTTTACAAAGCGTGGTAGGATTTTGGAGTTAAAAAAGATTTTTTTAGTAAAAAAGTGAAATAAATCTTCAGACAACCATAATTTTTTTATATGAACTTGAGTTTATATGCAACAAATTTAAAAAAATAGCTCTATAATTTAATACAACTTTCTTGATCAAACCGAAGCAACTTTATGATTGAATCGAAAGAAAATGTACTTTGTAGTGAATCTCGTGATGAAGAAATGATGTCAGCTGATGATGAGAATGAAAAATGAAAGCTAATGGTCCAAGATATGCGACAATATTAAGGAACAATGTTTTATGAGTTATGACTGATTTATCATGTTCACACCTCATAGTTTTGGTGATCACAGTAATACTGGACCAAAGGTTGCTTTCGTTTCTGTATTATTCTTCTCAATCCGCATCCAAATTGACGATTCTGTACTGCTCTGTCCTCCACAGAGCTGTTGAGTATTAGAAAAAGGTTTATTTGTTTTATTCCAATATTAACTTTTATTCCAGCTCTTGGTAAGTACAGGCTGACTGGCTGAGTTTGTGAGAAATGAAGTACAAATCGGCCGAGACAAGGACGTTTTTTTCCCTAGTTGTTCTCAACTGAGGCTGCTAATGTACGGCATAGTGTTTCTCTCTGTAGTCCCCATTTCTGTTAATCACATTCATATTAGCATTTCAGTGAATTTTTTATTGATAGAAACACTGTACGGATGAATACGCACCACACATCCAATGTAAGAATGAATGTGCAGCTTTAGGGATGGAAAAACGCCTCGTCCCGCACGGGATGGATTCGGGACGAGGATTTTTCAAGCGGGACGGGATACGGAGCAATAAACGGGGATTTTAGCGGGGCGGGGTGGGGCAAGCACTCCCCGCCCCGTATCCCGCACTATTATTTTACAATAAAATGTTATAATTTACATATACATAATAATAACAATACATTTGTCTAAAAATATTTTATCATGTTTAAACCTTTGTTGTGTGGTTATGTTTGTAGAAATAAAATAACGTCATTTTCTTCGTTTACAGAATATGCTGATACAAAATTGTTCTTATTTGATACCGTGATAGAGGTTATAGCTTTTGTATATAAAATTGTATTCACGATACTGTATATTTTTGGAAATTTTAAGTTTAATGTGTTATTCTAACTTTTAAGATATTTGAGTTGTGATTATGATTTTATATTGATATAAAACTATAATCACAACTCAAATATCTTAAAAATTGAAATAACAAATTAAACTTAAAATTTCCAACGCTATGATTCTATTTGTACCATTATAAAGTAAAGTTGGGAACTCTAAGTTTTATGTTATAAAATATTTCGTTAAGACACTTTCTATTATGTGTAAATTATTATGAGACATGGTTATCATTGTCATGTGATGTTTATTTTAAATGTATGTTGTTTTGAAATTATGCGTTGACTATGCATGTTGTTTAAAATTATGGATTGAGAATTATCATTTCAAATGTGTATATTTTCGGGTGACGAGAATGAGGAAGGAACGAAGTAAGGAATAAAATCCCCCGCGGGGCGAGAATGAGACGGGGAATAAAATACTCGTTCCCCGCCCCGTCCTCGCGGGGACAGGGCAAGTGGCGGGGACGGAGACTAAGGTCCCCGCCCCATTTCCATCCCTAAGCACCTCACTCGACGGGCCCTACTTATTAGACCTTCCACAATGAAAATAAATCGATTTGATTTATTTTCGGTTTAATTAGCCTTGATAAAGAAAAAAAAAATTACACTCATATTAGACCATGATGCAGGGTCTAATTTTTTGGGCGTCACAGTGAAAATTAGATCCTGATTAGACCACATATTTGTGATGTATAACATTTCGTGTATTTTTATTGAAATATTGACGGGATAGGACACCATCTCGTGCCCTGCTTGGTCGTTATCATGTTGAGGTATTTATTGGGTGTGGAGTACGTGCTCATGACGGCCCCTCCGTCGTCGGAGACGATCCATATGTTTTTATGGTCACCCGACGATTCCACCAGTTGTTTGATACTTGGTCGACACTCGTTATTTTTGTGGTAGGTCTCAACACGGTGGAGCATAAGAGGGGAGTAGTGCGAGAGCTAGGAACCAAAAAGGGACAACGTCGATTAAGGTTCAACGCTAAAGAGTTTGACATGCGTCCTCTGGTGGTGCTTTGGTGAACTCACAACTCGATCTATTTCCCACTAAAACTAGAGCTATGGAAGGTTTGTTGGGTGACAGTGTTTTGGGTTTTGGTTAGTGCAACTAAGCTCCGTAACAACGACTGGAATTGTAACAATGGTCTTTGTATTGGACATGACTTGGGTGTCCTCCAGGAGACTACTTTTGACGCACCTTTTTTTTAGAGTATTGGTGCAATGGGCGAGGGGCAAGAAGATCCCTTGTGTATCCAAATAATGACTGTAGGGCTGACTGACTAGGTTGATATTTCCCAATCACCATACCCAAGGTGGAGCCAACTTCACTAGGTATCATTCTATATCTCGTCAAGACAGACGATTTACAGCATAACCTACTTTAACATGGCCCTCACACATATTTGCGGGAGGATATCAGGAACTGTTGACCAGGACAGGAGAATAGTCCAATTGCGGCCCAACCAGTTCTTTAAGGACGGGCAAGTCAGACCTCCTACCCGATCATCCACCGAATACTCCTCAAAATAGTCGTCACTCAATCGGTAACGGTCGCAACCTGAGTGATCTATAGAGTTTCATTGGTCAACCTCATCAATCAAAAGAACATCTTATTTTCCCATATGGGCATATTAGTTCACGATTATGGAGAGCTCGTAGATAAAATCAATATTGTGCAATCCAAGTTTATCAAATGCACACCAAATCACGTTGGTCATTGGCTTGTCTGATTAGTTCGTTAGGGTTCAATTTGAAAATAGACGGAAGACAATATCGTCACTCAACTCCCGTGTATTTTTTTTTTCTTTTTGAAAGAGCTCCAATGTATTTTGATTGTAGATTTTTATGTTCCTTGTTTCAGTTCTTTCGTGTTTCCACATAATTTATGGTTTCATGTTCTTGTAATCTTCGGACAATTTTCTTATTATTAATACTAAAAAACATAAAGCTACCGTAATGTGAAACCTATTTTGAAAGTATGATTTGCAAGTTAAAATGTTTCGAGGAATTCTAGTGAATGTAATATTTTATCCGATACGATTACACGTCATCAATTCCCTTCTGTACAGAGAGCGATGAAGATCGGAGAAAATAAATGAACTTTCTAATCCAATCGATCTCTATAAATTGGCGTGTCTCTAGCTTCAAATATAATTTGCATCTCCCATATTCCTCTCCAAATATGTGCCCTGGTTTCTTGTCTTCCTCGCCATTCGAATTCAATCAAATCCAAATTGGGCTTGGTTCTGCAGACCATGAAAAAGAAGACTCGATCATGATCACTGAATCTAAACAAGACCATTTCTTCGGTCACTGGAAGGATCTCACCCCAGTTGTTTACGAGAACCAGCAACTCCAGTTCAATTTTTTCTCAGATGACATCAATTTCAGTTCAAATTTTCAACAATCCGAGCAACCAATCCAGGTGTTCACTACAAATACGAATACCCAATTCGGCCGCAAGCATAATTTTCCAGATTCTTCGGCTTCTATGTCGCCCCTGAATCTGCTCAATAATCACGGACCTGTGCTCAAGAAGCCAAACGGGGAGAGAATGATAAGGTACAAAACGGACTCCAACCACAAATCGAGACTCTCAACCGAAGAGATCATGAGAGCCGCCGGAGCTAAGTTCATCCAATCGTCGATCAGGAGAGACGACGGCAATTTCTCCGTCCCGATGCACTCGTACGGCTCTTTCTTCTCCGCCGTGTCCGAAGACGACGCGAGAGACGTAGAGCTCGCGGTTCTGCTCCTCGCCGCTTCTGAGAAGGTCGGCTACCAGCAATTCGATCGAGGGAGCAGGTTGCTCACCCATTGCGAATGGGTCGCGTCGGCGAAGGCCAACACGGTCCAGAAAATCGTGTCCCATTTCGCCGAAGCTCTTCGCGCAAGGATCGAGAAAGAAACCGGCAGGGCCGGTTCCGGCGGACTGGTACCGAAGAAGGCAAAAGTGGCGGAGAGCGAGATGGCGGAAGGATTGGGCACCAATCTCACCTCCGTCGCTTGTCATATACGAACCCCTTTCACTCAGGTGATGCAATTCGCAGCCGTACAGTCCATAATCGAGAACATAGGATCCTCCACGAAGATCCATCTCGTGGATCTTGAAATAAGGAGCGGAGTTCAGTGGACGGTGTTGATGGAGGCGCTAGCGGAGCGCAAGGGCCGTCCGGTCGAGCGGCTCACCGTAACCGCCGTGGGGAGCATCGGAAACAAGCACAAAATCGACGAAACCGGTAAGTGGCTGATGAGCTTCGCTGAGTCCAAGAACATGCCGTTTTTGTTCAAAACGGTGATCGTATCAGAAATCGAAGACGTTAGGCGTGAAATGTTCGAAACAAGGGAAGACGAAACGGTGGCGATCTACGCTATGATGGTTCTCCGAACGCTGTTATGGAAGCCCGATTGCTTGGAGAAGCTGATGGGAGTGATGAAGGATCTGAGTCCGACGGTGATGTCGGTGATCGAAGTGGAGGCGAATCACAACTCGCCGTTGTTCGTGGACCGATTCATCGAGGCTCTGTTCTTCTTCAGTGCCTATTTCGACTGCCTTGAGGCTTGTATGGGCGAGAGGGACAAGCATAGAGCAGTGATTGAGGCGGCTTTGAATGGCGGGATCAGGAAGATCGTGGCGGCGGACGGGAGCGAGAGGACTACACGGAGCGTGAAGATGGAGGTTTGGAGGGCGTTCTTCAGGAGGTTCGGGATGGTGGAGATCGGGCTGAGCAAGTCGTCGCAATACCAGGCGAAGCTGGTGGCTAAGAGGTTCGGGCGTGGAGGTCCGTGCACGGTGGGCAAGAACGAAAACTGCTTGGTTGTTGGGTGGAAGGGGACACCAATTAACTCTGTCTCGGCTTGGAGGTTCAGCTGAAACAAATAAGAGATTTTCAGTTAATTTGGTGGCTTGTGAAATCGAAATTGTGTCCCTCGTATGTCAACAATTCACGAGTTTACTTTTTTTTAAATGAAAAAAATATGTATTTATATGAATTGGTTCAAAATACAAATAAGTGTATCTGGAGTATGAAAACTGGATCACGACTGGACAAACATAGAACGGGCCTTTCGAACTAATCAGTGGGTTGCCCCGTTCGATGTCCTAGATATATACTCGAGTTTAACATACTCAAGAAAAGCTAACATAGACCGACAATCATCAACTAATCGACATAGTGGGGAGAAAACCTGGTGTTTCCCCTGGATCAAGTGCACCACATATTATGCATCACTACGCACAATCACCCTCGGGTTGGGCTGGTCCCTTACCCACGGGAGGGTCTGCCAAATTGCCAAAATGCCTCCGCGAACTCAGCCCCCAATTGGCCATGACCCGTACCACTTCGACCATTTATCACTTGTCCCCGGTCTGACCTGCATATCCATCCCCAGTCGATCTGACCAGAATCAATAAAAGTAGCACCATCCACGTTGATTGTGACCCACGTCGGAGGAGGTGGGGTCCAACCAATATGTTTGCTCCGGGCGGGTGCATGTAGCCTTTTCCTCCATGTGAGTGCCTCAATCCAACTGTGCTGATTACCCAGTACTGTGGCTATAACACTCTGGGGAGTCGTGGGAACTTGGTCCCAAACAATTGCATTCTTGCCTTTTCATAATTCCCATAAGGTCATCGCCACCATACACTTCATCTCCATATTTGGTAGCGCAAAAACCAAACTCAACCAATCTAGTAGAGAGTAATAGGAGAGGGTCTGAACGTGTAAACCGGCTAGGGCCCGAACGGCCTGAGCAGAGGGGCGGTGTAGAAGAAGATGTGAGGTAGTTTCCTCTCCGATCTGACAAACAAGGAAAATTTTCGAAATAAGAACATGTTGTGTTCGAAAATTTGCTGCTACCTGAAGTGTCCCCAAGAGCGCCCCTCATATGAAATTTTTTTGATATGGGGTTGTACCCTTCTTTAACTGTGTATATTCCACGCATGTTTTGCGTCCAAAACCATATGTCAGCATGGTGAGCTAAGGGGGCATGTATCGGCAATATATCCTCCATTATCCCGTGAGAGAAATTTTGATGGAGCATCTCTTCATCCCATGCATCTCCCTGTGGAGTAACCAGTAAATCCGGCGTGGTGGATGTATGAATCGGAATGGTAGGGGTGTTCCCTATTAGCCATGGGATGCCTTCCACTAGAGTTGAGCGACCAACCCCGATTGTCCGGCTTAGGCCCTAACGCAAGAGGTTCTGGGTATCCCACACCCCCGTCTATATGTGGCTCAGATTATGACCCCCACCTGCACTGAGGAAATCCCTTGCTGGATAATACCGGGCTTTAGAGACCCGGGCCAACAAATTGTCTGGTTGAGTGAGAAATTTCCAACCCATCTTTGCCGGTAGAGCGAGATTTATGTCCCGCATGTCCCTAAATGCCATACCACCTTCCTCTTTGGGCTGGCACCCTTTTGCCCAATCTTTTTAGATAATCGGTTTCTTCCCACAAGAAGTACCCCTCCACCAATATCGGGCTAATGCAACATGTATCAGATTTGTGGATTCCCGTGGAAAAAGGAACACACTCATAGCATATGTCGGTATGGCTTGTAGTACTGAACGAACCATTACCTCCTTGCCACTCGTTGATAACATTTGACCGTCCCACGTACCAATCTTCGTCACAAGCCGGTCACAGACAAATTTGAGGTTCTGCCCCTTGCGTTTCCCCAACATGTTGGGGACCCCCAAGTACATCTATGGTTGCGATATTTCCTAGATGCCAAGAGTTGCACAACAAGTAGCTCGATCAACCGGAGAAGTATTAGAACTGAAGAAAATAGAAGACTTGGCCTCATTGATGACTTGCCCTGACATGTCCCCAAAAGCCGTAAGTAGGTGATGTAAATGATCAGCCTCTTTGTTGTTCACCCTACAAAATATATAATAGTCATTTGCGAAGAAAATATGTGAGATAACCGGGCCCCCTAGCAACTGAGACCCCATGCAGATTCCCTTCCTTTTCTAGCATGAGCCAGCATACGGGACAAGCCCTCCATTGAGAATAAAAACAAGTAAGGTGAGAGCGAGTCGCCTTGGCGGATACCCCTGTCAGCCGTGAACGGGGAAATGTTCTTACCATCCGATGTCACACCCCCAATCCGGTTTTAACCGAACTCGAGACGTGAACTAAAAATAATAATAAAAAGGAAATTTTAAACAAGATGAAACTCCAAAATAGTTCAAAACCAGCAATTCCGATAACAAGAGTCAAATGCACAAAATCTAAAATAAAAAGAAGTTTGATACAAATGGGAATACGTCTCTAGACAATCCAAGACTAGGACTCTCGCTAAGCTCCCAAGCTCCGAGACATCCTCTAAACCAAACCCTGATCACAACCTGTAGAAACAGTAACGAAGGGGATGAGTGTTTCGCTCAGTAGGAAAAAGTAGTAAAGGGGATGAGCATTCCGCTCACCCCACGGATACCCGTCCAAATATGGCATACTTGTAAAGCGACGAAAACTAACGAAATCGACAGGAAAACGCGTAATTACAATCACAATCCTAGCCGACCTCACATAACCATAACGTCGTTTGATCACACCACTTACCAAATCACCACACTTAATGTGTGAAATCAACCCTGCTCAACAATTATCGATTGCTCAATATTCACACCCAAACCACATCTCAAAAGAATCACTGAGTAAATACACACAGTAAAACAATAGCAATACACACACAGTAAGTCTCTCATAATACGTCGGATCACACCGCGCTATAGGGATCGCACAACTATAAGGAGCACACAACTATAGCACATTTTACCGACACCTAGTCGGAAGGCAGGCGCACCTTATCACGGCCAATAGCACATTTTACCGACACCTAGTCGGAAGGCATGCGCACCTAATCACGGAACAATAGCACATTTTACCGACACCTAGTCGGAAGGCATGCACACCTAATCACAGAACAATAGCACATTTTACCGACACCTAGTCGGAAGGCAGGCGCACCTTGAACATACAACAAGTCAGACATTACCATAACAACACTCAATAAGAGGTAACACACAGTCATGACCGATCATCAAAATATCGTTCAACCAATAATACCGCACTTACCGCCAATACTTACTCCCACACCACCAATCGCATCCATTCATAAGTCACTTAAACAATGTCCCCACATTATTTCAACACTCAATCAATTAGATCCACCAAATCCTAAATTACTCAGTAACTAGCTGAATCAATGCCTCAAGCCTGACAACAAACGATCATTCCAATCATAGCACTCGTCAAGAGGCAATGCTCAACATATCGTACCGGAACCCACATCATCGGCCTATATATCGTCCCGGAACACACACATATAACACCTCAAACATGTCACAAGGCAATAGTTCAACAAATACAAACACATGTAAAGCACAATCATCACACAATCCTACGGGCACGACATGGCCCACATGCAATTCTACAGCACGACACGTCCCAAACCTACGGGCACGACATGGCCCGCAAGTGATTCCACATTTTAACCGACTACGCTAGTTATTCACATCCTACATGCAATTCTACAATTATTCCGGTTACTCATATCCTATATGCAATTCTAGTAACTTTCCACATTTAAACCGGTATTCGCTATTTTTCCCTAACTCAACCGCGATCCAATCTCGAACAACCACGCACCGCCTAAAAGTCTCCTCCGTCGCGATCGGGAACAACGTCTAAGATCACAAAGTAACACGAGATTTAATAATAATTCAAGGGTGGTTTAAAGAGATAACACCCAATCTAACCCTCAATACGTTCAGTTATAGATAATCTTCCTAATTACTCGATAACAATAAAATGGACTTGGAAAGGTCCAATTCTGATTCGTCACGGAGTGGGTCACGGAGCCTTGACGGGCTCCGTCACGGTTTGGGTCACGGAACCGTGACGTGCACCGTCACGGTTGACGTCACGGAGCCATGACGTGCTCCGTCACGGTTCTCGTCACGGATCCGTGACGGGTCTAGGTAGTCCCCTTCTTCTTCTTCCCTCAACTTTGTCCTCACGAGTCCAACCCTCCAAAACTCCATTGTTAAGCTCCAAAACCTTGAAAATCAGCCTCAATAACCCCAAAACTCCAACTCCAAGACCCAAGGTTGGGTTTCATCAAATTAACCAAACCCAATCAATTTCCAACACAATCCTCCACTTTCCACCACAATCCATCAATTTAACAATGAAGAACTTCAAACTCATAATACCCAAGCTTAATTCATGCATTTTCTACCAAACCCACAACCCAAAGTTCATCAAAAGAGGAGTTAATTGGATGCCTACCTTAGGACAAGAGTAGATGATGAGAAATATGGAAGAAATAAAGAACTTTGGTGGTGGAATAAAAGCAAAAAGGGCATTTTTTTTTCTCCTCTTCTTCTTCTTCTTCTTCTTCAAAAATGGAGCTCTCTCTCTCTCTCTGTCACGCCCCAAATCCGGTTTTGACCAAACTTGAGACGTGAACGGAATTTGTAAAGAAAAGGATAGTTAGCAATTATAAACCTTTGAAATAGATAAGTAAATCTCCTCAAATCAGCAAATAAAGTTCGGAATCTCCAGTGAGTCACAGCTCAACAAGTAAAGTAGTAAGTAAACGTTTAGTGCGACGGCCAACATAAGTCTAAACTAAAACCCAAGATCACGGAAGCTCCCAAGCCTCTCCTCTCTAGACATCAGATACTCCTGTAAAACAGTAAGAGAAACAAAAGGGTGAGCTTACGCCCAGTAGGAAAAACCTTAACAATTCACCCTTGAATCAACATTAATACTGTGTAAACGGATGACTTAAATAAGAGTCAACGCGACCACAATGAAATAAAGCGTAACAATTGAGAAAAGGTAAGTATGATGTGACAATAAACAACTGAAGTAGAGTAAGATAAATACGATGAAGGAAAGTATAACTGAGATGGAATACGATAGAATCGTATTCTCGAAACTAACAATAACTTGAAAGGTTCCATAACAGAATTAACATAAGATATCATAACGACAAGATGGGAGTAATTGTTATTACGCCAACCACCTGCTTTCTCAAGCCTCCGATCCATGAATAGAATTTAGTGTCACCTCGGTCCCCACACTCCGATCCACTAAAGTTTCATATCATATCGGATTTTCCCTCGGTTCGGAGGGAGACATATATATGTCAGAGTACCGGACACCATCCCATAGGGATGCTCGCATCTGGTATTCTCGAAAGTGTCTCCAAAGGACCATAATCATAGGGAACCAAGGTAGTACTCCCGTAGGACGCATACCATTGAGTAAAACCTTAGAACCCAACTCTCATGAGGTAATCTCATCAATATCCCGCAGGATCTGCCGAGCTGTAGGCTCCTCACATCACTCAATATCCCGTAGGATCTGCCGAGCCATAGGCTCCTCACATCACTCAATATCCCGTAGGATCTGCCGAGCCGTAGGCTCCTCACATCACTCAATATCCCGTAGGATCTGCCGAGCCATAGGCTCCTCACATCACTCAATTAACCACTCCATAATCACCCAATAACCACTGCCTTTGTCGAACGCCAACCATCATAACGACACCGGATTACCCCCCCCCCCCCCTCCCCCCGGTGTAGTTCCAAACCAAATGACAAACAGACGAACCAATACACGAACATACATTTCAAGAAATAGGGGTAAAGGAACAAGTAATTCATTCATCCCTCAAGTAACACAAGTCGGAACACTCTTTCATCACAACCAATACTGTTTCATACTTACCGTACACTTACCTGTCACCAACCATCGGTACATCGATCACCTGATTGTACCCCTTTGGTACAATCAGTCATACTCGATCATCCGTTCAATCGACAATTATAATAACATAAATATTAAATCAACCAAGTATACATTCAACCAATCAGTCATCATGTGAACACACCGAATAACATTCAATCATACGAGCTAAACTAGTTTCATTAGACTCTTAAGTTAACCGAGCAATTAGCGACCAAACATGTGAACCTAACACACAACTAACCCGAGAGCTCTTCACAGCCTCTCTACCAGTACAATCAAATTCCCAAGTATTGAAAGCACACTTCACTAATTGTCATCGTCCTAAACATGCATACTAGACTAGTCCATTTATTAGTAATTGAAATCCGATTATTCTAGTTATTCGTGTCCTATAGGCAATTCTAGGACCTTTCCGATTTTATCATCCTGATCATGCATTCTAAGCGGTAAATACGTAATTAAGACTTTCCCTACCTTGCGGTCTTCCTACGAACAAATACTCCTATCAACAGCTGTCCGGCTCGCCTTGTCACCTCGGCGAAGTCCCAGCTACGAATCTGGGTTTACACACAAACGATCCAAAATCAGACCGGGTCCTGACTACCCAGTTCTTTAAATTAACAGGTTTTCATTTCCGTTGATTAAACCGTTTAAACCGATAAAGTCCGACTTAGTCTCAGGTGTCGTTTAAATCAGTTTTAAATTTAATTAAACAAAACAGTCCCAAACGGTCCGTGTCCGATCCAGTCCCGGAGTCAGGCCCGAGTCCGGACCCGAAGATCAGAATCAGTCCGGGCCATGGCCCAGACCAGATTCGAGCCCAAGGCCCAAATCATGTCCAGGCCGAGGCCCAGCTGAGTTCCGAGCCCAAGCCCAAGGACTCTACCTCGTCCGATCTGAGCTGGGAACGGCGATGGCTAGGGCTAGGGTTCCGGCGACTCCGGCGGCGGCGGCGACAGGTAAGCACAGGGGTTTCTGACAGTGGTGACGGCTCGAGAACTCGAATGGACGGGTGCAGGGGCTAGAGCCGAGCTCTTCCCGCCAGTTCTGATGGCCAAAGGGCTCGCCGGCGCGCGAGTTCCAGATTTGGAACTCGAGCGCTCCGGCGACGCTCTCAGGTTCCGTCCGACTCCGGAGTGAGCTTGGAGCTCGAGGTTTCAAGCGAAGAAGAAGGTGGGAGGGGTGATTCTGGTGAGGGTTTAACTCACCGTCGATGAATCCCCACGGATCTGGTACGGTGGTGCTCGGAATCGGCGGTGGCGGTCGGGAATCGAAGAGGGAGAGGACGGGTGGAGCTCTCTTGTGGGTTTTTGGTACGACGGTAGAAGAAGACGGCGAAGAAGAAGGGGACGGCGGGTGCGAGGTCGGAGAAGAAGAAAGGACGGTGGCCGGGGAAGGAGAGTGGGAACGACGGCGGTGGGTTTCTGGGTCGTCGGGAGAGGGAGCCGAGGTCTCGCCTCGGGAGTGGTGCGCGGAAATGAGGCTGAAGTGGCGAGGGAGGTGTTTTAAGGGTAGGGTTTGGGGTAGACGGGCCTTGGGCCGATCCTGGTGCGCGTGAGTAACGGGCCTGGACTGGCTCGGCCCAAAACCGAGTCCGATCAGGCCCAAGCCTGAAACCTCTATTCCTTTTTTTTTACAACAAACTTGATGCAAAAACAACCCCTTTAGTAATAGTTCGCACTTTAAAACCCTTTTAAACCAAATCGGGTTTTACAATCTACCCCCCTTTAATAAATTTCGTCCTCGAAATTTAAGGTAGACGTACCTCAAGCGTCAAACAGGTGGGGATACTTCTCCCGGATCTCGTCCTCACGCTCCCAGGTCGACTCAGCCCCTTGGTGCCCCCACTGTACTCGAACCAGCGGAATAGTCGTCTTCCGCAAGACCTTCTCTCCTGTATCCACAATCCTGATAGGTTGCTCCTCATAAGAGACATCATCGGCCACCTCTATATCAGCCATTCGATAACATGAGAGGGATCTGCCGTGTATTTCCGCAATTGGGATACATGGAAAACGTTATGCACGTTCCCAAGCTGCGGTGGCAAGGCTAATCGATAAGCTACAGATCAAATCCTCTCTGAGACCTCAAACGGTCCAATGAAGCGCGGGGATAACTTTCCTCCTCCGCGGTTGAATCGCAGTAGGCCCTTCTTCGGGCTCACTCTCAGAAACACGTGGTCTCCGACCAGAAACTCAAGTGGTCTACGCCGTCGGTCTGCATAGCTCTTCTGACGACTCTGTGCGGTCTTCAACCGCTCCCTGATCACTGTGACCTTCTCTGTCGTCTCTCTGACCATATCGGGACCAAGTATGCTCCCTTCCCCTACTTCTGCCCAACATACTGGCGATCTACACGGTCTGCCGTACAGGGCCTCGAATGGTGCCATCCCAATGCTGGACTGATAACTGTTGTTGTAAGCGAACTCTGCCAATGGTAGATGATCCTCCCATGATCCCTGAAAGTCAAGCACACAAGCTCGAAGCATGTCCTCCAAAATCTGAATGGTGCGCTCTGACTGTCCATCCGTCTCAGGATGGTAAGCTGTACTCAACAGTACTTCAGTCCCCAAAGCCTTCTGTAGGCTCTTCCAAAATCTGGATGTGAAACGGGGGTCTCTATCAGATACCACTGACACTGGTACCCCATGTAGACGAATAATCTCCCTGACGTACAAACGTCCCAACATGTCCACAGTGTCCGTCATCCTCATAACTAGAAAATGTGCCGACTTGGTCAGTCGATCAACCACAACCTAAACGACATCATGTCCCTTGGACGACCTCGGTAGCCCACTCACAAAATCCATAGTCACATGTTCCCATTTCCACTCGGAAATCGGCAAAGGCTGTAGCAAACCAGCGGGACGCTGATGCTCCGCCTTCACCTGCTGACAGGTAAGACATCTCGAAACGAAGAGTGCAACTGCCTTGCGCATCCCCCTCCACCAGAACTGCCGTCGGATGTCTCTATACATCTTGGTGCCACCGGGATGCACTATAAGTCCTGAGTGGTGACACTCTCTCAACACTGTGTCCCTACAATCTCGGGGTACAAACAACCGTCCCCTAAACCGAAGTCCCTGATCTGCACTCAACTCCCAGTCATCGATCTGCTCTCCAGCTACCAGTCTCCCACGGATCCCCATCGCCTCAGCATCCTCGGTCTGTGCCTCTAGCACCCGAGTAACCAAAGTGGGTTGAGCCACCAATGCACATAAGGCCATACCATCTGTGATCTCCTCAAGGTCAAGTCGGAATGAGCTCAGCTCCTCCAGCATGTTCCACTCTCGGACTGTCATGCTGGCCACACAATGAGATGACTTCCTGCTCAGGGCATCCACGACGACATTCGCCTTGCCCGGATGGTAGAGCAGCTCGAAGTCGTACTCCTCAAGTAACTCCATCCATCGCCTCTAGCGCATGTTCAGGTCGCGCTGAGAGAAAATGTACTTGAGGCTCTTGTGGTCAGAGAACACTCTAAACTGCTCACCATACAAATAGTGTCTCCAACTCTTCAATGCAAAAACTATAGCTGCTAGCTCGAGATCATGGGTCGGGTAGTTGCGCTCGTGCACCTTCAACTGCCTGGAACCGTAGGCAACTACCTTCCCTGACTGCATCAGAACACACCCCAGTCCCTCGCCCGAGGCGTCACAATAAACGTCATAGCCCACTCCTCGCTCCAGAACAATCAACACTGGAGCAGTGGTCAGACGAGCCTTTAGCTCTGAGAACGAGTGCTCACACTCACTAGTCCAAAGGAACTCTGCTCCTTTCCGAGTCAAAGCTGTCATAGGTGCAGCCAAACGTGAGAAGTCCTGAACAAAGCGTCGATAATAGCCGGCCAACCCCAGAAAACTACGGATCTCAAACACGTTCTTGGGCCTTGCCCACTTTGAAACTGCGTCGACCTTTGCTGGGTCAACTAAGATACCATCACGGGACACTACGTGTCCGAGGAATTTCACCTCTGCAAGCCAGAATTCGCATTTCTCCAGGTTCCCATACAGCTGGTGAGTGCGTAACAAGGCCAACACTACCCTCAAGTGTTCCTCGTGTGCCTCTTCGTTAGGCGAGTAGATCAAAATGTCATCAACGAATACTACGACAAACTGGTCCAGGTAAGGTCTGAAAATGCCATTCATCAAGTCCATGAAAGCTGCCGGCGCCTTCGTCAGCCCGAACGGCATCACTAGAAACTCAAAGTGTCCGTAGCGTGTTCGGAACGCGGTCTTCTCCACATCTTCCTTCCGGACCCTCAACTGATAGTAGCCTGATCTTAGATCAATCTTGGAGAAACATGTCGCTCCTCTCAATTGATCGAACAGATCATCGATCCTCGGCATCGGGTAGCGGTTCTTCATTGTCACCCGGTTTAGCTTCCGATAGTCGATACACATCCTCAAGGCTCCACCCTTCTTCTTCACGAAGAGGGCGGGTGCTCCCCACGGTGACACACTAGTGCGGATGAAGCCCTTCTCCTGTAACTCTTCGAGTTGGCGCTTCAACTCGGCCAACTCGGTTGGCGCGAATCGATAAGGTGCCATCGATATCGGCGCGGTGCCTGGGATCAAGTCGATCCGGAACTCTAACTCTCGTGCCGGTGGTAAACCTGATAACTCCTCCGGAAACACGTCTGGGAACTCACACACTACTCTCGGCAAGTTTCTGCCACTCTGCACCACTTCGGCCTCCACTCCAGTAGTCAAGGCGGATAGAAGGACTCCGCTCTTGCTACCCAAAACACAAGTGATGACTCTATCACTAGATCGCACAGTCACCTGCCGCCGAAAGCAATCAATCGTCGCCCGATATCTTGCAAGCCAGTCCATCCCTAAGATCACGTCGAAAGCAGTCATCTCCAGAACGAGAAGGTCACCCAAGAAAGGGCAATCAGCCACTCGAACCTCACAATCTCGACAAACTGTGCTCAACACCACCTCCCCCGTAGCTGGGGTTTCAAGACAAAGGGGTCTACAAAGTGGCTCTGCCACCAAACCCAAGGAACGAGCAAAAGAAGTAGAGATAAACGAATGGGATGCACCCGTATCGAACAAAAAGGAAGCCCACGAATGAAACAATAAACATGTACCCTGAATGGTCTCATGACCGGCGTACTGTCTCTCGGCCCTAGCATCTGAAACTGCATAAACTCGGCCTTGCCGTGCCGGTGGTCCTCCTCTCGGTGGTGGTGGTAGTGCCACCTGCTGCTGGGGCCTAGCCTGGTGTCTCGGGGCTACCGTTCCCGCCGCCTGACGCGGAGCTCTCTGCTGCTGTGCCTGTCGTGGTCGGCCGGGAGGTGCCGGACGAGGCTGTGTCTGCTGGGGCCTCGGTGCATGTGTAGCTCCAACCCGCTCGGGGCACGTGAAAGCAATGTGCCCCTGACGGCCGCACTGATAACAAGTCCGGTCCTCAGGCCGCTGTCTCTCACCAAACTCCCGTGGTCGATCCATCTGTCGCTCTGCTGATCCTCTACCCCTTGGGCAGTCTCGGGCCAAATGTCCCTGCTGTCTGCATGTAGGACAGACCTGAGTCAACGGAGCAGGTCCAACTGACGCCACTGCTGCTCCTCTGCGTATACCACTCTGCTGAAACTGCGGCTGGAAGTACCCAGAAGTCCTCTGTCGTCTAGTATCACGCCTCTCTGCTGGCCTGAGGAAACTACTCGGCCTTGGCCTGACGTTTCGCTCACTGGCAGTCTCGCGAAAATGCCTCTCCACTGCTAATGCCTGGTCAAGTAGAGTAGAGTACACCTCTGTCCTCAAAGCGATGATCTGATCTGCAATAGCAGGAAGGAGCCCACGCTCGAACCGCCTGCAACGGCTGTCCTCAGTCTGTACCATCTCGGGTGCGTAGCGGGACAAGGTTAAGAACCTCGCCGCATACTCAGCCACTGTCATCCCCCTCTGCCGCAGATCCATGAACTGCTGGCGTCGATCATCTCGAACTGACCGCGGAAAGTACTGCTCCAGGAACAGTCGACTGAAAAGTTCAAAGTCCTCACCAACTCTGGCCTGCACAGACTGCCACCAGTAAAAAGCCTCACCCTCAAGCTGAAAAGTGGAGAAGGAGACTCTCCGACGTCCCTCAAAATGCCGGACGTATCAAGGTTGCGAGTGATCCGCTCCAACCATAAAACTGCTGCCTCGGAGTCAGCACCCCCAGAGAAAGTCGGTGTCCCCAAACGACGGAAATCACGAAGCGCCAGGTCTGTGTAGCTATCCATCTGTCCTGGCCTCTCGACGGCGACCGTCTCAGTAGCAGGCACGGGCTCTGTCGCCGGTGCGGTGGCCTCCTGCTGAGCACTGAGTGCTGCTAGCACTGCGCGTACTACCTCATCAATGGGTGTAGCCGGTGTCGGCTCTGCGACTGGGGTAACTCTCACTGATGACCCTGACGGTCCACCCTCAACGCTCTGGTGCTCTGTGGGAGCAGCATCCTAGGCATCTGCTGCCCCTGCCAGCCCGACAGCTGGTGGCTGACCCTGCCCCAAAGCTGGGCGGCTCCTTGTACCTCTCGAGACGTAAACGGGAGTCATCTCGAAAGCTTACTGCAATAGCACGTACAGTTCAACTCGGTTTAAAACAAACGAAACGATTTAAGCAAAAGGGGCGCTCTCAAATGTCTCAACGGATCCTAATTGGATCGAGGGTAAGTAGATAAGTCGTATATAGTACTTATATAGGCACAGAAGTCCGCACATTGTGCGTCTCACACAGCAGACAAGTAATGCAACCAACTCCCATAGGAGGCAAAGTTCACGCACAACCGCACCCATCACTAGGGTCTCAAAGTGTGAAGCAAACAATGTGGAATTAAGTCCTAAATTCTTTTAGCCAAGACTTTCTCTTTCCCCAATTCCCTTATCTTTTACTCAAAATAATCAAGTCGATCTCGCATCGTTACAACTCGATTCAGGCGTCCCCGAACCTCGTTGTAACCACTTGACATCCAACCATCACGTTTGACTACAGTGGTACCCTGAGTCAACCCGTGACAGAACAACCCATATAGTTTTGCAGAAAATTCGGCATGACCTATTTGTATTTTCCACTAACCCCCCTGTTTAAATGGAACATTTTACCAAAACAAACTTCACAAGTTACTCAATACAAGGAGTTCTCAAGCTTGCAAAGTATGCATACAATCAAAAGGGCACGAATACCCAAATTCCATTCTTTTCAACTTGATTCATTAACCAAAACTCAAAACTCAAACAATTCCCAAAGTCTTATCGTTCCAATCCTTCCTTAAGTTCACTATTTGGTCACTCCCCATTCCGACAAGTCACAATCCACTAACTCCAATCTCCCACGTCATCAACACTTCAATCAACTAATCCCTTCAACCTTAACACCCCAAAACAATCGGCCACAGCGGTAATACACTTAATCAAATAACAGTCTACTCAACAAGCATCATACAACGGTTCAGTCATTGCTCGTTCACCCAATGCCGACCTCAACCAATCGGTTTCATCGATCTCTGCATCTGACAATCAACAAGGTAAGGGTATTCCTCAAGCGACACAACCGTTATAGTCAGAGGAATTCAACGTTGAGTAACCAAATAAACAACAAGACTCGAGTCGTTCTTACTCTATGCATCAACGTGTTTCACTCCGCATCACTGAGTATCCGACTTAGACTTACTAACTCTCCCCACCTAAAAGACGTTGGTCCGAGGTTTTTGAAAACGGTTCGAAAATTACAACCTGTTTCAAATGAAACCAGGCTCTGATACCAAATTGTCACGCCCCAAATCCGGTTTTGACCAAACTTGAGACGTGAACGGAATTTGTAAAGAAAAGGATAGTTAGCAATTATAAACCTTTGAAATAGATAAGTAAATCTCCTCAAATCAGCAAATAAAGTTCGGAATCTCCAGTGAGTCACAGCTCAACAAGTAAAGTAGTAAGTAAACGTTTAGTGCGACGGCCAACATAAGTCTAAACTAAAACCCAAGATCACGGAAGCTCCCAAGCCTCTCCTCTCTAGACATCAGATACTCCTGTAAAACAGTAAGAGAAACAAAAGGGTGAGCTTACGCCCAGTAGGAAAAACCTTAACAATTCACCCTTGAATCAACATTAATATTGTGTAAACGGATGACTTAAATAAGAGTCAACGCGACAACAATGAAATAAAGCGTAACAATTGAGAAAAGGTAAGTATGATGTGACAATAAACAACTGAAGTAGAGTAAGATAAATACGATGAAGGAAAGTATAACTGAGATGGAATACGATAGAATCGTATTCTCGAAACTAACAATAACTTGAAAGGTTCCATAACAGAATTAACATAAGATATCATAACGACAAGATGGGAGTAATTGTTATTACGCCAACCACCTGCTTTCTCAAGCCTCCGATCCATGAATAGAATTTAGTGTCACCTCGGTCCCCACACTCCGATCCACTAAAGTATTCATATCATATCGGATTTTTCCTCGGTCCAGAGGGAGACATATATATGTCAGAGTACCGGACACCATCCCATAGGGATGCTCGCGTCTGGTATTCTCGAAAGTGTCTCCAAAGGACCATAATCATAGGGAACCAAGGTAGTGCTCCCGTAGGACGCATACCATTGAGTAAAACCTTAGAACCCAACTCTCATGAGGTAATCTCATCAATATCCCGCAGGATCTGCCGAGCCGTAGTCTCCTCACATCACTCAATATCCCGTAGGATCTGCCGAGCCATAGGCTCCTCACATCACTCAATATCCCGTAGGATCTGCCGAGCCGTAGGCTCCTCACATCACTCAATATCCCGTAGGATCTGCCGAGCCATAGGCTCCTCACATCACTCAATTAACCACTCCATAATCACCCAATAACCACTGCCTCTGTCGAACGCCAACCATCATAACGGCACCGGATTACCCGCTCTCTAGTAAATTTTGGCCAAGGGAAAGAAAGTGACCTGATTTTGCTCTCTTGTGGCCTTTAACCTAAAATAGAAAGGTCCAATTTGCCCCTTATGCCCCCTTTCCTCTTATGCTTAAAAGTGGGGTCAAATTGGTCTTTTCCATCCCCTTTCTTCTCCTCCAAGACTTATGGACATGTGTCCATGTGGTGTCCACCTCCACTCACAATTATCCCAGCCCAATTTAATTAATCCGATACAACCCTAATTCGACCCCGTTTGACCCGAATTTGACTTTTTCTCAAAAAAACTTATTTGAAAGGAAATGACTCAACTAAGCTAACCGTAACGATGGCTAAGCTTTTTGGGTCCCGAATAGGTCCCGAATGACTCCCAGAGTCGTCGGTTGACTTTTCCGACATAAAGTCAACTCTTCCCGATTTCCACCGGTTCGACCGATGTTGACCGGGGGCGGTTCTTACATCTGAGTTTACCGTATACTGGATAGATTGCATATACGCAATCATCAGAGATCTCCAGCTTGGGCCGAAACCAAATGCTCCTATTATGAATATGATAAAAGATCACTTCAAACGGTCATATGCCTTACTCATATCAAGCTTAATGGCCATGAAACCGTTAGAGCCCTGAGTCCAATGGCGGAGTGCATGAATAATCTCGTACGAGATGAAGATATCGTCCTGAATTACGCGACCGGGTACGAAAGCTCCCTAACACATAGAAATGATCGGGTCCAACATAGGCTTGATGTGATTCGCCAAGACCTTACATACAATCCTGAAAATCACGTTGTAGAGAGCAATAGGGTGGAGATCTGTAACTTTCCTAGCCGAAAGTTTCTTTGGGATCAATATTAACGTAGTCTTATTAATATCACTATCAATATACCCGTGGAGACAACCGACCGGACGAACTCGATGACCTCGGGGCGTAGAGTATCCCAATAATGCTGAAATTTTTGGGATTGAGCCCGTCTGGCCCCGGGTACTTTGATGGACCCATCTGTAACGTCGCTACCCGGACTTCCTCGTCCGTAACCGGCCCTGTAAGTATAGCGTTCTGAGTTGGGGAAATCATACTGGGGATTTTCATCGGGAGATCATAGTTTGGCCGCGTAGTAAATATCTGTTGAAAATAATTCAAGAGAGGGCCTCTTATTCCCGTATTCCACGAGACCTCCACCCCGACATCGTTTTCCAGCTAAGTAATTTTATTCCTTGCCTGTCGTTATGTAGCCGATCATTGGAAGAATTTTGTATTTCGGTCCCCCTCATCCAACCAATGATGTTTGGCCCGTTGTCGCCAGAATGTCTCTTGATGTGCTAAGGCTCGATTGTACAAATTTTGTACTGCTATTTTGTGCTTAATTTCTTTGTTTGTCTGTCCGACCGCTCAAGTAAGCGAGTTTCCGTTGGTAGGCTCGAATTTTATTAATATTGTCCCAGAATATAGATTGCCCCCACGTATCTAAGGACCTCCCGATATCGTGAATATGATGCTTAATATGACGCTCACCAGGCTTGCCCCATTCGGCCTGGATCAACTCCCCACATGACGGATGTTCAACCCACACATTTTCGAACCAGAATTGTCGCCGTCCCCGAGATACATTCTCCTTGTGGAGCCGGAGCAAAATTGGCATATGATAAGATGTGGAAAACCCAAAATTTTGTAATGATGGATGAGGGAAACGGGCACTCGCTTGTGGGGACATGAAGGCCCTATCCAATTGTACCTTCAAACGAGTATCCGGATCTTGGCCCTTTGTCAATGTGAGTTGGTACCCGGATAAAGGAACTTCCTCAATACCAATATCCCGGATCGCATGCTGTAAAGCTTGGAGGAGCGGTAAAGGGTATGGGTGACCTCCCTTCTTCTTGGCCGGCCGTAATATCCCGTTAAAATTGCCCATCAGTTGCCATGCCTCCAGGGCCTGCATAGTAGCTAAATGTCGGAGAAGGTTCTAGGTCCGGTCCTAAGCTCCCTCATCGGCTCCCCATAAATTTCTGTTAGACGAACAGTCGGTTCCTGCTCGAACCACAACACCGCATCGATATGGGATTGGTGTTCCGAGAGAATATAAACCCTACACTTGGCCGACCATAGCATCATAACCCCACCTTTGTTGGGCAGCTCCGAATCCCTTCCCTGACCCGGTTGTGGTAGTGTCCCCGGTAAGCCCGTTCCCCCATGAAATCCTAAAGCTCGTCAAAGTAAAGATAGCCTTGATCGGGAGTTACGATGTTCTATATGATGTGTCTCGATCAGAAACACCACATCCGGTTTGAACCGCGAGACTAAATCCTTGGGTTGGCGTCGATTATGGTCTATCCTGTCACGCCCCAAATCTGGGTTTGACCGGACTCGAGACGTGAACTGTAAATAATGATAATAAACGTAAATTTAAACGAAATAAATCTCCGAATTTAGTTCCAAACCAAGCAACACTGTTAACACGAGTCAAACGCTCGAAATCCAAAACAAAGAAAAACAAAGTTTAGTACGAAAAAAAGAAGTACGTCTCTACTAAGAAAATAACACCCAGACTCTCGATAAGCTCCCGAGCTCCGAGCCGTCCTCTAAACCGAATGGCGCTCAAAACCTGTAAGAAACAGTAATGAAGGGGATGAGCTTTCGCTCAGTAGGAAAAAGTAGTAAAGGAGGTGAGTTTCCGCTCCGTCACCACGGATACCCGTTCAAATATGGCATACTAGTAAAAAAACACAAACAAAAACAAACAGGAGAACACCATTATCAACATTAGATCCAAGATAAAGAAACACACATACAACGGAACTGTCTGCAGCGACACCAATTACGAACGCCACTCAAACCCGAAATCATACAGACATAAGGTAGGTATACCATAACACGCCGGGCGTAACACACGGCTCAACATATCGTACCGGAACACAACCTCGGTCTAGATATCTTCCCGGACACACAACATCGGGGTGAAATAAACACATCATACCAGAATACAGCATCGGTCTAGATGTCTTCCCGGACACACAACATCGGGGTGAAACAAACACATCATACCGGAGTACAGCATCAGTCTAGATGTCTTCCCGGACACACATCATCGGGGTGAAACTCATACAAACACATCATACCGGAATACATCATCAGTCTAGATGTCTTCCCAGACACACAACATCATGGTGAATCTCATACAAACACATCATACCGGAATACAACATCGGTCTAGATGTCTTCCCGGACACACAGCATCGGGGTGAAACTCACAACATACCGGAGTGGAATCCTCCGTCAGTCGGGTATCTTCCTATAGCACGGGGTACAATTCACACCATACATACCACACCGAACATGTCATACCGAATGTATCATACCGACATATCTTACCGAACACACCACATCGGTCTATCATTCACCCGATCATATCACAAGACAATAGTTCATACCAACATTAACCACAGTCTTATAGCATATCATGATCCTTAAAATAACCACGGAACATACCACATATCAACATTACAGGCTACTAATCACAAACAAGCACAACAACACACAATCCTACGGCACGACCTGGCCACATGTGATTCTACAGCACAACAAGTCTCATACCTACGGGCACGACATTGCCCGCAAGTGGTTCCATATGTTAAACAACTACTCTAATTATTCACATCCTACATGTGATTCTACAATTATTCTGGTTGTTCATATCCTATATGCATTCTAGTAACTTTCCGTAATTAAACCGGTAATTGCTACTTTTCCCTACCTCAAACACTATCCAACACGATTAACCACGAGTTGCCTAGTATCCTCCTCCGTCGTGATCGGGAACAACGTCTAAGATCACAAAGTAATACGAGAATCAATAATAATTCAAGGGTGGTTTAAGGAGTAAACACCCAATTTAATCCCAAAGCGTTCGGTTAAAGATAACCTTCCTAATTACTCGAAACACCCAAAATGGACCCAAAAGATCCATTTCTGATCCATCACAGAGTTGGCACGGAGCCCTGACGGGCTCCGTCACGGTTTGGGTCACGGAACCGTGACTTGCACCGTCACAGGTGACGTCACGGCCTCCGTCACGGAGCCGTGACGTGTTGCACCGTCACGGGTGACGTCACGGAACCGTGACGTGTGCCGTCACGGCCTCCGTCACGGATCCGTGTCAGGAACCGTGACACGTGCCGTCACGGCCTCCGTCACGGAGCCGTGACGTGCTCGGTCACGGTTCCCGACACGGATCCGTGACGGGTCTGACAGTACTCTCCTTCTTCTTCCTCCAGCTTCATACCCACGAGCCAAATCCTCCAAAACTCCATTGTTGACCTCCAAAATCAGTCTCAAAACTCCCAAAACTTCAAGACCCATAGTGGGTTTCATCAAAACAACAAAAACTCAAATGATTTCTATCATCAATCTCCACTTTTCTCCACAAAATCAACCATTTAATCATCTTAAACTTAAATTCATAGAAACCCAAGCCTAGTTCATGCATTTTCTACAATACCCATAACCCAAACTTCATCAAAGTAAGATTTGATTGAGGGCTTACCTTAGGAAATGAAGAAAGGATGAGAAATCTAGAAGAATTGAAGCCTTTTGGTGGAGAAATCAATGAAAGCTCTCTATTTTCTCCCTTTCTTATTCTTCAAGCTATGGAGGCTTCAAACTCTCTCTCTCTCTCTAATTTTCGGCCAAGATCAAATGTGAGCTGTTTTTTGCTCCAAGTGGCATTTAACTTAAAAGGGTAATGCCCAAAATGCCCCCTTGCCCTTTTACCTCTTATGCCCAAAATTTAGGGTTAAATGGGTGTTTTCTACCCCTTTCTTCTCCTCCAAGACACCATGGACATGTGTTCATGTGGGGTCCACCTCTACCCAAAATATCTCAGCCCAAAATAAATTAATTCGTTAAGACCCCTAATTAGACCCCGTTTGACCCGGATTTGACTTTTTCGCAAAATTACATATTTGAAAGGAAACGACCCAACTAAGCTAAATGTAACTAGGGCTAAGCTTTTTGGGTCCCGGAAAGGTCTCGAATGACTCCCGGAGTCATCGGTTGACTTTTCCGTCAGAAAGTCAACTTTTCCCAAACTTCACCGATTCAACCGATGTCGACCGGAGGTGGTTCTTACAATCCCAAGCCCACGACAATTCCACGCCAAAACCGTGGCCATGCTTGATCAAAAATAGAAACGGAGGAGAGCGGGTCGAGATCGCCGCCCCTGATTTGCCCAGCAAATAAAACCAACAAAACGAAGCGGGAGGAAACCAGCAAAACTAGAAGAGCAGGAACGTAAATGGTTGGGATCGAGGGAGAGAGAGATAGATATTGATCGGAGATCCAGTGATCGATGAACGTAGAGCAACCCTAGGGTTCGAGAGAGAAACCCTTATGTTTATTTTTCTTTAGTGCTATTTAATTTGATATTTTCACTATTCACGAGCTTACTTAAATTCACTCGAAAACCCTGATAATATACTTTCGAATGGTTTCTTCTAGTGTAAACGTGTTGTCCTTATATATATTTTTTCAAATATATATTTATACATTTAGTTTGTTATTAGAGAATAATGGTTTATATGAATGAGACAGTTTAAACATATAGTTGATTTTTTTGGCCTTTAGAGCTTCTCACGTTTTCTTTCTTTCTCCTTTATATACCGATCACTACCAATCTCCTCTTCATCCGTTGCTTATCTATTCTCCATAGTCATTATATCCTCTGCTCATGCTTTTCTTATATATCCCTTTACTAATGCACCAATTATCGTTGTTACCGTTACTCCTGACCCCAACCACGCGTTGGTCAGCGCTCATCCGACCCTTTTGAGGTGAAACGATAGAAGTTGGAGACAGATGAAGCATGTACAATTCGATCTCGTCAACACGACGCCCCCACCGCCGCCACCTCTGAAGTCGTCGCCGCCAATGATACGATTGTCGTCACCGCCTCCAACACCACCAACTCTCTTCCCTAACAGTCATATCAATAATGTCGTCAGTCTTATCCCTAATCACGCGATGATATGTTCTAACTCAACCCTCTGACAATAGAACACTAGGAGATGAAGAGTTGGCTCTCCTTTCCGATCATGACGACTACCTTCTTGGGCACCAACCCGTTAGCTACCCCCATCACCGCAACAAACCACCTCATCCAATATGTTACCTCATCCGATCTCGGGCGTGTCGATCCCGAAGAAAATGTCAAAGATCACCCTCTCCCTCTCATCGATCTTGAGCCCCTATTGGCCGGAACTTCCAAAGCCCTCGCATCTGCCACCATCGTCGCCACCAACGCCGTCACCTCCACCTCTACCCCCAGAGCCTCCACCGTCCCCATCTCCTCTGCCCAAAGAACCGCCACAACCATCTTTTCCTCTACTACCAGCGTCGCTATCTCCGCCTCCTACGTTGTCTTTGTTGCATGCCTGCTTACAAGGGTATGGATCTCTTGAGATCACCTATCATCTCAGTTGACCGCTGAGCACCTGAGATTTTCAAGGGCCCGAACCAGGGCCTGATGAAAGGAGTGTGACACACCCGATCATTTAGAAAATATGTACAGAGACGCGCCAACCCCAACCCCTGGATCAGGACCCTAACATCTCTGTCAGGAATCAGGGAAAGTGGACTCGGAAGTGCCCCCACCGACCACAACTGAAAACTCAGCGTATCAACCTCATCCGCTGGCTCGAGACTATGGCACCCCATAAGTATGTTATGGGACGCACATCTCGCCCTGCCAAAGTCGGTACAAATCTGACAGCTTAGGTCCCGTGGTGTTCTCGCTGAATGCTCGATATCCACTCACACGCCCCAAATTAGGTACCCTACGCATTTTCAGGTAGATTTAGGGAACGAATCTTGTGCCACTTACAACACTACGATTAAAAGTAGTAATCTTGTCTCAGGGTCAGCGTCTCGAATTTTGCCTGACAGACCTGATACTATGTCTAGCCTTTTCTCACATTTCCATTTCAAAATTTCTTTTAAGTATGGTCGAGTTTAAATTTTCAAGAGTCTATCAATGAATTCTATTACTATACTAAAAAGAAACAATGGTTTCAATATTTAGATGAAAGATCCTCAAAAAATGCCTAAAATATTCCCTGTCCCTATCCCTGGATCTTAAAAGACTTCATGAATCTTAAACAATAAATCATTAACTTACTTATGTGGCGAAAAAATAGTTGATGTTCTCTCTCAAAAGAAACCCTACGCTTCCCTTTATTTTTGTAGCTGCCGCTACTGGCGGTCAGTGTGACTCCGATCATGGTAGTCGCCGGCGGCTCTGTCTCCCCCTCTCGTGTCTAATCCCGCAGCTCTCCATCGCCATGGTCAGTCGCCATCCTCCCCCATCCGCCGCCCTCCTCCTCCCTGTCCTGGACGTGACCGTGTCCTTCTACCCCAACTCAGCCACATCGTCGTTTCGGTCTCTTGCAGCGGTCGTTAGTCGCCGCCCTCCCTCATCCGACGCCCTCCTCCGCCTTGACCTGGTAAGAGATCCGCCCCACCCACATCGCCGGTCCAGCCCCGGGTTTTCTCTATCGCCGATCGATCCCACCAACACCCGCTGCCCTTGCACCGCCACCGTCCTCCTCCGGCCTCCCCTCCCGTCCCCGATCTCGGCTTGGTGTTCAAAGGCCCTACCTTCACCTCACCGGTCAGATCTTCCAGCACAGTCCGAAGCTCAGGGATTCGGGGACCCACACGAACCCTAGAGTTTCTCTTGAACCTTCGGGTTGTTTCATGGTTCCGCTCTCTCGATGGGTTTGGGATCCGGGAGGAGGGGTGTTAGGTTGAGGTATGTCTCCACGATTGCTTGGTCGTCCCGAGAGGAAGAAGGAAGCAGATTGTCCCGATGGAGCATTTCGAGAACCTGGTGTGCGTTTGGGTTTTCTCTATTTTGGTTTGGTTAGTTATTATTGTATGTTGGATTATTTACTTTCTGTTTCGTACTTTTGAAATGTCGGTAAGGGGATTTCCTGAGTTAACGTTTGCGACCACACACAGACTATTTCTACAGATCCATGAGCGCCAAATGGACTACAGTCGACCTGGACAAATATCTGGAATCCTGTGCTGTTATGTCGTACCCTATATAGCTTACGTTTCACAGTAATACAATACCCCAATTACTACTTTAAAAAAAACTCACTTACGTGGATCTAATGAGGGTTTTGGAAGGATTAGGGGTAGGGGTACTATAGGGATTTCAAAAATCCCTAACGATTTTCCGTCCAAATTTACGGATTTTTTAAAAATTAACAGAACTGTGTTTTCTGATAATAAACAAAAAGGGCTCTACGGATTGTAAAATGGGCCACAGCCATTTCCAAGCCCAACAAACTACTTCCAGCATGAAACGCTGCGTATAGAGCAAGGTGTCCCGCAAAAGTAAAACAACGTCGTTTAAGCAACTAAATCAACCCGTCTTCTTCGAATTCTGGCTGATTCATACCTGTAAATTTACCGTCCCCACGCTCGGATCCAATCTCGCAGGGAACGTTGATGGGAGCTGAAACAATGGCTGCAGAGGGCGCGCCGATGGACGAGAAGGCAAAGAGGATGAGAGATCTGTTATCAAGTTTCTACTCGCCAGATCCTTCAGTCTCCTCCAACCCTTCTTCCAAATCCGCCACCCTCGACACCATCGACACCAACGCATTCGATCCCAATAAGTATATGAATCTCCTGGTACGCCCCTTCTCCAATGCCTCCTCTGTGTACTTGCGTACATTCATTTTTGTATACAATTCAACCGTAGAAGAAAATCTACTTGCTACTGATGAGTAATTGATGCATTTCGCTGTAAGAATTGGAACTGGCTCGAAATTGTAGACTAATTGTTAGGTTTTTCCCCGAGTTGTTGAATTTTTCAGTTCTAAACCACCCACAGTATTTAACCCATATGTACATATGAGTTCTCCTAGGATTTTACTTGCACGAAGCTGAATTGACTTCTACTTGTGGCACTAGAAGATAATTTCAGCAAGTTCATAACCATCACTCCCCTCTTGAATCCAATCATGGGATTCAGGAGGTTAAAAATTTGTACTTTGCAAGGTAGTTTCATGTAATAAAGAGGGAAAATAGAGGGAAGAGAAAGATGTTCATTTTTATGCTGGCCTTACTTTTGTCATCTAAGTTGTCAACAAGTGAAGTTATTTCAATTCCTTTCCTTGTCTCCTTTACTAGTGGCATGGGAAATGGACCAAACCAATTTTAATTTGGTGATATCCTTCAATATAGCATCACATACAAAAGCTTTATGGCAGCGCAAATGCTCCTGCTACATCATATCTCCCATATTTCTGTTTTGCTCAATATTTAGATGATAATGATTCTATAGTTGACTTGGATCCGGCATCAGAACATTTGGTCATGTATGTTACCCCTAAATTTTGCAGGTTCAGAATTCGAATTTAGAAGGTATTCTGCAGAGACATGTTCAGATGGCAGCAGAGATTAAAAACCTTGACACTGACTTACAAATGTTAGTGTATGAAAACTACAACAAATTTATTAGTGCCACAGATACTATTAAAAGGCAAGTCAACGTAAATCCATCGTTTTCGTAATGGCTGGTAATGAAATTTTTAGATGCATACATGTAACTCGATTGTGTATTTTAGTTATCAACATCCCCTGAATCATCAGTATCCAGTTACCCATGTTATGTCTATAAGCTGTAATCCCATTATATATCTGTCAGCATTCCCCATTTTCATTTTGACTACATGGATCTGCGGAACTTTTCTTGGATATCTGGTGGTTTACATATGTAACTAAACTTGGACCTCTTTGTTGGAAGGTTGTATCATGAAACAGTTGACATACCCCAGTGGCATGCATAAGGCTCTGTTTTCCCATAAATCTAGAAGATAAAATCACAGTTACGGCTATTAGTCCTCTTCTTTCTATACCATATTTAATATTGATCGGCTCTTGCAATTAGGTCTCTTAAATAGCAAGCTTTTTTTTTTCATTTTTCTGAAATTTTTAATGGTAATTTGGGATGTCATTTGATCAATATGTATGTAAACCCCCCAAAGAACAATGTTGATATTTTTTAATGTTTTGCAGGATGAAAAATAATATCATGGGAATGGAAGCAAATACAGAACAACTCCTTGAGAAGGTGTGTGTGCACATTTCTCATTACAAATTCTATTGAATTAGCCATTTTAGATAGTCACACTTACAGTTCAGTTTTGTCCATCACTACAGATAATGTCAGTTCAATGTAGAAGTGATGGGATCAATGCTTCTCTTTTTGAAAAGAGAGAACATGTGGAGAAATTGCATCGCACACGGAACCTTCTACGCAAAGTTCAGGTACATAATATGGGGTTGTTTCTATGTCTGTCTTGCCCGTGTCACTCGGCAGAGGTAGAGATGTATCCATCATGTATACTAAGAGTTAGCAATTTGACATACGACAAACATATATATGGTTGTACAAATAATTAGATTAGCAGCTGTATTGAAGTAATGTTTTTGATTGATCTGTTATGGTCCCCGAGTTTGGATCGAGTCACGGATCCTGAATAGCTCGAGCCGCAAGTGCTTCCCTTCCTTGAAGGAGAAGAAACAGGCTTCCGGCGACCTATGTTGATAACGAGGTTCATTAGAGAGAACACTCGAATCTCAAATACACACAAGTTGTTTGGGTTTTTAGCTAGATGATCTGTATTTCTTCAGCCATGTATATATAGGCACGGTACCTCAACTACATGAGATCGTGGTATATCCATGATCTTAAACAACTAACAGTAGACCTAATATTAGAATGCATGACTAAAAATAGAAGATGCAGAACAATTATGGAGCTTTTGATTGCTGACTTCTTGTAAACAGGCCCAAACCAATGATTGATTGGGCCGGTAACATGATCCTACTGTTACCTGTCGGCTTATCATAAGCCATGTTGGTTGAACTGGGGAAATACTAAATAGATTTTACATTTTATATCCCAGTTTACAGTAAATATTATGTTACACGACAAATTTTCAAAATATAATTATACAGTACCACCCTTCATAAATCTCTACCACTTCCATAGTAATTTCTGCTCATTATAGTTATTGTTTTGGGGATCAAATTAGTCTTGCTTTGTATCCAATTATTTATGTGAGTGTCTGGTTTCTTGCCATGTATGATTGTATGAATTGCATGGAATTCATCTTCTGTGTAAAAGTGCAGTTCATATACGATCTACCCACGAGACTTGGAAAATGCATCAAATCTGAAGCCTATGCTGATGCAGTCAGGTATTATACCGGAGCAATGCCCATCTTAAAGGTAATTATGTTTACATCTCATCAGTCAGAATCCGAATGATTTTTTCTGCTAATATCTTTTTTCATTTGGATTGCCAGGTATTATTTATTTGCTTTATTTTATCTCACTTATCAAATGAAATGTTTCTGTGCTCTTTTACTTCTATAGGCATACGGAGACTCTTCATTCCAGGACTGTAAGCGAGCATCCGAAGAAGCAGTAGCTACAATCACAAAAAAATTGCAGGTACTCTCTCTCCCTCCATCAACTGTAACTGTAGTGTAAATTGTAAAGCAGTATACTACTGAAAATGAAACGTATCTTAGTTCGCACCACTCAGTTCCTGGAAATGTCTGTAATGATGTATGATAGTGGCGGTTGCCTTGGCGTGAGATTTGTCCAATAATGGTTAGTGTAGACTCAAAGTTTCAGGGGCAAGACATTGAAGGTGGGATTCCCTTCTGTTCAACTTGATATTTAGTATTGACAAACATCTGTAACTTAGCCTGTTGAACTTTTGGCCTATTAGCTCTTGATCTTAAATAATGGCTGAACATTTTGTGGAAAATGGACTCACGAGGTCTTGGAATGGACTCTTAAGGGTACATGCATAGGAAGACTCTGTCCTGCTTCATTCTATCGGACAGGTCATCTAATTGTTATGAAAAGCTGTGCTCGAAAATTGCAATTATATGATGGCTAATCTGTTAGGAATTATGATGGCTCTATCCGGCTTCATTCTGGCAGATAGGTCATTTGATAGTTATGAAAATTGCAATTATATGATGACTAGCTTGTTTTCTTTCATTTATGGTACTGTTGTACGTAAACTGTTCTTATGTATGCTATTTTTGTCCAGGAAAAGGTATTCTTCGACTCTGAATCTATTCAAGCAAGAGCTGAGGCTGTGATGCTTCTTAAGCAGTTGGATTTCCCGGTTCGTAGTGTACCTTGTTACATTTTTTTGTGTTCTTATACCTTCATTAGTTCCTACACACTAACAGAAAATAAATTAATTTACCATTTCAAAATTACATCATGAACAATTTGGCTGATAAAGTGCAGGTAGACAGATGAAAAGAATGCGCTATTCTTTTAAATACATGCAGCATCAATCTGGGATTTTCTCTGTTCGAACTTTTTTTTTTGAAATATTCTCTGTTCCAACTTAAGTTCTTTATGTATATTGATACATCTATGGCATATGTTTACCTGCTATTTATGGTCTTGTGATTTGTACTTTCCGTATCTTGGCAGGTAGATAGCTTGAAGGTAAAGCTACTGGAAAAGCTACAAGAATTTCTTGCTAACCTTGGGCTCGTATCTGGAGAAGTGAGCAATGCTTCTACGGACGGTTTTGACTCAGTCTCTTCTGTTGCTCATGATGTAAGTGCAAATAAAGTAGTCTGTCGTTGTTTCTTGTCTTTGGCTGGTATCCGGTGCACAATTGAGCACTCACCATAAATATCGAGATCAATGATTTTACATTTTATAATTGCTTTGCTTTCAGATTGCTGTTTTGAAGTAGCTCAAAACTCAAAATATATAATTAAATTTCCATGGTAAAGTTTTTGCCAGGTTTACTACTGTTTGACTCCTACAATGGGTAAACATAAAATTAATTTAGCACATTCAAAGGATCTTCTAAAACTGGACAAACTTCTTTGGCCTTTTGTAGTGTACATGGTTAGAGCATATGGAGCACAAATGGACATGGATACCTGACAGGGTATGGACTGGTGATTCATGATTTAGAAAGAAAAAAAATCACTGTGCTCATACTTCAGGACACAAACATTTCTCGTATGATTAAATTATGAACTCATAGTCTTTGGTTATATTCATGCTACATATTATTGCTCTCTCTTAGATTATAATTAGGTAACATGCTTCTATGAAGTACTGTCAAATACAAAAAGGAGCATTTCAATGTTGTCAGCAGCAAATCAACCCGCCAACCCGCACATCAATAAAATGGTGAATCTATGTTCGACCCATGAATCCTTCTTCACCAAAATTAAGAATCAGTGCTTCATACAACTTTCAGAACTTATTGATTTTATAGAGCAGTGTTACAGGAACTTATTTACTGAGGGGGTTAAAGTTAGCATCTAATATTTTTTCACATATTCTTAATCTTGTTTTGGGCAGTGTTGGTAGTGACTTTTCCACTTGTTATGTTTACAGTACTATTTACCATCAAAAGTTGTGTTTTCAGTACATGTGATTTCTTCATTCTTGGTATTAACAATCAGTTATCAAAAACTGATCAATCATTTTGTCAAAAACATTCTAATCCTAGGCTTCTATTCATGAGTTTGCGGAGGCTGTTCGTGCATATCGAGTTATATTTCCTGACTCAGAAATGCAGCTAATCAAACTTGTGCATGACCTGGTTACAAAGTAAGGGATTATATTCAACATTTAAAATTGTTCACATTGGCAGATGCTAGTTTCTTCTCAAGTTATCAATTTCAAGCGTAGAAAAATATATCTCATGAAATGTAATTGTTGTTTGCCACTTTAGGCACTTCGAAACCGTTCATCAATACATAGAGAGACAAGTTCGTTCCACAGAGCTACTAGCCATTCTCAGTAAGTCCTGCTAATTAGCTATCACTTCATTTTTTTTATTGATGAAATTGATCACTGCAGTTGTCTATCGGTGATTCCAAATATTTCACCTAATATGTATGTATCCCATCGTTGAATGATGAAAATTTCTCTCATCCACCCATTAAACTATTTTTCATTTTTAATCTAATAATTGCAATAAAACATCATCTATAAATGCCGAGGTACATTTGAACAATAGACAATACCAAAAATACATAGAAAGGGGATAATATAAGGAGTAGCTCAAGATTGTAGTCATTGTAGTCAGACATACATCTATGTACCTAGATAGAGTATAAATGGTGACAGTCTGACAGACAAGGCAGCTTAGCTATATTGAGTTATAGTTAATTTTTGTTCATAAATTAAAGGGTTAATTACCTTAAGTACCCCTTTTGTATTGGTAACACTCTGGACAAAATTTTGGTCAAGTTTACGCCATTTTGATGATATGATGATATGTGACCAATTCATATAGGGTATTAAATGTCCTTTTACCAATACATTAGGGGTATTAAATGATCTGTGACCAATTCATAAAGGGTACTAAATGTGTGTTACTAAAACGTAAGGATTTTATTGAATGTTTATAAAACTTTGGGGTACTAAAGGTATGTTACCAATTCAAAAGGGGTACAAAAGGTAATTAACCCTAAATTAAATTTCTTACAGTTTTACTAAAAATTTCTTGATGTAACTTTATAGAGCTTGTCATATTCTGGTATTTTCTCTCATTTCCATGTAAATGTGGTTTCTCACGATGTTTGATCAGTGTAAATGTTCATGTAGGAGTTATCTGGAGACATGTGCTACTGATGGATGAAGTGTTACCTGAGGCTGCTCTACATGATTGTACTTTGGAGGTTATTCTTCTTCTTTTTCTGGTTGCATTTATCGTGGTTGCTAGTTCTCTTCTTCCTGTTATTGCTTCTAGCTTCATTTATCGGTTAACCCTTTTTATTTCCAGGCTGCGCGGGTTGCTCTCAAAGAGCATGTTGCTAGCAGATTTACACGCCTTTTGCATGATATCTCAGGTTACTCTTGATCCTACAGTTTCAAATAACTTCATTGTTTAGTATTGTTGAAATTATGGAATTAGCTAGAAAGCAAATGAGGGACAGACACTAGATTTCAGCGGAATAGTTTTGTTAGTACAGTATGCCCAAACTAGAAACTTTGAGGTGACATATACTTGGATTGTGACACTACGAGCTAAACTCTTAACCGATAACTATTGATAGGCAGTATTAATTTCAAGGTATCACATCTGCATTTGTTTTATCATTATCATTAGATAGGCTGAGAAGCCTTGGTGGGATTCTTTTTTAACTACAGATGTCATCACAAAAGTCCAAACAAGACAGGAAGGATCAGAAGACGAATATCTGCAGGTTGCTCTGGATGCCACTAAAACAACTGTGCTTCAAGGCAGCATGGATATCTTATTGGTAAATATGGCATACCCTAAAATTTTTACCTGTGTATATCTGTAGAATCACAGTATATTTCTCACGTGTTACTAACTGTGTTTTAAGCATCTATTATCAATCTTAGATATGTTTCACTTTTTTTGTAACAGCCAAGTACACTTTTTGAAGTTCTAAATTAAAGTCACGTATTGCTGACTCCTTATCTCTTTTCTATTGTTTACCATAGGACTTGCGCCTAGTTCTTGAAGATAACATAGGAATACTAGACAAATTGAGGGACTTTATTATTGATTGGGTCCAAGAAGGATTTCAAGACTTCTTTAGGTCGCTTTATGATCGATTCCTTGTGATCTCGGGAAAGAACAGTTCAGCCAGTGCAGATGGAACACAATCTTACAAAGTTCTTCCAGCACTTGTTCTTATACTGGCTCAAGTTTCAGTTTTTATTGAACAAAGTGCTATACTGAAAATTACTGAGGCAAGAAGCCACTTGATTTTTAACTGCCATTCCTGTTTCAAGTTTCGCAGTTATTATCTCTTTCTATAATTTTAGTATTGTTTGTTGGAATTTTGTTTCTTTCAGGAAATTGCCGCTTCTTTCTCTGACGGTGGTATTCGAGGCTATGAAAATGGGCCTGCCTTTATTCCTGGAGAAATTTGTCGAATTTATCGCTCTGCTGGTGAAAAGTTTCTGTACCTTGTATGATTTAAATCCTTCTTACATTCTTATTTGGTGATGTTTGTGTCGGGTGAGTGCTGCACCTTTTGTTGCGAAGAGTAATTATTATTTTAGATCTTTGAGGAAAACTTCAGCCATGTTAACTTTCTGTTGAGTGTTGACTGCCACTTCACGCCATTTCCTTGATAGGTTCTCAGTACGTTCAGGTTGCACATAGGCATTAGGCTTATACTATCGCCTATAAGTTATGAGTTTATTTGATATTGCTTTCATTGTTCAGAAATAGTTATATGCTCTCTGCTGAAAATTTTGCCTTCTTCTACTTGTACAATACGAACTCCTCCATTAATCAACATATTCCATCGGTTTTACTGCTCTGATTTGCACATAATGGTTTATACTTTTTGGTGAAACATCATGGGTGATAAATTGGTTTCTTTCATTCAGCATATACATATATGCTATCCTGGTATGGTTTTTCCTGCTAATACATATGATAATCCTCCATTAGTCAACAAATGTAATCAGTATACTGTTATGATCAGCGCATGATGGTTTCTACTTTTTTGGTGAAACGTCATAGGGAAGTAGGCATTGGTGAATGGTTTGAAGACTTCTGTTCCTAGAGTCTAGATAAAATATGATGTCACATTTCACCTTCCATGTCAAGTTTTGGTGTGAGCGTGTTTACTATCCTATTAGCATGCTGCTTTATACAATTCTGAGAAAAACACATTTTTGGCAAACTTTATTTTCGCATTTGATAAACTCATAAGAAAAACCATTTATCTGCCAACACTGTAGATGATGTGGAGTAATCTATTTAATATTTTGTAGCACTTAGTCTCTGTAAGTTGAATATGGAGTTCTCATGCCTATAAGTTAAATTAAATATCTTCTATCCTTTGTCTGGGTAATCTATTTAATATTTTGTAGCACTCCGCCCATGTGATTTCTATTCCTTAATAGCAAGTGAAGTGAATGTTATCTTCCAAAATTGGTTTTAGTTTCTCATTATTTTGTCTATATTCTGTAATTTCTGATACTTGTTAGTAAAATTGATTATGTTCTTACTTCTCTTCAGTATATCAATATGAGAACACAGAGAATTTCAGTTCTCTTAAGGAAGAGGTTTACCACACCTAATTGGATCAAGGTCAGCATATATAATTTCCATGTCTGGCAAAGAAAACATCATAGGGCAAGTCTTAAGTCTAATATCTCCTGACTTTTTTTTTGCAGCACAAGGAACCCAGAGAAGTTCACATGTTTGTTGATTTATTAATTCAAGAGGTTAGTGAACTTATCTACTGCAACACTATTATCTTATAAATATATGAATGCATTTGATTCGTTTAAGGTTTTAGTAGCTTTACTTATTAAATTTCCTTGATCTGCTTCCTTAGTTGGAAGCAATAGGAAATGAAGTTAAACAGGTTTTACCGCATGGGACTATTCGTAAACATCGGCGATCAGACAGCAATGGAAGCACCACATCCTCACGTAGCAATTCATTACGAGATGATAGACTGAGCAGGTTAAATACTCACAAAGCCAAGAGCCAGCTTCTGGAAACCCATCTGGCAAAACTGTTTAAACAAAAAGTTGAAATCTTTACAAAAGTTGAATTTACTCAGGTATTTGCTTAGTTTTTTGGTTGATAATATAGCTGCTACTGTTAGAAGTTGATGGTTGAAAGATTTGAAGTTGAATTGATTGCATACTGCAGGAATCTGTTCTGACATTTATAGTAAAACTTTGCCTTAAAAGTTTTCTAGAGTTTGTCCGACTTCAGACCTTTAACCGGAGCGGTTTCCAGCAAATCCAGCTGGATATCCAGTTCCTGAGAACCCCCTTGAAGGACACTGTTGAAGATGAAGCTGCCATTGACTTCTTGTTGGATGAGGTAAGTTATTAAGGCACTCAACTATGTTTAGAACATCTAACCAGACAGCCTATGGCCTCTCCTTTTGAATTTCAGTTAGTTTGGAAACCTTGACATTTACAGGCTTATGTTGAGTGAAGAGCTCTAAGCTTGTTTTGTTCTGTAGGTGATTGTTGCTTCTGCAGAGCGTTGTCTTGATGCAGCTCCTTTAGAGGGCCCGATCTTAGACAAACTGATTCACTCAAAAATGGAAAAAACCAAGTCACCATATTCGTCATGATCAATGGAAATTTGCACATACAGATTGACCTTGGAAAGGACAGTCTTCTATTCAGTTCAGATTGCTTCTTACATGGCAGAGCATCTGTATCATGTCAAATGAGGTCATTCAATCAAATGTTCCTTTGATACTGTATAAACCTTCCTTGACTTGTAACCTTATGAGGTTCCATTGTTTTTTGTTTCGTATGGTATTGGTATGACTGTGGAGGTTAATGATAAGTAGGACTGGCTTATGTGCCACATATTCTCTATCTCTTGTCGATTTGTTCATTGAGGAGAATTTTGAATATCATGTCTGCCTCCTGTACAAGGAAAGAAAATTGGGATAATTGTAAAAAAGAATGTAAGTATTCTTTTTTACATATATACTTTGTAATTTTTTTTTGATTATTGCAGAAAAAGAAGAAGAGAACTTGTGTGTTTTGTTTTAATTTGTATAAAATGACGAGTTTACCTCTATAATGTAGATTTTAACAATAATAAATAAATGATAAAAAAAATTAAATTTTCATACCCTTCCATTTTTATCCTCTTTTTAGTCTTTACCACACAATGAGTAAAAGAGTAAACACTGATGTGAAAACTTAGATTTTTGTTATTTAATTATTATTTTTAAATTCAAATTCTCAATGATAGAATTGTTATTTTGAAACAATTTCATAGAGGGTAACAAAAAAATAAGTTTATAATATATTTTACAGTTATTAAAAAAGAGGAATTGCAAGTTAAAGTGAGTTTATCAAGATAATTTTCTATCGTATACCCCCAACAAAATATGGAAGCTTATAAAAAGAAAACAGATAACCCCAATCTAGCGGTTACAGTTCATATTTTTGTTGGGCTAAAAAATGTGCTTTTACTTTTTGGCCCAATAAGGTAATGGGCTTATTAGGCTTTGAGGCAATGGGCATGTCCTAAAGCGGACGAGTTGTTGACGATTTATTTTCCCGCCAAAACTCTCGTTACATCTCATCAGTTGCCGCCAAATACGAGCCTCAGTGTTTCATTTTCGCATCTCTCCCATCTTCACTTCGTCTCTCTCTTCCGCATCCGTGAACGCCGAACCATGATGAAGGATCTCGATTTCGACGCAGACAAAGGTATGCTCTCGATTGTGTATTGCTTGCACTTCTGGGTTTCTTGCCTGCGTTTTATGGATTTTTAACTTTTTATCGCTTTTCTGAATACTAGTAATTGCGAAGGATTTCATCTCCAGCTTCGCCGATGCTAATGGTGAAGCCAAATACGTGAACATCCTTGTACGTACCTGCTGTTCTCTTCTCTGTCGGCTTAATTTTCGTAGAAATGAGATAGACCCTAAACCCCAAATCAAAACCCTAAATCTGCTGTTTGGTACCTGGTAAAAAGTAGGAAAAAATTATTGAAGTTTCGTCTATAGCTCGTTTTCGGTTTGACGGAAATATCTTCTCAACTGAGCTGAGTTCACACATTCTGTTCTCTTACTCCGTATCAAGTGTTTAGCTCGCTAACTTTTTCACTTGTTACCTTTAATCACAGCAAGACGTTGCGAACCGGAAGCTGCGTGCCATCCAGATCGATCTAGAGGACCTTTTTAATGTGATTTTTCTACTCAGTTTAATTTTGGTGTTCTTTTGTTTGTTATGGTTTTTTTTTTGTAATTTGTTGTTCCAAATGGCTACTGATATAAAGACTTGTATGTTTTTTAAATACTGGCAGTATAATGACTTGGATGAAGAGTTCCTCAGACGGGTTACCGATAATACCCGCAGATATGTTGGGATATTTGCGGCTGCTATTGATGAGCTCATGCCTGAGCCTACTGAGGCTTTTGCAGATGATGATCATGACATATTGATGACACAGAGGACTGAGGAGGGGACAGAGAATACTGATGGTTCTGACCCACATCAGAAGATGCCTCCAGAAATCAAACGTTATTTGTAAGCTCAATTATGAATAATTACAGCATTTTGTGCTGAGCTTGTGAACAGTCTTTTCTTGGTTAGACTATCTAAATTGATCCTCATAAGATGAATCTCTGGGTATCCATATATTATCTTTAGTGACAGCATGTTCATTAGAGTATGTTTGTGGCGTAAATATAGGTATTGTTCACTGTTAATAATTATCCAAACCCTTATAAGTTTCAATTGACCTCAAGCTGTTGTAGCTGAATACTATGGCTTCCATTACGGTTCAATAAGTCCTAGAATTTGTATGCAAGGCTCACTGGAGTAAAAAGCCATCTTTGTTACATACTGGAATAAATTAAAACTTTCTGCTTCATGTCTCATAGCTTTATTAACAATTACAGTTGGTTTTTTCTTGATGCAGTGAAGTTTATATAAGAGCATCTTCAAAGGGACGACCATTTACTATCAGGGAAGTCAAGTCATCTTACATTGGTCACCTTGTGAGGATATCTGGTATCGTAACACGTTGTTCAGATGTTAAGCCATTAATGCAGGTCGCTGTGTATACTTGTGAAGATTGTGGTTTTGAAATTTACCAGGTGATTGAATACAAACCCATTTAAACTACACCAAAACCAGTGTCTTCAGATATTCTGAAAAAAATACTTCTTTGGATAATGTTCTTGGACAGTCATATGTCCAGAGTCCTGAACATTCTGTCTTCCATCGTAGCAGATTCCTGATTGCTTTGTTTAGTGAACGTATCTGTCTTCATTTATTTCATCTTCGTTTTCTTTTTTATCTTTGATTTAAAGGTTTGTGAGTAGTATGAGTTCTTATAGAACCTGGTCTTGCATCTCTTCAAGCTCTGTTTTACATGTGTAATTATGTGAAAAACAGGAAGTTACTGGTCGAGTCTTCATGCCTCTGTTTGAGTGCCCAACTAGTCGTTGTAAAACAAACCGAAGCAGTGGAAACCTTATCCTTCAACTAAGGGCATCAAAGTTCTTAAAGTTCCAAGAGGTATATACTTCACAGTTATTTTCTATCTTTATTACAATAATGCAGGCTGGGATTTCTTGTGCATATTTTTGTTAACTAGAGCTGATTTTGACATTTTTAGTTCTCAATTAATGACATTTTCCATTCTATAATTGTTTTACAATTTTGTCTAATCTCAGGCAAAGATTCAAGAGTTAGCAGAGCATGTCCCTAAAGGCCATATCCCACGGACAATGACAGTTCATTTAAGGGGAGAACTCACAAGGAAGGTTGGACTGTAGGTGTTTACGTGTTAATGTTCATGAAAGCCATTCTTTGTTGTTTTTTGGACTCCTGGGAATAATTCACTATGTTTTACCAGTAGGCTACACACACCACTGGGCCTCAAGCCTTTTTACTGTGGGGTATTTAAAGTTTGGCTGAAACCTTAAGTTTCAGTGTTGAGGAATTACATTCATTAGATAACTATTGCTATATACAATCTCCTTGTGGGTTGCTAATGAAAAGGAAAGTGGGGTGATTCACTGATTATGAAATTGGTATCTAAGTTGCTGTTTATAATGCGAATTTAATTATTTGTTTTCTTTGATTTTCTGTGTGCAATCTGTTTGATGATGCCATGTTTTAAGTTTTGACTGTCACTTTGATATTTATATCTTTTCTATGGTTGCTAATCTTATCTTAATTGAATGTAACCAGGTAGCTCCTGGTGACGTCGTTGAACTTTCTGGGATTTTTCTTCCCATGCCTTATACTGGCTTTAGGGCAATGCGAGCTGGCTTGGTTGCAGATACATACTTGGAGGCCATGTCTGTCACCCATTTCAAGAAAAAATATGAGGAGTAAGCCTTTCTCTAGTGCTCACTTTAAATTGACACTGTTATATTGAGAAATCGACTGGCCCTTTATGCTTTCTCATCCATTTCTCGTAAAACTCAAATATATCCATCTGTGATCTACTGCAGATATGATCTTAAAGGTGATGAGGAAGATCAAATTGCACGGTTAGCCGAGGATGGGGACATTTATACTAAGTTAGCACGATCATTGGCACCAGAAATTTTTGGACATGAAGACATTAAAAAGGCTCTGCTTCTTCTCCTTGTAGGTGCTCCTCACCGCAAATTGAAAGATGGGATGAAGGTATATTCCTAATGCTACCAAGTCACTAAATTACTACGGTGAGTTTTGGTTGTTATAGTTCAAAGAGTTGAGGTAAACTGGATAGGTGTGGGGTATCTTAGCATCTCATGTTTGATTTTATGTTTCAAAGAAATAATGATAGAAAAAGCAGTACGTTACTAAAAAAATTGTCTGGAAGACCTCATCCCCAGGGAATCATGGTTGCATCTGATCTGGGTTTCTCTGACTATCTTGCTGTGGTTATTCGTAACTGCAGATATTAATTACTACAAAATTAGTGATTGGGTTCTCATATTTTGTTTTCATACAGTATTGAAGCAATTTACTTAACAAGTCCTGAAATTTTCTCTTTGAATGGCAGATTAGAGGAGACTTGCACATATGTTTGATGGGTGATCCTGGGGTTGCAAAAAGTCAGCTTCTCAAGCACATAATTAATGTAGCACCCAGGGGAGTGTATACTACAGGCAAAGGGAGCAGTGGAGTTGGTCTAACTGCTGCTGTCCAGAAAGATCCAGTGACAAACGAGATGGTCCTGGAAGGGGGTGCATTGGTAAGATACGGTTTAGTTCTTTTGTTTATTTTTGTTTTGTTGTATTATTTGGTCTTCAAGTTCAAGTATGTGTACATATTGAGATAGCATATGAAACTGTGAATACTTGTATTTGTGACAAATGTGCTACATTTCAGATTGTCTCACTATGCAATTAATCATCCATATCCCAATTCTGTGCAGCGTGCCATGATCTTATAAATTTGGATTCCCCTAACATTTTATCTTCGTATGTTAATGCTTAACCATCAGATATGCTTAAAAATATCTGGTGAATATTGAATAAGGTTTTACTCTTTCAGGTGCTGGCGGACATGGGTATATGTGCTATTGATGAGTTTGACAAGATGGATGAATCAGATCGTACAGCTATACATGAAGTCATGGAGCAGCAGACAGTAAGTATTGCCAAGGCTGGGATTACTACTTCACTGAATGCAAGAACTGCCGTGCTTGCTGCTGCTAATCCAGCCTGGTACAATTTTTTGTGCTCATTGTTATTTACACTCACCTCGTACATTTCCATTAACTGAGTTTTTGGTTATTTTTCCACTCCAAATGAAATTATGTAATTGCTTTTTATAAATAAACTGTGGTACATATTGTTTCTCTAAACATGTTAATGTTAATTATCAATCTTTTTGTTCTGAAGGGGAAGATATGATCTAAGGAGGACTCCAGCTGAGAATATTAATCTTCCTCCTGCACTTCTATCAAGGTTTGATCTTCTGTGGCTGATCTTAGATCGAGCAGACATGGACGGTGATCTTGAATTGGCTAGACATGTTGTATACGTCCATCAGAAAAAAGAATCTCCGGCTCTTGGATTTACTCCACTTGAACCATCTGTTCTTCGGTAAATCTTACATATTCTTCACAGAAACGAATTATAATTTGTCATGTTGAGATCATTTGCTTCAGATGCATATCACATATAACATCACATATTATCATTGCAGCAAGTAAACCGTACTCATCAAAGTTACACCATGTTCTTCTCTTGGGGTCTTTGATCTCCATTACTTCTGTAACTACTATAGTTTGTTATATCAATGCATGTCTGAAGCTTCTTCATGTTCACAGTTGATGCATAGTCTGATTGCATGGACCTCTTAGCTTAATTTGATTTATTTTGGGTTTCCAGTGCATACATCTCGGCTGCAAGAAGAATATCTCCTTCTGTCCCAAGGGAACTGGAGGAGTACATTGCCAGCGCCTATTCCAGTATCCGGCAAGAAGAGGCCAAATCTAACACCCCTCACTCCTATACAACTGTTCGAACTCTGCTCAGCATACTACGAATATCAACCGTAAGTCCTGTTTGTTTGTTGGTTTCCCGAATTTATACAACATTCTCCTGGTAATTTTTTACTTGTTAAACAAATTCCAGTAACTTGGTATAGTAAGTGTATTGGATAAATAATTAGAGTTGGTGTCGCTTACAGTCGCTAGCAAGGCTTCGTTTCTCAGAAACTGTGGCTCAGAGTGATGTGGACGAGGCACTAAGGTTAATGCAGATGTCAAAATTCTCGTTGTACTCTGACGATCGCCAACGATCTGGTCTAGATGCCATATCCGATATCTATTCAATCTTGCGAGATGAAGCTGCTAGGACCAACAAGATGGATCTGAGCTATGCTCACGCACTGAACTGGATTTCTAGGAAGGTTAGTTCTCAAAATTTGCATTCAGCATGTCTTCAGCTTGTATTTTAAAAGCTGGATTAAATGCCAGGCCATGTTAGAACCACTTTACAAGCCAATTGCCTAGTCTTTTGGGATGAAGTGAATAAAAGTCAACAAGAGATATAAATTTGGTTAAAAGTGAAGCCTTCTATCCATGTGGTCTTGTGCTAATTGAGTCTCTTTCTGTTATTCACAATGACACCTCTGTCTAACTGAAGTTGCAGTTATTTTTGTTTCTGATGGTTATGATGTATGGTTATGAACAGGGATACAGTGAAGCCCAGCTGAAGGAGTGTTTGGAGGAATATGCGGCACTGAATGTCTGGCAGATACATCCCCACACATTCGATATCAGGTTTATTGATGCTTGATGCACATTAAACTATTGGATGGCCGAGTAGAAAGAGTACGGTTGATTTGAAAACTTGTATGGTGTAGTCGAACTTGTAGTAGTGTAGGCATTGAGTACTTGAAAACAAACTAAATGAGTTTGTCCTAGGCGGAAGTCTGTTATCATCAATTTGCTTTTATTAGCCGATTCAGACAGATTGCTACTTTGCTTCAACTGCTTTTTTAGCTGATTTATTTTTACTTTGAATTTTAAGTAATCAGACATGCAATGCTAATTAAACTGTTTGTCAATATCTGCTAGGATGACAAGTGACTGGTGTGTGGGCTGGGTTTTGAGTTACCGACCACTCATAAATTTATTTTAAAGCAAACTACAAAAACTAATAGTATAATTGTGCTACCTCTACAAAAACTTTTCTCTCTAAGGTTAGCGATGAAAAGCGTGGATATCAACGTGGCGGTGGCGGTTCTAGGTGGTACCGGTGACTCTTCCACTGATACATCTAGTGGCTCTCCCCCTCTTCTTTGGTGGTTGGCCCGATCTGGATAATGTTGATGACAGAGGTGACTTGTGTTTTTTGACGAAAGCGAAGGAGGGAGCTCCCTCTGTAATGGCGGGCGGTAGGGAGGGCCCTCGTCCACGACTAACGCGAACGGTGGACGTCTCCCAGACCTCCTCGCCTCGTCATGTTGTGCCACCAAAGACGATAGAGGGGGAGACGGGCTCTCCAGGACTGAGTGTGCATGGCGGCGGGAGTATCGGATCAAGGCTGCTAGGGTGACGGTGGGGCTTGGTCGCGAAGGATGACGACACGGAGGCCGGTGACGGAACAAGTATCTGAGACTTCTCCTCGTAACCCACAGAGAGCAATTTCTTAGGAGGAGCTCGACCGGTAGTACCTCCATCGGGTTTGGAGGGACGATGGCGACATAGGACTGAAACAATGAGTTCTAGTGTTTCGACTGAATATGGGGAGTCTCAGGCTCATGTCGGTTTAGGTCGTGGAGGTTCCCCGTTGGGATGTTCGGGGTACGAGTCTTCACCGAGAGGCACAAGTGCTCTCATGCAAGCAGGTGTGGACGATCTAGGGGCCTCATGGGGGCCTCGCCATTCGAGAGGCGGTGGTACCCCTGATGGAACTTTTGCGACGAGGGCTTGAACTTCCCTTACGACATGACTACCTAGGTGTTGACTATCAAGACGTTTTTATGGCAATCACTAGTCGAATGACTTAAGAAGTTGTGGCACTTATCAAACGTGGTGGCGCGGCCACTAGAGGATAATGTGGTGGGCTTCTTCTTCTAATCAGTGAAGGAGGCAACCCGAGTGCTGGCGGGGGAGCCATGGACTTTCCAACGCTCGCTAGTGTTGTTTATGGACCTTCATCCACAAATGTGCCTCCGCGACATTATCTTTACCCACTTCTCGGTATGGACCCGAATCTCCAACCTCCCGGTGGGGGCCTGGAACCGGGGGGGGGGGGGGGGGGGGGGTCGGGTTTCGACTAGGGAGTTCCCTCGGCACGTGTCTGGCATGGATGACGATGCGGATGATATGAGCTGGGGGAACTTCATGCGAGTCCAGGTACGGGTGGATGTGCGACCCCCGCTCTAGAGTCATCTATGGTTTTAACTGTCTGAATCAGGGGAGCAGATTCTTCTCCATATTTCCTAAGAGCGTGTACCAAATCATTACTTTGGATGCAGTTGCGTCGGGCACATGGCCTCGGCCTATTTGTTGGCCTATAGGGATATGAGGCCCTCCCTCCAAACCTCTACTGACCCAAGGACGGTTGAGTCTCATGCTCGTTAGGTGACATTGGGGACAAACTGGTCTCACTTAGGAGGCTCATCAAGCTTTTGGGTTTTGAATTACGCTCTGGTGACACCGAGACCAAGCAATCGAGAAGGGAAATGGAGAATGGTCGAGGAGGAGGATGACTCCCTTGATCGAGGCAAGGCTTTTTTCGTTAGGAGTGACCATCCGACTCGGGCCCCTGGGTCATGAGACATGTGTTTTCCAGTCATAGTGGCTCATCTGGACGCCCGGGTGACTCCTCATTGCGTGGAAGAGGGGCCCCGACACGCCTGAACCCGACCAGAGGCCACTCCTTCCCGAGGAGTTGTGCGGAAGAGGGGTTGGGACACGAGCGGGTGTTAGATACGTCTTTCCTCCCGACGGGTAGGAAGTGTCTTGTGGGATAGATCCATGACTTGGAGTTCGAGGGCTCTACACGTATGATGGGGCACATCGAGCAACGACGGAGAGCAGCAAGCACTCTCGCCTCGGCCAATGAGAAGTTTGTGGTCCAATGGGGGGCCTGCCGGTAGTACCAGATCATTAGACGTATGGTGGTAGTGGTACCACCAATAACTGGTAAGGTACTCTTCTACTATCTCAGGAATCAACACTCTCCCGTTTATGGAGCTCTATACTATCAATTAAGGGAGGACGACGCACACTAGATTCTTGGAGGACTACACAATACGCCTCGACGCCAGTCATCCAAAAATGAGATTGTTCTGTCCTAACTCACCGTTTGAAGCTGTTGTATCGATGTCTTCGAACGCTATCGCAACATCCCCATCCAAGCATTCACGTAGAGCATTTCGGTCAATAAACATTTTTCTTTTTATTATTCTTTTATGTTCCACGTTATCTTGGACTTTCAGTTTATGTTACCTGTGTTTTGGATTTTGTTATCCCACTTTAGGTCGAGATTTTTTTGATTTAATAAAATGGTTTCGATTATTGTTAAAAAAACTTATAGTATTTTTATTTCCGTGACAAATAATAAACCTCATTTTATATCAGGTCTTAACACTTTTTTTTTTGGACATTTAACGTATGAATCTAACGACACGTTCTTACAAGTGCTTAGACGAAATTCAATTTGATAATCAACTTGCTTTGAAATACTGCTACAATACTTTGTTCGCACCATAGTAAATGGTGTCCAATTGCGTTCTTACTCAAGTCATGGATTTAATTTCATATCTATTTTGACACCTGTGAATCCTAACCATCAATAATACAAAGTGTTCATATTTTTTATTATAAATAAACTGTATCTTACCTTCGTATCCATGAAAAACACATATGATCTTTGGGAACCATTACTGTTACATTTGCGGCATGAGTGTGTATAGCAAGCTCATGCTTCTCGATTCAGCAAATTCTGGCTTCCAAAACGTTTGGGCTCCTCGTCAACCGAATGGGCTGAAGTGTTTGGAACTGGGCCAAATCATAAGGCCCATCTATTTTGAGTTTACGTGCGAACTCCCACCGAGTGGACTAGTATAGATAATTCTAAGCACAGAACCCTAACCCTAAATCACAAACGATAAACCTCTGGAAAGCACACAGCAGGCAGCTGCAAAAACCCTAAGTTTTGTGACTGTCAGTTTGATCTTGTGATTGGAGAGATGGCAGGAGGAAAGATGAAGAAGGAGAAGGCGAGCAAGGGCCCTCGAGCCCCATCGAATCACTACCAGGGAGGCATGACATTCCACAAATCTAAAGGACAGCACATTTTGAAGAACCCTTTGTTGGTCGACTCCATCATCCAGAAATCTGGCATCAAGAGCACCGATGTCATCCTCGAGATCGGTCCTGGTACCGGTAATCTCACCAGAAAGCTTCTAGAAGCCGGTAAGTCTGTCGTCGCCGTCGAGCTCGACCCCCGTATGGTTCTCGAGCTCGAGCGCCGATTCCAAGGCACCCCTTTCTCCTCTCGCTTGAAGGTACCCTTTTTCTCAACAAAATTAACTTGCTAACCACTGTTCGTGCTAGATATATATATTATGCTTCTATTGGTTGATGAATTGATGACTGCTATCCGTTATCATTCACATTGATGTTCGTTCTGTTCTTAGGATTTACATATGCTTTTTGGGTAAATGATAGATACAATTGTTATAAGTTGAAATGGAATTGTGGTTTTAGTCTATTAAGCAAAAATTGAAATTGGTTAATTAGAGAAATGATATGTATGAAGAAAAATAAGAATAATTGTCAGTTGAAATGGAATTGTGCTATTCATCTATTGGAAAATAGTGTGCCTTGAATTTCCATCTTGATGAAAACTTAAGTTTGGAATGTCCTTGGTCATAGCTGATTAATTGTCACACTTCAATTTCCATGTCTACAGGTTATCCAAGGTGATGTTCTTAGAACTGAACTCCCATATTTTGATATATGTGTTGCCAACATCCCATATCAAATTTCTTCTCCACTTGTGTTCAAACTGTTGTTCCACAAGCCCGCCTTCAGGTGTGCTGTCATTATGTTCCAGAGAGAATTTGCCATGAGATTGGTGGCACAGCCCGGTGACAACCTCTACTGCCGCCTTGCTGCAAACACCCAGCTTTGGGCTCGGGTCTCCCACCTCCTCAAAGTTGGCAAGAACAACTTCAGACCTCCACCCAAGGTAGATTCCTCTGTGGTTCGTATCGAGCCTAGGAAACCGCAACCTGATGTTAAATTCAAGGAGTGGGATGGACTGTTAAGAATTTGCTTCAATAGGAAGAACAAGACCCTTGGATCAATTTTCAGGCAGAAGAGTGTTCTCACTTTGCTTGAGAAGAACTACAAGACAGTACAGGCTCTGCTGATAGCAAAGGGAGGCGTGCCTGAGGAAACAAAGACTGAATTGGACTTTTCAAAATTTGAGGATGCCGAGGTAGAGATGGAGGATGATATGGATGACGAAATGGATGTTATGGATGTTGAGGATGGTCAGGGAGAGGTGTCTGAATTCAAAAATAAGGTTTTGGCAGTTCTGAAAGAGGGAAATTTTGAAGAGAAGAGGTCATCAAAGCTCTCACAGCAGGAGTTCTTGTACTTGCTCTCTTTGTTCAACAAGGCCGGCATACACTTTTGTTGATTGCTTGAATAGAGGAATACCCAATTTTGTTTAGCTTTTTTATTATAATTTATTGACATCTTCTGTCTTTTTATTTATTTTGGTAGCGATCTATCAACTATTGCGCTAGAAAATGTGACCAGTGATACTGTATTTTCAGAAGAATGCTACATTAATTATGTGATTTTGTTATCTGTTTCTTCATATTCACTTCCTATTTGAAGTGAATGATACTGAAAGAAACTGACTTGGGCACATCAACGTAGAAAGAAAATATAAGAGCATTTTGTTATCTGTTTCTTCATATTCACTTCCTATGAAAAGTATATTTGAAGCCTTGCGATACTGAAAGAAACAGTCTTGGGCACATCAACTTAGAAAGAAAGTATAAGAGCACAGTGGGGGTCGGATTTGGCACTGTCAATTAGAGCAGATTTAGGGTCGGATTCGGTGTTGTCCTACAGGGGAGGTTGGAGACAAAAGACATATTCATAGATGGTTGGAGAGATCGACATATTCATAGATGGTTGGAGAGAAAATCATTAAGAGATAGAAGAAACGTAACGTTTTCCACTTCCGACTCCATTATAGGTGCTATAAGTATTCTCAAATAGTTACTGTTCTTGTCTTGGCATGTACAGGACTATGCTAAAGTTATTTGCTATATGCAAAAAATGGAGTGCAAAGTTATTGTAAGCTTCCATGTTTTGTTAACCCATATATGTCTGGTAATTGCTATAGTCTTATATAGTCAACGGAGGTACATCTTCACTAGCTGTCAATGTAAGAGATTGCTTCTAGCAATTGTTCCGAGTTTAGGGGTTTGCAGAGATACACATCCATTCCACATTCACTGATCTTCCTTGTTTCTTCTTCAGATGTATGACCCGTTACTGCAATGATTGGAATGTGAACACCATACTGTTTCTCGGCCTCTCGTATCAGTTTTGTCGCTTCATAACCATTCATTACTGGCATCTGGTAAATTTCAACAGATTAACACTGTTAAAATCCGATAATCACATAAAATTTCTGTGAAACAATCATGTTAGAATATAATTATAATTGGGTCTTCAACTATCAGTTTCTTTTAGTTGAATTGGTTCTATAATAAATCACTAACGTGGGATGAATAAGATGTTGAGAAGGTAACTTTGTCATTACATACCTCACAGTCCATCAATATGTAATCATAAGGCACAGGCTGAGAAGCTCCATGTTCCTGCTGATACTTGAGTCCATTGCACACCATCTCCAACGCTTTCTGGCCATTTTCACATTCCTGAGCAGTAGCGCCAAGTTTTCTCACCATTTTCACAGCCAGCATGCGCAAGAATGGACTGTCCTCAGCAACCAGAATCATCTTCCCCTTCAAAGGCCCAACACTGCTTGAGCTTCCAGCTTCTCCCATCCCTCCAGATAAAGTATTCATCACTTGATACAAGCGACTACCATGTAAAGGCTTCGATGTGATGATATCATTCGGATCAACCATGCCCTCTTCGATATGCAAACCCGGTTTCTCCAACCAAACAACTCTGCAAGTCCCTATTCTGAAGCCGTTTCTGAACTCAGCCACAGCCTTGCAGAGCTCTGCAAATGCCCCAACTCTCGCGTCTATCAGGATCAGAACAAAACAAGAGCTAGCCTTGTTAAGTTGAGGTAACTTGTGGTCTAATGTACTCAACGGCACATCCTTAGCGCTGCTACTCCTCGGACTCATTACATCCGATGTTGTAGATAAAAGCAGCTTGTGCTTAATCTTGTTGAGCACTGAATCAAGATGTTCCTGTTTCTCTACTATCGAAACTCTTAACCCTCGCCTTTCCATGAACTTGTGTAGCATCCTTCGCCGCCCCTCGTTCTTGATCATTAGCACAACCTCGGATCCGACATCAGTTCCAATCTGTTCTTTCGGAGTTTCGTATGTAGTGATGAGCATGACATTGAACCTGAAGCAAGTCCCTTTCTCATCATTCTCATCGTCAACTATTCTTATATCTCCACCCATCAAACGCACCTGATCCAATAACAAAACATCAACACCATCATAGACTATAGGGGTAACGTCGATTTCTAGCCCAGTTAGAGAAGTCATTTGTAATTTTTAACTTAGGTCGTGACAGATCCTATCACAAAGGTGGTACACGTTTACAAAAAATACAAATCACGTGTAAAATAAGCATGAAAAATGTGGTTTTCCTTGTAAAAAAATACCACATTTATGCTACTTTTTGTAACAAATTACTACCTTTATGTTACTAAAGGTCGACCTCAGTTAGGAATTACAAATGACCTTTCTGACGGGAGTGGAAAACGACGTTTTCCCTAGACTAGGGACTATACTAATTAGAAAAACAAAAACATTATCAGTACCAGTGACTGAACAATGCCAAGCCCCAAGCCAGTGCCTCCTTGTCCCAAACCCGAACCCTTGACCTGAAAGTAGTTCTGAAACACTAATCCACGCTCTTCTTTAGGAATTCCCTTACCCGTATCCTCAACCTCAAACACAAACCGCATAGATTTCAAACGGCCCTTCTGATTCAGACTTGGAGAGGGCTTCTCTATCCAAGCCCGAACCGACACATGACCTTGAGAAGTAAACTTGACAGCATTGCTCACAAGGTTGCAGAGTATCTGTTTCAGTTTCCCCCTATCGCCTTTCACTTGTCGAAATTTGGTTACAGAACCATCATGAGGGTCCAAAACCACATCCACATCCTTCTTCATCCCCACAGGATGGAACAAGTCAGCTACATCTTCAAGGAGCTGTCCCAAATCAAATTCTTCTTCTTCAAGTTGCATCTTCCCAGCTTCGATCTTGCTCGTATCAAGAACAGAATTCAACAAACCTAAACATTAAGCACATAGCAATCAAGCCAATGTATGAAAACTCGATACATACCGAATTTGACATGATTATAGTTTATAGTTGTTATACCTACCTAACAGGTCTTTTGCACAAACATCCATCTGCCTAAGATTTGCTTCTAGTTCGGATCCACGAGCAACTTCCTCGTAAGATAAGTCAATCAAGCCAACAATGCCTGCTAGAGAAGCACGAATGTCGTGACTTGCCTTGGCGAATGCAATGGACTTGCTCATGCTCTTCCTCTCCGCTTCGTGTGTAGCTTCCATTTCTTTTATGAGCGAAGAGCACAATGTCATCTCTCTTCTCGCGGATCTCCCCATCAAGAACACGAAACTGAATATGGAGATGAGCATGGAGACAAGCATAACCACGAGAAGGATCAATGAAACTCTGCTCCTCCTCTCAACTTGACTCCTCAAACCCTTATGTGGCAAAGCCAGTGCATATACCTATGACAACAATGACACAACTAAGTAAATTAAGTATTGTATCTCTTCTTTCACATGAATAAATCGAACTGAAACTTACCGATTTTAGACCCAAAATCTCGATTGGGGAGCAGTAAACATCATAGCTTCTCCCTCCAATGCTCAAAACAGACCAATCTCTAGATTGGCAAGAAAGGTTAGCAACATTGACGCCTGAAAATTCGAATGAAACCGAATTGCTTGCAATGAGCATTAGCGTGTTTTTAAGCCCTTTCACGAGCACAGTCCCAACTGTTGCAGTCAAATACAAGCTCGCCCCATGGAAGTCGGTTCTCGTGAACAGATGAGCCACTTCCTTAGCCACAAACCCTATCGAAACCGCTCCAATTGCCTTGCCATCCACGCCATAACAAGCAGCAGTGTTGAGTATCAAAAGATCCTCTGCATCACTCCAGCCTCTCCCCAATGAGGCAAGCCCATTACCACTCTTTACACCTTCCTCTATCCATCTCGGATCATGAGCCCTGATCAACGGCTCTGCTCTAACCGCTTCTCCATACAACTCCCCATTCCTGTCCACAGGCTGCGTGTACCAGTCATGCCCGCGGTGGCTTGCGTCGCAAGTAAACGTGCAGTTAGCGTAGGCCGCAAGAATCTTCCAGCTTCCTCTTCCCTCGGAATAAAACGAGAAGAAAAGACCGTCAAGACCAATGTACGAAACCTGGGATGAGTACGGCACCAACACTAAAGATTGGAACAGTACCGGCGCAACCTTATCTTGAATGTCCGAAAACGAGAGGTTACTACGGTTAGCGGTTGAACTAAGAACTCTGGCCAAATTGGCGGCGGAGGAACTGATCGGAGCCAAAAGTTCGGCGGTGTGGTTGATTTCCGACACAACCTCCCGCCGGAAGATCCGAGAATTGTAATCCATTTCGCGCTCTATATGCTTGATCATGCTGTACCAACATGGTACAACTACACATGGAAGCACCATCACTAACAATGCCTGTAACGGTATAAACTGATTCAACTAACATTAAAGTGAAAAGATATATAGTACGTAGTGAATTGAAGGGTTGAAGGAATCGTCACCAAAGCAATGAAGAAAAAAACAGGACGAAGAGCCATGAATGAAGTGAGCTTCATCTGTACTTGATTTGTTTGCTGTGGAAGAAGAGCCGTTCCTCTGTTTTTTCTGTAAAATAATCATGGGATTGTACAATTATTATTTAGGGCATAATCGATCCTCGGACAAAATCTCTCTTAATTAGATTTGTCCTCACAGAATTTATAGGTTCTATATAAGTAAATAATATTTGGTAATATTTAGTTTTGCCTAATGTGAAATACTTTCCTGTTTTTTTTAAATCTTCGTAGTAAAAGAGATCAATGTCGCTTAATTTAAGTCACGGTCATCCTCTTTTAATTAAAAAAGCTCGATGTATAAATCACTTCCAAACAAATTAATTGCTTCTTAACTACATCAACCTTAGCTATTTACTATAAGAGGAGAAATCTAATAGAAACCCCTCTTATCCTAAAAACTGTGTGAACCAATCCTAGCCACACACCCTTAAGATCCAACATTCACCATAATGCCACATCATCACCCCAATTCAACAAAAACTCACGCCACTTTCTTACTTTCTCACACAAGCAAGGGCATAATTGTAATAGCATGGTGCCATGTGGACAAGTGTCCATTTTTTTGTTCAACAATTCATTAATTTAATCATTCCCGCTTCGTTTCAACTCCGATTAGCTTCAAACTTGAGCCAATATTTTTCCTTTTCCAAGGGCTTTAAATCAAGATCAGTCATGAATATATTTTGAAGCACGAAAATAAAAATTTATATTGGGGTGATAAAAACAATGTTTAGTGTTGATAAATCTTCACTAATATTTTTTTTATATCGGGGTATCAAACTAGTGCTAAATAGTGTTTAGTGTTGATAAAACTAGTGCTTAGTGTTCATAAAAAACATGTGATGATGTGATAAAAATCATGTTCGATTTTGGAAAATGAGGTGATAAAACTAGTGTTCAGTGTTGATAAATCCAGTGTATAGTGTTGATAAACCCAGTGTATAGTGTTGATAAAAACTACCCAGACTTAACTTTTTTTAAAAACCAGCCCCGAAATAAGGGTGATAACCTAGAGTTTAGTGTTGATAAAAAAAACATGTGATGGGATGATAAAAACACATGTAATTTAATGATAAACATAGTGTTTGGTGTTGATAAAACTAGTGCTTAGTGTTCATAAAAAACATGTGATGATATGATAAAAATCATGTTCGATTTTGGAAAATGAGGTGATAAAACTAGTGTTCAGTGTTGATAAACCCAGTGTATAGTGTTGATAAACCCAATGTATAGTGTTGATAAAAATTACCCAGACTTAAATTTTTTTTTTTAAATCAGCCCCGAAATAAGGGTGATGACCTAGAGTTTAGTGTTGATAAAAAAAATGTGATGGGATGATAAAAACACATTATATTGAATGATAAACATAGTGTTTAGTGTTGATAAAACTAGTGCTTAGTGTTCATAAAAAAATGTGATGATGTGATAAAAATCATATTCGATTTTGAAAAATGAGGTGATAAAACTAGTGTTCAATGTTGATAAACCCAGTGTATAGTGTTGATAAAAATTACCCAGACTTAACTTTTTCTAAAATCAGCCCCGAAATAAGGGTGATAACCTAGAGTTTAGTGTTGATAAAAAAAACATGTGATGGGATGATAAAAACTGTCACGCCCCAAATCCGGTTATCGCCCGGACTCGAGGCATGACGTAATAAAACATAAATAAAAGAGATAATGATTCAAAATATGTTCCTGAAAACTCCAATAAGTACCTCAATCCATAAAACTCAGAGTAAAGTATAAGTAACCCTCCAGGGGTGTAATAATAAACCTCCACAAAATCTGTTCTTAAACAAAAAGAAATAAAAGTGAAGTCTCTACGGACACCCACACCGAGAAGCTCCCGAGCCTCTACTCCTCAATCAAGCCTATAAACACAACAATGAACTCACAGGGGTGAGCTTACGCTCAGTAGGGAAAACACATAACAAGATGGACCTTCAACTCAATCAGATCAACAACAAAGTCAACCACAAACATCTTAACAAACACAGGTAATAGATAAATCAACCAATGACGTGGCACATGAAGTCTCCACCCTCCGATCCACACGATGTGTCCTCTCGGATTTTCCCTCAAATCCAGAGGAGACGCATAACATTGAGGCGACCGGAAACAACCCTTCGGGGCGCTTATCATCGGGATTCTCAGAAACGTCTCCAAGGGATTTTATGTCCTCGGGAACCAAGGTATTACTCCCATGGAGAGCATACACTTGGACAATTTAATAATAAGCAGTTAATAATTGAATACGCACTCAACCGAACACGAAATAATCCAATCTCAACAACCACCAATGCATTTACAAACATAGCTCACACATCACCAATTCACCACAACACACAGTACACGAATCACATAATCATAGCACACCAATCACACAAACCCAACTTACCGTTCACTTACCGTTTCGAACCACCGGGGCATCGATCACCTGATTGCACCACTCGGTACAACCAGTCATACTCGATGCTCCAAGAAACCATTTAAGCCAACCAAGTAATCATTCAAATACAATCAATGATCAAGTACGAGTTTAATCAACCAATCATGACAGCCTTCAAACGAGCATTCAAACATGCAATTCCACTAGTTTCGTTAGACTCTTTAGCCTATCCACTAAGAAATAAACAACCAAGCATGTGATCCTAACACGCAACTAATCCGAGGGCTTTGCCAAGGCTCCTCTACCAGACAATCAATTCCCAAGTATTGAAAGCGAATTACACTAGTGAATGGCATCCTAATTGGTCACCACTAGACACTTCCGGTTATTAGTAATTGAAAGACGATTATACTAGTTATTCGCATCCTATAGGCATTTCTAGGACCTTTTCCAATTTTATTAACCTAGCATGCATACTAAACACCATAAACGAGAGGTTAAGGCTTTCCCTACCTCAAGGTCTTCCTCTCAACGCTCTGACGAAAAGCTCGGTGGTCACCTCTCCGTTCTTCACTCGGGTCCCAGCGTGATAAAAGCTCCTCTAACTCGTGTCCACGTTCTTCCTCCTTTCCTAGCTTGATTCCAAGGTTTTGAGCCACCAAAAGAACACAAATTAGATTCCTCAACCAAGTGTTCTTCTCCTCAAAACACACCACAATGTTCAGAAATGGATCAAGGTTTGAAAGGGAAAAGTGGGAATCAAGTTGAGCTAAAAGGAAGGGTTTTGGGCTCTGGGGATCTGATCCGGAATGCCAAACGGACCCTGTCACAGGCCGGCCCGGAATCCAGAACGGAACACGACACAGACCGGCCCGGTGAGCGACACGGACCGTATCAGGTCCCGTGCCGGACTCCCGCCCGTTCCGTGCCGGGTGCCGTGCCGGTACCAGGCACGTTCCGTGCGGCCTACTGTGCCGGTACCTGGCCCAGTCCGGGTCAGATTCCGTATCAGACCTGACCAGCTCCTTCCCCTTTCTTCCTCAACTCGATTTTCACGAAAATCCCAACACAAACTCCATTTCTAAACTCTCCTAGCTCCAAAATAAATCACCAAAGATACCCAGCAACTACACCCTCAATGGGTTCATCAAACTTCAACCAAAACTCAATCCAACAACCTACTTCACTACTTCTTCTCCAAACAATCAATCAAAGAGCAAGTTCTTCAACTTTTAAGCCAAAACCCACAAAACCCATAGATTGGAAGTGGAAGAAATGGAGAGTTGAGAGCATCCTTACCTCTAGATAATTGAGATGGAGAAGGTGGAGTGAAAATGAAGGCAAAGGGACCAAGAACAAGCTTCAAAATCCAAGCTTTCCTCTCTATCTTCTTCCTCAAGCAAGTGAGCTCCTCCTCCTCTCTCCCTTGTGAATTTCGGCTGAAACAACAACAAATGGGCTGAATTTGTTGCTCTCTTTCCTTTAAATGACTTAAAAGGTCAATTTACTCAAAAGCCCTTAAGGTCTTATCCCTTTAAAGGTAACTTAGGAGTGTATGAGGGTCATTTGAAGCCCCAAATCCCATCCTCCAAGCCAAGCATGACAAGTGTCATGTGAGGTCACTCATGTTTAATAGTTTTCCAACTTTCCAAGATTTATCGACAAATAACCGATATTAAGCCCGAGTTTGACCGACAGTTGACTTTAACAATATTACAGTCAAACTGAAGGAAACGACCCAACTAAGCTAGCCGTGCTAATGGCTAAGCTTTTGGGCCCCGGAAAGGTCCCGACTGACTTTCCGAGTCATCGGTTGACTTTTCCGGCCGAAAGTCAAACTTAGCTAGGATGCACCGGTTTTACCGGGATCGACCGGGGGCGGGTCTTACAAAAACACATGTAATTGAATGATAAACATAGTGTTTAGTGTTGATAAAACTAGTGCTTAGTGTTCATAAAAAAACATATGATGATGTGATAAAAATCATGTTCGATTTTGGAAAATGAGGTGATAAATCCAGTGTATAGTGTTGATAAATCCAGTGTATAGTGTTGATAAACCCAGTGTATAGTGTTGATAAAAATTACCCAGACTTAACTTTTTTTAAAAAAAATCAACCCCAAAAATAAAAAAAAATTCGTGCTTTAAAATATATTCATGACTGATCTTGATAGAAAGCCCTTGAAAAAACAAAACTAATGGCGTAAGTTTGAAGCCAATCGGAGTTCAAACGAAGCGGGAAAAATTAAATTAGTGAATTGGTAAAAAAAAAATGATTTTTTTACTAAAAGCTCTTACCCCTTACTAAAAAGTGCTGTTTTTTTGCAGTCAACAAGTCAACCACTCAATTGCATCTCATCCATCTATTCTTAAAATGAATGGTTTGGATTGGTTCACACAGTTTTTACGTTAAGAAGTGGTTTCTATTTGATTTTTCCTCTTGACTATAAAACATTAATATTACTGTTTTTAAAAACCAAATTAAGTGTTATTTAAATATAAAAAATCATCAAGCACAATATGAGTAGTCTCAATTAGGGGTGGGCAAAAAAAAACGAAACCGCTAAAACCAACCACCACTAACCGGAAACCACACCGAAAAACCCGAAACCGAAAAGTTAACGGTTGGTTGCGGGTTCTTGACGATCGAACCGGAAAGTTAACGGTTGGTTGTCGGTTCTTGAAACGCCAAACCATCGGTTAACCAACCAAACCAGTATTGTTCATCATATACATGTGGCTTCATAATAACCACTGATCTGATATAGATGAATGGCCCATGAGCACTCTTTTATGTCACACGGATTGCTAACATAGAACACGATGACTTATATGTAATTTTTCTTTTGTTTTGGAGAATGTAGTAATATGTTTTTGTCTTGAAATAGAAATATGTGTATGCTTATTGGTATCTAAATTTGTACTTACATGTAGAAAAGCGGTTGGTTGGTTAAAACCACTAACCAACCGGTCAGTGAACTGGTTGGTTTCACTGTAAAAAATTGGTTTTTGGGTTGGGGTTGGTTTCAAAATATGTCAAACCGGTAATATCGGGTTGAGTTCGTAAAGGGTTCCATTGGGTGGTTAACCACCCAATGCCCACCCCTAGTCTCAATACGAAGCTTTGATTATCCTTTGCACGGATGTACCTGCGGTGCAGGGTTTCAAGACTCTAGAAGCAAAATAAGATTTTACAATGACGATGGATTTGAGAGACAAACCTATTATTCCTTCAAGAACTACTTATAATATATATTTTTTTGGAAAATAGAACTACTTATAATTGATCCTCATATACAAGTCACTTTCTAGTTTGAGTGAATCGTCAGCATATAGAGGCCATATATGGCCCATATCAAATGCCACAAAATAAGCAAAATATAATGACTGAAATTACAAAAAACACCCACCCATTTTGGCTTCTACCTTTACAATTTTTTTTTAATGAAAGGTACTTAAATATTGTTAACAAAAAAATAATAATACAGAGAGGCTTCTTTCTAACTCTCGCCTGATCCTCTCGTGGTTCTCCTGTAGACCCCATTTTCCTGCATAGCTCCTCTAATGGGCAATCTATGAATTTTGTTGAATAACTCGATCCCAATTCGCCCATACCCCCCTTATGGGTTAGGTAAGGTGTTTCGGGGTTACTTGGAATTCTCTCCTTAGAGGAGGGAGAGTGGTAGATAAAATATTCGGGGTCACATGAGTGAATCCCGGTGGGCACACTGGAGATGGTTCCCTCTTGTACTAATCAATAGCGAAATTCTGCCCAAGGTCATTAGGCTTTTCCATCTTGAATGATTTGTCAAACCAGAGTCTCCTGCTTACACTCCCGAGCCACTATCCAATCCGGTCACAGTTATGGAAAAAGTTAGGCAGTCGATCATAGGTCAGGCTGATCTTCACTGGTTCTGGGTACTCCTAAAATCACAGGATAAGAGAACGCCGTAACGGACGATTCAGGGACATCCAAATCGGTCCCAAATTGAACCATTCTAACATAATCCCCATTGGTCACATGAGACTTGGACGCATTCGACCAGTTGCTCGTATCCGAACAAGGGGCGGAAGACCCGTTACTTGCACCCACAATAGAAGCCTGTCAAGTCGGGGAAGATCTATCCTCATGGGGTCCACTACATCGTCTAGAATGAGAGGGAACTCGTCAAAGCATCATAGTTCATTCTACCGAGCCCAGTCCTTAGCCTCATACGAGCCAAACTAAAAACCACATATTATTCGTTCGAGGTCCTTGCTCACGAGCCCTAGAGCCGAGCATCCTCAGGCCCTCGAGATGACCCTCAACATTAGATCCTTCTGATACGTCTGAGCCGTGAGCATCCTCCCTACCATGCTGAACTAGCGACGAGCTAGAACCCTCCCATCAATCGGGGTAAATGGAACGTCAATGGATATGTCCTCATCCTTAGTGATATAACATGCCGATATGCCTTCTTGGAGAACCACCACAAACAGAGGAGCAGTGATCGAAGACGTAGGAACCAATCCAAACCTCAGTTGAGGTAGAACAAGGCTCGGGACTAGAGCCTTCTCCGAGGGAAAGCTTCTTATTGTCACTATCTGAGCCGAGGGTTCAGGACCACCCCTAGTCGGACCTCATAGAAGAGTCCCCGGTAGTGCATGGACGATCGACATAGCAGCGGTCACAGATTGGGGGTGGGTACCCTCCACCATAGACGGCGATAGAGTATGTCCCGAAGAGACACAACCATTGCAGGCTCTATAATGAGGAGGAGAGTGGCGGATGAATACGGCGGGGAGGGGGTGGGAATGAGGATGAGCCTATGGGCGTTCCAATATTTTCATCTTTAATTTCAAGTGATAGAAAAAGACTGAAACTTGGCCAACTGATTCTCCTACTATACTTGTATCAAGATTTTCATCTTTACTTTCTCAAGTTCAACATAAGTAATAAAAATAGAACCAAATAGGAGTTGTGGTCTCGCCGGTTGAGAGTTGGTATCAGAACTTCAATTAGAGGATCCTCTTATTAGCGTCTTTGATTTGTTCGTTTGTGTTTTTATGTGATTTCGTGCGAGTTGGGATAGTCGAGTTCGACCCACGATTGCTCATCTCATCCCTTGAGCTTTGTCAAATCTCTAGCGACGTTCACCATCGTCAACATGAACTTCCTCAATTGTTGCCACCGTGACTCTGGTCCTTGGGATTGAGATTCATTCGTGCGATTTTGTTAAACACCTTAATAGATCTGGTGCAACACCAAATAGGGAGGAGGAAAGAACCTTCCGTGAAAAAAACAACGGTGAGTATTCTCTCTTTCTCCTCGCTCTGCTCTGATATGCTTTCTTTTTACGACGAATATTGTAGAATAGTTAAGGAGGCAAAGATGCATGGTGTATCTGTCAAGAAAGGAGAGGTTGCTCCTGCTCGTAAGGCTTTTAGAGACAAGAAGGGTCGAGTTGCTCCGATCAATTCGACGACTTTGATGAAGGGTTCCGATGTGACCAAGTCTGTCACAAAAGTGGCTCGGAAGAGAGGGGGTGGTTCGATGTTGACGGTATCAGTGTTGGGTCCTTCAATATTGGACGGGTTGTTCTAACGAAGGGCAACAGACCATCGAAGGAACAAGATGGCAAGGTGATGGTAAATCCGTGAAGGAAATTGTAAGACCCGCTCCCGGTCGAACCGGCGGCTTTTCAAGCAAGTTTGAATTGCTACCGGAAAGTCAACCGATGACTCAAGAAGCCACTCGGGACTTTTCCGGAACCCAAACGACTTAGCCATCATCACGGTTGGCTTAAGGGGAGAAATTCCTTTCGTTTGAGTATAATGTTGGAGAAAGTCAATTTTGGTCAATTCGAGACTTTTTATCGACTAAAAGCATTATTTTATTGTGCTGGAAATTATTTTGGAAAAGCATTTAACCTATTTGGACACTTGTCCCTTTTTGGTTGAAAGAGAGAAAAGGGAGTAGTCTTAGACCCTTTTACCCTCCCAAAAGCTTCTTCAAGGGATTCTAGCTCAAGGGCTTTTAGTCTTTTGACACATCTAGGTATTATATGAGTTTGGAAAAGCAAAACCAACCCATTTTACTTGGTGTAGCCGAAATTTGGAGTAGGAGCAAGAGAGAGGAGCTCCCATGGAGCTTTGAAGAAGAATCAAGGAAGAAGAGGCCACTTGAAGCCTTCCTTTAGCCAACCCTTCTCCAAATCCTCACCATCTTCTTGATCTCAATCTTCTAGAGGTAATGGAACTCTCTAATCCTCATTTCTCTTCATCTCTTTTCATGGGTTTTGGGTGAAATTGCTAGATGTTGTGGGGTTTGAGTAGAAATGGTGGGAGATGTTGTTGATGAGAAGCTTTGTTGGGTTTTGGTGAGAAATCCTTCGTTTGTTGGAGCTTTTGAGTTGGGTTTGATTTGATGAATCATTAGAAACTTGTTTGTGTGTTGTTTCCTACCTTGGGTAGAGGAGTATTGAAGGATTTGGACTGTTTTGGGAGTTGGAAGGGGTGAAATTTGGGGTTTGAAGGTGGTTTTTCGGAGAAAAGGAGTTGGAGGTTGAAGAAGGGCGAAACTGCCCTGGTGCGCCACGGATCCGTGACGGACCCCGTGACGGGCGACGTCACGGCTCCGTGACGGAGTCCGTGACGGCACTCGTCACGGCTCCGTGATGGTAACCGTGATGGTTGGCCTCACGGATCCGTGACCATGTTCGTGGCAGACCAGGGTGGGGGTTTCTTTGAGGATTTTTCACCTTGGTTGATCTTGGTTTTGAGCTGAACTTTGGAGGGGCTTTGGGGGTCTTTTTTTCTGTTTAAGTGGAGTCTAATTTAACGTTTCTTTGTGTCCAAAACTTTGGGGATCGAGCTAGAGGAGCAAAGATCACGCCGGACCCGAGTGAAGAACGGAGTGGTGACCACCGGGCTTCGTCAAAGTGTTGAGAGGAAGACCTCGAGGTAGGGAAAGCCTTAACCCCTCGTTTTGATGCTTAGTATGCATGTTAGGCTAATAAAATCGGAAAGGTCCTAGAAATGCCTATAGGATGCGAATAACTAGCATAATTGCCTTTCAATTACTAATAACCGGAAGTGTCTAGTGGTGAATGATTAGGATGTCAATCACTAGTGTAACTCGCTTTCAATACTTGGGAATTGTTTGACTGGTAGAGTGGCCTTGGCAAAGCCCTCAGATTAGTTGCGTGTTAGGATCACATGTTTGGTTGTTGGTTGCTTAGTGGATAGGCTAAAGAGTCTAATGGAACTAGTTGAATTGCATGTGTGAATGCTCGATTGAAGGTTTTTATGATTGGTTGATTAAACTCATACTTGACCGTTGAATGTATTTGAATGATGGCTTGTGGTCCTTAAATGGTTACTTGGAGCATCGAGTATGACTGGTTGTACCGAGCGGTGCAATCAGGTGATCGATGCCTCGTCGCTTCGAGACTGGTAAGTGAACGGTAAGTTGTGATTGGTGTGCTAAGATTATGTGATTCGTGTACTGTGTGTTGTGGTGAATTGGTGATGTGTGAGCTATGTGTGGCAATGAATTGGTGGTTGTTGGAATTGGATTGTTTCGTGTTTTCAGTTTGAGTGCATTATTCAATTATTAACTGATTATTATTGAATTGCCCAAGTGTATGCTTCCTATGGGAGTAATACCTTGGTTCCCGAGGACATAAAATCCTTTGGAGACGTTTCTGAGAATCCCGATGATAAGCGACCCGAAGGGTTGTTTCCGGTCGCCTCAATGTTATGCGTCTCCTCTGGATTTGAGGGAAAATCCGAGAGGACACATCATATGTGGATCGGAGGGTGGAGACTTCATGTACCACGGCATTGACTGGTTTACCTATTACCCGTGTTTGTTAAGATCTATCTTGTTGACTTTGCTGTTGACTTTATTGAGTTTAAGGTCCACCTTGTTATGTGTTTTCCCTACTGAGCGCAAGCTCACCCCTGTGAGTTTATTGTTGTGTTTACAGGCTTGATTGAGGAGTAGAGGCTCGGGAGCTTCTCGGTGTGGTGTCTATAGAGACTTCGCTTTTATTTTATTTCTGTTTGGAACAGACTTTGTGGAGGATTATTATTACACCCCTGGAGGGTTATTTATGTTTTAAACTAAATATTGTGGATTTGAGTTTCTTATTGGAGTTTTTCAGGAATTTATTGTTGAGTTATTGTCTTTTAATCACTTATTCCTAGTCACGCCTTGAGTCCGGGCAAGAACCGGATTTGGGGTGTGACAGAAATCTCACCGGGTTCGACTTGGTTCAGGTACGTCTGGGAGTTTTTTTTGAACAAGATGACGAAATATTTTTTTGCAACTTGCCTTTTGAGTTCTGAACGTCTTCGGTTCGTACGATGAGATTGTGTTTGTGTCTACTCTCAAATCGAGGAGGTATGTTTTTTTTATAAGCGAAATATTTATTAGGCATTCTATCTATAAAACATAGAAACGAAGCAAAGAAAACGACCCTAAAAATAAGGGCCTTTTCTCCAAACCAAAACGACTACTAAGAGCAAAAAAGTCCAACTAGGGACAACCAGCCAGCAAGGACAACATACCCAACAAAGGGCAACAAACCAAATAAACAGGTCTAATAACTAGATCTCCCAACCATGAAGCACAAAAAACAAAACACCTCAGCAGCACCAAGAACTTCCGACTACCACAAAATCCGACCAAGCATAATACACCCCAAACTCATCCGATCCACCAACTCAAAGAGTCGGGAGGCTCAGATCCGCCGACGGCCTACACCGCAAACGGAAAAGAAGGACCAGTGACGATAATCACCGGAACTCAGTTCCCAAGCATCATAACCAAATCGACTTCAACAAAAGTCAACAGACCCATAACAACCTGTCGGAGGCCAACACCAAAACCGACGAGGCCCCTACTAAATAAGAGTATGGGCTAACTTGAAGTACGACAAGAAACTAAAACTCGGGACCAAGTAGTGTAAATACTGACGAATAATGTGGTATTAAGTCATACCAAACCAGGTGAAGCCCTGAACCGCTGTAGCACCGAAGAGAACCTCCGACGAGATGGGGCCAACACCACGACAGCCAACGACAGGTTCCGCTCAAACAGGACCCCGACGATCTTCGAACAAGTAGAGGTCCTCCAAAGGATAGGTAACAACCACCAACCACCTAATCTGAACGAAAAAATCTTGTGGAACACCTAGAGGACCAAACCCACCCCAGCGAGAGACCCCCAACATCATTGCCGGAGAGACGCCAGAGCCAGTCAGGCTCAACTTCGAGCCAAGCACAGCACCAAAGCCTACGGTAGTCTGGTGCGCAGCACGAAGTTCGGTCGTGCAGCACCATTCTCTGGTGACGAACCATGGCGACGACACGAGCCCAGATCCGCGACGGACAGTCCAAGCACCCGACTATGTTATCCGGCCAGCGAGAACCGAGAACCCAAACCTCAGATGCGAGGAAAACCCAACCTAACTCGAAACCAGATCTCAAGACCCAAATCCGGCGAGGAGAAGGTCGAAAGCACCTGTCAGCTGCGGGAGGCGAGGCAACAACCGGTACCAGTGTACGGCCGGAGTCTAGAAGAGGACGACCGACCACCACACGCAGTAACAGCCGGAGAAGACGCCTCGACGGGAAGACGGAGCAAGGAGCAGAGGGGGAAGGGTGAGAAGAGCAGGGAGAATGAGCCTCCACCGGTGACAAGCCTGGCCGGAGCCTGGGCCGTCGCCGGTGGGGTTGGAAAGGGGGCGGCGGTAAAGCAGAAGCTAGGGTTGCAGGGGAGCAGGTTCAATCTCTCGAAGAGGTATGTACTTTGGGTTTTTTCCGTTTTAAATCCAAGGAAATTGTTGCTCAAGTTGTTGAAGGGTTAAAGGGGTTCAAGATCAACGGCTATATGCTCTTTGTTGCCATCACTTGGAAGCGTATGATGAATGAAGTGGCTACTATGGGCTCTTCTAGTGTGTAGGGATAACAGAGTTTGATTTCATCTCTCGATGTTCAACTTTTGATCGATGGGGTGCAAAGTGTTGTTAAGCTCATTACATCAGCAACCCAGTTAGAGCAGAACAAGACCCGGATTTTGGATGAACTCTCACTGGCATCGGATATTATTCAACACTCCACGTCATTTGGTTTTAAAAATTCAAAGATTCACACTCATTAGTTGGAGAATTTAAATTCATAGGATTTAGTTGTTGCAATGGCACGGAATCCCCTCAACAAATATGTTGTGGTTTTGCATCGAGATCCCCTAATTACAGCTGAAGAATCGGTGGTTCAAGAGGACGTGACCTTGTTGTCTCCGTGAGTTAGTACTATTTATGGGGCTCCATGTGTGGGCCCTAAAGAATCAGGCTCAGGCCCGGGTGTTTTAATTGATGATGCTAAGAGCATCCACATCAGTGGGGGGATCACGAACCCAGGGGCTGAACCCTCTGCTGACTGGGCAGGGTTCAGCCCCCTGCCCCTTAAATTTTGTGTGCTGCACATCAGAGGGGGAAGTATGTGGGGCATGATTTTCAGAATGCTGACTATGTAATTAATTAAGCTTTTAACTAAATCTGTTAACGTTATTTTTAAATCAACAACTACTAAATAAAATAGAAATAAAATTCATAAATAGAAATAAAATTTCATCAATAAAAATACAAAAATTAAAAAGTACATAACTTAAAAAAATACATATTAGTCGTTTGAATCGCTTGAGTTGTAAGTCCCGCCCGACCGATTCCATATGTGCTCCATAAGGTCTTCTTGAAGTTGCCGATGAGTCGCATCATTGATGACACTAACTCGCGCTTGGAGTTCCTGATGGTACGTTAAGGGCATTGATCGATTCCATGCTTGAGGGGGTGCCAAACCCTGAGGTAATTCCGGAGGGGGTTCGAAAAACAAATCGTTATCCCCTGCTTCATATCGTTCGCGTTCGTCCTCCACGATCATATTATGTAGAATGATACAACAATGCATCATGTCAGCCAAAGTCGATTTATCCCAGATCCAAGCGGGCCTTGACATGATGTGTCACCGTGCTTGGAGGACTCCAAAGGCTCGTTCAATATCTTTACGGGCACTTTCTTGGCATTTGGCAAACAACTTCTGTTTGCGGGAAAAGGGATGGCGAATCGACTTGACGAACCGACCCCACTGTGGGTAAATGTTGTCAACTAAATAATACGGCTTGTTGTAGCGATGCCCGTTGACCTCGTAATCCACGGTGATGTCACGACCACGGAAAGCCTTTTCGAATAAGTGGTCGGCGTTGAGGACGTTAATGTCGTTGTTCGTACCACCCATACCGAAAAACGCATGCCAGATCCACGTATCACGAGATGCAACCGCTTCCAGCATAGTTGTTGGGTTCGCGTGATTTCCACGTTCATGCGATCCTTGCAATGCGACTGGGCAATTCTTCCACTCCCAATGCATGCAGTCAAGACTGCCAATCATACCGGGGAAGCCTCGGCTATAGCCCGACTCAAGTAATCGCGCCATGTCCGCCACATTCGGCCTCCGCATGTATTCCTCGTAGAAAACCGCAATAACGGCTTTACATAAATGTCTAACACATTTGAGTATAGTACTTTCCCCCATACGTAGTGTGTTATCCAATGAATCGGCAGAGCACCCATACGCTAGCATTCGTATTGCGGCGGTGCATTTCTGGTGCGTTGATAACCTCAACTATTGTGCAGCGTCACGACTTTGAACAAAGTAGCTGTCGTGAGACTTAACCGCTTCCATAACCCGTAAAAATAATGGTCTGGACATACGAAAACATCGCCTACACAATTCGGGGCCATAGATCGGATTCTCGACAAAATAATCCCTCATCAGGTCGTCGTGGCCTTGCTCACGCCTTCTGTTGATCTCTGTCCTGGAACCTTCTCCTGATTCGAGTCGTCGCCTCCATGTCTCCCATTGTGGCATTTCTCTCTGTACCATGCGCTTGGTTCTACGCCGGAGTCCTCGCTCCCAAGCACGAAGTTTGGCTTCGTCGTTGCGGCGTTCGGCTTCCATCTCCTCCCTTATTTGACGTTCGTCGTCGGGCATTTTTTTGGCGAGAATTGGATATGAAATGAAGAGAGAAATTGTAGGAATGGTGTTGTGAATTGGATGAAATGGGTGAGGGGTAATTATAGTGGTTGAAAAAGTGTTTTTTAATTGTATTTTATAAAAAAAAACAGCTAGCCGTTGTCGACCGTTGCTGAGAGCAACGATCATTTTTTTTTTTGCTTGGACAGGTGGCGATCTCCCAGTGGACGAGAGAGAGGCAGAGGGGCAGCGAGGCAGCGGGGCTGAATTTGGCCTCGCGCCCCTGCCCCCCGAACCCTCCCACTCCCTCTCCTCCCCCACGCCCCCCTCCCCACACCGGCCGAACCCCGGACCCTTTCTGTTGGTGCTCCCCCCCCCCCCCCCCCTGCCCCGCGCGCACGATCCGGTTGATGTGGATGCTCTAATAAGGACATATCACTTGAATCAGGTTGTGATGGAGAGGGTCTTGTAGTGGCCATAATTCATGAGCCTCTTTTATCCGTTGGAACAGTGGGACGCACGATTGTCTCAATTGCTTATGATAGGCCCGTAAGCCCATTTACGGTTTGGGCTCCATTTGAATCCGTCGTTGAAATTGGGCCAAGTAGTCGTAAAGACGTTGTAAAGGAGTTGGTTGGCCATGCAACTGAAACCGTCGTGTTTCAAGCCGAGCAGATTATGAAGCCTTATGACGGGGTTGGGTTGGTAAAGCCTTTAGAGTTGAGTGATATTTCGGGGAACAGCAGCCCATGGAAGGATGCCCTCATCAAACCCCCCGAAATGTAAGAATCGGCCTCCTAAGCATTTATTGGATTATTACACTATTACGTCTAAATCACGAGCATGTTCTTTGAGTCGTGAAAGAATCGTCAACCCTGTTGACGTCTGGATACAGGTCGCGCAAGCTCGTAAAGTCTATCCAGATCTGCCTGCTCAAACAAAGACTATCGATGAGACCTCAGAAGGTGATAAATGAGTCACCGATGAGGGTTGAATTAGTTTCACTTGTTTTTGTTTTGGACTTGTAGTCCTTTGTTTTCGGGCTTTGACCTTCCAAGTCTTTTGGGAGCTTCTTGTAATTGTTGTTGCTTTGTAATCCTGGTCATCTTGGAGTTAGGATTCTCTCACTCTTTCCTTCTTCGGATAGAGCGTTTTTAATATAACAAAAATCTCGCTGATAACTTTTTTATTTAGGAAAATATGTACGAGAATACAATTATTACTTATAATGGACTGAAATGCTGGACAAAGAGGTAGTTTTACTAGAACAAATCGCGACCAAATTACTAAACTGATCTTCTGGACTTACAGATTATAAGACCTCATTATCTTTCTGAAATCATTTAATAAAGAAATAATGTTTGTTTCAACAGGCAGGGCATATATGTGTTATAAGGCTTAGTGTATGAGAAGTTGCATTTCCTTGGGGTGTAACTTCTTATAGCACCTTCATACACATCTAACGAATTCCGAAAGGCTTGTTTATTGAAGCTCAGAAGTTGCATTTTGTCCACACAGTTCTTTGTAGAGAAATGCTTGCTAGCTACTCGCTATCACCGACTATCTATATACTATGACAAAGATCCACCTGCACGCTCGGTATTTGGTAATGCATGTTTTTTCACATTTAAACGTGTATCTGATAATAATCGAAATGTTAGAAACATGTCTTGCATTATGATTGACCATTTACCCCATATGAGTAGTAAGCTATGTTAGGTTGTCTGTATTGAATAGTGAATATCCATTCCTTTGTAATATGGTTTTAAGCCAACCATTTTGTCTGTTTTTATTTCCTACAGGTCTCACCTTGCTAAATAGCATGCCAAGTTGGAAATGGATTGAATGCCAAACCACACTTCTTTACTGCCCAAAAAGCAAAGTTGGTGAGGGCTGCTTTCAGTTTTTTCTGCCTCTATCTTGAACCAGAATCTCAGGTAGCCATTAGTCGATACAGACTGTACATTAAGATTCTTTGAGGTCACAGGTTCGAATCCCGATGGGTACACTTACATGGGAGTAAATGTGGGTGTTGGGTTAGATTAGGCTAAAATAGGATTTTCCTGTATTTCTCTATGATAAAAAAAAAATTGTACATTAAGATCAAGGAACTCGTATAATTTTAGTTTGTCAGCAAATTCAGTATTTTTGTCTCGAAAACATACTATTAGTAAAACCCAGTAGTTGTAGAGGCAGCTAAAATGGAAATCTGTATCAGTAACAGATGGTGGCAAAGTGATGCAGGAAGGAATAGAAATATGAGCCATCTTACTGGACTTTTTGGATAGTGGTAGAATATTCCGAGCAGCAGAACTGAAAGTCCGAGCTAATAAATACAACTTCCATTCAATAGGAATGCAGGTATAGATTTTCCATTTCAAACTTACTAATCAATGCAATGTATGTAGCAGTTAACTAGTTTAGCCCGTCTTTTTCAACAACCAGAAAGCGACCGTTCTCGCTTGTAATTGCTTGCACTGCAATGCAAATTTCTATCCAGAAAGTTGCTCATCTATGCCCAAAATTTGGTGGTTCACCAAACAAACCAGTGCCATATTGTGTTGTTGATCCAACTGACCAATTTCATTTTACTCGTAAATTTGTTGTCTATGAATTTATTTACTCTGAAAGAAAGGAAAAAAGAATATTTGTCATTTGTACACAAATAATGCCCCCCTCCCTGTACATTATAACTGAAAATTCACGGGTTTTAGACTAAACCCTTTGTTGCTGCTCATTTTCTTCGTCTTCTGTGTCAGAGTTGCTGTCAGAGTCCTGGATAGTAAGAAACACACATAATGTTCAGCTGCCTAGTTCAATCAAACAGTAGAGCATGTTCTGTGTCTGTGTTGTAAGTAAATAAACTCACATAAAGTTGATGCCGGATGTTTTTCTGGATGCTTTTCTGAATCGCTGTGATTGCTCGAATCACCACGTACATTGGAATCACTATTCCGCTTGTCCTTAAAATAAGCAACTGCATCAAAAAAATGTAAATTGTATCAGCCTATCAGGTAAGAAGAGAGTTTATCCACTGACCAAGTCGGATCACTATACTTTCTATTAAAGTTAAACTTAAACATTTCCGAAAATACATACTGAAATTCAGCTACTTACGGTAAAAATAGTGAATGGGTATTCTTGGGATTCTTGTCCATTGAACAAAGAAAGTAGATGTCTTACAAGCAAAATGACTGTGACCTGTCAATGCAATTAAACAAACAAACAAAATGGATCAGCAACACACTAGCTAGGATTATTTTCCCAGGAAACAAACATAACCGAATTGAGCAATTCTATGCTTGACCCTTTCAAGAGACCGGGTCATTTTTACTCTATTCAATACCCAAACTATTATAAAATGATTTTTAAATCGGACTACATATATAGGGCCGGACTTGATTCAAGTTAAAAGTTACCATTAGAGCTAAAAAGCGGCAATATGTAGCTCTTCTAACAGCAGCAGAGTCGCATTCAGCTGCAGCTTGTTCCAATAATTCTTGGCTCTCCAGATCATGCTCTCTTCTCCTTGGAACGATCTCCAAGCTATCTCTGAATTAACATTTAATCATTTGATTAATCAAATTGTAATTATATATCACGATTCAGAATCTGCAAACATGGACAAAGTCACGAAATCCTTAGACTTGCAACTTGCCTCCACGTTATTATCACTATCACTAGTTGTAATAACAAGCATGTTCGGCTTTTTTTTATAAATTAAAACAAAACTTAGTAATTAATCCAATTTTATTGGTTTTACTGGTTCAGAGGCGACAAATTCTCCGACACGCGCAGAACCGGTTTGTCGCAGCTTCACGCGCCTTGAAACATCTAATTTCAGACAAAAAAATCACTGTGTAAAGAAAAGTACCTAATCGTTACCGCTGCGTCGATGAGCTCCGATTCTTTTGGTAGCGGCGGAGGTACTCTGTATCCAGGTTCGTATTTCTGTGATAAAGTAGAAGATAATCCGCCATTAAAAACAGAGATTTTATTCAAAATTCGGTACAGCAACACAAATTAATATAAGAATAAAACTGAAAATACAAGGAAAATTTACAGAAGCGTCCCAATATTCTTTTCCTTGCGGAGAAACCAATTCGAATTCCAAATTCAGAGCAAAGAACCAAATTCGAAACCAGAAACTAGTGGCAAAACCCAAATCGAATTTCCAGGAAAAGAAACACAAAATCGAAGTATAAAATTTGTAGAACAAAAATACCCAGAACAGAGAGATGATCAGGATGATGATTAAAAGTGAGAGTGAAGAGAGAAATGAATTCGAAAACAAATCGTACCTGCAAACAAATTTCGCAGACCGTGTTTCCTTTCTCGTCGCACCATCTCTGTATACAATCCCTATGCGCAAACTGAAACCAAAAGCCAAATCCCAGAATCAAAACCGAAATTCCAGAAACAGAGGATCGTTAAGTAACCTCATCTGTTTCTATTTGGCCTACCTTGACGGTTCCAGAGCAAGCGCAAGGAGCTTCGAAGCTCTTGCAGCTCTCAAATTCAGTTTCGTGGCAAATTCTGCAGTGCGGGCTCGCTAGACTCAGTTTTTGGCAGTCCTCGACGAACAAAATCATAGCCTCTCCCATGATATCTTTTTTGGTAGCTCTGTTTCCGATTCTCGCTTCTCTTTCTCCGTTTCTTCTTTGTTTTCAAAAACTTGAGTGTGTCTGTCTTTTTCCCGTCCACCTGGAGTTCCTCAACTTTAAATACCAACAAGCAAGACATTATGTTTCCAAAACTACCCCTCTTGTTTCCAATATGATTTTTCTTTTATTTTCTTTGGATAGGCCATGCCACGTGGGATATTACGTAGCTGGTTGACCCAACCATTTCGTCTTGTAATGCTTCCTAAGTTACTATATTTAGTCTAATTCAATCACCTATTCGAACTCAGCTTCTTTATTTATACAACTTATATATTTTTTTTGAGCGAAAGGTGCAGAGCTCATTAATCAAAATACCTAGTACATCTGAGTGAATCAAGAATAACTCCTTGACCATGAAGAACAAAAACAGACAAAAGACGTAATGGTGTCGCAGTGTCGCAGTTTTTTTCATATTATAACCGTCACTGACGGTATTGGATGGGCCAGCTATCACTGAGCTGGGATGCCTCATGGGCCGCGATAGAAGACGGGGAGGGGGAATGAGATACCGGAGATCTTGAGGGACCTTGACGGTAATGGTGAAGGGGGGAGGCAACACATCGTACAGGGACCCCTCCTAGAGCCAGTCTCATATGTACGGCGTACCACTCATTCCTCCTGGTGGGGCTGCTTCCCTGCCCTGACCTGCTTGTAAGAACCGCCCCCGGTCGAACCGGTGATTTTTGGCGAGAGTTGACTTCCAACCGGAAAAGTCAACTGATAACTCCGGGAGTCATTCGGGACCTTTCCGGGGCCCAAAAAGCTTAGTCGTCGTTACGGTTAGCTTAGTTTGGTCATTTCCTTTCAAATGACACATTTTGTGAAAAAGTCAAACCCGGGTCAAACTACAACGATTTCAGAGTTTTAACGAATAAAAATATTATGAGCTGAGATATTTTGGGGTAGGAGTGGTCTCCACTTAAGGACAAAGGAGAGAGAGATGGGCTAAAGGACGAAAGGGACATTTCCACCTTGAGGATAAGATCACATGGGGCAACAAATTCAGCATTTTTCCCATTGTTGACCGAACACCATAGCTAGAAGAGAGAGAAACAATTCCTCCACTGAAGCTCTATTGTTTGAAGAAGAAGAAAGGGAGGAAAAGGGAGCTCCTTTGGGCCATTTCTTCACCAAATCTTCTCAAAAACATCACCATCTTCATCATCTCATCATTCCAAAGGTAAGTAAGCTCTCACAATCTCCTTTCAATTCATTTAGGGTTTCCATAGAAATTGCATGAAATGGTTAGGTTTTGAGTTATTGTTCTTAGATGTTTGTTTATGAGAAGTAAATGGATGATTTATGTAGAAATCATTTGGGGTTTTGTGTTTTTGATGAAACTCAACATGGGTCTTGAAACTTTGGAGTGTTTGAGGTGGAATTTGAAGTTCTAAAGCTTAAAATTGGTGTTGTGGAGAACCTAGAACTAGTTAAGAATTTATTGGGAGAAAGGAAGTATTTTTCCGGCGACCGGAGGTTCGCCGGAGCTCCGACTGGTCGCCGGAATCCGGCCATCGGAGGAAGGGAGGACCGGCCATAGTCGGCCAAAGGGAGGACCGGCCATAGCCGGCCACTTTTGGACCGTGACCAGCCCGGTCCGGTCCGGCCACCCACGGCCATGTGTGGCCCCACATGGCCGGGAATTGGTGGTTTCGTACTTGGACGGTCTTGGGTGAACTCCTGGGACGTTAATTTCACACCCGGAACGAATTATGGATGTGATTCGTGAAATTTCGGGAAAAGCGATTAGAAACTTTAATTACGTATTTAGAGCGCTCGGACCTCGGAATTTAATTCCGTCAAGTGCGTTGGAACAAGTAAATTTAATTGTGAACGATAGAAACGAAAAGGGAAATTTTCGGAGTCCCGAGGGACGTTTTCCCGATTCCGTGCAAAATGGGCCTTCCGGGCCCATTTTGACAAGTTGAGCAATTGGGATTAGTTTGTGTATTTCCCTCTCTAAAACCTCTTTTGAATTAGCATTAATTCCCGGATTGCCTTTGATCTTAGACGTTGGACCCGAGCTCGACGGAGGAGACTTTTGGGCATCTTGAAGTGACTAAGCGTTTGGAAAGCGATCGAGGTAGGGAAGAGTAGTAATTTCCGCTTTTAAATTAAAGAATGTTAATAGTATGCATATAGGACGTTAATAACCAGAAGAGTCTTAGCTTGCATATAGGATGTGATTCACTAGAATAACCGCTTTCAATTATGGGAATTGTCGTGCTGTAGAATCACATGTGGCCATGTCGGGCCTTAGGATTGTGTGTTGGTTGTGTTTGATTGTGGTTAACAGTCCTTAACGCCGATAAAGAGTATATTCGTTGGTTAATTTAAGAATTATAGTATGCTATTTGAATTATGATGAATGTGATATGAATGGTTGTCTCGTGATATGGTTCAATGAATGGATGTGATGAATGTGATATGAATGGTTGCTTGTGATATGATCGGGTGAATGATAGATCGATGTGGTGTGGTTGGTAAGTTATGGTGGTAAGCTTTAACGGTATGATAAGTTCGGTGTGACATATTTGACATGGTATGGTGTGGAGTGACTTGTACCCCATGCTATGGGAAGATACCCGACCGAGGTGTGTGCCAGTCCGATATGTTGTTTATGTGATTTACCCCGATGTGCGTTTCCGGGAAGACCGAGGTGCGTTTCCGGTATAGTGTTTACCCCGATGTGTGTTCCGGGAAGACCGATGTGCGTTTCCAGTATATTGTATTGCTTATTTACCCCGACATGTGTTCCGGGAAGACTGACGGTGCATTCCGGTATAGTGTATTGTTTGTTTGCCCCGATATGTGTTCCGGGAAGACCGACGGTGTATTCCGGTATAATGTATTGTTTGTTTGCCCCGATGTGTGTGTCCGGGAAGACATCAAGACCGATGTGTATTCCGGTACGATGTGGTTGAGCCGTGCCGCGTGATCCGGCATATTATTGAACACTTGCTGTGTGTATGGTTATTAGTGATTGACTGTGTATGTTGACTAGTTGGTACGATATAGTTTCTTATGCCTGTTAAGTGATTCTTGTGTGACTCGAGTGTAACGTTATGGGTGTTCGACAACGAATTGTACGTTGTACATGTTGAGTTGTGCGTGGTGATCGGATTTTCATGGGTACTTGTTTTATGTTGGGAGATATCGGATTTGAGTAATGTTTGTAATGATCTTAGCAGTATAGTGTCCCAGGGTTGGGTGTTGAGAACTGTCTGGTGTCCTTTCTTATGTCCGTATGATATCGGGTTTGGATGACGGTTGTAGTCGAGGTCGTAGAAGATTGTCCTACTGCTTATAGGGTTCTATATCTCGGATCTATTATCAATATTGTTGTGCTCTTGTTGGTTTCTGTTGTTGTTGTCATTTATTAATAAGTGTTGGGAATCGAGTAATTATGGCGACGAAATGGAAGACCTTTCCCGTTACTACTTTTCCTACTGAGCGTAAGCTCACCCCCTCTGTTTTTACTGTTTTACAAGTTTTGATAGGGAGTCAGTTTAGAGGACGTCTCAGAGCTCGGTAGCTCGTCGAGGGTCTGTGGGTTATCATTTAGTAGAGACGTACTCTCTGTTTTTGCACTGAACACTGTTTTCTTATTTGAATTCGAGCGTTTGACTCGCAGGATTTTATTGAGATTTGGAACTAAAATGCGAAGTTATATTTCTTTAATTTAATTTCATTTTATAATTATTATTATTATTATTATTATTATTATTATTATTTTATCGTTACTTAGTTCACGTCTCGAGTCCGGTCAAAACCGGATTTGGGGCGTGACATGCTCCTCCCGAGGTGCTCCAGCAGCTAACCTCTTGATTGCTCCAGTTCCCTCTCCATTCATCGTAGGGGGTACCGAGGGTCCACCCGTAATGGGCTGACGAGACCCACCATTAGTGGGTCGGGATGGCCCACCACTAATGAGTTGTAGATGCCCATCAATTTTGGGCTGCAGATTTCCATCAGTCTTGGGCTGTAGAGACCCAAAAGCAAACCCTAGATGGAATTTCCTTGGAACATACGTCACCAGGGAGACCGCCACACGATGCTTAGACGGCGGTGGAGACAATTTTTGCAGTGGTCGATGTGGTGGCGAAAGAAGACCTGGCCCTAGATCCCACCTGCGCAACAATATCGGATCAGAATGGGGGGAGCCGGAACCCCAGGAACTGCACCGCCCGGGGAAGGAGGGACCAGAACAAGGTCTTGGCAAACCCTAGAAACCGCGTCACCCGGGGGGGAGGGGCCAGAGCATGGTCTTGGCAAACCCTAGAAACCGCGCCGCCCGGGGGAGGTGGGGCAAGAGCAAGGTCTTGGAAAAACGGTTGGGTCGGTAGAGCAGGGTTTGGAGGGGGGAGGCCGAGGAGGACGTTGCGTGGGAAGAACATAACTGTGGGACGTCGCGAGGGCCACCCTTGTCGCAGCTTCGCAGCCGGTTTGGTGGGTGGCGGCGGTAGCGGTGACGCATAAGTAGGGATTAGGGTTCCTTCTGGTTGGTGAGGATCCACCCCATCACGCCGGAGCAGATACGCTGAGATCGCAGGAAGGGAGGGGATGTATGGAATCCTCACTCTTGGTTGACGCTTCTGTCGAACCCTGAAAGGCCGAACCACTTCACTTGATGGGCGCGGTGGAGAGACGTTAGACAAGGGAGACCGTGGCGGTGCAACACCTTCCATTGGCGACATAGATAATGGGATGGCCAGACCGGGCAACGCAGACGGCGTAGGTAGGGATTCCTCGGGGAGGATACACACCGTCGATCCCCAAGAATCTGAAGCCGAGTCCACAGAGAATGCCGACAGACGAGGTGGGGCCGAGGCACGCGACATCCGGTGGGAAGGTATGAGGGTGTATGGCGATCAGACTGGAAGTCGACGAAACCACAAGAGGGATGGGAAGGGGAAGAGACGTCAGGGGTTGGGGAGGAGTCAACCACTCCCATCTGTATGTGAACTCTGCACCGATAGGACAGGCGAACACGGGAACGGAAAAGCCGACGAGTCCAAGCGACGCAGCAACGACGACGCCAACAAGAAGCTCCATAAGCGCAAGAACAAACTAAAACTAGGATAGGCTCTAAAAAACGAGATAGATTTTTACATAGACACACTAACCTCATAAAACTTCTTTATACAACTTTTATTAAGTAGAGCAAAGATGTGTTTCTCCTTTTACTTTTTTTCAGTAATAGCTCATCCGATTGAACTCCTACATATGGTAATAATTATTGTTTTGTAATTTTTTGAAGGTCACATGTTGCAATGAGAAATGCTGAGATTCATATTATACAGCTTGAATCTAGTCTCTGATCTTAAAACAATAATTATTATTTTTTATCACAAGTTTAATATTTAGTAAACGTATAAAAAGAGACCTACAAAATATGACTATTCTGAATGGATGTTTAGGCGATCTGACCTATTCATATAAATATGTGCGCTTGTCACTTCTCTCGGTTCAGTTCAGAGGTATCCGAAGAGTTCTCTAGGAAAATGAGGGTAGGGTTAGATAGCGAGGCGTTGTTCCTCATCTGCGTCCGGCGATCATTAGAACTCATGCATGTCTATTCCAAGCTCTGTCTCGTTGATGCCGCTTCCAAATCACTCGATCATGGGTGTTAGTGTTCCCGTTCAACGAAGGGGCTTGGAGCGACCAGAGGGTGTAAGTGTTCCCGTCCGACGGAGGGGGTTAGTGCGGGCCGAGGCTGTTAGTGTCCCCATCAGCGAAGGGGATTGATGCGACCCTGTGCGGAGGTTCCAAGTGCTCGTGTGTGCCGTGATCTCAATGTTGGACCTTGGGTCAAGCCTCCGATAAGCTTGGATGATTCAAAGGCGGCAATTAGGGTGCATGATTATAGCTGAACCACCACAACTAAGTAATCAGACTCGTGACGGAGGAGACGAAGAAAGTAGATGTGACATCCGAGTGATCACTAGAGGAGGTGAAAGAAGTAGAGGAGGCGACTCTGGTGGCGGTCAAGTGATCACGCGAGGAGGAGAAGTAGGTAGATGTGGTAGCTTTAGTGGTAGAGGAGGATGTGGCGGTGAGACGTTGGTGGAAGAAGAGAAGGTGGTGGTGCTAGGTCATGAGCGATAGGATTAACAATTCTCTCAGAACTCAAAGAACGAGCTCTTGGTTTGGATTTAACAGTAAAGTAATGCGCTAAAAACTTGGGAGGCCGACTCTGAAGTTTATGAGGTTTGAGAAGGGCATCCTTCCACGGCCTACCCTGATCCCCCGAAGGGCCACCTTGCTTCAAAAACTTTACTGATCCTTCCAAAAAAAATGGCGTCAAAGCCTGCTTAACTTCTTGATCCACAACAGAAGGCTTCGAGACCCGATCAATTATTACCGGTTCAGCCAACTTCGGCACACTAATGTCCATATAAAGGTCTCCAACCATGAAAGGGATGACGACCTGGTCAACAACAAGATCACCCGCAACATGAGACACACTTAGATGGGCCTGATTCGTCACTAATGCCACCTGAGAAAGTTGTTGCGCCCTCGAAGGTCATGCCATTGGGAAAGTTAATACGGAAGGACGTGACAAGAGTTGTTGTACACGGGGGAGGCCAGGACGGAATGTTGCATCGACAATGGGACATACTCATCTTGCTGCCAAAATAGTTCCTCTGTTTCGCAGGGGTAATGTTTTTAATAGGGGGAGAAGTCCCAGTCGCATTTGAAACTGATTGGAAATTTAGGGTTGTTGGAGTTGGCCATCAATGCAACAAGAGAAATGACAGTGAAGTGTAGCAAGTGCCGATGTTGCAACGACAACGAAGCTTCTCTATCACGTCGGAGATTCTGCTCCCTCGTTCTACGGTGGATGACCGGCGAATCTGTGATGTACCGCCGGTAAAGCTTCTTTGTCACGCTGGAGATTATGCTCCCTCATTCTACGGTGGATCACCGGAGAATCTATGCTGCAAGACTGGAGTTTTAAAGAGGATTTGCCGGAGTTTCAGAGCTTCAACGCTAGTGAATCTTCTACAACGAAAAGGAAGAACAGAAGAGTTGTAGAATCAGAAAGGTAATGAAGACGAAGAAGAAACATTGACATATATTTAAAGACCAAAAATTAACTTTCGGCTTTAATGAAAACTACTTTTCGGTGACACTTGATATGTTGCGACTCGCCGGTCCATGATTTTCAGGGCTCGTCTCCGTCGAATCTACAGAGTGTTAGAGTCGACATATTCTTTGACGTTGGCTTGATGAAGCTCAAATTCAACGTTAAGACTAGTTTCCAAGGACTCGGACGTAATTTCTCTGAAACAACTAACAAATCGATGAAGAAGTTACTATGGCTGCCCTGATAATAGTGTTAAAAACAATTACAACTAATGCCTTTGACCATGAATGAAAGTGTGAAAAGTCAACCGACCATAAATTACAAGGGTGGTTCTATCTCTCTCCAATCATTTGGGGGAGATCAAACACTCGAAAACTCTTCATACAATTTCAAATTCAAATTTGTTTTCTGTTGCCCACAGTGGATTACATGTGACTTGTAATAAAGCAGGTGTTATAGGGGCATGTCTGACTTTTCCTTTTCCTAAAAACATTACTTTTTGTGTTTCTCGTGAAGCTAATTCCGTAAATAGTAACAATTCAATAAATGTCAGAAATTAGACTCATTTCATTTGTGGAGAGAAATCCACCTCGGTCTCATTATCAATTCCACTTTATTATGGCTTCTATTATCTTCAATCGCTTAATCGTGTACCTTTTATCTCTCTTATCCAAACCATGACTTCAACTCCCATAATCTATTATGGGAAATTTCATAAAAATATGCCTCATAATGATATAAATTTGTTTTCTATGCTAGTATAACTCAAAATTTGAAAAATATGCTTTCCAATTGTTTTAGGACAATAATACCCTCATTTTAATTTAAACAAGATAATTCATAGTTTATTAATTCATTTAAATCTATTTTCAAAATAAATATTCAGCTTTTAAATAAAATATTTTATAAATTTTATAAATTTTATAAATTATATTTTATTTTCTTAAAAATCAATATGTTTTGATAAATATTTTTAAAAATATAATTCAACGATAAATTTTCAAACAAAAATATTATACTTCATTATTTTTTTTCAGTTTTATTAATTATTAAATTCTATTTTTTACAAATCGGATTATTTTGATAAATATAATTTGAAACATTATTAAATTTTATAACTTTTGAAAAATAATTTCGATTTTATAATAAAATATATTTTATACAATTTTATTAGTAATTCAATTAGTATTTTATTTTTTAAATTTTAATTTGAAAAATAAATTAAAATTTAAAATCTGATTTTTATAATTAATAAAATATATTATAAATATAATTATCTTTAAAATTTATTTATCAAATAATTTATTTTTTAAATAAAAATAAATTCAGATTTGATTTTAATAATTAATAATATAGAAAAAAATATTTTTGTATAAAGAATATTCTGTCCCTTTATATATTTATATAGTAGAAAAGAAATGTTGTTGATATTAGTATTTATAAAAATCAGATTTGAATTTATTTAAAAAACAGAATACTCTGATAATAATTTTAGAATGATAATTAAATTTATAATATATTTTATTAATTATAAAAATCAGATTTTAATTTATTTTTCAAATTATATTAAAAATAAAATATGAATGTAGTAACTAATAAAATTTATTTTTATAAAAATAATATTTTGTTCAATTTTATAAGTTACTACATTCATATTTTTTTAATTATGAAAGCCGGATTTTAGTATATTTTTTAAATTATATTAAAAGTAAATTATGAATGAGGTAACTAATAAATTTTATTTTTATAAAATTGAATTATATTTCAAATTATATTTATCAATATAATCCGATTTTAAAAAATAGAAATTAAAATAGGAATATAATAATTAATAAAACTGAAAAAAATAATGAAGTATAATATTTTTGTTTGAAAAATTATCGTTGAATTATATTTTTAAAAATATTTATCAAAATTTTTTGATTTTTAAGAAATAAATATAATCTAAAAATATTTTATTTAAAAGCTAAATATTTATTTTGAAAATAAATTTAAATGAATTAATAAACTATGAATTATCTTGTTTAAATTATAATGAGGGTATTATTGTCTTAAAACAATTGAAAAGCATATTTTTCAAACTTTGAACTATACTAGCATAGAAAACAAATTTATAACATTATGAGGCATATTTTATGAAATTTCCCTCTATTATTTATCATATTCCCTATTATAGCAATTATGATGTTAAATATGCTGTCTTCATAAGCTATAATATTATTATTTTATTATACTTATATTATTAATTAATATTATTTATATGATTATCCACACCAAATAATAATTGTAGATGAAATCTAAAACAACCCTTCTAGGGTCCTTTTCTCTTTGTCTCGCTTACAGTCGTCTTCGTCGTCATCATCAGTGGTTGATCATGTCGTTGTCTCCACCATCAACACAACCGACTATCAGTCGCACAACCACCATAATTTGGAACGATGGAATCTGGAGACATAAGAAAGTCCACCAGATACCCAATACCGCCCTCTGCCTACCCGCGTCTCCTCCACCACAAGGCTGTAGGCTGCGATCCTCTACGGGGCCAATCTAGCCGCCACCTCCATCGATGATGCCTCGTTTGGCACCACACATTCTTCTGCGACCGAGGAACCACCCAACCCACTGTGAGAGTGGGGTGGAGGGGGAGACTCAGTAATATGGAAGCCACTTATCGAAAAACATTGGGAGAAGATCCTTCGGGCCTTATCTCCGAGAGTGGGACACGTGGCCGATTCTACAGAAGCGACCAATATGGGAAGGGATTCATATCCACACTACTACAACGGATGGGACAGGGACGGCGTTGAAGGACCGGGATGCTAAGTCAGCATATCTCTTGAGTTGGGATACCTTTGTAAAGTCCCCACCCTATTGCCCCTCCTCCCGGATCCCAAACCCATGGAGAGAGCGAAGCCATGAAACAACCCGAATGTTCAAAAGAAACCCTAGGGTTCGAGGCTCCGGACTGTGCCGTCAGAATTGACCAGCGAGGTGAAGGTAGGGTCTTTGAGCACCAAGTCGAGGTCGGGGACGGGAGGGGGCGACCGTCGCCACCCCCACCTCGAACACCAGATTCTCGCCGCTGGATCGGATCCCGGTGATGGAACACTACTTGAAGAAGGCCCTGACCCAAATCCCGTCGAGTTTGGCGATCTCCCCCTATACGATCCTCCCGGTGATCTTATTCGAGTAGGTGGCCAGGTAGATATCCGGTGGGAGCAGGAACTTGCACGCGCCGCCGAGGTCGACAACGAAGTTTCCCGAGTCTTGGTTGACGGTGTAGTTCACGACGGAGGCGAGGAGGAGGCCGATCGGGAAGCCATATGTCTGGAGCTCGGCGTGGGCCGGAGAGAGGGGGTTGGGGTTAGGGTTTGAGGAGCTGAGAGCAGTGGAGAAGAAGAATGAGAGGAGTAGAGAGATGAGGATGACATGGGGTGACATCGAAACCGAACATGAATGAGCGTAAACGATAGGGGAGAAGAGCCCCACCGACAGTCGTCGTGGTCGGGGCCACTGTGGCCGCCGGTGGTGGCGACACCAACAAGATATTTGGAAAAATAAGGTTTTTTCTCTATAGAAAGAATAGAGTTTTAAGTAGAACTTGATTTTGGTTTTGTGTTCGAAAACAAGTGGTTTATGAGTTAGATGGAAAGATATTAATAAATATTATAATTAAATATTAAATGATAAACGTCACAACTACACAAGATTAGGACAGTCTTATCAAATTGCATTATTTTTCTGACATAATTGAATTTTACGAGTCAAACAAGGAATTCTCTTACATAATAGAGTCTCTTAATTGTTTTTAATTGGAATCTAAAATTGAATAAATTAATGTTTAGTGAAGTTTTAAGGGCAGTTTTGGAATCTAACCTATTTCTGGGAACGGAACAAAATGATTGAATCGGTCAGTGAGTTAACAAAGTATTATAATCCTGTTATCATACATCCGTAATTCAAATATCTCTTTTCTAGTTTGAATTCAGGCCGTCCGATCTCATCAAACGGTCACAGAACCTTCGTGCAACAGAAATTTGAAATGGTGGGCCACATTTCGGGTGGGGTACGCGGTGACCGAGAAGCCTGAGGTTCGCCGTGATTCGGTGGGCCCATGTATTTGGACGCTCGGCTTCTTTCTCCATCTGTCCTCTTCCTCTTCCTTAATCCAATTTTCAATTATTTATTCTCATGCCCCCAGACATTATTAATATTACTTTTCTGGAAGGCCGACATATGTACGAGCTTATCCCAAACTTGGTCTTATCGGTTTTTATTTCTTTCTTTTTTTTTTAATTTCCAAAAACACGGAAATGGCAAGTGCCAAGTAGAGAAGAGGCAGAGGGCGGCTCTCAATCACAACCGTCCAATTGGTTGTAGATTATGATAAAGCTGCGTGGTACATACAAAATATTTATATATAATCAAAAGAATCTGGCAGAGAATTAGCGTTAATGATTGTGAAGTTAAGGCAGTTTACAAGATACACGCACGCGATCAAAAGAATCTACTAGAACTAGAACTAGAAGAGACATGTCACTGAGCTCTACTTTCAACCCCGATTTATACAATAATTGCTTATTTAATTGCTATTATGTTAGGTTAAGGGTTCTAAATTGAGTAAGATTAAGTTCGAATAGACATAACCTTAATGTCTAAAAAGATTAACTAGTTATTCAGCTGATTAATAATAATTGAGCCTTAATAATTAAAGACAACCCAATAAAGTACTTTCTTACTAAAATAATAGTTCACATCAAAAATCTCATCACTTAAATGCTTAATTAAATAAATTTGATTTGAACATTTATGGGTGATATTTTATATATATAATAATCATTTCTGGATTTGAATTTGTCTATTGAAAAGAACATTTTCCAGAAATCATGTGAGCACATCACACCATTAAATACATCATAGAAGGGATTGCATGAATATGTAGAGTTTGATTTTGGATAACAGTAAGGTTAGTTAGTGGATAGTAATGGAAGTAATGGCGTGATTAAGAGTATAGGAGTGGATGCATAGTGGCATTGAGAAAGACGTGAGGTGACGGAGACACGTTTTCAAAGTCGTTTTGTGCGTAGTATCTGATTGATATATGATTCCAACGGACCTCAGAAACGTGTCGCAACTTGCAACCTCCTAGTCCTGGCTCGTGTTAAATTCACGTTTCCGTTGGTTCTAAGGTTCATTGTGGCCCAATAACCCAATTCGTCAAGGCCCATCAATGGCCCTCACAGTCAACGGTCATGGCCCATCTTTTTTGTGGGTCCATCAGATTGCTGATGTGGACGCCACCTCACCAGCCGCCTCTACCTACCAATTTTTTTCCTTATCTTTTGATTACGAAGCTAGGTATCTTTTGATGCATGGGTAGGGACCTCCAAAATGAAATCAATGGCCCTTTGTATGAGAAAGAAGAAGAGTGTTCCCATGGGACTTTGTTGTTGGACCATTCATTTCCATTTTCAGGGATCAGGTTGGGATGAGTTTCGCTTCTCCTTAAAGTTGTTCGATAAGAGCATATATATCAAACGTATTATATATATGAGATCAGGATTCGGGATTCATGTAGTGATTAGTATTAGAGAACCAACTCAACTAAAAGCTTAAGCTGATAATTGAAGGCCCAATTATAGTTATATTCTAACACGCGCCCTCACGGACAAGCCCGTTTACGGGTTTGGAGGTGAATTATTTAGTAGAGTAGATGAGCCAATTAAGAAGAATGATAAGGGCTGGCCCATTTTAGGCAAATTTGATAAATAGAGAAGACATAGAATTTTTGTAGAGAGTGGGGTTTGAACCCGGGTCCGTGAGGTGCCAAGCTCTGATACCATATTAGAGAACCAACTCAACTAAAAGCTTAAGCTGATAGTTGAAGACCCAATTATAGTCATATTCTAACATGAAAGACTGATAATTCTCATTCATATTTGCATTACAATAATAAGTATATATAGTGATAGAGTACGTAACTGGGTAGAAGATTAATAGGCTATAAATGTCCCTATACATTGCATCTAAGGAGAAACCTATCTATATATGAATTCTAATATAACTAGTAATATAATCTAACATTCCCCCGCAGTCGGAGCAAGAGTAAGCTGAATGCTCTGACTGGAGCCAAAATCATTGAAGAGAGATAGTAAACCGTTGATGAAGATACTCGTGCTCGAATTGTAGGGTGAATCGTTGAAGAGAGAAATATAGTAGTCTTGTGTTGATATGAATATCCATAAATTGGTATGTAGAGCACGTGCACTTGAACAAATATGAAGACCAGAGAGCATTTTAAGAATAGATTTCAGAAGAAGATAAAACTTATGAGAATTGAAGAACCTTTTTTTTTGGAAGAACATATTTAAAGAGAGTTCTTTTTTTTGGAAGAATAGATTGAAAAGAACTCTTCTTGAGTAATGATTTTTTTTTTTGAAAAAGAAAAGACAATAATAAAAAGAGCTGTTGAGAAAATATGAATTTAGGGAAGATGAAAGAGTATATGACAGAAAATTAGATATCATTCAATACAAAGAAGATGATTTCACCAAACTTATGATATTTTCATAGTTTGTAGAATAAGAGAATGAATAAAGATGATACATCATGAATGATGGGGAAAGGTTTTACACATAAAAGAAGAAAAGAGAGAAATGCATATGATAGAACAAAGAGCAATAAGCACTTAAAATTGAGAGTAAATAAGAATAATGATAATAAAACTATGATGATTATGTGATGAAGAAGAAAATAGAATGACTGAAATATAACGATGTAGAGAGATGATAATATTGAATAGATATTGACTAATAGAGGAAAAAAAAGACGTTATATTTGCTCTAAATTGCCTTGCCCACCCGTTAAAACCATAAGCTAACGAGTGGGCAAAGCTATAGATTCACGAAAGCTTAACCAAATATCGTAACCAATAGCTCTGATACCATGAAAGGCTGATAATTCTCATTCATATTTGCATTACAATAATAAGTATATATAGTGATAGAGTACGTAACTGGGTAGAAGATTAGTAAGCTATAAATGTCCCTATACATTGAATCTAGGGAGAAACCTATCTATATATGAATTCTAATATAACTAGTAATATAATCTAACAATTAGGATGGGAATCTTAAAAATTGAGAGTGGACCACATCAAGGAGATCATGTATGGAGATCATGGTTTACAGAAGTGTTGAGTCGATACTGACTGAATAATTAATTATGTTTTTGCTGAATTTATTAAAATCAGATTTAAAATACTAAATACTACATAGAATTGAAAAATATATGATAAAATAAATAAATTAACTAAAATGCAAATTAAACTCGAACTTGTAATTAATAAAAAATAATCAATAAAAACCAAATAATGCATTTATTCAGAATAAAAAGTATTACAATTTTAATTTTCGAGGTCGTCAATTTGCTTCTAGAGCCTGTCAATTTGTGCGATGTATACAAACAACCTTTTTGTGTGCATGCCATGTTGCTCGTCGGTTAACTCCTCCACGTCCACACTCTCCATTTCTTCAATTTTATTTAAGCATGTCCCAATTTTCTCATCTAGAGCGCACACACGATTGGTCTTCTCACACCTTGGTTGTCTATTTAGGTGATGACCGTTGCTAGGTCTATGACACCCTTCCCTTTTCTCTTCGCGACCTTGTTGCCAATTGGGCGCTCTTGTTCACGCGGAGTGGCAATTGGGGAAATTGGTGCACTTGGGTCCTCGATCGGATCGTTGGATCCCTTACCAAGTTCGAACTCACCACCGAGAGCTGTAACACTATCATCATCGGTGGGAAGTGAATGGGGTGGGGTTGTGCTGTAACTACCGACCTCGTTCAATCGTCGTCGTTGAGCCCCGGTTGTGCCTTCCTCTTCCTAGAACTTCTCATTGTTTTCCAATGGCTCGATCCAATGGAATAGGTTTAATTTCTTTGGTTTGTTGTTCCGACACCCGAGTCGATAGAGTTTTGCTACATGCTCCCTATACATTGTTTCGTCCCAGTCGCTATGGTCATCTTCCTTCTCTTTCTTCATGAGGGTGATCCACCTTCGCACTCTAGGAGCAGTTTGGTTCTAATGGCTCTTGACGGATTTCCACAACCACTCTTCAGGCTTAAATTTCCCATCTTCAATGAATCTATTGGTCACAGTGCCCTATAACGTGGTGGCGACTTGGGAGTTTCCCTTGATGGGGTCTTTATTTGTGTGGAGCCGTGTTTTGATCAAGAGATTTCGCAAACTTGAGCACGGCAAGTGCACCGGCCGTCAAGTAGTAATCGGATTTGAAGTCCGGAATATCGAGCCCAAAGGAGCAATAGACAATCACTTACTATTTAAAGCTTGTAGCTAAGCTGGTTCGGTAAAAATCGAGTTTTTATGTTTTGAAAATAAACCTATAACGACTAAAAATAAAATACAGAATTTAACAGAGAGTTTTCGTATCTTAAATCAAGTGAAGAGAGATCAAGGGCATGGGTTCATCGAGTTCATTCCATAAGATTGAACACTTTCGATTGTTGCGATGTCGATTTATTTTAGAGGCAACGAGTTGTCTCTACTCTAGTCCTAACTTCTTTCGAACGATTCGGACCCTAATGGAATCTAACCACCGAGTTCTTTCGAATCACGATGTAGGAAGACCCAAAGCGTTAAGCTCTATGACAACTTCTAACTTTCGACCAAACAAGGCTATAGCTATTGCAATTGTATTAACCCCGCTAGTTCTAGCTAAGGTTTAAATCCAACCTATGATCGATTTTTGACTTAATTAGAATCCCCCTCTTTCGAGCAACGAATCCTAATTCGAAACAATTACCAAGCCTACACGGGAGGTAAAGCATTAAGCACAAATCAATCATAGACACTAATACAAATCAACAACACCACAATCGAAGCATTCAAAATATGAAAATCACTACTCTAATCCCCCATAGCCCTAGAAATTGGGGGTTTAGTTGTTCATGGTGAGAAAATGCAAGAATGAAAAGAGACAAACAATTAAACTCATAATCAAGATGAAAGTAGAGATACAATCACCGAATTAGTTGTCTAAGGTTGTTCTTCCTCTTCTTCGATCTCTCTCCTTGATGCTCTTGTAAATCCACCAAAGAAAATCCCTTGTGTAGCTAGCAATTGAATCTTGTCTCAAAAAATCAATACCCAAACAAATCTCAAATGGTTCATTACCCAATAGAATTGATTCTCAACAAATAATCTAAGACAAAAGCTTCCTATTTAATTCTATATAAAAAAAGGAAAATAAAAACTATACAAAAAGATGCCCCTGGTTCGTGTTCTGTGCTCTGCTCCAGAAAAATTCAAAATGAAGAAGATGTTCCTCCCCTTTTTCCATTGCGGCTGTGTAATAAAATGAGTAGGGTTAAAACTTAGAAGTGAGTGGACACGCGCCGCACAGCAAGAGGACAGCTGCAAGGGACAGGTGTCGCAGCAGGAATGGATGGCGGTTGGCGTGGGACAGGATAGGACAGGTGGCGGGCTGAGGAGAGAGGGCGGCTGGCGTGGACAGGTGTCGGCTGGAGACAGGAGGAGAGGCGGGACACGTGTCGCGCTGGAGGTGCGGCGGCTGGACCAGCGCCACGTGTCGACTATCTGGGCAGCCACGTGTGCAGAAGACGGTCCCGGCTTGACACGTGTCGGCCTGATGGGGATTGGCGGTTGGCGACTACGCCACGTGGCAGAAGAAGGCAAAAGGCAGCAGGCTGGCGGCTCCACGTGTCAACTCCTGATGGGATCCTTCCTTTTTGCTCCTTTTCCGCTATTTTGCTCGCTCCGGCTTCGTTTGGACTCCGATTGATCTCGTTCTTGCGCCAAAAAATTCCTCTTTTCAAGACCTACAAAACAAGACCAATCATTAATATATTTCGGAGCGAACAAAATCGACCATTTGACGGTCCACAAGCACGAAAACACTCAAAATGCATCGGAAATCCATCGGAACACCGAACATATCGATAAAATCAGTTATTCATGCTAAACCTACATATATGATAGCAAATCGGGACCAAAAGCCTATATAATTTGATATATTGCGGCCTTTTATGTGTTAAAATGCACCCGCATCAGGGTGCCATTTGGTTCGCTTGTCTACTACCAGATTCTTCTATTGTCTTCCTCGAAGGCCAACAGAGGACGACGTGGAGGACATCCGGATCCCGCTGCTGCCACCAACGTGTTGTTGGTGGTACTCATTATTACCGGGGTACCCGTAGTAGTTGATGACAGGGGGTTGAAAGTCGCTGGTCGAAATTGAACGGTTGTTGGACTGGACGATTGTTGGATTGGACGATTGTTGGATTGGACTTAAGTTCAAATGATTAATTAGCATACTTAATAAAAAAAATTAATTAATGAAACTAATTGCATTTAACGACATTTATAACTAAAAAATTAATTAATGAAACTAAATGCATTTAACTACATTTGTAATAAATAAAAACTAAAAATGAGAAGTTCAAAGTACCGGTGTTCCAATATTGTAACACAAATTGGTTGAAAGCATGTTCGTTCAACATTTGTTGGTAGCCCCCTCCTAGAGGTATGTTGACCTCAGGATTTGGATTGATGTCATTCGGCGAATACTCTTGTTGCTCCGGTGAGGTCGGCGGTTGAGTCGAATCATCTGACATTTTTGATCGGATTTTGTAGAGAGAAAGTAGATAATTTGAGAGTGAAAGCCGAGAAAATATAGAGAAAACGGTTTGGGTTGGATGAATGAGGGAATGAGTATTTGTAGGTGGAGATTTTTTTTTGTATTAAATTATTATTGAATTTAATTAAAAAAGAAAAATATATAACAGTTGTAAAATTCGGACCGTTGCCAACAATCCGATTTTTTTTATTGTTGTCGTGCCACGTGACACACTCTGATTGGGCGGCGGCAACTCACGAACCACGCTTGAGGATCGTGGTGCGGACCGCGACTCGCGACGCACGTTGATGTGGTTTGCGGTTCGCAAACCACAAACACCACATCGTGCGGCCGCGAACCACATCATCGCGATTCGCAAATCCTGGTGCTGGGTGGTGGTTCATGCTATGTATATGCTCTAAGTAACATGGGACCTCCACTGATTTTGACTTGTCAATTTGAGCCAAAAGGCCTATGTATATATGTAGTAGCGGTTCTATAGCAAAAAAAAGGTGTATTAGTAAGTACTGGAAAAAAAATTCTTCCCATATAACTTTAGCGAAGTGTCTAGAGAGATTGTGTCTCACCTTTCTCTAGAACCCCCATTTTCTTTAACCCTAGCCTCCTCCTTAGTTTCGTTGCGTCAGTGACTCACTCGACTTCGACCTTATGAGCCACTAGTAACCCCTTATCCGCGCTCTCCACCCTCTTTTTCCCTTCTTTCTGACTCAGGCCTCCCTCTAACCCTCTTTGTTTCGACCTTCAACTTTCCAGATTTAGGGTTCGTTCCCAGATCCGATCGCTCATCTTCTCCTCTGAAGCCTTCCTCTCTGTTTCATCTCTTGCCCCTCTCTTTTCTTTTTCTGGTGGAGATTTGAGAGGATAGAGGCGAACTCTCCGATTGGATCGTCGCGGGTGTTGGCTCCGAAGGGGTACCGTTTTGGGAGTAGAGCAGTGTAGAGATATTCTGGTTTCGCCCGGTGGTGGGCGCGAGCTTTTCGAGAGTCACCGCTGTTCGTAGGGTTTGGCTGTGCTTCTCTTATGTTCTGAAATAAGATCAGTGTAAGAACCGCCCTCGGTCGACACCGGTCGAACCGGTGAAATTTGGCAAAAGTTGACTTTCCACCGAAAAAGTCAACCGATGACTCCGTGAGTCATTCGAGACCTTTCCGAGACCCAAAAATCTTATCCGTCGTTACGGTTAGCTTAGTTGGGTCATTTCCTTTCAAATGGGTACTTTTGCGAAAAAGTCAAATCCGGGTCAAACGGGGTCAAATTAGGGGCTTTATCGGATTAAATTAAATGGGCTGAAATAATTATGGATAGAGGTGAACCCCACATGGACACATGTCCATGAGTCTTGGAGGAAAAGAAAAGGGTGGAGAAAGACCCAATTGCCCTCATTTTGGGCCAAATGAGAAGAAAGGGAGCAAGAGGGGCAAAGTGGTCTTTTCTAGTTTAGGTTAAAGGCCACATTTGAGCCAAAAATCTGCTCACACCTTGCCTTGGCCGAAATCCCCTAGCGAGAGAGAGAGAGTGAAGCTCCATTGCTTGAAGAAGAAGAAAGGGAAGAAAAAAAGGAGGTCCTTTGCTTGATTTTCACCACAAATCTTCTCCGAACTTTCATATTTCTTTATCATCTACCCATTCCCTAAGGTAATCATGCTCTTAACTTCTCTTTTGTTGAATTCCTAGTTGTGGGTTTGGTAGAAATTGGATGATCTAGGTTTGAATTTTATGGGTTTGAGGTTTTCATGGTTAAATGGATGATTTGAGGAGAAAAGTGAAGGATTAGGTTGGAGATTGTTTGGGTTTTGTTGTTTTGATGAAACCCAACTTTGGGTATTGAAGTTTTGGAGTTTTTGGACTGGATTTGGAGGTTTTGGAGGTTAACAATGGAGTTTTGGAGGTTTAGATTCGTGGAGACGAAGTTGAGGGAAGAAGAAGAAGGAGACAGTCAGACCTGTCACGGATCCGTGACGGAGCACGTCGCGGCTCCGTGACGGAGGCCGTGACAGCACACGTCACGGTTCCGTGAGGTTGACCGTGACGGTGTAGGTCACGGTTCCGTGACACAGACCGTGACGGAGCCCGTCAAGGCTCCGTGACCCACTCCGTGATGGATCGAAAATAGACCTTTTAGGTCCATTTTGGGTTGTTTTCGGGTAATTAGGAAGTTTATCTACAACTGAACGTATTATGGTTTAGTTTGGGTGTTTTCTTTTTAAACCACCCTTGATATATTATTAAGTCTCGTGTTAATTTGTGATCTTAGACGTTTCTCCCGATCACGACGGAGGAGGCTACTAGGCGGCTCGTGGTTGTTCGTGTTGGATAGCGGTTGAGGTAGGGAATAGTAGCGAATACCGGTTTAAATGCGGAAAGTTACTAGAAGTGCATATAGGATTTAAGTAATCGGAATGTTGTAGAATCACATGTAGGATGTGAATAACTAGGGTAGTCGTTTATAATATGGAACCACTTGCGGGCCAGGTCGTGCCCGTAGGTGTGGGACTTGATGTGCTGTAGAATTGCATGTGGGTCCCTAGTTGGGCCCGTAGGATTGTGTGACGGTTGTGTTTGTTTGTGATCAGTAGTTTTGGAATGTTTGGTTTATGATATGTTCCGTTGTTGAATTAATGATCGTGATATGCTATGAGAATGTGTGACTGTTAGGGTGAATTATTGTCTTGTGATATGATCGGGTGAATGATAGACCGATATGGTGTGTTCGGTAAGATATGTTGATATGATATGTTTGGTATGACGTGAACTATTGCCTTGTGACATGTTTGAGACCCTGTATGTGTGTACCCCGGTAGGATATTTAGGCCGAGGAAGGTGTTCCGGTCCGATATCGTGGCCGATGCTGTGTCACGCCCCAAATCCGGTTTTGACCGGACTCGAGACGTGAACTAAGAATGATAATTTAATCCGCAAACTTAAATTCAGTTCAACATTGAGAGTCAAATACTCAACCGACTAGAAAACAGAAAATGTAGCTCGGTACAAAGTACGGTACGTCTGTAGAACAAATCCCGAAAATCCCAAGGAGCTCCCGAGCCTTGAGACCACCTCTAGATACTACTCAACGAGGACACCTGTACAAACAGAAAACAAGAAGGGGTGAGCTTATGCTCAGTAGGAAAAGTAAAGAATTCCCCACTTTGGTAATAAAACCCGAATTGTACAATTATCCCAAGAGTTACGATTAGTACAATTAACCAAAATATGCCATAAATAGAGATCATCAAGAATCACAGTACTTAAATACGCAGTAACTTAAAGGGGATAAAAGAAGACAGATTAATCTTTAATAAAGACAATTAAAGAAAGCACGTAAGCGTCACATCGATAATTTAAGCCAACACTCTGATCCATAATTAGTCATTGTATCATGTCGTATTGCCCCTAGGTCCAGAGGAGACACATATCGTCGAGGCTACCGGAAACATCCCTAAAGGGACACATATCATCGGAGTCCTCGGAAATGTCCCCAAAGAATCATAGGTCATCGGGGCGAAACAAGATATCCTCTCGGAAATCCCTTGGGCATGAACACAAACCGTCGATCTAGGTACTACCCCACACCGGCATACCCCCTCGGTGTAGGTACCAAGCCGGAGCACAAACCATCGGTCTAGGTACTACCCCACACCAGAATACTCCCTCGGTGTAGGTTCCAAGCCGGAACATAAACCATCGGTCTAGGTACTACCCCACACCGGAATACTCCCTCGGTGTAGGTAACAAGCCGGAACATAAACCATCGGTCTAGGTACTACCCCACACCGGAATACTCCCTCGGTGTAGGTACCAAGCCGGAACATAAACCATCGGTCTAGGTACTACCCCACACCGGAATACCCCCTCGGTGTAGGTACCAAGCTGGAACACAAATCAACAAGGAACACACAACAAGAGAATAACATCCCACATAAAGTCATAAATCAACCATGGCTCACCAAACACGAAAATCTTGTCACAACACGCCACATAGAGCTCATACCATCAATCACGCTTACTAGCATAACTTACCAATCACGTTCCATCGGTCTATCACTCACCCGATCATACCTGAGGCACAATCACATCACATTCAGTTACTCATTCATTCAATCATAACACAGGCACAATCACATCACATTCAGTCATTCATTCAATCAATCATAACACGGATCAACCATTCACATTATAATCAACACAATTCATCTAGTTATTTATGACTTTTATATCAACCTAAAGACAAAGCATGCATCGATACTAGGAGTGAACACTCAACAATGATTACATCCAACAAGTAATCCTAAGACTCGACATGGCCATTCTACCAGCACGACAATTTCCCAAAGTATTGAAAGCAATTACACTAGTGAATCACATCCTATATGCATACTAGACTCGTCCGGTTATTTATATAATTGAAAGCGGCTATTCTAGTGAATCACATCCTATATGAAAACTAGGACCTTTCCGGTTATTACTATCCTATAGGCATGCTATTAGCGTTATTTAAATTTAAAAGAGGAGTTTAGTACTTTCCCTACCTCGAAATCTCCACGAACAAATACTCCTAGCTGCTGACGTCCAGGCTAGCTTCCTCTCCGTCTTCTCACGTGGTCTCCAAAGACTCCTCTTTCGTCGAGCTCGAAACCAAGGTCTTGGACCAAAAGTAACACCAAAATTAAAGACTAAACAAGAAGGTTTAAAAGACGAACATCTAAGCTAAAGCCCCCAGACAACCGATTCAAAATAAAAGATCGAATTTGATGAAAACACCCAAAAAGGACCCAGAACAGGTCCGCCACGGATCGGGTCACGGATCGGGACACGGATCCGTGAGACCATCCGTCACGGATGACGTCACGGTACCCGTCACAAATCCGTGACGGGTCTGGGCAGACTCGCCCTTCTTCAACCTCTAGCTCATTTTTCACGAAAATTACAGCAAAAACCTTCATTTTTAACTTCTAAAAACTCCAAAAATAGTCATCTAACTCCAATACATCACTACCCATGATAGGATTAAACAAAACTCCAAATACCCAAGATATTTCAAATCCAAAAACAATCAAAACACCAATGATTTCAACAACTACTTCTCTAAAACATCATCTAACACTAAACAAGGCAAAACCTAACAAGTTCTAGCAAAACCAAGGAAAAACCATGAAATGAATTGAATGGAAATGAGATTTTGATAGTGTACAAACCTTTAGATTGAAGAGATGATTAAGAGGATGGGTTTTTGGAGAAGTTTTGGGTGGAGATTGGCACAAAAGTTCCTCTTTTTCTCTTGCTTCTTCTTCAAGACTCCATGGGAGCTCCAAGCTCTCCTCTCTCTAGCTATAGTCGGCCACCACTAAGAAAATGAGGTGATATGTTGTCTTCAATTGCCTTAAAAAGACCTAGAAGTGGAAAAGACCAAAAACCCTTTAGTTCTTATCCCCTTAAGGACAACTAGTGAGGGTATAAGGGTCATTTTGGCCTCCTTTCCTCTCTTCCAAGCTAGCATGGACAAGTGTCCATGTAGGGACCACTTGGACCTCAATTAATTCCAGCACTTTAAATTAATTAGGCTTTAGTCGATAAAAAGTCCAATTTTGACCGAGAATTAACTTTTCCAATATTACAGTCAAACGAAAGGAAATGGCCCAACTAAGCTAACCGTGATGACGGCTAAGCTTTTTGGGCCCTGGAAAGGTGCCGAACGACTCCCGGAGTCATCGGTTGACTTTTCCGGTAGAAAGTCAAACTTCGCCAGAATTCACCGGTTCGACTGGGATCGACCGGGGGCGGTTCTTACATGCTGTGTGTTCCGGCACGATATGTTCCGAGGCTAGGTGTTTCGGTATGATATCTATACCGTAGAGGATTCTGGTATAGGATATCTAGGCCGAGGATGGTGTTCCGGGGTGATATCTAGACCGATGTTGTGTGTTCCGGTACGATATATCCCGAGGCTATGTGTTCCGGTATAATATCCTAACCGATAGTGTGTGTTGTGATGAGGTGCGCCTGCCTTCCAACTAGGTGTCGGTAAAGTGTGTTCAGTTTCTGTGGTGAGGTGTGCCTGCCTTCCGACTAGGTGTCGGTCAAATGTGCTTAGTTTCTGTGATGAGGTGCGCTTGCCTTCCGACTGGGTGTCGGTAAAATGTGCTCAGTATCTGTGATGAGGTGCGCCTGCCTTCCGACTAGGTGTCGGTAAAATGTGCTCAGTTTCTGTGATGAGGTGCGCCTGCCTTCCGACTAGGTGTCGGTAAAATGTGCTCAGTATTTGTGATGAGGTGCGCCTGCCTTCCGACTAGGTGTCGGTAAAATGTGCTCATGTTCCGTGATAAGGTGCGCCTGCCTTCCGACTATGTGTCGGTAAAATGTGCCATTACCGTGTGTGCATTGCGATTGTTTTACTGCGTGTTATTTACTTGGTGATTGTTGTGAGGTATGGTTGGGTGTGAACATTGAGAAATTGTTAATTGTTGAGCAATGTTGATTTCACACGCGAGGTGTGGTGATTGGGTAAGTGGTATGATCAAACGTTGTTATAGTTATGTAAGGTTGGTTATGACTGTGGCTGTGATTACGTGTTTTACTGTTCGATTCGTTAGTTTTTGTGCCTTACTAGTATGCCATATTTGGACGGGTATCCGTGGGGTGAGCGAATTACTTATCCCTTAACTACTTTTTCCTACTGAGCGAAAGCTCACCCCCTTCATTACTATTTTTACAGGTTTTGACCGTGAGTTGGTTTAGAGGACGTCTCAGAGCTTGGGAGCTTAGCGAGAGTCCTAGTCTTGGGGGTCTAGAGACGTATTCCGTTTGTACCAAACTCGTTTTCATTTTGGTTTTCGAGCATTGACTCAGTATTGCCGACATTAAACTGTTATTGGAGCTTTATTTCGTTTAAATTTGCATCTTTTAATTATTACTTTTAGTTCACGTCTCGAGTCCGGTCAAAACCGGATTTGGGGCGTGACATCAGATTCCTCACTCTATTTCTCTCCCCGGTGGTGTTGGCCTCGGGGCTGTGTTGGTGCAGAGATTGGTTCGGCGGTGGTGTCTTCTCGACTTCGGAGTACAATCTCTTTCGGTACTCTTCACCCTCTCCCATCCTCGCCCCCTCTCTCCCCGACTCTGTGTGGTCGGGGCCACCAGTTGTGGTGGTTTTGCCTTTGGCCAGTCTAGAAATGTGTGGTGGAAAGGGTGAGGTTGTTGGTGGAGATGACTGGTTGTTCAAGACTCAGCGAGGTGCGGCGCTGATTTGGGGATTAGGGTTTCTTTTTGTTTTTTTGTTTATTGTTTGGGCCTGGCTTTTGTTGGGCATGTTTTCAGGCCCTTTGGACCAGGAGATCGTTTTTTGCTGCTTTCTATTCTTAGTGTTAAGGGAAATCCGGGTTCTGAGACCTTTCTTTATACACTTGTTTTCTTCTTCTGCTCTTCATGTGTATGAAATCTGAGTACAGACATCTGTTAGAGTCATCTCTTTCTTTTCTCTGTACTGTTTCTTGAGGGTTTTCTTCTCTCGTCCTTTTCTTTTGTTCACAAAGAAAATGGTTATGATATCAATTTGTTGATAATAACAAAAAAGTAAGTATTGGCACCAAAAATATCCGCCAATAATATCTGTAGCATTTGCAGAAAAATATCAGGTGACTATAACAGGTTGTGACAAACATCCTCAACCTCTCAACTGAGTGGGTCTGGTCCCCTATATGCTCTTATCATATATTAGATTAGATTACCTCTACAGATATTTTATAGGATCCACTTGATATCTTAATCTTAGGCTAGTTTTAACAGAGACAAGGTAATATCTTAAGCAACAAGTCAAATAAATAGACAAATAGAAGTTGAGTATGACTTGAAAACTTGTTAATAATACAGACCCAAAATCACTATATGCTGAATTAGTCACAAGTATTAATAAAAGCTTTCTCATTCGCAACCAATGGGCCTTATGTCGTATAGTAAGCATCATCAGCTGAAGTTTCCACAATGTACAGAAACAAAACCAGCAAAGGCATAACATTAATTAATTCAGTACTATTACTGTACATGGAAACAAAATAAGTTATGTAGAAAAGGAATTACAAGTAATTGAAGCTTCCTATAAATACCCTTGATTTCATTGTGTATCAGCATCTTAAGCTAAAGCCTATAAGGTTGAAGATTTGTAGAGAGTAGTAAATTAAGGATCAATGATGAAGATGAGGAAGATTGTAGTAGCAGTGGATGAGAGTGAGGAGAGCATGCATGCCCTGTCATGGTCCCTCAGCCATCTGATAGTGCCTAATGCTTCAACTCCTAGCACCCTTGTGCTTCTCTATGTACAACCTCCCCTCTCTGTCTACTCTTCCTACGATGCGGCTGCAGGTTACCTACTCCTACTCTATTCCCGCTATGTATTAGAGGACCAACTCAAGTACTCAACTAACAGCTCAGGTTGGTAGTTGAAAGTCCAATTATTGTTATATTCTAACAATACGTTCAAACATGATTTACAGGGAATATATTTTCTGGTGATGGTGTGGTGGCTTTGAAGAAGTATGGTAGTGAATTGGTGAACAGAGTGATGCAAAGAGCAGAGGCAGTGTACAGGGACTTTGAGCAGAATCAAGTGCAAGTGGAGAGGGTGGTTAGAAGCGGAGATGCCAAGGATGTGATATGTAATACAGTCGAGAAGCTTAGAGCCGACACCTTGGTCATGGGAAGCCATGGCTATGGTTTCTTCAAAAGGTACGATTCTGCTTTAACTTGTTAAACTCAAACTCATCCATGACTTGAACTTTGTGTAATCCAATGTGCAGGGCTCTTCTGGGAAGTGTGAGTGATCACTGTGCCAAGCACGCCAAGTGTCCTGTGGTCATTGTGAAGCATAATGATGAAATTTGAGATCACTAGTTGGATCTTTTCATTTTCTGCAACAATTAAGATAGGAATGCGTGGGGAATCTTTATCATGTATACATATGGCTTACCAAGACTATATTATTTATCAAGACATCTACGAAGCATTTGCGATTTTTTTTTATCAGAAAATAAGAAATGCATTAATAAGTGATGTGGGTCCCGGGAAGGAAACCACAAACCACCAAACCAACAAAAAGATCCAAACAAAGTCTATATAACCCAAAAGACCGAAACAAAGTCTACTTGCGATCTTCAAATGAAGTTTAAGCCATCAACCATCTCCCACATCACTTGATGAATTAACAAAGAAAAACATTTACACACTGAGACTTATTATCATCATCATCTCAAGTTCAATTTCCATTTGTGATGTTTAGTTGCAACTTTTGAAGAGGGCATCTTTCAAAACCAATTTATGCCAGAATCCAAGTCGAGCCATGAAACCCCAACTAAGCAGCTTCCCAAAAGCATTCACAGATCTCTGTTGGTGCACAATAATTCTTGCTCCATCCCAAGAGTAATATTAAGAAATATCAGACAAGTATGTGTAGTTCCGTTCTTCTTAACTACACAGTTCACGTCACTGTTCCTAGGTTTTTCTAGCTTGGGTTTGTGTGGCGACTTTTGATCCTAAAACAAAAAAAGATTCCAAATTTGTAACACAAAACAACGAAAATGATAGTGATGTTGATGCGCAACGAATGTTCATGCTACACAAATATCTAATTGGGGTCACCCATGGACAACCTTTTTTTTAACAGAAACTCCCTGTCTCACAATTTCTTTTTAAAATATGCATCTAATTTGACCTTTTTTGTAGCTGAAAACAACTATTTCTGTCAAATGGTATTGAGGTCGTCCGTTTTTTTTTTAAACTAACAGACACATCTTACAAAAACACCCCTTTAGGGAATTCCCTATTTAATTTTCACTGAATCAGACCAAGTCAGCACTATCACCAAACAGTAGCAAATGTTTCAAGCTTCAATGAATTAAGATAAATGCAAACATAAAACTTTAACTCAAAAGACATCAACAACAAGATTTTGAACCAAAACAATCTAAGAGCGAAAATCAAAACACTAAACATTAGCATCAAATTGATCGTAACTCCTAAATCATTGAGACCGGATATTCAAACACTAGGTAACAGAGAAGACTATACCTTTATATAACACAAATGTCACATTATTTAATACCCATAACGGAATTCTCAATGGTTAAACCAGAACATAAGGATTGGACCTTTAAGAGAAATGCACCAAACTCTGTTGGCTAGCATAATGCTCCATTGCGTGTATCTAATTCCTTTAATTGTTTATTTGGGATATAAGTTTTTGTTTCGTTTGAGCTTCTATCCATGGGTTAGCCTATTATTATGAGAGCATATAAAATGAGGGATCACTATCATGTGGTGTGCGCTCCTTAAACTGAGTTGCATTTAACAGTAAGGATCACATATGAGAATCATGATTTGTAAGGATGCTGAATGGATGTCGACCGGATAAATAAGTAATATTTTATTGATTTTTTTAATTCCGATTTAAAACAGTAAGTACTGAATAAACTTGATAAAATTAATTAATAAAAAAAATTTAACTTAAATGAAAAATAAACTTGAACTTGTAATAAAAAATAACATTACATTAAATAAATACCATATATTACATTGATTATTAATAATAAATAAAAGCAGTACAATTTTATTTGAGATTGTCAATATCAAACTGGATCTTCTCACATTGTGCGTACAACAAAGACAACATTTTTGTGTGCAAGTTAACTACTCATCATCGAAGTCAAACGTGTCCCTACTCTGCAATCCTTTGTATTCAGTGTAGTATTTTTCAATTTTTTTCGTTTAGTGTGAGAATGATTTTGCCTTCTCGGTCTTTAATTGGTCCATTCGGGTGATGGAGTCAACTTGTCTTTGCACACCCTTCCCCATTTTGTTCGTAGACTTCTGACCCAGCGGACGTTCTTCTACATTCTGAGGGGCACTTGGGGTACTACCTCCCTCGATCGGATCAGAGGATTCCCCGCTAGGTTAGACTCACCACCGAGAGATGTAACATGTTCATCATCGGTGTGATGTGAAGTGGGTGGGGTTGAATTGTAATTACCGGTCTCATCCAATCGTCGCCGTACAGCCCCGACCGTGCCTTTCTCTGCCCAGAACTTGTCTTCGTATTCCAACGGCTCGATCCAAAGGTCGAGGTTGAAATTCTTTGGTTCGTGTCCCTTCATCGTCTTTTGGTAAATGTCTCTGGCATCCTGTTTGTACCTTTCGTCGTCATATTTTCTGCGTGGATCGTCCTTTGAGTTTCTCCAAATGGTGATGAACCCCCACACTCGAGGCGCCTATCTGTTCCAATGACTCTTGACGACTTGCCAAGTAAAATCTTGTGGGTCGAACCTCCTTCCAGAATTGTTTGGCAACTATGCCCTATAAGGAACTTCCATCTTAGGAGCTGTCCTTAATGAGTTCTTTGGTTGTGCGCAGCCAGATGCCGATAAGGAGCTTGTCCACCTCTAGGAGCCATTTCGTCCTTTGTGTCGGGCCGTCAAGGGATGACGTAGATGTCATCCGGGTGTTGCTACAGTCGCCGACGTGTTGTTGATGGTATTGGCTGGCCCCGGGGTAGTCATAATAGTTGATAGATGAGTTGTAAGACGGGGGGTTGAAAGGTCGTGGTCGGAATGTATCGAGGTTAGACGGTTGTTGGAATGTACCCGGGTTGGATTGTGCTTGGAATGCACCTAAGTTGGAATGCAATTAACATCATAAATAATAAAAAAAATGATGGAAAGCGTTTGACAACATAATGTAATAACAAATAAATTAGTTAATGAAATTAAAGATGGTGTTGTTGGAATGTACCTGGGTTCCAATATTGTTGTATGAATGCAGTGAAAGCGACAGGGTCTCATGCACTAGTAGTTGGTAGGGATGGAAAAACGCTCCGGCCACGACGGGGATCCCCATGTCCGCCCCGTGTGGGGCAGATTAAGACGGGAACTTTTAAGCGTGGCGGGGTACGAGGCGATAAACGTAGATTTTAGCGGGGTAGGAGGCGGGGATGGGACAAATACTTCTCGCCCAGCACCTCGCATCATTATTTTATAATAAAATATTATAATTTATATACACAATATATGTTTGTGACGGGAAGTACGTAGAATGGAGAAGCTTGGGCATCGAATGAGAGGAGGGTTGATTGGTCTCAAGCACCCTTCCAAGCCTATTATCAAGGATTTAACATTGATGTTTGTGAAATTGACAACAACAAATGCTATGCTGAGAATTTTTGGTGGAACGGGAGAAGATATTGGAATCTAAGTCGTGATCAACAAAGAGCTTACATAGATGTGAAGATGATTTTTTTTTTGATCGGCAATATTTTTTTTTGATATAAATGAAACCTCTTACAAGACGATAGAGGAGAAATACACAAGTCTGACTACATACATCAAAAGCCCTAGAAGGACGCAACAATCATCATGGGGGAACAAAGAAAACAGACCACAAACTCCAGCAAACAAGCCGGGGATGAACTTGAAATCAGCAACACAAGGACCAAACCCACACAGGGGTGCAAATAAGGGTACACAGACCCGAAAGATCAGAGTGGGTACGTAGACCCAAGACAAAGAAAACACAAGCATGACGCTCGGAATACTGCCATGAGCAAGGCACTCTGAATAGAACCAGGAGCTTGGCGCTCCAAAGACAACCCGAGCATGGCACTCGAAACCACGAGCATGTCGCTCAGAAACACATAACCACGAGCATGGCACTCGATCTACAACCACGAGGATGTCGCTCGGAATACAACCACCGACAATCCTGCCAAAGAGAAAGGAGAAAAGAGAAGAAACCCAAACTAGCCCGATAGAAGCTCAGACCTGCGTGAAGCTCCTCCAACAAAACCACGAGATACAAGGTAGCCTGAAGAGCAAGAGCAGCAGCAGGATCGACTAAACCAGAACCGCTACAATCACCAACCAAAAGTCGAGAAAGCATTCCCACACCGGAGCTAGAAAAGACACCGAAGTCTTCGAAAGGTACGCATCAAAGGTCAGCTTGATTATGAACAGAGGAGCTCGAACTCAGCCCTCCTTAACCCAATTCCGGCCTACACCGAGAAAAGGGCCCAAATGGAGAGAGCCGGTATTTCTACCGAGAACGAGCACAAACTTCTAAGTAGACCACATCAAGACATCACTTCCAAGAATCGCAGGCTGAAATCGAACTGAGCGTTCCGAAACCGTAACCGGTAACCCCTCGCCGGCCAACACCAAACGATGACCCAAAAGGGAAGGCCTGTAGTTATACCGAGCACGAAACAGCCAGAAACCGGAAATATCTGACACTAAGGCCAACAGATAAGGGCAATGCCACAACCAAGCACCCGACCAACACACTCCAATAAGCAGGCAAAGGGAAATCAGCGCTTTGAGGATCGAAGGCTGGACACGAACTAAGCGTTCCGATACCAAGAAAGGTACCCCCATCGCCGGCCAACACCTAGCGAGGATCCGAAGGAGAAGGCCTGTAGTAATACCGAGTCCTAGCCAGCATGAGCCCGAAGAGAACTGACACCAAAGCCTGAATAGAAGCGGAATGCCACCACCGAGAGACCGAACAACCACCAGTTTCTACCACAAGACGACCGACCGAAGGCTGACCCTCCACTAACTGGGGATCCGAGATTGGAACTCAAGCTGAGCGTTCTGATACCAAAACTGATAACCTCTCATCAGCCAACACCAAACGAGAACCCGAGGGAGAAGGCCAGTAATAATACCGAGCTGAAGAGAAACCAAACCCGGAGAGAGTCCAAAACTAGTTTTGATCGGAAATCAAAACTACATAGCGAGTTGACCTCCCCCAAACGAAAGTCCCGAGAAGCAGAGAAGACAACACGGCAAACCGGAGAGCGTCGAGGATGGTGCTGAAGCTGAAAACCCGTTGGCGGGCCCGGTTCTGACCCGGTCCAGAAGCTGGATCCGAAAAAGCCTCAAAGCCAGCAATGTGCCCAAAACTTTGGCCCAATATTCCAGCCCACCCAGATCAGAACTGGTCCCAAGCTGCCCAGGTTCAGAGCCGGCCCAAGCCCAGGCAGGTCAGATCCGGCCCAAACCCAGGCAGGTCAGACCTGGGCTGGCCCAAACCGGCCCAAAACCCAGCAACCCAAACTAACCTAGCACTCTTCTCCACCAAGCCTGCCGCCACCGAACCTGCCGTCCCCGACCAAACCTGTCGACCCCGAACCACCATCCACGGCGAGCCACACAACTCCGGCTAAACCTCCCAGGCAATGTGAAGACCCGTGCTGCAATGAACCCGAGCAGGGACCCGACCTCCAAGCCAGGAGAAGCTCTGGCGCAGCCCACGAACAGCTCCGGCGAATCCCCGGAACGGCTCCGGCGAGAAGTTCCGAAAAGCTCCAGCACAGGCGAGGAGCCAAGGCCGGACCGTAAGGGTAGCCCTCTTAAACAACAGATCTGCCAGAAATTAACACCTCACCTGAAACGAGAGCGGCGTGGAGGAGCAGTAACCCAGAATCCGAACAACGTCGAAGGCTGGAAGCTGAAACGAAACAGAGCAAAGAAGAGCCAGAAAATGAGTGAAAGAAGAGGAAGAAAGGGGGGAGAGGAAGAGGGGGGAGGAAGGCTACCACCGACGACGTCGATGGCCGAAAACCATGACGCCGTCGGTGATGAAAAGTGGAAGTGTTTACTGTTTGGCTGCGATTCTTTTTGAGAGAGAAAGTGCAACATTGTTTGTGACACTAGGATCCAAACTTTGTTTTAGATGAAATATTTGATGTGTGACTATTGTTCGGAGAGAGCACAATTCTTCAAGGAAGTCAAGCTAATAATGACTAATTAATTTTACCCTAACTGTGTACTAGAATAATTTGTAAATCATGAGGGTTTCAGAGTTGACATGTAAGAGAAGTTTGGAACTTACAACACATATAATCAGTGAATGTTCCATATAGGTATATTTCTATAAATGTAGTTGATACTGGCCTTAAAAAACAGATTTGAATTCTACTTCTATACACGCTAAAATAGTTTCATAGCACGCTTTCTTGTTCCCGTCAGACATAGAAAGTTACCGCTCAAGCAATGAAGCATAATCATAAAAAAAAATTGACGTTCCACTTGAAGAATTCTAGGGTGTCAAAAAAGCAGCGAAAAAAAAATCCATAGAAAATCCTTAGGATCCATATAATTTTGAATAAACTAAGAGCATCCACAGTCATCTCGCCGGCTGCCGGCGAGATGGCGCCGGCGAGATGACTTTAAATATTATACTTTAATTATCTCGTCAGCTCACCGCCAGCGACGTCTGCAGTGGGTAACTGTTGCTGGCGAGGAGCAGCCGGCGAGATGGAGGAAAAAACCAATAAAAAAATGAAAAAGAATTTGCAACAAAAACCCACAAACTTTATATAATTTTACATATACCACACATACGATAATTAAAACAAACTTTAACGATAATTATACATATAATTAAGTTAGTACGTACTTAAACGAAATCAAATTTTATGACACGATCACGATCTACAGCTCGTGAACGTACTGCAGGAACTTGTACTGGTCTCGAACGATCTCCCACAGACCCATCTTCATGAAATGGTTGCGATGGGCACTGTAGTGGGCAACGGCTGCTTGAGAGCGAACGTGAGTCTCGGAAGTTCCCGGCGGGGCGTTATGAACTGCTGCACGGTAGCACAGTTCATACCGGTGGATTCTCCGGGCGAGTTCCTGCCAGTGGTCTCGACACTGTTTCTGGGTTCTCGGCGGGGAATTGGCCGGAGCATTGTGGACAAAGTTGGCATACACTTCCGGCCAATACCTATTATTTGGGCCCGGCCGGGCGTCCTGCAGCCAACATAGGACTAACACCATCTCTTCCTCGTTGGTCCACGGGTATGAGCCTACGCCGGCCATTGGTGCTTCGAAGAAAGTGAGGAAAAATTGAAGACCAAAAGTATGGGAGATAGAGAGAGATTTGGAGAAGAGGTGTGAAGAATGAAGGAGGAGAAGGGTGGCATTTATAGGCCAAAACCGCCGGCCACTAGGGGGCATTTTGGTCATTTTGTGGTGGTGGTGGCAATAATGGCACACATCCCAATAATGGACACCTCATAATGTAAAAAAAAAAATCTTCTTTGACCAAATTCAAACAAGTCATTAAAGTAAACCAATTACCAAAACATGAAACTTAAAAAACATTCATTAAAAAGGAATCTTGAATTACAACTAAAAAAAAACAAGTACGGTAAGCTGGAAAAAAAAACAAGTCACTGGGCCATCAGATTGCGCAAAATATTAAGCTGCGGCATGTGGGCCTGTAGCTGCTCGGGGTCCATGCCCGAAGTGTCGGTTTTTTCAGCTTCGACCCACTGCTGGTATGCCATCAGCTTCAGCTGCGCAGCCTTCTCAATGGTCCTGACTTGGCTTGCTTCTTTGGCCGCTATATGGACCCTCTCGACACGATCGGAAACCGCTTCCTTAGACGATGATGCTGAGCCCTTACCTCTAAGCCTTGCAGCCTTGGAAGCCTTGCAGCCCATATGCCTCTTGTACTGGGGTTGACCCTCCATATTAGCACCGGTCGTTTGCTGATTGTCCTCACAGCCCGGCGTGTCTTCACGAGGGCGTTTGCCGGAGTCGGTAGAATCTTCGACATCGAACTCCGTAACCGGTGTCGGTACAACGGGCTCGTCAACAGCAAAGTAATGAAAATTCCACTTGTGTTCTCCTTTCACAAGATCCCACCAGTGTTTCCATGTGAATGGATGACCACAAGCCTTTATGTATTGCTCCTCGGTCAACTTCATGATCTCCGCATCGTTCCGGCCGCTCATGTGGTCCCTGCATGTCTTCACAAACAGCCCTTGGAAGAAAGTCACTTTGGGATTTGTCCCCAGCCAGTGGTCTTTGCACTGCTTCCCCGACCTCACCGGATCATCCGGGCCCCGAGTGGCTTCCATTTCCGCAGCGATGGCCCCCCAGTACTTCAAATTATGCTTTTGGTTGCCATGCACTGAGTCGTACGAGTGGTGCATCCAAGCTCGAACTAACCTGCAGTCCTCCACGTTGGTCCATAAGACACGCTTTGCTTTGGCCTTTGTCGGACGGACGGACGGACTTCGGCGGGCTCGGAAAGGATTTGAGAGGATTAGACAGTCGGGTTGGGGGAAAAGCAAGGCTCCAAAACTCTTGGGACAAATTTTCATCCGTCACCGACCTATAGTTGAGAACCCACTCGTTGAGATCGAAAGAAGACATAGCGAAAGAAATTTGAATAGGACTTGAAGTGTAGTAGAAGAGAGAATTTGAGTGTGTGTAAAATGAGTTTTGGGGTGTTTATTTATAGGGGGGAAAGTGAAAAAAAAAATTAATTGCTGCCAGCGACCCAGGCCACGTGTCGCCAGCGTGTGGCTCGCCAACGGCCGGCGCGCCACCCGAGGAGATCAGAGTCCTCCTCGCCAGCGAGATCTGCTGGCGAGGTCGTTAACGGCTACCCAAGTCGCCAGCGTGTTCCTCGCCTCCACCTTGCCTGCTCCCCGCCTGCTCCTCGCCGGCGAGATCATCTCGCCAGCTGCTCCTCGCCCACGACTGTGGGTGCTCTAACCGACGAAAATTAAATAGAGACTACCTCTTGTAGTTTCGAGCCTGGTTCGAGACAGGGACCAAGGACGCCTTGAATACTTGACGATGTCGAGACGTCTTCAAATGAATCTGTCCTCTTCAGGTATCCACCCCAACAAGTCTTCCCCAAATCCTTGTGTGCTAACACCAAAATTAGAAACCTTTAATCTCGCTTTTCCTTTTCTTTCTCATTGTTTTTCTCAACCCACTCTCTCTAAAACGTAACCACTACATCTGATTTCGAAAATCCAAAGTGAGTTACGAAATCAGATACGTGGATATATGTTTGGGAGTAGTGGAATCCAAAAATAACTTATTTGAATTTCTAAAATTCAATTTTTTTTATTAATTGAATTATAAAACAAAATAAATAAATAAAATGTATATATGTTTTATTCCAAAGTTTAATCTGAAATAAATACTTATATTTATTCATTTATTTCATTTTTCTTCCTAATATAATTTAATTTAATTATATTAGTAATTATAAAACGAGAAATGAATAAATTTATATTATATCAAATATAATATATTTATTTTCACTTAATTGGCTTCTATAGTCCAACTCGATTTTGGGCTTGTTGTTGTGTGTGACCCTGTAGGCTCATACAACGTTGGCAGTAACTCCGAAATCCCCGTTTCGTCCAAATGTCATAATTGGCCTTTAGTAAGACATTATGGCTTCCCAAAGTTGTATGAAGATCGTCAATCCGATTTAACCTTTTACCGTTAATATCTTAATCCCTTTGTCATCGATATCTCGATCGAATATAAGGCATAAGATCGTCATCCTTATTTTATTCGATCGTTAGTTTCTTGACCTTAAGTAGACTGCAGGTGATAACTCATTATCGATTCGCATGGTCATGCATTTATGCAGTCTCACTTATCAAGGGGCCCAAACGATATCTCTCATATTTACATGACTGACAAATCCCTTATCAGTTGCTCACATTCCTCACATAGACAATTATGTATTCAACAATAATCTTTATTGTTGCCCGGTTAAAGACAACGTTGAACTGCGTCAAGACACACAACCACCTATGTATAAATTCATGACGACTATAAGGTCAAAGGACTTAAGTCATATTACGGTTTCGAGAGATACTCATGACAGTTCCTATGTAGTATTCTCACAGTGGGTCATCCAATACCATTTTCCTAAATGACATCTATGATTTGACTTCATATCCAATATGAATGATCTGTAAAATGTGATCATCAGCCAACATCATACTAGTCTTAATATATCGGTAAGACCAGGGATCATTGGAATAATACTCTTTTTTCTTCTAAGAGTTTTACTACCAAGTCACGTAATTGATGATCTTAGAAAGAGTCGATTATTCACGCAATTAACATTTAAAATGATAATGAAAGTGTCAATGTATTAATAAATGATAATGTCATACATGAAAAGATTGGCCTGAGGCACAAAACTAACACCACTTGTGTTCGTTTCCACACAAATTGGTTGTCTTCATTCTTCGCATAAATCTCCTCAGCCAACGCCGTGATTTCGTCATCGGTCTGGTTGCTCTTGTGATCCTTCATTATCCGTACGTAGTACCCATGGAACTTTGTCACTTTAGGATTGACTTGGCCCTAGTGGTCCTTGCACTACTTCACGGTCTCATGAGATCCCTTGTCTTGAGGTAGTGGGTGTTACGTTTTACTTGATCGGGTAGTCGTTCGTGGTTGATCTTAGCAGGGCGAATATTGGATTTCTGGGTAAGTTGTCCCTGTAAAAGTTACTAAGAAGGAAACAGAGTGGTCATGTTTACGTGTAGATTCCTACTTCAGTTCGCCTTACGAGGTGTTTCGACGCGATATCTATGACCGACGGGAGATTCCGGTATAGAATATCCAGACCGATGTAGAGTATTTCAGTGCGACGTCTATACCAAGGTAGGATTCCGGTATAGGGTGTCATACCGCCATCTGGTATTCCTTAACGATTCGAGTGTTAATTGACATGTTGGATACATCAGCAGTTCTTGAGCTATGACTACGTGTTGAAACTACGAGCTGTTGAAAAAGGCCGTTGTTCACCGCCAAGTACGGCTTTTTGAGTAACTAGCGTGACCTAGTGAAGCACGATTAGGTAAAGGTCGCGTGATTGTGGAAACGGTTAAAGACCGAGTAGAGCCGACAGAAGAGTTACACATATAAAAAGCTCAGGTCTCTTGATTTTCTATTGGTGATCAGATAGTTCTGATGGTGAACCTAAGAAAGACTCCTAGCGGTTCGACCGCGTCGGAGGCAAGTTAGCCCCGCAGCTTATCGAACATTTCCGGAGACAAGGACAAGAGGAGAATGTTCATTGTAATTTCGAGGACGAAATTCCTTTAAGGGGGGTAGGTTGTAAAGACCTGAAATTGTAAATTCGATAAATTATCGTTGGAGACGTCGTTGAGTTGAGGAGCGAGTCGATTCTTGGATCGTTGCAAAAAAAAAAGAAAAAAAAAGGGGGAATTAAACTAAAAGAAAAGAAGTAAAAAAAAAGAGGAGAAAGAGGGTTTGGGCTGGGAAGCTGGACTGGCCCGGTCTGAAGACCAGGCCTGATCCACCAAACACGGGCCAACAACGCAGAACCTGGGTCGGCCCAAGAACACGTGTGGCCCAGCCCTGGGATCAAAACCCTAACGCAAACTCTGCAGCGCCTCATTTCCTCACACATTTCCCGAGGATCGTCTTCTCCACCGAGCAACTCTCTCTCCAGTGAAACCAAACCGAGCTGCTGGACTTTCTGCTCCTCCCGTCCAGTCAAGCTCGCCGTCGTCTTCTTCCTCCCCTTTAGTACCATCAGAGCCTCTCTCTCTCGATGTTGAGGAGACCTCGTCGGAGCGCTTCGGGTTCGAGTTCTCAGGTTCAACCCACGCCAGCGACTGCGAAATCGAGCGATGGGTGCCTCCCTCACCTCTTCCCTCTTCTATTCCAGCTTCACCTCGCCTGGAATCGCAGCTTCCGAGCCCGTTGCGAACAGGTTCAGTCGGGAATCTCGCCGGAGAAGCAGGGCTCTCCAGATCTGAAAAAGGGACGGGCGTGGGTCACGTTCCAGAACTCGTCGTCACAGCTACGACGTCACCAGCAACCCTACGCCCCTCACCGCATTGTTTCCTCTCGATCACGAGCGTATCCGACGCTGTGGTCGTGGCCGGAGCACCGTTGCTTGCCGGAGACGGCACCGGAGCCAGGGCACTCGAGCTTGGGCTCGAACAGACTTTGGGCCAGAGGGCCTTGAGCCGGGCAGATGGTCTGGGCCGTGAACAGGTTAGGATGGACCTGACTAAACTCGGGCCTTGGGCCAGGTGGTTTGGACCAGCACCGAAGGTTGGGCCAGGCCCAGAACCGAGCATTCTGGATTGGATCAGGTCTGGATCCGGGTTGGGCGTGGATCCGGGTCGGATCCGGGTCAAATCAGATTTAAAGAAAAACCATTTTAAAATCAGGTTAATTAAATGATTAATTAATCTATTTTTGGACTTTTAAAGGACAAATTGGAACTATTACTGGTTTTGACTGGGCTTTTCTTTGTCAAACCTAGACGGGACTTCGCCCGAGCTAGAGAAACGAAGATCACGCCAGAACCCGTGTGAAGAACGGAGTTGTGGCTACCAAGCTTGACAACAGAGTTTAGAGGAAGACCTTGAGGTAGGGAAAGTCTTAACCTCTCGTTTAAATGCTTAGTATGCATGTTAGGCTAATAAAATCGGAAAGGTCCTAGAAATGCCTATAGGATGCGAATAACTAGAATACTTGTCTTTCAATTACTAATAACCGGAAGTGTCTAGTGGTGAATGATTAGGATGCCAATCACTAGTGTAACTCGCTTTCAATACTTGGGAATTGTTTGTCTGGTAGAGTGGCCTTGGCAAAGCCCTCGGATTAGTTGCGTGTTAGGATCACATGCTTGGTTGTTGGTTGCTTAGTGGATAGGCTAAAGAGTCTAACGGAACTAGTTGAATTGCATGTGTGAATGCTCGATTGAAGGTTTTATGATTGGTTGATTGAACTCGTACTTGACCGTTGAATGTATTTGAATGACTGCTTGTTGTCCTTAAATGGTTACTTGGAGCATCGAGTATGACTGGTTGTACCAAGCGGTGCAATCAGGTGATCGATGCCCCGTTGGTTCGAGACTGGTAAGTGAACGGTAAGTTGTGATTGTGTGATTGGTGTGCTGTGGTTATGCGATTCGTGTGCTGTGTGTTGTGGTGAATTGGTGATGTGTGAGCTATGTGTGACAGTGAATTGGTGATTGTTGGGATTGGATTGTTTCGTGTTTCGGTTTGAGTGCGTTATTCAATTATTAACTGATTATTATTGAATTGCCCAACTGTATGCTTCCTATGGGAGTAATACCTTGGTTCCCGAGGACATAAAATCCTTTGGAGACGTTTCTGAGAATCCCGATGATAAGCGCCCCGAAGGGTTGTTTCCGGTCGCCTCAATGATATGCGTCTCCTCTGGATTTGAGGGAAAATCCGAGAGGACACATCATATGTGGATCGGAGGGTGGTGACTTCATGTGTCACGGCATTGGCTTGATTACCTATTACCCGTGTTTGTTAAGAACTATCTTGTTGACTTTGCTGTTGATTTTAGTGCGTCTAAAGTTCACCTTGTTATGGATTTTCCCTACTGAGCGCAAGCTCACCCCTATGAGTTTATTGTTGTGATTACAGACTTGATTGAGGAGTAGAAGCTCGAGAGCTTCTTGATGTGGTTGTCTGTAGAGACTTCGCTTTTATTTTATTTCTGTTTGGAACAAACCTTGTGGAGGATTATTATTACACCCCTGCAGGGTTATTTATGTTTTAAACCGAATTTTGTGGATTGAGTTTTATATTTGAGTCTTTCAGGAACTTATTGTTGAGTTATTGCCTTTTAAATCATTTATTACTAGTCATGCCTCGAGTCCGGGCAAGAACCGGATTTGGGGCGTGACAATCCGGTCCACGCATGGAAGTGACATCAGACACGATTTTCCGCCAATACTTGACGTTCTTTATCCCATTCTCGTGAATAGACTTATATGAATTCGCCATCCAAGTGCGAACAAGCCGCTCATCCTCATCGACGCTCCATTCTCTTGACGTCGCCCTTTTTGGTTGTTGACTCGACTCGGTGTACATTTCCCCTCAAGTGAAATACATATCTTTTGTGAACAAAAAAACAATTGGAAAGAAAGAGTAGAGTAAAGTATTTTGAGAGAATTTTGTTGACGTGTGAAAAAGGATTGGGGTTTGTTGTTTAGATAGGGGAGTAATTTGAAATGGGGTCTGCCAGTGCCTTACCACGTGTCACCAACTTGTGCATTTCCAACAAGTGTTGCGTTCGAAGCCACAACTACAGCAATAAATGATGACGACGAAATCAACGGTTCTATTCTCTGTCAACGTTGAATCCACGGCTCTCTGCCAGCTCCCCGCCCCACATTGTAGATGGTCTTACATACGATAAAATGTCCTATCCTAGTGTCTGCCCACGTGGAAAATCCAGGCAGGCAAAGATCCGCGTTTCAAACACAATGTTTGTCTAGTGTCATGGTGCTTTCCTGCCTGTCCAAATACACAACACTATACCACTAGGCACTAGTCTTGTTGTTTCTGCCACGCCATTCACCCGCCTACAACTCTGATTTTCCAACTCTGGCGTTTAGTCAACACTTAAACTTTTGACTTTGAACCCTCTCTCTCTTCTCTTCTCTATATATAAACAAGGCTGGAAGTTGAACCACAACACAAGGCAGCACATCCAGATCCAACAACTCTAGTCTAAGCAGATTTAGAAATGGGCAACCACACCTCTTCCACTGCCACAGCAACGCTCTTGGACTCTCAGGGAAACCTCACCAAACTCACGCTCCCCATCCAAGCCGCCGAGCTCATGCTCGAACATCCCGGCCACACCGTCTCCTCCGCCGCCCACCTCCGCACCACTCGCCGCGTCGTCCCTCTGCGAGCAGACGACCAACTCATCCCCGGCAAGCTCTACCTCCTCCTCCCGATCAACCGGATCAACTCAAAGGTCTCCGATTCCGAGATCGCTTCCATATCTAAATACTCCAAGACCAATAAATTAATCACCGGGCGCAACAACAGATGTAAAGTTTCGCCGGTAGCGACCAAGGACCTCGCCTTTATTACTACTGAAGAAGAGAATAGATCACAGATCCATACCCACAACAGGCGCCAATGGATTCCTGTGTTGGAGCCAATAACGGAGTACTAATTTTCCGATCCTGATCCTATAGGGATTCAGATTGAATTTTTTTATATTTACACTGACCAATTGATTCATTCATTAATTTTTTAACCTGATTGGATTTTCTGTTATCATATGATGAATGTGTTTATTCGGTCAATTCGTCAAACGGGTTCAAACATACGCCCACATGTAGCTTAATTCGATCCAGACAAAAACAATCCAAGGAGCATATAAGGCTCACTTATAAAGCCTAACTGTCTTTCATGCTTCGACCTGGCAACCATGCCGATATTTGAGGCCCATAATCAAATTCTATTCAACAGCAAACGACAAATCAAGAGACATACGGTTGAGACGTCCGGATACTTACCCTTACTCTATCACTCTTACATCCCAATTAGTTTCTTTTTTTGATCAATCCAGATGATATTTTTATTGATACAAAAATAAAGAGATCACATGAATCATATAAAAATGGAAATGAAATAATAAGACGAGATATCATTTGAGTGACAGCCGAAATACGAGATATCCTATGATATTTTAAAGGTTATTTCCTATTTGTATTGTGATTGGCGCATGAATCCAACCATCAATCCCCATCTCAACTTGCACACATCTTCTTGTCTTAACACAATGAGTGTATCTAGAATAAGAGGAGGTTGGGGAACAGATAGCATCTGTTCTTTAGGGGTCGGGTGTGGCTCCTCTATAACACATTATGGTGCCCTAGGGGCCTCATGATGATAAACGAGGCCGCTTATTTGGCCTCGCTTCCTCCCAACGGGGCCAAATTACCTAACATGGGTATTGTTACTGTGTCCACCATGTAGGGAAGTGTTGGGATCTCCTGTCCTAATGGGGGAGAGATAGTTGTGATTCATCTCCGATTTCTCGTCACGAGTGCCTCAATTCGGATCCATGATCACCTCGATGAACCGTGAAGCGATGGGGATCTCCTCCCTGATGGCATAATACTCCTGGTTGATGCATGCTGGGACGTAAGTGTACAACGATGCGGATTCCGAACAACATTTTCCACGTCTACACCGCTCCCTAGTTGCTTTGCGCCTCATGTTCGATGCCGACTAGCTCCCCGGTCACCAACTCCTGCTGATGGATCAGTCTGCACGGGTGAAATCCCAATGGGCGAGGTTCCGATCATACGTGTGGTAGTTAGGTGGGACGAGTCGTTCTGGTTGGGTCCAACTTCTTTTCGTGGGACTCATGTGGTGTAGGGGGAGGGACGGTCCCTAGTTCTTCTCTGATAGGGGTACAGCGGTGGTGGAGCAGTGGAGCGGGATCAACCGGGTATGTGAACCCTATCCTGCATAGTAGCACTAGTGGGAATCCATGAAAGGGCGGGACCGATTTCTTCCTCTTCATGTTGTCTCTAGATCAGCGTCAGCGCGTGGGGAGCCATTAAGGGCAGAAAATCCCATGTTAGATGGTAGATAATCGCAGCGGGGGTGGGCGGCAGTGCGAGGCGAGGATATGGTTGTTTCTCGTTGGGCAGACCCATGGTCCCAACTGCATCAGATGGTCCATGGGGGTTATGTTATTTTTGGCTCCAAAAATTGGGCCTAATTTCTGGCCCATGAACTGGCCCATTTAGCCTAACCACTTAAGCCCACTTAATGTTATTGTCTTGTGTTGGATAAAGCATGAACAGTAGGGTTTGGTTCCCTTTTATGCAGCAGCTCCATATTCTGATATTGGTGGACAAATAGTGGGTGGCGGCTTCATTTTCAAGGGACAGAGAGATTGCTTGCTGGGTTGGTAGTTGACCAAAAGGATGGGATTGATGCTATCAGTGGCGGCTTGAGCTTGGTATTCTCCCTTTCTTTATTCCTCTGTGGTTATTCATTCAAAGACTAAGATTTAATTTGTGGTACTCCTTGAAAACACCATGGGAACAAGACAAGATTAAGTCTTGAAACATCCAGGGACTTACTCGGTTGATCTTGTTTGGTTGGTTATGGGTGACAAATTAAATTGAAAAGAGGTCTTGTGCATGGAGCATTAAATGTCATATTTAGTGCTCTCGGTGAAGAAGCAATATGAAGAATATGTAGTTCAAAGGTGAGTGGCAGTGGAGAAATCAAATACAAAAGGGTAATTTGTAAGGTGCTCTCGCAGGGGATCTCAAGTTGCAGTGAGATTAAAGCATATCGATCTTTGGTCTTAGCTAATTTGTATTGAGAGATAGAGAATTAGGAGTGTGTAATTCTCGGATTGTTTCTCGGATAACACAAGGTGTTCGTCGTTGTTCCGTGGATGTAGGCACATTGCCGAACCACGTATATCGTTGTCTCTGTTTATTTTCTGCGCTTTATTATTTGTTCCGGTAATTTCGGTTTGTCAGACATTTAGCATTCATCGACTATGTCCTAGGATCGGGGGTTTGAAAATCAAGGTTGTCGGTGTCCGTGTGGATTGAATCGCGTCGGTTCTTTTCCACGGATCCGATTGATTTTCTAGGTGAGTCTCGTATTTCGGTTTCGGGGGTACTAGATTTACTACAGGTTACACAGGGTTAGACGAGGAATGAAAGAGGTTAGTGATGGGGTGACGACGAGGTCATGGTGAGAGGAGGATGGTTGTAGCCAAAGGTAGAATTGGAGATGAGGAAGAAAGTATTTGAAATCCTAAAGGTCATTTTTTAAAATAGATTCGAAAATAATAAGTTTATATGGGTCTTCATATTAAATACATATATTTGTTTATGTTTAAAAATATTTATTAATGTTTTCAAGAAGCCACTGCGGTGGTTAAGCCTCACTCTTTTACCTGAAGAGTCTTGAGTTCGCCCTTAGATAAGTGTGTATTTGTTGTATTGTTTGTACGCACCGCATTTTACTGTTTTGATCTGAAGTATACAATGTGTTGTTATTGCTTGTCAAATACATTCATCAGATGTATTTATATCTTCTCATTAATATATAAAAACTTGGCATTATTTCCTCAACAAAAGATCTATTAATAATAAAACAAAATTAAAAATTTACATATTAATATTTATGAATATTTTTTTGAACTCGCTACCAATACATATATATTAATGTAATAAAAATAACAATTTGAAGGTACCATCCCAAAACGGGTCCATTAGAAAACAAAGTCCAACTCACAAACGAATGACAAAGCTAGGAAATCCAAACATTGTCGGATGAAACCAAAAAAAATGTATGTTGACTAAAATGCTCCTAGGATGTTGACAGGGGTATGGTCTGATAGCTGCCAAGCCAACCAGTGCAACGGCTATCGGCAATAAGTTAGAACAGAACGAGCCCATTTCCGAATGAAAGAAAGTGTCGTGATGAACTAAATAATCTCTCGAGAATGCATCGGTTGTTGTCCTCACTCGAATGATAATGTAGAGCTCCAAAAACATGAAAATGTTAGGTTTCAATATAGTAGAGAAGTACTTTCACGATACTTGATGGAACCACTATCGCTCCTACGACCAGTAAGGTGACCTTTAGGTCCTACTAATAACAACCTATTTTCTTACGCAAATGGTTGTTTATCAAGAAAGGAATCAGTTTACACTCGATCTCACTAGTCCACTTGCTATTCATTGATCGATGCAAGAGTGCTTGTCGCTGCCCGTGACACTCTTTCGGAATATGTGTGGAGCTCTCAGACCTTGTGTCCAGACAGTCGCCCGTAAAACGTTTCCGTCTCGGGAGGGATCCAGTAACTAGACCCAGAATTTCGTCCGGCCTCTCGAGAAGGTGTGACACGGATCCCTGAGAGTAGTGGAGACCTGCGTGAACCCCCACTGTCCCTTTATCATTTTGGGTTACGATTTGGTAACGAGCGATGTCTTCACCTATGAATGTGAAGCCGGGGATGACTCATGTGATCTATAATACATATGAGCTAGTGGTTGGTTATCGCATACGGCTGCTACAAATATTAGTTAATTCAGTTACAGTTGAACCATTCTTTGACTTGTTTTTACGATTCGTTAGGTACTCACTCACCATGTGGGGCCCAAGACGAGTAAAATAACCATCCAATGAAATTCTAGAAAAGAGCAAGAGCTCCGTCAAACGTCAACCACCGAATCCAACGTACCAAGTCCACATCCGTCACAAGATGGAGCCGTTTACCAAACACTTCCTAAACACATATTCCCACAAATCAATATATAAATATAACAATCGATCCATTACACATTTTCACCCAACACTTCGATGGGAAACGAAGTCTCGTCCACGTCTACTTCAAACGACACCGTCAAGGTGGTCCTCCCTGACGGCACCGTGCACGAATTCGAGAAGCCTATAACGGCGGCGGAGCTCATGCTGGAGCACCCGCAGCAGGTGGTGGTCGAGTACCGCCCCGAAGGCGCCGGAGCGAGGACCAAGTCATTGCCGGCCGACGAGGAGCTGGAGACGAAGAGGGTCTATGTGATGCTGCCGATGAGGCGAGGCAAGCAAGGGGAGGAATTGCGGCGTGTTCTGTTGAGCGTCAATGCGGTGTTGCGGGCGAGGAGTCAGTTATCGTACACGGGGGTTATTCCTCTGGTTGCCAAGGCGGTCTCAAGGGTTGTGATTGATAAGAAAGTGAGAGAGGAGGCGGCGCCGGAAAGTTTGGAGACAGAGCGGCCGGAGTATTTGAGCAGGCAAGTCTCTGGGAAAGGGTGGAAACCGAGTTTAGATACGATCAGGGAGAAGACGATTGAGAGGAAATTGTCTCATTGGTTATTTTGAATTTATGCCGTATTGTTAGAGCCAACGCGTGTGGTTTGGTTTGTGCTGGAAATTAATGAACGTTAAGTTTATGTGCTTTGAGTATTGAGTCACGAGCCAAAATTATTTGGAATCAAAAAATTTATTAGTTAGTTGCATCTAAAACAATAATATAATGCAAATCAGTCAGCATCATCGTGATCATATACATATATGTGTTAATGATATGTGATACGGAGACTGTTTCATAATCAGAACACCTCCAGTTAGGGGTGGGCATGGTCGGTTAAACCGACCATGAGCCTTACTTTGACACCACACCTCAAATCTGCGGATTCTAAATTTTAAGACCTCCGTCGGGACCGGGACCGGAAAATTCGAAATTTTCCGACCACTTCGGTTTCAGGTCGGTTTGGAGGTTTGAACCGACCACCCATTTAAATTTGGGCCTCTAGAATGGGCCCTATTATTTGGGCCTGAACAGGCCCAAAGTATAATTTTGATATGTAAATAAAAAGACAGTAGAATTTTTTTTCAGGCCAAAAACCATTAAAAGATGATCAGAAATAGCCATAAGCCAATTTCTGGTCATCCCTTAATGATGAAAAACACCTGCCTAGAACTAATACCTCAAAAAAATAATAGTGTTACATAGTTTGAGTTTTCAACGAAGAGAGAAATCCAAAAACAACATTACAAATACATAGGATTCAAAGACTACATATACTAATGTCTTCATCCTTCATTCTTCAAAATGGTTCTTCATCACTACAATCCAAGCTCATCTCTTCGTCCTTGATTCTTCAAAATGGTACCTGTCAACAAAATATAACATCAGTAGAGAGCAAAACACACAAACAGCAGCAAATACAAAAACAATAACCACTTACCAAACACACATACCAACCAAATTCAAAACATAACAGGAACCCCAATAGAAGATGATTTTTCAGCAATGGCTGCACAAATATGTTAAGTGTTAATAGTTAGAATTTAATACTATATGAATGCAAAGTATAAGTTAAAATAAAAGTTAAAATATATACCATCATCAACAATCTGTAACTTGTCCATCTCAGCCTCTAAAGCAGTTGTGGTGAGGAGTGTTGGTGGAGATTTCAGCCAATCTTTGGTACATATCAAGGCTTGAACAATCTCAGTAGCCAAAGAACTCGTGAAATCATGGACTACCCTACTCCCATCACTAAAAGCACATTCACTTGACACAGTTGTGATTGGAATGGCTAGAATATCTCTAGCCATTGTTGATAAAATGGGGTATCGGTTGGCATTCTCTGCCCACCATGTCAACACTTGGAAAGTAGTGGAATCTGCAACTTTAGGCTCTAAGAGGTATTTCTCAAGTTCAGATTTTGGGGTCCCCTCAATCGAGGTTTTCAACCTCTTATATGCCTCAAACCTTTGGTGCTTAACAGCTTTGTCGGTAACAACTACTGCTGGTGTGGCAGATTGCGTTACCGACTCAGCAGATTGATCATACTCGCTGATGTACTGAAGAAACAGTGACTCCAAAGATTGTTTCACTAATGGGATGAGTATGTCAGAGTTTTCAGTCACATACATGTTCACAATAAGATAATTCACATAACCAAGTTTCTTTCGGGGATCTAAAATGGGTGCAATGAATGTAAACAAATTTAGCATACCCAAATCCCCGAAGTACTTATGAAATTTCATACTCATCTTGACAGCCATGTTGCGCATGTCAAGGTTCTCATGTACCAAACCCTCAGAAATTGATGTATGAATATCAAATATTTCATCTAATATCAAGTTTGATGTAGCATAATTTGAACCTGATATCCTCACCGTTATCTCATAAAAGTGCTCTAGGAAAGACATAACAGATTTGCACTCTACCCAATCTCTCTCACATAGTCTACCTAGTTGGGTCTTATCCTTGCAAACTTTGCTGTCCATCTCTAAATTCAAGGTAGGGTCTAGGCGACAATAGATATCAAAGGCTTTTTCTAACCTACAAGCTGACTTAAGCATCATATAAGTCGCATTCCACCTGGTTGGAACATCTAAGGACAACAACCTCGCTGTCTTATAACCAGCTTGCCCAACAGCTATCTTAAACCTAGAAAGCCTCATGGGTGACAACTTGATGAACCTAACAGCAAATCTAATTCTCTCCACAGATTTCCCAATCAAACTAATCCCATCATTCACTACCAGGTTCAAGATGTGAGCAACACATCGCATATGCATAAATTTCCCATCTACCACCGAGTTGCACAACAAATTTCGTTGTGAACTCAAATGTCGTATGACACCATCATTCGCACTAGCATTGTCAACAGTAACAGTCATGATCCTATCTAGACCCCATGAATTCAGACAAAACTCAATAGCTCTTCCTATGTCTTCCCCTTTGTGGGAAGAAATTGGGCAGAAATTAATTATCTTCTTATGCAGCACCCAATTATCATCGATAAAGTGAGCTGTGAGACACATGTAGTTTATTTGTTGGACACTAGTCCAAGTGTCCGTTGTAAAGGAGATTCTAGGGGTCGATTTCCTGAAAAACTCAAACAGTTTGAGTTTTTCAGTTTCATACAAGTGACATATATCCCTCCGGATAGTGTATCGGGTGGGTACATCGAACATGGGACAGACAGCTCTCATCAAATCCCTAAAGCCCTTATGCCCTACAAAGCTAAAGGGCAGTTCATCTACAAGAATCATCTTCATAAGAGCATCTCGAGCAACTTGTTGGTTGAACTGCCAACTTATAAGTTGGCCGTCACTACCACATTCCATAGGCTGGAATGCTAACAATTGTTGGGTACAGTCAAGTCTCCTAGGGTTCTTAGGACAAATCTTATAGTGACCTACCAATGTACTAGTCCCACACATATTGGAATTGTACTTATACTTCTTACCACAACACGAACACACAGCAAACTTCTCACCATCAACAACAATAATATCAAATATCTCCCATGCAATAGAACTATGACGAGGTGGTTTAGAGCCCTTACCTGAGGATGCAACTGTTGTTGCATCCTTCCCATCAGATTCACCCGCTCCACCAGACCCACCCGCTCCACCAGACCCACCAGCTCCACCAGACCCACCAGCTCCAGCAGAAGCAGCTCGAGTAGCTCCAACAACAGCAGTTTCTCCAGCTCTTGCACGTATTGGAGGTGAAGTGATACCATCACTCACCTCCATGCTATCAGACAACATCACACCCTAGCATAAAAAAGATGCATATATTAGAAATTAATACAAAAATTCAAAAAATAAAAATTTATACATTCTATACTAAACTACGATGCAAAACTGATCATTAACATTTTATGTTAACTAAACCCTAAACTACTATAGTTAACTCTTGCATAAACATTTTATTTTACCTAAACTTTTAAGAATCAGTCAATAGTTTTGTTATTTTTATTTTAAGATAAATTGTTTTTAATTTAAGCTAACAAATTTTAAACTGTCAAGCTAACAAAAGAACTAATCATTAACACTATAAATAATTTTATACCCTAAGATGCAAAACTAAACTAACAAGCAAAACTAATCATTAACCCTACAAAAAAATTAATTTAAGCTAACAATTTTTTAGCTAAGATGTAATACTAAATTAACATGTAAAACTAATCATTAACCCTAAACTTCTGTTAACCAGAATACAAAAGACTTTGATTAACCCTAAACTAAGATACAAAACCCTAAACTAAGATATAATTTTACCTTAACCCTAAACTAAGATACAAAACCCTAAACTGAGATGCAAATTTAAGCAAAACAAAGCATAAACAGAGATAGATTCGATTTTATACAAAACCCTAAACTGAGATGCAAATTTAAGCAAAACCAAGCATAAACAGAGATAGGTTCGATTTTATACCTTCCCTTTGTCGATGTACATCTCTTCAACCCAACTTCCTGAGCTTGATATAGATCTGAAGGTTGATTTAGATCTGAAGCTTGATGCTCCAAATATGGTTCGAGTTTTGGAGTTCTCAGAGCTCATCCCCTCTCCCTCTTTAAGCTACCGCGATTCCACACTCAGCAACGGCAACCTCGCCGCATTAAATGCGGAGGATACGATAACCGGAGCGAATTTGACAGAAAGTAGCAAAAATACGACTAAGCCAGAGAGAGAAGAGGGACTCGAGGAGGTTGAGTGTCTTGGCCTTCGGGACTGAGACATGGGGAAAGGGTTGAAGGAAGCTATGTGAGGGAAGTAGCTGGTGAGATTTGAGAGGTGGTGGACCGGTGGTGACTGATGGCGTACGGAGGCGGCAAAAAAACGGTGACTCGGTGAGAGAGAGAGAGCGATCGAAGAGAGAGAGAGAGAGAGAACGACGAGAGACTGAGAGTGTATGGAGGAAGAGAGAGAAAGGATCAGGGTTAACGAAGGATGGACGGCCGAGATTCAAACCCTAAGATCAACGATCCAGATTCAGCGGGCTTATATACAACTGTTGGGCTTCGGACGAACATGGGCCAATCGATTTTGGGCTTCGCTATTCCATTGGGCCTTAAGCAGACCTGCTACTGTTCCGGTCGGTTTACACAAAACCACTGGTCTGGTTTCCTTGAACCGGCCCCCGACCTGAACTACGCCGGTTCAGGCATTTTCCGACCTGAACTACGCCGGAAACCTCCGGTTCCGGTCTCTCTGGTCCCAAACGTGGTCGGTTATGGTCGGAAACCGGCGGTTCCGGTTTTTATGCCCACCCCTACCTCCAGTAACCATTAATCAGTGGTTTGTAATATTGGTTTAGACATTTTTTAACTTCCTTTTTCTTCCGAACCATTACCTTCTATTATTATATTTTCAATGATAAATTATTACTAGTAGTTTGGAGTCATGGTTTGTACATTCAATATTTAAAAAACTACTCAAAAAATAACTACTATTTTTATTCATGCTAAATATGAAATACATTATATTATTACATTACTCTAAGTGTTGGCATCATCTCCAAATTTAGTCCACATGTGTTCGATGAGGTCGGCGTACAAACTGTTATGAACATCTCGATCCAGGATCCTTCCTCTATGCCCCAAGTACTATCCAAGTTCACCATTGGAAGAACCTCCCCCGGTCGATCCCGGTCGAACTGTTGAATCCTGACGAAAGTTGACTTGTTGGCGAAAAAGTCAATCGATGACTCCGGGAGTCATTCAGGACCTTTCCGGAGCCCAAAAAGCTTATCCGTCGTTACGGTCAGCTTAATTGGGCCGTTTCCTTTCAAGTGACTGTAATATTGGAAAAGTCAATTTTTGGTCAAACGGGGACTTTTTATCGACAAATCCTAATTAAACTGAGGTGCTGGATTTTTTCTAAGGACTAAGTGGTCCCCACTAGGACACTTGTCCTTAGTGGCTTGAAGGAGAAGAAATGGGTCTAAAAAGACTCATTTTCCCTCACATAAGCCAAAATACATGACTTGGACCTAAAGGGCTTTTTGGACATTCTTCAACTTAGGTCTTTTAAAGCAATTGAAGCAACAATTTCAGCATTTCACTAGTCCTAGCCGATTTTTAGAGAGAGAAGGGAAGAGGAGGAAGAACAACTTGGCTTGAGGAAGAAGAAAGGGAGAAAAGAAAGCAACTTTGGACCATTTTCACATCATCTCTTCTCCAAAATCTTCTATTACTCTTCATCTCCTCATTATAAAGGTAAGGAACTGTTGGATTAAAATCCATTGGGTGGGAAAATATGTGTTAAATGTACATGTTATCACTAAGGTTATAGATACATTTTAAAGTGATCAATTAAAGTGTGTATCTAATAGGTATCATTAAGTGGTCATGGAACTTAAAAGTGTAGATAACAAGTTGTAATTTCCTTTGGTTGAGGGGCCTAATTGAAATTACAAATAGTTGGCCAACTAAGCATTGGTCATCTATAAATATATAGTTATGGTCCCCAATGGAGTACTGGACATTCTTCTTTCTTCTCACCCCCATCTGAGAGTTAGAATTCATGGAGCAAGTATAATCCATTGGAAGATCCATAGCCTTGTTCTTCTTCATCAAGTAATCTTTCATGACTTCAAGTAAGTAACATTTAATTAATTCCGCTGCTTTGATTTTGTGTTCCTATTAGTTCTACAAAGACTCTTAAGGCATGGTTTGGGTTTATGGATTAACACTTTGGTTGTTGTTTTATTTTGATTGAGCCATAAATCTCATCCAACAAGTGGTATCAGAGCCAACTTTGTTGAATTAATGGTGAACTTTGTGTTCTTGAAACTCAATTAAGGTTGCATGTCATCAATTCCTTCTTGCATGTCATTGTATTTGAAGGATCTAAAGGTTTTAAGGTTAAAAGTTTTGATTGATGTTAATTTCGATCACTTTTAGGGTACATGCAAGCATCCATGGTTAACGTTTTTGATTTACAAAGATGAAGACTTTTCAAATGCATGCATAGTAGTTAGCTTGGATGCATGATGTACTTGTTAAGTTATGAAACAAACTCTATGCAGAATAAAATTTCAAGAAAATTTGGTGTTTTTTAAAGTTAATGACTTGGTTTCATCCAAGTAAAAGTTTTAAAACCAATTATGTGTAGAGAAAGTTTTCAAGAAAATTTGATGGCTTCTTAAAGTGTTAATTTTTTTGAAGCCAATCTTGTAATATTTGGTGTTTCTTAAAGGTGATGACTTGATATTAATTCAAGTAGAAGTTTTGAAGCCTTCTCTGTGTAGAGAAATTTGTTTTCAAGAAAATATGGTGGTTTCTCAAAAGTGATGACTTGGAATTATTCAAGTAAAGGATTTGAAACCACTTTTGTGTATATAGTTCTTTCACGAATTAATGGCTTCTTAAAAATTAAAGAGTTGGTTACAAAGATTAGAAGTCATTTCTGTGTACACGATTCTTTGCTCCTTGTTAAGTTTTAGTTTATGGCATGATTTTATTTTAAAATTGTGCAAAAGTTTCGGAAACAGTAAAATTCAAATTTTGGTGATGTCTGGTATTTCGTGAATTAATTGAAGCACAATGTCACCAAAGTGACCTCTTGTGTGTAGATTGGTTTATTGAAATATTAAGATGTTTTTGTCTTTGTTATCCATGCATTTATTTAACGGACCCTAAGGCGAGTTGATATTTGGCCGAATTCAAATGACAACTGTGGTGGTAAATGTGTGGCAATATTAAGGTGCTCTGAGTGAGCAATTCTATGTTAGCATACACTGATATTCCCAAAGGATAGGTGTGTGTTTGACATATATTGCCAATGTTTGATCACTACAACAAGAGTACCGCTTGCTGTTAATGTTGATATTCCCAAAGGATATGCATTAATGTAGCGCTTGGTATCTTGGGTGGGAGTCACCATTAATTTGATTTGTTGTTTACTTAGGATTTTGATGTGAGCTTATTTCTTGTATTGCTTTGTTAAATTTCAGCTAGTTCTTCTGCTGCATCTATATCTGCTAGCATGAATTTGATACCAATGCTTAATGGTGCAAATTTTAAAGATTGGAAAGGACATTTAGAAATAGTGCTTGGTTTCATGGACGTGGACCTTGCGTTGAGGGAAGAACAACCCGCACCTCTCACTGCGGAAAGCACACCTGATGATAAATTGTATTTTGAGAGGTGGGAGCGTTCAAATCGCATGTGTCTCATGATGATGAAACACACTATTCCAGAAGCCTTTATAGGGTCAGAATCCGAAGGGATTACTAAGGCTAAGGATTTCCTTGACGAAGTCGAAAAGCGTTTTGCTAAAAACGATAAGGTTGAGATGACTTCACTTCTGACATCTTTGATGGAGATGAAGTATAAGGGTCAAAGAAATGTAAGGGAGCACATTATGGAAATGTACCATATTGTTTCAAGACTTAAAGCATTAAAGATCTAGCTCTCTGAGGAGTTGCTCGTTCTTATGGTTCTTGTATCTCTTCCTGGGCAGTTTAACCAATTTAAAATTAGTTATAACTGTCAAAAGGAGAAATGGACTATAAACGAGCTCATTTCTCATTGTGTTCAAGAGGAAGAGAGACTAAAGCAGGATAAGTCTGAAAGTGCTCATTTGGCAAGTACCTCTAAAGATAAGGGCAAGAAAAGGAAAGTTGAGTCTCAAACTCGTAAGGCTCCAATTCAGGCTGCTAAAGGTCCAGTGCAAAAGAAACAGATTCAGGCTGAAAATGTATGTTAATTTTGCGAGAAATCTGGACATATCAAGAAAGATTGTCCCAAATATCTTGCATGGCGTGCAAAGAAGGGTATGAATATTTCTTTGGTCTATTCTGAGGTTAATTTAGCTTCAGTACCTAGAAACACTTGGTGGATGGATTCAGCTGCCACTACTCATATAAGTGTTTCTATGCAGGGTTGCCTGAGCTACCGAAAGCCAAGTGATGGTGAAAGAAACATCTTTGTGGGCGATGGAAAATCGGTATAAGTGGAAGCAATTGGACATTTTAGGTTGTTGTTAAGTACTGGTTGTTATTTGGACTTAAAAGACACTTTTGTTGTACCGTCTTTTAGACGAAATTTGGTTTCTGTTCCGGTAATGGACAAATTAGGATATTTTTGTTCCTTTGGAAACAAAAAGTTAAGTGTGTCTTTTAATTCAAATGTTATTGGAATCGGTTACTTAAGTGCTTATGACAACCTTTATTTGTTGGAAACAATTGCATCCTATAATGAAACCTTGCATGTGGAATCACGTGGTACTAAGCGCAAATTAAATAAGGAAACTTCAACAACATTATGGCACAAGCGTTTGGGTCATATCTCAAAAGGTAGAATGGAACGCCTTGTGTCTGATGGTATTATGGAACCCCTTGACTTCATGGACTTTGAAGTATGCATTGATTGCATCAAGGGAAAACAGACCAAAAGAAGGAGATTAGGTGCCAACAGATCTTCGGACGTCTTAGAATTGATTCATACGGATATTTGTGGACCATTCCCTACGGCTTCTTGGAATGGTCAACAATATTTCATATCATTCATAGACGATTACTCACGTTATGGGTACCTATATCTCATTCATGATTCAAAGCTTATAAGGCTGAAGTTGAGAATCAACTCGGCAAAATAATTAAGAAAGTAAGGTCTGATCGTGGTGGTGAATACTACGGTAGAAATGATGGCTCAGGAGAGCAACGTCCAGGACCATTTGCGGAATACTAGAGGAATGTGGTATTGTTCCACAGTACACCATGCCTGGGTCGCCTAGCATGAATGGTGTAGCTGAAAGAAGGAACATGACTCTTAAGGAAATAGTGAGGAGTATGATCGCTCATTCCACCTTACCCGAGTCTCTCTGGGGAGAAGCAATAAAGACTGCAGCCTATATTTTAAACAGAGTACCAACTAAAGCAGTTGCAAAAACACCTTATGAGCTTTGGATAGGACGGAAGCCTAGTCTAAAGCATTTTCACGCCTGGGGATGTCCAGCTGAGGCAGTGGCTTATAGGCCACAAGAAAGAAAATTGGACTCCAAGACTGTGAGCAGCTACTTTATTGGTTACTCGGAGCACTCAAGGGGGTATAAGTTTTATGATCCCACAAAAAAGAAATTTTTTGAGGCGGGAACTGCAACATTTTTTGAGGAAGTTGAATTTGAGGGGAGTAATAAGTTAGAGACATTGTCTTTGAGGAGGAATTGAGATCAAACTCGATTCCTACTGTCACTTTTGATTATGTTCAGGTTCATACGCCTTTCATTGATCAAGAAGTGAATCCGGAACCTCAACAAGACAATGTTGAACGACTCCCCGTTCAAGATGAAATAGTTGTTCCGGAAGAACAAATTCAACAACCTCAACAACATGTGCCACTAAGGAGATCCACAAGAGAGAGGAGAAATGCCATTCCAGATGACTATGTCATATTTCTCCAGGAACATGAAAATGGAATGAGGGAAGATGATCCAATCGATTTTTCTCAGGCCATGAAGGGTTCCGACTCTCTAAAGTGGATTGATGCCATGAAGGAAGAGTATAAGTCTATGCAAGACAATAAAGTTTGGGAACTTGTCCCATTACTTAAAGGAGCAAAACCGATTGGTTGCAAATGAATTTTTAAAACCAAAAGGGATGCAATAGGTAATGTGGAGAGGTATAAGGCACGTCTTGTGGCTAAAGGCTATACTCAAAAGGAAAGCATTGATTTTACAGAGACTTTCTCTCCGGTTTCAACGAAAGACTCTTTTAGGGTAATCATGACACTTGTCGCTCATTTTGATCTTGAGTTGCATCAGATGGATGTTAAGACAGCGTTTCTCAATGGTGATATTGAAGAAACAATGTATATGGTACAACCAGAGAACTTTAAGTCCGGAGACCCGAAGAAATTGGTTTGTAAATTAAAGACCATCTATGGCCTCAAGAAAGCTTCCCGTCAATGGTACCACAAATTTCATAACGTGATTGTCTCGTTCGGTTTTGAGGCAAATAAGGTTGATGATTGTGTGTATCACAAGTTCAGTGGGAGTAAGGTAATGTTCCTGGTTTTATATGTCGATGACATATTACTTGCCACCAACGATGTAGAATTATTAAAGGAAACCAAGAGATTTCTGTCAACTCATTTTGAGATGAAAGATCTTGGGGAGGCCTCTTTTGTTTTAGGGATCCGGATACATCGAGACCGACCTCGAGGTGTTCTTGGATTGTCACAAGAGAGCTACATCGATAAGGTACTCAAAAGGTTTGGCATGGAAGGTTGTAAACCAGGTGACACCCCGGTGGCTAAAGGAGACAAATTAAGTCTTGCTCAATGTCCTAAAGGTAATCTTGAGATGCAAGAAATGCAAAAGATTCCATATGCATCGGCAGTTGGGAGTCTAATGTATGCTCAAGTATGTACGCGTCCGGATATAGCGTATGTTGTTGGGATGCTAGGCAGATATCTAAGTAACCCCGATATGGATCATTGGATAGCAGCCAAAAAGGTTATAAGATATCTAAAGAGGACAAAGAATTACATGCTCACTTACAGGAAATCAGATCGTTTGGAGGTCGTTGGGTATTCAGATTATGATTTCGCTAGGTGCCAGGATAGCAGAAAGTCTACATCAGACTATATTTTCTTATTAGCCGGAGGAGCTATATCGTGGAAAAGCGTTAAGCAAACACTTGTAGCTTCCTCCACTATGGCAACAGAATTTGTAGCATGCTTTGAGGCATCGAATCAGGGAATATGGCTGCGAAACTTTGTCACTGGGCTGCGCATTTTGGAGACTGTTGAAAGACCACTAAAGTTATATTTTGACAATAGCTCAGCAGTTGCATATTCCAACAACAACAGGAGCTCGTCAAAGTCTAAACATATAGACATAAGGTTCCTAGTTGTAAAAGATAGAGTGCAAAAGGGAGAATTATCCATAGAGCATATTGGGACAAACTCCATGATAGCGGATCCGCTCACTATGGGCTTACCGCCCAAGGTCTTTCATGAGCATGCTGCCCGTATGGGCATTACAACACTTGAGGATATTTTGGTTTAGTGGGAGTTTTGTACTTTGCTCGCTTCATGCTTGCGGTTATGCATAAGGTTAATGTATAAAGTCTAAGGTTTAAAGTTTAAGGTTAAGGTTAAAGTTTTGTGCTTAATTCTGATCAGAAATAAAATATTCAGTCTTTGCATTCTGTTTCAATTATTGACCTCACTTAAGTTTAAGGTGGACCAGTTGGAAATAGGCATGTCGGATCACATTGCATGTAATTTTCATGCTACACATCCATGATTGATCTGTGTCGTTCGGCTATGCTTGTATACGTGATCACTGTTGGTTTAGTCTATAGTTAATTGACGAATGCTTCTTTGGTTCTATACGAGTATAGTTGAATGGACGAGATTGTAAGGGATACCTATTTTGTGATAACAATTTTGAGCTCATAAGGTTGTACATTTCTCAGGTAAAACATATGTTGCCCAAGTGGGAGATTGTTGGATTAAAATGCATTGGGTGGGAAAATATGTGTTAAATGTACATGTTATCACTAAGGTTATAGATACATTTTAAAGTGATCAATTAAAGTGTGTATCTAATAGGTATCATTAAGTGGTCATGGAACTTAAAAGTGTAGATACCAAGTTGTAATTTCCTTTGGCTGAGGGGCCTAATTGAAATTAAAAATAGTTGGCCAACTAAGCATTGGTCATCTATAAATATATGGTTATGGTCCCCAATGGAGTACTGGACATTCCTCTTTCTTCTCACCCCCATCTGAGAGTTAGAATTCATGGAGCAAGTATAATCCATTGGAAGATCCATAGCCTTTTTCTTCTTCTTCAAGTAATCTTTCATGACTTCAAGTAAGTAACATTTAATTAATTCCGCTGCTTTGATTTTGTGTTCCTATTAGTTCAACAAAGAGTCTTAAGGCATGGTTTGGGTTTATGGATTAACACTTTGGTTGTTGTTTTATTTTGATTGAGCCATAAATCTCATCCAACAGGAACCTCTTAAACTCCACTTTAAATTCAATTCAATTCAATTCATGGGGTTGTTTAGAAATGCATGAACTAGCTAAGTTTTGGGGTACTTTGGTGTTAGATGATGTTTTGGTGAAGTAGATGTTTGATTTGTAATGAAATCATTGGGTTTTGGTTGTTTTTGGATTTGAAATCTCTTGGGTATTTGTTGGTTTGATGAATCCTACCTTGGGTAGTGAAGAATTGAAGTTATATGACTATTTTGGAGGTTTTGTGTTACTGAAAATGGAGTTTTTGGACTGTTTTTCGTGGAAAGGAGGCTGGACGAAGAAGGACAGAACTGGTCTGGGCCGTCACGGATCCGTGACGAGCACCGTGACGGGAGACGTCACGGCTCCGGGAGATAGACCGTGACGGCACTCGTCACGGGTCCGTGACGTCATCCGTTATGGGGAGTCTCACGGCTCCGTGACCCGATCCGTGGCAGACCAGTTTTGGTCCTTTTGAATCCTTTTGCGGTGTTTTTCGTTTAATTCGAAAGGTTATTTTGAACCGAACGGTTGGAGGTTTTAACTTAGATGTGTGTCTCGTGGTTAGTCTTTAATTATATTTTTAATTGTAATCCAAGACCTTGGACCCGAGCTCGACGAAGGAGGAGGCCTTTGGGACCGCGTGAGAGGACGAGGAGGAAGCTAGCCAGGTCGTCAGCTGCTAGGGGTATTTAAGCGTTAGAGAATTCAAGGTAGGGAAGAGTACTAAACTCCACTCTTAATTTAAAGAATGCTAATAGTATGCCTATAGGATAATAATAACCGGAAAGGTCCTAGTTTTCATATAGGATGTGATTCACTAGAATAATCGCTTTTCAATTACAATACTAAGCGGACGAGTCTTAGTATGCATATAGGATGTGATTAACTAGTTAACCGCTTTCAATACTTTGGGAAATTGTCGTGCTGGTAGAATGGCCACGTCGAGCCTTAGGATTGCGTGTTGGATGTACTTAATGATGATTGTTCGTCCTCAATATCGATGCATGTTTCGCCCTTAAGTTAATATCAGAGTCACACTAAACTAAATGAATGATGATGATCGTATGTGAATGGTTGATCTGTGTCATGATTGATTGAGTGAATGTGAATTGATTGTGCCTAATGATGTGATCGGGTGAGTGATAGACTGATGGAATGTGGTTGGTAAGTCATGCCGGTAAGCGTGATTGATAGTATGAGTTCTATGTGACGTGTTGTGGTAAGATTGTTGGGTTTGCTAAGTTGTGGTTGAACTATGACTTATGATGCGTGTTATTCTCTTGATGTGTGTTCCAAGAGGAGTTGTATTCCGGTATGGTACCTACACCGAGGGGGTATGCCGGTGTAGGGTAGTACCTAGGCCGACGGTTTGTGTTTTGGCACGAGGTGTCATGTTTATGCCCCCTAGGGATTTCCGGGAAGACCAATGGTGCATTCCGGTGTATTGTATTATGTGTTTACCCCGATGTGAGGTTCCGGGAAGACGTCTAGGCCGATGGGAATTCCGGTATGACGTGAGGTTGTTTACCCCGAGGGGGGGTTGTTTACTACTTGCTTCACCCCGAGGGTATGTGTTCCTTGGGAACATTTCCGGGAGGACATCTTGCTTCACCCCGATGATCTATGGTCCTTTGGGGTCATTCCCGGGAGCCCCGATGATATGTGTCTCCTCTGGACCGAGGGGCTTTCCGATATGATACATTGGTTGTATGTGGATCAGAGTCTTGTGGTTTAAGTTACTTATGTTTCGGTATTCGTGTGTTCTTTAGTTGTCTCTATTGAAGAATAAACTGCCTCTCCATTGATCTCCTTGAGTTACTATTTTATTAAGTATTGTAATTATTGTTGATCGCTAATTATAGTATATTTTGGATAATCGTGCTAATTAGGTTTTCATTGTCAAGTGGGGGTTCTTTTTACTTTACTACTTTTTCCTACTGAGCGTAAGCTCACCCCCTTCGTGTTTACTGTCTTTACAGGATTCCTTGATGAGTAGACCTAGAGGTGGTCTCAGGGCTCGGGAGTTCCTTGAAGTTTCGGGTGATTTGATGTATTAGAGACGTACTGCCTTTTTGTATCAAACTTTATTTTCCATTATTCTGTTGGAACGAGCGTTTGACTCTTAACTTTATATTCGAATTATGTTTTACTCGGAGGTTGTATTATTAAAATTTCTTTTTAATTATTATTTATTTACTATTCCTAGTTCACGTCTCGAGTCCGGTCAAAACTGGATATGAGGCGTAACAGTGGTCCTCTACGGGCCGTTGGGTCCGGGACACCTATATCTGCAAACGGATCAGTGGGGTACGACCTCCGTTGATCCACAACAATCATGTTCTGCAGGACAATACAACAAGTTATGATGATTGCGAGTGAGTGTCTATCCCACATTCGGATCGGACGAGTGACGATGTGAAAGCGAGCCTATAGAACTCCAAAAGCTCATCCGATATCCTTTCTGCACGCTTCTTGGACTCTAGAAAATCACTTTTGCTTCGCCGTTTGTGGTGCTGGTATTGTCTTAATAAATGGAGCCCAAGGAGGATAAATTACATTGGTCAAGTAATAAGGGGTTGTGTATTCGTTGTCGTTGACCTTACTTCACATCTGATGCGAAGCCTCGAACAACCTGGTGAAACAATGTAGACCTATTGAGCACGTTGATGTCGTTGTTGAAGCCCGATGTTCCGAAAAAGGAGTTCCATGTCCACAGATCTTGGGATGCGACGACTTCTAGCATGATTGTGGGGACGTTCCCGTGGTCCCTACTTTAGAATTGTGCAGCCCATTCCACGTGATAGTTCTTTCAATCATAGTGCATGCAGTCGAGACTCCTTATCATCCCTGGAAAGCGGCACAGTTCGTTGATTTCCAACAGACGACGGGTATCTTCCTCGGTCGGGTGTGGTAAATATGTCCGCCCATAAATCCTGATGATGTCGATGCAAAACTTCTTGATGCATCCCAAAGCGGTGCTCTTCGCCATTCGAAAATACTCGTCAACGACATTGGCGGGACCTCCATAACAAAGCTGACGAAGTGCTACCGTGAACTTCTGGTGTGGAGAAAATATGTGCTTCCCGGTAGCATCCTGTTGTTGACGGAAGTACGCGTATTGGTCACTCAAAGAATTCATGATCCGTAGGGACAATTCACTCGACATTCGGGAGCGTCGACAATTTTTTTTCCGTTGTACACTGAATTAGGCGCAAAGTAGTCAGCAATCAAGCGGTTTTTTTCTTTCGTCTCGATTGAGCTCTATCACTCTCCGCTTTGGTGGCGTCGACGAGATTGAACCCTCGGCCTCATCTTTTACATTTGGATGTATACTTCTCAAACGCCGATTTTGAATTCGTTGCGTCGGTGTAGTAGCCACCCTTGTCATCGTGTCTTCTATTTCGTGAGAAGTCATTTTCTCTAACTCCACCAACGTTGGAAAATGATCCATCGATAAAAGAAAAAAATTTGAAGAACGAAGTTGGAGAGAGAAGAAGATGAAGGAAGAAGTGTAGTGTATAAGAGAGAGGTGTGAATTTGGGGTAGGGGTAGTTGTGTATTTATATGAAAATTTTAGGGGTTTTTTGAATTATGGTGTCGCCACATGTCGGCGTGGGACAGGCCCACAGACTAGCCATTGGGTCAATGGCGGCTCATCGCGTCGTTGTAGGATTTTGAGGCGACAGCCTGCGATGGTTGTCCAAACCAGGACTCCAGTGATGGCTAACCGTGGCAGCGAGCCATGGTAGGCCCTGCGACGGCCGCTAACCACGACGCTACGACGACCGCTAGAGCCGTGGTATTTGAAATTTTATTTTGTATTATTTTTATATTAGAATTGTTACGTAAAAAATATTAGTGCCCCCCCCCCCCCCCCCCCCCCCCCCCCCCCCCCCCCCCCCCCCGCAACTAAAAATGTTGGCTCCGCCATTGAGTGGGTTTAATACCAATCACTACAGCAGTCCAAATATTTTTTTATCAGCAAAGCAAATTTAAATTAAACCTCTCTCAAAGAGGAAGAGAAGTATAAACTAAGGAATTCAAACTACAAACTCCTTAACAAAAATAGACCACCATAAAGATTACAACACCAGAAGGACAAACAGGAACAACCAAAGGCAACCAAAACCAACAAACACACTGCTTCACGCAGGAAGCCACCAAGAAGACGGAAAATTAAACAAATAAAATAGGGTCTATTACCCAAATTCAACAACCATGAAACGCTAATTGAAAAAAAACAGGATCTACAAACATCCAAATTTAACCAACATGAGGCACTGAGAGAAAAGACTTCCAGTAGATGTTGGAGCTCGAACTCAGTCCTCCTTAATCCAATTCTGCCCACCACCGAGTAAAGGCCCAAAAGGAGGAGGACCGATATTTCTACTGAGAACGAAGTCAAACCTCCTAGAAAGCAGCAGCAAATCAGCACTTCCAGGTATCCAAGATTGGAACTTGAGCTGAGCGTTCCGAAACCGAAACCGGTAACCCCTCGTCGACCAACATCAAGCGAGGACCCAAGGGGGAAGGCCTGTAATTATACCGAGCACGACCCAACCCGAATCCGGACATAACTGACACCACAATTAGTAGAGAAAAACAACGCCACACCAAAAGCCGAATCATCAAACCAACCAAAACTGCGTCCCCAACTGTCAGCCTCTGAAACTCGCCCTTAGTCCTCTGAATCCCAATTCTGGCCAAGACCGAAAAAATGCCCAAAGGGGGATGACTAGTATTTTACCGAGAACGATTTCAGACTTCCAAGCAGGCAACGACAAATCATCACATACGAGAATCCTAGACAAGATCTCGATCTGAGCGTTCCGAAACTGAGACTGTTAACCCCTCGCCGGCCAACACCAAGCGAGGACCCATGGGGAAGGCCTGTAATTATACCGAACACGATCCCACCTGAACCCAAACAGAAATAACGCCAATACCAGCAGAGAAAAAAAACGCCACACCTAGTAGCACCAATCACCTAAATCCACCGGAGAGTACCAAATCCGCAATTCCTTGACCCCGAAACCCCAAAACAACGAAAATAATACCCAAAATCACATTTGTTTACCACCACCAAAACCAACTAAAACGTGTGGAACTCAAGCCACTAATAACAACTTCAAACCAACAAGTGAAAAGGATGAAAAATCTTAGTCAGGGCCTTAGAAGGATCTCACCGAGACCGGGGAATAAAAGATGTCGGATGTCACACCAGACTGCCCAAATCTGAGGCCACGGTAGCATAGATGCTTCTCAGACCAAACATGTCAAATCTGCGCACAGAGGCAACCAGCCGGGCTGCCAAAACTCGAGCCAAGACCACGCCGAGGAGGAGGGAGCCACGCCGGCACTGCTTGAAGACCACGCCAGGGACAGAACCTCCGACCTTCAAGGCTCCTCATCAAAAAAACGCGGACGGGGAGGTCGAGGTCACAATGAACTCGAACAGAACGTGAAGGAGGAGAGAGGAAGAGGTCTGGAGGGGGAGAGAGAGGGGAGTGAGGTGGAGGAAAACCTTCGTCGACAACAGCCACTGTCGTAGCCGTCACTGGCGAGGATGAAAAATGCCGGCGGGTAGGGGGCTTTAGGGTTAGGAAGGGGGTTCACGCTTGAGAGAGAATTTGATTTTGTATTAACCCTAAAGAGTTGTTTAGATTAGTTTAGTTGAAATTGGAACATCGTGCATTCAACTAGGCCTTGGATCAGAGGCGGATTTAGGGGGTTTAGGGTATGCCACGGCATACCCTGCCCCGAGAAAGTTGTATATAATTGTAGAGCTTTCAATTATCTTCGATTTGATATTTTAGGGGCCTAAATCGAAGTTTATATGAAAAAGTTATGGTCATTTAAAGATCTGCTGCGTGTATAACCTCATTTTACTTGAAAATGCTCTTCTTACACTCCATGCCTATTACACTTTGTAAAAATCTTCTGCACAGTTTTTTGTACGTTATATTTGAAAAAGTTAGATGTAAGACATAACTGTTTAGTAATATACATTTATAAGTATTTATATTCATTGACAATGAAATCGTTTTGATTCGTTTTCAAAAGAAACCATGTCTCATATTATATCATTTACGTTCTCATATACGTCGTATGACTGATTATATGTTTTTTTTTCAGAGTTCTCTGCCCATGACGGACCAAACAATGTATGGTTGACTGTTTGACTTGCACGACCTGTATGGGTTCATGTATTGTATTTTCAATCTGAAACTCCTTTATGAAAATTGTAGATATCTGAATTTCATTCGATTTGACATGTTACGGGCCCAAATCGAAACTCGTATGAGAAAATTATGTCATTTGGAAAACCGATCAAACTCCAACACTTTTTAAACTGAATTTGATTTTTTATATATTTAATCATTATCGATGGCATACCTTAAATTATCTTTCTGGATCCGCCTCTGCCTTGGATCATATATTCAACCAGGGATAAGCATGTTTGATAAGCGAGTGTTGTAAGAAACTTGTTTAAGAGGAAATTAAAATATTTATTTCGATGAATCATAATATTAATGGAAAGCTATATGTATAAGCAAATACTTTATGCCATGAACTCGAAGCCTTAGTTTGAATGATCCTAATCTTGATGAGGATAAAGTAGACGCGTGTTAGAGTATCCACAGTCGGAGGCGTTATAAATGGCGTTGGCGGGGAGAAAACACCGGGGAGGAGCTGGCGGGGAGGTGGCTTGGAGCTGACGGGGACGTCGCTGGCGAGGATCTTCTCACTGGCAGTTCACGCCGGCGCCAACGACTAATTTATCCACCAAAATCTAATTGTCCAATAGAATACCCTTGATCCTTGTTAATTTTATTTTAAAATAACACTCACCAATATTATCCAAAAAAATCTAAATGTCCAATAAAAGAACCTTGATCCACATTTTTTATGTTAAAATAACACACACCATAACTACAACATTTATGTCTAAACCAACCCTAACCCTTATAAAAACCTACCCTCACAAACTAAAAATCACAAACTCTCTACTCTCACTATTCATCCTTCTCACAAATCATCGTCCCGACCCGCATTCTTGTTCGTCCGTCATCATGGCCAACCTACCCGACGATGTTGATTTCAATTCCATTTTGGACGAGATGCTCGAAGACTGTCTGTCCACCGACAGGTTGTTAGAAGACGCTTTGGTCGATTCTCCACCACGGAAGCGAAAATACATTTCACGTGACCGGGTAGCCGCAAACGAACGGTTAATAAAGGACTACTTCAACACCAACCCTGTGTACACCGAGGTGCATTTTCGGTGTCGGTTCAGAATGCCAAAGGCTGTGTTCCTCCGTATCGTACAGGCATTGAAGCAGCACGATGATTATTCCAGCAACAAAAACGCCACTACAGAGCTTGCTGGCGGTGAGCTGGCTAGGAAAGGAAAAAAACAGTATTTTAATCCTCCCCACCAGCGACATCTCGTCAATTGTCGACGAGATAGTTGTGAATGCTCTTAGCATATGCAAATGGGGTGATCGGGTCACATTTCAGTTAATCTATTTTCCTGTTTAGAGTGGCAGCAGTGGCATATGGGGAAATGTCCGTTTCCTCCAACTTGTCCAAAACTTGCCTGCGCTCCAACCACATCTCCGGCTTCTCTTGGCAACAACTTAGTCCAATTTTCAATAGCTTCACCACCGCAGACTGCTAATTGAATACCACGGCCTTAAAACGTGACCCGAAGCTGCCGCTTCCCGGTACTTGATATAATTTGAAAATGAGATGAACAAAAAAGGATAAATTAAACATTTTATCTCTAATATTAATTAGAATTAACGGAAACTCGTTTTTTTTTATGAAAAAGGAAAGATGATAATGTGTTATTAACAATGAACAAGATTTAAGGTGTGTGATTACTAAGCAAAAGTCAAACAAAGTGTTAATGAAGTTACCTCATATCAACTACACCGTGGCCATGTTTTAACTAGATTACCAATTTTATCTGTAGTATCGGTTACATGTGAATTTATATTTCTCTGATAATAATCTGGCATAACGTTGACTACCGGACAATTATATACACGAGTATCAACTTGTAAGTTGATATTTGTGGTAGGAACTCTAGTCTAGTTGTTCATGTACGTATCCTAATGGCTTCTTTATTGTCATCTCATTTTACGTCACGTTTTGTTGTGCCATCTTCTCTGTCAGATCAAGTGACATACATCGCCTCCTCGGTTCCCCCGTCATGTTTGTCCACGGTTTTCTCCAGACCACACCACCACAAGAGTCGCTATAAGAAACCCTTGGTTTTCGTCCAATCAGCATCCTCTCCTTCTTCAAGAAATCTTTTCGTCCTGATTGATGGTACCCGGAGAGAGACTTATGTCGTCCCATGCGGTTCTGGTCTCACCCCCGCGACCATCATATGGGGTCTGGTGCCCTCACTCTTTCCTCAAGGTCATCCCGAGGTCGCGTGGATCCTCGCCACCACGGGAGATCTCAGTACCGTTGTCGGAGAATCCCTGCTCCGATGGTACTGGACATGTCCAGGCGGTGTTTCCCACCAAGCCCTGGCCTACATCATCCTAGCATCAAAACGACACCATCGTTTCTCACGGTGTCAATGTCACTGCGTGTCCACGTTCCTGAGGAAAGGTGTTGGTGATAGGCCTCCCATCCCCCTTAAACCAGCTACACTCTTGGCTGCCTGCTATACCCGACTTCCCGAAATGGCGGGGATATCTCCCTCGGACTATCGCTCCGGTGCGATATCAAGGGTGGCGCTCCTCTCTGCTACCATCTCTGAATCGAGGGGCCAGTCCTGCTTGAGATCGGGATCCTCATTGACCTCCCTGTGTAGGAACGATCTCCATGGACCTAATATCTATGTTTAGTTTTTGTTCCGATAATAAAACAACTTGTGTAATATTGTTTTAGATTTTATAATAATAATATGTTTTCCTTTTATATATTTATGCTTACTTTATTCTATTAGCCCCATTTATCAAGATGCACGGATTAATAGACTGCTAAGAGGAGAGGAAAACAGATTTCCTCATTTCAGCCTCAACCTTTTAACCTCAATACGGCTAAAGAGCTACGGTCACTCCAAATTAGTTTTAAGAGATCGAGTCTATTAAGAAACAAAGTAAAAACTTATGCTACGTATACATTACTTGTTAGTTTGACAAAATAACAATGGTAACAAATTGATAGGACTACCATGTGAATTCGTAACTTAAACAAATTGCAAACAATTTATTTTGATGTGATTTTTATTCAATTATCAATTTTTTTTTGTGATTTTACAAGATGCAAATGTAGGCCAAGAAATGTGTCTGTGACATACGATGGTCGGAATACCGTCGTGGATTCCTCCGCTCCGACAACACCTTCGTCCCACAAGTTGTTGTTGAGAGCCACATGTGTTGGTTTGTGGACTACCCTTCTCGAGATTTTTGTTCTAGCTTCCATTTCGGTTCCTGTTCTGCGTCGGCGATGCCCTGTGTAAAGACCTGACACATTCACAGCAATGCAAAGGTTGTCGACACAACCGCTTTTAATGAGGACATCTCAAAAACCTGGAAAATAGGGGATAACGAGGTATTTGTCAACCTCCAAGATGGTCGAAGCAGGCAGGAGTTTGAGCTTGAGGTGGGATGTTGAGGCCAAAGCACCCGTCTATTTGAATAGCCGTGACAGGATAGTCCGGGACATCAGGGTCATTATTCGTGGCTCAGTCTCGATTGACGCTGAGAAGTGCGACAAACTCGACGATAGGGAGTGGAATTGCGCAACCGGCTAAGAGTAAGTATCCCAAACATAGTATTCAAGTTTTTTTAATTCATTTTTTACTTCTTATGTCGGTGTTTCCTTCTAATTTTCATGCACTATATGACTTCTCCGACAATGACTACATGCTTTTCATGTGGATTGATGCTGAAGCCATATCATATTTCTTAAACTGGAAGTACGAATGCAAGATGGTGTACTTTACGCATAAAGAGGAGGACTGGCTAAAGGGAACCCGAATGAGGATGATGACATTGATTCAAGGTACTAGAGTGGTTCGGGCGGCTCCGACGGTCTCCCATCTATTTTTCGCGGATGATAGTCTGTTCTTTGGTAGAGCGTTGGAGGAGGAGGCTCATAAGTGGAAACATTTATTGGGTTTATATGAGCGGGCTTCCGGGCAAAAGGTGAATGTAGCCAAGTCTTCGGTGGTATTTAGTCCAAATACCGAGGATGGCTTGAGGAACTGGATTGGGGCAATTCTGGAGATGCAGGTGACCGAGGCCATGGGGTCCTATCTTGGGCTACCAGTGGTCTTAGGCCGTAGTAGATATCGATCCCTTTGTTTTGTTAAGGAGAGGATCCTGCAAAGAATTGGGAGCTGGGACGAATTGTTGTTAAGCAAGGCTGGTAAAGAAGTGCTTCTTAAATCAGTCATTCAGGCGCTTCCTACTTATTCCATGAGTGTGTATTTGCTTCCTGATAATTTGATTCATGAGGTAGAAGTGGAGATGAATAAGTACTGGTGGAGAAATGATGTACTGACAGGTAAAGGCATTAGATGGCGAAGTTGGCAGGGGCTATGTGATCACAAGCTCAAAGGAGGTATGGGGTTCAAAATTCTTCGTGATTTCAATTTGGCCTTATTGGGGAAACAAGGGTGGAGGTTGATGTGTAAACCCGAGAGCCTTGTGGCTCGTATCATGAAAGCAAGGTATTATCCTTTGACATACTATATCAATGCAGTGAAGTGCCCTAATGCTAGCCCGATTTGGAATAGTGTGTTGGAAGCTCAAGGAATTGTGAAGGGAGGTATTAGAAGGCGTATTGGGTCAGGCGAAGACACGAAAGTCCTTGGGGTGGCTTGGCTTCAGTCCGATTCGGGTCTAGTGGAGGCCGAACCCCCAAGGATGGAACATTGGACTGTTAATTATCTTCTCAGGCCGGGTTCTAGATCATGGAATGACGGTTTGATCCACGAGTTGTTTGATGTCCAGGATGCAGAGGCTATTTTGAGGGTCCCCCTTAATTCTAGTTTACTTGCTGATGATTGGTATTGGAGGGGGTCCCGAAGTGGACACTATAGCGTCCGTGATGTTTACCGGTCTTTGCAGGTTCAGAAGGGGAGGTGGAGTATTGAGGACCGAGATGTTTTTTGGAAACAGTTATGGCGTCAGAAGGTCCCTCCGAAGATTTGTCACTTTTTGTGGAGGGGGTGTCCGGTTTTCTTCCTACGAACGATAATTTAATCACTAGAAGGGTAAATGTCAGCCTGGATTGTGTGGTTTGTGGGGAAGCAGAGTCTATTGAGCATGTAATGTTTCGCTGCCCTGTGGCGAAGGCGGTTTGGAGTAGAGTGTTGGGCGTCTCTTCGGGAGGTGATTTGACATTTCGGGACTGGTTGGGGGCCAGATGGTTGTCGGGAGGGGGCGCTAATACAGATTTTATTTCGGTGGTTTGTTGGGGTCTCTGGAGGGCTCGCAATCAGAGAGTGTGGGAAGGAAAAAGTCCCTCGGTCGAAGGTATTTTCCGGGGTGCTGAGCAGTTGTTGGCTGGTTGGAAAGAAGCTCAGGTGCCGCGAGTAAGGGGTGTTGATGGAACTGTGATCGAGAATGGAGGATGGAGGAAACCGGGCCCCGGTAGGTGGAAGGTCAATTCCGATGCTGCGGTCTTCCAAGGTGCCGGGGGTGGGGGTGGTTGGGTTTGTAGAGATGAGGATGGTTCCCCGTGTTTTATGCAATGTAAGGTGTTTGGGGGCTATCAAGACCCGGAAGTGCTAGAGGCTTTGGCATTGAAGGCGGCGTTACAAGAGCTTGCGGACCGAGGTATGGGAAACAGGGTGGTCGAATCGGATTGTTTGGGATTAGTTTTGGCTCTTAAGAGCAATTCGGTTCTGATCACTCCGTTAGGAGCTATTATTGAAGATTGTAAACAGATTCTTTCTTGTATGGTAGAAGTTAGTGTAGTTCATGTAAAAAGATCTGCAAACATGGTAGCTCATGAGCTAGCTAGGAATGCCCGTGAGTGGGCATCTGTAGTGTGGGATTATTCTTCATTGCCAGAACCCATTTCTGGGTTACTGGCTTCTGATTCAGCTTTATAAATCCCTCATTTTCGTCAAAAAAAAGAATAGGTCATAGGTTGACCCCACCAATGGAAATGTCTTGTCAAATACTGGAATTCTAATGTAGGAATGGTAATTACCCAGGTTCCCATTAAATTATTTTATTCTTTCATAATTCGGTAATTTTTATTACTATTCTTTTAAATACATTTATATATGGTATACAAAGTCAAATGCATGTAAGGTGTCTCAAGAAGGGAACACATTGAACAAGTGTGTTGGAAGTAAGCCGTTAGACTCCATCGTCCAGGAGCTCAAAAACCACAAGACAAACCCGTCTCTCACTCCGCAGATCGACGTTGGGTTGAAGGCTTTCCCACCTAACGATCCATACTCTAACTGGGAACGCGGTGTATGATTGTACTCCTAACTTTTTTTCATTCAACTTGTTCATATTTATAATTGTTTTTTTGTGAATTATAACCTTCATTTCCGTGTATCTCAATTATTCATTGGAAAATGTGTGAGAGGAAATCTTGTCGAGTCAAGTTACCACACAAGAGTTTGGGTGTGCAGACACGTCCTCCTCATCAGTTTCCTTGGAGCTTAATACCTAGAAGATTCATGTGGTCAACAAACATCTTGGCGGCCCTAAAGGAAGAACTCAGGTGGGAGTTGGGCGGAGGGTCAAGATCGCCACGCCAAAGAATGTTGTTATGTCTAGAGGGTTTACGAGCTCGCTCGTACTATCGCGGAGTAGGATGCTAAACATACTTAGTAGCGGGAAGAGATGGTGGCGAGGATAACTAAAAAGACTGATGCGATGGAGGAAAGGCTGGAGGAGGAATGGAAGAGGCGGAAGGCACTAAAGGACCAAGTCTCCATGTTTTTTTAGATAATTCCATCTCACTACGCTAAAAGTTTCGGATTCCATTTCCAATACCCTAAAAATAAATTTCTCATCTCACTACCCAGGAATTTTGTTTGTCTCAATTTAATACCCATGATTAACTTTCCGTTCATGTAAGAACCGCCCCCGGTCGATCCTGGGCGAACCGGAGGTTTTCGGCGGAAGTTGACTTTTTGCCGGAAAAGTCAACCGATGACTCTGGGAGTCATTCGGGACCTTTCCGGGCCTAAAAAGATTAGCCTTCGTTACGGTTAGCTAAATTGGACCGTTTCCTTTCAATTGGCTCTTTTCGCGAAAAAGTCAAACTCGGGTCAAACTTTGCTTAATTAAGGGCTAAAACTACTTAATTTAATTGAGTTGGATTTATTTGGGTTAGAAGTGGTCCCCACATGGACAAGTGTCCATAGTGGCTTGGGTGAGAAGAAACAAGGCATAAAAGACTCTTATACCCTTAAAATCTTAGGCATGAAAGGCAAAAAGGGAATAGGGCTTTTTAAACAATTCAAGGGTAGGTTAAAGCCCTCATTTGGGACACTTTTCACCCATTTTTCGGCGTTGGCCGAAATTAGAGAGGGGAGAGAGAGAGAAGGGCCATGAAAGCTTGAGGAGGAAGAAAGGAGGAAAAAGAGGGTCTTGAAGTGGTTTTCTTCCCAAATCTTCTCAAAATTATCATATTCTTCTTCTATTCCCCAATCCCAAGGTAAATCTTCAATCCTTTTTCGTTTTGGTTGATTTTGGTTCATGGGTATTGAGGGAAAATGATGAACTTGGTTGGGTTTTGAGGTTTTTGGTGTTGGATTATGATTTATGGAGAGAAAAGGGTGTTAGATGATGGATTTTAATTGGATTGTTGTGGTTTTGATGAGGACCAATCATGGGTTTTGAAGTAGAGACGTTATTGGGTCTGTTTTGGAGTTTTGGGAGGTCATCAATGGTTTTTTTGAGGTAGAAATTCGTAGAATCGAAGCTGGAGGAAGAAGAAGGCGGAACAGTGTCAGACCCGTCACGGATCCGTGACGTGGACCGTGACTGAGGACGTCACGGCCCCGTGAGGGAGACCGTGACTGTCACGCCCCAAATCCGGTATTGACCGAACTCGAGAGGTGACTTAGTGAAATTAAATGAAAGAAATTTAAAAGTGATTAATATTTGATGAAGGTGAATAAAATAATCCAGCAGAAAAACTAAAACCCTGAGTTCTACGCTTAGCCAAATACAATGGTCGAAATATAACAGTACGTCTCTAAGAAACATAAAATAAACCCGAGCCTCCGCTAGCTCCCAAGCTCTGCGTAACCCTCTAGTCCAAAGCATAGCTATCACCTGTAGAAAACATGGTAAGGGGTGAGCTTGACGCTCAGTAGGAAAAAGCCACGAAATCCACTTGATCACAAACTTACAAAGAAAGCCCTTCCAAGATTTAAAGTTTAATAAAAAGGGTTGATAAATCGATGCGACACTTAAACCATTTTAAAATCAATACCAAGTTACCCTGACACTCACCAGACTAACAAGCTCCAACTCTAACTCAACACTAACTGATTTACCAAAGGCACACACTGAAGGAACAACAAAGGAAACGCCCATAGCACAAACACATCAACACTCATTCAAATCCAAGGCATTCTCAACACAAGCAATTCACACACTTGCACGGTTTCGGGAGCAATACGCTCGACCCGAAGAAGCCACACGCACCTTCCCCAACACATAGTCGGGATAGGCGGTCGAACTCATCGCGGAACACAACGTTTTACCGATACACGGAAGGCAGGGAAATCACCTCTTCGCGGAACAACCTCATCGCGGACACAGCGTTTTACCGATACACGGAAGGCATGGAAATCGCCTCTTCGCGGAACAACCTCATCGCGGACACAGCGTTTTACCGAGTGCTAGTCGGAAGGTAGGGAAACCACCTCTTCGCGGGACACAGCGTTTTACCGACTCTAGGTCGGAAGGTAGGGAAACCACATTTCTCATGTAACCGAAGCACCCACAATCACAATCACAATCACAATCACAATCATACTCACACAACAATCACGCACTTACCATCACTTACCGACACCACACTCAACGTGGTAACCCCACCGGCTTAGCCGGTATCCATTCCCCCAATGCCCACATTTCAACATGTCATATAAACAGGAATGACCACTCAAGTCACTAATATATATCACTAAGTTCAACTCTACTCGTTTTCATGCTTGTTAGTTATTAACCGTTTAATCAACACAGAGCACATAAGCAGACACAATCAGCAAACAATCCTACATGCACGACATGGCCCGATTCTACCAGCACGACAATTCCCAAATCTACAGCCGTAAATGTTCACAGTTTATATGTCTACGCTAGTTATTCACATCCTACATGCATACTAGTTCTTTATCCGGTTATTAAGTTTCTCTATATCCATTCTAGTACGTCTGTAATAAAGTGGGGTTCCGAGGTATTTCCCTAACTCTCAAATCTCTATCTGGATCGCCTAGCTGCTGACGTCCGGGCCTACCTCCGGTCTTCTCCACGCTCGAGGTCAAAGCCTGGTTTTAACAAATAAGGACGGTAATCAGTCCCGATCCAGTATGTAACAGTCCTCTAATTTTATCAGTTAAGTCCTTTAATTTTTCCATTTTAAATCCTTTAAATTCTCCCATTTAAATTATTTAGATTAATTAAATAAATCTGTCCTGACCCGGCCCCGACCCGAATCCAAAAATCGGATCCTTAACTGACCCGGATCCGAGTTCGAACCCGAACATGACTCGAGCCCGACCCAGACCCGGATCCAGACCCGACCCAAAACTGGATCCAGACTCGACTCGGATTGGGCCTTAGTCTGGTATGGGCCTGGCCCGAGGCCCAACTGGGCTTAGAGGCCCAATGCCGTGTCGGTCCTGGCCCAATCCTGGTCTGTGTCTCAGTCCTGGCCCAAGGCCCGTGTCTTGGCTCTGGCTTGAGCTGGAAACGAGGCACGGCGAGGCTAGGTTTCCGGCGAAGTGAGGACGAGGAAGAGGCGGAGCCAGGGTGGGTTTTCAACGGCGTGGCGGCGTCAGGGGAGCTCGTAGAGACGAGGGATGATAGTCAGTGCGAGCCCGGAGCCCCTCCGTTCCAGATCTGACGGCGTGGGAGCTTCGCCGGCGAGGGAGCATCAGATCTGGAACTCGAGAGTTCCGGCGAGTCTCTCCAACCGAGCTCGACCAAATCGAGCTCGCGCGCGCTCGATTATCAGGGACGGGACTAACGGGGAAGGTGAAACTGGCCCGAGGGGTGGCTCTCCTGCACAGATTCCCGTTGCCGGAGCTGCGTGGCTCGAAAAGAGAACGGCGGCGCTGGTTCGCCTCAGCTCAGGGAGGAAGAAGGGAGAGAGAGAGGAAGGGGGGTTTCTAATGTTTTCAGGCGGCGAGGGTGAGTCGGGGTGAAAGAGAAAGGTCCGGCGAGGGGATCTGTGCTCCGGCGTGATGCGAGAGAGAGAGAGGAACAGATCTGAGAGAGAGAGAGAGAGAGGCGAGAGAGAAGAGCGAGAGGAGGAAGACGATGCCTCGGGGTGCGTGCAGCAAAGTGAGGTTGAGACTCACTGTAGCTAGGGTTAGAGGAAAGGGATGGGCCTGGCGAACTGGGCTCAGTGAGCTGGGCCGCGCGGTTCTGGGCTCAACGAGCTGGGCCTGGCATGTTTCCCTTTTTTTTTTGAATTCGATCCAAAATTCAACCCGTTCTCCAACCCACGACGTTCCAATTTAATAAATTAAATATTAAACCTTTTAACCGGGGCGGTCTTTATAGTGACGGCGCCTGTCACTGCTCCGTGAGGAGAACCGTGACGGTGCAGACCACGGGTCCGTGACCCGATCCATTACGGAGTCCGTCAAGGCTCCGTGAACCGATCCGTGACAGACCTGAGTTGGGCCTTTTGGGCCCATTTTGTTGGATTTCGAGTAATAGCGACTGTTATCTATAACCGAGTCCTTTTGGGGTTAATTGGGAATTTTTTCCTCTTTAAACCGATTGTGATTTACTCTTGATTCTAGTATTTAATTGTGATCCAAGACTTTGGACCCGAGCTTGACGGAGGAGGAGACTTTTGGACCCCGTGAAGTGACAAGGAGGAAGCTAGCCAGGTCGTCCGCTGCTGGATTGGATTACTTTTGAGGTAGGGAAAGTAGCGAATACCGGTTTAATTGTGGAAAGTTAGTATGCATATAGGATGTTAATAACTGGAAGAGTCTTAGTTTTCATATAGGATGTGATTCACTAGAATAACCCCTTTCAAGTATGGGAAATTGTCGTGCTGTAGAAATGCATGTGGGCCATGTCGAGCCCTTAGGTTGCGTGTTGATTGTGATGCCATGATTTATGATTGTGATTGCATGATGTGTGGTCTATTCGTCGTTAGATTAAGAATCACGATATGGTTGTTCTTGTGATATGCTCGGTGTAGCGTGTCGTTATGTTTTGGGTAAGTGTGCCATGCTTGCTTGACGTGAACCAATGCTTGTGATATGGTCGGGTGGTTGATAGACCGACGTGACGTGTTGTGGTAAGATTGTTGGGCTTGGTAAGTCGTGGTTGAACTATGACATTATGATGCGTGTTATTCTCTTGATGTGTGTTCCAAGAGGAGTTGTATTCCGGTATGGAACCTACATCGAGGGGGTACGCTGGTGTAGGGTAGTACCTAGGACGATGGTGTGGTCCCACGTATGCGCGGTTCCCCGGTGTGTGGTTCCGGTACGATACCTACATCGAGGGGGTATGCCGGTGTAGGGTATCTAGGCCGACGGTTACGTGATCAGTGTTGTGATTGTGCCCCGACGGATTCCCGAGAAGACATCTAGGCCGATGTTGTGTGGTCCGGTATGATGTATCGTGTTTGTGACCCGATACGGTTCCGGAAAGATATCTAGGCCGACACTATGTGTTCCGGTATGATATGATAGAGTCGGGTTGTGTACAGCCGGCGGAGTTCGGGGACTGCGGTACGGGACGTGTGATTGCTTTACTATGTATTGTATGTTTGATGATTGGTTAAGTGTTGTGAGTACAGTGGGATAGTGGTCATGTGAGTGTGGTTGTGATGTCGTGTTCTCCGTGAAGGTCTTTAGTGTTGTGTTTTACTAGTATGCCCTAATTGGACAGTTACTCGTGGTGGTGAGCGGATGTTCATAACCTTAACTACTTATCCTACTGAGCGAAAGCTCATCCCTTTACTTTATTGTTTTTCAGGTTTTGAGCGGGATGTAGTCTAGCGGGATTCTCGGAGCTAGGGAGCTAGCGAGGGTCTTAGGCTAGCATTATCTAGAGACGTACTGTTTATTTACCTTTAAACTCTTTTATTACTTGATTTTTTCGAGCTGTGACTCTTGTGGTTATTCGGATCTTTTAAATTATGATTTGAGACTCATTTGGATATTAAATTTGCTTTATTTATTTATTATTTTAGTTCACGTCTCGGGTCCGGTCGAAACCGGATTTGGGGCGTGACAGTTCATTTTTGGACGAAAAATCGTCATGTGCTTGACACATGACCTAAATAGTTCTGGAAAATGTTGAAATTGCCCCTCAAATCATTCCCAAATTTTTCCTCCTAACAGTTTATGTTAGATTAAATAGATTAAGTTAGAAGGATTTGAGAATGATTTGAGGAGAAATTTTGACATTTTTTAGCACTATTACATTACGATTTTTCCTCCAAAAATGGACGGAAAGTTAACGATGAGTACTAAATTGAGACAAACAAAACTCCAGGGTAGTAAGATGAGAACTTTTTTTAGGGTAATGGAAATGGAATCCAAAACTTTTAAGGTAGTGAGATGGAATTACACTTTTTTGATAAGCAAAAACAACTTTAAATTAAGAGACCTTGCTGAGGTAGAAAAGGCTTACAAAACCAGCAATCTAGCTACAGACTACAACACAAGAAGAAGCAATAGCAAACCATGAAGAAGCATTTATTTGTTCATGATGAACAAATAAAATGACATGAGATGATCAAAACTGATAAAAAAACCAACAACTGCAAAAACTCTACCCCGCTGTAGAATGCAACACAATAGGAGCAACAATAACACCATTCAAGAGAGGAACACAAAGGAAAATAAACCACAAATGCAATAATTCTTAGAGAACTAGGAGTATCTTCACTCTAAACAAACCATAAGCAGGCCAAGCAATATGGAGTACCAATCACATAGGGTTTGTCACGCCCCAAATTCGGTATTAACCGGACCCAAGACGTGACGTAGTGAAATTAAACAGAAACAAGTAAAGTGATTTAAGAGATGTAAGGATTCAAAAGTTGCTCCAATATCCAACAGTAATAAAGTCAAAGCGAGTCAATACAAGTCTCAAAATACAACGTATGTCTCTAATAACTACAATAAAAACCACGACTCTTGCTAGCCCCATGCTCCGCGATGTCCTCTACTCCAAATCAAAGTTAATACCTGTAGAAAACAGGTCAGGGGTGAGCTTGACGCTCAATAGGGAAAAGCTACGAAAACCACCTCATTACCGATTTACAAAGAACGCCCTACTACAGTTTAAAGTATATTAAAAGGTTTGATACAACAATGCGACACTTAAGCCATTTAAAAGACAAACCCCTTTGTAACCTGATGCTCACCAATCCAACCATACCAACTGACACTCTGAGAATTTACCCTCAGAATGGCACGACGAGCGTACCGGTCGTCAAGTAGTATTCGGGGTTTAAGTCCGAGATATCGTACCCAAGGGAGCAATTAAGCAAGCATTTTAGTTAATTAATTCGATGGTCAAGATATTCCTATAACGGTGTTTGGTTTTGGTTTGCAAAATGTAAATTCATGCAAGTACTGAGAATATATAAATGATCCGAAAACAGAGCACAAATCACAGTGGGATTGTAAATAAGAGATAGAAAGGCGATCTAGGACATTAACGGGGTTTGAATGTGATGCATTACTTAACGAGATTGGGTATACATTTGCAACTAATATTATTCTAAGGGAAACGGGAATTCTCTGAGTATAGTCCTAACCATCTCTCGATCATATTAGGACCCTAACATACTCGGTCCACCTAATTATCTCTAATCTAGGTATAGAGCGGTATATAGCATTATATTCTATGAATTCCTCTAACTTTCGGGTTTTACTCCTATAGTTATTGCACTCGTGTCAGTCTAACCATATTCTGGCTTAGATTAAAACCCGAGCTATCTAATTCTCATTTCCTCCTATTAACCTCATTTCTCAATTGTTGGTTAACACGATTGAATCAATTATCACGTGATCAAGGCGACAAAGCATTACGAACGGAATTAGATAAACAATATCCTAATACTAGTTTAACAAATATATAACCGAAATACGTTAATTCATTTCATCACATTGTTCCCCTAGCCCTAGATCAATGAGGATTTAGTTCATCACAATGAAATACGAACATATAGAATTGATGAACACAATGATAATCATATTGTACTATATAAGTAATACAAGTATCAAAGTTGAATCCAAACTATGAAAAAACCTTCGTATATGAGTTCGTGGTCTCTTGTTTGATCTTCGATCTCCCTCCTAAAGCTCTCTCCAAGTGTGTTTTCTCTTCCAATTTCGTGATCCCCCATAATTCAGACCTAATTCCTATTTATACCCCTTCAAAACTAAGGTTAAAATAGGAAAATTACACTTAAAAACTGGCAGAATCGTGCCAGTGCACGTCGCACGCACGCCATGCGCTGGGCGTGCATGATGCATGCTGGCCGCACGCCGTGCGTTGAGCCAAACGTCAATTTGCGATGCTCTTTGTCCAATCTGCACGCCGTGCACTCGGCGTGCGCTCGGCATGTGTGATGCATGATGGCCGCACGCCATGCGCTTGGCGTGCGTGGTGCATGTTGGGTGCATGCCGTGCGCCCAGCGTGCGCCTCTGAAATTCAGGTCCTTTTCCTCTTTTTGCTCCGTTTCCATCCCGAATTTCCCGATTCCTTTGGAGATCGATAAACTGCACAAAACAAGAGAAATATTTATCAAACAACACCATCCCGGGACCGAAAAGCTCAAGAATGTGGGCTAAAAACATCTCAAATAGATGTATTTTACGTTCACATCAACAACTTTAACTCAACACCAACCATTTGACTAAGGCACACACCGAAGGGAACAATCCAAGTGAGATACCCAATTACGCTTCCGAACTAACTTTTGACAATTAAAAAGAGAAGGCGACAACGAGAACATGTAACCCAAATTAAAAGACCTTCACTTTACTCGACCACAAACTATCCCGAAAATCCTCGTCCAACGCCCCTTCACAACCGACTCACAGATAACCACAAAGACGACGCTTTAACTTACACGGAAGTCACACACATGAACTCATCATCACACAATCAAAATCAAGTCATTCGCGGTCACACACAACTCATAACAAGGAAAACACCCATAACCACAAACACGGCAACATTCGTTCAATCCAAACATTTTCAAAACACACAACTCGTAACCATCGCACGATCTCGGGAGCAACCCGCTCGGCCCTACGTAGCCGCACGCAACTTCCCCCTAACACACAGTCAGGAGAGGCGGTCGACCTCATCGCGGAACACATCGTTTTACCGACACACGGAAGGCAGGGAAATCGCCTCTTCGCGCAACACATCGCGAACACAGCGTTTTACCGACACACGGAAGGCAGGGAAATCGCCTCTTCGCGCAACATATCGCGGACACATCGTTTTACCGAGTGCTAGTCTGAAGGTAAGGAAACTACCTCTTCGCGGGACACAACGTTTTACCGACTCACGGTCGGAAGGTAGGGAAACCACCTTTCTCGGGTAACCACAATACCACAATCAAAATCACGATCACACTCACACATGGCACACTTGCCCAAAACATAGCAACACTTGTTTCACCGAATATAACATATCATGCTTCTCAATTTACCCTCGTAACCATCATGCACTTACCATCACTTACCGACACCACACTCAACGTGGTAACCCCACCGGCTTAACCGGTATCCAGTCCCCAACATCCCCACAGTTCAACAAATCAAATAATCGGGAAATAACCACATAGGTCACAATTATGCATCACCAAGTTCACCTCTACTCGCTTTCATGTTCGTTATTTATTAATCGTTCAAACAACACATAGCACACAAGCAGATACACTCAGCAAACAACCCTACAGGCACGACATGGCCTGATTCTACCAGCACGGCAATTCCTAAGACGATAATCGTAAATGTTCACAGTTTATACGTCTACGCTAGTTATTCACATCCTACATGCATACTAGTTTCTTTAACCGGTTATTAAGTTTCCCTATATGCATTCTAGTACATCCGTAATAAAGCAGGTTTCGAGGTAATTCCCTACCTCTCGGTCTCTATCTGGATCGCCTAGCTGCTGACGTCTGTGCCTACTCCGGTCTTCTCTGTGCTCGGGGTAAAATCCTGGTTTTAACACAAAAGGGACGGTCATCAGTCCCGGTCCAGTCCGTAACGGTCCTCAAATTATCAGTTTAATCCAGTAGTTTGTCCAAACGTCCTTTAAATTGTCCGTTAAGTCCTTAAATTGATCTGATTTTAATCCAATTAAATTAATTATTATTTTAATTAAACTGGTCTGACCCGGATCCGACCCGAGTCCGAAATCCCGACCCGAATCCGACCTGGTCCAACCTCAGACCCGGCCCTGACCCGAGCCCGGCGTGAGGAGGGAAGGGGGTCAGGGCGAGCATCGAGCTTCTCCTCCAGAACTGACGTCGTGGGAAGCTCGACGGCGTGTAGATCTCAGATCTGGAGCGCGCGAGCTCCGGCGAACCTTCCCGACCCAACTCGGTCACCTCAAGCTCGCGAGGGAGCGATTTTCAGTGGAAAAGATGACGGGGAAGGTGAATCAGGCTATGAGAGAGCTCACCGTCTCTGATTTGGTCCGATGAGGGCGCGATGAGGTTCGAGAAGAGGGCGGCGGCACTGATTCTCGTCGAATCGAAGAGGAAGAAGGAAGAGGAAGAGGGCTTTCTGGTCTCTAGTGGTGAGGAGAGGTCGAGGGTGGAAGTGGAAGCAGAAGAAGGAGGAGAAGGACGAGAGACGGAGCTTCAGCGACGTCTGGTTCGCGAGAGAGAGAGAAGACGAAGAAGATGCTGTGACTTGGGAAGCGTGCACGAAGTGAGGGAGGTGGAGAGTCTAGCGAGGTTTAGGGAAAGGCTGGATTGGGCCTCGGTTGTTGGGCCTGGTCCTCCTCTGTACGGCCTGGCAACATGGGCCTAACTCAGCCCAACGGTTGGGTCTGGGCTGGCCCAGGTCTACTCCTCCCTTTTTCCCTCTTTTTTTTGAATTCGATCGAAAAATTCGACACGTTCTCCAACCCTCGACGTTCCAACAATGATTTAAAATCATAAAATCTCCAGTCTTTACAAGGTGCTCTAAGACTGAACTAAAGCAAAACCAAATACAGATAAGGAACCTTCGCAACTTCTGTAACACAGGAGAGATCACAGTTAAATTTAGTTGATACCACCCAACCAAGAAGAGGTGATCCAATTATGAAAAGTGAAGTGATAATTTTGCTTGAAAAGAGCACATTCCCAGCTGTAGCTTTATTGATCACTCTAGAATAGATAATCTCGACTGAATCATCAAGACCACTGAAAATTAGAGCATTCCTTGCAAAGCAAAGCTGCCAAATAGAGACCTGTAGAATGTTGCCCCAAACTTTTCTGAATTTTGGAGGTATTAGATAGGACCAAGAACTGAATAGGTTCTTAACATCAAATTGGACAAACCCAACAAATACCCCACAAAGATAAGATGAGGTTCCAAGTTTCTTATGATCTTCTACAATGTAGGATAATTTGAGCTCTATTCTCAAAATCCCAAGAACAATGAGGGCATAACAACTATTGAAATGAAAATTCCATACACTAGCCTTTAGAAAACACCTGGATGATATTGTCTCAAGACAAGCTAACCAACAAAAAGCTGAGATCTTGGGTGGGATCCTAGGCACCTAAAGATTTAAAGCCCAATTATGACCTTAGATACCTTGGTGTGCAAGCAAAGAGTAAATTTTGCTCATTGAGAACCATTTTTCATCTGCTTTCCAAGTGAGAGAATCCTTCTCACTAAGCTTGATAGAATTTAAAATGGCACAGAGAACTCCCAGATCCTGTACTTCCCAACTCATAGGATCTTTTCTCAATTCCATATCCCACACCACCCCATTTCACTGCTCTGAGATGACTTTCTTCTTAGAATTTGTTAGTGACTAAATTCTTGGAAAGAGAAGCTTGAAGGTTAAATCTCCCCACCATAAATCCTCCCAAAACAATAACCTATTGCCTCTACCAAGAGTCCATAGAAAGCCTTTTTCTCCAAATAAATCAACAAATCTAGGATATATCACTAGAGAGATGATGTGAGAAATGAAACTGGAATTTCCAAGTTCAGTAAATTGGAAAAATCCCAATCATTGGACTTCCATCCATATCTTGCATAAATAGTCAGTTTCCATAAGGACTTTTCTTCTAATGCAAACATCCACCACCATTTTATGCAAGGAGAGAGATATTCATAAGATTCATATTTTTTATACCAAGACCTCCTTCATATTTAGATCTACAGACTTTGTTCCAATTAACTCTGCAAAAGACTCTAGAAGGTGCAGATCCATGCCAAAGAAACCTTCTTTACCAACTCTCCATGGTTTTTAAAATTGATTTTGGAGCCTTTAATAATGAGAAATAATATAGAAGCAGGGCACCCTAAGTGGACTTTATTAATGCTATTCTTCTCCCAAATGTAAGAAACATGGCATGCCATAAACCTAGAGATTTTTTGAATTTTTGAATGGTTGGCTTCCAGGTAATAAATCTCTTAGGATTACCACCTAAAGAGAAGCCCAAATACGAGAGTGGTAGGGTATTATATGGACAAGATAAGATAGAAGAGAATTGTTGTGCTTCATCTTGAAATCGATTCAAAAAATGATGATTGACTTGATGTAATTGACCGCCAAATCAACAACTAGATTGAACATAGAGAGTATTTCTCATATTTTTAGCTCCCTGCAAAGTAGCTTTGATAAAAGAAAATAGAACCATCTACAAATTGTAAATGTGAGATTTTGGTCCATTTTTCCCCCAATGAGTTTTCTTGGAACTGGTCATGAGCTAATCCAGCTTCCATTATTTGATTCAATCTCTTAGCTAAGACGCCTTGTTCATATCCTACATGTAGAGAACACAAACGTGTCGTCCTCCCCCCTAGCAAATATTTTTTTAGACTGTTATAAGAGAAATTTTGATGTTTGTACGATATTTTGTTCCTAACTAATGTCTATTTTAGTTTGGTTATTGAACAATTAAGAATAAATTCGGGTACTTAGACTGTGTGTGATTGTTGTTTTATACCTTCTTTTGCATATATTGCACGTTTGAGTGCACAATTTCCAAGTATATAATTATGGGTTATTTACGATAAGGTACCCAAATGATTCGTCCACGAACGATAAAGTACCCATATGAATTTTTATTACCATAAGGTACCCAAATGTTCTGTCCACGAACGATTTGATTTAATGGGGTTAAAAAACTAACAAAATAATGTGAAATGACCCTTTTACCCTTGTATTGATTTAGTTGACTTTTGACTTTAGTGTGGAAAGACCACTTTACCCCTCAAATTAAAAGTTGTATAAATTAATTATAATACCAAATATATATATATTTATATATTTACTTATTCATTTACATTTTTTTAATTTCTTAATTAATTCATTTACATTTTTTATTTCTTTAATAAATATATATATTTTAAATTTTCATAATAATCCTAATAATTTTTATATAACATATTTTTTGTTATTTCATTTTTAATAAAAAACTATTTTTATATTAATTCCATATTAGGATTTTTGTTTGATATTTTTGTAATTTAATTTAGTTTTTGTTTAAATATTTTTCCTTTTTTATTGTTTTTTTCTTTTTAGGAAATCGAACAACAGCAAAGAACAAAAAAAATTGAAGAACATTTACACTCACGAAGATCATCGAAGAACACTCACGAAGAACATCGAAGAACACTCACGAAAACATCCTAAAATCGATTTCAGTAATCAACACTAGATATTGATTACAAACTTCATATCAAAAATCAAAAATCAAAATCAAAATGAAATTTAGTCAAAATCCACAAATCAATATCTGGGTTGGATGGGCTTTCCACGACCTCGCGAAGAACTCGTCGGAGGTGGCTCGGGCTCGACATGGATTCCGAAGACGAAGGACGCCGGAGATTGGAATATGGAGACCCTCGTCATGCTCCAGATCTGAGTACGAGACCCTCAACGGGTCCTGCCCGTCGTTGCTCAGCCATGGACTCCAGCGCTCTCGTGCCCTAAGTTCGCCGCCGCCTTAGCCATGGAGGTTGAGAACATATCTGGTTCTCGATGTCGCCTCCATCTCCGACGAGTAGAGCTCCAGTACCCATCGTCGCCGCCCCTCAACACCCTCGACGCCGCCCCTCAACACCGCTCGACGTCGCCCCTCAGCACTCCTCGCCGCCGACCCTCAGCACCCCTCGCCGCCGTCATGCAATGGAAGATGAAGAGAGTTTTGTGTGAGAAAATAACTGAGATTAGGTTAGAGAGAGAGGAAAGAGGGGTACGGGTTGAGTTAATAACTGAGAATTTTTTTAATTTTTCACTTTAAATTTTTTTTTATTTAATTTTAATTTTTTAAAATTATTTATTTTATTTATTTATTTATTATATTATAACTAAGGGTATAATGGTAATTTTGTCTATCAAATTTATAAGCTTAAAATAAGAAAGGGTAAAATCGTCATTTCACACTCCACTTAACTGCACATGTCTGATTTGGAGGAATATTCCGTTAGTTTTCTAACGGAATATGCCAATTCCGTCTGTGGAAAAATCATTTGGGTACCTTATCGTTCATTTGAAACATATGGGTACCTTATCGTTCGTGGACGAAACATTTGGGTACCTTATCGTAAATAACCCTATAATTATCGATTCTGGACATAACTTAGCCGACTAAACTACATTTCATTGGCAATGAAAAGCAACCAAAATTTCATCATCGTGGACACAATTCATCGGCATTGAAAACCCTTATTTGATGACAAAGGATTTCCTTTCCTCGGGGATGAAAGTACAACAACGACGATAATCAATAACACTCATGTTGGGGAAAAAAATACTCCGACTTTATGAGAAGCGCATAATTTTCATCGGTGATAAAAAATTTAAATCATTCAAAGCCGAGGAAACTTGGCCGACGAGCTGTACGTCGGTAAGTTACTTGGCCGACCAATAGTAAAAGTTAGCCGACGATCTCTATCTATCGGCCAAGTGGCTTCCTGCATTGGCGATAACTGATGTCTGATAGTCTCGAAAATATGTTCTATTTGGTCGTAAATGACGCTGAAAAGCCTATCGAACAAACCCTAAATTCAGAATGCAGGGGTGCGTGAGGAGCGCTCAAAGAGCCCTCTTTTATTCAAGAACGGGGTTGTATGATATTTTTCGTATCAACAACATACAATTTATCGTACAAAAATAAGTAATGTCATGCAAACATATTTGTGATATTCTCTACCAAAAGTCTTTTAAATAATCCCTACAATTTTGATACTTTTTTATCACTATCGTTAGGGTAAAGTTATTTTTCCTTAATATGATAATTGAAAAGTATGACATTTGAAACTTTAAAACATAGATGTTTTATTAATCATGTCAATCGATAGTAACAAAAGATGGTCAAAAGACTTTGGGTTCTAAAATATGTCTGAGACTCTCGTAGGTTTCTCAACGTTCTTGGACCCGAACAAATGTCTACTTTGCATCATATAAACATAGGCAAATACCAAAATACCAATGTATTAGAAACTGAAATAGAAAACATAAACACACAGAAAAAAATGCGACTCGTACCTTACGTTCACCGAGGAGGCAACGCCCAAAACCTGATCCTCGACAGATGCCCATAGCTCTCCCTAGCCCTAGACGGATGTTCCTGACTCTTACCATAGGCAACACAAACTTAACGACGTTGGAGGTTAAATGATTATTCGTAGAAGGGAAAAACAAAGATTAACTAGTCTCTTAAACTCTCGCTCATGCAAACTTTAAATGGGCGTAACACTTTTTTAATATACAAACTCAATTTAGACTTATAATACATCAATTTTATTTAACGAAAGGAGGAAATTTCGTTAAACCTTAATAACCGTTACATCGATATGCGTCAGGGAACAGGCTCCCTAACCACTTAAGAAGGACAGTACGGAACCGAAGTTCACCAATCCTTTTTCTACTATAACCGCCACTGACGGTGTTTGGATGCCATAAGGGCCAACAAAATGAGTGCGAAGATGGTACTGGAGGCCCTACTCCGAAAAACAATCGCAACAGTAATGGCCAAGGATTTCTCCAGTAGTGGTGGGAATATACGCGAATCAACCGTCACCGTCGGTGTTTGAATGCCATAAGGGCCAACAAAAAAGCGAGTGGAAGATGGTACTTGTAGTCCTGCTCCGAAAAACTGTCGCAACAGTAATGGCCAAGGAATTCTCTAGTAGTGGTGGGAGGATAAATGCGAATCAGGGTTCCCTCCCCGAAAAAGTCCATGACTCTCTGCGCGCTAGTCTTTGCCCGTGCAAAGACAAAATTAGTGAAAATAACAAAGACCCACTCAATTAGCTTGGTCCAGAATCGAGAGAGGGGTTGAGGATGGTTCGGCAGTGGAGGCCAAGGAGATGGACGCACAGGTGGTGGCTTTAGAGACAGCGAGGGTTGCTCAGAAGAGAGGATCCGAGACGGATTGATCCAGTGCCAGATCAATCTACAATAGGGACAGAAAATAGGGTGCGAAACTGTACCCTGTTCGCATGCATTGGTGGAGGCCAAGGAGGTGGGGATATCCGAGGAATTGCCGGCGAAAAAGGCCGAGACAGGACGCCCCGTAGAGAGGGAAACTCCTCTAACCTAGGCCGAACAACAACAGATAAAGCATAGAAATAGGGAGAACGCCATCGCGGCGGAGAGGAGAGACCGAACCAACGCCGGGAAAGATAGAGACAGTGCCGCGGTGAGACACAACAGGAAAATGCTGAAAACCTAGATTTGTCCTCAATTGAAAGCTCAAACCCTAACAGTACAAAAAAAAAAGCTTATAATACATCAATTTAAGATAGTTAAAAGTTATTTTATTTCATATAAATTTCCGAAGGAGGTTGAGATGGCTGCTCTCTTTAAATTAGTGGATAAACATTAACTGACTAACTGACACGCAATTACCCGAGTATAAATACAACGTCGATCCCTAGTCAAAATAATGAAACCCGATTATTAACTATACATCCTGAGGACTGCAAGTCATTAATCGGCGGCATCAGTGCATCTCATCTAGTTTAGAGTTTTAACTTTAAACTACCATTTAATTAATCATCGTCTTTAATTAAGTGACACCTCAATTCATATACCAACTATAAATAATAAGTTATTTCCCCAACTAATCCCACATGGTGATCACCGGTCAAAGACGCCGGGTACATGCCGCCGTGGCCAGAGTTGACCCGGTGACCCGATACCAAACATTAAGACATATAATAGAATTTAGCACGTGTCATGGAATTGGGATGGCTTAGGTGTATTGAATCTTTAACGGAACAAAAAGTTAAATATTTTTTAATTGTAAAATATTTGTGTACCAAATTAATAATCTATTTCTTGTTTTAGCTGTCTATTGTCCCTCATATCCGGCAACACTTCGAGTTTGATGGCTTAACGGTTTGATTCTTGAGCTTAAATTCTCCATTTTTCAAAATAATATTTTATTGGTTTTTTTTTTCAGAACTTGTGGATCTAATACTTACAATACTCTCATTGACATCAGCTTTATTACTGTGGTTCTTCTTATATTAAGCAAAGAGATAAATGCTGTTTATGATCCAGTTTTGGGATTGAGAAACAAACATACTGCCCAAAGCCATATGCCATATGGTGTGATTTACTCAAAGTTAAATTCCATTGTGTAAGTTGTCATTTAAAATTATATGGATTATCATTTGAGCACATTATTCGAGGGGATAATTTTTATTTTTATTTTTATTTTTTTATATATTTAAGTTAGTCTCACTTTGTTTAAGAAATTATTGTGCCATTTTAATATCAATACGAAAATATACATACAAACAGCTAGACGCACAAGACAATAAATCCTAAACTTGTTAGACGTTACAATGAATTCGTATTAAATACAGTCATTCGTCCAATTGAATCGAGTTCGAGGTCTCTTACATAAAAGTTTGAGTCACCGCTAAAAATGATAACTTAAATCTGAATGGATATATTAAAACTTAACAATCAAACATTAATCAATTAACCTAATATACAAGAAAGATGCATACAAATTGATATGGGGTTGAACGATATTGCTTAAAAATCCCATGAAATGCAACTATCTCAATTGAAAATAATAATAATAATAATTGGAAATTTAATGTTTTTTTTTTTCAAAAAAAAACTGTATGAAAAGGTGGCATAAAAAAGTGATATATAGCAGCATAGATCAAAGCTGGCATTGTTGGCGAATTTAAGTTGATAATGGATCTGCGTATGCACATGGGAACACCACGTGAAATTCCACCCACGAGACACGTGCAAGCCACAGACTCAATTCCTTGAGTCGCTTCCACTATACTTATACATTTATTTTTTAAATAAAAAAGAATAAGAGATAAAGAAGAAGAAAGAAGATCAGATTAATCCAAATAAAACAGACGCTATTGGTTGGTGTAAGCCGTCAACAACAGAGAGCAGCATAGTGCTTATTAGTGGCTTAATTTTTTTTAATTAATATTAATGAAAAACGAATCTTTGGGAGATCACGTCACTGTTGCCTCCTTCGAGCCAAACATGTCTTGATAATGGTATTTACTTATTTTAAATAGTATTGTTTAATATTTATCTTAAATACATACCTAGCTTTTCAGTACCGAATCTCTAGTCCTCTACCCGACCATGAGCTTGCTTTTCAGTACCGAATCTCTAGTTCTCTACCCGACCATGAGCTTGACGTTAAAAGCGCAGCTCTGCTAGGGCACTATTAGGGTTTTGCAATTGGGATTTCTCTGTCGAACGCGATCATGAGTTCGTCTTCATTCGTGGAGAGGTCGACGTCCCCCTCGTCTGGTGATGCAGAGAGTGGGGTTGGGGGAGAGGAACGGAGGCCGGGAAGTTCGTGGTCGGCGAGAACCATTGCAGATGGTGATCGGTTTCTGCAAGCAAGCCAACTGGGACGGCCGGAGATGGGGTCGGCCATGGCTGCGAGGGAAGAGGAGGACCAGGAGTGGCCAGAGGAGACGGAGAGGACGGTAGTATCGTCGGTGCTCTCCTCCCCGACAGCCTGGTCTCCATGGAGGTCGGCGGAGGGGCTGACTTTCTCGGCGGTGGAGCTAGTGGAGCACGGCCGGGAGGAGGGACGGCGGCCTCGTCGTGTGCAGGTCGTGGGTCCCCGTCCGAAGCATCGTCGTCGCCCGGCCATCCGGGTGGCGGAGGGGGAGACGCTGCGGGTGGAGGTCGGGTCTGAGGAGTCGCTCCGGGATGGGGCGGCCCTCATCCCGATTGTGATCTCGTCGGCTACGGCTGACACGGAACCGGAATCCCCGGAGGCGGCGGCGTGGCGAATCAGGAAGAGCAAGGCGTTGGCGGCTCTGCAGTCGGAGGCGGTGCTTCCTAGGGTTTCAGGTGCTGCTGGTACGGCCTTGGGCTTGATGGCGGATGCGAGGCGTGCGGGCCATCAGGGTCGGGCTGGTCTGACTGGACCTACCATTCCTCCATCACCACATGAGGCATGGACTCCGAGGGCTGGCTCGGGGCCAAGGACGAGCTACCTACTCGGGTTGGACGCGTGGGGGTCAAGGGGACGTGGCCCGTTGGGCAGCGCGATATGAGCCGAGACTGGGGCAGAGTCATGATGAGGGGGCTACGGGTCAGGGTCGAGCAGATCAGGTGGGTTCTCGTGCGGGTCAGCTGCAAGGGGGTTAGGACTATAACCCGTTTGGGGCTCGTGGAGACCCTACCCAGGTGGGGGAACTCGGATCCCAGATGGGGGCGATGAACAATAGGGAGGTGGTGGTACCGGTGCAGAAAATCACAGGACAGAGTAATCTACATCGCTTTGCTCTGGCTGACAAGGTACTTACCTCTAATAAGTGTTACTGGAAGGTTGTGGCAGAAATATTGGAGGATGCATGGGGATTAGCAGTGGAGGCGAAGCCTCTAGTTGGTGGTCTCATTGCGTTCTTCTTCAAGGCTGCAAAGGACAAAGATAGGGTGCTGCTGGGAGAGCCTTGGTCTTTCAGGGACTCTTTGATTTTATTCACGGATCTGCGTGCCCACATGCAGGTCCAGGAGCTGGAGTTCCACCATTTTTCTGTCTGGGCCCGTGTATCGAATCTACCTGTGGAGGCTTGGGCGAGGGATGTGGGATTCAGGGTGGGGAATGCTTTGGGGGTGTGTCAGGGAGTGGATGTGGACAAGGAGGGCCTGTGCTGGGGTGACTTTATGAAGGTCAGGATCAGGGTGGACATTCGTGTCCCGCTGCAGAGTCAGCTTTGGTTCAGGATGTCGGCCTCCCAGGTACGTACTCGCTTGTTGATATCATACGAACATTTTCCTGAACATTGTTTTAGGTGTTGTTGCACTGGTCATCTGTTCCCGGTGTCCCCGGTCGTGGGGGGAAAAAGGAGCCCCTCGCTGAGAGCCCCGACGGGATCCGAGATCTGGTTTGGAAAGGGCGAAGCATGAGAAGGCGACGCCGGGTACAAACTGGACATATCTAAAAGGTTGGGGGAAAAGGGGATCCTCGGCGAGTAGGCCACACACTCCCCCGAGGTCCCAGGAGGCATAGCCGCAGGAGAGGCATCCGGGTGTCAGGGAAGAGGAGACCCCGGTTGGGTGGCTCCCGAGTGAAATGTCACCATCCTTGTCGGAAAAGAAACGCATGGAGAGGGAGATGGAACCAGAGGAGGAGGAGCCCTCAGAAGATTCAGAGGGGTCATCACATGCAGTGGAGGGGGGCTATAAGCACCCCCGCCTCTAAGAATGAGTGCCTGGAGCCCCAGGAAGGGTTTGGTCGACTGTATACCCTTCCTGGCAGATTGGTGGCAATGGTTCTGCCAACAGCCGAGAAGATGCTTCCCTACCACTTCGGGGTCAGCAATCCCGCGTTCAGGAGCCCTACTACTATCACTTAAGGGAGGACGACACACGCTGATTTCTCGGGGATGTCATCGGTCCACCATCGTTCAGTTATCACCTGGTCTGCTCGACTAGTACTTTTTGGTTGGCGCACACGGTATCGGTATTCACGGATGCTACAGCAGTTCACCCCTCGACCGCCTCTACGCATATGAGCACCATTTACTTCTCAGTATTTATGTTTCGGTTTCGGTTTCTTTACATTATGAAATTGTAAGGGTTCTTTCGCTAGATGGACCCCATATCCTATTATCTATTTAACAATATCGTCATTTCTCTAAAAAAAATGAGCTTGACGTTAGAGACTCGGGGACTAGTCTTGATACAAATTACAACTTAATTTAAAATCTAATTGATAAGTTTTTTTTGGAACGAGTAATTTGGGTATTATATTATTGTGAAACGTAAACCATATAGGGTAGGGCATAACAGCTCAGGATTTCAGATATTTGTCCAGGTCGACAGTAGTTCACCTGACGCTCATGGATCCGTAAAAATAGTCTGTGTGTGGTCGCAGACGTTAACTCGGGAAATCCCCTTACCAACATTTCAAAAGTACGAAACATGAAGTAAATAATCCATCATACAATAAGAACTAAACAAACCAAACTAAAATAGAAAAAATCCAAACGCACGTCGGGTTCTCGAAATGCTCCATCGGGACGATCTGCTTCCTTCCTCCTCTCGGGACGACCAAGCAACCAAAGAGACATACCCCAACCTAACACCCCTCCTCCTGGATCCCAAACCCATCGAAGGAGCCGAACCATGAAACAACCCGAAGGTTCAAGAGAAACCCTAGGGTTCGTGTGGGTCCCCGAATCCCTGAGCTCCGAACTATGCCGACAGATCTGACCAGCGAGGTGGAGGTAGGGCCTTTGAACACCAAGCCGAGATCGGGGACGGGAGGGGGCGGCCGGAGGAGGACGGTGGCGGCATAAAGGCAGTGGGTGTCGTCAATCCATATAAGTCTATTGATAATTTATTTTATATATTTTCTGTGTATAGATCATTTTAATATTTTCGTTATCGTTAGTTGAAAATAATTTAAGATACAATATTTTTATTCTACTTAACAAAAAAAAGGACAGATTTGAGATGTAGTAACGTTGATATGAAGCAGTAATATAGCGAGTTGTAAAAAAAACTAAGCCTTAGAAGCGATGCTCTCTACCTCTGTTAGGGTTGGGGTTACTCCTACGCCTCTAGTGTAGGTGGTTGAACTTTTTCAGTGTAGTCGTCGTGTCTCCCAGCCCCGATTCTATCACCATATTACGTCCCAATGGCGTCGTTCTCACCTATCTCCACCCCGACAGCAACCCTTCTCCCAATGGTTGCTTCTTATGCTCCACATTTGCTTCACACCTCATTGCTGTCAAATAACCCACTATCGTCGTCCCGATCCTCCCCATCGTTGAGCCCACAACCTATCCCCATCTTCGCGCATCCACCGCTACCTCTGCAGCCGCCATCGATGTCCCCATCCATTGGCCTCCACCGATGCATGCGAAAAGCATACAAATTCGATGAACCCTCGTTTTCTGTATCTACTGCACATTGAGCTTGCACTGGAACAACTTGTATCAGACCATATCTCCTGGGCAACCCCTTGTCGTCCGTGAAACCGCCACTGGCGCGTCCATCTTCCTGGCCTCCACCACTGCACCCTCCTCGACCCCTCCCTCGATTCTGGATATGGCTAATCGAGTGGGTCTTTTTATTTTATCTATTTTCGTCTTTGCAGGGTCAATGAATAGTAAGCAGATAATCAGGGATTTTTCTAGGGAGAGAACCCTGATTCACATATATCCTCCCAATACAAGTGATGTAGTTCAAGTTTGGTCGCTTTTCCCCCATTGCAGCGTTTAGGCACTACCTTAAGCAGGACTTCTAATTTCGTTTTCCAACCCCCACCTTTCTTCATGCCTATGTGACGTTTCAATACCGTTTATAACGATTATATTGTTAAAAGAACTACAAACAATTATGTTCTATGTCTGTTTTTCTTTAGTGGTCAGAAAAACTCTTCCTGGGGCACTCATTTGTAGTTGATTTCAAAGTTAATAAAATTACACATTTCGTTAAAAAAAACGTTGATATGAATCACAACAACACATATAGGATATCTACACTTGTTTCATTATTGATTTAGTAGGTTAACTCATATTTGATTATGATTATTCATATACTACGGGTTGAATTGTTGATACATTTGTTTACATGTTGATTCAGTAGGTTAACTTACGTTTAATTGGGATTATTATTCAATATACTATGAGTGGAATAATTGATTCATGATCCAGGCTTGTATAATCTGTACAATGATTTGAGGAGTTGTAATACAATCATTGTTTAGTAGAAATAAGTGACATATAAGAAGAAACACAAATCATGCACTTCGCAAGAAAGTCAACGAACTTGATCTATTGGCAATGCAATAATTATTCACAGAAATTACAAATGTATCAAAGTTTGCGAAGAATTGCGTCAAAAGGGCCATCTTAAAGATAGCAATAATTGAATAATAACCAAATAAGGACAAAATCGGGGGGAGAAAATGAGGTGAAATCCAAGAGAATGTAGAGGAAAACAATTATTGGGTCCTATGAGATTAGGGTTCGTGAGTTGTGAATTTGTCCTTGCAAAAGCAAAGGATTGATTTCGAGCCCTACATGGAAATGGGAGTGGTGGATCGATTCCAATCCACACCGAGAAGACAAACCATGTGTTGTTGCACAAACGATGAATACAAATGGCTGCATGACACGTCTCTCTCTCTCTTGCCTCTAGAAAGGTCCCGTAAACACCTTTGGCCCTCCATTTTCTTACATGACATCTTTTCGAGTATACATGTACATTTGTTGTCTCCGATCTCCATCCTAAAACACAACTACGTACCCAACAAAGGTTCTTACACACTTAGCCCTACTTGCTGCTTCAATGTGTTTGTTGTGGATTTTGTTAAAGTTGAATCCACGTCGGAAAAATTAAAAGAATAAAGAACTGTTTATAAAAACTAGAGTTATACATATCTCAAGATTGAAATTTTAATCGTAAAAGTCTGGTCGGTTTTGAATGATCCGTTTTAAACAAAATTAACTAATCTACCATATACATTAACTGATGGGTCGAAATGGGTTTGGTTGATGAATTGATGAGGGAGGCACACCTAAGAAGTGCATGAAAAAATGTATAGAAGAGGTTGTTCAAGTGAAGCATGGAGTGGACCCAACATGGCAATCTAATTCTAAATAGCTTTCATCCAATCAAAACTGATCATCATTCAAGGGTCCCTCCATCCCTATCATTTTTTTTGTACAACCTGGATTTTCTTAGCTGTTCCAAATGCAACAGCTGCACCCAATGTAGACATAATGTCATGCAACAATAGATTTAAACCACAAACATGGCCATGACTTGTCTATTGCCTCCCATGGTCCCTACCCTATTGGAGCTTAAGTTGTAATAACATCTAACAACCCTAACATTTCTATTTTGTAAGATTCACACTATCAAGCTTGAGATAATTTATGATGTGATCAACTCTTTTTACTCTCTCTAGAAACCCCTTTTTAATCCTTTTTCTCCTTGAGCCGGTGTTGTCGGCGACTGTCTCATGGCTTCGACCATGTAATCATCGCTTGGTTCTTCTCTGTTTCCTCACCCGCTTCTTCCTACTACTTTTTTCTTCACTTCTTTTCTACGGTGGCCCACTTCTCAGTCGCAGGCGAAGCCTAGACTCAGATATGTTAGTGGGAGGTTCTTCAATACCTTCCCTGGTGTAGATGGCCACAAATCGAGACCGGTTCTTCATTTTGGTGGTGGGTTGAGAGTCATCGATCGGCATCTTTCTTTGGATCTGCGAGTGGGAAGTCCTTTTCACCTCTCTGGGTGCGTTGACTGTAGATCAGCCTCTGGTCACCAGTGTAATTTCCTCGGTTGCTCGTTCCTCCCTAAACTCTTGCCTTCTCTTTTCTGGTCTTTTCGGGTTCCGATCCTATCCCCTTCTCCCCCCGTTTTGCTCCGGTGGTGTCCGTTGGTTTGGTGTCTATTTGACATCGGGGTAGAAGCTCTTGGGGTAGGTTGGGCCTATTCGAGTCAAATTTTTTGGTTGGTTGGGGTTTTGGTCTCCCTTTGTACTGAGCAGTGATTGGTTGGGGCGATGGGTGTTCGCGTTGTAGCTCATAAGCATTGGCTCCTTCCCCTATCGGCATCAGGTGGTGAATCGCAACATATGGTACGTTTTTTCCTCTTTTATACGTTTTCTTTGGTGACAGATTTTTGGGGATTGTGGTACTATTCTCTTTCGAAGGTGCTGGCCCCGGGTCCAAGAAATGTATGTTGGGGTTTTGCTCGCGTGCTCGGTTGGGGAATTCAGGATCCGAATTTCAGATTTTTAGGAGTTGTGGAGTCCTAGTACTGGATCTGCCGTGGGTATTTGAGGTATGTGGCTGGGATAGAGGAAGATCATTTCTTTTGTTTTTTTTTGGTTCTATAGTTGTTAACTCCCCTTGTTGGGTGTTGGTTTGTGCTTCAATTTAGAGATTTTGGGTTATTGACCCTCGGTTTGTTGTTTCTTTTGGTTAGTTCTTGTCGTTATAATCTAGTTTGGTTCGTTCTTTTGGGGTTTGTTTAGTGCACTTCAAGGTTGTTAAATGTGGGTATTGGATGTTAGACCCTTCCAAATTCGCTTTGAGTTTGCATTTTCTGGGTATCTGTTAGACTCATTTGGTTTGTTATGGTTGTAATTGTGGTAATCTGTCAAGGTTTCCATGCTCTTATTTCCTTTTCGGAAATTTGAGTACTTTGATAAAATTTGCTAATAAAGAAAGGCTTGAGATAATTCAAGTATTATTTTGTGATATTTGTATTAAAATAACAAAACATGTTGATAAAATCTGATGGAGGATATGAAAAATAACCACAATGATCAAAGACTTCTTCATATGTATCATACACGCATTGATAACTTATTTGGTTATTGTTGAACAATTAAGGGGACGTCTATAAAGTTGGAACTTTGTTATAAATATGAATAGTTAGATATATAAATGTGAATTGACGGGCTTTAGTGGCTTGAGAAACAACATTGATAAATGTTAGGTGTGCTGGTTGGAGAAGCAGATGCATAAATATCATTGTAGTAAAGAATTTTGGTAAAGACTAGTCCACTAGTAAATCGCCATTTGTCTTAAACAAATAATAAAAAAGTAATTAATACCCATCATATGAACTTCAATCACTTAAATTTTCATTGTGTATGCTCTTTTTTCCTTCATGACAATTGAAGTCCCAACTGTATCGTTGACTTTTCTACCTTAAGAAGTGTTTTACAATCATATTTGATTTATTTTCTAGAAAGCACTCTCAGAATATCATATACGGGACATTATTATTTTTTTGAGCATATGACGTTATAATTTTATTGATAGTAGTATTAAATAGAACAATTACACATGAAATAAAAGATAAGGGTGAGTTTTTTTTTTATCAAAGAAAGCATATGATAAATTACCCTCTCCTGAGGAAGAAAAAGGTTACAAAAAAAAACAATATGACTACAGATTGCAGGCGGAAGTCCAGAAAACAAAAGTAAAGCAGTAAACAAGTGTGGGTACGCAGACCCATAAGTGAAATGGTACACAAACCCTGAGAGAATGGGCACAAAGACCCTAAAGTGAATGGGTACACAGACCCAGTAGTGAAAGGGTACACAGACCCTGAGTGAATGTCAATGGGTACGCCGACCTGTGAATGGGTACGCAGACCCTATAGTGAATGGGTACGCAGGCCCAGAGTGAAAGTGAGAGGGTACGCCGATCCAGAGTGAAAGAGAAGGGGTACACAGACCCAAAGTGAAAGGGTACGCAGTTAAAGTCTGAATCCGTAGATTCGTAATGTTAATCCTACAACGAAATAAGCCAGCTAATTCAGGAAAATAGAATTGAAAGAGATCCTCAGGGCGGTGATAGCGTGCCTGCAGCGTGTAGTATTCATTTCTTGATTCGACCTAAAAATGCTTGTGGTATCTGGTATCGGTTTGTACCAACCTTGGCAGGACGAAGTGTGCGTCCCCACATGTTTCAGAAGTGTCAGAGTCCTGATCCAACAAATGGGGTTGGGGCGTCGAGTTTTCACCGATTGTTGCTAGCAGGAGCAGTTGTTGATTCCACTCGCCCTGACCCGAGCGGGGGTGTCAGGGTCTCGATTCAACGGATGGGGATTGAGCGCCTCTGCAATGATTTTCTGAATGATTGGGTGCACCGCAGTCCTAACGTCGAGGCCTGGGTCGGGCCACCAATGACCTTAGATGATTGGCAGACGATTGAGAAGATATGTGATCTCAACCGATCCATACCAGAGAGGTAATAAACAAGCATGGGTGGAGAAGACGCAAGAGGCAGCGACTGGTGACAGAGAAGTAGGTGACGCTGGCGGCTCTAGTAGTAGAGGAGGAGGTGGCAATGTCTTTGATGCAGAGGATGAGGTGACAGTGGCGGCTCTATAGGTATAGAAGAATGTGACAACGACTCTAATGACAGAGGAGGAGGTAACGGTGGAGGTTCTAGTGACAGAGGAGGAAATGACATCTTTGATGACAGAGGAGGAGGTGGTGGTGGCGACAATGACAAAAAAGGAGGTGATGGTGTGAGGTTGTGGCATCAGTGTACGAGGCGAAGACGCTGGTGGTATTGAAGGCGATGGCTTTGAGGACGACGACGTTGGAGACAACACCAAAAAAGAAACATACGCATATAGTGAGAAACTCAACTGAACAAACAGACGAGACAAAATCCAAAATATGACCCTAAGACCGACGAAACTCTCTGCAAAGAGAGTAGCAACTTTAATAAAAATGAACTTAATGTTTACGAGACATTATCTTAAGGACTCTTCCTAACAAATTTCAAATTATTCTAATAATACATTTATTTATCAGTAGAACATATAAGAAAAATAAAACTCCTTGTAAAACATATGCAGATTGTGTAATTAATACTTGATAGTGAGTTTTGCCACAGAACAAACAAAAGCATTGTCCAAAACCTCTTCCTTTGCTTGATGCTGATGTGGACATGAGGAATCCCCTTGGTTCTGTGACCAGGGGACACGTGGGTGATAGCGTGGGTGATGATGTGGCCGGGTCAAAACAAATGAAAATTCTAAACCTTTTTTATTTTATTTTTATCAATGTCTATATATATATATATATATGTAGAAAATGACTTTGGACCCACCTTCGGGATGTAACCCATCTGGCAAATGTTGTGCGTGATGTGTGATGCGTCTAAATTCATGTGCACTCATTAATTATTACGACTCCTAATAAATTTTGTTTCCACACATTTATTTTTATTTATAAAAGATCAAATTAAAATAAAATAATGCCGAAAACCCATAAAAGAAAAAAGAAAAGCATGATTCTTGTGCCTTGCCATAGAAGAGTCGCTTTCTTTCTTTGCACACTACTTCACTCGTAAATGAATGTAAATACAAATATCGCCTCACTTCACTCAAGTGAGTTTAATCATTTACTATTTTACCCTTACGTACAAAATTTCTTTCAATATTTAATCTCGTGATGAGGTGTTTAATTTATGGATAAGTTCATCAAACATTTAAGTAAAGATGACATGTAAGTATTATCCGCAAGAAAATCTCGTTATTTAATGCTTTTAAAATTATTTATGAATATGATCATGGCAAAAATAGAGGGTAGGGTGATATGGTAATTTACCGGAGGATCGGAAATAAAAATAAATAAATAGGTGGAGGAACTCTTTACTTAACTTTTGGGGCAAATTACTGGCGCCTTATCCTTTCGCTGGTAGTTGAACCCGAGGACCCGTGATAGGTCACCGGCTGTGGGCGGTCATCGTCATGCAAGGGGCGGGCACAGCCGGTGGAGAGTATAGACACGTCACACCTCATTAATAATATAGCAGAGGTAGCTTGTGAGTAGAGAATCTATGGTGTGCCATTGCCAGCTAGGAATTTGAAGGTCAAAGCTGGCCATTTTCCTTTTCTTTTTGGGGCTTGTTCTCTCCACTTCCACTCCCTCCTCCGTGCCTCATTTTTCAACCTTTTTACTCTTTTATTTATTTTTGTTTCATTTTTTTCCCTTCTCTCATTGTTTCTTCTCCTATATATTCCTTGAGCTTTTATTTGCCAAACAGATAATTATTTTTCTCTTGTGAGAGAGAAGAAGGGAGGAGTGGTTCTGGTCTGGTTTTGGATGATTCTTGGCTGAATCTTCTGCAACAACGAACCAGAACCTCAACAATCGCAGGGATGGCCACTTCTCCGTGTCGAACCGGAAGCGAGAGGAAGCATTGGTGGCTCACTAACAGGAAGGCAAGTAGACTTTTATTCTTTCCACTCTCTGATCTATTATCCGAATCTGAAATCGATTCTGAGGCTGAGGTATCTGCATATTTTGGGATTTGAACGATGATGATGATGAGTTTTCTGTTTATTTCCGATCGATTGATTACAGATTGTGTATAAATATATCAAAGACGCGAGGAATCTGATAGCGACTCAGGATCAGAGCGAGATTGGTTCGGCTGTGAATCTCCTAGACGCGGCTCTTGCTCTCTCGCCTCGCATGGAGCTGGCTCTGGAGCTCAAGGCCAGATCTCTGCTCTACCTCCGCCGTTTCAAGGAGATCGCCGATATGCTTCAGGACTACATTCCGAGTCTGAAGATGGCCGGCGAGGATTCCGGTTCGGTTTCGTCCGACAACTCGTCGCAGCAGCTCTCCAGGGAGCGAGTCCAGCTGTTGCCGTCTAACAAGTCGTCATCCGGCTCGCCGGATCGCGATCCGAGTTTCAAGTGCTTCTCTGTCTCGGACCTGAAGAAGAAAGTCATGGCCGGACTCTACAAAAGCTGCGACAAAGAAGGGCAGTGGAGGTAATTTGCTCATCAATTTAGTTATTATGTTTCTACTTTTATTAACCACACGTTTAAGTCATATTTACAAATCTAGTCGAGGACATGTTCTATTGGTTTGAGTAAATGTTCATCCTCTTATTATTGACATCCAAACTTTTTTTTTAAATCTTTGAAAACTATGTTAAGTACACGATTGATTGACATTTTTGGCATTACACATTTATTTTACTATTTTTATTATTCCAAAGTGGCTCATTGAAAAAAAAGCTGCGAGTGCAATTATTATGGCTTGTAGTCGCAGGAAGTGGATTGGTAGACGTTTATTCAGAAACGGTGTTTAGAGACTTATGGATTAATGATTCTCATGAGCATGATAACTAAAAGATGAAAAAAATTAATACTGCACAGGAAATTACTTAAATCTTATAGGGGTAATTTAGTGATCTAGTGAAGCTGACTCGGATTTGTTACTCGATCAATTTGCAGGTACTTGGTTCTTGGGCAAGCGTGTTGCCATCTAGGCCTAATGGAGGACGCAATGGTTCTGCTACAGACCGGAAAACGCCTTGCCTCCGCCGCGTTTCGCCGGGAAAGCATTTGCTGGTCAGAGGACAGCTTCTCATTCTCCAATTTTCCTATCTCTGGCAGCTCGTCCGCCGCAAACCCAGCGGCCACGCCACCGGGAACCGAGTCAGAAAGCATAAACCAACTCCTCAGCCACATTAAGCTCCTGATCCGGCGTCGTACTGCCGCTCTGGCCGCCCTTGACGCCGGTCTGTACACCGAAGCCATCCGCCACTTCTCAAAGATTGTTGACGGCCGTCGCGGGGCGCCCCAAGGGTTCCTGGCCGAATGCTATATGTACCGCGCCTCTGCTTACCGATCAGCGGGTCGGATCGCCGAGTCAATTGCGGATTGCAACAGAACTCTTGCTCTGGATCCGAGTTGCATTCAAGCTCTCGACACCCGAGCTTCACTTCTGGAAGCCATACGGTGCTTGCCGGATTGCCTGCACGATCTGGAGCACCTGAAGCTTTTGTACAACTCAATTTTGCGGGATAGGAAGCTTCCGGGTCCTGCTTGGAAGCGTCAGGTTGTGAGATACAGAGAGATCCCAGGGAAGCTATGTGCTCTTGACAGCAGGATTCAAGTATTGAAACAGAGGGTTGCATCTGGAGAGACTAGAAACGTAGATTACTATGCCCTAATTGGACTGAGACGTGGTTGCTCTAGGTCCGAATTGGAAAGAGCCCATTTGTTGCTTGTCCTGAGGCACAAACCAGACAAAGCCATCAGTTTCATTGACCGGTGTGAGTTCTCAGACGATCGAGACCTTGATTCGATCAAAGATCGTGCGAGAATGTCAGCTCTTCTGCTCTACAGATTACTCCAGAAGGGGCATACCAGTATAATGAACACGATCGTGGACGAAGAAGCAGCTGAGAAACAGAGGAAGAAGGCTGCTTCAGCATTACAGGCTGCAGCAATGCAAGCCCAACACGTCCACGAACAACAAATGAAATTGGAATCAGAAATGAATCACTCTCAAGAAAAGTCCAACTCGAATAGGGTCAATCTCAGTTTGTCCGAAAACAAATCAGCATCCTCGGTGTATCAAGGTGTGTTCTGCAGAGACATTGCTGTGGTTGGCAACTTGCTATCCCAAGCCGGGTTCAATCTTCCCCTTCCAGTCAAGTACGAGGCACTGAGCTGCTAAGCAACCTCGAATCGATCCTATGATACAGCTGAATCTCCGACCAGCCGGTCTGTTTCCACTGCTTGTACAAACCCAAATATTTAATCTTGCCGGAAAATTTTGCCACCCTTTTGTCCCTCCTCCCTCTTCCCTGTATATGTAAAGAATTTTAAATTTATTATCTTTTTAGCTTATACTGATTATCTAATCTGTGTGTGATGCATTCAAAATTGTCTGATCTGGTTTTGTGAGTGGTCGATTCAGAGATGAAGAGTGAACTGTGTAGTCTGCAACAGTGACAGAGAGAAGATGGAGGCCTTGTCTTCTCTCCGCTGTTGCATTAATTTTAGTCTATCCAACACTCTGACATTCCCACTAGATTTCATTTCCCGGTAATTTTTGTTTTTACCTTATTATGAAACTCAGATGGGTGAATCTAAGAACTGCAATTAGATTTACCACACACCCCTTGCCATAAAAATCGAAATTTACCGCGTAAGGACGTGTCAAATCACCCATGCCCAGAGTTGTGACAAAAAAAGGTGAGAGGTAAAACGAGTTGTCAATTTACTACAGATTCTGGTTAAAATTGACTATAGGGGATAAAATGGACCCCAATAGCACAATCAATACAATGTGAAGCTAACAAGACAAAGGTCCGTCTCCCTCGGGCGTTGTTTGCAAGGAGATTGAACTCACATGAGCAGATGATTAACTTTAATGGAACGTTATGATTTTGTTTAATTGCTTAATTAGGTTAGGGTTAGAGCCTAGAGGAGAGGCTCTTTTGACCTTTCCTTGCCTTGCAAGCGATGCACCCATTTCATCCTTCAACGGTACTCAACCTCATTTACTGCTCCTCCTTTTTCACAAATTATATTTTATCAAAAGGAATAAAAAAGACTTATAATATGCATGTGGCATATGAATTATGATGATGAATGAAGCATGGTTGACATAGAAATAGGGAGAGAGAGGACACACCATGTTCTCAATACATGCTCTTATTCATGGACAGACCCACTTTGTGTTTCTCTGCAATGTGATCTATGCCTATTGATCTGTCTCCAAAGTCAACAGTCAAAACCTCCATTGGATCACGGTCATCATGCCATGCCCATAAATTAATAATCAGAAAAGGGTCAATCTTTTTCTGACAAATTCTTTTGAAATTTAATGATAATTTTACACATTTTGAGGAAAGGCAATGGGGAAAAATCCAAAAAGGGAAGCGAGTAATAAATAAGAGTGGTTGGGATGGCAGAGCTTGGATTCAATTGTATACGAAACTGAGGTCAGGTGGAAGCCTAAATCGAATCCAAAGCTCTTCTCTCTTTGTTCCAATTCCAAGCACATGAATCTATCTATGTCAGAACTCAGAAGAGTTATTTACTTTAGCTCAGATGGGGATCTATATTGAGCTCCATTTGAGCCTTCAACTCATTTTCTACCTATGTCCATGAAGAAGCCCGTACTCACATTACTTGTTGGCCAACACTTTATGGCCCAAAGTTTGGAGTCCATTAATTCCATGCTCCCTAATCAACCCTTGGGCGGGTTCCTCGGGTCACTCAGAATTTTAAAAGTCGAGTATAAAGTTCTGTTAATTTTATAGGGACATGAGAAAAGAAGTCGTTGAGAATCTTGCATACAACAAAGGCCAACACATGAAAAATTAGAGTCTTCCGGTGAAATATACATAAACGATATCACATACAATACTACTTCAGACAACTCGTTAAATATAGATAAGAAGTCGTGTATTGTTGTCGTCGGCAATGATGAAACTACAGTTGTTTCCTTTGAGATTGGTCCATCTCTTTTTTTAGGTCATCAAAGCAGTATCTAAAAGCTCAGCCTTTTCAAAGATTGAAAAAGGAAGACCCCAAACTCGAAGGGATAAATCCCGAAAACTCTATGGACCGAATTATTTTCAGCCCAATAGATTTACCACATGGTCTGAACAACTCTCAACCACGAACCAAACACCAGAACCAGAGAAAATGAAGGTGGATCACAATACAAACCTGAGCACTGGCATGTACGCTCAGTCTCAACATCATCCCAACAAGGAAAGAAAACACTGAAAAAGGTATGAAAACCAAATTTTACAAACATTAAGCACAAAACGGTAAATTAGGTCGATTTTCTACCATGAAGCACACAAGAATAAACAAGGTCAAACCCGAATTTTTCAACCATTAAGCTCAGGACAATACTAATATAATCCAACCGACTACCAAATAAAGAAGAACCCCATGTCTCATCAGGACAATCAAACTATGACAAAGACTGAAAGACGGTCACTAACTAATCGACGACCAACACCGAAAAAAACAGAGACATATCGGAGGGTAAAACCCAACAAAACACATAAACCAGAAATCGAAACTGAAGGTAAACAACTGAAAGACATAATAAAACTAACAACCCCTAACCACAAATGTGGAAGGGAACATGTGCATACCAAACAAATAACGAGAAAGGTAAAATATGGGGACACAACTTACAAGCAGAAGAGTTGGAGAACCAATGCCAGCACCATAGAGAACCACCAGACCCACGACGATCAACACCCGAGTAGATAAAGAAACGCGTTCTACGGCCAGATCTAGAACGGAATAGGTCTTAATTTTTTTTATTTAGTTCTCGGGGTTTGGTCATCTTAATTCCTTCTTGCCCAACTTTCTCAATCTCTCATATGAGAATTATTTTTTTTCATCTTTACTTCTCTCTTTCTTTTCAGCCGCCTTCTAGTTTTATATACTCATATGGGGTGGGATGGAACTCTTACAACAGACTTTGAAATCCATTCTGCCTGTGAACGAGAACCAAAATTAAGTCCCGTTAATGATGGTGTTGGGATCGAGTTGTATTAACCAGCAACATCCAATCTCGTTTGTTTTTCGTCTTGTGTCTTCCTCCCAAGTTTATTTCAACTCATACCAAATTGTCTCCCACTAATGTTGATAGGTGAAATGTTTTCATCGGACTGTCTACTAGTGTACGTTTTTGGGTCTCCGATAAATAACATTATATCTTTTCACCCTAGCGTTCACTTTTCATTAATGTTCCTTCATCTATTTCTACTTCTTGTGAATGATGTTTAAGTCCGAGTTGTACTCCGCCTTAAGAGTCACCCAAAATCCATCTGCACTCTTGTTGTTTCCACTAACTAAACTTTTCGACTAATGAAGCCAACAACCGATTAAACTCATATTGTTTTTAAGGGTCTATCTACTCAAATGTACCTGAGGTAGTCCAGATGAACAAGGAACAATAGACACTTTTATAAATGAAAGACAATAATAGACATAAGATTGAAGATACGAGAATAGAATTAGAGTATTTTTCCAGCGACTAGAGGCTCGTCGGAGCTCCGGCCACCGGGGAGGAAAATGGCCGGTCATGGTTCGGCCACCCTTGGAAAGGACCGGCCATGGTTTGGCCACCCATGGACCGTGACCGGTCGGTCCGGTTTGGCCAAACACGGCCATGTGCGGTCGTGGGACCCACATGGTCGGGTTTTCGTTGTTTCGCAAATTGGACGATCGTGGATGAACCCCGGGACGATGTTTTCACTCCCGGAACGAATTATGGATGTGATTCATGAAATTTCGGAAAAAACGATTAGAAACTTTAATTGCGAAATTGGGAAGGCTCGGGCCCCGGAATTGGATTCCGTCAAGTGCATTGGAACAAGTAAATTTAATTAGGATTGTTAGACACGAATAAGGAAACTTCCGGAGTCCCGAGGGACGTTTTTCCGATTCCGGGTAAAATGGGCCTCGCGGGCCCATTTTGCCAAGTTGAGCAATTGGGACTAGTTTGGGTATTTCCTTCTTTAATCCACACTTGAATTAGCATTAATTCTTGTATTGCTTGTAATCTTAGACATTGGACCCGAGCTTGGCGGAGGAGGAGATTTTTGGATCCCATGAAGTGACGAGGATGAAGATAGCCAGGTCGTCCGCTGCTAGGATTGGATTGCTTTTGAGGTAGGGAAAGTAGCGAATACCGGTTTAATTGAGGAAAGTTAATAGTATGCCTATAGGTTGTGATTACTTGTTTAAATTGTTAGAATTGCATGATTAGGATGTGAAGAAAGAGTGAAATGAGGGATAGCTTAATAGAGAACAATGAAGAGGTTGAAGAGAATGGAGGAGAGAAAAGCTCCATAGATTACCGGCGAAGGGAGGATGGAGGAGGGAGGAGGGAGGAGGAGGAAGACAAGACGGCATCATCAGATCACCTCGGATGAAGGGAGGAGTGTGAGAGACGTTTAATAGAGAACACGCGAGGAGCGGCTCAAAACACTACCCTCATTTTTAGTTGTTTTGGTAGGTAACAATAACATAACTCATCAAGGGATTATACGAAGATAAGTTATAGGTGAAAAAAGACGAGTTTGGACTCGGGTTGTGATTCTTAAACCATAAATCAGACTGGTTATGTTTAATTTTCTTTTTAAATCACAAATGAAAGGTACTTGTCATTTAACCATCGGAGCAATTTGAGATTTAGATTTACACAACCTATTCATCCATAACTCTGGCAGAGTGAAAACAAGGAGATACAATTTACAGGTGATATCCTAAACAAAGTGCACTTTTCATGCATCAATGGAACCTCATCCATTGCTGGACACCAGCAAATCCACAACTCTTCCAGCTTCAACAACATACGAATCAATCTTATACAACCAACTAAACCAATCTCTATTTTCCTCTATACTTTCATTGATATTCTAATGTTGTTGACACTACATTATCACAGAGAAAGAAATGCTTTTGTCAAATAATCATCAAGGTACCAAACAAAGATCATGCGGGCTGAACTACTCAACGGAAGTTGATCACGTTGTATGCTCCGACCAGCAATAATCTTACCGGGAACAAGAGCAGCACAAACAAGTGCATGTGCTGGGATGCCACCAGTCTACTGAACCGCTTAACCGACTCTTTTCCGGTCTTCACCATGCCGGACACGCTGAACCGGTTTTGGTTCAGGTTGATTATCGATGAAACACGCTGTCCCAAGATGATGCTAACATCGAAGCTACGAGGAGTCACGAGGGCCCACCAGACCTTCTGGCGTTGCTCTCGTTCTGCTTCCCTTTCGGCCTTCCTGATACGGCGCAATTCTTGGCGGACCACATTGCGCACAGACTTCAAGTAAGAATTCATGTCGTGGTCTCTATGAATGCTTCCCTCAGCACCATATGCAGCTCGGTCTCTTAGGATCTCAAGTGGGTGTGGTGAGTTTATGAACACCATTTTTGCAGCCTGGAGCTGCTTTTCTGCATCAATTACATCCGGGAATGGACATGTTAGAAGAAAGAGGCCACTCCCAGAAGGAAGGAGATGATGCCGAGGAGAAACTTTTTCATCCGGCTGTAAGATCAGAAGCTCCCCCATTGGTGCATAAAGTAACTTCTGTAATGGAAACAAACACAAGACCTAAGGTCAGCACAAAATTCCAAGATCTTTCAGTCATAACTAAATAATTTTTTGCAATTTCCTACAACTATTTGGTTTCATTTCCTAGTTTGTTTCCTATATAGTGTAGGGTTGTTCCCTATATAAAGGGATCGCCAGTTGTAATTCATTATCAATTTAGATTCATAATACTATATTTTATAATTCATTTAAGAGACAGGTCGGTCGATTTGGGCATGTGCATGTGGGACTTCCCTTACCTCAACCCCCTGTGAACTCCGGTGCATATGCAGAAGTTAAGTCCTGGTATGGCCCACGTGCATAAGAGACACGTGAGGGGGGTGTTGAGATTATAATCCAACACCGAAGAAGAATATCGTAAAGTGGTATCTATAATTAAGGGCTAAGACGATACCCAACTAATAAGATTGATCTTTCAATTGTGGAAGCCCGACTCGATATAAGTGGTTCGTTTTAAACAAAATTTATACTTTTCACATTCTCAAAGTTCATACTAGTTTCTAAAAGTTAGCAAAATCACCTGCTTATCAAGACAAGGATGGTTTCGGAAGTTTCCATTGACAGCTTTAAGAAGCTCTGCAATGTGATTAGGATAGTTGCATGAGAAGGCCCGGGGGACTATATCTCTATGTAATGTGACTGCCTGGACATGATTTCGAGGCAGCCCAAGCTTCCGGAGCAGATGGTCACCTCCACACATTATAGATGGTGCACCGAATGTTACAACGGGAAGCAAGGACGAGCCTGGTACTTCGCCCCGTATCAGCAACATGAGATTTACAAGTAGTGACAAGCTTCCACCAAGAGAATGACCGGTAAAACGAAAGGTGGCACATTCTCCATGGGATTTCAAGTGATCACGAACTTCAGGTAACATCTGTTCGTAGATACCTTTTGCGGCCTCATAAATACCCCTATGCACAAGCACATCCAATCCCTAAACCAAGCAGAGATAGAAAATAAGAATTTTAATGCACCAGCTGATACAAATGTAACTTTGACATCATATTAATGTTTTGACTGGTCATAAAACTACAATACAGTAGAAATATGTGAAATGAAAATGATTCAAGTTTTTGCAATTTACCTCAAACTGAACTGGCTCAAAGAGTAGATTTGCTTGCCATGATTCAAGTGATTCAGAACCCTGCATATTAATATAAATAAGTGAAGCATATCAGGATTGAAACCAAACACATCAGATTGGTTAAAGTGATTGTCACAAAATAGATGATGGTCTAACTAAAAGTGCAGAATTAGATAGCAAAAGCAAAACCACTATATATGAACTGTATTGGAACATTAATATCAAAATTCAAGTGCAGCAAATTTAAGAGTTCCCATTTATCCCACCTGAATGACAAAGAATCTGGTAGCACTCTGATCATCATCGCATATGAACCACTCACAAGGTGTTGAACGGGATGAGTTTAAACTGTTTGCGACAGCCTGCTTCTCTTCCTCCTTTGCGGCAACCACGGCTGTCATTGAGTCAGTGGTTGCCTTGAAAGAAACCATATCTGAGTTTATTATATTCACATGGCCAATGGTTCCAGGCAAACTTTCACTGGCCTCGGATTTGGAGGATGAAAATGGAAGTATGTTTTTTGTTTGAGAGTGCAGGTAAGATGCAGCAGAGGCGGTAATTTGATAAACAGCTGATGCTCGTATTTGATAACCTTTACCCTTCTCCTCCTTGCTTTCCACTGGATCCTCTTCAGCTTTTTCACTTAAAGCTGATACCATTACCTGATCTTGATCAGCTCTAGCTTCAAGTTCTTTGTTAGTCTTAGTGGTCAATTCCTTCTCTTGTGACTCTTCCTCTGCCTTTCCTGAGGACTCTTTCTTCTCCATTGATGAAGTCACAAAATGCAGACCTCGATATTTTAGGAGATTCTCTGGCTAAAACACAGATATGGGAGTAAAATATCCATATCCTTCTTTGAAACAACAATAGTAGCTAGCTAATTGATGTATACAGTATAGCTACTTAACAATTAGTTATTTCCCAATTGCAATTGAAGGGAAGCATACAAAGATAAAAACTGGAATGAGAACAAAAACTAGAGCCGAAACAGCAAATTGATTTTTCACCCTTAATTCCCACAACACCTGCAGTCTTCATTCAGGAAAAATAGATTTTTGTACAACTAAAAAGCCTTAATCTGCATAATTTTCGTTTGTTATATATTGCAGGCAGCATAAGGTTATGCAGTATGATCTAACCCAAAATTCACTTCCTGGGTTTCAGAAAAACAACCCAAATCAAACTTGCAGTCTCCCATTCTAGTTCAGCAAATGACTTCCTAAAGTTTCACAAACCATCTAATCATGCTCAAAACTATCTTAATCAACTCAATTCTCACAAAAATTAAAATATGAAACAACACCAATCACATTTCTTATAAAATGAAAATTTGGTACCTTGATGTTTGGTATCGAATAAGCCAAGTTCCCCAAATATGTCATTTGGGCATAAAGCTTGGCCTCTGTAAGAGAAACCCGCCTGAGAAACCTGGAAAAGGAGTCCCTGTCAAATTCCATCTCTTGTTCCTCATCCACGCTGCAAACACAACACCCTTCTTCTCCGTCATCGCCGCCGTCACATTCATTTCTCCGATCATCCACAGTCACCTCTTCGGCCTCCCCCTCTGTGCCCTTCTTCCCCTGTTTCTCCCTCCACATAGAATTCACGTGCAGAATTTTCAACACCCAGTTCCCATTTTCCCCGTCCGTCGACCCCATTGCCTCGCCGTCGCTCTCCTCCGCCTCCTTTTCCTCTCCGGCGTCCACCACAGTTGCGTCATCCAACGCCAGACCGCCACGCCCGTCATTCCCACCTCCGCGCCACAGCGACCTGAGCGGGTGCTTGAAGGAGAACCTGGACCCCGTCTTCTGCTGCGGAGGCGGCACCACCACCGATTTCTCCACCGAAGAGCGACCCATCGCGCAAACCTGAGATGGGTTTGCTCGGACTTCGAAGGTGGGTGAGGGGATCGGCGGAGCCATCCCAACGATCCCGGATTTGATGCAAAGGCCGTCCATTTTGGCTCCGTGCTCGTCCCAGATTGTTGGCAATCGCTTTCAGAAAAGGCCTTTTAGCTGATTCAGAGAGGACGTGAGCTGTTGGGTGGGGCTTAATAGAAAAATCAACAACTCAATTCAAGTGTAACAGCGAAGCTGAGCTTGAGGGGCTAACGTGCACCGACAATCCCCTGATTTTTGTTGCAGCACTTTCAGCTTTTCTCTACTTGGTTGCGATCGATTTTGATTTCGGAGCTCTTTCGCTTTCTTAATTTGGAGGCGGAGAGAGAGGACAAAAACAAGTAAATAGGTGGAAAATCAATGAAACGGTATTTAAATAGCTGCACTTTCACCTGTTCCTGCAGAAGAGAGGTTTGGCATGCGCTTTCTAACCAAACAACTGTTTTTTGTGTGAGTAAATGCGATTTTTCATTCCTTTAAAGAGGAAAAATCAAATAGAAACCACTCCTTAACGTAAAAACTGTGTTAATCAATTCAAGCCATTCATTTTAAGAATGGATCGATGAGATGCAATTGATTTGTTGACTTGTTAACGGCAAAAAAACAGCACTTTTTAGTAAGGGGTAAGAGCTTTTTAGTAAAACCATCATTTTTTTTTTACCAATTCACTAATTTAATTTTTCCCGCTTCGTTTGAACTCCGATTGGCTTCAAACTTGCGCCATTAGTTTTGTTTTTTCAAGGGCTTTCTATCAAGATCAGTCATGAATATATTTTGAAGTACGAAAAAAAATTATTTTCGGGGTTGATTTTTTTTTAAAAGGTTAAGTCTGGGTAATTTTTATCAACACTATACACTGGGTTTATCAACACTATACACTGGGTTTATCACCTCATTTTCCAGAATCGAACATGATTTTTATCACATCATCACATGTTTTTTTATGAACACTAAGCACTAGTTTTATCAACACTAAACACTATGTTTATCATTCAATTACAGGTGTTTTTATCATCACATCACATGTTTTTTTATCAACACTAAACTCTAGGTTATCACCCTTATTTCGGGGCTGATTTTAGAAAAAGTTAAGTCTGGGTAATTTTTATCAACACTATACACTGGGTTTATCAACACTATACACTGGATTTATCACCTCATTTTCCAAAATCGAACATGATTTTTATCACATCATCACATGTTTTTTTATGAACACTAAGCACTAGTTTTATCAACACTAAACACTATGTTTATCATTAAATTACATGTGTTTTATCATCCCATCACATGTTTTTTTATCAACACTAAACTCTAGGTTATCACCCTTATTTCGGGGCTTATTTTAAAAAAAAAGTTAAGTATGTGTAATTTTTATCAACACTATACATTGGATTTATCAACACTATACACTAGGTTTATCAACACTGAACACCAGTTTTATCACTTCATTTTCCAAAATCGAACATGATTTTTATCACATCATCACATGTTTTTTTTATGAACACTAAGCACTAGTTTTATCAACACTAAACACTATGGTTATCATTAAATTACATGTGTTTTTATCATCCCACCACATGTTTTTTTTTTATCAACACTAAACTCTAGGTTATCCCCCTTATTTTGGGGCTGATTTTAAAAAAAAGTTAAGTCTGTGTAATTTTTATCAACACTATACACTGGGTTTATCAACATTATACACTGGGTTTATCAACACTATACATTGGGTTTATCAACACTGAACACTAGTTTTATCACCTCATTTTCCAAAATCGAACATGATTTTTATTACATCATCACATGTTTTTTTATGAACACTAAGCACTAGTTTTATCAACATTAAACACTATTTAGCACTAGTTTGATACCTCGATATAAAAAAATTATTAGTGGAGATTTATCAACACTTAACATTGTTTTTATCACCCCAATATAACTTTTTATTTTCGTGCTTCAAAATATATTCATGACTGATCTTTATTTGAAGCCCTTGGAAAAAGAAAAATATTGGCGCAAGTTTGAAGCTAATCGGAGTTCAAACGAATCGGGAAATATTAAATTAGTGAATTGGTTAAGAAAAAAATGGACACTTGTCCACATGGCACCATGCTTTTACAATTATGCCCTTGCTTGTGTGAGAAAGGAAGAAATGGACGTGAGTTTTGGTAGAATTGGGATGATGATGTGGCATTATGGTGAATGTTGGATCTAAAGGGTGTATGGCTAGGATTGGTTCACACAGTTTTTAGGATAATGAGGGTTTCTATTAGATTTCTCCTCTCCTTTAAAAGAGTTAATAAGAAAAATGTAATTCTCCTTTCGTCCTTGAAAGCCTCCCTACTCTGCCCTAGTCGCGTTATGGAGCAGTCCTCCTCTCTCCTCGTCGTTGGTTCCTCAACCGCTAGTCCTACATCGATCGAAGTCCTTGTGACTCTTGGTGCTTTCCCCCCTTTCCTCTTATGTTATTGTTGTTGGAATCATACCAAGAGGGTTTCTCGATTTCGATCCAGATCTCTCCACCCGCAGGCGCGGTGAACCCTAGATCGCTGCCTCCCACTGCATCCTCTTCCGGGAACCCGCCTCGCCGCTCCCTAGTTCCCCCTCTTCCCTCGACGCCCTCTGTTACGGATCAGGCCCCCCAACTGCTACACCCTAGTCCATCGCACCCTCTTTTTCCTCCAGATCCACCGCCGCTAAACCCTAGCAAGGGGTCTTCCCTCGCTCCGCCTACAGACCGGGGCAGGACGCCTCTTGTTGGGAATCCACGGGAGGACCGGACTGTGCCGCCTGGACATCCACTCCAACGAGCCATGACCTTGCTCTGGCTCAGTACGAAAGGAACAACAAACAACAACCCTGGATGCGGGCATCACCTAGCACGGGGAGAGAATCTAGGGCTCCCCATCCAGCACCAGATTGGGGGCGTTGTGGTCGACCTCTGGTCCTTACGTCCCGGGTCCGCTGGGTCATAGATAGTCTGCTCATGCCACCTCTGCCGTCGCCCCCTCCTCCGGATGTCGACGTAGGTACTAATCCGAACGAGGGATCCACCACACTACGTGCAACACCTCCTTAGAGGCAACTCCAGGAAGAAGTTTCACAACAAAACTCGGCAAGGACTCAACATCCGAGCCGGGAGGGATGGTAGGTGCCCAAAGCCTCAGGGAGGGGTCATTGTCTGAGGTGTTGCCTCCCGTCAACGCTATCACCGTCGAGGTCCATCAGCTCCTCCGGTTTCATTTCTGCCTTTCTCCGCCTTCTATCCTAGCCCATGAGGCACCAATCCAATACTTTCAGGGACAATTATTTTATTAAAATAATTGTGAGTATTTTACATGCTTTTTGTCTGTTCTTGGTGGTCAAAGAGTCTCTGACGCACGTTATTGTACTTGAAACATTTGATCAATGATAACAACTTTCGCTCAAAAAAGAGAGTCAGTACATGCTTGTAAGCCCTACCGGGACAAACATAATAACCCTGTAACTACAGTAACGTCTAGGACGTTGTGTTGAGATGTCATGGAGGGGACCTAAAACTGACAACCAAAGATAATGAACTAGAACAATCATGAAATAAACACCCAACTCTAAATAACGAGAAACTGAAAGACAATAAAACTAAAACTCATTGACGATCACTGCTCAAGGGGGGTGTGAATACCACTGGGTCTCCCAAGGGTGATGCTCTGCTTCGTTGATAATTCCGAACCTGTGATCGACAATGGAGAAGGGCTGACAGGGCACCCTCGGAGACTGATTCATGTCCCTAAGGCCTGCCTGGTGACTCATGTGTGTCGCCTGAGCTGTTTCTCAGCCCTCGCCCAAACTATGACTCGTTGGCCACCCCATTCTTCTATTTCCGATTGCCCCAGCACTCGAACTCCCTCATACCTCCCAACTATGAGCGGTGAAGGAGGCCAAGTGGGAGGCCCCTCTCCCCCATACGACACCGGTCTTAGAGCGAGGTCATGATTCAGCCGTCGTGGATGTCGAGAGAAAAGACCCAGAGCAAGGTCATGGATCCGGCGCCGAGAGAAGGAACTCAGAGCAAGGTCTTGGGCCAGTCGTCGTGGAGGCCGGAAGAGGATATCAGTGTGTGGAGACCTAAAACACCCCCATGCGAATCCCCAACGTGGAGGAAACGACGACCTAGTTGGTCGTCATCGATGATAGCCCGATGCTCGCCCCGCCCGACGAGGGATCATGGATTGAGGGATTGAAGGGATCGCACGAGAGGAGGACGATCTCAGTTTCCTTCGAGAGTTTTGAAGCCACGCCTCCGACACACACCTAGAGGAAGCGTGCATGGCTACAGGGACGGAAACCCTAGGTTTATGGTTTGTTGTCGTCAAGGAGAGAGAGATTCCTTGCCGACGTTGCTGCTGCAAGGACCGCGATCGAGGACTAGCCGAAGAGTGGGGAGGGGGAGAGGACCGCCTAAACAGGAGAGAGGAGCCGGACATAAGCCGGGAGCGACGGTGGCGTTGCGCCTGTTCTGCAGGGGTCGAAACCCTAGCAGAGAGAAAAGACATGCTTTTAACAACTTTTATTTTAAAATCAAATCAAATACAATTATTCAAAAATATTGAAATTATTTATCTTTAAAGTATTTTCGGGGAGAAACTTATATAACGTGAAAATTTGATTGAAAATAATACGTCAAAATCAATATTTGGTAAAAAGATGAGACCCGGTTCATAAACGAATTTTTGAACGCAATCCTATAATCTACGCCTTCAGAGAATTCTCCTTCTCTGCCAAAGGAATCCCTGCTTTCCTTTTTTCTTCTTGCTCAATGTTACTCTCCTTGTATAAAGAGTATGTTACAATTGAGAGGACATTGGCTTCTAAGAAGGACATGGCGTTTTCTGGTCCGAATGTTGCTAGCAGGTTTCGTCTGGTTTATCGCAAGGGAAAACGTGGCAAGGGTGGAGGTGGATCTCGGCTGAAAGGTTCACGGTCTCGAGTTTCTCCAGGTGTAGTGACTACCGTCGTGCGAGCAAGGGAATCTGGGGGTGGGGAGATCACACGCAAGGGCGTCGACACAAGCCCTGCTCCCGACTCCAAAGCTTTTGTTTCAGATTCCTTAACCGAAGTCTTTGTTTCTGGTTCTGGCTTTGTGATGGTCGATACTGCTCATCAATATGTGGTTTTGGATGAAAGAGTGGTGCAAAGCGAAATCACAGGCAAGAAGGGCAGGACGGACGAGGTTGGGGTGAACTCTATGGCCTCTGATCATTTCGTTAGACTGATCTTAAAGATCCGATCTCCGGCCAGTCAATGGTCTTCCTATACAATCTTCCCTACGACACCTTGTCGGATTGGATTCGTAACTCTCTAGGCACGTTTGGAGAGGTCGAGTTTGCCTCTGTTTTGAAGAAACCAAATCGAAAAGAGCGGTACTTTGGTTTTGCTGACTTCTCGAGTCCAAATTTTGCTAATCAAGTAGTATATTCTCTCAATGGATACCGGTATAATGGGTATGATCTCCTCGTAGCTCTTGCACGCCCTGGTTTAGTTCGGCCTGGTCCCGGTTCGAAATAGAGTAATTCTGCGCAAAAACAGAGTATATCGGAGATGCTGAAGAAGAAGCCGGAAAGAACACAGACGTCGGAAGATGTGTTGAAGAAGTTGGAAAGAACACAAACGTCGGAAAATGGCGGTATGTTGGAGACTGAGGCCATGGTTCTGGTCGACGACGTTGTTGCACATCAACGGCGATTTACAAGGGTCGGGGCAAACATTCGAGTTCAAATCGGAGATTCAGTGAATCCCGGGATGGTTCAAAATCAGATCTCGGGGATTCGGAACCCGTAATTGTTTCATCCATCAACGCCGCAAATCCTGGAGTTGCGTTTCCTTTTTCAGTAGAGAAGCTCTACGCGTAGATTATGGAGAAGAAGCGTGATTGTGAAAGTGTTGGGCTATGGTTGCTGGGCCTCAGCCATCATGGCCTAATACAACACCAACGTCTCCTATTCCAGCAAAGAAGGGAGACGCGCAGGAGAACAAACGTGAGTGTTATGAAGATGGGCTTGTGTCTGTTGGGCTTGTGTCTACATGGCCTATTACAACTCATGCTTATGAACTGGACTATGTTAACCGGTCATTTAGTGCGCGGATAATGGGCCCAGAAGATGTTTCCCGCTTATCAAGCCTTCCCAAAAAGTCACAGATGTTGGCCCGTGAGGATCCCAATTTGGCTGACGTTTTTAACCGAATTGGGACTGATTTGGGCCCTCCTCGGGATGGTAAACCGATTTTGGAAGTTGGGTTTCAAGTGGATGGACCTAGGGATTTGGTTGTGGGTTTCAAGGCAGTCTATGGAAGGAAGCTTTGTCTAAACCCCCAAAGGGTGAACCAAAGAAACGAGGTCGTCCTAAAATGGTTCAGTAAAAAAAGACAATTGCTTCTCCATTTGTTTTCTATCAAGCAAGAGCCAAGACCTCTAACGAAGTTGGAGGCAAAGCCGTAAGCTTTAAGGTTGATATTGCAACAAAAAATAGCTCGGGTGAATGGACCTATCGCTCAAAAGTTGGGAAAAGGGTTGTCAACCTTGGTCCTATGGTGCTCGAACAGATCAACTCGCATCTTATGTTGGAGGGCGTCGAGGGGAGTAAGGACGAGGTTTCCCCTGTATCCACAGAAAAAGCTATAATCCATATTCCGGTTTCTAACACGTTTGCCTGTTTGGACCCGAGTAGGAAGTAGTTTAGGAGGCTTGTTGTTTGCTCTTGTATTGTTTTGTGGTTTCTGTTTTAGAGGCTTGAATGCCTTGTTGCTCTTTTGAGCCTGTTTCAGTTTTTGGAATGATCCATTTCTGAGGTTGATCTCATGCCTTGTTTTTCCTATCTTAGGAAAACAAATGTTCAATAAATCTTTCTCTTATCCAAATTTTTTTTTATAAAAAACTTTAGGCGTTAATCGAGTGGGAAAAGGTCTTAGGCACTAGGCGGGGATTAATTGGATTATTATTTTATTATATATATTACCCAGTCAAGACCTGGCTTATTCATGCGGGCGTCCACAAAACCACCTAGGGCCTCCCCTATCTAGGGAATGGTCTCGGTTGTAAGTTCGTCCCAAGGGAGTTCCAAGACAAGAGCCCACATCTAAATTCTTACAAACAGTAGAGTGGTCGGGTTGATACCCGGTCAGAAATCCTCTATAATTAGCGGTGCCTGCTTGAAAGGCCAGGGCTCTTATCTCCGGATCTTATTCTTCTCTACCTCAGAAGTGAACCCGGCCAAGGTCTTTAATGATCAGACCCTCATGGTGCCATACTTTTTTCATGACCCCCTTCATGAATGTCCGATCACAATTTTGGGTCGTGAACAAGAGCTCTATAAGGCCAAAGGCGGTGTGGGAACAAGCCCGGTCCGCCTTTGGGTTCCTCGGGATATAAATGACGATATCCTCCTCTTCCTCCATCTTAAGGGAATCAAATCCCTTGAAGAGCTGGGAACATCTCCAAACGAGGTCGGTGTTCCTACGTAGGTGTGCAAGAAGTGGCGGGGTCGGCATGCGCAGAGATGAGACTAGGAGGGGAGCGGTAGTCGTGGTTGTTCTCCGGGGTGGGCTCATCGAGAAGGTTTTCCCGAGAGGGGATGATGGTGTCTCGGCTCCTTGTCCGGTTACTAGGGCAGTTCAGCCGTCCTGACGACAGTAGTGAGGGACCTCTACATCCTAGTTCAACTGTCGGATCTGGGATCTCCCGTGCAGTTGAAGAGGTCGTGATCCCTTGTGGAAGGAAAGGAGATGGTGGGAGTTGTGTTGCCGTATCGGCTCCCAGGTGGACGGTGTTCCCTGCTGTGGTCTTTCCTACAATGGTAGATACAGGCACATGTAGCGGATTTGGCCAAGACAGTTGGCCGATGTGGCTTCTAGATCGAGATTCGTGGGAGACGCATGGTTGTTCCACATGCAGTGGTCAAAGAGGAGGAGGTGGGAGTTTATGAGGTTTCTTCCTAGGGTGTGGAGGTCTTATAATCTCGTGGCTTGGAGCCGGGGGCATAGAGGGGCCATTCAGAGCTGACAGAGTCATCGAGGGAGATGGTGGATTCGTCGAAGGAGCAGTGCCCTACCCGAGGCTAGTCGTCACATAGGCAAGAGAGGAGACAACAAGACTCTCTAGACGAGTAGGAGGAGTGGGGGCTATTGGTGTAGACGGACTGTGGTTCGTGGAGGAATTGGTGATACGTAGAGTTGGAGGAGCTCGAGCGTCGCGTAGAGGGAATAGAGAGAAGAAAACCCTAGAGGTCGAGCATTAATTTTTTTGGGGATAAATAATTATTGAATAACAATTCAAAAAAAAAACTCCCATAAAATCCAAAGGTGAAATAAAACCTGAAAATCATTCATTATGATTTTAGAAATATATGATTAATTTTTTTATTTTCATATATATTTTTGAGGTTTTCGATGGTTTTTTTTTAGCGAAAGAGACTTTTTATCAACATCAATGAGAAACACACATAAAATTACCAGTGTATGGATGTGGATCGTCCTGGACAATTCATCATGTTGGTCTTACAATCGTAATTGATACCTCGATTTTGACAATTAGAAATAACCGCAAAAAAAAAAACATAAAAACAATCTTGACTCGACTTAATACAAATAGAGTTGTCTAACTTATGCTTGGTCTTCTGAAGAGGACCATGTTTATTCAGTTGAAATTATGTTACTTGACCAGGGATCACAGTAGTTGATGGTAGAGGAGTGTGATTGATCACAACCAATCGAGATGGAAGCGAGACCTAATTCATCTCATGCGCCCCGCATCTTCTTGAGGGCCTTTTTCTGATCTTCATGAATCATGCCTACCGCTTTTAGGTTTCGTTACATCGGTGTTGCTAGCCAAACCGAAGTGTACTCGGGGCGCCATATGACTGCTCCAAATCACTTTCAGCAACCACTACTTGTCGACAAACAGATCCTTATCAGCACAAACTTTGATCACCGCTAAAAATTGATTTTACCGACCCTAAATTGAAAGGCAGATTGAGGAAATCCTATAAAGAGTAATGATAATTGTAAGCTATGTAAGAACAATTAAAATATAGGAGGAGAAAACGAAGGAGGAAGACTGGAAGAGTCACCGTTATCACTAATGACGAAGACTGAGATTTTAAGGACTTGTTTCTCTAGACTAAAAAGCTTCTCTGTTTCTGGATTGTTTAATTATAACCATGCTACAAGAGTTCTAGTCAAGTTGACGTTTCAATAGGGGTGGGCATCGGTCGAGGCCCGACAATATTTTCATTATCTGTAACCCAAACCGGGAGAACCAGTTACTTGAAATCCATAACCATCACCGCACCGGGTTCCAACGGGAAACCTGAAAACCAACCGTCACGGAGCCGACCGATTACGGTTTTTAATTGGCCCATTGGGCTTTCTTTTGGGCTTTTAATTAAAGCCCAAAATAGAAGGGAAAAAACACAAATGTATGAAAAAACTAGAACAATAAAACCAATTTGTAACAAAAACACAATCAATTATTACTAGTAATTTGCTATTAAGCTATTACATCAAGAAAAACATTTTTGAAAAAGTTTTTAGTGGTCACTAAAAACCAAAAACTTTTCAGTTAAATACATGTCACAAACAATAAATAAAGGATTAAAATGTATGTTTATTTAAGTACAAGGATTTAAATTCAAGTTCATTACAATCAAATAAACTTTGAACTTTAAAATCAAATAAATTCATTAATACTAATGTCAACATTTAATTTATTTTAATTTTAACAACCAACTTACTACACGATCATCTATAGGAAAATTTATGATTAAAAGTAAACTAATCTCCTATATTTTACCCCTGCTACACTATTAATCTAATACTAGTGTCAACATTTAATTTAAACATCTTGTAATACTATAACCATCGAATTAGTAAAACAAAACATAAACATTTTTATATACACACCTAAAGCCGGTCGGTCGATTTTTTATTGGTTTGGAAGATCAAAAACCGTACCCACCCAAAATGTTGCCGGGTTGGTATTTTCTTAACCGTAATCGTCGTCGGTGACACCGGTTCGGGTGATTCCGGTGATGGGATGGTCGGTGACAGTCGATTTTTGTTGACGACCGGATATTTCCCCAACCCTACGTTTCAATGTATATTTTCTTTTGAACTCAACATCTTAAAAGGAATTCCCGTTAAATAATTAATTTCTTCTTTTTGGAGTCTAATTTTGAAGTCATTATTTGCATTGAGCAATGCATGATATGGATCCACATTCCACTTGGTTTTGTAAATGTCCATGTTCATATGTTGGCATGAACAAGTTAATGGTTAGGTTGGCAAATCGTGACTTCCTTCTTTATATGATTTTCTAGCCAACCAAACGGTAGATATGAATCGGTAGAGGTCCACTTATTCAAGAAGATTTAATGTCACTACTTAATAATGTAAACTATCCTATATACTTATGTATAGGTTTTTAAATGGCATTTATAGCTACGTATAGAAAACCATAGGACTAAATCTTCATTTTATATACACATAACAAAAGAATAGCCTAGAGAAATTGGAAAGGATTCATTTTATATACACATAACAATTGAGTAATATATGTTAAGTACATATAGTTTCCATGGATCATTAAAACATCCATATGTTGATGATCAAAATTTGACGTTGAAAAGTTTGCAGTTGAGAGGTAGCTATAAGTTAAGAAGATGAATGAATAGGTGGCCTGAAATAGCACAATTCCACACTATGTGGAGCCACGAAGAGGAAGGAAGCCTATAACTATAACATGCCCATTTAAATTTAGAGCATTCTAAAGTTGGTGGAAGTTGGATGACCAAACAAGTTAGCCCATAATCGACTACAATGAATATATGATGTTGATTTCACTGGTTCACTCCAATTCCTCATTTTGGGACAATTTTCTTTCCAAAGAGGTAAGTATTATTTTTCATATACACGTATTTTGAAGTCACTGGTAAAATATGACCTTATAAAAAAAAACTCTGATACACCTATCAAGTAGTAATATGGTTTACATGCACTTTAAGTGGGACGACAAATTAGTTGCCAACTTTAAAGGTGAGCAAAAATAATCAATCAACTCGAGATCGATTCTAAGGTCGTTGAAGTGTCATGACATGCCACAAAACTTAACCGCTGTACTGAATTCTTGGCCATGCAAGAGGAGATCAAACAGGCAAGGAAAGGATGTTTATCGCACTTTTCATTGCAATGCTTCTGTTAATTATGTGATTTATAAAACATAAAGAAGTTACACCTCAAAATGGACAAAAAATAGTTATATATAAGGACAAAACCTACAGTAGAAAAATAGGAGGGGTGGAACCTTAGGTTTAATGAGATTTATACTAGAACTTCAATTATCGACCTGGATACCCGATTTCAAGTCACGATGATGGTATGAAATTTCTCTAGTGAAAGCCCGGGCCATCTTAGAAACAATGACTTCTATACCCTAATTGAGAATTGCCTTGATATTTATCTTTTGTTCTTCTGTTAGTGAGGTGGGGAATAGAACCTCAAATGTAACGTATAGATCCCCTTTCTTGTTGCTGAAGTGCAACGGCATTCCTTCTCCTTTGAACTTCTTCACTTCTTTAGGCTCGGTGATTCCCTGAGCAATTCACATTTTCAGCCTCAATTACACTATTCATAAATAATGAACTAAGTTCAAGAGAAGATGGTCATTGCTTACCTTTGAACCAATGTCCACCAAATGGTCATCAAGGTGCTTGATGGTCTTTTCGAAACCAACTAGAGCCTGAACCTGAACTTACCATATTGGAGTTAATGTCTGCTTTCTAAGAAGTGTGAAAAAAAGAGTAAACAGAATGTCTTGACAATGGTTTACCAGAGTTATAGTGACGGTAGTGTGCAAATTATTGCCTTCTCTTTTGAAGAGGTCATGCGGTGCTGTGCGAATGCGGAACTGAAAAGGCAGTTGCAGTTAGAATACATACAGACACAGGGTGAAGTGTTTGGCCCCAAAATCATTTTAAAAAACCTACCCTCAAATCTCCAGGCTCCCCATCGATTTTAGGCTCACCGTCTTCATAGAAAACCACTTCCTGTAAAAGGCATAAAGGAGCTCTCAGCTCAAGTTCCATAAGACAGTATGACTACCACTCCAAGAGGCTATACTACTACAGTCACTTCAGATCAGCATCATTGACATCGTGATAAAGACTTGACTACCACCATTGATGCAAATAGCATGACAGTTAATGAACTTTCTGAGAAATTTGGGACCATAAGGTGTTCTATGCAATTAAGCTCAGATGGCATAAGTAGTAGTAGTTGATACTTTATTTGCATGGAACTTACTTGACCATCTTGCATTCCTTTCTCAATATCAACGGTGACAACATATCCCTCCCGCTCATACTTAACATTTTGGCATTTCTCACAGACCTGAAGGACAACACAAAATAATTTAATAAAGCAAAACAATAGTGATACTGGAGGAGATAATAGATAAGCCGGACAATAAAATCCAGTGTAGCCTAACTAGAGGTAAGCGTCACTAATATTTACAAACAACCTTGAGACAAAATATTATTATATACCTGCTCTGTCATTTGTTGGAACATTCCTGGACCAATCTGCCTATGGTAGACCTCATTTCTACAGTTGCAGCTTCTCTTCCCTGGAGCTGGCTTTATGACATTCTTTTCCCTCCAAACCTGATAATTATAAAGAATGAAGAAAAAAATCACCCATCTATTCTTTTTTCTCATGAAGTGACAGGATGGAAGTTCAAACAACAAGGCACAATGCAGACCAAGATTCTGTTAAAAACTTAAAATGCAATATGAGTATATTTTTTTGCTATTTCTCTTTATTCTTCTGTCTCATAAAGAAGCTATAAAGTGAAGAGCACAAATCATTAGTGACATTCTCGTCCTGTATTTTGCATTCCTTACAACTATATTGAATAAAGAGAGCTACTTAAGCCATAGATCTTATTATGATTAGATATTGGCTTAAGTAGCTCTCATTTTGAATGTGACTCATTAGTTCGAATCATGGACACGAACTTTCAACATATTTCTTGCATACCACAACCACACCCCATCCCAGCATTACAATATGAGCACACTAAAATGTCATGTACATACCTAAAGCCTTATATCTCGGCATACTAATAAAAAGGAAACAGAAAAAATGAAACAAAGTTGAACACATTGACGTTTTAATTGTGACACACGGTAGACTATAAAAGGGAAAGCTTAATCTGACTACAGAATACATTAGACTATAATCATATATAGTTCCAGTCACATGACATGCAACATATTTTATTCATTACTCACTAAAGGAAATAGCTCTTTGAATCCTCACACAAGTGTGATAGGTGCTCACTTTTGGTCTATAAGAAAAATAAGTAGCAGGGCATGGATACAGAGACACTTTCCCTGATCGACAACTCTATTCATATTTCTTACCTGAAGTGAACCACCCATGTATAAGTCTTCTAGTGTTGCATCCAAGTCAACAATAACATCATCACCCTTGACAACTCTCTCTTCTTCTTCCCTGGAACCTCCTCCAGGGAAAAAACTGGAAAACATTCACAGTAAGCAATATTCAAGAATACTGGGAAAACTGCAAAAGACGTCAACAATACTACTATTAACAATAAATAGAAATGATTTGGACTCTGTAGAGAGACATACTAGTCTGATAGGTGGTAAGAAGTACAACAACCGAATTTAAAAACATCACTGATAACATATCTTAGGTGGATCTTGATAAAAACAGAGCTATGAAACTCAAATTCGAGCAGAGTAGTTCTTGAAAGTAAAAATAAGACACACACACATCCATTGCTGAAGCTTTGAATTTGAACTTTAACTTTATCCTCAACTTCTTATGTTGGTATTTAATTATAATACAGTGATGCATCAATGTCAATATCTGAATGCACCCAAAACCAAAAACTTTGTTCTAGCTGCATTCTATATTTTGTTATGCCACTAAAATTGGTCGAATTTATTAGAGTTAATGAATGATCCAAAGTATATTTAAGAATCAATGCCTATATTAGAATTCATCAAAAAACAAAACTCCGAACACAAACTTACTCAAATAGGTCCTGAAAGGACATTCCTCCCATCCCACCACCTCTTCCTCCACCCGCAGCATGCTGCTTCAGCCCATCTTCTCCATATCTATCGTATATACCTCTCTTCTCAGCATCCGACAACACCTCATATGCTAATAATCAAATCCATCAATTTGACCAGCATTAGAAAACTGAAAACAGAAATGAGTAGGTGAAATTTTCAATATAAAACATGACGTACCATTATTGATTTCAGCAAATTTCTTATTAGCCTCTTCATTTCCCTGATTCTTGTCTGGATGGTACTTCAGAGCCAGTTTCCTATACGCTCTCTTGATTTGGTCCTCCGATGCACCTTTTTGGACTTGCAATATGTCATAATAGCTCTTCCTGCACCAATTCTCAGAATGTAAATACATAAACGCACAAGCATATGTATCCGCCATTACATGAAAGCTAAAATGGAAAAGTGAAGGGGAATCATACCCTCCAAGGCAAGATAGAGCCAATAAGAGAAGGAATAACAGATAAATGATCTTCGTTCCGCAGAGTAGCGCCATTGAAGAGATTCGCTAAACGCTAACTGGGAGAGACTCGGATCTCTCCGAATGCGCAACAAAATCAAGCTAGGGTTTGAATATCGGATCTAACCGGCGTAATTTCCTGAGAGAAGTCAGATGGAGCGCTCGTCTTCTTCTTCGTCCTCGTGGGTTTCTGGCTCTGGTTCGTCGGGAAAGAGACTGGGAATCGAATCAAAGACTGGACTCTGCCATCACTGCCTCTAAACACCTTCGCCTCGCACACGTTCTCGTCGGAGCTAACCAATCAGCGAGGCCTCTGTGATGTGCAAGCCAATGGGAGCTCGCCACGTTGGGCTAAGGCTTTTCTCACGGTCGATCTTGGCTTCCTGGGAATTTGATCGGCATTCTTTTATCGTCGAGTTGTAACACGACGTCGCACTGTTGTGGCCGTAATGGGCTTTGTTTCACATACGTATTAATCAAGTAGACTTATTTCGAGATCCAGGCCCATTATTTGATATACGTATGGGTTAAGCCTTTTTCTTACGCTGGACATCGAGCTCAGGCCTTATATTTTTTTGTTTGAAGAAAGTAATTTTACTATTTTCATGTAAATTTAAAATTATTATTATTTTATTTTATTATCATTAAGAATATATATTTTTTTTGAGAAAATTTTAAGAATATAGATTTAGCACAAGAATATAGATTTAGCACAAGATCACCACCTTAACTTCAATTTACAACCTTAAAAATAAAAAATATAACATTAACATATTATGTGCAAATTTCACTTAAGGTGCCTTAACTATCAAATACGTTTGAAAAATATCTTATTTTTTTGATAAACTTGAAAAATTTATTAGAAAAATCCGATTTCTGAGGAAAGGGAAATGAACAACGATTACAGAGGAGTTCTAAAAAGAGTTAAGGGGACAAAGCCCGAAAAAACCCAAGCAAACATATACCGATGATCAATTTCTTAAAAGATTCGACTAAGCGTTTTACCAGAACCAATGAACAGTACTTCAGGGTGAATCCTCTGGTCTTATAAGGACTAAGTAATCCGTGCCCCTCCGCACCAAGTAGATCGGCCCCAATAGACCCCACCGGATGAGTACTCACCGGATCCATGTAAGAACAAGCGAAGCGTAACCTGATCCTCGAACAGAAACTCACCAGACCTGCAAGACCAAAACTGGTCAAGAGGGCCTTAAGCCCGAACCACGCTGTCTTTTAGGTCAGAGTACCAACCTGGACACCTACTCTAATCGAAAAAGGAGGAACCCGACCTAAGAGAGCCAGCTTGCCACAGAAGACCATAAGAGTGACTCAAAATCTTCCCCAAAACCACATCACCATTTTGCATGACCAGGTTAAATACCACACCATTCCTCAAAAGCCAAATGTGTCATATAGTAACATAGCAGACACGAACCCAAGACTTGGCTAGGCGACTGGTTAACCTTAGTGTTTTGTTTTATAAGGGTCTCAAGAATATTTTTCCTAAGGTTAGGATCACCGATAATATCTAACATAGTGATAATTTTATCCTGAACAACCGTGAGAACGTTGAGACTATTCATCTCAGACAATACATTGTCTTTGTCATAATCCTCTGAATTTTCAGATGAAGATGAGTTGCATATCACATCAAGGTCATCCTCAGAAGAAGAGTTCTCATCTTTAGAAGGATAAAGAATAATTTTCTTTAAATTTTCTTTTAATTTATCAACTTCTATTTCATTAATGGATTTCTTAGTCCAATATTGATTAGCGTAATGGCTAACTTTTTTCACATTTTATGTCGAGTTTTTTAGCCTTTATTTTCCCTGGGTTGGGAAGGAAAGATTTTTATTTTGTATAAGATCTCTTTCGATAATACTTTTTTCTTTTGTAATTATCTTTGGAAGAGATGGTCTTATCGGCCCATTTGGGCTTTTTTCGATAAGATTTGACACCTTTTTTTACGATTTGAGGGTTTGGTTAGCTAGCGACATAGAGGAGACAGAGCCTAGAGGCGATAGACATAGCTCCTGAAGATCGAAGGAGGCCTCCACAAGGATGCAGGACTTAGGAGAAGAGGAACCAACTGCCCCCATCCTAATTAGCAATGACCAATCCAACTCCTCAACCAACCTACTACGACACCTCTCTCACACCTACTAGGCCCCATCCATAAGGCCGAGACGTGTTATGACACCCTAGTGAAGCTTGAGTCGAGACGTGGTTGGTGCTTAGAAGTTTTATATATATTAGAAATTCTCTCCTTAATTGAAGATATCTAACTCAATTTTTTAATAAGGTGAACGAACAATCCTTCTCACTAGCTAGCCAATAATACCCGTGTTGTGTCTATTCTAACTCTTACCTGGTGTACTTTAGTGTGTTATTGATTCCGACAATTAATAAATATTCTTTTATGTACGTTAAAAATAAGGCCGCCCAAAAATAAGTAGAACTGTCCAATTTAATAAACGGGGTTGGTGTTTAGATAGGCACATAATTCAATTTATTTAACACTGACATCACCCGAATCTTACACATCATTTTGATTATGTCTAGGGGTAGGCAAAAAAAACCGAAACCACTAAAACCAACCACCACCGACCGGAAACCGCACCGGAGAACCAGAAACCGAGATCACCGACAACATTTACGGTGGAGAGACAACCGAACCAGAAGGTTAACAGTTGACTTCCGGTTCTTGAAACGCCAAACCATCGGTTAACTAACCAAACCGGTAGTGTTGATCATATACATGTGGCTTCATAATAGCCATTGATATGATATAGATAAATGGCCTATGAGCACTCTTCTGTGTCACACGGATTGTCAACATAGAACACGATCCTATCGTCTGTTGGAAAATCCACGAGTCACGTCTATTTGATCAGAGAAAGATTCGTATCGTCTATTTCATATAATCAAACGACTACTTAGAGACCACGTGGTGAAGTTGAGATCAAGTGTCTCTTATCCTCTTTTATCTATTTATTCTCCAAGAGAGATGTGTTCTCTTCCACTTATTCGGAACGCAGACTAAAACCCTAGCTCTCTACCGCCCTCACTCCGTTCCATCTCCTTTTACTCTCATGCCACTTCTTCTTCTCCTCTCACCCAAACTCTGTCAAAGAGGTGAAGATTTCTTTTCCTTGTATTTTGATGTACTTTTTCTTTTGTTTTAGAAAATGTAGTGATATGTTTTGGGTCGAAATAAAAGTATCCAAATTTATACTTGTAGTAAAGTTGTTGGTTGGTTAAAACCACTAACCAATTGGCCAGTGAACTGGTTGGTTTCACTGTAAAGAATTGGTTTTATGGTTGGGACTGGTTCCAAAATATGTCAAACCGGTATTATCGAGTTGGGTTCGTAAAGGGGTCAGTTGGGTGGTTAACCACCCAATGCCCACCCCTAATTATGTCGCCTTGATGACTACTAAGACGAGATTTGTCGTCCAAATGGTTACCAAGACAAAACAATATTCAAATACGACGTCATTTTGGTGGGTATATGGTGTAGTGATTCTCTCTCTTGGAAGCCTTAATTCTCCGCCTAATTGACTATTTTTTTTTACTAAAAATGTGCAATTTTATTAAATTAGATTTTAACTACAAGTGAGTGCATCAAGAGTAAATCCCTGACCACGAAATATAAAAGAGTCATTATACTATATAGAGCCCCAAAAGGTCTCTTTAAAAAAACTCTAAGACAGATGATTCGGTACAACCGGTGTTGGGAGAGCCATAAAGGCGAACTGAAAACAAAACTAAACTATGACGAAACCAATTATTGATGCTCATGGTGTAGCCTTCATACTCTATTCGTTGTGTTAAACCGAACCTGCGATCATTGATTTCAAGAGGAGGCAGAGCTCTTTTCAGGGACCCCTCTCAAGGCCAGTCCCTAGAACACTTGATTCATTTCATTCCTCCATGCGTGCCTGCTTGTCCGCTCTGTCCTGATCGTCCTGGGGTTCCCTAGTGGACCCCCTCTTTACTCCCCCGGTTCCTGCTCCAACGCCTGACCCAACTCCACCACCAAGTCCAGTTCTATCTATGTGCCCAGGTAGGTCCGGGGCGTCGGATTTCCCGCTATCCGAGGGCTGGCCGATTACCAAGTTTTTCCAACCTGGATCGACTGAGCGGGTCGTGTCATTAGGTGCAATAGCCGAGGATACTATCTGGCCGCTACCTCGAGACAAATGGCCCTTAAATGCAGAAGGCGAGGATATCGATTTGTGAGACGTCTGATCATCTCAATTTGTTGCATATGCATTGATTTGACGGTCATTATGGAATTCCAAGATAAAGGAGTCGAACCGTGGAGTACCTACAACCTCTCAATCGCACTCGGTCATTATGTGCTCAATCATACCATAATTATAACAAAACACAAGCAATTTTGTATAAGTAAGAGTGACACGAACCGGTTCGAGAAATTACCGAAAGCGAAGCAGGAGCTGTTTGCGGAGAGGGCGTTCCACAAGATGCCAGAATCGAATCTTTACCGTTCCTCCTCAGTATGCCCCAGCGTCGCGTCGATCGTTTCTCCCGCGGTTCTGGTACGGACCAAGGGAGGGAGGTCATGGGCGTGTATCCATAATTGGATCCTATCTAGGGTAGGGGCTCTTTAGCCATCGGGTCCAAGTCACCCAACAGTAGTGGTCTCCTATCGAAGCACCACGACTCGTTATCTCGAACCCATGTCCGGGCCTTCTCCGTCTCGAAGTATAACCCAAAGATATTCGGTCTAATGTCCTTGATCATCAGTCCCTCAAATTATTTTTCCCATGCCTTGGTGATTATCTGAAGGAGAACCTCCTTCTAGGGCGGCTTGGACGTCCACAATTTCCCCATCATGGAAAATTGTTGCCTAGCCAGAACAGATAAACTCATTAGAGTATACGGTACCATCATCTCAACCTTCTCCTCTTCCTCTTAAGATTAAGCCAAAAGACCGTCATCCTAAAGGCTGAGCAATTGGGAGTCCAGAGAAGCCGGAGAGGGAGGAGCCACGAGGTGGAGCCGGTTTCCTTGGTTATAAAAGTTCTATGACGGTGAGCCATCCCTGGTAGTGGCGTGAGCAGCGCCGGGATCACGGGGACACAATCGACGTTGGGAACCTAGACCCCCTCACAGAGAGCATCCAAATTTGTCCTCCCTAACTCCAGCCTCTCATGTTCAGAGGGCTTTCCCTTTAAGAGGGTCCCAAACCAGTGGGGCAGCAGGTTGATGGTGAGTGTCGTCATAGGCGACGCAGCGATGGGGAGAGTCAAGGCAGCAACAGTCTAAGCAAAGGCGGTGATGAAGGGAGTTGGTTCCGCCAGTGGTTTAGGAGCAGGGACATCCACATGAGGCAGTACAGTCTTCACGCCGCTGGGAGCGGACGATGGGGCCTTCGAGTCGATAGTGGAGAGCAGCAAAGTTGAATTCACCAAAACTCTAGCGTTGCTTGCAGAGGAAACTAGGGTTTGGTTCTTCAAATTCCAACCTCATCGAGGTTTACTCAGAGGTTCAGATGGACCGGGAGAGAAGGACAAGACCGTCATGGTCGGGGAAGGAAGGAGATGCGTCATGAAGGAGAGGGAGATAGGGAATAGGGCGGCAGAAGAGTGCTTAGGGTTTCTTCTGCACCTTGGTTTAATGGCAGGCCTCACGACCGACGAGGGGTGAGGTGGAGGCACACGTGAAAGGGACTACATGGGGCTGACTGCGATGTGACAAGACCGGCGAGAGGGATAACGACAGTCAAGTCGACGACAAGGATAATGGACTCCATAGGTGGGGTAGGGTTCCTTCGGGAAGAAGGAGATCTCGACAATTGCGAGAGAGTATAGATTAGGGGCAGGTAACTACAACCAACTTTTTTGGGGATGAAAGTTGCAATCTCATTAATTATAAATATCAACTACAAAGGAGTGCATCAAGACAAATTCCTTGACCACGAAATATAAAAGTCATTATACTATAAAGATCCCTAGTAGGTCTCTTAACAAAAAACTTTGAGACAAGTAATCCGGTGCAACCAGTTTTGGAAGTGCCATAAAGGCGTATAGAAAACGAAACTAAATTATGACGAAACCAATGGTTTCCGCTCAAGGTATAGCCTTCATGCTCTATTCCTTGTATTGAACCGAACCTGCGACCATTGGTTTCAAGAGGAGGCAAAGCTCTGATCAGGGACTCCTCCCAAGGCTATTCCTTGAATCACTAAATCCCTTTCATTCCTCCATGCGGGCCAACTTACCTGCCCTTTCCTGATCGTCCCAGGGATCCCTATTGGATCCCTTCTTTACTCCTATGGCTCTTGCTTCAACACCAGACATAGTTTAGACTCCACATCCTGGTCCATCTTTGTGCTCTATCAGGTCCGGGGTATCGGCTTTCCCACTGTCCGAGGGCTGGCCGATTACCAAATTTTTCCAACCTGGTTCGGTCATGCGACTCGCTCCATTAGGTGCCGTTTCGAGGATACTATCGGGCACCTACCTCGAGACAAGGGGGGCGTAGGTGCAGTATTCGAGGATACCGATCTACGAGACGGCTAATCTTCCTAATATGTGGCATATACCCTCGGTTGGCGTTCCCTTTAGAATTCCCACATCGATGAATCGAACCGAGGGGTATCCACCACCACCCGATCACACTCAGCCACCATGTGACCTATCATCCCACAATTATAACAAAAAGAAATGAGTTTTGTATAGGTAAGAGTGACACGAACCGGGTCGGGGAATTGCCAAAAGCGTAGCAGGAGGTGTCGACGAAGGAGGCGCTCCACAATAGATCCTCCCCAACATGTCCCCAATTGGTCGCACGGGATGTGGACACATAGCCATAACGCTGCCCCAATTGTTTCCGTAGTGGTTTTGGTACGGACCAAAAGAGGGAGACCACGGGCATGCAACAATAGTTGGACCCTATCCAGGGTAAGGGCTCTCTAGCCATCGATCTTAGGTCACCCAACAATAATGGTCTTCCATCGAAGTACCATGGTTCGTTGTCTCGAACCCATGCCTGAGCTCTCTCAATTTCAAAGTAAAACCCGAAAACCCCCGTACCGATATCTTTGATCACCAACCTTTCCGCTGATTTACACCATGCCTTGGTGATGATCCGGAGGAGGACTTCTTTCCGGGGCGACTTTGCGACCACAGCTTGCCCATCAGGGTAAATTGTTGCCTAGCTAATATGGATGGGCTCACTGAGGTATATGGTACCATCACCTCGATCTCCTCATCTTCCTCCAAAGAGCAAGCCGAGAGGCCATCCTGAAGGTTGAGTAGTTGGGAGTCCAGGCATACAGAAGAGGGATGTGCCACTGATATTGAGCCAATTTCCTTGGCCCTGAAGGATCGGCGATGGTGGGTCATCCCCAAAGGTAGTGTGAGAAACGCAAAGATCACGGGGATACATGCTGCGTTGGGAACCCCGATCCCCTTATAGGGAGTAGCCTCGTTCACCCTCTCTGGTTCCAGCCTCCCCTTTTCAGGCATAGGGGATTTCCCTTTAAGAGAGTCCCGAATTAGAGGGAGCAGTGGGATGGTGGCGGGTCCTGTCACAAGTGGCGATGTGGGGGTGGGGGAGAAGAAAGGCGTCGGTGACCAGAACTGGTGTCGCGATGGGGGGAGCTGGTTCCACCGGTGGTCGGAGAGCAGGGACCGTCACCTGAGGTAATAGAGGCTGCACATTGCCAGGAGCAGGCGTTGGGGCTTTCAACTCGACCGTAGGAGGCGGCGGTGTGGAATTCCCCAAAACCCTAGTGTTGCTTGTAGAAGAAGCTAGGGTTTGGGTCTTCAAAGGTCGACCACGCCGGACTTTACCAAGCGATTCAGATGTATCAAGGGAGAAAGTCATGGTTGTTGTAGTCGGGTAAAGAAGAAGATGTGGTGTGGAGGAGAGGGAGAGAGAAACCGGGGCGGTAGAAGAAGGCTTAGGGTTTCTTCTATGCCTCGGTTTATTAGTAGGCTTTACATCCGACGAGGGGAGAGACGGAGGCGCACATAGGAAGGATTGTACTAGGGATGACTGCAATAGGACAAGATCGATGATAGAACTAGCAACTGTCAAGTCGACAATAAAAGTAGATAACTCTATAAGTAGGCAGGATTTCCTCGGAAAAGAGGATATCTCGACTTGGGCCGAAAAGAATATTCAAGTTTAAAATTTATTTAACTGCAACCAAGTTTTTTTATTAGAAATGACGCGTGCATTAATGATCTGAATTCACAATACAACGCAGTGCATCAAGCAAAGTGTTTGACCACAGGAGAACAAATTCCGAACGGGCTTCCCTGGCTAACCAGTGAGCAGCCTTGTTCGCGGTCCTCTTTACAAATTCGAGAGAGATTCTCTCATTTTCATTTAACATACGGCGAATATCTTGAATAATCGTTCCATCAGGAGATATGGGGAGTACAGTCTGATGTATCATTCGGAGGAGGACCTGAGCATCTGACCGAATGCAAATGGGCCCATGCCCAATCCGACCACGTTACGTAAAGCGGAGGCAATAGCATATGCCTCAATCATGAGAGGGGACCAAATACCTTATAGCGTTCCATTTTCCATGTTGACGTAATTCGGATCCGAAGAACGAACTATAAGACCCCATCCCGCTTGGGTCATGTCCTGAAATGTGGACCCATCGACATTAACTACCAGCGTATCCACCGGGGGAGAACACCACCTTGACGGCCATCGAGGTATGGACACACGGGTCTAAGTTGTCGTTGCAGCAGCCGCCTTCTAGGCTTGTAGATTAATTCGCGCCTTAGACAAAACTGTCAGAGCCGTCGGACGATCCCCCGACCAAACTAGGGCATTCCTGGCCTTCCAAATCTCCCAGAGGACCGATAATATCGCCGTTGTTTTGTCGTGATCACACCCCGCGACACAGGACAGCCACCAGTGTTCAAAAGCCTGGTCCGGGCAAATAGAGATCAGGTGACCAAACTCCTTCCAACACGTCTTTGCAAATCCACAAGCCGCAAATAGATGAGAGACCGATTCGGGATGTGACCCACATATGGCACAAGTAGGATCAGTAGGGACATATCTCTTGTTGAGTGCGGTGGCCACCTGAAGTGTGTCCGTCAGGCACCGCCATAGGAAGATATTATATCGGGGGGGGAGGGGGGGAGCCTGAATTTTCCAAATCGAAGCCCACAGAACCCCCAAAGCTTTCCCCTAACGTGCTTGCCAAATGAGTTGCAGTTGACGGTACCCCGCTTTTAATAAATATTGACCATTCTTAGCCCCCATCCAATTTGGGACATCCCGGTGCCGAAATGGAGAAAGCCGGACTTGCAGAATATCAATCATATCTCTTTGGCCAAATAGCTGAGCAATCCTCGGGATGTCTCATTGTCGAGTGCCCAGGACCATGAGACCCGCCACCATAAAACCTTGTAAATTCGGGGAATCCGCTCATATGTGAGCTTATAAGCCTAGTAGCCACGACGTCCCCACAATCGGGGTGGTCAGACCATCCCCAATAGCGATGTGTAGTTCTTGGCGAATCATATCCTGGGTAGAGAAAACACTGGACCAGACGAAACTCGGAGTGCGTCCCACCCAAGTTAGCGAGAGGTTGTCTGACGTAGGAAAATAGCGGACCTTAAGTACCCTTGTAACCAAGACGTCAGGCTTATGGATAAGATTCCATGCTAGCTTCCCGAGTAAGGCGGTATTTGCATATTGGAGATGACGGAACCTCATACCCCCTTTGTCCTTTAGTTTATAAAGGTGATCCCAACCCTGCCAAATAATCGGTTTCTGTGACTTTCCGCCCCACCAGAACTTTGCCAAAGCTACATGAATGCGGTGAATGATTTTGAGGGGGACCTTGAACACCGACATGACATAGCTGGTAGAGATGTCAAGACAGACCGAATCATGACCTCCCGACCCGCCGGGGATAACAATTTCCCATCCCAGGATCGGATTCTAGTAATCACCCAGTCTCCCAAATAAGCCATAATAGCGTTCCGGTTCCGACCCACCAAATTAGGGACACTGAGGTACATCGAGGCCCCCGCGATCTCCTCGATCCCCAGAGTATCACAACAAGATTTGTTATTCAGAGGAGACGTATTCGAACTGAAAAAGATATAAGACTTACTGAGATTCAGCGTTTGTCTCGACAACCGACTAAACGTAGATAACACCGAATGGACTGTCGCTGCATCCTCTGGGGTGGCCCTACAGAATAAATAGCAGTCATCCGCAAAAAACATATGCGTGATCTCCGGTGCTCCTCGTGCCACTTGGACCCCCTTTAGCCGTCCCAACCTGCGTTCTTGTTCAATAAGACGGGCAAGGCCTTCCATGCAAAATAAGAACATGTAAGGCGACAGAGGGTCCCCCTGCCTTATACCCCTAGTCGGTGCAACCCAAAGCGTGTCACGACCCCCAGATGATATAGAATAAGTGACCGTTTGTAGACAGCAGGTCATGAGAGATATCCAGTCCTCTGAGAACCCCATACAATGCATAATAATCAGGAGATACGACCATTCCACCCGGTCATAGGCCTTACTCATATCAGTTTTAATGGCCATATATCCCACCAGTCCTCCCCGTAGTGTTTTCAAGTGATGTATTACCTCAAATGCAACAATAACGTTATCCTGGATGCACCTCCATGGGATAAACGCTCCTTGGGTTTCAGAAATTACCGATTTTAGTACCGGGGAAGGCGATTGGCAAATACCTTAGAGATTATCCGAAAAATAACATTGCAGAGAGCAATGGGTCGCATATCCGTGATCTGTTCCGAATCCGGTTTCTTAGGAATCAAAACCACTGAGGTAGCATTAAGCTCTGCCTCAAACTCCCCCATCCGTAAAATCCCTTGGACGAACCGGATGACATCCTCGCCCACAACAGGACAAAAATGTTGGTAAAACCGAGGATTTAGACCATCCGGCCCCGACGCCTTGTTTGGACCCATTTGGAAAACGGCCTCACTGATTTCCCCAGCTGTGGCGGCTATTAGTAAGGACGTATTTTGGGCCTGGGATATGACACTCAATCCATGGATCGGGAAATCCGAATGGTCCGACGATCCCGTAGAGAACAACTACTGAAAGTACACCGTTATCAACTCCTTCATACCTGATTCCAAGGTGGCCCACTCATCAGCCCCATTCTTGAGCGATGCGGCCGTATTAACTCGGCGCATGTAGGAGGTAGCCACCTGAAAAGACCCCGTATTCCGATCCCCCTCTGCTAACCAATGTTGCTTAGCACGTTGGCACCAAAACGCCTCCTGAACGCAATAAAGCCCTTTCATACTGGATCTGCACCGCCTCTCTCCGTTTAATGCTCGGTCTATCCATCCTGCCACTTAACCCCGCAATCGTGCGTTGACACCACCGGATGTGGTTCACAAGTTTCTTGAAATGGGTATTTCCCCAATGATGCAAAGCCGAACCCACCTGACGGATGGTAACTCCTAGTGCCGTACCCCCGGGCGCTCGTCAATAGTTACAAACAACCTCCTCACAACCTGAGTCCTGAATCCACTGAGATTGGAACTTGAAATTTGGAGGCGCCACATTCCTCACCTGCCAGGCCAAGGATAAAAGGAGAGGCCAGTGATCCGAAATGATGGTACCTGGGTTGCTGAGATGCACATTCGGGAGGGAGTGAAAAAATGGACTTTTAATCAGAGCTCTATCCAACCGCGTCTGGATACTCCCACGACACCAAGTGAATTGATGGGCCACTAGACGAACATTCACCAGTTTCAACTCATCAACCACCTCCCGAAAATCCTCAATACGGGACTGCGGATATGCCTCACCCCTTTCGTTTCATTCTTGCTCAGGATACCATTAAAATCCCCAATAAGAACCCATTTTGGTTGAGCTGGTGGTGGAGTCGTCGAAGCAGGTCCCACGTCCTATATCGGTGATCCCGTCGTGCTATGTCATAGATGCATGTGACCCGCAGGTCCGAGTAGCCTATCGCCGAGACCTCCGCATCAATAAAATGATCGCCCCATTCCCGGATATCTACCTCCACTCCATGTACCCAGAATAGTGCCAATCCCCTTCCCGACGGAAAAACCGGCACATCATAGTAGCCTTGGAAACCCATCGACCGCGCCAAAAGTCTAACTTCGTGATCATGAGCAATCGTCTCAGACAGGAACACCAGATGGGCATGATGGTTACGAATGAGTTGGCGCAGTTTTTGTTTATGAGGGTCAGTGCCCAGTCCTTGACAGTTCCAGGCAATTATTCGGAGATCCGACGCACCCCCACCCTCCACTGTTGTCCACTCCGAGCCACAGGCGGAACCGGCCTCAGAGGGATCGGATCCAGGGGTATATCCAATGGAATCGGGGTAGGGGCCGACAAATCAGCCGAGGATTGCGATCGAGGAGATGGATCATCCCAGAGTGGCGGCGTCGACGCCAGCAAGGGTGAGAGGATGATCGCAGGAACGGGGGAGGCCAAGGGCACCGGAGGCGAGATCAAAGATCTCGGAGGAGAAACCACCGGCGAGACTGACTAGACCGGCGGAGAGACCGCGACCCATCGCATATAAGATGGAGGTTGGAAGACCCAACGCTAACCTGCAGAGGAGTGGCGAGGGGGGAGAACGAGAGCCGGACATAAGTCGGGAGCGGCGGCGACAACACGCTTGTGCCAAAAACGACAAAACCCTAACAGAGATCCATAATTTTATGCATAATTCCGGAATTTTTGGTCTCAAATCATGGAATTTAACTGCAACCAACTTGGTTACATTAGTATACATACAATCCTTTGCTTTTGTTCATAAAAGTATTATATAGATAAAACATATCAGAAATCAGCATCTTTTCTCCAACCTGGTGGTGGTGGGTGCGTCATCAAGTCTTCTTGACATTTGATCTACCCCTTGATTTGATGTAGGTCACCAGATGAGTCTTCTATATCAAAATCCTTTAATTTCTTTTGAAGATACATTCAAACCTAAACTACGGGCTTGCCTTATAAGGAGACAAAAGGTGTTACCACATGCAATTGCGCTTGAATGGAGCTGAAGTATATTTACTGCAACGGCAGCTAAGTTGGTACATATAGCCATCAAGAACAAGCTGGCGGAAGCCAATTCTGGAGAACCCTGGACCACCACCGCCATCTTTACTAGGAGGCTTCTTTTAAAATTGCTTCAAGGGACACATAACTACCCTAGGTGAACTGTTTCACTTAATTTATTTGAAGTTAGCATAAACTTTGTCTAAAATAAACACAGTTAATTAGCAACAAAATACTTTTAGGGTAGCTAGAAAGGGACACATAAACATGTATAGTTTACTTGGGAAATTGTGCATGCCAATGTTGCTCTCCTTTTATTCCTAAAGTGCATAATATTCACCAAACAAAAGAAACAATATGTTATTGCTTTAGAAAATGCACAAGTATATAGGTCTGTTAGTTTTATTGTTTCCTTTTGCAAATAGTAAGTGAACGTTTAAAATTTATTTTTTGAATTGTAACGAAGATATTTGTCCCGAATCCTTACTTAAAATTGATCAAACCGAAAGTTTGTGAAACAATAGCAATAGAACCGATATAATTGAAAAGTCTGAACAAAGTGGAGAGAGCAAGTAAAAAAAGTGTTCATTAACTAAAATGCTTCAGGTTGGATGTCGGGAGAGGGATAATGTGATAGCAGTTGAAGCAACTGATACAGCTACGCACGACGATGAGCTAGGACAAAGCGAACCTATTTTTGGATATATAATTGGCGTCGTGATGGACTGCGTCGTCCTACCTCGATTGATAAAATAGGGCTCTAAGAACGCAAGAGTGCCGGCTCCCGAGACAATTGAAGAATATCATGCCGGTACTTGGTGGAATCTCTGCACCCCTATGACTAGTAAGATAATGATATATCTGTAAACACCTTATTGGTTCCGATCTTCCTCTCAGTGATCTAGGCGAGGGTGCTTTCCGCCCCCGTCGATGTGTGTGACGCTTCATCAGAGTGAATCAAAATCTCCGAGCATGTCCCCAAGAAGTCCTTCACCGGGCCTGTGACACTCTACGACCTCTATAAGTTGTTCCACCGTCGCAGACCCTCATAGGTATCGACAGCTCTGCGAGACCCAAACACCACCACCTTGAGTAACTAGAGAGGACTCTTGACCACCAGATAGAGGAGCCTCCACCACCACGTGCACGACAATCTAGAGCCCACCGTCTCCACTATCAAACATCCTTCGTCGACCGTTTTGTCCATAGCCTTTCCTTCTCGCGAAAGGGCCGTCGTGGGCACAAGCAGCAACAACCGTTTCCACCACGAATACGAGGACAAAACAATCAGACCGTATGTCATGGAGGAGGCCCTTCTCGTCGCTACAAACCCTAGTCGATGTGGTGGCTAGGGTAGAGCCCTCCATGCTTATGCGGATATACACCCCCTCACCCTCCGTCATTGTCACCGTGCTCCGTGGGTGTACCCTTGCAAGACTTGCCTACCTTCGCTCTATTCATGTTCGTACACATAATGAGATGTCGAAGAAGAACCACCACCCGTAGAGATCATCAAACAGAACTGCCATATATATATTAAGAAAACAGAGAACATGATGACTAGGTCATAAAATGTTTATTCATTATTACCGTGTCTATCGTTGTATTTATCAATGTCATTGTATGAGTTATTAAAAAAAAAGTTGCTTGTAGGGAACGTGCGTATTAATTTTAGCCAAACTTTGGGCTAGGTTGAGATAAATATTAACTGAAACAGTGCTCTTTATTAACCTAGAGTAATTATGTATCCCCTTGAACTTTGAAGTTAGCCTAAAAGGAGACCCCGTAATAAAGCAGAGGGATTTGGCTTCCGCCAACTCCGTTGCAGAGGCAGTAACTATTTTTCCGCTCCAATCAGGTTGCAAGTACAAGTGGTAACAACTACTTAACCCCTTACAGACAAGCTCGATCTTTGCTGATTACATATAAAAGGAACTGAGGCACGCACCACGTGAGTTCGGTCTGGTCACAGAAAACGACAGGACAAGGAACTAACTAACTATATAGATAGGTTGTCGGAGTCAATACATTAAAAATAGAATTATTACATCATCTAAGAGAAAAGCCAAGCCACCAAAGCATTTTGCTCAACTTGACCTTCTTCATGATAACTCTCCGATAACCAATAAGACATCAAGTTGTCATCCTTGGCAATGTCGCGCCACAGCTGATCATCAAAATACCATTCGTCACATTGATTGCTATTGATCGAGTTGCTATCTCCGTTGGAATAGACTACGGTACTCGTTTCCATTGTGGTTAAGTTCTCTGAACTGGGGTGGTATGTGGGTTTCGGGTCCGGGTCCGGGTCGAGAGGGAGATCGTCCATAATGTCGTTACAATGGAGCTGCAACATGCCAAAATCATCAATGCATGAAGATGGTCCTGAAGCCTCATTATCCACATAACCATTAGTAGGGCACGATAATAAATTCCCACTTGTCGAGTCCAAAATTATTCCCTCTGGCGGATAAGGACCGGACAGTAGTTCATTCTCCACATCTCTCTCCTTATCCTCCAAACACAAGCTCTCCTCTTCCGGTGCAGTTCTCTTCTTCTTCTTGGCCGATCTGCTCGGCTGGGTTAAGTCCGGGAGCTGATGCTGAGTCGGTGCCCTCGTGAAAGTGTAGATCTTTCGGCTCAGATGCGAGTTCCAGTAGTTTTTTATTTCGTTGTCTGTTCTTCCGGGCAAATGCCCTGCTATTAGAGACCACCTGGTGATACCAAACATGCATGTATGTGCAACCTTGTCAAATATCAAACCTAACCAGCTTCAAAAGTAGGCTACTTGACTAATAATACAATTAGTTACACTACTAAATAAGGAAACCAACTGTTTAACTTGTCCTTGTAACTACTGTAGTTGTTACTCATTGTCATTGTTCTTAGTTTCCCCACAGCTAAACAACAAAACAGACTTCAATTGCACGACTAAGACCCGCAGAATGAAAGGTGGCAACATCTCTGTGGAGAAGGAAGAAAAGGTAAAGCCATACATGTTTATGGTATGTAGTATTGTTGGTTATTGAGAGTTAAAATGACATAAACTTAATATAACTAGGAAGGATTAAATGTAAAAACTTATCCTAAAATATTGGTTACAAAGATAAAGCCATTTTCCAATTCATAAGGAATTCTAAATGATATGCGATATATTTATAAATACATGTAAATAACCTGGTACATAACATGATGTTCGTGATTAATAGGGTAGGGTTTTTACGATAGTATGAAATCTTGTGGTTGTTACAGTTGTGAGCTTTGATTTACAAATTATAAGCAATATTACAAGTGAATTGTTGAAGAGGATGAGTTTAGTAATTAATTAAAATTACCGATTGCCCAAAGAAGAGTGCAAGCTGACGATGACATCTTCTTCCTGAGGTGAAATGTTGCCTCTCTTCAAGTCTGTTCTCAAGTAATTAATCCATCTCAATCTGCAACTCTTGCCGCACCTCACCAACCCTTGACGATTTAAAAAACTATCGAGGGTCATAATCAAGTAGATATATAAATGTTATGTATCAACTATATACATACTTACCGGCTTTTTTGGGCAAGGCCCTCCAGGAGCCTTCGCCATGAGCTTGGATATACTTGGTCAAGATGTCGTCCTCTTCAGCCGTCCACCTTCCCTTCTTCATCCCCACTTTCTCACAACATGGTGCCCGGCCCATTTCTCACAACAAGGCATTCAAATAATTAACAAGGAGATTAAATTAATCTCTCAAACACATATATAAATCACTACGCATTTGCCTCACAACCAATACAAACAGCTAAGTTTTTTGGGTTGGAGACGAGGGAGGAGTGTGTAATTTTGGGATGGGGAGAGGAAGAAGAGTTACAAGTATAAGCGCGTATATATAGTTGAGAGAGATATGAAGAGAGTGATATATAATGTGTGGTGTGAGATTGCACCACGTCACCCTGGGCGCCGCTCAGTCGCGGCGACATTAATGTACTGGGCATCCGTCGTGTCCCAGCATGGCTTAGGGATAGTATTGCTTGGTCCTTGCCGACACCACGACGGTTATTCATTTCATGCTTTTTGTCCCTCCACACTCCCCACCATATATAACGTTTTATATCACAGACTTTCCTCCTCACACTCACAGCTGTAACTTGAAACCATTTACTCAGCTGCTTAATTCCACGAGGGTGATCACATTTATTGACATGACTAATGCCTTGCCGTCACTAATCGAATCCATAACTCACATGACTTAAATATACCTTAGTTTAGTTAAAATAAGGTATAAACTTAAATTCATTATGCATAAACAAGGACAGAGTAACTCTAGGGGTGGCTGAGTTGGCTTTGTGATATGGTCATGGCTGTTATGCTTGATTGCATGATCGTGGTTGTTCAGTTTCATCACATGATCATGATCATGTATTGGGTGAGGTATCACAGGATCATGTATGTGATCCCTGTGAAGAGGTCAACACTTACCAAGAGGTTTTGGGCTTTGATCTCTATACCTAGCCATTACTCTACATGTAAATCAATTTGTGAATGGTCTATATTGTATTGGTATTGTTTATGGAGCTTCGGAGGACAGTGGTTTCAACAGAAAACAATGGGGTGCTGGTTATCCGACAAGTACGACAGAACCCTACCTATGGCGGCGGCGTCTATGTGGTACAATGGAGAATCCTTGATGATGGGTGTGCCCATGGAGGGAAACGAGCCGACAGACCCGTTGGGTTTGGGGCTTCGAGTGGTCAGGCTGGACTGAGGCAGGATATGGACCCATGTGGGGTCGGGTCATACACAGCAGCGGCGGGGGGTCACAAACACCCCCGCCTCTAGGAATGAGTCCGTGGAGGTCCAGGGAGGGGTTGGTCGGTTGTACCACCTTCCTGGCTGATAGATGGCGTTGGTTCCATCACCAGTCGACAGGATTCTCCCCTACCAATCCGGGGTCAGCAATCCCGCGTTCAGGAGTCCTATACCTATCATTTAAGGGAGGACGACACACGCTGACTTACCGGGGGAGCTATCGGTCCACCACTATTCAACGTTCAACTGATCTGCTCGATCATCGTTTTTGGTTGGAGCATACTGTATCGGTATCCAAGGATGCTACCGCAGTCAACCCCCCCGACCGCCTCTATGCATATGAGCACAATTTATTTCTCAGTATTTCTGTCTCAGTTTATTTCTTTTCGAACTATTGCTTTATAAGGTTTTCGTCGACAGACGAACACCTAGTTATTTTCCTATCTTAATAATATTTCCAGTTCCTCTATAAAAAACTCCATTCAAACTCAACTCGGTTGTTTTGTTTTAATTTAATCATACATAAATACTTATGAAATGTTTTGACCAAATCACAAAATAATAATGGTAGAAATTAAAAGGAGAAATTATATATTAATATAATATAATTTAATATATAATTAATATATTATATTCTTAAAGCGTAGAAAAAAAACGCAGACCCTCTCTTCTCTCTCAAAAAAGAAATAGGGTTTTTGCGAAACATGGAGGCGGTAAGGAGAAACTCCGGTAGCGTCTATGGGTCGAGAGGCGATGGAGTGGTTCTTCGGACAGTGAGTGTCTCCCTTACGACGTCCCTGATACCGCGGTCTCGTGAGGTCAATCGATCTTCTGGATCTCGTTCACCGGTGAAGGGTAAGGGACCGGTACATGGGAGATCAGAGATCGTTTTCTCCGCATATAGGACGACGGAGCATGGTTCTATGGGTTTACAAAGAGGACAAGGAGGGCGTAGTTCGATGGGAAACATCTTGGAGAAGCTGAGCGGGATCGTGAGGCGGACTCTGGCGGTGGGACCCATACCAAGCCATTAAAAGCTCGTCCATACTCCGGGGAAGGTGAATCCGATGGAGTTGGCAAAATTGACGTGGCCGGACGATCACAGGGCGCCTGCCAGGATCTCGGATGGACATGGTGGCTGCCAACATTGGAGGCGGCATGAGAGGAACAATTCCCTTAGGGTTAGGGCTCGGGTGGACTAGGATGTGGGCCTCTACCCATCAATGGGCCGAGACCCATGGGAAACTAGGCCGATGGCCCGTGAAGACCAAACACAGGCTAGTACGGGAGCGGAGTTTACCCGGACCCCCTCGAATCGGGTGGGCGCGTCGATCCAAGGCAGGGTGGGTCGTGGGCCAGACATGGGTCAACCCACTGATGGGCCAGGTTTGTTAGGCCCATCCGGTTATGTAGGCAGGCCGATCAGTTTGGGAGGCCCATTGATTTCTTCACGTTCAGTAGGAGCAAACCTTATAGCGGCGGGGGGAAATAACTACCCTCGCCTCGAGGAATGAGTGCGACATGGTCCAGGGGGCAGTCGATTATACCGCCCCCTGGATGTAGGATGATAGTGGTACCATTAAGAACCGACTCAATGTTCCCCTACCAGCTCAGGGGTCAGCAATCCCGCGCTTTGGAGCCCTACCACTATCAATCAAGGGAGGACGGCGTATGCTAACATCCTGGGGTTATACCCAGTCCACCACTATAGCAAGCTACAATAGGTCTACTCGACCGTTGAAACCCCGTTTGGAGCTGTTGTATCGATGATCTTTGGATGTTGTCGCAGTACTACCCTCCGAGCAATTTCATTTTATGTTCTATTAGTACTTTCCATTTTATTATTGTTGTGTTTGCCAGATGTAAACATTTTCTATTTATAATATTCCTCGTATTTTCTCAAAACAAATTATATATTCATTAACTTGTATTTTAATTCATATCAATTCAATCGGATGAACTTTGTTCTGTTTTAGATTACCTTAATTTCAGATTTAGTGAAAATTAATTTTGAAAATTATAAATAAAATAAAATCTTAAAAAAAATACAACAAGATAGTCTTTATCATTTAAATTTCCTAGTTTTCTTATGGGTTATTTACGATAAGGTACCCAAATATTTCGTCCACGAACGATAAGGTACCCATATGTTTCAAATGACCAACTTGGTACCCAAATGATTTGTCCACGGACGGAAGTAGCATATTCTGTTAGAAAACTAACGGAATATTCCTCTAAATTAGACGTGTGTTGTTAAGTGGGGTGTGAAATGACGATTTTACCCTTTCTTATTTTAAGCTTATAAAAAATAATAAAATAAAATATTACAATACTAAAATAAAAATAAAATATTTGAATATTAAAATAATTAAAAATAATAAAATAAAATATTAAAATATTAAAAAATATGAAAAATAATAAAATAAATTTTTAAAAAAATAAATTTTTAAAAAATATATTAAAATTTTGAAATTTTAAAATTAAAAATATTTAAAAATAATAAAATAAAATAATAAAAAATTAAAAATTAAAAAAATAGAAAAAATTAAAAAAAATTTAAAATTATAAAAATTTAAATAAAAAATAAAAACTGATTTTCAAAAATAAAAACTGATTTTTGAATATAAAAACTGAGTTTTGAAAAAAAAAACTGATTTTTAAAAATAAAAACTGATTTTTGAAAATAAAAACTGATTTTGAAAATAAAAACTGATTTTTAAATATAAAATCTGATTTTTTTTTTAATATACAAAAAAACTGATTATTAAAAAAATAAAAACTGATTTTCAAATATAAAAATCTGATTTTAAAAAAATACAAACCGATTTTTGAAAATAAAAACCAAATTCAATTTTTTTTAAATATAAATTTTAAAAAATATATAATTTATTTATTTTATTTTGAAAATTAAAAATAATTAGAAAATATAAATTAAAGAAAAATAATAACTGAGGGTATAATGATCTTTTCACTCTTAAGTTAAAAGTCAACTGAAATGTCAAAGGGAAAAATAGTCATTCTATATAATTATGTTAGTTTTTTAACCCCATTAACCCAAATCGTTTGTGGACGAAACATTTGGGTTCTATATTAGAAAAAAATTTCATAAGGGTACCTTATTGTTCGTGGACAAATCATTTGGGTACTTTATCGTAAATAACCTTTTAAATTACTTAATTACTGTTTTGTTAGTTCACGTCTCGAGTCCGGTCAAAACCGGATTTGGGGCGTGACAAGGCATCTCGCAAATCGGTATCCTCGACTTCTGCACATAAGGCCCCCTTGTCTCAAGGCAGGGACCCGATAGTATCCTCGGCTACTGCACCTAACGGTGCGACCCGCTCGGTCGATGCAGATTGAAAAAACTTGGTAATTGACCGGCTCTCGGATAGCGAGAAATCCGATGCCCCAGTCCTACTTGGGCACAAAGATAGAATTGGACTTGGAGCTGGATTTGAGTTTAGTATTTGAACAGGAATCTGGGGTGTTAAGAGAGGATCCACTAGGGAACCCTGGGACCATCAGAACAGGGTAGGCAAGCAGGCCCGCATGGAGGAATGGAAGAGATTCAGTGCTCTAGGGACTGGCATTTGGAGGGGTCCCTGAACAGAGCTATGCCTCTTCTTGAAATCAATGAGCACATTTTCGGTTTAATATAGCGAATAGAACATGAAGGCTACACCTTAAACAACAATCATTAGTTTCGTCATAATTTAGTTTTATTTTCAGTACGCCTTTATGACACTTCCAACACCGGCTATACCAGATCATTTGTCTCAGAGTTTTGTGTAAAGAGATCTACTGAAGCTCTATACAGTATAATGTCTCTTTTCTATTTTGTGGTCAAAGACTTCCTACTGATGCACTCATTTATATAGTTGAAACTTAAAATTGCACCTTTCGTCTCAATTTTTTTAACGTTATTTTGAACGAAAAACTTACAAACCGTGATTAAATACACCTTTTTTTTCACTGCAACTCCTGTACTTGACTACTTGTTGGTTCTCCACTGGCCATGACTCCTATATGTGTTGTCCCTTTCCCTTCTTCAACCTGATGCCTTCTGCTTCTCTATCCTTCACGTTCTCACGTCATTTATAAGCGCCTTGCCCATGTTGCGGTTCCTCGTTGTTTAGGACCTCGCGGCATTAATTAACTGGACATCCGTTGTGTCCCAGCATGGGTTAGGGCTAATATTGCTAGGTCCTTGCCGACACCATGACATTTATTCATTACATGCTTTTTGTCCCTCCACATCATATATAACGTTAAATCACAAACTTTCCTCCTCACATTCACAGCTGTAACTTGAAACCATTTATTCAGCTGCTTAATTGCACGAGGGAGATCACATTTATTGACATGACTAATGCCTTGCCGTCACTAACCGAATCCTTAACTCACATGACTTAATTATACCTTAGTTTAGTTAAAAATAAAGTATACACTTTAATTAATCTTATGCATAAACAAGGATAGAAGATTAAACTCAATTTTGACATGACACAATAGAACTCCATTCAAACTCAACTAGGTTGTTTTGTTTTATTTTTATCATAAATAAATACATATGAAATGTTTTGACCAAATCACAAAATAATATATAATGGTAGATATTAATAAGAAAAATCATATATTCGTCAACTTGTATTTTTTTTATCAACAATTTTTTTTTATAAAAAATCCAACGGCTTCAAAGTGAAGCCGAAGAACAAGGGCAAGCCCTCAAAACTTACAGAGTACTTGTCAAAAGACTCAACCTCGAAACAGTGGAATCCCAACAAAGGGAAACCAGAACTGGTCTCAGTACCAAATATGAAATTCAGCAACAATAAACACCGCGGGCCAAGCCCAACATACAACTAACTAAGCCCAAACAGGAGCAAACCTAAACAGGCAACAAAGCCCAACATGGGCAACAAGGCCCAAACAGGAAACGAAAACAGAAACGAAAAAACAACCTAGAAGACTCTTCCCAGCCTCGAGCTCCACGCTAGCCAGACGCCATGATGTCACTACTCCGGTCCAATCCCCGACACCACGCACAGAACAGGATCCGTCGCCACCGGTCGGACCAAGTGAACCACCACCGGTCAGAACAAGTGCAAAATGCAGAAGAAGAGAAAGACAACAACACCAAAGCACCCCCAAGGAAAAACAGAGACGCTCCCACACCCAAAGTCTCCACCCCACGCCACACCCGCCTCCAAGGAAACCGCAACAGTAGAGATTCCGACCTTCCTCCAAAAAAATACACCAACCAATCCCCAGTATCTAGATGAGTGGAGACTAGGACTTCTATCTCTCGCCCTGTCAAAATAGATCCATATCCCCTAATCCTATTCACAATACTTCCGAACGCCGTTAGGCAACAACCCAACAATGGCCAACATCAATTGTTGGGCCTCGTCCACATAAACGAAGACGAGGGAAGGAAGCTTGGAATATTATATAGAAAAGATGAATCGTTCAAGGAAGAGAAAGGGACAGAAGGAAGGACAAGAACTGAAACTCTCAGATCTCATCGAGATCCCGACGGCGACCTACACCTCACCGACGACCGAAGGGGAGAGACCAAATCCAAAAGAGGATTTGGCAACCAGATCTGACCAGGGAGGAGTATACAAGTAGAGAAAGGAAACTTACAGAACCACTCTTACCGAGGACAAGGGCGTAGGGTTGAAAGATTGTTGCTCCTGCAAAACTAGAACCAAAGACGCGAAGAGGAAGTCCACACCCACAGCTCTGAAACGCCCACACCAAGGCCAACTCTGACCTAAACCCCTCGCCGCTCGGACGAGGTCCGGACACCCGAGAACAAATGAGGATGAAACAGATCTGGAGTAGAAAGCCACCGCGAGAAAACTAAGTCCGGAGAAGACGAGAAACAAGACGAAGAAGGCCCAAAACTCGTCATCAACACCGACGGAGAAGAACGTCCCACTTAGATCTGGGACCGACGCCATCGATGGAGGAGAGCCACCACAAAACCGGAGGAGGGAGGCAACAGCTAAAAGGGAAAGAAGGCCGGGAAGAGAGGAGATCCACCGATGACTTTCATGGCTATTGCCATGACAGTCACCAACAACGACATAGGAGAAAAAGGGGGAGCTAGGGTTTGGCTTCAGAAGTGTCTAGAGAGAAGTGAGATACTCTCTCTAAACCATATAAAAACAAACACTTTGTCTCAGGAGTCCCCTCATCAACTTGTATTTTAATTCGCATCAGTTCATTCGGATGAACTTTGTTCTGTTTTAGATTACCTTAATTTCAGATTTAGTGAAAATTAATTTTGAAAATTATAAATAAAATAAAAATCTATATGAAAAATAAAACAAGATAGTCTTTATCATTTAAATTTCCTAGTTTTTTTTTATGTTTTTATGAAGGGTATTTCCGTCATAAAAACTCATGATAGTAAATTGTAATAAAAATATAGTTGATTCGGATAAATTGAATTTTTTTTAGCATAAGTACAAACATTTTATTGATATTAAAACACTTTTGATAATTAAGAAGTGGCCATACATAAGTGAAATACTGAAGGTATTAAAAAAAGGACAAGACATAGTTCTGTTGACATTCATGATATATTGGTCTTAAACCAACTGCCCAGCTAATCTAGATAACAGGTCGGAAGTGGTTCATTATTCTTATGGTGAGCGACACGTAAGATCCAGATGATTTTCCTCGCTTCGACTCGATCAGGTTTATAGTGTCTCGACAAACTATCAGTGAGTTATTCGTGGAAAGGAGGAGACTGGGGTCGGATAGTTTTCGATCTCTAAGGGCATCTAGCGGAGGACCGACCAAGCTTCCACTAAGCGGAGATACCGACGGGTCGGTCTCATTGCACGAGGGTGGTCATCGGGGTTGGAGGCATGAGATCCTTTGTCATGATCGGATTGTATGAGTGAGGGTGGCGGTGGATGTGGCCTAGGAGGAGGGTGGCATTCAACTGGCGAACCCACTATCCCTGTTGCATTGGGCGGACCATGGCTGGACGGCGTTTGTTGCATCGAGGAGGGAGAGGGCTCGAGGGAGGAGGTGGAGGAATCGATCGTTGATGTTTTCGACAAGGTCAAGTCGCACGGGATTGAGGAGAACAACAGAAAGGATGGAAGGGACTGCTACACTCATGAAGGTGACGAATGAAACGAGACCTAAAAATGGGACCGCATACGACGGTAAATTAAACCACAAAAGGAAGAAAGAGAAAACGACGACATTATGGTCTCTAAATTTGTTTGTTTAGATCAAGGATAAAATAATACTATTTAAAACACACGACATTGAACTAGTAATACTCTAAAATATGGGATAGTTAATATAAAAAAATAAGGGATAATAAAGTCTAATTTATATATTATAAAATATATATTTAATTATATTAAAATATTGAGAAACAAATAACAAAATAACATGTTATACATAAAAATTGAAAATCAAATGGTCTAGTGCCGCCACTGCTCATGGCTTCATGGGTAATCATGGAGTTGATCATGGTGTTGACCATGGAAGTCCACATGCAGAGTTCGACGGTAATAAACACTTCTGAAGCGATGGTTCTGCGGCTAAACCTTAGAGTGGTGCAGATCTTGACGAGGACCATGACTCTTGCCATGGCCCCGGTTTTCATGGTGATTGATCACCATACCAAATCATGGATGGTCAAAATACGACGAAGAACCTCTTACGGTTTCTGCGTCCAAAGAGAGATGGCAGCACCTCTAACTCCATTGCTTCTGGATTTGCATTGGTGGGATCACCGGCATGGCAGGGAAGAGCTCTTCCTAGATCGCCGATCTCTCCTCCATGGGCAAAAGTCGACTGTAAGAACCGCCCTCGGTCGATCCCGGTCGAACCGGTGGATTTCGACGAAGTTTGACTTTCGGCCGGAAAAGTCAACCGATGACTCCAGAAGTCATTCGGGACCTTTACGGGGCCCAAAGAGCTTAGCCGTTATCACGATTAGCTTAGTTGAGCCATTTCCAGTATTTTGACTGTAATATTGTAACGGTCAATTTTCGGTCAACGGGACCCTTTTTATCGACTAAAACGGATAAATCAAGAGTGCTGGATTTTTAGCTAAGGACAAGTGGTCCCTACTTGGACACTTGTCCCTATTAGCTTGGAGGGGAAGAAAAGAGGTCAAAATACCCATTTACCCCTCCCTTTTGTCCTTAAGTGGATAAGCACCCAAAGGGGCTTTTGGTCTTTTCTCAATTTATGTCTTTTAAGGCAAATGAAGACAAAAAGTCAGCTCATTGTTTTGTTGTAGCCGAAAATTGGAGAGAGAAAGGAGAGGAGGAAGAACAAGAGTATCTTAAAGAAGAAGAAAGGGAAAAAGGAGCTCTTTGATCCAAGTTGTTATCTTCTACTCTCCAAAAATCTCACCATCTTCTCCATCTCATTCTCCTAAAGGTAAGAACACTATCAAAATCTCTTTTCCATCAATTTCATTTCATGGGTTTTTCCTTGGTTTTTGCTAGAATTTGTTGGGTTTGAATCTATTAGTGTTAGATGTTGTTGTAGAGAAGTAATGGTTGTTGTGTGGTTGAAATCCTTGAGTTTTATGGGCTTTTGGAGTTGGAAATCTCGTGGATTGTTGGAGTTTTGATGATTCCTACCTTGAATAGAGGAGCTTTGATGTTATTTAACTGTTTTGGGAGTTTTGATGGACTGAAAATGGAGTTTTTATATTGATTTTCGGGGAAAAGGAGCTGGAGGTTGAAGAAGGGCGAGTCTGCCCAGGTTTACCACGGATCCGTGACGGATACCGTGACGGGCGACGCCACGGCTCCATGATGGAGTCCGTGACGGCACACGTCACGGTCCCGTGACGTCATCCGTGACGGGTGGTGTCACGATTCCGTGACTCATTCCGTGGTAGACCAGTTTTGGGTTCTTTTTGGGTGTTTTTCATCAAATTCGATCTTTTGTTGTGAACCGGGCTTTTGGGAATGCTTTTGGTACTTTGCTTGCACTTTGGTTAGCCTTTAATTAGAGTTTAATTGTGTTCCAAGACCTTGGAATCAAGCTCAAGGGACGAAGACTACTTGAGAACCCGTGTGAAGAACGGAGAGAAAGCTAGCCGGATTTCGTCAACTAGAAGTATTGTTAGAGGAAGACCACAAGGTAGGGAAAGTACTAACTCCTCGTGCGTTTCAATACTAGTATGCCTATTAGGTTAATAAAATTGGAAAGGTCCTAGAAATGCATATAGGATGCGAAGAACTAGAATAATCGTCTTTCAATTACTAATAATTGGACGTGTCTAGTGTGCATGCTTAGGATGTGAATAACTAGTGTAACTCGCTTTCAATACTTGGGAATTGCTTTACTGGTAGAAAGGCCGAGATGAGCCCTAGGATTGTTTGTGTTTGTCTCACATGCTTTGGTTGCCTAGTTTTGGATAAGACAAGAGTCTAATACAACTAGATGATTTGAATGTTGAACTTTGAATGCTTGAATGGTTATTTGATCGAATGCTTGGATGAATGAATGTATGAACATTGGGTGTAATTGGTTGTGCTAAATGGTACATGATCGGGTGAATGATAAACCGATGGAATGCGATTGGTAAGTATATTGGTAAGTGAAAAGCTATATGGATTCTTGCGGTGTACAGTGATGGAATTGTGATTTGATAAGCTATGGTTACTCCTTGATTGTTTAGTACGATATTCTCTTGTGAGTCTTTAAAGTTGGTTTTTATACCGGTATGGCACTCACGATGCGGTGTGGGGTAGTGCCTGTAAGGTACCTACACCGAGGGGAATACCGGTGTGGGGTAGTACCTAAGCCGATGACTTGTGATCCGGTATGGTACCTACACCGAAGGGAATACCGGTGTGGGGTAGTATCATAGCCGGTGGATTGGACCCTACAGGGCATTGATTATTGGACCATGCGGGGTATTGATTATTGGACCCTACGGGACATCGATTATTGGACCCCGCGGGGCATTGATTATTGGACCCTGCGGGGCAATTGGATGGTTTATCCTGCGGGAAATGGTTACTTGTTGAATTACCCGAGTATATGCGTCTTGCGAGAGCATTACCTTGGTTCCTGATGATTTATGGTCTTTTGGAGACGTTTCCGAGGGTCCCGACGAATGCGTCCTCATATGGATGCTTCCGGTATTCTCGACGTTATACGTCTTTGTGATGTCATGCGTCTCCTCTGGACCGAGGGAAAATCCGACATGACACAAAGAGTATTGTGGATCGGAGTGTGGTGACTTCTTGTTCCACAATGGCACTTAAATGCTCTATCTTCTATTGATTGTTAAGAAGTGTATAGTTCCCCTTAATTTCTGTGATTATTGCTAGCTTCCTAAAAGCGTTAAATACTTGTCTTATTCCCGTATTTCAACCTCTTCTTAGTTCTTCGTACTATTGAGATTCGAATGAAATTATACTTTGCAATTATTAAACTTAAAGGCCGTCATTGTTATTTATTTTCCCTACTGAGCGTAAGCTCACCCCTATCTGTTTATTTGATGTGTTTACAGGCTTGCTTGATGAGTAGTGGACTCGAGGCTCGGGAGCTTTTGTGGGTCCGGGTGCACTTATCTTTAGAGACGTTTATGGTCTTACTTTTGAGTTATGAACCTTATATTTAAAGGATTTATGTTGGAGTTTTTACTTGCGATATTTTGGTTGAACTAAACTTGGAGAGTTTTATTGGATTTGAGACACTTTTTTTGTTATGCTTTGTTTTAACTTTAAGTCACGTCTCGAGTCCGGTCAATACCGGATTTGGGGCGTGACATCGACCGTCTTCGATCACCGGAGGTGCTGCAGCGGGGCGTGGCCATGTGTTTCCCTTCCTCCCGACGGTGAAGCAATAGTCCCCCACGATTTGTCGACGGTGGAGAGGAAAATGGACTTAGGGCTTGGTTCTGGCGTAGCCACGGGGTCCGAAGAAGGTGTTGCAGGTGGTCGGCCCTTGTCATCGCCGGACTCGACAGTGGAAAGAGGACGACTGCGAGGAGGATCGGTCGCTCGGTGGAACCCTGACGATGAGTCGAGGGGGTGAGACGGTTGGACAGAGAAAGGAGGGTCCAGCGATGGAAGACGAGGTCGGGGGACAAAGGCCTTGGCGGCCGGCTCCGAAGCGCACGTCGGCGACCGATCGAGGGGCGAGGCGGAGACGGGAGCAGAAGCACTCATTGGTGGCGAACAATGTCGGGGCGTTTTGGTTTAGGAGGTCGGCATTGTGTTCGGCGACCGGACAATCATGACGGCTGAACGAGAGCCCGGGTAGGTTCCACGACCCGATTGGGAAACCTGGGTGGCCGGGGGATCCGACCCGTTTAACCCAGACCCACAAAGGGTATGGGATTGGGTTTCGGCATGGTGCTAATGGGCCTGGTCTAACCTACGGGCCCATCTTGGCCCAACATGTATTGATGGAACAAACTCTAAAACAAATTCGGGATTTATTCGTCCAGGGGCAGTTTCAATTACAGCGGCAGCGGCGTGGGGCCACAAGCACCCCCGCCTCCAGGAATGAGTCTCTGGGGGTCCAGGGAGGGTTCGGTAGACTGCACCGCCTCTTTGGACGTATGGTGGCAATGGTTCCGCCAACAGTCGACAAGATCCTTCCCTAACAGTTCGGGGTCAGCACACCCGCGTTTAGGAGCTCTACCAGTATCAATCAAGGGAGGACGACGCACGCTGACTTCCCGGGGGAGGTATCTGCCCACCACTGCAAAATCTACACTTGGTCTGCTCGATCAGCGCCCTTTGGTAGGATTATGTTGTATCGGTGTCTATGGATGCTACCGCATTTCTCCCCTCCGACCGCCCCTATGTCTAAGAGCAAAACTTACATTTCAGTTATTGTCTTTCAATTCTAATGCAGTATATTTTGGTTTTCAGGTATTAACAGTTTTGCGAATACCTTAAAGTTTAATAATATCTCCATTTTTGTTCAAAAGAAAAATTGAAACTCAATTTAATTCTATCAAACATTGATAAGTTCATGAAATAAATTATAAGCGAACCATTTTGTCGGCCATTGAACTTTAAAAAATTAGACTTAATTTATAAGAGGGGCATTATTTGGAAAAAAATTCAATTCAAATTCGAATGTAATATTTCATAAGATAATTTTAAACTATTGGTGAAACATGGTTATCATAATGTATTCAATCGAGATTGTTCTTAATAGAAAGTGATATACGGTAATATTATATCTGTAAAAGAATTAAGTGGATAAGACAAAATGATTGGGTTGAGACTAATTGATAGATAAATGATTATGGTCACAGCCATCTCTCTGTGCTAGGGTTAGGTTTTGTGTTTTTTTGGTAAAAACTAGCATGTTCGTCGGTCAAATTGTCTAGTATTTTCGGCGAGCCTTCGGTGTGGCTTGCGGAGCCGGACGTGGAGACGGTCGGGGGTTGTAAGAACCGTCCCCGGTCGATCCCGGTCGAACCGGTGATTTGTGACAAAGTTTGACTTTCGGTCGGAAAAGTTAACCGGTGACTTCGGGAGTCATTCGGGACCTTTCCGGGGCCCAAAAAGCTTATCCGTCGTTACGTTTAGCTTAGTTGGGCCGTTTCCTTTCAAATGACTGTAATTGTGGAAAGTCAACATTCGGTCAAACGGAGACTTTTTATCGACTAAAACAAATTAAATTGAAGATGCTGGATTTTTCTAAGGGCTAAGTGGTCCCCACTTGGACACTTGTCCTTAGTGGCTTGGAGGAGAAGAAATGGGTCTTCAATGACCCATTTACCCTCACATAAGCCAAAATAGAGGATTTGGACCTAAGGGGCTTTTTGGACTTTCATTAATTTAGGTTCTTAAGGCATTTGAGAGCACAATTCAGCCATTATACTTGTGCTAGCCGATTTCTAGAGAGAGAAAAGAAGAAGAGGAGAAACAAAGGAAACTTGAAGAAGAAGAAGAAGAAGAAGAAGAAGAAGAAGAAGAAGAAGAAGAAGAAGAAGAAGAAAGGGAGAAATGAGCAATCTTGAGCCAAGTTCTTCATCCAATCTTCTCCAAAACCCAAAAATCCTCTTCATCTATCTATTTCCAAGGTAAGTAAACTCTAACTTTCCATTTTCAGTTTATTTCAAGTTATGAGTTTCCTTGGGTTTTGCTTAAACTAGATAGGTTTTGATTCATTCATTGTTAGATGATTGTTTTGTTGAAATTTAGTGGAAGTTTTGCTTAGAAATCATTTGTTTGTGTTGTTTGGAAGAAACTCATTGTGGGTATTGAAGTTTGAGAACTTTGGTGACTGTTTTTGGGGTTTGATGGTGTTGAAATTGGAGTTTTTGAGGTAGTTTTTCGTAGAAACGAAGTTGGAGAAGAAGGGGTTGGGGCTGCCCATATCTAACACGGAACGAGGCACAGTTCGGGCCTGGTTTCGGGCCTCTGAGGGGCACGGACCGGGTCTAGTTCCGGGCCTCTAGGGGCACGGTCCGGGGCGGTTTCCAGATCCGTGGGTTGTCCGAGTTGGGCCTAGTTTGGGCCCAATTTACCTTTTAGCCCAAGTTTTCATCGTTAAGGGTAATTTAGGGTTTCCTCAATAAAACCGGCTTTGTTTAGTTATTAATTACAGCATTAATTTGTGATCCAAGACCTTGGACCCGAGCTTGACGGAGGATGAGGCCTTTGGACCGCGTGAGAGGACGAGGAGGAAGCTAGCCAGGTCGTCAGCTGCTAGGATTGGTTTGTTTTCGAGGTAGGGAAGAGTAGTAAACTCCACTCTTAATTTAAGAAATGCTAATAGTATGCCTATAGGATAATAATAACCGGAAAGGTCCTAGTTTGCATATATGATGTGATTCACTAGAATAACCGCTTTCAATTATGTTAATAACCGGAAGAGTCTTAGTATGCATATAGGATGTGATTCACTAGTTTAACCGCTTTCAATTATTGGGAAATTGCCGTGCTGGTAGAATGGCCATGACGAGCCTTAGGATTGATTGTGGTTGTGTTGCATTCTGTTCAACTGTCTCAAATGTTGATGCATGTTCCATTCTTTGGTTAATACAAGAGTCATATTAAACTAGATGAATTATGATGATTGTAACGTGAATGGTTGATCCGTGATATGATTGATTGAGTGAATGTTTGAATGTGATTATGTGACTGTGCCTTGTGATATGATCGGGTGAGTGATAGACCGATGGGACATGTTTGGTAAGTCATGCCGGTAAGCTTGGTTGATAACATGAGTTCGGTGTAGTGCGCTTGTTTGGTATTGTGTGCATTGTGGTTTACTTGCCCCGAGGTGTATTTCCGGGAGGCTATCCGAACGAGGGAGGTGGCGGTCCGATATGCTTATCTTGTTGTTTCACCCCGATGCTACGTGTTCCGGGAAGACCTAGGTCGAGGGATATTCCGGCATGGTATATTGTTGTCTCACTCCGATGCTACGTGTTCAGGGAAGACCTAGGCCGAGGGATATTCCGGTATGGTATACGGTTGTCTCACTCCGATGCTACGTGTTCCGGAGAGACTTGTTTCACCCCGATGGTATGTGTCCCTTAGAGGATATTTCCGGGAGCCCCGATGATATGTGTCCCTTAGGGGGCATTTCCGGGAACCCCGATGATATGTGTCCCTTAGGGGCATTTCCGGAGGACATCACCGAGGGGCATTCCGGTATGATGTGCTAGTTTGTGTGTGGGTCGGAGTCTTGTGGTTTAAATCATCTTTATTTCGGTACTCGTGTGTTTCTTTAGTTATTTATATTGGTGAATAAGCGACATCCCCCTTGATCCCATTTGAGTTACTATTTTATTAAGTGTTGCAATTATTTTGATATCTAATTATGGTGTCTTTTGGTTAATCGTACTAATCGAGATTTTGTTGGCAAAGCGAGGACCCTTTTTACTTTACTACTTTTTCCTACTGAGCGTAAGCTCACCCCCTTCGTGTTTACTGTTTTTTTACAGGTTTCATTGTTGAGTAGGCCTAGAGGTTGCCTCAGGGCTCGGGAGTTCCTTGAGGATCCGGGTGGTTGATTGTAGTCAAGACGTACTTTCCACTTTTGTATCAAACTATGTTTTCCTTACCTGTTTTGGATTGAGCGTTGACTCATACTTATTGGAATTTTTATTTTGGAACTTAAGATTGAGAGTTGATTTTTGTTTAAAATTCACTTTTATTATTATTGTATTTTTATTCCTAGTTCACATCTCGAGTCCGGTCAAAACCGGATTTGGGGCGTGACAATTTGGTATCAGAGCCTGGTTTCATTTTGAAATTTTTTTTCAAAACCTCGGACCGTACGTCAATTAGGTGGGTAGAGTTAGGTGGTTAAAGTTGTAGTGGTCGGTTACGCAAGTCGGAAATGTCCTACCCGTGGATTCGAGACGACAAGACTCTCGGATGTTAAAGTGCCTTGTTTGAGTCTTGCCTTACTCTGTGTTATGTTATGTGCTTTGGTTGTACTTGTATGCCGATCGTTGAGATCGAGGTTGGGTTAACGAGCGGTGCTCGATACTATTTATGACGAATTATTGAGTAACCATGATGTGGGTTGCCGCCTTGGTCGGCCGTTGAGTGATTGGTTAAATCGAAATGTTGACTTGGCCGGGTGATAATCGGAAATTACCGAAACCCGAGGTGTGTAATTACGATGTTTTGCAGTGTGCTATGTGTGCTGAATGCTTTGTGCAGTTTGATTATTGAATGTACCGCTTAAGCGGATGGTTAGTGGAATTTACGAACGTGTCATGCCCAAATTTCTGCAAAACTGAAGTGTTTGTACTATCACGGGTTGACTCAGGGGCGCCACTGTAGTCGAACGTGATAAGGGGATGTCAAGTGGTTACAACGAGATTCGGGGACGCTTGAATCGGGTTGTAACGACGCGATATCGACATGAATGTTGTGATAGAAAGAGAAAGGTGTTGAGAACCTGTGGGATTGAGTTAGTGCGGAGACTCTGTGGAATTGACTTGTGGTGTGAATTGTACCCCATGCTATGAGAAGATACCCGACCGAGGTGTGTGCCATCTGGTGTGTTGTTTGTGTGACTTGTTTGAAACTGTTACTCCTGTGGGAGATGGTTGAATTGTGTAATTGATTCTATGAGACGCACAAGTGTGCGGACTACTCTGATTATATGAAATTATATTTGGCTATACTAAGACTAAGTATACTGTTGGTCCGAGTATGACCCATGTGAAACGCGTGTGAACGTTATTGTTTTGAGCGAACCGCTTTATTCGAAATTGAGAAACTGAGCATGTGCGTTTATCTGTGCAGCGGATACAAGCGACATGGCTCGTACCTACATTCTGAGAGGCACTAGAGGTCGCCCAGCTGGGGGCCAGAGGCAGCCACCTTCCATTGAGCAAGCAGGGGCATCGAGTGCCCAGGGTGCTACTTCTGCGGAGCACCAGAGAGATGAGGCTGGGCCATCAGGGTTACCGCCCAGAGTTCCTCCGGTCGCAGAGCCGACCCAGGCGACCCCTCCAGAGGAGATGGTTCGCGCAATTCTTGCGGCAATCAGCGCACAGCAGGAGACTGCAGCACCAGCACCAGAGGCAGTGTCTGCTGCCACTACAACAGCTGCTGTGAGGCCGAGTTAGGCCGATGGGTACCTCGAGCGGGAGCGGGCCGGGCTAAGCGTGGACAGGTAGGCCACCCAGGGTGGACCCGAGGTAGGCCGGGGGATGTGGCGACTTGGGCGACACGATACGGGGCTGGTGGCGACCGAACCCGGACTCGGGGCGAGTATGATGGGTCAGGGCAGCGGGGCGGATTGGGTCGGACCCACCCGCGGGTAGATCTTGTGTAGCCGGGTCGGATACCGGGGGGATTTTTCGGGTTAGAGGAACCGGTGAACCCGAACTTCGGGGGCTTTCGGAGATCGGAGGCTCGAGTGGGGGATCTTGGGTCCAGATTATCGTCACTCTGTATCAAGGAAGTGTAGTACCTACGGGGGATATTGTCAAAGCTGGGGGGCAGTTTCAATTTGCATTGGCAGCAAAGGTACTGACATCGAAGAAATTCTTTTGGAAGTCGTTGGTGGCTAGAATGGAGGATTTGTGGGGTATGGAAGTAGAAGCGAAGCCATTAGAAGGAGGTTTTGTGGCTTTCTTTTTTAGATCAGCCTGGGAAAGGGCGAGAGTTCTGGCAGGAGAGCCATGGGCATTTTGGGAATCAATAGTACTATTCACAGATCTCAGGGCCCACACGCAGGTGGGAGACCTCAGTTTCCACCACTTCTCGGTTTGGGGAAGAGTGTCTAACCTGCCGGTCGATGCGTGGAACAAGGAGGTTGGCTTCAGAGTGGGGAATGTTAGGCGGTCGATGTGGATAGGTCGGGCTACTGCTGGGGAGGTTTCATGAAAGTTCGGATCCGGGCTGACATCCGTGTCCCTCTCCAGAGTCAGATATGGTTCCGGTTGTCAGAATCACAGGTACGAACACTTCTCCAGGTCTCATATGAACATCTACCAGACCATTGCTTTGGTTGCAGCTGCGCGGGACATTTGTTTCCGACATGTCCTATACCTGGAGGAATCAGGGGACATTCCCTCCGTGCCCTGGGAGACCCGAGGTCCGCACTTGAGAAGGCGAAAGGCGGCGCCAGGGACCAATTGGGCCTATCTGGATGGAGGGAGCAAGGGGGGGGGGGTACCTGGGATCCACGTACGCCATCCCCCCAACATGAGAAAGGACAGAGGAGAGATAGGTCCTATGAGACAGGGACTGAGGACATTCTTTCAGCATGACTGGCAAAGGAGGCTGGTCCGTCTTTGTTTGGAAAGAAAAGACAAGAAAGAGAAGAGGAGCCGGAGGAATCAGAGGGGTCGACGGCGTCAGATGGAGGCTCATATGTAGCGGTGGCGGGGGGTCACAAGCACCCCCCGCCTCCAGGAATGAGTCTGAGGAGGCCTAGGAAGAGGTTGGTCGGTTGTACCCCCTTCTTGGCTGTTAGATTGCGTTGGTTCCATCTCCAGCCGAAATAGTCTCCCCTACCAGTCCGGAGTCAGCAATCCCGCGTTCAGGAGTCCTAAAATTATCAGTCCAGGGAGGACGACGCATGCTGACTTACCGGGGGAGATGCCAGTCCACCATTATTCCCCTCTCACTTGGTTGGCTCGACTAGTGCCATTTGGTATAAGTATGTTGTATCAGTATCTCAGGATGCTACCGCAGATGTCCCATTCGACCGCCCCTATGTCTAGAACAAAGTTTATTTTCATGTTATTGCAGTATGTTAGTTTATTTGTTTATGACATGTATGATCAGTACAACTATGTGCTTATCGACCTACTTTATATTTCAGTAATAATAGTTTATGTTCTTCTCAAAAAAATGATAATATATTGAAAAAAAGTCAATATAACACCTTATCAAATATATATTTTTAGAATGATATCCTGGCAATTTTTTTTTATAGTTTCATATCTAAAAAAAATATTTATTAACACTTTCATAGTCATCCGTCAGACTCTGTTAACTTTCCATCCAAAATAAATAAAAACTATATAATACCTTTAATTACAAGTCAAATTTTCAAAAACGTGCTATTAGATTTTTTTAAAAATAAGTGAAATGCCAAAAATACCCTTTATTACCTTTCAAACTTTTAAAATATGCCATTTATTTATTTTTTAAAACTATTTTTATTACTTAAAAATCACATTTAAATTTTTATTTAAAAAATCAATTTTTATTTATGAAAAATATTTTTATTTTTAAAATTTCAGTTTTTATTTTTAAAATTCAGTTTTTATTCTTAATAATTTTAATTCATTATTTTTAATTTCAATATCATTTTTCAATTTATTCATGTTTTTTTATTTAATTAATTCTTAAAATTTCATAAAAATAGCCAAATTAAGAAAGAAAGAAAATTATGCAAGGGACGACGGTGACTCCAGATGTACCACGATATTAGGTATCGAGGGGCTTTACAACACGCAGGGCGAACTAGTGGTGGAGCACCGAGCTTGAAGCTTCAATCGTTGGACGAACCAACGACATCCATATGGGTCTTCTTCGCCGTGGTTGTGGTTCTCCTTAAGGCTACACCGTCTCTGCTCGAGTTTTCACTGTTATGATTTCCATATTGTCTTTGTGAAACTTCAATTCCTCTGACCAGATCTAAGGCTGGAGTTTGTGACGAAAAAACTAGACTATTGTAGACACATCTGAGAGTGCGATTGGCTCGCTGGAGACGACCGACAACGGTAACTGGTTCCCTAACATCTCCGATCATCATTTTGTGGTGGTGAAGCACAAGGGCGTTGTTTCATGGATCGATTCGAACAAATTCTAACCAATGGGCTAGGGTCAAAATCCAAGAAATGAAAACATTACTTCTTCAACTAGGCCTTGACCGAATGGACCCGCTTGGATTTATCCCTTGTCGGGATCTTGATATTTTTCATGCGTCATGGTTTGAAAAGAGATGGTAGTTTCAGTGAAACCCGTTTTCGTTTCTTTCTTGACGGGTTTGGTAGAATCCCTACCAGGTGGTTGTCTTAAGCTGATGTGGCGTGACTTGTGCCCCAACCGAAGAAGACAAACAAGATAGACCGACCTTTTCCAAGGCTCGATGGGCTTCCACCCCCATCTAATCCCAGCTTCTAGTACTCATGGCTCTTGACGAGGTTGCTTGCCATTTCTCGCTAGTGATTTTGGATCTTCCTCCCCTTGCTAAACCAATGGATCAGGGTCGAGGTCCAGGAAAGAAAAATATCGCTTCTTCAACTAGACCAAATGAACCTGCTTGGATTTCTCCTTTGTAAGGATCTTGACATTTTTCATAGGCGTGGTTCGAAAGGAAATGACAGTTCCAGCGAAACCTCTTTTCGTTTCTTTCTTGAAGGGGGTGATAGAATCCTTTCAAGACCCCCCCCCCCCCCCAAGCAAGGGTGGTAAAGTCTCTAGTACTGGTGGCGGCGTGGGTGTCGAAGGTAGCGGTAGGGTTTTGAAGTACATGTGTCCAACCGGTATCCTAACTTAGTTTAGGTAGGTTATTGAACCGAGTAATCCTCTTGGCCTCCTCTGCCCTCACCATTCTCATACTAGGTGCTCCCTAACCTCGGGCCAGATCGACGAAGTCTTCTACTGTGATTGGGGTTTTAGTTAGGATATTGGCCCCATGTACAAAAATGTTCCTAATCGTGTTGGATGATAGGACCACTTGTGTTGATAGAGGGATTGCGGTGGGCTAGAAGTTTGGAGAAAATATCGGTGGAGGTAAATGGTTGGTAGGTGGGGTAGATTTAACGGGAAATATGGAAGCCCCTTTCTTGGATTGTCCTTCGGCCTCGCCTCCTAGCCTATCCCAAGGAAACACCCCACCAACAACCTCATATGGGATTTAATGGATCGATCAAACCAGATGGCCCCCCTTTCTACGCCTAGGGTGAACGTCATGCAACAATGACTCGTGTGACCTAGATAGCCACATTGGTAGCAGAACTTCAGGAGCTTCTCATACTTGATCCAAACAAGGATCAAGTTTGAGGAGTCTTCAAATTCCAGGCGGACTTGACATTGTAATGGTCAAGTGATGTCAATTTCTACCTGAAGACACAAATACTCCTCCCAGACACGGCGACGGGGTTGGTCCTATAGTGGCACTTCCTTTCCCTAAGTAGTTTCGATGATGGTTCTAATTTGGGACGTCAAAGCTTCCACCGGGATGTTGAAAGCTCAGATCCTTATCCATAGGTACCAGAAGTCTGAGGTGCTCGACTGCGTGTGAGGAGGTAAATGCTTGAAGAGGAGGATCAACACATGGAAGGTAAATGGCTCGCGGTTGAAAATACCCTCCCGAGATGGGAAGAAGAAGCCGAAGATCTTGTATGTCATGGGCTGCACCACCAACCCCTTATGTCCTAAATTTCCACCACGAGACCGCAAAGGGCCCTTGGGTTAAAACACCGCTTGGAGAGAAGATATTTGGCGAGGGCCTACCGATAACGAACATCTTCCATGGCCAGAACCTCCCTTGTTGGGATCATGATGACCCCATCGTCATCATCTTCGTTACACTCGAGCGGTACCGTTCCCATCCTACCCTAGATAGATAGTAGCGCTGATGGTAGTACATTATAAATATAGGGTGATTCCACTATAGGGTCGGCCTCAAGGATGGATAATGCGGTTAAAGGAAAGAGTGAATGGGAGATTTCCATCAGGGGGAAGGTGGAAGAAATTCCCTCGCCTGGCTGCGAGAAGGTGGTGGCGGTGGCACACCGGTTTCATTGCGAAACCTTAATGACTTTTTTTGCAATCGAGAGAGAATAAGGGTAAATGAGTAGTCTGATAGTACGCTTTCTAATAATTGAATGAAAATTATGACTAAGATTTGTGTTATTCATATAATTGTTGTGACCTTGTGTCAACATTATAATTTATGTTCTTTTATGATAAAAAATATTCAAATACTTATTCAATATCAAATAAGTCTTCTTATGTTTATTTACATAAATAATCTTTTATAAGTGTTCTTGTATTTTTTGATATATGTGATTTTCGGATTTTTGAAGACAACAACTTCGGTTGTATTTGACGAAACTTTGAAAAATCATATCAAATTCATTTATTTATCAAATTGCGATTTCTTTGATGTTTTATAAATCTATGTATGTCTATTATTCAATTCAAAAAATAGTTCTCCATTTACATACTCCACCAGAGAATAATGGACAGAAAGGTAAGTAGACATCAAATCAGCCAGAACAGGTAAAACAGATTTTCTAGGTTAACTTTGTTGATTAAACTAGAATTATCTACCAGGTAATAATAGTCATATCATATACCATTGGAAATATATATGATTATATTTTCTAAACCAATTGACCTTGTGTTATTTGGATTATTATGGAAAGAGTTATGCTCATTTGAACCAGCAAAGGTCAAAGATGAAATTTTTGGCAGCAAGCATGGTTATCATCTACTTGTGCCCAATCAAGTTGTGTGATATGGGCATAAATTGCATCGGTTTTAGAAGTTTTTAAGCCACATTCTTGAGCTTTTCAGTCCCGAGGTTGTATAATTTGGTCTATTTTTCTCTCATTACTCGTACTTTTGTATCCGATTGTGTTTTGTAGGTTCTTTGATCGAAAAAGGATTAAAATGGAGGAAAAATTAGTCTAAAAAGTTTTGGAGGCCGACAGATCTTGTGAAGGGCTTAATTTCCTCATCTGAACTCCGATTGCCTCGTATAATATTTCAAATTGAAGGTAATTGAGGGCTCTGCAACTTTCGTGAAGGGGTCAAGACTTACCCAACGACAGATTCGGCTACTAGTCCGCGACCGGATCCTTCGCTCTCCGCGACCCATTCTGCCACCCAACCGATCGCCCTCCGCGACCCACTTCGCCACTCTCCCGATCGCCCTCTGCGACCCATTCTGCCACCCAGCTGATCTATCTCCGCGACCCGCTCCCTCACCCAACCGGCCGCCCTCCGCGACTCGCTCGGTGACGTGTTATTAGCTATTTTCCAGGTCCGATTTCAAGTAGAAAAAGAGGAAAAATTCCTCTTCTTTAAAGGAAAAGAGTAATTTTGGGTTCTATAAATAGGCAGTTTTGGGTCTTAGGCTAAATAACTTGTTTTTGGCATATTCTTAGAGTGCTAGAAGGTTGAGAGTGGAGAGCTTTGAAACTTGAATAAGGGATACCAACTTTGAAAAGAATCTTTTGAGATGAGAGTGTGAGAATTGAGATTTAGGGCTTGAATTCAACCATTGTAATCTTTCATTGATATTTATTTCTACTACTCTTAAATTTGATCATTGTTTATGGTTTTTTTTCTTCATCTTCTTCTTTTTTCTCTATGAGTAGCTAAAACTTCATAATCTAGGGTTACAGGGGATTAAAGGTTTGAATTTCCATGTATTGAATGCATAATGTTGTGAAAGTTGAATTTTGGTTTGAGTTTATTATTGATTTACTCTTAATGCTCTATCTCCCGTGTAGGTTTGATAGATGATGAAAATTAGGGTCTAATACTCGTGAGATGAGGATCTTAATTAGTCTAAAATCAATAATAAGTTGGTTTAAATATAGACTTAGGATAGTTAGCTTAACATAATTACAATAGACATAGATTTATATCGAACGCCAGAAATCATCAAGGAACGTCGTGCTTTGGGTCTTCTTACATATAGATTCGGGAGAACTAGATAGTTAGATTTCATTAGGGTCCGAAACATTCGGGAGAAGTTAGAACTAACTTAGAGATAATTCGTTTCCCCTATAATAGTCAAACTTCACAATAATTAATGTCATTCATATTGAAGATGATCATTCCTAGACATCGAGCACGATGTCGAAATTCCTTTTCGCGTGAGAGATTCATATTTGGATTCTAGCAAATCAAATTTATATGTTCGACCCATACCATTGTTTTAAAATTTAATATTGAGCATATAGTTGTTAATATTAAGCATGAATTTTTGACACATTTGTAGTCTATAATCCCCGTTTATGGAATATTTTTCTATTTTGGTATATGTTATTAACCCTTGTTGGCAGGTGGATTTTCTGCTTCATGGGATTCATATCCCTATCAAGTTGTGCCAAGATGAATTTGATCACAATTATTCTGTCAAGACAAGCTTGATGAAGTTAGCCTTGAGTTTGGAGCTCTTACAAAACTCAAGGAAAAGATTCTTATGCTACATTGTGTTCCTTCTCTCACCTTCACATCCACACTTGAAGAGGAGGACGCAATGGAACCACGAGACATTCGGGAGGCCTCCTGCTTTAGCCTCATGCCTGTCGAGAAAACGACGTTAAACAAATGTGCTTGTTGAGAGGTAACTCAATATCCCTACCCCTCTTTGTTTTGTATATGTTATGTCTTGCTATTATTTTCTGACTATCTGTGCAAGTTGGTGATACATGATGGAAGCATGAGAATTATAGTTCTATTTGTTGGCGCCGAGTTCTTGTGAACTCACTTAGGCAAAATGGCTCTCCATTGGGATTCCCACAGTCAGTGTAGTCGGCATAACGGTTTTTCAAGGGGAAGTATCTCTTCCCTTCCTATTTTCCTTGTATACCGCTATTGTATTTCCTTTATGCTATCTAGTGGGCGCTAAGTGCCCGAATTGTCGTGCTGATAGAACATGTATATAGGGTTTCCTGAATTGTGTATTTGTTGATTATAAGTGTGGGGTTTTTAGCTATGTGGTTATGAGCATAGGTGTTTAGAGACGCACTAAGAACAATGCTTAGCTTTAAAGTGTGGGGTGGGGTATACCTTGCATTTTTTGTTTACATTTGTAAATCCATGCATCATTTTCTCTTAAAAATATAATAAATACAAAAAATTAAAATATACTTTTTGGTGATATGTTGAGTCTACTGTACATGGTCTTAAGGTTTCAATGATTGAACAATTGCATATGCTTATTTCCTTGCATAAATCAAATTTGTATATGTTTTTATCACACATTTTTGAGCTTTTCAGTCCCTGGGTTGTATAATTTGGCCCACTTATCTTTTATTACTCGTACTTTGTCCATGATTGTGTTTTGTAGGTTCAATAATCAAAAAAATGATTAAAATGGAGGAAAAACGGTCTAAAGAGTTTTGGAGGCTGATAGATCTTGCAAAGGGCTCAATTTCCTCATCTGAACTCTGGTTGCCTTATAAAATATGTTAAATAGAAGGGAATTCAGAGAACTACCACCCAATCAGTCGCCTTCTACGACCTTCTCTACCACCCAATTGGTCGCTCTCCGTGACACGCTCGGTGATGCGTTTTCAGCCTGTTTTTTCTAGCTCGAATTTCAAGTAGAAAAAGAGGATTTTTTTTGAAAGAGAGTTCATTTCCAAAAAGAATAGTGGGAGAATAATTGAACTTGCTGAAGTTTGAGACCCACAAGAAGGTATTGTATCAAAAGTACACTCAAACAAATCAACAGTAGGATGTGGAATCGGAGGCTATAACACAAGCACCAAGAAGGCAGATAGGACATGTAACATCCCTATAAGATATGGATTTATTGTTGATGTGGACAAAAAAACATTGGGTTTTTATGTTTTTATCCCACATTCTGGAGCTTTTCAGTCCACGAGTTGCGTTATTTGATGCAGTTTTCTCTCTATTTGTGTAAGTGATCGCTCTTCAAGGGTATCTAGGTACTCGGAGCGAAATAAGAAGTTTTGGAGCTAAATGGAGCAAAATTCAGTTTAAGGAATCTTTGAGGCTGACTGATCTTTCGAAGGGCATAACTTCCTTATACGAACTTCGATTTACTTATATAAGATGGGAAATCAAAGAGAACTGAGAGATCTACGTTATGGTATGTGATCGACTCGTAGAAGGGTTGTATCTCAAACCGCCATGGGCCAGGAATGGTCTGCGACTGAAATCGCGCCAGACCTGGGCATGGTTCGTGCCCCAAACCGTGCCTCGGCCTGTGGCGCACACCCAAGTATGATTTTTAGCGTTTTAAAGCCCATAAATTGAAAGCGTAGGGAGGGAAAAAGGGATACATGATTTTGAGAAAGAAAAAACACATTTTTGAGAGTAGGACTTGGGAATTAAGAGAAAAAAGTGTATTGAGCTAGCAACAATCGAAAGTTTTCAAGGATTTCTACAATAAATTGGTATTTGTATAATCTATACCTTTTTTATTATATTGATTTTTAAGTTTCTATTCATCTTGTGTTAGCCAAATCATTATAAATTAAACCTCTAATGATTTAGGGCATATGAAAAGTAATATAAACAAGTAAATTAACAGGATTCGTTTTTATCTTTGGATACTTGTATTTAGGTTACGGTTTGTGTGATTTTAATATTAATGCTTTATCTTGTTGGCCACTTGATATATGATTGATTCTAGGATTCAACAACTGAGAAATGAGAATTCTAGAAGGAAATAAGAATCACACAATTTGGGTTTCTAGACTAGAGATAGTAAGGTTAACACGAGTTCAATAGCTATAGGATTACAACCCCAAAAGCTAGAGGAATTCATGAAACGTGATGCTTCAGGTCTCTCTACACCGAGAATAAAGATAACTCGGCAGTTGGATACTAATAAGATCATAATTCGATCGTGGGATGTTTAGGATTAGTTGAGAGAATTCTCGTTGCCTCTAGATTAGTATTGTGTGTAATTGTAAGTTTAATTTTTAATAATCTATTTGTCATATTATGACCCGTCATTTCCTCAAATCGCCTTCTCTTCTTGAATTCGAAACCATCTTGAAAGTGTGTCTCTTGATTTGACTGGAATTTACTTTATACTGTGTTGCATTTTGGTCAATGAAAGTCTGTTTCTCATGATCCGAAGACTATTTCTCAATGAAAAACTTAAGTAAAGCTGCATGTATATTAGGCATCAAGATCTATAGAGATAGATCAATAAAGCTTCTACGTCTAAGTCATAACACTTATATTGATAAAGTAATATCCAAGTTTGGGATGCAACACTAAAAAAAATTGTTACCTATAAAACACGATATAAATCTTAGCAAACACCTAATAAGAGCCGGCCCTGAGGCCAAGCAGCCCATACATGGGCTTGGGGCTCAAGAAAAATAAAAAATAATTTAGGGTATATATGTAATTTTTTATCATTAATAAAATATTTTATTAATAAAATATTATATGGTAAAATATCAATATTAATTTTATATAAACATAACTTGGGGCTCCAAATTCACAGGGCAGACCTAATATCCCACGACATGTGATAAGCGAGAGCATATCAGTATCGATGTAACAAAACTTTAAGGGTCGTAAAGGTAATTTCTCGTTATTTTTTGTGGTAGCAAAACTGCAAAAGAAACATAACATCGGTATAACAAAAGCTTGTAAATTATTGGGTCAAATGATACATTCAAATTTGGGCCCAATTCAAACTGAACCGAATAGCCCAATATTGGGTTTGGCTAATTTCCAGTTACCTGCTCCACAACGCCCCAACCTCTCACAGGTCGCCACGTCATGGTAATCGCGTCATTCCTCGAGGGTAACACTAAGGAGCAGAGACGACCACCATGTAGCAAAGCGACAGCAGATGATACAGCGCCACGTGTCCATCTCGACCATATACCTCGCAGTCAAATCAGAGTACATCGTAAGTAAGTGAGGACGCAAGCACTGTATAACGATGACCAGGTGCTCTGCAGCTGAAGCGAGCTCGGTGATATATAAGGGATTGGGAGTTGAAGACCGAGCTTCTTCATCGTCCTCTCCAAAGAAAACAGAGGAAGAATAAAAATGAAAAGTTCTCAGATCTGGTTGGTGTTTGCAACTTTGGCCTTCTTAATCGTCTCGGCTGTTGCAGAAGATGTCGTCGTGCTCACGGATGAGAGCTTCGAGAAGGAGGTTGGTCAAGAGAAAGGAGCTCTCATCAAGTTCTATGCTCCATGGTACATCTGCTCTCACTTGCGTAATTTGAATTTTTCGATCTTGATTCGATGTTTTATTAGATCCGTTGAGGATTCCCGATTTTGATTTGTTCGTCCCCTGATTGCAAGTTTGATTTAGTTACTGTTAACGAAGTTCAAATGAACTTGTTGATGATTACAGTGGATTACTATTACTGGCATCCATTTCTGTATAAGTCCATTGCTTTTATCTGTTTGGTTACTCGTCCAAATCTACATGAATCAGGATTGTTAGCTTAGGTACTGGTAAAGTAGAGTTGATATTGGATGCAATTTCATAAAATAACAGAAGATGAGTAGAGAGGGTGAAATGGAAAGAAACTAAGAGGTATTGATCAAATGAAATTCTGAAGAAGTGAGATAAATGAAGTTCATAGGCATTGGATATTAGACACTGATTATATTTCCAAATTTATGGAGTGATGAATGAAGGTATATAGGACATATGCCTCTGATGAAGTGCTTACAGGGAAACATTTTTAGTCTTGGGGATTTGTTGTTTCAATTTTTTTTATAGAAATTCAAATAGGTTTTGGAATGCAGACTAATCTCCAAAGCATTATGTATTCGTTTCATTCTTGCAGGTGCGGGCACTGTAAAAAACTAGCTCCTGATTATGAGAAGCTAGGGTCAAGTTTTAAGAAGTCAAAATCTGTTTTGATTGGAAAGGTATGCTCCTAGTTAAATCTCTAAGTTGGGTATGGTACATATTGCAACTAATTTATTATAGTTATTTGTACTATTTCTTATGACCTAATACTAATAGTACTTCTTAATTCCCCTGTCTGGGATATGCATTTCTATTGGGACAATAATTCACTCATTTGGCTTACAATCCTGCACTGGGCTTGAGTTTGTTACTTGTTATGGCACTGGAACCTTATAATTTCTTAATGTTGTGTAGGTGGACTGTGATGAGCATAAGAGTGTATGCAGCAAGTTTGGTGTTTCTGGGTACCCAACACTCCAATGGTTTCCTAAAGGCTCACTCGAACCCAAGAAGTAAGTATAATTTACTAGATGTTTGCAAGTCCCAAAGGATACGAAATGTGTGCCTGAAAGAATTTTCAATTTTAAGGGGGGTTGTTTGGTTTTCTTTTACCGTGAACTGGAATAGCCCCATCCACATCTGTCATTATGGACTTAACAATTCAAGATAGGCGTCCGTCCTAATTGATTCAGTAGCACTATGTCATATTTATCATGTTCTCATTATAATACCTCCAACCTTTTTGAATCTTCCCACTACAGATGAACTTGTGTGCGTTACTTGCAATATATGGGGACATTTTACAACAGTATAACCTGACTTACTCATGCCATAACTTTCTCCTTTTTAATGCTCAAAGAGCTTATAAGTTGATTACCTGTTGTGTATAGGTATGAAGGACCACGTACTGCAGAAGCCCTTGCCGAGTTTGTGAATAGTGAAGGAGGTTAGGATTTCTCTTTTGTAAATTATTTGTGTGATGTTGTTTGAATAATATAAAAAGAAACGGTTGTGTTGGAAAAATTATTACTTGACTGTTCTTTCAAACGGAATTCATATCAATGAGTTTTTATTTTTTAATTTTTTTTTGCAGTAGGACATGGACTGCACTATTGATCTTAGTTTTTTGTTTTGTTTTTGTATTATGAATGATGTGAGTTGTTGTAAATGGTTGAGGACCAGTGGCACATGTGCACATTGCCACCGTAGTGATGTGAAATCTCCATGGATGAGTCTCAACTCTCAAGGTGTTAGGCAGTTGGCCTATCATTTCTTTTAAAAAAAAGCTATCGTTTTCATACCCTTCACCTCCTAGTGTGTATGGATGCTCTTCTAAGATGAGTTTATTTTATGCAGGGACCAACGTGAAGATAGGCGCAGCCCCATCCAATGTAGTGGTGCTGACACCTGAGAATTTCAACCAGATTGTCTTGGATGAAACCAAAGATGTTTTAGTTGAGTTTTATGCACCATGGTGAGCTTCCTCTTTGTCATTGGCATTTTAAATGTGTTGGTAGCAAAATGTTTGGTCTGTGTCCTTAGTATTGTCTCAACTCGTTGGGATTCCCCACTAACTTTTACTATCTTCCAGGTGTGGCCACTGCAAGAGTCTTGCTCCTGTAAGTACTCATGCCTCTTTTACTAGTACTATTTTTGCCTTCTGCAACTTTTTAGAAGTAAAAACCCAATTTCTTATGTTTTTATAGGTTTATGAGAAGGTGGCCTCTGCCTTTAAAATGGATGAGGGTGTAGTAATTGCTAATGTGGATGCTGATCAACACAAGGAACTAGGTGAAAAGTAAGTTTATTTTTCTGTTTGAAATGGATTGCCCAAACGCACAAACCTTTGTATATCAATATTCAGTGCCGATGCTCCATATGTAGGTATGGTGTAAGTGGGTTCCCTACATTGAAATTCTTTCCGAAGAGCAACAAAGCTGGTCAAGAATATGAGGGTGGCAGAGATTTAGAAGACTTTGTGGGTTTCATCAATGAGAAAGCTGGCACTAGCCGTGATGGAAATGGACAACTTACTTCACAGGTTGGTGGGTCTTAAGAAGCTGATACTATTATTAATTATTGTCGAGTCATAATATAATATTTAACATATCTCTGCAGGCTGGTAAAGTCGAACATTTGGATGCCTTGGTTAAGGAGTTTCTAGCTGCTAACGACGAGGAGAAGAAGACATTTATATCCAAGATAGAGGAGGAAGTAGAGAAACTGGAGGGCTCTTCTGCAAAGTAACAATCTTCATCACTTGTTTCAACTTATAATCATTGCTTATCCACTATCAGCTGCAATACACCGATTGCACATATAGTTATTCATCTCTTTTAATTTCATAAATTTTTGGTATCTTTTTCCCTGGATAAAGCTCCTTTTATCCTGGTTTTAACTCCATTCCCCTCGCTACCCCTTGTCCAGACACGGAAAGATCTACTTGAAGGCTGCCAAGAGCTGTGTAGAGAAAGGTGCTGATTACCCGAAGAAAGAGACTGCCCGGCTCCACCGCATGCTTGAGAAGGTAATAACCTCTATTTGTGGCCCCATAGCATACTCAGTTGCAACTTTGGTCCATTTCGTTTCGAACTAGCTTGAACTGTACTAATTGTTACATGTATGTGTGTTGTTGCAGTCTATCAGCTCAGCAAAGGCAGATGAATTCATTGTTAAGAAAAATATCCTTTCTGCATTTGCTTGATTGTGAGGAACTCACTCCTTATCACACTGATCTTTACTTTGGAATCCGTTGGCATCCGTTTTGTTAGAAAACTAGTTTTCGTCCTTCTTACATACGTGGCTATCAGGCTATTATGTATTAGCAGTGAAAACCAGTAGCCCTAAACTTGATACATTTATGCACTATGCAGTAGTAATTAATTATTTTGGGTTTTAATGACTTTGATTGGAACTCTACGACCAGTTTAGAAAATGCTTTTATATTTTCGAAACAGGTTTCCTTTCATATTCAGCATTAGTCTTATACTAATTCAACCATATGTTCTTCAAATAAAGGTAAACAATAACTCTCAATTTTGTCATAGAGCTTAAATGATTATGTATCTGCCCTTGTAAAATGATTGTTTGAGAATAAAGTAATGAGAACTGCATCATTTTGAACACATCTTCGGACGTTGAAAATTTTAAAAAATAACTTTGTTTGATGAAAAAAAATTCTCCATTCAATAACATAAGCTAGATGAAGTAGTTAAGATCCGCAATGTGAATATGCTCACTTCTATGTAGTAAGATCCCCAATGTAAATCTCGATGCATGTGAGTTAGATTAAAAATGAAGTAAAGAATACTCCATATATAAGTGCATTTGATTCTCAATAAAGTGTCGGTACTCAAAAAAAAAAAAAAAATAGTGCGAGTGTCTTCATGTCTCTTTCACGGTACTCAAGCATAAAGGAGAGTGCCATGTTCGGAAAGAGCAAGAAACAGATGAAGTATAACTAATCATGGGTTGAGGCACATCCAATGAATGGACCATCGTAGCTGTACCTCTCTCCACTATTGTGACTTGAGAGTGATAAAAAGGATATGTTTATATGTATTGTGTCGTGTCGTTGTCATCGCTGTTGGTAGGTTCTTTTTCTGGTAATTTGGTGAACAGTGATGGTACTTTTTTTTTTGAGATAGCAGTGATGGTACTTAAGATTCACTATTTTGTGGTGCTTCTAATCTCTACTTTATATAGTTTCCGTTGTTGGCATTTAGTCCGTATGTTGACGCCAAAATTAGAATTATACATAAGTAGGTGTTGGAGTACCGAATACTTAATAAGTTTACTTTTTCATGTATCATGGTATGGGTGCCACTTTCGAACGCCAGCCCCGTCCGTGCTTCTCTCCGGCTCGTTTTCAGCTCCGGTCATGGGTGTCTCACCTTCCTCGTCTTTCGTTGGTGTAAGTTCGGTGTCGTCGTCCCGGATCTGGTGTGGTTGTGGCAGATGCTGATCTGCTCCCGTGGACGGCTCGGCAGTTGACTCCGGCTGCGTTCGTTGGGCTGGAGTCGTGGTATCAGGCGGGTTTGGCGGCTGCGTTCGTTGGGCTGGAGTCGTGGTATCAGGCGGGTTTGGCGGCTGCGTTGTCGGGTCGAGATGTTGCTGCGGGTAGAGCTGGTGGGTTTGGGCCTGCCCTTGTGCCCCTCGATTTGGGCCTAGGGCTTTGACCCTTTTGGGCCTAGGCAGGTCTCAGGCTTTGGTTGGGCCTAGACAGTTGGGCCTGGTCGAGTTGCCTCTGCTTTCGGCAGGTCCAACGCTTCCTTGCAGGCCGGAGAATCTAGGATGGACCACATTGCATGAAGAAGCAGACCGGTTTTGCTGGTTTGCTTGGTTCGTGGTCTTGGCATCGGGTCGGTGGTGCTTCTTTCGGATCATTGGAGGTTTCGAGTAACGGCTCCGGTCGTGGGACACACTTCTTCATCCTGCCCGGTGGGGATCGTTGCGGAGCTGTTCTTCCTGCTTTTGGTGGTTTGTCTGCTTACCTGTTGTTTCGCTTTAGATCCGGTCGTGTGACGCGCTTCTTCATTCTCTCGGGTGATGATCGTCGTGGGTCTAGTGGTTCATCGTGGTATCTTCACTGGTATATCCCTCTTTGCAGCTTAGGTTATGTGTCCCCGCATTGCCCCCTTATCGTTTTCAGTTTGATATGCAACTGCTTCTTTCCACTTTTGTGGGGAGGACTTGCCGGTTCAAGGTGTTGGCCGCCGGTGAGGGTCTAGGCCTTCGTGCCACTCAGTTGTTTTCTTGCAGTTTCGGTATATGGGTTTTATGTGTTCTGGTGGGTTACACTCATTGGGACTGTCTTTATCGCTTGCGGTGTTGACTGTCGATGTGTTAGTGATCGTCTTCCAGTCTGTGTGACTGGTTGATGATTCTAATGAGACAGGGTGTTATACTTGCTTAGGTCGTTCTTTGGTTGTATATCGGTATCTCTTGTGCTTATTGGTTGACAAGTCAGGGTTAAAGACCTATACTTTTTTTGAGCGCTTCAGGGTTGGATTTCCGGGGCTTTGGACCCTTTTCCTTTCTCGGTTCTTTGTTTCTGGGTCTACGTACCCTTTCTTTTCTTTGGGGTCTGCATGCCCATCTTTATCTTATGGGTCTGCGTATCCTTTCTTTGCTCCTGGGTCTGCGTACCCTGTCTTTGCCTCCGGGTCTACGTACCCGTTCTTTGCTTCTGGGTCTGCGTACCATTCTTTACTTCTGGGTCTGCATGCCCTCTCTTTCCTTCGGGGTCTGTGTACCCTTGCTTTGCCTTTTGGATCTGTGTACCCTCTCTTGTCTGTGGTTGGTCTTCCCCGCTGTGGGACTGTTGGGTCGGTGTACCCTGTCTTTGACTCTGGGTCTGTGTACCCTTACTTGGCTCTCGGGTATGTGTACCCTTACTTTGGTCCTGTGCAAGCTTTAGGAAGCTTGCGTTTTTTGTGTAATCTTTTCTTCCTCAGAAAAGGTTAATTTAAATATGTTTTCGCCGATAAAAAAAATGGTATGGAGTTAAACAATTGTAAAGGATCATTTAAGTAGGGGCGATCATCGGTCTGTTAACCAGACTGGTGACACTTATTCTTTTTCGAATCGGTAAGTTTCTGTAGCTGAATTCGCACACTGACATCGGTATTGACCTGTAGGTAAATGCAAAAAATAAAAAAACACCTACGACGTGTAACGATTCTCCACGACACCACCTCCTCCAGATTTTCTTTCACCCTCTGTATCTGCAATCGTCTCTTTTCTTGAAACTATATTCTTCTGTTTCTTTTTACGGGGTTTTATGCTAGATAACTTTTTGCCGTACTTGAAAAGTAGAATAATTGCTCTCTTCCTGTTCCCTTTAAGACACCCTAGCCGCAAGACCCTCTCTCACTTCATCCCAGCAGCGTCGACGACTGTCCAACTTTCAGCCATAAATGTCGTCGGCGGGTCCTCGTCCTTCAGTTCTCCCTCACCTTTCAATGATGTGGTCGATTCTGTCCTCCCGTGGCGGCGTCTAGCTCGAATCTCCCCAGCGTCAGGCCGTACCTTGTTCATTGTAGCTCGCCGGAACCACCCCATCCTTCCCCAAGTGTGGCCAGCCCTTCCCAGCCCGTGGTTGTGCCCAAATCTTGTCTCCCCGGCGTCAAATCGCCAACTGCCCATGGGAGCTCGCTGGAGCCTCCCCTTCCTCCTCCGAGCGCGGCCAAGCCCCCCCATGCCGTGGCTGCGTCAAGATCTGAGCTTCTCGGACTCGGGCCTCCCTATGCCCGTGGGAGGTCACCGGAGCTGCACCCTCCTCCGACGAATTCGCCCAGATCATCCCTCACCGTTGTCAATCTGCTTTCGTCGCCCCAACTCTAGCAGTACCAATTTTACCCCAGGCCCAGAACGACCCACTTCGGCCTGTGCCACGTCGGAAGTCCCCATCGCTGTTGGATCTGTCCCCCCCAGATCTGGCAGTGGTCGGGTACCAGCAGATTCTACTCCCCCCAGATATGTCGGTGCTCCGGCGCTGGTGGCTGTCAGCTTTGTTGGGCCACCCCGTGGCCTCGCCGGAACGACCATGTCTCGGCATATTTTCTGTTTTTCTATCTATTTTTTCGTAGGTTTTCGCTACCGAATTTTCGCCCCATGGTGTACCTTCGGCAGTTGTGTCGCTGTCTCTGGCATCTTGTTCGATCGGCTTTCTTCATCGACAATCCTCAACCATTTGTCGATAATCGGTCGAGTAGTAGCCCTATCCGAATGTCCTCAACTATTTGTTCGTGGTTCAAGCCCAAAGCTCCGACGCACTCAAGCTGCCCTCAACAAAGGTCTCCGTCTGAGACTATCTCGCATTTATCAGGGCCCAGCGGAGATTTTGGTTACCACTTAGGAACACTAGATTGTAGTAGGATGGTCGGTTTGGGTTTTAGGCGTCCTGTCGCAATTCTGTTTATTGTGTTTAGTAATCGTTTCGGGGATCCCAATTCCCAAACCTAAGAGTTGAGAGCAATTTATCGCATTGATTGTCTTTGGACTCCCAAACACGACTAATGGATGTAACGTTCGTGTCATGTAAGGTTCCGTTTTCTAGCAATGAAGCTTTTTTAGATAAAAAAAAAGGATAATTGATGTCTCGTAGAAGTTGAAAGAAAAAGTACCACAAGCCTCAACTAAGAATATAAAAACCGTAGGTGATTTTGAAGGTATTATGGTTTCACTGTGGTATGGGGTATTATTGAAGAAAAAGGATCACCCCTATATTTAACAAGAGAAATATGATCACCTCTATATTTAAGACAATAAAGTTATTGAAACAGTAATAAATTCAACGCTGAATATATGTTTCGAGGAAATCCAATCTCTTATTAGTTACTTTCTCAAATTTAATTTGTCAAAGTGAACAACAAAACATTTTTTTGAGCCAAAATTGTTTTCATTGATCAAATGGTTCAGTTATAATAATATGCGCCAGAGATTCCCTGACCATCAAGAACAGGCATAGAACATGTAGAATACTCGCAATTCTTTTCATAAAATAACCGTCCCTGATGACATTGGATTGGTGCCCCCATGGACTAGGACAGAAGGCGGGGGAAGGCAGAAATGAGACCGGAGCAGCTGATGGACCTCGACGGTGATAGCGATGATGGGAGGAAACACCTCAGACAGGGACCCCTCCCAGGGCCAGTCCCTGAGGCTTCGGTCACCTACCATCCCTCCCGGCTCGGATGTTGAGTCCTTGCCGAGTGTTGTCGTGAAAATTCCTCCTAGAGTCGTCTCTGGGGAGGTGCTTCACGTAGCGTGATGGATCCTTTGGTTGGATTAGTTTCCGTGTCGACGTTCGGAGCAAGGGGCGACGACGTGGGTGGCATGAGCAGACTATCCATGGCCTAGCGGGCTCGGGATGTAAGGACCAGGGGCCGACCACGGCGACCCCATGGTGGTGCTGGACGGGAGGCCCTAGATCCTCTCCCCTTGCTGGGTGACGCCTGAATCCAGGGTTGTGGTTCGCTGGTTTCTTCGTACTGAGCCAGAGCAAGGGCATGACTCTTTGGGCTTGACAACCGGATGGGCTAGGGCACCCCGGTCCTCCCGCGAGGTCTGAGCAACATGCATCCGCCGCGGTCCGCAGTCGGGGGGAGGGGAGATCCCTTGCTAGGGACTACCGGCGGTGGATCTGGAGGCGTAGGAGGGTGTAGTGGCCTAGGGTTTAGCGATTGGGGAGCCTGATCCGCAGCAGAGGACGCCATGTGGGGGGGGGGATTGGAAAACGGCGAGACGGGTCCCCGGAAGAGGGTACAGTGGGAGATGGCGGTCTAGGGTTCGTCGCGGCCGAGCGTGGAGGGGTCTGGATCGAAATCGAAAACCCTCCTTGGAACGATTCGGACAACAACCACAGAAACAATGTTCATAGTTCACTGGTTTTTATTTTTTTGATTAAATACTTTTTTGTTCGGTCCACAGATTTTCATATACATTTATATTTTAAAAGTACAATTTGATACTTTTATGTTCGGTCTATGAACCTTTTGTACATTTAAACTTCCTCTTAGCGATAATATTGAATGACGGAAAACCACCTACTGGTTAATCGAAGATGTTTGCAGAAAACCGACTATTTTCTCAACAAATCAGTTTCCATATCGATGTACAAATTTAATTACCAAAATTTACCGATCAGATGGGAAATAAATGTCACTTATCCGACTAACCGGCCTAAAGTTGATATATTATGGCAATTCACCCAAAACTTTTGCATTCTGATGGTGAGATGGCAATATTGTATTGGTTGAGAGAAGAGAAGGCATACCCTGGAGTGTAGTGTGTGGAGTGACCCCAGTTAGGTTCCTAAGAGCAAGAACAACGGAACGGTCCTGCTCCCCGCGCCGCGAAGTTCGCTGGCCGGGCGCGCTGGCCGTTCCGCTGTAATCGTCGAAAATCACGGCCCCGCTCCCCCTCCACGCGCTCCCGCTCCCGCTGCACACGCCCCCGCTCCCCACTCGCTGGCCGGGCGCGGTGGACGCGCCTGCGCGCCGTCTGCTGCGCTGGCAGCGTCTGGGGCTGCCACGTGTCCTGACCGTTGCACACTAACGACTATATTTTTTTTAATTCAAAAATCAACAAATAAAACCCTATAAATACCCCTCTCCTCTCATATTTTTCACACCACTTCCTACTTCAACTATCCAACTTCACTCTCTCCTTCCCAAATTCTCCTCTCTCGTTTCAATTATTCTCGTGAAAAATGTCGGGCATCGCTGGGTCTCGTGTACACTCAGTTGGTGACGAACGAGAATTCACCGAGGACGAACTAGCACGAGGTTTCGGAGACATTCTAACGGGCAATCACTCCAACTCCCCAAGCTCGAACCCGGGGTCGAGTTCAGGTTAGTGCAAACTTATTTTTTGTATTAATGCATTGTATTCATTTTTTTGATTAATTATTTGCACTTATGTTATTATTTTATTTTTGAGCAATTAATGTATTGTATTAAATTTGTTTGTATTAAATTTTTGAGCACTTAATTTATTGTATTAAATTTGTTTGTATTAAATTTTTGAGCACTTAATTTATTGTATAAATTTTTTTTTGTCAGGGCAAAACCGTCCCCAACAATACCAAATGGCGCCAGGGTTCCAAGTGCCATCACAATGGAGCCTGCCCCCACAAGGTTTCCAGATGCCACCGTTCCCAGCAGAATCACAATCACAATGGGGCATGGGACCCCAATTCTACAACTACGAGGGTCATCCACTACCCGACGTAGAAACCCCCCAACCATCCTCTTCCCAACGACGAGCCCGAGCCCGAGCCCCTGCCCGAGCCCAACCCCGAGCCCAACCCGAAGAACCAGAGGCGGGTGGCCGGACATTCAGCAAGGAGGAGGACCACCACCTCATAACTTGCTGGTTGAGCACAACAAGAGACGCCGTCAAGGGCAACTCGCAAACCGGCAACACATTCTGGTGCGCAGTGCAGAGGAAATACAACTCTCAGGACCGTTACCCACCTCGCCGCTGGGAAGCCATCAAGAAACGTTGGCTCAGAGGTTCCAGCCAGACAAGGAGGATGCTCGACTATTTGAAGAAGTCCAGGACCGAGAAGCCGAGCGGCGCAAACGACGAAGAGCACTTGAGACGTGCGAAGCAAATGTGGGAGGATGATGGGAAAGTGGTTAAAGACCACCCGCTAAAGTTCGACCTGGATCATTGGGTCATGAGGCTCGATGGCAATGAGAAGTTCAGTGCCGAGGAGGGCACAATGGGAAATGTCCGCCGTCAAGTACGCCAACAACGACAGCGGTTGGATGAGGCTGGGGCTTACAGCTCAACCCCACCCACAAGCACAAGGGAGGAAGGCACACATATCAGTGGTGAGTCCCAACAACCAGAATGGGGAGGAAGCGAGAACTACGAGGGGACTCAAGTCCCTCTCAGCGACACACCCCCATCCCCTGAGGCCGACCCAAGTCCCCCTCCCCGACCGCAAGGGAAGAAGGCAGCGAAGGCCGCAAAGAAGGGGACCGTCCTCACGGCTCAAATGTGTGCCTTCGTCGAGCTGGAACGTTCACGGGTGGATGCTGAACGTTCACGTCGCGAACAACATGTAGAAAGGCATCGCCTGATACAGTCATTAACCCAACAGTGGGAATCAAACCTCGCCACCTACAAGGAGGTTCTGGGGGCGGATACATCTTCCTACGACGAAGAGGCTATGGCAGACCATAAGTTTTTCAAGTCCGAACTGCGACAACTCATATCCACCCTTAAAGCCCAAATCGAAGAACTTCGACGACAACCCCCACCATCGGATGTCGGCCCAACAGACGATGATTCTTGAACTTGTATTTTGTTTTGGGTTGTATTAAAAGGGGTTGAATAAAATTAGAAGTTCATTTATATTCGTGTTGAATTTATTTATTAATTATTGATTGTCCTTAATTATTTATTTCCAAAATTGTTTAAATTATAAACAATCTAAACGGTTTCTGATAACGAATTAAATAAAACAGGAAAATAACAAATAATAATCCAGTCTGTTCTGCACTCACACGACCTCAAGTCCTTTCTGTTGCAAAACACCCACTTTTCTGCACTCCCATTCCCCGACTTTTGTCCCGTCAGCACAAGATCTGCACTCCATTCCCCGACCAAGGTCCTTTATGTTGTAAATGCTCTAATCCTAGGTCTGTTCTGTACTGACAAGCTCGGCCGTTAACCTGGAGCGAATTGTTCTTCCGTTCCTTTCAATCTTTCGCGCTCCGTCATTTTCATATACAACTCGTGTGCAGCTTCAAGTCGCCTACTCCATCAATTCAATCCAACACAAGCTCGCTCACAGCGATGAAGTACGTTTTGGTCACCGGAGGTGTGGTCAGCGGCCTGGGCAAAGGCGTCACCGCCAGCAGCATCGGCGTCGTCCTCAAATCATGCGGCCTTCGCGTCACCTCCATCAAAATAGGTCCCTTTCTGCAAACCCACTTCTAATTTAGCTCTACGTCGGACGCAATTTCTGCCTGCGATTTCATTTTATGGATTTGGGTCCGCTTCTCGTTGTTACGCTGTTGGGTGTGATGATCGGACAATTTTTTCCGGTAATCGGAAGTTTCATGTATTTGTTTGTGATGGTGTTTATAATCTGCAATTTGGGGTTTTTGTGGGCTAGATCAACTCTTTGTGCTGATTGGTTTAATTCAGGAGTTGCTTGTTTATCATTTAGTGTGTGGCTCTTTCTGCTTAGTCTGTGTTTGGAATTGTCGGCTTTGTTATGGCAATACCATAGTTTTGATCTTATGAGCTGCATTTCGTGATGGGGACTTCATGTCTGGCTGCCACCAATTGTGTTTTTTTTAATCTTTTGGTACAGTGTGGCTATGCACTAGTTGGCTGTATGATATTTTTCTTTACTTGTAATATAGGTCTTGTTGACGTCCGACTCAATCCCAGCTTTCATTTTTTGCCTCTTACGTTGTGCAATTATATTGCTGTTATTTGCAGATCCTTACTTGAACACAGATGCTGGTACCATGTCTCCTTTTGAACACGGGGAAGTTTTTGTTCTGGATGATGGTGGCGAGGTGTTTTCTACCTTCCTGATTTGGTTATGTTATTTTTCATACAAAGATGGCTATCTTATGTTCCTGGTCCACAAATATAGTAGTTGGGTGATCAGTATAATAACAAGTTTATGTCTTGGTTTTCTTTCAAAAGGTTGATTTAGACCTGGGTAACTATGAGCGTTTCCTGGATGTGACACTCACTAGAGACAATAACATTACTACAGGAAAGATATATCAGGTACATGCCTACTTGTCAAGCACATGTCATTGTGTTTCTACCCTAACTTCCTCTATATAATTAACTAATCAGCTAATATATTGTATTATCAGTCTGTTCTTGATAAGGAACGAAGAGGTGACTATCTTGGAAAGACTGTTCAGGTTCCATTCTATATATAAGTGAAGTATTTTCCTTGCTTCAATACCATAAAAGATATACCTGACTAAGTTTTATCACGTTTGGGTTATTTCTAGGTGGTTCCACACATAACTGATGCCATTAAAAATAAGATTGAATCAGTTGCTCTTGTCCCAGTGGATGGCAAAGAAGGCCCAGCAGATGTTTGTGTGATCGAATTGGGTGGGACAGTTGGTAAGTGGTATTTTATTTAAGTTCTCTCTTGCTAAGTGTTAAGTTTATGCACAGGCAAATGCTTCTGAGTTATGATGCCTCCTCTTCTCCCTAGGTGACATTGAGTCAATGCCCTTCATTGAGGCTTTACGACAACTATCCTTTTCAGTTGGTAACTAAGTTTCCCCTCCTTTTTACATCAAATCATAGACCAATAAATTGTTCTCATATTTATTTTTGCATGTATTGTTTTTTTTCCTCTTTCTGATATGCTCACTAATGTGGTTACTTTCTCCTCAGGACAAGAGAACTTTTGCCTTATACACGTGAGCCTTGTACCTGTGTTGGGGGTCGTGGGAGAGCAAGTAATGGTCATTTAATTTGTTTTGTGACATCTACAAACCTTAGGTGGGTTGATTTTAACTTTCTAGCTCGCTTTGCAGAAAACAAAGCCTACCCAACATAGTGTCCGGGAATTAAGAGCATTAGGATTGACTCCTCATCTGTTAGCATGTCGCTCTGATACGGTATATATCATACTGTCCTCGAATGTACATGCAAAAATCTAGTAGTATTTTTAACGCCTCTGGCTTTGTGCTGTTTGAATGGTTCATTTTCATGGGGTTATGGTCAACTACAGATTAAGTTTCATCATTTGATTTTTCTAATGAGTTTCAGTGACATTAGTCACAATGATATTACTGATCACATTGCAGCCGTTGGTGGACAATGCCAAGATAAAACTTTCCCAGTTTTGTCATGTTGCGGTTAGTTATTGCCAATGTTTCTACAGTCCCATTTTAATTCCATTCTCATGGTTGAGTTTTTTATTATCTTGTTTTGGTCTCTCACAGGCCAGTAATATTCTTAATATCCACGATGTTCCAAATATTTGGCACATTCCTTTGTTGCTTAAGGTTGGTTTAGGTATTTGTTTGATTACTTTAATTAAAGTCACCTTATCTTGTTTATTTATTAATTGTTCCTTGAGGGTATCTCCTATTTCAGAACCAAAATGCTCACCATTCAATTCTAAAGCAGCTAAATTTACTTGGGTATGTTTTCATTTAAACTTCCCCATACATTTTATGTGTAGGTGTTAGACGCGCACTTCAGCATGTTGTTGGGAAAAAACTCACCATCTTATTTTGATATTTAGTTGATTAAGCTTATTCAGCAAAATGCGGCTTAGATAAAATATTGGACTTAACAGGTTTTGGTATTCTTTTTCAGAATTGCAGCTCCTCCTAATTTACAAGAGTGGACCAAGATGGCAGAGACTTTTGATAACATTACAGATTCAGTTAGTATCATTTTAATTGGCATGTGATGCTACTTAAAAGATTCCTTTCATGTTATTATCTTAACATAATACTGGTATATGCAGGTACGGATTGCTATGGTTGGAAAATATGTTGGCCTAACAGATTCTTATCTGTCTGTAGTGAAGGTCTGGTCACTTTTTTCTAAGATGTGATGAGGCTTTATCATCCATGTTACTGCTAGGAGTTTGCATGTCTATGTTAATTTGGTTGCCATCTATTGATGCCTCCATCTGTAGTCTAGATTTATACTAGTACGACAATATTATTGGTCTATAAACGGTCTCTATGACTATGAGGTATGGGGTTTGGATGGTTTTAGAAAGATAGAATATAGTCATGAACATCTCATGCTTACATTGTTGTGGTTGATATGAATGAAAAGTTAAAAGAATTTATTTTCAGCTCAACTATTGCTGGTATTCTTAGAATGTAGTGGTGATGAGTATAACATCAATTGATATACTTCATTATGCTTGCAGTCTCTTTTACATGCATGTGTTGCTTGTTCTTTGAAGCCATCAATTGATTGGATTGCAGCTTCTGACCTTGAAGATGATAGTGCTATAATGGTAAAAGCCCTTACTGCATCTACTTGAGGAGGCTTTCACTTTCTATCTCTATAGTGAAATATATCTAACTGATAGTTTGTTTTTCTCTTGCAGACACCAGAAGTTCATGCTGCTGCATGGGCAACTCTGAGGGTAAGAATTTAAACAAAAACAACCACTACATTCCCGTCTCAAACCTTTCCACAAATTCTTTCTGTTCATTATTGATGCTGTTGAACTAATGTTTGCAGAATGCATCATGTGTTTTGGTTCCTGGTGGCTTTGGAGATCGTGGTGTGAAAGGAATGATATTGGCTGCAAAGTATGCAAGAGAGAACAATGTTCCTTATTTTGGGATTTGCTTGGGAATGCAAATTTCTGTTATTGAATATGCTAAATCCGTAAGTTTTTTTTGGTCTCATTTTCAAAATAATTTTAGTTTCATTTCAAATTCTTATCTTTGAACCATACCTATTTTCCATATTTATGTTATAGGTTCTGGGTTTGGAAAGGGCAAATAGCGTAGAATTTGACCCACAAACTCCCAATCCTGTTGTGATTTTCATGCCTGAGGTATGCATTTGTTTTGCTTCGTTATATTTATTTATTGTATGTCCATGAGATTAATATTTGTATATTCCAATGTAGGGTTCAAGAACACATATGGGAAGCACAATGAGACTAGGATCTCGAAAAACACTATTGCAGACTTCTGATTGTGTTACTTCAAAGTTGTATGTAACTCATCATGTTAAAGCAAAACAAACAAAGAAGCCATTAAAATTATAATAATGATCGTGGTTGATGCATATTGTTGTTAATTTCTAGGTATGGTAATTCTAAGCACGTGGATGAGAGACATCGACATAGATATGAGGTTAATATTTTCTATTCGGGTTGATAAATGGTGTATGACACTTATAGCTGGTTTTTAATAATAATTTTAGCTATGGTGTCATACAGGTTAACCCAGAAGTGATTGGAGCTCTAGAAGAAGCTGGCCTGAAATTTGTAGGGAGAGATGAAAGTGGAAAAAGAATGGAGGTGAATTCTCCACTTATATGATGCTTAACATTCCGTTAACTTTCTTTGATTTAAAGAGCCAAGTTCGATTCCACTCTTGTAGGTTCTTGAGATTCCAAATCATCCCTACTATGTTGGTGTGCAATTTCATCCAGAGTTCAAATCACGGCCTGACAGACCCTCAGCTCTCTTTCTAGGTATTTGATCAACAAATGAGCTTTTTTGTATGTCTAATTATGCCTTAAATCACTAAAGTTGTGTCATTTACATTTTATTCTAAACATTTACAACATCACAATTGCAGGCCTGATATTGGCTGCAACAAAGAAATTGGAAGCACATCTGAACAGGCTTCAGAATGGTAGTTAGTTGATATGCAACTCCCTGGCGCTCGGGAATTTCCAAGCTGGTTGTAGTTGTAGTCGTGAATAGTAACTAGATTGTATGAACTTTTTGTACTTGTCATTTTTATATGATTATTTGTGGTTGCAATGTTAAACATCAAATTCTAATGGCATTGTAAGTTTCTGAGGTCTTCTCGAAATGTATCTATGTTCAAAAAAATCGTTTGTATTGCTGTGAAATGATCTCTACACAGAGCCGCAAAATGCTTTTACAAAATTGAAAGAAGATTGGAAAGGAAGGAGAATGGTTTGGATTCAACAGGTTTCTATAGTTTAGGTGTCTGTGTACTGCAGATACGAAATCTGCCTCTGCATCTTCATTTGCTGGTAGAATTTGGCAATGAATTCTTCTGCTTTGAGATCGATCTCTTCAGATGGAAGCTCAGATTGTTGATCACAGACATGTTGTGATTCTTCGAGAAAGCTCTTTCTTCCACTGTCGTAGGCATATAAGTCGTCATCGTTGTCATCAAAATCATAATCAAAGTCAACCTGGGGACTGATGCAGGGAATTGTGAAGCGCAAGGAGGGGCGGTGCATCTTGACGTGGAAAATGGGGGTGTCGTCGAAGGAGAGCTGGCGCTCCCCGTAGTGGATTCGATCCCTTAGAGAAGTGTTGTGGTGACGGAGGTGGTTCTTGAGGAACTTGGGCACCACACGGAGCTCCATTAGGAGGCGTCTCTTGAGGACGCCTCCTTTACGGCCCCATAGCAGTGCCATCCGCAGGATGTGCCATGCTCTCTTGCTGCTCATCGTCATCGTCCTCGGCATTAGATATTAATTGCAACAAAGAAAGTTGAAACTTTGTTTCTGTTTGTGTTGTGTTGCTGTTGCTGTTGGTTGAGATATGATGAGAAGCTAACGACTATATATATATACAAGTGTTGTGCGGAAACCTGGTACGCGGTTTCGATGATTGATCGAGAGAAGGTTTTTCTTTTTGTTGTGTTGTGGAGTGTAAATCTGTCTATGGGCGGTGCAACATGGCTGTACGCGGGACCGAACTAGCTGTATAGTCTTCTTCTTTATTTTATCCCATTTATTTAAAAAAAAGATTAAATATTGAAACTTACTCTTAAGTATTGGTCACGAACACTACACTACCCACATTTTCAAAATGAACACTACACTACCTTTAAGTATTGGTCACGCGATTTTGTTAGTAAAAATGGTCGGAATTTTCCATTCCGTTAGTCATATGACCTCAAGTGACATATAATGGATGGTAAAATGACGTTTCCCCTTAATTATATAGCCTCTACACATTTTATAAGGAACATTACCATTGTACCCTCGTTATTGTTCCTTATAAAACGTATAGAGATCAAATACTTAAGGGGAAAAAACGTCATTTTACCATCTATTATAAGACACTTGAAGTCATATGACTAACGGAATGGAAAATTCCGATCATTTTTACTGACAAAATCGCGTGACCAATACTTAAAGGTAGTGTAGTGTTCATTTTGAAAACATGGGTAGTGTAGTGTTCGTGACCAATACTTAAGAGTAAGTTTCGATATTTAACCCAAAAAAATTCTTTGTTTTCCAATGTATCATTGAGTACTAAGAAGTTGTTTGTATGGTTTTTGATTAGCCATTACCCAACAAAATTTGAACTTATGTTTATAATAATTGTGTTTTTTGGGTGCAAATACTTGTTTCGAAAGCCTGATTCAATAAAATCACTGTAAAGTGTTATCGGAGAGGAGACTGTTAGGGAATCATATGGTGTTTCAGAAGAGTCATACCCTGTCTTTTCGAGTTTGGATTATATCCGCCCCTGGCTTCCTCATTTTTTTGAGAAAGTCCTTAGAGTATCCATTGTGGGAGTCTAAACTTGGTGGAACTGTCGTCGATTTGGCCAAAAATGACAAAAAGGTGACGTTTTTGCTTCTCTTTCTGATTCTCTCTCGACGGTCGACAAACCTTCCGACGTTGATTTTCTCTTTACCCTCTATCTGTCTCTCTCTTCCTCATTCTTCTTCTTCTTCTTCTTCTTCTCTCTCTCCTCTCTCAACCTTTCTTCTCCTGTCATTTGTCTATTTTGGTCACAAACGACCCTTCCATTTCGACCAACATTGTGGGTGAACAACAAATTCTACCATAAATCTCAAAGAATCGATGTGAACGAATCCAACACACTACTGTGGATGCTCTTAGGAACTTGACGCCCCTTCAACTTCGAGATAACCCTCGAAGGATCACCATAGTTTACAGAAAACACAAGCATGACCGAGTCATGACGAAAAAAGTTATTTGGATATTCCGTGCCACTCTCGGTATCAATAAGGAACCCCCATAGATTATCGCCTGACAAAGTCGGGTGTTATTGGTTATATGGTCAGCGTTTCGGTTTTCATCGAACCATGTCTTATCATTTTCACTTTTTCCACTTATTGTGTGTTGACTTTTGACTATTATGCAGTTGATTAGTAAAATCCATGGCTTAAGATAAAAAGAATCATATTGTTAAATAATCAATAATGGTATGGTTTCTACTAGGAACAATAATTATATGATAATTAAGCGATAGAAAACCGAAAATGATTTTCATGCGTGAAACTTACTGCACGTTTCTTACAACACCTTCACGTTGTTGTTGGCGGCTGCAATGGCTATGGTCGTGCGATCTACCGACGGTCACCTTTCGTTCCACTTATTCCCCTCGTCTCTCTCTTTCCTTTGTCTCCCCCATCGTTCCTCTGCCTAGCTCTACTCTCAGTCAAGCTGGCCAACTTCGACTAACATCAGATCCTGTTAGGCCTTCGTAGACTGACTCTTTCTCCGATGAATATCCACCTCTACGGTGTTCGCTGCTTCCATCTCCGTCGGCCTCGTCCTCTTGCCACTCCCTCCTCCGTCCAGGTGCATCCCCTCCCTTCTGTCATGGCCCACACCTTCCTCCGGCCAACCCCACCTCCCCACGGTCTTCTCTGCCTTCCTCCACCTCCCAAGGCCTGACATGTCACCCTCCGACCAGATTCGCCCCCACAGTCAGATCTGCCACCATGTCGACCAATTTCGTCGGACACTACCCCCCTAGCCTTCATCCCTCATCGTCGACCACGACCAAACGGAAGCCCTCCTTATCCGGCTTCATCCCCCGATAAGGACGACTAGACTTCTTTCGACCAATCCTCTCTGTCACACTCCTCCAATCGGACGGTCAGATCTGCATCCAACTTTCATCGGAACACTACAGTCCGAGCCGATCATTCGTGCTCCTTCTAATCATGTTTACCCGGCCAGACCATTGCTCCAACATCAAGAGAATCAGATTTGCACCCGTCGGCGTCGTCCACCTCGCTCTGATCACAACTTCAACCATCGAAGGCCGGTTGTGAGTTGTTCTTGTTTGTCCTTGTTGGTTATCTTGTAGTTATTTATTTTGTTAGCGTTTTATCTGCCTTTTGTTTGTCCTTCTTGTCGGAATCTCGGATCTCCAGTAGGTATGGCGTGTCCGGTCGAAACTCTTTATTGAAGGATCTCTCCGGAAAACTGATAAGAAAGACCGACATATTAATAGATTTTTTATATCTAGGCGCTGAGTCACCATCTCGAAAGCTATTATAACGTTTATACTGTCTGGTATGTATTGTTCGGTATGAAATGTTTATTAATTTATTAGTGAATCTTTCTATTCAAAAAAAATACTAGAATGATAACAAGGAATAAGAGGAGAATGAGAAAGAGAGTTTGTAGGCTGAGAAGAGCATGTGGGTGCGGGGGATAGAATCCAAAGAACAGCCCATGATCTAGCAAACACCCACCAAACCATACCAATGCCATCGTGAGCAACAGTAACATCATTTGACCGTTTCTCTTTAGTTCACATTGGAGTAATAAACGACGGTTTTGTCACTTCACATGCTAACACTCAATTTAGCTGGCAATGCCATTCACGGAAAAGACTATCCAGTCCCTCCTCACAGTCTTTTTTTGCATGTAATTTAAATGGTTGCCGCCGCAGCTGCATCGTCGAAATTGAAGAAGAGTATTGAAGTCAATTAAAGAAGGGGAAACTCCATGAAATACTAGTTCTTTGACTATGGTTTTCACAGACTAACGTGTTAGTTGAACTTTTTTTCAGAATAGAACGGAAGACTAACGAAAACTGTCACATAATACCTGTAATTGTGTATCATTTTGTAGACATCAACGGTAAAAAATGTCAATTTACCGTTGCTTTTTAAAAAAATTACCGTTATTCTCTGGAAAAAAAATAACTATGGGGATATAAAGTGACAATTATGAAGTTAACAGTTATGTTGTGATAATGAAAGTAAAAAAACCGGTATGTAGCGGAGTTTCCCCATTAAAGAATTACAGAAGCCAACTTGATTGTACATCTCCCATTTCCATGTCTATGAAGTAGGATATACAAAACACAGGTGAACAAGGAAGGTGATAGGAACCCACTCCCATTTTGTGCAAAAAGGAGCTTCCACTTTCTTTCTTTGTTTTCTTCTAACAATAACTCAACCTTTTTTTTTCTTTCATATTACGATTCTGCAGTAGCTTTATTATTGTGTACTCGTTTAAATTATTCAGTTCTATTATATATCTGATATCTCTATAACGGCAATGTACAGTCTGCGTCTCTTTTCAAGCCAAGAAAAACACTTAAATCGCGTCAAAGGTCATTGCAATATGTAAGGAATATATCAAAGCTAGCTTGTCCAACTGGTCAAACACTTGAATTTGGGTTCATGAGACTCGAGTTCAAGTCGCAGCAGTGGTACCTCAATTTCAATTGGGTTTCTCTTGATCTTGCCATTTAGGCCTCTCTCTTCTACTCTTCTTGGGCTTCTCTCAAGATGGGGCTTCTTTTGGATTTGTGGAATTGAAGAGAATCCATTTCAAGTAAAAGGATTTTTGTTGCTTCAAAATAGAGCAAAAGTAGTAGTGATGTAAAATAGAGCTTGGGTGCGGCATATGTGGTTTTGCAGGAGAATGGATCAACGGGGAAGGAGGGTATGGTGGTGTGTCCACCTTTTCATAATTTTATGCTGAAGCTCTTGTTGAATATTGATGGGAAAACTCCATAAAACAACTATGCTCCGACTTCCTAGTACAAATTACAACTATAGAGAATGTTATCGATCATAGTACACAGTTACCTAACTCAATTGTCAAAAACCATAATCTTCCGTCCAAAAACAGACGGCCATCTAACAGAGTTTGTACAATGACCTAAATACCCTCATCTTATTTGATAAGTCAAAGTGAAGTCACCGGAGTTGAAACACTTCTCATTTTCAGACACGGGCTACGCGACCAGCTGAAGCTCTCTCCACCCGAACCGTTGAGCTGCTCCTTCTTCTTCAACCTCGGATTCAGTTGTATCTACACACAAAATCGGACAAGTAGACTGAGGTAAGAACCCTGAAACTAACTATTTTACGAACAAGCACTGATTTGAATAAGTTAGGGTTTTGTTGTTTGGGACAATTTATACTTGAAATTCGTTGATGTCTCTGTGAAATGTAGTGTTGGGGAGTAACTGTGTACTGAGGATGAGGTTGTAAAAGATAGGGGTTTGCAATATGTGGTTGAAATCGAGTTAGGGTTCGGTTGAAGATGGTACAAATGGGTTGTAAGTAAGCTGAAAATGGATTGGGGTTTTTGAGATGAGGTTGAAGAAGGGATTGAGGGTTGCATTTTTAAGGTGTGTGCGAATTCGACCTAGGGTTTATGGTATTTAGGTTAGGTCCGAGTTATTGTCATCTAGGGTTTGGGGTAGAACTGAGAAATGGTTCCAAGACGCGGGTCAATTGTTTGTGAAGGACTGAGCCAGATTGGTGTCATGGTCTTCTCACCTTGATTTAATCAAGATTTATTGTTAGTTAGTATTTCGCCATCGTTAATTTCTAACCCAATTGTATCCTAATTTTAGTCTAGATTAAGTGATTAGTAGAACTTCACTCCCCAATCAAAAACACAAGGTTTAGTAGCCCCCGAGCTAACTGTCATTTATGTAGTAAATATTATTTATGAAGTTGTCACGTTAACCTTCAATAATAGATAACAAACTTAATCAACCATTATCCATAACTAATATTAATTTATGGGATTCTTGTATAAAAATAAATTGTACAAGTAGAAAACATATTAAACGAAGTAGTTCAAAAATTAAAATACTATATTCTGTGTATCATTAAAGTTTACTCTCAAGCTATGTGGGGGACTGGTTGATTCAATTTTGTAATACTACAGGAAAAAAGAATGTATTAGACATAAGTTATTACAGGTTAAGGTAGCCAACATCTACATTAACTTCAAATAGATGAAATGATCGTAACCAAAATTTTATTTTTGAATGCTGATCGTCCTTTCCAAATAAACGTAGAAATTTGTTAGCAATGAAAAACCTGACACGTTTTTTTGACATGAATCTGCTTGAGTGATGACTGAGTATTATGTGGTTTTACTTTGTGGTTTTATTTTCATACATGAATCTGCTTGAGTGATGACTAAGTATTATGTAGCTGATGGTGTATGTGTTGAATATGTAGATGGCAAAGAAGAGGAAAGCTACTCGAACACTGATCGACGAACCTTCTGATGATGAGCTCATAGCTCAAGCAGAGATGTTCGATAAAGAGATTATCGATGAGGAATTGATTAACGAGGAAGAACAGGAGTTTGTAGCTGAAGATCTTGGTTATGAAGGGGGGGACTTTGTAGCAAGCAGACTAGTAGATGATGACTCTGATTCTGAGTCTGATTATGAACCAGAATCAGAAGAGGAGGAGGATGAGGAACCATCAGTTGACGAGGAAGCATCAACTACTGAGGGATCATCAGGGAAAGCAGTTGATGCAGCAGAAGAGGGTGTGGATTACGAAATGGAGGATGATTTGGGTTGCGAAGATTTGATGGAAGAGGATTTGTTTGATGGAAGGCTCTGGGACACGAGGAGTTCGCTATTGAAAATAGAATTGCGCTTGGGTGATAGGTTCGTTACTGCTGCCTGGTATAGAGTAGTTCTACAGAACTACGCTGCCGAGAAGGGGTTCAATTACGTGTATACCAGGAACCAGCCTCAAGACGGTATTGGGGTTACATGTTAGAAGGACGGGTGTACGTTTTACATCTGGTGTGGGTACGTGAGGAAGATGAACCTGTATGAAATTAAAACCTTCCATCCAGAGCATACTTGCCAAACTGAGCAAGGAGGACAAAACATTACTGCTCGCTCACTTGCATACAGGTAATGGTGTACGTACTGCATACATACGTTAGTTACTTGTGGTTTAAATACTGTGGACTAATTGTAGAACTTATTGCAGGTATTTTGAAGACATCATACATAAGAAGAAGGTTGATGTAGGGGGGTTGTGCAGTGATATCCTGGCTGACATAGGGGTAGATGTCGAGGTAGGGAAGTGCTACAGAATTGTACGTGCAGCTGCACATATCCTTCATGAAGACGAGGGGCTCCAATATGGTATGTTGGAGAAGTACAGGGAGTTGGTGCTAGGTAGCAACCCTGGATCGAAGTTTGAGATACTTATTGATGAAGAGGATGGACGTCGCTTCAAGCGACTTTACATAAGGTATGTTGCACAGAAAACTGGTTTCATGACTGGGTGTCGGCCCTTTTTTGGACTCGATGGTTGTCACATGAAGGCCTATCATGGTGGCATAGTTCTGGCAGCTGTTGCAAGAGATGCCAACGATGATATGTTCCCACTTGCCCTGGCAGTGGTTGAGCAAGAAACCATCGCAACCTGGAGTTGGTTCATGGAGCAATTTTTCGAGGATTTTGGTTCTGGGGAAGAGATGGGATGGATGTTTATGTCCGACAAGCAGAAGGTACTTTCTTACTTGAATTAAATTGTTGAATTAAATACATGAATTAAGTTAGATTACCTAGTTAGGCTTATGAAAACTTAAATTAAGTTATATTTGCTACTTAGGCATATGAGTACTGACATTCAGTTTCAAGATCTAATTACACAAAAGATTACGTAAAGTAAGTTTAATGACCTAACTAGACATATTAAGGTTCAAGTGTTTCATGATCTATTTGTATGAGTGCAAATTGTGAAAAATTACCCTCATGTATGTGTTAAAGGCATTTTGTACCCTTGAGCTTTGATATTTTTACACCATCTATTAGAGAGTTAAAACCCCAGAAAAAATACCTATTGAAACTTAAAACTTAAATTCAGTTTTAGGATTGAATTAGGGAAAAAAATACTTAGACTTAGTTTAATGATCTAAGTAGACCTATTCAAACTGAAATTCTGTTTTATGATTGAATTAGGCAACAAAATACTTAGATTTAGTTTAATGATCTAAGTACACATATTGAAACTTAAATTCAGTTTTAGGATTGAATTAGGCAAAAAAATACGTAGACTTAGTTTAATGATCTAAGTAGACCTATTGAAACTTAAATTCAGTTGTATGATTGAATTACGCATGTGAATACTAATGACTGTCAATGGTTACCATGCAGGGCTTGATAGATGTCTTTAGTCATCACCCTGGAGTAGAACATAGGCACTGTATGCGCCATCTTTTTGAGAACTGGTTCAAACATTTTAAGTCTCATGACCTCAAGTTGCAACTGTGGAAATGCTCTAGAGCGACAAGTGTGGAGATGTTAGAAAGTGGGATGGAGGAGCTGAAGGGTATGAATGAGAAGGCGTATGATTGGTTGCAGGATAGACCACCGAAGAATTGGTGCAAGGCCTTCTTCTCGACCACTCCCAAATGTGGGGCTCAAACGAATAATATTTGTGAATCATTCAATGCATGGATAGGGAAGGGGAGGGACCTTCCAATCCTGCATTTTTTAGAGTTCTACCGGAAGAAGCTAATGGAATGGTTCAATAAAAAAGGGAAGTTGGTCACCACGGATGATGTTCTCCTATGCCCAAGGATTAAAGATCGCCTTGACTTGGTCATTACCAAGGCTCGGAAGTGTAAAGTTATTCAAAGTGGGCTTGTGTTATATGAGGTGGAGATGTACAAGGACACCTACGAGGTGAACATATTGGAAGAGACATGCAGCTGTTTGGATTGGCAACTGACCGGGATTCCATGCTTGCATGCTGCTGCAGCTCTGATGAAGGCCAAGAAGCAGGTTTATGATGGTGTGCACAGCTACTACATGACTCCTGCCTTTCGTAAGACTTACGAAGGGCTAATTTACCCACTGGTTGGATTAGATAGGTGCAGAAGAGTGCCTATCGAAGGCCGTATACAGCCTCCCAACGTGCGGAAGCAACCTGGTCGCCCAAGGACAAACAGGTCAAAGGGATGTTTGGAGCAGCAAGGATCATCTCAGAAGAGGAAGACCACCGTTACCAGGAAAGGGATTGTCCTTCGCTGCGGTAGATGCAGGAATGTTGGCCATAATATCCGTAGCTGCACCACAAAGGATTATGGGTCGAACCCAACACAGCCACAGAAGGCCAAGAAATCAGGACCCCAGAAACCATTGCACCGTGTGGGTAAGAAGACTGATGCTGAACTAGCTACACTTTTGGACAGGAAAAGGGCTGCCAGCCGTGCTAGGTTGGAGAAGTTAAAGGCTCTAAACAGAGCTTGGTTGACGAGGCAACGTGGTGAGGAAGCAGCACCTGAGGCCCATGGTGATCAGGTTCCGGCTGGTGAGGATGTACCTGATGAGGCCAATGGTGATGAGGTTAGGGGTGATCATGAGGCCAATGGTTATGACGACATGCATTGGGATGATGGTTGTGTAACAGATGATGATTTTATGGGAGAAGAAGATTTTGTTGGAGGTGATAATTTTATGGGAGATGATGGTTTTGTTGACGGTCATGTTAGCCTTGGAGATGATGACATTGTGGGGGATGAGGACAGAGATGACATTGTGGGGGATGAGCACAGGGATGCTAACCTTGGATCAACTGAGGATGAACGAAGTCAAGTTGTTGACAGTGAGGCGCTTACTCAGCAGGACAGGGTTGTTCAAGAAGTGGAACACTTTCTCGAAGTGCTTGGAGATGCATTCTGGACATCGGCACAAAAAGAGGCTGTGTTGGGGGGACTTCGGGCAAGTCATAAAGTTGTTTCCAACATCGAGAATTCATATGTGTCCATGGCAACTGCCAAAGTGATCCGCAAGAAGCGTACCCCAAGGAACAAGGCATTGACAAGCATTAAGGATAAGAAAATTAGTAAGAAGACTAAGGAGAAGGTCAGCAAGAAGGTTACTGAGAAGGTTCCCAAGATTCCTACTGAGAAGGTGATGAAGAAGACTAAGGTGGCTAACAAGCCTATTGAGAAGCTGGTTGAGAAGAAGGTGGTTGAGAAGAAGGTGGTTGACAAGAAGGTTGAGAAGTTGGCTGATAACCTGGCGGAGAAGGTGACTAAGAAGGGTACTGAACATGTGACTAAGAAGGCTACTGAGAAGCCGAATGAGAAGGTCATTACTGAGAAGGTCACAAAGAATCCTAGGGCCAAGCTGGCTACTAAAAAGGTGACCACAAAGCCTATTGCCAAGGGGACTGAGGTGAGCACAACCAAGGTGAACGAGAAGAGTAAGGACAAGGTGAAGAAGCATGTGACATTCTTACCCTCACTAACAGTACCACCCACGGCAAGTTATGCCAAACCTACGATCACCAACAGTGCAAAGGCAGCTGAACCAAAGGCCGTGGACAAGAACTGTGTAGGCGAGGCACAGTGGAAAAACTCTAAGGTATGGTTAGTTATTCTCCTACAACATATGTATCCCTAAAGTCATATGTATTACATATTGAATTTAGGAAATGTTTAGGTTAACATTACAAATGGTTGACTGAAATTTTATAGATTAGAAATTGCTACAGTTAGGGCCTGCAAATTAGAACTTAGAATTTATACCTTCTATAGGGAAACCGCAGTACTTAGACTTTACTTAACTGAATTCTCCTCTCAGACTTAATTTTGGAGGGCTTTAAACACCAAGTAGATTGTATTGTACCCCAAAACTTAGAATTTATACCTTCTATAGGGAACTAGTTCAGAATATAAAGAATTCAGAATCACAAACATATCTTAGTTAACAATCACAAACAGAAAGTAAGAATCGGAAGTTGTAGATTTTGACCTTATATTCTACACATTATAAATTAGCATTTGAAATTGGTTTGTGTAACTGCTTTACCTCAATCAATTAGAGAACACATCTAAAACTTACCTCAATCACACTTGTACAGGCAGCTGCAGCACTTGAGAACTGGCTTCAATCAACAAGGACAGAAGCACGAAGAGGAGAAGCTGCTGGAGTAATAGGCACTTCCACCCAACCTTTGAACAAAGGAGTTCAGATGAAGCCACTCCACAATTCTCAGCCGTAGGATATAGGGCTTGGTTGTGAGCCATAAGTTGTGATGTATTTTGGTTGGTACATGCCATAATGGCCACTAGCTTTTGGACTTTAGGTATAGTGTTGGTAAATGGTGGCAGACACCATGTGACAATTTATCACTTTTGAGCAACCCAATGGGAATATGATTCCCTCTCCCTTGACAGATAAGGGAGCTTTTGTAAGGGTTGATAATGCTTTAACTGTGTATGAGATGATGGAGCCGTGTACTTAATTACCAAGCTTGTTTTTTTTCTTCAACAAATTACAGTTTTCCCTATAAAAGCCATATGCTTCAGTTGTTAGGACCACACAAAGGTATGGACAAGAAACAGGTTTTATCTGAGGAGGATGAGAGAAGGTTTCTGGAATGGGAGTTAAAAGGTTGGCATGGTTCACCCCAATCCTCTTCTGAGCACACAGACCAATGGAACAAAGCACCATCTTATGGTCCTCCTCCTCCCTCACCACCATATGTGCACCCACAAGAATTGTTGTCCGACTGGGAATACCCTTATCCAGATGAAGCAGAACCAAAATACAAACCTTCATACGATCATCCATCTGATGATGAAGTTCAGAGCAAGCTACAACAACCAACAGTCCAAGAAGGTGGTACTAGTAAAACAAAAAGGAGGCTCTTTCATCCCAAGGTGCAACCACAACAACCCTACAAACAAGCTCCTCCATCATCTCCACCTCATAGCAGAGAACCCGATGTGGAAGACAGTGGAGATGAAAAGGACCTACATTCATCTCAAGGTAGTACTACAACCAAAAGTCTATTTCGTAAACTGTCTGTATGATAAAGTTCCTACTTCTACTTGTATGTGTTGCATCTGAACAATTATGAACTTCATATCTATGCTTAATGTTAACTTCTGTATTTTATGTCATGAGATGGTACCAAAAACAAATTATTTAAAGAGAGCCACTACTTGATTACAATACAATTACAAGGTGCATATAATACAAACTTTAAGTACATAACAGTCACAAACAGACTCAATTAGGTGCATCAATACTACATAACGGTCATAAGCTAATAAATTTAGGTTCGCATATGCCAATCACTTACAGACTCATTTAGGTTTACATAAGCTACATGTCTTCCTTAACACCTACATCCTTAATCAGAAATACTATGATTATATAAAACAAGATACCACACACAAACCAAATACATTTGGCCCATTTCCCATTCTTTCTTCTCTCGTGTCGTACTGCTTCTTCCAATGATGTGATCCTCTCATGCAGTTGAGGCACTAATTCATCAACCCATAGGAAAAAATTACAACTTCTTTCACCCTGCATCATACAGTATTTTTCATGAATTCACACAGTTTTAATCTCAAATATCAATATCATTACATAATTGGAACTGGAATTCTTACATTGAATTTCCCACAACCATAAAATCTTCTACCAGGATTTTTGATTGAGTATGATGTGAGCATAGGAGCTGAAACACCACAACAGCATAGCACTATGCTTTGCGTTCCAAATTCAACGACCTTGAACAAATTATCAGCTAACATCAACAATATGTAACGACATACCAAATCCTATTAAATTTAGACCCCTTTTCACTACACCTAACACATTAAACAAAATCATACACACAATTTATATTCATCCCCAATAGTTCTTAACCCTAACTGTCACAACCTACATTTCAATCAACATTGAATCATAATTGCTCTAATTGCAATGTTCCTACCCCTATCTGCTTCATATTCCTAACCCTAACTGCTTCATACATTAACTCATACCCCTTTTACATGATGTCGATTCCTTTTTAGGATTAGGGTTTTCAAACCAAAACTGCTTCATACCTAAATCCGACCCATGTTGTTTGGGATATGATTTTCAGTTGGGGATTTTCAGTTTCCACACAAAAACCAATTTCAACTTTCGGGTTTATGCATTCAATTTGGGGATTTCAAATTTCACAGAACAACAACCACGGCAACCACGGGTAAGGTTTCAGATCTTACCTTCGCGCCTTCTTCTTCCTGCGATCTCGACCCTCTTCTTCCTGCGATCTCGTCCTTCATCTTCGTGGAAGCTCGATCTTCACTCGTTCCTGGTAGCTACCTCTCTTCGTCTTCAGTCCTTCTTCCTCACCTCTAAAACCAAGACAAAATAGATGGTTTATCCATCTATAAACACATATTTCATGAGGGCATTTCGGCCTTTTTTTTTAACCAACTGATCACGTGCGTAGCACATGCCTGATTTGGTAACGTGGCCGTCTATTTCTGGACGGAAATCATGGTTTTGACAATTGAGTTAGGTAACTGTGTACTATGATCGATAACATTCTCTATAGTTGTAATTTGTACTAGGAAGTCGGAGCATAGTTGTTTTATGGAGTTTTCCCAATATTGATCGGAGCACCTTCACGGTGGTTGACTGTTTGTTAGAGTCGATTCGGGAAGAGATCGCAGATCGCCGATTTCTTCGCGATTCCCATTTTTTTCGAATGGATTCTATTACGATTCTAATGAGGCGTGCAACCTAGAGTATTTGAACGCAATTCAGGGCACTATTGAAGCCCATTCGGATGTTGGCAGAGACTCTTTGGGTTGAACCCAATTACTTGATGATCAAGTGATTCAATGGTATTTGCTAAGTCTAGTGCAACCTCCTTCGGTTAAGTCTGTAGAAGAGCTCATTAATGTAGAGGATGGGCTAAGGGTGGGAAAAAAAACCGAAAACGCTAAAACCAACCACCACCGACCAGAAACGCACCAGAGAACCCAAAATCGGTGTCACGCCCCAAATCCGGTTTTGACCGGACTCGAGACGTGAGCAAAAAAATGATAATAAATAAAAGCGACTTTAAACGAAATAAATCTCCAATAATAGTTTAAACCGATAACAAGAGTCAAGCTCGAAAATCAAGTAATAAAGAGTTTCATACAAAAGAAAGTATGTCACTAGACAGCCCAACAACAAGGACTCTCGCCAGGCTTCCCAGCTCCGAGACGTCCTCTAAACCAACTCATGATCGAAACCTGTAAAACAGTAACGAAGGGGGTGAGCTTTCGCTCAGTAGGAAAAAGTAGTTAAGGGGATGAGCTATCCGCTCACCACCACGAGTAACCGTCCAATTATGGCATACTAGTAAAGCACAATAACTAACGAATCAAATAGTAATCACAATCACAACCATAATCATCCTCACTTAACCATACCTCGCGTGATCACATCACTTACCCAATCACCACACTACGCGTGTGAAATCAACCCTGCTCAACCATAATCAATTTCTCGACGTTCACACCCAACCCACATTTCAGAGAATCACCGAGTAAATACACACCGTAAGACAAAGCAATCACACAGCGATAAGGGCACACATCAATAGGGAGCACACAACGATAACCCATTTTACCGAAACTTAGTCGGAAGGCAGGCGCACCTTATCACAGAACCCGAGCACATTTTACCGACACCTAGTCGGAAGGCAGGCGCACCTTATCACATAACCTGAGCACATTTTTACCGACACCTAGTCGGAAGGCAGGCGTACCTTATCACATAACCTGAGCACATTTTTACCGACACCTAGTCGGAAGGCAGGCGTACCTTATCACATAACCTGAGCACATTTTTACCGACACCTAGTCGGAAGGCAGGCGTACCTTATCACATTACCTGATCATCGGGTACATGTCATACCAACATATCATGTCAAACATATCAAACCAACATATCACACCGAACATATCATACTAACATATCATGCCAACACATCATACCAACATATCATATCGGGACACACAACATCGGTCTATCAATCACCCGATCATATCACAAGACAATAATTCAACGCCGAAACACACCACAGACTAATCATGACCAATCTATTACTCACACTAATATTCACCACGTTCTCATAGCATATCATGATCCTTAATTTAACAACGGACATACCATATATCAAACATGACAAGCTGCTAATCACAACAACACAATCAACACGCAATCCTACGAGCCCAACCAGGGACCCACATGTGATACTACTACAGCACAACAATTCCCACACCTACGGCACGACCTGGCCGCAAGTGGATCCATCTTTATATGACTACGCTAGTTATTCACATCCTACAACCGCTATCCACACGAACAACCGCGAGTCGCCTAGTAGCCTCCTCCGCCGTGCTCGGGAAAAACGTCTAAGATCACAACGTAATACGAGAACTAATAATAATTCAAGGATGATTAAAGAGAAAACACCCAAACAAATCACCGACGACATTTTCGGTGGAGAGACGAACGAACCGGAAGGTAACGGTTGGTTGTCGGTTCTTAAAATATCAAACCATCGGTTAACCAACCAAACCGGTACTGTTCATTATATACATGTGGCTTCATAATAGCCACTGATCTGATATAGATGAATGGCCCATAAACACTCTTCTGCGTCACACATATTACCAACATAGAACACAATCCGACCGTCCATTTGAAAATCAATGACTCACGTCTATTTGATCAGAGAAAGATCCACATTGTCTATTTCATATAATCAAACAGTTGCTTAGAGAACACGTGGTGAAGTTGAGACTAAGTGTCTCTTATCCTCTTTTATCTATTTATTCACCAAGAGATGTGTACTCTTCCACTCATTTGGAACGCAAACTCAAAACCCTAGTTAACTACCCGCCTCTCACTCCATCTCATCTCCTATTCCTCCCATGCCTCTTCTTTTTCTCCTCTTACCCAAATATCTCTGTCAAAGATGAATCTCGTTCGTTGTAGTGATTGAAGCGACCAAAGTTAAGGTACGAACTACTCTCCCTATGTGGGATTTTCAGATTTTATAATAAATTTAAGTGTATGATTGTCTGATGGTATATTATCACAAACGATTAAGTGAATATAGATAGTTCTGCTTATATGTACTTTTTATTTTGTTTTAGAAAATATAATAATATGTTTTGTCTTGAAATAGAAATCTGTGTATGGTTATTGGTATCCAAATTTGTATTTACATGTAGTAAAGTGATGGGTTGGTTAAAACCATTAACCAACCGTTCAGTGAACCGGTTGGTTTCACTGTGAAGAATTGGTTTTTGGGTTGGGGTTGGTACCAAGATATGTCAAACTGATAATATCGGGTTGGATTCATGAATGGGTCAATTAGGTGGTTAACCACCCAATGCCCACCCCTAGATAGGGTTGTGGCAAATTTAGTTGATTTGGAAGCTCAGGTAGTTGTTCATTCGGAAGTTGAAGCTTCGGTATCGGAGGTTCTGGTCAGTCAGTTGGGATCGGAGAAGAAGGAGAGTAGAATGTGGAAGGACGCCCTCCTCCAACCTTAACCGCGTCATAGTCGACCTAATACATATACTATTGTTACTAGGTCGAAAACTCGTTCGTTGAGCCGAGAGCGGGCCATCAAGTGTGCGCATTCTATTTCGGATCTATGGAAATATTCTCACAAGGCTTCCAAGAAACATGTGGACGTATAAGTGATGGCTTGAGTTAGACGTTGGTTGTTTCTTTGTTTTGTTTGTTTGTTCAAAGGCTCTACCTGTTAGCTCCTACTGTTGGAGCTCTTTCGTAAAAATGGTTTGGTCTTTGATCTTTCGGCTTTTTCTCCTTGAAAAGGTCTTTAAATTAATAAATTTTCGAGCTTATCAAAAAATATATTTTTAATTCAAATCTGAAAATTTTAAAAATAATTTGAATCAAAATATGTTTTGTTGATGAATTAATAAAATTTAAATATAATTAATAAATGAATTAGGTTGGGGGCTGAAAGGGTAGATAGTATAAATTTTGATAATAGTTGAAGGTATCTGGGCATTTCTGAAAAAGCAAACAGTTAACGGATGCAAAATTGGATGAAAGGGGTAACTTGCAAGATAAGGGTATGCATTAATTAAAAAAACGTCAAGGTATGTATCGGATAATTACTAACATATGGGTAGATAATTGTAATTATCCCTTTTATATTTTTGAAGTACGAAATTAGACGTGTTAGAGAAAAAAATACATTAATTGATCGTTAACATATCCGAACATCAAAAAATTACTAAAATTTATATTTTGAAACCTTCCTTCATGAAACCTATAACAAAATCCATACATAAAAGATAGAACCCGAAAAGAAAGATAAAATAGAGAAAACAAACATGGAATGAAATGTCAGGCAGAAAACTTCAGGCCTTTACCAACCACTGTATCTGCTCTGATATGCAATCACGATGACTCAATATACATCCTTTAAAAGAAAATTATAAAAAATATCACTCTGTTCGGCTTCTCTACTGGGCCGAAATATCGTAACATCACACAATCCCGGTAACAATTGTGGGCCTTTCTCCACTACATTATCATATTAAAATTAAAAAGATGTATAGATTTGTCAAGAGGAACGAATTATACAAACGAGAGCAAGTCCAAGATAAATCACACAAGACACAAAATCAAGTGACAAGCAGAATGTTAACGATCAGCGGACCTCATCAATAGCCAAGGACGATCTGGGCGCATTTGTTCTTGATCCAACGGAAGCCATTCCTTAGAGAAGCCTTGACCCTACCTTCCACCATGTAAACCTCGTACCTTGCTATCCTCTTCTTCCTCTTCCTCTCCGGGTTCCTCACTCCCCCTACCGCCTCATCCGACCGACCACCTTCGTAGTCATTCGCCGGAAACCTCTTCCCCCTCACAATCTCCATCATTCCTTCCTCCGCTCCACTCTCTTGAAGACCGAGATCGAAGAAGAAGAAGCGTTTTTATGCACAAGGAATCAATTTAGTTATTGTTGGTTGGAACATATATATCAATAAAATGTTGATTAAAGGGCTCAAGAATGAGTAAAAGGATTAAGAAATTGACCCTGCCAACCCAGTTAGATTAAACAATCCAAACGTGGCTTCGCTGTACTAACATCATGTTCTTCTGCTATTGGGCTTTCTTTCTCCATCAACTTTTTTTTTTTCCGAATTAAACTAATTTATATAATGTGTGGCTTATTATGTGTAACAAGTAGTAATTACTGTTATGTAATATTTTAAAGTTCAAACTAATACAATCAGTTCAGATGTCCTAACGATTAAGTGACGGATGTGGGAGCTCAGATTTTGTTTTGCTTGGTCCGGCGAGGTTTTGGCATCAGGTGGTTGTTGCCCGGAGAGAGGCCTACTGGTCCGAACTATTCGTGCGTCGGTTTTCTATTATTCAAGGATGATGTTTCGTGTCCTACCCTGCAGTGTTGGTATTCCTGTAGACCTATGGTGTTTAGGTCACATTATTATATTGGTTAGTTCAGGTTGTTGTTTTGACACATAAGTCTGACAAGTTATGTATCTGTTTGCTTCCGGTATTTTAAACTTGTCGTGACAAACTATTCTTGTGCTTTTTTGAGAGAAAACATCTATAAAACTTCACATATAAAAAAAACATTTATTAGTGGATTTTTTCTGCTCTAACACGAGACTGCTAAATCAACGTGGTCTGCAATGAAGTCATGAACCAGGAGAAGAAAGTTTGAGGTGTAGATCTTTAGTAGATAGGCTCCCATTATCTGGCAGCACTTCACCATGAGACGAGGTTGTCGGAAAAGGAAGCAGCTGTCTGAGCTGAGGATAATAAATATTATCATCATCAATCCCAGAATTTAAGAGCCTGTGAGTGTGATCCACGTGATACTGGGCGCGTCTAGCTCTCTGCCTCTCATTCTTGTGAGCATTTTGGTGCCCTCCTAGAGCTTGTGAATTCACGAATGCCCTGCAGCAGAATTGGCACTCAAATCTCCTCTTCTCCTCCGTTTTGTCTGCAACGACAACATCGGTCAGCTCGAACCCGAAGAGCTTCACCGCTGAATTGCGTTTATTCGAGCTCTCGGCCATGGCAGATGGTTAATTTATTAATCTTGAGACAAGGGGAGAGTCGAGAGAGGTGTGTGTGTTTTTGTTATATTTGGCAACACAAAGCCTAGGTATTTATAGGAGGCTGTATTTGATTTTCGTTTAAGAACTCTCACTATCAATGATCAGCATTAATCCATACATTTATCTCCTATTTTCTTATTGGAGGTACTTTATTATGTATAATTTATGTAAACGTATCTAAGAGTAATGGGTATTATCTATCTATTCTTTTGCAGTATAACGAAAATACTGGAAGTACGAGGTAGTGACAAGTTAACGTGGCTAACAACTATTGGATGGTAACATGATAGTAGGCGCGAGAGAGCGACACGTGATGTTTGGGACAGTAGAAAGTAATTGGGAAAGATACTGTCTGCCACTAACTTACGCGTGGACAGTGAACTACAAACTGTTGTCCGAATATCACAGTGTCTCCCATGAACCCAGCTCGATTTGATTGCTACACAACATTCATGTCCTACCCTCTAAGAGGATCTCTAATAGGTCGTTGTAATAGAGGCATTTCAAGAATCAATTTTGACCTCCTATCACTTCTTTTACTACTAACTCCCGTAAATTTAGCATTTTTAAAAAAAAAATTACGTCGACGGTACTTATATCGTTATATTTTTAGCAACCAGCAATACTCCCTTTTCAAATTTTATTATTTTATTAATTTATTTCTCCTCAAATTCTTACTACAATGCTTCTTACGCCGACTATTGCAGATGCTCTAAATATTAACACTTCTTATTGCCTATTTTCGTAGACACTAAATTCTATCGAATGAATTTAGAAATAAGGGAAAATTTCAGTATAATATCCTGGCAAATTTTTTTTGCACTTTCATACCTAAACCAAACATTTATTTTCACTTTGGTACCCAACCGTTAACTTTCTGTTAGTTTGGATGGAAAAAGTTAAAAAGACCATAATACCCCTAACTATTACTCAAATTTTCAAACTCATGCCATTGGTTCAGAATTTGAAAATATGTGAAATGACAATAATACCCTCTATTGTTTAGGGTATTAAAATGAAAAATTCACTATTTTTAAAATAAAATCAGTTTTTTTTTATAAATTCAGTTTTTATTTATGAAAATTATATTTATTTTCAAAACATTATATTTTAATTTAAAAAATACATTAAAAAATCAGTTTTTTATTTTTAAAATTCATTTACATTAAATAACAACATCAGCTTCTTTTAAAACCCTACTTACTAATACAATCTCATATCAGCCACAACTTATCTCTCTACAGAACTTCATGCCACCACTTCAACTCAGCAGACATCGCGCCGCCGACCACCACCTCGCCTAGCGCCACCGACCACCACATCGCGCCGCCGACACCATGGTTGTCTGTTTCTCCCCTCTTCCCCTTCTCCTCCTTCCCCCTTCTTCCCCACTGGCTCTTTGTTCGTCTCGCTTCAGATCCGGTGGTCGGACCTTGCTGTTCACGAGCTCCGGTCAGTTTCGTGTGCTCGTCCTTAGCTGTTCACGAGCTCCGGTCAGGGTCGGCTTCAACTATTCCAAAAGAAATTATTTTCTATGGCTCTGGAAGATTGTCTGTAGAAATTAGGGATTTCGTCGAGCTCCATCTCCCACTTCATCAGATTTTTTGCTGATTTACTCTTTGATGCATCAGCAAAGAGCAGATCTGGAATTTTTCAGTTTGTAGAAATTATGGTATTTTTCTGATTTATTTGTTTTGGATTCGTTAGATCTGGAATTTTTTTGGGGGGTTTATAGTTGGGAAAAGGAGTTGTATCGGAGATGACAAAGGTGTCTGATTGGGGTGTTCTTGAGGATTTGCACAAAAAAATCAGACTCGTAATGTACATGTATTCCTAAGGTTGAAGAAGGGTATGAAATTAAAAAAAAAAGTAAAAGAAAAACTAATTATTAAAGTTATGAATTAAAAAAATGAATTTTAAAAATAAAAAATTGAATTATAAAAATAAAATTGAATTTTGGAAGTGTAAATGAGTTTTAAAAAGTAAAAAATTGAATTTTAAAAATAAAAAATTGATTTTTATGTATTTTTTTAAATTAAACTCTGAATTTTTGAAAATAAAAATAATTTTCAACAATAAAAACTGAATTTATAAAAAAAACTGATTTTATTTTAAAAATAGTGAAATTTTCATTTTAATACCTTAACAATTGAAGGTATTACTGTCATTTCACATATTTTCAAATTCTGAACCAATGACATGAGTTTGAAAATTTGAGTAATAGTTAGGGGTATTATGGTCTTTTTAATTTTTTCCATCCAAACTAACAGAAAGTTAACGGTTGGGTACTAAAGTGAAATTAAATGTTTGGTTTAGGTATGAAAGTGCAAAAAATTTATGTCATGGTATTATACTGAAATTAAATATTTGGCAGGGTTGATATTATACTGAAATTTTCCCTAGAAATAAAGGTTTTAAAGTCTTATGTTTTGACCCTTTTAAATTTATTTTTGATATGTAAATTTGGGCTCTTGTATCTTTCCCATTTTTGGTTTGAATTTCATATACTATTTTCAATATTCTCGGTTTTTGTTGTCCTTTAACAATATGAAGAAAAAGACTTTGCTTTTTAGTATGGTTTTGCATGTTGAGGGAATTCATTTAAGGCCATCCATGAGATTTATGAAAATTAGTGGCAACTAGATCTTGTATAATGGGTCTAATATTTTGAACGTTATAGTGGGAATGGATCGATACAGTATATTCCAGGTAAAAATATTGTGAATTATAAAAAAATTAATTTTTGATTTCTTCGTAGATAAGAAGAACCATTGAGGCAACCATAGCTATGTTTTTTCGGAGACGAATATGAATCATGTAAATTTAGTGTATTCGTTCCTTCTATCAGCAACTTCTTCTTCAACAACTCTGGTACTCCTAATCTGTGATGCATATAGAGTTTTTTCAATTAACGAGAACACTACTAGCAACGACGTAATTGAAAATTTGTTCTTACAAACATAATTTGAAGTCGTTTCCTCACCATTAGGTGTACATCATTACTAATTGTTACACGTTCGACTTCCAATTACACCTCCATAACCCATTACTCACTACGACTACATACAACAGGGCTTCTCCCGCACGAGGATACAATAGTGCTTCTATACGAAATAGTATTCATATTTCTCGGCGTATTCCTTCTCTACATCGGCCATGACCTGGGCATCAGAACGACTGTGTTGGTAAATGCGCTTCAAAGTTGACCAGCCCAATTGGAAATTCTTCACATTCTGGTTTGTAACGGTCCAAGGGTATCGACAATTTTCAGCGGACCACTCCGTCGTTGGGGTAAGGCGGGTCACGTGGGTGAGTTTCACACAAATGTTTTTTCAAAATTCTTGGTCGGTTTGATCGGCGCTGTCCTCCGTTAGTTTGAGCCATGCACACACCATTTTAACCTCCTCGGGACGACTCCACTTCTGATACATACATATCATCTTTGTCGGGGTGGATTAAGTCGGACATACAATAACAACGATAGACTTTACGTTCCCGCTATGGGTAGGCCGTGATAGGTCGGCGTTAGGGTTAATCCCAGGGCCGTGGTCGAGCCCTAGAATCGGGAGTGGTCATTGTTGGTCATTGACAGAAAAGCGTCGGTGGTAACAATGTGTTAGTATTAGAGAATCGCCAGTGGTGAGAATGTGGCTGGGTGAGAATGTGGTCGGGTGGAGAAACGTTGGTAAGTGGCTCGGTGGAGAAACGTCGGTGTTGATAAGTGGTTGGGTGGACGAAACGTCGGTGGTGATAATGTGGTCGTTTCGGAGAAACACCAACGATGGTGGAAAGGTAGGAGAAACGCCCGTGACAAGAGGCTTGGTGGAAGAAACGTCGGCGACAATTACAAAGGAATCGTGCATGTGTGAAGAAGAAGAAGAATAGGAAGAGTGGGTTCCGAAATTTAAAGTCGAAACTATTGCCACGCGTCAACCCACGATTTGTTGGATCGTGATTCGCTCAGCCCGAATTCGTTGAATCGATCGTAGTTAGGGTTTGTAGAATCTTCGACGTCGATTTCGCGGTTTCAAATATTCGACACCGACTTGACTCAGAAATGCAGATTCGACGCCAAAAACCTATAATTCGTACGATTCGATAGCACGACCAGACCACGAATCGACGCCAATAGGTATGTATAAATCTAATTAGTAGTTTATTTTATCAGCGAATGCAAATTTAAACTAAACTGCTTCAGAGGAAGAAAAAGAGTACATGAAATGGTCTAGCTACAGACCTATGAGTGAAACGAGCGCTGGCATGTAAGCTCAACCTCATGAAAATCCCAACAAGGGGAGTAACTTGATACATGAAATAACATTCATGTACAAGGACCCCCGGCATCCCAACATGGGAGCAAACCAGACATACAATGAAGGAGCGTTCCTATGATAGGAACCTCAGCAACCCAACAAGGGCGCAAACCAGACAAGCAAGCTCTAAAACCTAGGTTTTACAAACATTAAGCTCAAAAAAGTATATGAAAAAGTATAATACCCGAATTTTACAACCATGAACCGTAGTTAGGTGATGAAGGTCTTGAACCCGGATATTCCAACCATGAAGCTCAATATAGCTAGTCGTCCACCACTAAAAACACCCATAACCCTACCCGATCTTGGGGGAGAATAATGTATCTTATCGACTCCCAAACTCAGAGAGTTGAAGGGCATCTAGCAAGAATATAGAACCTGCTAATCGGCTCCCATAGCGACCTACCCACCACCACGACCCCTTACCAACACCACTAGAAGTGGCCAAACCTAAAGAGCTCACCATAGAGCAAGTAGCAGTCACCATTTAACTAGCGGAGGCCGAAAACGCGATCCACACTGATCTGAGACCCTGAAGGTCTAGAAAGGTGGCCCACGATCTAGATCTTCGATTAGGGTCTATAGCTGGTGATTAGGCCGCCCCTACAACCTTATCGGATGACCTACATCCGAGCAAGGGAAAGAATGCGGGAAACAAAGGAAAGAGCTGTCAGAAAGGAGAAAGGATGGAGGAGTGAGAGGGGAAGGGTTGAAAAAGGCAGAGAGGAGGAAGAGATAACCACCACCGGCTCTAACCGTGGTAGGAGGTCGTCGACTTCGTTGGTGGAGGCTCAAAAGGGTGGCGGCGTGAAAAGAAGCCTAGGGTTTGAGAGCTTCTATTGAGAGAGTTTTTCAAATATTTTGTAATCTAATTAGTAGTTGTATTAACCTTAAATAGTAATCATCTGTCGATCATCACTAAAACTGCTTTCAAGTCAAGTCAATAAGTTATTTATGACACTGTCACATCTTAAAACCTAAAATTAATAACTCCCCGGAAGGACATCATGCTTCAGATCATTACCAAGGCATGGGGTCGCTCGGCGTCGGGTTCGATCGTCAAGGATGTTGAACCGGGAGTGTTCACCTTCTACTTTGAGTCTTATGAGGCCCGGACATTGTGTTCGTGGGAACGAGCCATGGTGCTTCGATGATCATTCGTTACTGCTTGGGGACATCGGCACAATGGCTAGAGATCCTCCCAGCTTGGACTGTCTATAACTTTGGGTCCATGCCAAAGACTTACCGTTATTGGTACGAAAAAAAACGACTAAAGAGACAATGGGGATGTTATGGGAATTTGTGTAGACGTCCCTTGCGACCAGTGGGGTCTTTGTTGGGGAAGGGCGGTCAAGGTCCGATTCTAGCACCCTCTGGAGCGTGCCGATCTCTCCTCCTGCGATTCTGGTATTCTGAGATCCGGTCCGGTTCACCCTAACCTATACCAAGCTGTCCAATTTCTATTTCAACTATGGGAGGATTGGCCTTGGGGTTTGGGATTGCAAATGGGAGACACTTGGAATCCCTCGCTTTGATGCTTTGTTGTTGGTGTTCAAGGCAGACTACCAAGGCAAGACCTATGCTACAAATTGGGAGATTAAGGAGTCTCTGGTCATTCCACGGGGTTTACGACTTTGACCCTGAACACAATACCTAAGGACACCTTACCTCGGGGAAGGGGACCAATTGTAACCCCGAACACTGTACTTAACCCATAAGGTACAATGGACATAGTCAGAGATCCATGCTCAAGAACTTGGGAGACTGGATAGCCCTCATCAAGTGAGTCAGTTTCCAATCTAGGGATGTCCTACCTGGGCACCAAGAATGAAAAGGGAATCATCTGGAGAATCCCGTGAAGATCAGGCGAGAGTTGGTAAGCAGCCTTGCCATGAGAAATGATAGACAACCCGGGCTTTAGGAACCATACCCGGGAGGAGTTCTTGACTAAAGCTTGTCCTCCCCTTGATATTGTTGAGTTCAAGTTTTATTGCACTCCTTAGGACGAGAAAAGTCCCCCCATAGGATCAAACATTGTTTAGGCACTATCTTGAACAATTCTCAACAATATCAACTTTATAGTTTTTTACTGTTTTTTTAAACTGAAAGTGGTTCCAATGATTTGTCATAGAGTTTGTGGAAACAGACCTCTCGGAGGCCCTCTCTTTATACTAACTCTCTTTTAAGTTTAATAAAATTGGTAACTTTCGTTCTAAACAAAAATGATAACATATATATTTTGATGAAAGAAAAATATAAAAAAAATCATACTTTAACCTAATCTAATATTCTATCCACACTTGCTCCTAAACATGTATAACATATATATTTTACACGTATGACATGTATAATTGGTCATTTGATATCAGTTAACTATCCTTCCATTGAGTTTCAAAAAAAACTATCCTTCCATTGTTACGTGATATACATCCTGAGACTCTATGGAGGGACCCGATGCAATGAACTTTTTGCCACTTTTATTTGTTGTCAGCTTGACATACAAAAGCTTATCTCCCATTGGCCAAAACCAGAGGGAAAATATAAAATGAGATCGTTGTGATTGGATAAAAAGATTCTTCACATCTTGAGATAAGATGTGCCCACAAGAATGATTGACTAGTATCATAAGAAAAGAGAAGTTAGGGTTGACCTTGACTTGGTGTTATTTAAGACTTTAAGTAGTAAAGGCCCAACTATGTTAAGGCCCATGATGTAGTTAAATGGTCCGAAGCTGCTTAACCGTCTGAATCTAACGGCCCAAACCAAGTGTTGAGGAACCATTCTGAACTGAAACCATTGTATTGGCTTTAATCAATTGAAGGTGTATATACTAGGTGTCTGTAATGGTTCACCAATTATGTATATAATCCTTTGTATTGTTCACCAATTATGAACAATATTACAACGTGCATTCTAATAGGAATATATGAAAGCTGATGTTTCTCCTTAGTTCTCTGCTTCACCAGCCAATGTAACCCTGCTTGGACAAGTTTTGGCCCCACCATCAGTGTTGCTCTTCCTGCTTGAGCCATACATGAGTGCTCTGAGTGCAACTGCTTTCCCAAACCTGAACATATCTGATCTTCTGTTGTTTGCAGATCCCTCACTGAATCTATCTTGATCTTGGATGCGACTGTCATCAGTAACTTTCGATGTGGCCATTTCCTCGCTTCTTTTACTAATGGGCGTGGAGCTGTTTAGAAAGAGATGCAGTATGTGTGTCAACAATGGGAAGTTTCTGGTTTTTAAATGGTGGAGCTTGAGGTAAATTTCATGGTTATGTTTGTGTGCCTTTGAAGCATCTTCCCCTTTTGGACTGAGGTAAGAAAATTCTCTAACCCAATTCTGTATCGGATACGAAATAAAAGCTACTATGGTGAAGCTTTTATTGCCTGTTTGTCCCCTTTATTCCTTGTTCACTGGAATGACTTGGTAGTGAAACAATCCATCTGGTAGGTTGTCTCGTCCAAACCTTCAGAACCTTTAGACAGGAAGTTAGAGGCTGATCAGCCTGTTGTCCTCGCAAATCATGAGTGTCATTTCTTAGTCCCCAGAACCTTTAAGCACTGTAATGTTCGTATCTGAGCAATCGTCACATTGCAAAAAAGATATCATTTATAAATTATACTCTACTGCTTAAGTATTATTTGGTTTTCCTATATAGTCTTGGAAAACAAACATTTGGGTCATTTAACACATACAATCAATCATTACATTACTATATTTAAGTTAGAAAATACCATGAACAAACCAAGCTTTACTTGGCCATCTTCAACACTCAAACATAACGACAGGGAATGTGAATCAAGTACAGGTTAGTTTATAAATTTGTCTTAGAAAGCCAGAAGTTGAATTAGATCATTCAGAAATTAGTGTGAAATGTCTGTCTGAAATCCATGTATGAGTAGAATTCGCAAGCATTTTATGTCTGTACTCAAGAAGGTTGGGATTTGACTTGTATAATGTATGAACATGCAGGCTGTCTTTGAGGCCAGATTTTTTGTTCCACTTACATAATTGCTCCCAAATGCATAGTTCAAGATAAATTCTGGAGGCATATTGGATGGAGAGGATGAAGATGAGTCATTACCTCCCAAGCTCATCATGGATAAGTCTGCCCTCATGTTACTTCTACCTGGCTCAACTTCATGTTCCTTGTTACTTTGTTAGCATGATTCTAATGTTTTGTGATGATGTCATGGCCGGTTAAGTTGACAAATTTGGGTCCTTATTTGATATGAGACTCAGACCATAGGTAAATTACAAAGGGTTAAGTAGGTTCAGAGTTCATGCATCTTTGTTCTGGGTTAAACAATTCTGAATTTCTCTTGTGAAAGTGACACTACTCTGCAACTTTTAAAACATGTCTAAAAGACCAAGTAAGTCAAATAAAAATAATAATTAAGACATCGTATAGTGTAAACAAGGAGGAACAGCCTTCTGTAACCATTTTCTTAATTTCGGCGCACTTAAATAGGAGATAGCTGATAGCCCCGAGGCTTATGTTTTGGTAATAGACAGCTTGTTGAGAAAATTAAAAACAAAGATCAATGAATTATTTTGGGAATTAATGGTGGGGGCGCACTATAGGAGAAGAACCCTAATTTTCTTGAATTTGTTTGTGTTCTTGGACCCAACAAAAGGAAGAAAAAGTTGCTGGAGATGCAGCAATTTCGTGGTGTCTTTTATCAGTGATTCCTGTTTGGTTTTGTCTTACAGCATCCATAGCGCGCAGGGTAATTTGTCTTCGATTTTGTAATCAAATTTAACCAAATTATAGGTTTTTGATCAAAAAACCAAATTATAGATAAAAGTAAAATTCGTCCACCTATTTGACTATGTATTCATTCTTTGAATTCAAGCCAACAAAATTGTGACCAAAGTCAATCGAGTAAAAGTTGGCCAGGAAATCTACCACACTTCGACAATCTCAGCTATAACAAGCAATTCTCCATCGTTCGATTCATCGGCAAGAAAGAACCGTTGAAAACCAACAACTCTTTCTTCCCGCCATTCTTATTTTCACCTCCTTTGTTCTCTGATAACTCTGTACATTTCTATCTACTCTTATGAACACTCTAATTTTGTACAGTACATACAAATGTTTGACGACGAGTTAACAATAGATATTTGAATAGATTGACATATGAAGCGGATGGAGGAAAATCTAACACGCAAAACAAAAGAAGATGCAAGTGGCTCATCAAGCAACCGTACTCCATGTTGTTATGTCTTCACTCTAAGAGGACGTGAAATTAGAGATACACATCTCATGACTAACTACTTGTCGGAAACATCGGTGTATGGAGACCAGATATTTCAGGGGGCTTAGCTCTTATTCACTCCCTTGATAATCCGGGGGTTTAGTGGGTGACTGCCACTAGTGGTTCGGGATTCTATGTTGACGTACTTCTCGAAAGAGCCCACGTGAACTCCCTCTCTTACATGCACAGTTTGGGGTGTTAGCGTTGTGGGTCAGGAATGGTAGGAGGAATGCCCTTCGCATCCCGTAATTCGTGCGAGCTCTACCCCTCTCCAGCTTCATATAAGAGTTGTCGGTCGCCCTCCTTCGCTGAGGAAACATGTAGCCCATCATGATGATGATGTTATGCCTCTGGGTTCGGTGGGAACCAAGTTGAAACGATGTGTAGACATGGTTTCAGGTTTCGCTGAGTAGTACATAGCCTCTATTACGGACCAGTATGACGGACACTAGTCTCTCTTTCTAATCGATCCCCCCCTCTACTGCAAGTTGAATTGCATAATGCTCTCCTTAAACCAGATGTATCTTCTGGGTTCTCTTTCATGTGAACATAAAATGCATCTGTTCTAGTTGTTTTTAACCCATATTTTTAGACTTTTCACTTGATATTCCATTTGGCTAGATGCACTTTTATCTATATATGTGTAGTGTGTTATTTTTTGGCTCCAAAATTGGGCCTAATTTCTGGCCCATGAACTGGCCCATGAACTGGCCCATTTAGCCTAACCACTTAAGCCCACTTAATGTAATTGTCTTGTGTTGGATAAAGCATGAATAGTAGGGTTTGGTTCCCTTGGGTGAGGCAGCTCTATATTCTGAAAGTGGGGGACAAGAACAGAGAGAGAGGCGGCAGCAACATTTGGCAAGAACAAGGCTTTGTCTATTTTGTGCTGGTTGGATGATTGATCTCCAAATGATCAATTGATCAAGATCAAAGTGGCGGCAGGTCTTGGACATAGAAGAGAAGCAAGGAGGTGACTTCATAGATCTTGGACAGAGAACAAGGAATGAGGAGCCAAAGCTAGGATTGCTGGGTCTTCTTGATTGTTCGTGTGTTGTTGTTGTATCATGGGGATATAGAGCTTATGTGCTCTATACTTGATATTAGCAGTAACAAGTCTTAATTTTGGCAACAGCAAGGTATAAAGATCATTAATGATCCTTAAAGGTGCAACAGCCAAGTAAGTGAAGTGCTCCAGATACATTTGATTCCTCTTATTCCTTTTTGAGCAAGTGACTGTCCCAGAGAATTAAAAACAAGTCATGTTTTTTTTGTATGGTGATAGTATCACGTTGTTGGGGTTTGAGTAGAATTTCTCTTGGAGATTGCTAATGTGCATTGAGAAATAGGGAATTAGGTTTGTAATTCTCGGATTGTTTTTCGGTCAATACAAGGAGCTCGTCGTTGTCCCGTGGATGTAGGCACATTGCCGAACCACGTATATCTTTGTCTCTGTTTATTTTCTGCGCTTTATTATTTGTTCCGGTGATTTCGGTTTGTCAGACATTTAGCATTTATCGACTGGGTCTAGGATCGGGGGTTGGAAAATCAAGGCGTGGCAAATGTGGTTGAGGCACCGGAGATAGTTGAGGATATTCATACTCGACGGTGACCTAGCGCATGCCTTGACAACGGGTTCTGGTGGTCATCTGTATGATGGTTGGTTGTTGGATACAGGGGCTTCTTATCACTTGTGTCCGGTTCGGGACTGGTTCACCACCTATCGTGAGGTGGAGGGTCGCTCAGTGTATATGGGTGATTCTCGACCCTACAGGATGTTAGGTGTTGGCACGGTCAGATTCCAGCTAGCAGACGGGTCATGTAGACAGCTTACCGAGGTACGTCATATTCCGGATCTTGCAAGAGGGTTGATTTCTCTTGGGGTACTTGAAGCTCAGGGCTACAGGTACATTGGTGAGAATGGTTATTGCAACGTTTATCATGGTGACAAGTTGCTATTATCGGCAATTAGACATGCCAATCTCTATTTTCTTCAGGGTAATGTTGTTGAGGGTGGAGCTATGGTCTCCACGGTTATTGATGAGAAGAGCTTGGTCCGCACACAGTTATGGCACATGCGTCTAGGGCATGTAGGTGAGAGTGGACTAAAGACTTTGAGCAGGCGTGGATTTCTTGGCGGTGACAAGATGTAGAAGCTTGATTTCTGCGAGCATTGTGTTTATGGGAAGCAGTGCAGGGTCACTTTTGGTGACGGTATTCACAGCACCGTGGGTATTGTGGATTATATCCACACTGATGTTTGGGGACCATCGAGAGTTGCATCGAATGGTGGGTCCCGATATTTTGTGTCTTTTATCGACGACTTCAGCCGGAGAGTATGGATCTATACCATGAAGCATAAAGATGAAGTCAGGGATATTTTCAAGAAGTGGAGGGCTATGGTTGAGATGCAGACAGGTAGGGTGATCAAGGTTTTGAGATCTGACAATGGCGGTGAGTACACCGAGGATCCCCTTAAGGAGTTCTGTGCAGAACATGGCATCAAGAGACACTTCACAGTGAGAAAGACACCACAACAGAATGGGGTAGCAGAGCGGATGAATCGTACTCTATTAGAGAGAGCACGGTGCATGTTGTCCAATGCAGGTTTGGGCAGAATATGGTGGGCTGAGGCAGTAAATACGGCGTGCTACTTGATTAACCGCTCTCCTTCATCAGCTATTGAGTCCAAGGTTCCTATGGAGGTATGGTACGGTAATCCTTCTAATTATTCTAACTTGAGAGCATTTGGTTGTCCGGCTTACTATCAAGTTAAAGAGGATAAGATTGGAGTGAGGGCCAAGAAGGCTATATTTCTCGGTTATCCTGAGAATGTGAAGGGGTACAAGTTATGGTGCCTAGAAACTCATAAGTTTGTGATTAGCCGGGATGTTACATTCCATGAGGAGGCTTTGCTACAGGCAAAGTGTGAGAGATGCAAGGACGGTTCTCCTATTTGGAGAGGTGATAGCTATGATGAAGACAAAGAAGATAATCATCAGGTGGAGCTTGGAGCTCCTAGTTCTATTTCTCAAGCAGGTAGTTCTTCACAGATGGTACATGATGAGACTATTATTGATGATGATGTTCCTATTGATAGGAACGAGGCCCTTACACAACAGCAAGTTCAGCAGATTGAGACACTGTCTTTGGTAGCGGGTAGAGAACCTAGGGTCAGACGTGCACCTCGGAGATTCGGCTATGAGGATGGGGTAGCTTGTGCTTTCCCAATTACTGATTATGATGTTCCTAGCACATACAAGCAGGCTTTGCATGATGATCGCAAAAAGGAGTGGAAGGACTCCATGGATGAGGAGATGTCATCTCTTTATAAAAATCAGACTTGGGAACTTGTTACACTTCCTAAGGGAAAGAGGTCGATTGGGTGCAAGTGGATCTTTACAGTGAAAGACGGGATTCCAAATTCCAAGGATAATTGTACGGGTATAAGGTACAAGGCAAGATTGGTGGCTAAGGGATATGCACAACAAGAAGGTGTGGACTATAATGAGGTATTCTCTCCGGTGGTAAAGCACACTAGTATCCGAGTCCTATTAGCATTGGCTACGCAGTTTGATTTAGAGCTCGAACAACTTGATGTTAAAACTGCATTCTTGCATGGAGATTTGGAGGAGGACATATATATGTCGCAGCCCGATGGTTATGTTGTTGTTGGTGAGGAAGGGAAAGTATGCAAACTGAAGAAATCATTGTATGGGTTGAAACAGGCCTCGAGGCAGTGGTACAAGAGGTTTGATACTTTTATGATTGAGCATGGGTATGTAAGGAGCGAGTATGATCCTTGTGTATTTACTAAGAAGCTCAAGGATGGGTCTTTTGTATTTCTTTTACTCTATGTTGATGATATGCTCATTGCTGCAAAGAGCATGGTAGAAATTGATAAGCTGAAGTCACAACTTAGCATTGAGTTTAAGATGAAAGATCTTGGTCCGGTGAAGAAGATTCTTGGGATGTAGATTATTCGGGATAGGAAGTTGGGCAGGTTGACATTGTCACAGCGAAAGTACTTGGACAAGGTTATGAGCCGTTTTGACATGGATTCGACAAAACCGGTTAGTACTCCTTTAGCTGCTCACTTTAAACTCTCGAGTATGTTATCTCCTGTCACTGAGGATGAGAGGGAATATATGGCTAAGGTTCCCTATGCGAGTGTAGTTGGTAGTCTTATGTATGCCATGGTTTGCACGCGACCAGATATTGCTTATCCAGTTAGTGTTGTTAGCCGGTTCATGGCGAACCCCGGGAAGCAACATTGGCAAGCAGTGAAGTGGATTTTGAGGTATCTTCGGGGTACACTGGATGTCGGTTTGGTTTATGAGAGATCGTCAGTTTTAGCTGTATTGGGGTATGTTGACTCAGACTATGCTGGAGATATGGACAAGCGCCGATCGACTACAGGTTATTATTTTACATTGGCAATGGGTCCTATATCTTGGAGGTCCATGTTACAGTCAGTGGTTGCTTTGTCTACAACAGAAGCAGAGTACATGGCAGTGACAGAGGCAGTGAAAGAGGCTATATGGCTTCGAGGATTGGTTCGAGATTTGGGTGTTGCTCAAAGGGATGTCACTATTCTTTGTGATAGTCAGAGCGCCATCCATTTGGCAAAGAATCAGGTATTTCACTCCAGGACCAAACACATAGATGTGAGGTTTCATTTTATCAGAGATATCATTGAGGATAAATTGGTATTGTTGGAAAAAGTTGATATCAAGGAAAATGCAGCTGATATGTTGACGAAGGTGATTCCGGTGATCAAGTTAGAGCATTGTCTCAACTTGATCAAGATTTCTCGATGTTGATGCCCTACGGGGGCGGTACCCTTCGGGGTGGGGTCTTTATGACCCGGTGGAGAACGACGAGCAGGTGGAGCTTTTATCGGCTTTGTCGCCAAGGTGGAGATTGTTATTTTTTGGCTCCAAAATTGGGCCTAATTTCTGGCCCATGAACTGGCCCATTTAGCCTAACCACTTAAGCCCACTTAATGTAATTGTCTTGTGTTGGATAAAGCATGAATAGTAGGGTTTGGTTCCCTTGGGTGAGGCAGCTCTATATTCTGAAAGTGGGGGACAAGAACAGAGAGAGAGGCGGCAGCAACATTTGGCAAGAACAAGGCTTTGTCTATTTTGTGCTGGTTGGATGATTGATCTCCAAATGATCAATTGATCAAGATCAAAGTGGCGGCAGGTCTTGGACATAGAAGAGAAGCAAGGAGGTGACTTCATAGATCTTGGACAGAGAACAAGGAATGAGGAGCCAAAGCTAGGATTGCTGGGTCTTCTTGATTGTTCGTGTGTTGTTGTTGTATCATGGGGATATAGAGCTTATGTGCTCTATACTTGATATTAGCAGTAACAAGTCTTAATTTTGGCAACAGCAAGGTATAAAGATCATTAATGATCCTTAAAGGTGCAACAGCCAAGTAAGTGAAGTGCTCCAGATACATTTGATTCCTCTTATTCCTTTTTGAGCAAGTGACTGTCCCAGAGAATTAAAAACAAGTCATGTTTTTTTTTGTATGGTGATAGTATCACGTTGTTGGGGTTTGAGTAGAATTTCTCTTGGAGATTGCTAATGTGCATTGAGAAATAGGGAATTAGGTTTGTAATTCTCGGATTGTTTTTCGGTCAATACAAGGAGCTCGTCGTTGTCCCGTGGATGTAGGCACATTGCCGAACCACGTATATCTTTGTCTCTGTTTATTTTCTGCGCTTTATTATTTGTTCCGGTGATTTCGGTTTGTCAGACATTTAGCATTTATCGACTGGGTCTAGGATCGGGGGTTGGAAAATCAAGGTTGTCGGTGTCCGTTGTGGATTGAATCGCGCCGGTTCTTTTCCACGGACCCGATTGATTTTCGGGGTGAGTCTTTTATTCCGTTATTGGGGGTATTAGATTTACTACATAGTGATCTTGCCTTAGAGGTACTTAAGAATTTGGAGCGAAAAAGAACCAAAAATAGAGGAAAAACTATGAAGTAGCTGAAACCAGGGATCACACACTCATATGTACGACATGTGAATGGGTGTATGAATCATACAACATATGGGGAACGTATGAGAGCATAAAAAGAAGGCAGAGAGTAAAGAATATGGGTTTTGTCCATACCTCGCTTCATGCATCATATGGACCGGGCTTACGAAATGTACCATGTTTCATACGTTGTATGGTTGGGCATACGAAACATACCCAGCTTCACACGTCACACTAATGCTCGAATGACCATAGATCATCCGAGCACTAACAACGAACAAGTACATCATGTCGATGACTGAGAACAAGGTCTCTACGGTACTTTTCCACTCTACAGTCAAAAGGACGACAATTGTGGATCAAAACACCGGTCGACTACTCCCATTGCCTCTACTCAGTCCTCCGCCACTGCTATCGTCGTCGTCTTGGCCGCCCGAGGTCACCCCGTCGTCGTCGTGACTAACAACGTCCTGATGTTTGCCAGTGCCTGTCACCACCGATGTCCGTCCATACGAACACCTCATCATTCCAGTCGATGCAGAGACCGGAGTCGTCATGATGAACATCTCCAATGAAGCCTCACATCGCCCCGCACCGCTGTTATGGCCCGCCGTCAATAACCTTGTAACCCACGGATGGGTCGTTCGTATCTCCGCTACTGGGCCACTCTGACCATCCTGGACCAAACCATGGGTCCTCGTCCTCTTTGTGTCTCACCCCTCACTACTTGAGAGCAAGCCCCCTTGTCCCCGGAGCATATAATCGTTGATCTATACTTATAAGCCCTCCAAAACACACCAGCACCATACCATGAAGAGCACACTGGAAATAAACATGGTGAAAACAAACACCACAAGCCACGCGTGTGCTCTTCCCCTCAAACCAAACGACTACGAAAGTGACGACCAAGCCGTCGCCAAGCCTTCTCTTTAGGGTTTTTTGGTGACTAAGTTTTTTTTTTGAGGATAACCATGCAATTGTATTAAATCATAAGAGAATAGTTTGGTGGGTACTAAAACCGTACACCACCTACATAGGCAAAAACCAACCTGGGTGGGCATGTAATCATACTCCACCTACATAATTCAAACCAACTAAGAAACTGAAACTGAATTGAAACGAAAGCAAAAAAATCGGCTCTAGTGAAAGGTTGCGGAAGTAGGGGGTATCTGCGATAGCGTCTAGTGACACCGGTACAACATTCTTCTTCCAATTAGTACGAGGCGGAGCCAGCCACGTTTAGGGGAACACTGGTGGACCTACATCTCCCCTGGTATGTCAACGTGCGTCGTCCTCCCTTGAGTGATAATGGTAGGGCTCCTGAACGCGGGATTGCTGACACCGGACTGGCAGGGGAGACAGTCATCGACTGAAGATGGAACTGTCGCCATCTATCCGCCGGGAAGGGGTCAAAGTCGACCCACCCCTCCCCGGGCCACCTCAGACTCATTCCTGTAGGCGAGGGTGCTTGTAGCCCCCCGCCGCTGCTGCGTGTGATCCACTCGCATCCTGCATGAGCCCATTCGTGCAGCCCATCCCATCCCCACGGCCCAGAGTCGGCCCATTAGGGTTAGGATTCCCGTGCAGTACCCCCTTGCCCTGAATTCTTCGCCTAACTACCGCCGCCGCCGACGAGAATTCCACCACCAGCCCCAAAGCCACCGCCCGCGCCGACGCACGATCTCGTCTAGAACCTTGCCTGGCCCGCTCGCTTCCACCCCGACCATCACCCACCGATCGCCGGACCGAGGAGAACACAAGGGACGACTCCTTCTCCTCCCCCGGCGAAGACAGATCCAGCGCAGCCGACCTCCTTTGCCAAGACGCCGCCGCCGTTCCTGACCTCTGAACTTCCCCGTCACGAGCTCTCCTCGCCGATCTCCGCCAGCCTATCTTCCCCCCTGGCCCGCCGGAATCCAACAAATACAGTTTCGGATACATGATCTCCATGGTGGACTCCTACGGCGAAAACCCCCTCGGGAGCCACCGTCCCCTACCTGCGACAAGACCCCCTCGGGAGCCGCCGTTGATCGCAAAGACCTAATAGGGTTGCGTCTGCTACCCAAGCTATTCCAAGGAATAACTTCTCCATGGATGGTGGTTGCTTCGAGACTCGGAAGCATCATCATGGCTAGAACCATGGCCTTGATCATGACCATGGTCCATCCTTCCACTCTGTGCGGCGCCGCAGCACTAGGGCAGAGAGAAGACATCTTTGTTGTACTGCCTGTGACTAAGTTTACTATTTGGAATAGATTGAATTACAATGTAAGAAAACTATTTTATTATTAGTGTTTTTTATGTTCATTATAATTTGGATATGTGATCAATTTCGATTATAATTCTGTTTCCGAAAACATTCAAGAATTTTAAAAATGAATATTGAATTTTAATAAGCGACTTATTATTGTGGTGGTACTCACCCGTGAAAATGCATATATAAATCAGGGAGGGGCATATTGGTCAGTATAAAATTCAGAAGGGAAAAAAGGCTAGGGTTTGTGTGCGGCTGAGACACATAGCAGCGCGTCCAAAATTGGTCCAAAGAAGAAAAAGATGTTATAAAAAAGCTACCATCAATATATCTGTCTCCCATTTCCCTCTTCTCCCTCTCTTCCTCACCTTCCGCTTCCATTTTCAATTTCTCCTCCTTTTCCTCTTCCGTATATATTGTCTTTTCTGCGATCAAATCATCATCCCTCCCTTTTTCAATTCTCCCCCAAAATTTCAAATCTTGATCCCACCCAGATTGCTCAACCTGATCAAGATCATCAATACTCCATCTGATCGTGATCGTGATCTCCGCTCGGATCCTTCACTACAGATAAAAGAGTAGAGCGGTGATGGATCTGACCCAAAAGGTGACTTTCTGCTCTTATTTTAACGGCTTCACTTCAGTTTCGTGGTTGATCCACCGGATCACCATCATCATTGATTTTGTTTTTACATCTGAAACAGAGCTCGGAGTCTTCAAGTCCGGCCATCGAAGCGGTTCAGGTGAAAAGCTGCGCTGATTGCGAGACAACCAGAACACCTCTGTGGAGGAGCGGTCCCGCTGGGCCCAGGGTAATTATTTTACAAAGAGACCATTTCATGAATAAATTAGGTCTGTAATTACTAATTAGTGGCTTAATCAACTGTTTTGGATCTGTTTCCGCAGTCTCTATGCAATGCCTGCGGGATCAGGCAGAGGAAGCGGAGGAGAGCACTTCTGGGCCTGGGAAAAGTGGGATCGGAGAAGATGAAGAAGAAGAATCAGAATCAAAGCCAGAGCAAGAAAAGCAGTAGCGAGGGAGATGAAATGGGAGTGTCAGTGAAGGTGGGACTGGTGGAGCTGGGAAGGAAAATGGTGATGCAGAGATCGTGGGGGAGGAAGAAGAAGATGAGGGAAGAAGAAGAGGCGGCTATGCTCCTCATGGCCTTATCCTGTGGCTCTGTTTTTGCCTGATTTCAAATTTTGAAATTTGCCCTAACCCCACTTACCAAAACCTGTCTTCGCTTCGGTCTATTTACCGTTTTAACCTTATCAAACTAGTGTATCGTTTGTTTCACTCTGCACTGTGCAAAATTTTGGCTTCTACAACTCTGTATGAAATGCATTATCGTCGTGATTTCCATAACCATATGTGATGTGATCCGTTGTTCAAACAAAATTGGGTTACATAAATCGTAAATATAGTAATATTCAAACCGCGAAGCAGCAGAGAGAGCCAGAAAATAAAAGCATTAAATTAGTGAGATAAATAAGGCAGTAAGTTTCTGGTAGCGCTGGTTTCTGAAATAAATCCATGGACCTAACTAACCGTACAGCAAAAATTAATAGATTTGGAAATTTATGTAGGCCCAGCCCACTAATATACGACCGTCTACGACATTTACAGTCAGATTGTATTGGGCCAAGGCCCACATAGATCCCGCCAAACACGAATTCAAATTCAAAACCTATGCCATTCCAATTGCAACAGTATTATGTGCATCCAGCGCTCCACCTCAAGAAATTTATCGAATCCCAAAGGCTCCTTCAAAGTGTCTACGGGAAGATATGATCAGAAACTCATAGATTGGAAATTAGTTGTTTATAATTTATATTGGTCATCCCTTGTGATTTTAAAGTATTTGAATCATGCAATAGCTTATATTTTTTTAACAATTATTTATAAATAGACGAAAGGGATGGGTACAAAAAGGTGCGTTTGGTGAGATAGTTTCCGTCTCAATTTTGAAGAGATCAAATCGTCGAGATAAATCCTTTGGTTTTGTTACTTTCACAACTAAGGATTATGTACAACAGGTAAACGACGCGTTTAATGGCTTTAAGTTGAATGGTTATAAGTTGTTCATCGCGTTCGATCGTTATGGAAAACGAGGATCTATTCCGATGACTTCAGGGTCCTCTGTTCTTCGTTCTCCAAAACAAAGCATGCCAGTTGACGAGACGGCGGGAGTTTGGGGGCGGTTGGAACTCCGACAATGGATTTGTTGGACCTGCGTGTGGCGGAGTCTAATCTAGGCGATCATATATTGAAGAGCTCCGGTTAGTCTAAACAAGTTCCCGCCGGTGACCTGTTTCCTCGACAGATTTTGAATTTAGAAACAACGGATTCAACGGGTTTGAATGCGATTCGAGATCCTGAGATTGGGTCTATTTCGATCCCGCATATCCATGATTTGCAGCTTGTTTCGCGGTCTATCACTGACCGTGATCGACACGAGGAAGAAGAAAACCACAGTGGATTTTTAAATGCGAATGAACATGAAGAGCTTAGACCAGGGTGCACATTGGGCCTGCATCCATCCCAGTGAGTGCAATCAGCTTTCATTTGTCCGCGCCTGATGAGCGAGACGAGGTGAGGGACGCTAGGCCGGCAGTACTTGGGTCTGTATCTAGGCCTGCGTCCAGTTCACAAGCTTTAGCTTATTGTCACGCCTTAAATCCGATTTTCACCGGACTCGAAACGTGAACTAAAGTAATAATAAAGTACTACTAAAAGCAAATTAAATAACTATAATATCTGAATAAAAGTTTAACAATACGAGTCAAAGTTCAAATCCAAATAACTGAAACAAAGTTTAGTTCATAAACAGAAAATAGACAGTACGTCTCTACTACATAAACCACCCGGATCCTCAAAGCTCCCGAGCCCTGAGACAACCTCTAGGTCTACTCATCAATGAAACATGTAAAAACAGTAAACACAAAGGGGGTGAGCTTACACTCAGTAGGAAAAAGTAGTAGAGGAAGAAGGACCCCCGCTTCGACAACAAAATCCCTGATTAGTACGATTACCCCAAAAGACGACATAATTAGAGAACAACAGGAATTGCAACACTTAATAAAATAACAGCTCAAAAGGAGATCAACTGAATCACCAATAGAAACCAACTAAAGAAACACAAGAGTACTGAAATGTAGATGATTAAACCACAAGACTCCGATCCACACACCAACCCACATATCGTACCGGAACACGCATCGGCCTAGATATCTTCCTGGAACTCACATCATCGGGGTGAAACAAATCTTCCCGGAACACGTAGCATCGGGGTGAGACACAATATACCATACCAGAATATCCCTCGGCCTAGGTCTTCCCGGAACACGTAGCATCGGGGTGAAACAAGTCTTCCCGGAACACGTAACATCGGGATGAGACAACAATATACCATACCGGAATGTCCCTCGGCCTAGGTCTTCTCGGAACACGTAGCATCGGAGTGAAACAAAAATGTAAACATATCGGACCGGCATACCCCCTCAGTCGGATATCCTCCCGGAAACACCCTCAGGGCAAGAAAACAACAATACACTCAATACCAAGCAACACATTACACCGAACTCACAGTATCAACCAAGCTTACCGACATGACTTACCAACCACGTCCCATCGGTCTATCATTCACCATATCACATCACCAGGCACAATCATATCACATTCAACATAATCACTCAACCAATCATGTCACAGAGCAACCATTCATATCATACTCATCATATTTCATATAGTTTACTAAGACTGTTATATTAATCAAAGCATGGAGCATGCATCGACATTTGAGGACTATTGATCACAATCCAACACAACCACAATCAATCTTAAGGCTCGACATGACCATTCTACCACCACGGCAATTCCCATAATTGAAAGCGGTTATTCTAGTGAATCACATCCTATATGCAGACTAAGACTCTTCCGGTTATTATCGTAATTGAAAGCGGTTATTCTAGTAAATCACATCCTATATGCAAACTAGGACCTTTCCGGTTATTATCATCCTATATGCATACTATTAACACTCAATAATTAAAAGCGGAAATTTACTACTCTTTCCTACCTCAAAAGCTTTCCAAAGCTCAATCACACAACCGGCGTGTAGTCCCCTCCTCCGAGCTCGAGAACAAGGTCTAGGAACATAAATTAACACTAGAATTAAAGACTAAACAAGGGTACTTTAAGAGGAAAACATTTAAGTTAAAACCCCCAAACATTCGGTTCAAAATAACCTTCCGAAATAAACGAAAAACACCCAAAAAGGACTCAAAAGGTCCAAAACTGGTCTGCCACGGTTCGGGTCACTTAGCCGTGAGGCTCCACGTCACGGATGACGTCACGGACCCGTGACGTGTGCCGTAACGGTCTCCCTCAAGGAGCCGTGACGTCTTGTAACACCCCGCCGTGTCTCACACAGAGCCTCATGCGCGGCGATGTTAGGTCTGCAGCCCAATACACCCCAACCCCTCTGGTGTACTGTCCACAGACAAATACCAACCTAGGTTGTTGGTGAGACTTGAACCCAAGACCTCACCCTTTATAGCATTTTCTTGGGTTCAAGTCTCACCAACAACCTAGGTTGGTATTTGTCTATGGACAGTACACCAGAGGGGTTGGGGTGTATTGGGCTGCAGACCTAACATCGCCGCGCGTGGGGCTCTGTGTGAGACACGGCGGGGTGTTACAAAAAAGTGCAGGCAAATCGACTTTTCAGCAGAGTATTATTAGAGGAAGACCGCAAGGTAATGAAAGTCTTAATTTCTTAATTAACGCTTAGTATGCATGTTAGGGTAATAAAATTGGAAAGGTCCTAGAATTGCTTATAGGATGCGAATAACTAGAATAATTGTATTCCAATTACTAATAATCGGATGAGTCTAGTATGCATGTTTATGATGACAATAACTAGTGTAACTCGCTTTCAATACTTGGGTTTTGGTTTACTGGTAGAGAAGATATGATGAGCTCTCGGATTAGTTGGGTGCTAGGTTCACATGCTTGGTTGCTAGTTATTAGGATAATCAAGAGTCTAATGAAACTAGATCGAATGTATGCTTGAATGTTGAAGGATTGATTTGAATGCTTGATTAATTGGTTGATTGATTGAGTGGTGATTAATTGTGGTTTGAACGGATGATCGAGTATGACTGGTTGTGCCAAGGGGTACAATCAGGTGATCGATGTACCGATGGTTCTGTTGGGTCTCGAGGTAATGATTGGCTTGAGTCTCCAAGACGCCTACGTATCCACATGGGAATCAAAGCCACGTAGTTCTTCTCTTTGAGGACTCAAGAACACAAAAATGGAGGAGGAAACTAGCCAAACCCGAAATGGCCATGGAAGAGGGAGAGAAAATGTCTTTCCTATTCTTGTCTTGTCTTTGTGTTAGTCTTAGTGCCCGTAGTTCAATCCTAAATGTCCAAATGTATATATCATCGTTAGCAATAAAATTAAAGCGGCTTTATATTACTTATGTGTTGGAGTAATATATCGATGTGTGCTCTGATCTATGCCCACCATGCGAATAGAACCATAGATCGAGATAGATCACACTCGATGGGTCCCTAGTCAACAAAGCTTCACTAGAAGCGACTAGTATGAAAGATGGCTCTTTATGGCTTACGTTCTGTTAGTCATTGGAATGGGATTCCGGAGTCTGATCATAGATATCATGTGGGACATGATATTGGACGACCCGCCCTGAATATGTGCCATAGATTAAGTCATGAACATATTCAGTGTTGTAGCTTGTCATGTATCCTTAGACCAAGGAGTCTTTGTGATCGCTATGTAGTCAACAACTGAGTTTGACCTGAGCCTAACGTTGTCCGTAACAGGGCTTCCATAACGGCCAGGATTGGCTTGGGGACGGGCTACATGAGTGACAAGAAAGACGGCTAAGGGATTTATCCCTCATACTAAGGTATGGGAAAGATATCGGTTCTCGGCCACTTGATCGAGAGTGACTGGAAGAATAGCATGGCCATGCACATGATACTGGGTATCATATCTTCAGTCATCTCACATATCAAGGAACGGTGATTGAGAATAATAAGGATGACGGCTCTATGCCTTATCTCAATCAGGATATCGGAGATAAAAGGATAATGACAGGGACGACGGAAAGGTTAGAATCGACAGGGTCGATTCGTTATGTAGTGTCAGGCAATACTAAAGTCTCGTTAGTTGCCACTTAAATAGGATCAAGTAAAATGGGATTTTACGTTGATCTATTGACATGCATAAACCTAAGGGTCACACCGGAGGATGAAACTCATTGACACATTTATGGAGAATGGCCAAAAGGGAGTTGTCTCGGGACATGACCAAAACTGGGTTTTGGGTCATGTGCCCGTACGTGAATAGGACTTTACGGATCGAGACAAGGCTTGGAGTCTTGGGATTGATCGCGTCGGATAATGTTGGACATTTCCGGTATGGAAGGCTTGGAGGCGATGAGCGAATCACGGGACCTCGTTAGAAATGGCCACGGGCCATGTTCCAAGAGGCCCATGAAAGGCCCATGCAACCAAGGCCCATAGAACTAATTAATCAAGTCTTGATTAATTAGTACTAAGTAAGCAAGACAAGGATTAAGGTGTTGGTGATTCACCACCTAACCCAATCTTGTCTTGCCATACTTTGTCCTATTTACACCTTACTTGACACCATACTTGTCCCATGCCTTTAGTTGGACAAGTATGGGTTTTGTTATGTTTAAGTCATCTTTTTTCAACATAACAAACACAAGACAAGAATAGGAAACACATTTTCTCTCCCTCTTCCATGGCCATTTCGGGTTTGGCTAGTTTCCACCTCCATGTTTGTGTTCTTGAGTCCTCAAAGAGAAGAACTACGTGGCTTTGATTCCCATGTGGATACGTAGACGTCTTGGAGACTCAAGCCAATCATTCGTTAACCGGTGTTCTTGTTTTGGTAAGAACTAGTGCTGAATTTTTCTCTTGTGAATCCATTCTTTGTTAGTTGTTTCATGGTTTTAATCGTCTCTTGGTTTTCATTGATTTTCCGCTGCGAGTTGGTTCATCTCCAACCTTACCTCGAGACCCAACAGTGGTATCAGAGCCGTGCTACCTTCGGGATTCACAAGACGGTGTTCATAGTTTCGGTTTTGCTTGAAAGTTTCGTTTTTGGCATGTTGTTTTGCTAAATTGTTTGATAACATGTTTTAAATTCTTGTTTATGGATTTAATGCATGTAAAATGAATTTTTGAAAATTATTTCAAATCTGGAAATTTTGAAAAAAAGTTTGATTTTTCGGGTCTCGGGAGCGGGACTCTCGGGGAGCCGAAACCGGGACCGAACGGAGCTCCGTTGGACGGAGCTAGGCCAAGCATGACCATTGGATGGTTGATATGCCATGGCTAAACCGTTTTGTTAGTTATGACGAGTTTGGAACCGTCATGACGAACTCGAAGATCAAATGTTCAAAAGTTTCATTTTTGAAAGGTTTCGATAAACCGAGCATCAAAAAATTTCGAAACTTGGCTATTAATTAAAACCGGAAAATCACATGATGTTTGATAACATGCTTGTTTGATAACACGATGTGTGATGTGATGTTGGCATGGTGTACATAATAGCCCCGAGCTCGATTTAATTATTTATCGCTTTTCACGGCCTGCGAGCCGTTAGAGTTAGCGTGTAATTATTCTTTCAAGGTGTGGTCGTCGAACCACTTGTTTGTAATATTTATTTATTCCCGACCTGCGAGTCGTGTATTAAATTGTAATATTTTACTCAAGATGAAGAAAGGGCGAAAAGGTCATTTGGTGGCTTTTCGGGTGTTGGCATCGGCTTGGAGTCGGTGGAGCTCAAGAAGCTAGTGGGAGTTAGTTTAGGGGGCTATTATGTGCATATTTATCGCTTTATGCTTGGTTTAGTTTATGCATGATTAATTCTGTGTTTTAGAATTGCATGCTTAACTTTATTTACCGAGCATATCACCTCACATGCAAAGATAAAATTGGAATTTTAATCCTTGTGTGTGAGCCCTTAGAATCATCATTACATTGGATGTAGTTGACGGGTTCGAAGGAAGAATTACATTGGAGGTAATTTGAGGCATCATTGCATTTGAAATGTAGTTGATGTGCTCATCGCATCTAGGATGTGTCAAAGTTTTAAACACAACCGGACAAGTAAAAACGGGTCATGTCCGATACCTCCCAATTATCAACACCTTACTACCTCCCCGTCCTATGGGTGTCGTGCGCATTAGCGGAGCATCCATGGGAAAGCGGGGTAGTAGGTTTGGACGACATATGTGGGTGTCGTGCGCATTAGCGGAGCACCTACATAGTGACGGGCCATAGTTGAAAATTGGTGGACCCGACTACGATTCTCAGCCTGAGGTTGAGCTAGGGTAACAGATAGGGTAAGCCGTGTACATAAGTGCATACCCTAGCCAAGAGTCACATTGGATGTGATTGGATGGAGTCCTACCTACATAGCTCGATTAAGTGGTGAGCATTAGTTCAGCTTAATCGAGTGAATCAAGGATCTTGGTTTCAGATTCTAAAGGTTTAGAATTGATTGTTGGTGTTTAAGCTTGATCTTCATAAAATTTATTCAGTTTACTGATTGAATTTTATCTGTTGTAGATCAAATGGCAAATTCAGCGAACATTAATAGTTTGTCATTAAAAACCATTCTTGACAGGGTCAAGCTAAATGGGACAAACTATTTGGACTGGTACAGAATTTTGAGGATAGTCCTCAAGTCTGAACGCAAAGAATATGTCCTTGACAAGGCTGTCTCTAAGACCATATCAGAGTTACATGAAGTGTCATTAACTGCTGAGAAGAATATCTCAGGGATCTGGGATCCAAGGATATTCTGATGGTCAACAAGGGAATTGGAAGTGGCATGGGCTGGGCCCATGCGCACTTGGCAGGAAAGATGAGACACCTGAGAATGTCTGCTTCTACTGCCAACAGCCTGGTCATTGGAACCGGGATTACAGGAAGTTCACGGCTGATCTGAAGAAGGGCAGTGGGACTACGCCTTCATCAAATAGCCTGGATGATCTGAAGAAGGGCAGTAAGACTGCGCCTTCATCAGGAAACCTGGATGATCTAAGGAAGGGCGGTGGGACCGTGCCTTCTATCGGTATTAACTCTATAGAGCTACATCTCTCTACTTCCAAAGATTCATGGGTATTAGATACCATGACTGAATCTCACACATGCACTAATATATGGTGGCTGAAAGTAGGAGAGATTTGGAAAGCACGAAATGGACCTCAGAGTTGTGGCAACTACTGTAGGATCCATGAGTCTTGCTTTGCCAAGAGGCCTTGTCTTAGTATTGTATAATGTATATTGCATACCTACTTTTAGTAGGAATATTATATCTGTATCCGTGTTTGACAAGGAAGGATATAATGTTAATATTGGAAATGGAGTTTTCAATGTTCTATGCAATGATATGTTTTATACCAGTACTGACATGGTTGGAGGATTGTACATATTAGATATGGGTAACAATGCCTCAAGTTCTATATATTCCGTTAATACCAAGAGGTCTAAATCCAACGATTTAAACCTAACTCTGTTATGGTACTGTCATTTGGGTCGCATAAACAAGAAGCGCCTATCAGCACTTCAGAAGTGCGGGCTTTCAAGTTCATTCGAATTCCATTCGATCGATAGGTGCAAGTTTTGTTTGATGGGAAAAATGACTAAAGTGCCCTTTATCGATCGCGATGAAAGGGCGGGTGAATTATTTGGGCTGATACACTCGAATGTGTGTAGACCAATAAGTTCACTTGCTAGGAGGGGTTTTAGCTACTTTATCACATTTACTGATGATTACAGTAAATATGGTTATGTCTATTCGGTGAGACATAAGTCTGAAACTTTTGATAAATTCAAAGAGTTTAAGACTATAGTAGAAAACCAGCTCGACAAAGGTATTAAGGCACTTCGATTGGATCGAGGTGGAAAATACTTGACCACAGAGTTATTAGATCATCTAAAAGAGAATGGGATCCTTTTGGAATGGACTCCTCCTAGGTCACTGTAGTTGAAAGGTGTAGCCAAACGGAGAAATCAGACATTGTTAGACAATGGTCTGTTCCATGATTAGTTGGACTGATCTCCCATCTCTTTTAGGGGTTTTGCTCTAGAGACGACCGCATTCATAGTGAATCGGGCTTCGACGAATGGTGTGGAAGGGACACCATTTTAAAAATGGTACGGGATGATGCCCGCTTTGTCCTTCCTAAAGATTTGTGGTTGCGAGGCTTATGTGAAACATTTGGTTTCGACTAAGCTCGAACCAAGATCTGAGATATGCACCTTCGTGTGGTATCCCAAAGCAACAAGGGGATACTATTTCTACAATCCTAGTGAGAACATGGTGTTCGTCGCTTGGGGTGGGGTCTTTATGGAAAAAAAGTTTTGTTTCCAAAGACGTCATTGGGAGGACTGTGCATCTCGAAGAAATTCAGGATGGTACAGATCTGTCTAAACCAATTGGCAACCCAGTAGAAAGGAGCCAGAGATTGTCGTAGAGTAAGAACCAATTCCTGTTACAATTCCGGAAGGTCCAAGGCGATTTGAAAGGATCAATCTTCCACCTCCAAGATATGGTATCCGGAGGTGACAATGAAGTCATGGTGGATCACGATGATCCAGCCACCTTTCAGGAAGTCGTGGATGGGCCCAACTCCGAGTTATGGCTGGGAGCCATGAGGGAGGAAATGCAATCCATGTCGGACAACCGAGTCTGGGAACCGGTTGATCCCATCAATGGTGTGAGGACCATCGGATGCAAATGGATCTTCAAGGTGAAGATGGACATGGATGGCAACCCTCTGACCTACAAAGCTCAACTGGTGGCGAAAGGTTATAGGCATGGATTGACTATGAGGAAACCTTCTCCTTAGTGGCTATGGTCAAAATCGATCCAAATTCTTCTTGACATAACTGCGTATCATAATTACGAGATATGGCAAGTGGATGTCAAAACCGCTTTCCTAAATGGAAATTTGACTGAGTACGTTTATATGTCTCGGCCCAAAGGTTTTGACGATCCGAAGAATAAAGGAAAGATTTATAAGTTGTTGAAATCCATTTATGGATTGAAACGAACTTCTCGGAGTTGGATCCTTCGTTTTGATGAAGCTGTAATTGGATTTGGCTTAATCAAGAACGAGGATGAATCTTGCGTTTATAAGAAGGCTAGTGGGAGCAATATTACCTTTCTGGTTCTCATTGAAAACGACATCCCAACCTTGCACGAGACTAAAGCTTGGTTGAGGAAGTGTTTTTCAATAAAGGACTTAGGTGATGCTTCTCATATCTTAAGGATTAAGATATGTAGAGATCGCACCAAGAGGGTCTTGGATTTAAGTCAGGGAACCTATGTGAACAAGGCATTGAGTAGGTTCTTAATGCTCGATTCAAAGAAAGGACTCTTACCCACTAGTCATGGCATTCATCTCAGCAAGACTTAGTGTCCTAAGACACATGATGAGCTGAAAAGGATGATGAAATGCGCCTGGGGGCAGGATCGATCATATATGCCATGACATGTATGAGACCAGACGTCTCGTAAGCCTTATGTTGTACCAGTAGACATCATTCTAACCCGGGGGAAAGATGATGCTGAACTAGTCGTCGAAGGATGAGTAGACGCTAGTTTTCCAAGACAAATCCAGATGACTTTAGAAGTCAATCAGGATATGTGTTTACGCTGAATGGCAGAGCTTTAGCTGGGAAAGCGTAAAGCAAGATACCATTGCCGAATCTACGACAGAGGCCAAGTACATGGATGCTGCAGAGGCAGCTAAGGAGGCTATGTGGATTTGGAAATTCATGGCAGGGCTGGGTGTAATTAAAAACCCATCCAGCCCGGTGAATCCATCTTGCGACAACACAAGGGCCATTGCGCAAGCTAAAAGCCTAGATCGTATAACAAATCCAAACATGTACTGCGGCGTATCCACCTCATCAGATAAATACTGAACTGAGGTGAAGTGAAGATAACCGATATTGCAACAGATGATAACATAGCCAACCCTTTGACTAAGGCAGTGTCACTGCCTGAACATGTTAGACATGTAAAGTCGATGGGGACATATTGGAGTTTAGATTGGAACTAGGGCAAGTGGGAGATTGTTAGTCTTAGTGCCCGTAGTTCAATCCTAAATGTCCAAATGTATATATCATCGTTAGCAATAAAATTAAAGCGGCTTTATATTACTTATGTGTTGGAGTAATATATCGATGTGTGCTCTGATCTATGCCCACCATGCGAATAGAACCATAGATCGAGATAGATCACACTCGATGGGTCCCTAGTCAACAAAGCTTCACTAGAAGCGACTAGTATGAAAGATGGCTCTTTATGGCTTACGTTCTGTTAGTCATTGGAATGGGATTCCGGAGTCTGATCATAGATATCATGTGGGACATGATATTGGACGACCCGCCCTGAATATGTGCCATAGATTAAGTCATGAACATATTCAGTGTTGTAGCTTGTCATGTATCCTTAGACCAAGGAGTCTTTGTGATCGCTATGTAGTCAACAACTGAGTTTGACCTGAGCCTAACGTTGTCCGTAACAGGGCTTCCATAACGGCCAGGATTGGCTTGGGGACGGGCTACATGAGTGACAAGAAAGACGGCTAAGGGATTTATCCCTCATACTAAGGTATGGGAAAGATATCGGTTCTCGGCCACTTGATCGAGAGTGACTGGAAGAATAGCATGGCCATGCACATGATACTGGGTATCATATCTTCAGTCATCTCACATATCAAGGAACGGTGATTGAGAATAATAAGGATGACGGCTCTATGCCTTATCTCAATCAGGATATCGGAGATAAAAGGATAATGACAGGGACGACGGAAAGGTTAGAATCGACAGGGTCGATTCGTTATGTAGTGTCAGGCAATACTAAAGTCTCGTTAGTTGCCACTTAAATAGGATCAAGTAAAATGGGATTTTACGTTGATCTATTGACATGCATAAACCTAAGGGTCACACCGGAGGATGAAACTCATTGACACATTTATGGAGAATGGCCAAAAGGGAGTTGTCTCGGGACATGACCAAAACTGGGTTTTGGGTCATGTGCCCGTACGTGAATAGGACTTTACGGATCGAGACAAGGCTTGGAGTCTTGGGATTGATCGCGTCGGATAATGTTGGACATTTCCGGTATGGAAGGCTTGGAGGCGATGAGCGAATCACGGGACCTCGTTAGAAATGGCCACGGGCCATGTTCCAAGAGGCCCATGAAAGGCCCATGCAACCAAGGCCCATAGAACTAATTAATCAAGTCTTGATTAATTAGTACTAAGTAAGCAAGACAAGGATTAAGGTGTTGGTGATTCACCACCTAACCCAATCTTGTCTTGCCATACTTTGTCCTATTTACACCTTACTTGACACCATACTTGTCCCATGCCTTTAGTTGGACAAGTATGGGTTTTGTTATGTTTAAGTCATCTTTTTTCAACATAACAAACACAAGACAAGAATAGGAAACACATTTTCTCTCCCTCTTCCATGGCCATTTCGGGTTTGGCTAGTTTCCACCTCCATGTTTGTGTTCTTGAGTCCTCAAAGAGAAGAACTACGTGGCTTTGATTCCCATGTGGATACGTAGGCGTCTTGGAGACTCAAGCCAATCATTCGTTAACCGGTGTTCTTGTTTTGGTAAGAACTAGTGCTGAATTTTTCTCTTGTGAATCCATTCTTTGTTAGTTGTTTCATGGTTTTAATCGTCTCTTGGTTTTCATTGATTTTCCGCTGCGAGTTGGTTCATCTCCAACCTTACCTCGAGACCCAACACTTTGTTATGTTGAAAAAAGATGACTTAAACATAACAAAACCCATACTTGTCCAACTAAAGGCATGGGACAAGTATGGTGTCAAGTAAGGTGTAAATAGGACAAAGTATGGCAAGACAAGATTGTGTTAGGTGGTGAATCACCAACACCTTAATCCTTGTCTTGCTTACTTAGTACTAATTAATCAAGACTTGATTAATTAGTTCCATGGGCCTTGGTTGCATGGGCCTTTCATGGGCCTCTTGGAACATGGCCCGTGACCATTTCCAACGAGGTCCCGTGATTCGCTCATCGCCTCCATGCCTTCCATACCGGAAATGTCCAACATTATCCGACGCGATCAATCCCAAGACTCCAAGCCTTATCTCGATCCGTAAAGTCCTATTCACTTACGGGCACATGACCCAAAACCCAGTTTTGGTCATGTCCCGAGACAACTCCCTTTTGGCCATTCTCCATAAATGTGTCAATGAGTTTCATCCTCCGGTGTGACCCTTAGGTTTATGCATGTCAATAGATCAACGTAAAATCCCATTTTACTTGATCCTATTTAAGTGGCAACTAACGAGACTTTAGTATTGCCTGACACTACATAACGAATCGACCCTGTCGATTCTAACCTTTCCGTCGTCCCTGTCATTATCCTTTTATCTCCGATATCCTGATTGAGATAAGGCATAGAGCCGTCATCCTTATTATTCTCAATCACCGTTCCTTGATATGTGAGATGACTGAAGATATGATACCCAGTATCATGTGCATGGCCATGCTATTCTTCCAGTCACTCTCGATCAAGCGGCCGAGAACCGATATCTTTCCCATACCTCAGTATGAGGGATAAATCCCTTAGCCGCCTTTCGTGTCACTCATGTAGCCCGTCCCCAAGCCAATCCTGGCCGTTATGGAAGCCCTGTTACGGACAACGTTAGGCTCAGGTCAAACTCAGTTGTTGACTACATAGCGATCACAAAGACTCCTTGGTCTAAGGATACATGACAAGCTACGACACTGAATATGTTCATGACTTAATCTATGGCACATATTCAGGGCGGGTCGTCCAATATCATGTCCCACATGATATCTATGATCAGACTCCGAAATCCCATTCCAATGACTAACAGAACGTAAGCCATAAAGAGCCATCTTTCATACTAGTCGCTTCTAGTGAAGCTTTGTTGACTAGGGACCCATCGAGTGTGATCTATCTCGATCTATGGTTCTATTCGCATGGTGGGCATAGATCAGAGCACACATCGATATATTACTCCAACACATAAGTAATATAAAGCCGCTTTAATTTTATTGCTAACGATGATATATACATTTGGACATTTAGGATTGAACTACGGGCACTAAGACTAACAATCTCCCACTTGCCCTAGTTCCAATCTAAACTCCTATATGTCCCCATCGACTTTACATGTCTAACATGTTCAGGCAGTGACACTGCCTTAGTCAACGAGTTGGCTATGTTATCATCTGTTGCAATATCGGTTATCTTCACTTCACCTCAGTTCAGTATTTATCTGATGAGGTGGATACACCGCAGTACATGTTTGGATTTGTTATGCGATCTAGGCTTTTAGCTTGCGCAATGGCCCTTGTGTTGTCGCAAAATGGATTCACCGGACTGGATGGGTTTTTAATTACACCCAGCCCTGCCATGAATTTCCAAATCCACATAGCCTCCTTAGCTGCCTCTGCAGCATCCATGTACTTGGCCTCTGTCGTAGATTCGGCAATGGTATCTTGCTTTACGCTTTCCCAGCTAAAGCTCTGCCATTCAGCGTAAACACATATCCTGATTGACTTCTAAAGTCATCTGGATTTGTCTTGGAAAACTAGCGTCTACTCATCCTTCGACGACTAGTTCAGCATCATCTTTCCCCCGGGTTAGAATGATGTCTACTGGTACAACATAAGGCTTACGAGACGTCTGGTCTCATACATGTCATGGCATATATGATCGATCCTGCCCCCAGGCGCATAGGATTCTCATCATCCTTTTCAGCTCATCAGGTGTCTTAGGACACTGAGTCTTGCTGAGATGAATGCCATGACTAGTGGGTAAGAGTCCTTTCTTTGAATCGAGCATTAAGAACCTACTCAATGCCTTGTTCACATAGGTTCCCTGACTTAAATCCAAGACCCTCTTGGTGCGATCTCTACATATCTTAATCCTTAAGATATGAGAAGCATCGCCTAAGTCCTTTATTGAAGAACACTTCCTCAACCAAGCTTTAGTCTCGTGCAAGGTTGGGATGTCGTTTTCAATGAGAACCAGAAAGGTAATATTGCTCCCACTAGCCTTCTTATAAACGCAAGATTCATCCTCGTTCTTGATTAAGCCAAATCCAATTACAGCTTCATCAAAACGAAGGATCCAACTCCGAGAAGTTCGTTTCAATCCATAAATGGATTTCAACAACTTATAAATCTTTCCTTTATTCTTCGGATCGTCAAAACCTTTGGGCCGAGACATACAAACGTACTCAGTCAAATTTCCATTTAGGAAAGCGGTTTTGACATCCACTTGCCATATCTCGTAATTATGATACGCAGTTATGTCAAGAAGAATTTGGATCGATTTTGACCATAGCCACTAAGGAGAAGGTTTCCTCATAGTCAATCCATTGGATCTGCCTATAACCTTTCGCCACCAGTTGAGCTTTGTAGGTCAGAGGGTTGCCGTCCATGTCAAACTTCACCTTGAAGATCCATTTGCATCCTATGGTCCTCACACCATTGATGGGATCAACCGGTTCCCAGACTCGGTTGTCCGACATGGATTGCATTTCCTCCCTCATGGCTCCCAGCCATAACTCGGAGTTGGGCCCATCCATGACTTCCTGAAAGGTGGCTGGATCATCGTGATCCACCATGACTTCATTGTCACCTCCGGATACCATATCTTGGAGGTGGAAGATTGATCCTTTCAAATCGCCTTGGACCTTCCGGAATTGTAACAGGAATTGGTTCTTACTCTACGACAATCTCTGGCTCCTTTCTACTGGGTTGCCAATTGGTTTAGACAGATCTGTACCATCCTGAATTTCTTCGAGATGCACAGTCCTCCCAATGACGTCTTTGGAAACAAAACTTCTTTTCCATAAAGACCCCACCCCAAGCGACGAACACCATGTTCTCACTGGGATTGTAGAAATAGTATCCCCTTGTTGCTTTGGGATACCACACGAAGGTGCATATCTCAGATCTTGGTTCGAGCTTAGTCGAAACCAAATGTTTCACATAAGCCTCGCAACCACAAATCTTTAGGAAGGACAAAGCGGGCATCATCCCGTACCATTTTTAAAATGGTGTCCATTCCACACCATTCGTCGAAGCCCGATTCACTATGAATGCGGTCGTCTCTAGAGCAAAACCCCTAAAAGAGATTGGGAGATCAGTCCAACTAATCATGGAACAGACCATTGTCTAACAATGTCCAATTTCTCCGTTTGGCTACACCTTTCAACTACAGTGACCTAGGAGGAGTCCATTTCAAAAGGATCCCATTCTCTTTTAGATGATCTAATAACTCTGTGGTCAAGTATTTTCCACCTCGATCCAATCGAAGTGCCTTAATACCTTTGTCGAGCTGGTTTTCTACTATAGTCTTAAACTCTTTGAATTTATCAAAAGCTTCAGACTTATGTCTCACCGAATAGACATAACCATATTTACTGTAATCATCAGTAAATGTGATAAAGTAGCTAAAACCCCTCCTGCCAAGTGAACTTATTGGTCTACACACATTCGAGTGTATCAGCCCCAATAATTCACCCGCCCTTTCATCGCGATCGATAAAGGGCACTTTAGTCATTTTGCCCATCAAACAAACCTTGCACCTATCGATCGAATGGAATTCGAATGAACCTGAAAGCCCGCACTTCTGAAGTGCTGATAGGCGCTTCTTGTTTATGCGACCCAAATGACAGTACCATAACAGAGTTAGGTTTAAATCGTTGGATTTAGACCTCTTGGTATTAACGGAATATATAGAACTTGAGGCATTGTTACCCATATCTAATATGTACAATCCTCCAACCATGTCAGTACTGGTATAAAACATATCATTGCATAGAACATTGAAAACTCCATTTCCAATATTAACATTATATCCTTCCTTGTCAAACACGGATACAGATATAATATTCCTACTAAAAGTAGGTATGCAATATACATTATACAATACTAAGACAAGGCCTCTTGGCAAAGCAAGACTCATGGATCCTACAGCAGTTGCCACAACTCTGAGGTCCATTTCGTGCTTTCCAAATCTCTCCTACTTTCAGCCACCATATATTAGTGCATGTGTGAGATTCAGTCATGGTATCTAATACCCATGAATCTTTGGAAGTAGAGAGATGTAGCTCTATAGAGTTAATACCGAATGAAGGCACGGTCCCACCGCCCTTCCTTAGATCATCCAGGTTTCCTGATGAAGGCGCAGTCCTACTGCCCTTCTTCAGATCATCCAGGCTATTTGATGAAGGCGCAGTCCCACTGCCCTTCTTCAGATCAGCCGTGAACTTCCTGTAATCCCGGTTCCAATGACCAGGCTGTTGGCAGTAGAAGCAGACATTCTCAAGTGTCTCATCTTTCCTGCCAAGTGCGCATGGGCCCAGCCCTTGCCACTTCCAATTCCCTTGTTGACCATCAGAATATCCTTGGATCCCAGATCCCTGAGATATTCTTCTCAGCAGCTGATGACACTTCATGTAACTCTGATATGGTCTTAGAGACAGCCTTGTCAAGGACATATTCTTTGCGTTCAGACTTGAGGACTATCCTCAAAAATTCTGTACCAGTCCAAATAGTTTGTCCCATTTAGCTTGACCCTGTCAAGAATGGTTTTTAATGACAAACTATTAATGTTCGCTGAATTTGCCATTTGATCTACAACAGATAAAATTCAATCAGTAAACTGAATAAATTTTATGAAGATCAAGCTTAAACACCAACAATCAATTCTAAACCTTTAGAATCTGAAACCAAGATCCTTGATTCACTCGATTAAGCTGAACTAATGCTCACCACTTAATCGAGCTATGTAGGTAGGAATCCATCCAATCACATCCAATGTGACTCCTGGCTAGGGTATGTACTTATGTACACGACTTACCCTATCTGTTACCCTAGCTCAACCTCAGGCTAAGAATCGTAGTCGGGTCCACCAATTTTCAACTATGGCTCGTCACTATGTAGGTGCTCCGCTAATGCGCACGACACCCACATATGTCGTCCAAACCTACTACCCCGCTTTCCCATGGATGCTCCGCTAATGCGCACGACACCCATAGGACGGGGAGGTAGTAAGGTGTTGATGATTGGGAGGTATCGGACATGACCCGCTTTTACTTGTCCAGTTGTGTTCAAAACTTTGGCACATCCTAGATGCGATGAGCACATCAACTACATTCCAAATGCAATGATGCCTCAAATTACATCCAATGTAATTCTTCCTTTGAACCCGTCAACTACATCCAATGCAATGACGGTTCTAAGGGTTCACACACAAGGATTAAAATTCCAATTTTATCTTTGCATGTGAGGTGATATGCTCGGTAAATAAAGTTAGGCATGCAATTCTAAAGCACATAGAATTAATCATGCATAAACTAAACCAAGCATAAAGCGATAAATGTGCACATAATAGCCCCCTAAACTAACTCCCACTAGCTTCTTGAGCTCCACCGACTCCAAGCCGATGCCAACACCCGAAAAGCCACCAAATGACCTTTTCGCCCTTTCTTCATCTTGAGTAAAATATTACAATTTAATACACGACTCGCAGGTCGGGAATAAATAAATATTACAAACAAGTGGTTCGACGACCACACCTTGAAAGAATAATTACACGTTACCTCTAACGGCTCGCAGGCCGTGAAAAGCGATAAATAATTAAATTGAGCTCGGGGCTATTATGTGCACCATGCCAACATCACATCACACATCGTGTTATCAAACAAGAATGTTATCAAACATCATGTGATTTTCCGGTTTTAATTAATAGCCAAGTTTCGAAAATTTTTGATGCTCGGTTTATCGAAACCGTTCAAAAATGAAACTTTTGAACATTTGATCTTCGAGTTCGTCATGACGGTTCCAAACTCGTCATAACTAACAAAACGGTTTAGCCTTGGCATATCAACCATCCAATGGTCATGCTTGGCCTAGCTCCGTCCAACGGAGCCCCGTTCGGTCCCGGTTTCGGCTCCCCGAGAGTCCCGCTCCCGAGACCCGAAAAATCAAATTTTTTTCAAAATTTCCAGATTTGAAATAATTTTCAAAAATTCATTTTACATGCATTAAATCCATAAACAATAATTTAAAACATGTTATCAAACAATTTAGCAAAACAACATGCCAAAAACGAAACTTTCAAGCAAAACCGAAACTTTGAACACCGTCTTGTGAATCCCGAAGGTAGCACGGCTCTGATACCACTGTTGGGTCTCGAGGTAAGGTTGGAGATGAACCAACTCGCAGCGGAAAATCAATGAAAACCAAGAGACAATTAGAACCATGAAACAACTAACAAAGAATGGATTAACAAGAGAAAAATTCAGCACTAGTTCTTACCAAAACAAGAACACCGGTTAACGAATGATTGGCTTGAGTCTCCAAGACGCCTACGTATCCACATGGGAATCAAAGCCACGTAGTTCTTCTCTTTGAGGACTCAAGAACACAAAAATGGAGGAGGAAACTAGCCAAACCCGAAATGGCCATGGAAGAGGGAGAGAAAATGTCTTTCCTATTCTTGTCTTGTCTTTGTTATGTTGAAAAAAGATGACTTAAACATAACAAAACTCATACTTGTCCAACTAAAGGCATGGGACAAGTATGGTGTCAAGTAAGGTGTAAATAGGACAAAGTATGGCAAGACAAGATTGTGTTAGGTGGTGAATCACCAACACCTTAATCCTTGTCTTGCTTACTTAGTACTAATTAATCAAGACTTGATTAATTAGTTCCATGGGCCTTGGTTGCATGGGCCTTTCATGGGCCTCTTGGAACATGGCCCGTGACCATTTCCAACGAGGTCCCGTGATTCGCTCATCGCCTCCATGCCTTCCATACCGGAAATGTCCAACATTATCCGACGCGATCAATCCCAAGACTCCAAGCCTTATCTCGATCCGTAAAGTCCTATTCACTTACGGGCACATGACCCAAAACCCAGTTTTGGTCATGTCCCGAGACAACTCCCTTTTGGCCATTCTCCATAAATGTGTCAATGAGTTTCATCCTCCGGTGTGACCCTTAGGTTTATGCATGTCAATAGATCAACGTAAAATCCCATTTTACTTGATCCTATTTAAGTGGCAACTAACGAGACTTTAGTATTGCCTGACACTACATAACGAATCGACCCTGTCGATTCTAACCTTTCCGTCGTCCCTGTCATTATCCTTTTATCTCCGATATCCTGATTGAGATAAGGCATAGAGCCGTCATCCTTATTATTCTCAATCACCGTTCCTTGATATGTGAGATGACTGAAGATATGATACCCAGTATCATGTGCATGGCCATGCTATTCTTCCAGTCACTCTCGATCAAGCGGCCGAGAACCGATATCTTTCCCATACCTCAGTATGAGGGATAAATCCCTTAGCCGCCTTTCGTGTCACTCATGTAGCCCGTCCCCAAGCCAATCCTGGCCGTTATGGAAGCCCTGTTACGGACAACGTTAGGCTCAGGTCAAACTCAGTTGTTGACTACATAGCGATCACAAAGACTCCTTGGTCTAAGGATACATGACAAGCTACGACACTGAATATGTTCATGACTTAATCTATGGCACATATTCAGGGCGGGTCGTCCAATATCATGTCCCACATGATATCTATGATCAGACTCCGAAATCCCATTCCAATGACTAACAGAACGTAAGCCATAAAGAGCCATCTTTCATACTAGTCGCTTCTAGTGAAGCTTTGTTGACTAGGGACCCATCGAGTGTGATCTATCTCGATCTATGGTTCTATTCGCATGGTGGGCATAGATCAGAGCACACATCGATATATTACTCCAACACATAAGTAATATAAAGCCGCTTTAATTTTATTGCTAACGATGATATATACATTTGGACATTTAGGATTGAACTACGGGCACTAAGACTAACAGGTTCGTGACAGGTAAGTATACGGTAAGTGTGGAACGGTATTGGATGTCTTCGATGTGATGAAAGTGTGTTTCGATGAGTGTTGATTGATGGATGAATGTTTATGCTTGTTCCCTTTATTCTCATTCTTGAAATGTATGTTTGTTTGTTTGTATGTTTGTTGATTGATGGAAACTGTGCAGACCAGGGTTGGAAATGGCTTTCAGCCGTTCAGCGGACTGTCCTTGGGACAGTATTTTCTCTAGATCTGTTTGAGATGACCGACACCAGCAGTTTTGGATCTGCGGTAGAAAGGGGTGACCGTCTATGAGTATTAGGCGAGGTTCACGTCCCTGTCTTGCTTCGCACCCGAAATGGTGCCGACCGAGGAGAGCCGTCGCAGACGTTTTGAGAAGGGACTCAGTTCGGCTATCACGGATTAAGTCATTGCATTCAGATCCGAGGACTATTTTGTACTAGTGGAACAAACACTAGCATTAGAGAGACATTTTAAGAGACCGCCAAGGCGCGGAAGATCAGGTCAAGGCCGAGTGGCTTCCTGAGGCCGTCAGAGAGTCGCGATCCTAGGAGGCAGAGGACCTCGGGATCATTTCAGCCACAGACCCAGTCCGGTGAGACACGACGGGTTGGAGCAGTAGCGTCTGTTGACCCTGCCCCGGTGGCATAGTTTTTTCCATCGTGCATACCGTTGGAACATCTGGGCCGAGACTGCCCGTTGAGTGATGAATATACGAACGTTCCACAGGTCGATCTACGAGAGCCAATGAGAGAACATGCTGCCATAGCAGCAAATTCTTCCACCCCCAATCGAGAGGAGGACATCCGATGCGGCAGGGCTGAGTGTACATGATTACCGGGCCCCGAACTAAGAACTTGATACCGATCTTGAGATCGCTTAGAGTACTTGTTACCATTTACATTTTGGATTTCGTGTCTGCTGACACTCAAGCATTACACGGGGTTGTATTTGTTCATGACTACTTACTGCTCGAATGAGTTTAAAACTGTTCAGCCCACCGGTACTTTAAACACACCGACTAGAGGTATGGTAGTACCGACTAGTGTCAGTGGGAGTTGAAAGTGGAGTAACATACTTGGCCTTACAGAAGGTTCTTTTCATTCTACGATAGTGCGGATCGAATTTTAAGAACCGATTGTTGAAACAACAAGCGTTCATCGAGTGCTATCAACAGCGAACGCCGAGCAGTGAAAGGCTGCAGCCTTGACCAGTAAACGGTCTGACCGGTCACATGAGATGACCGAGCTACGATAAGATTAGAGTAACGCAGCGGATGCGTGGTGGGCCCGTACCCACAGGAGTCTTGATCTACAGCTTCTTCTACCCCGCTACAAGATTTAAGTTATAAGATTCGAACCGTCGAGACGATTTTGTTTCAAAATCCTTGTTAACGAGCGAAAAGTTGCACGATTGTGTGCTGTACGTGAGAAACTAGACGACTAGAATTGCATATAAGATGCAAATAACCGTGAGGGATACCAGTTACTTATCAACCACGATCCATCGATACAGATAGCCGAGGGTGACTACCACAAGCTTCCAGGCCAGTACCAAGATGGCACCGAACGAAGCGTTGTGTGGTAGGTCGGGTTTTGTGCCATGCATGGGCACAGGGAAGGATAAGAGTTAACCGTTGATTGATTTTGAGTTGTTCGTGAAACGATTGGAGGAACCGCGCTAATTCCTGAACTGTTCAATTTATCGAGATCTCATTACGTGTTGATTACTCCTTGAGTGGTGACTTGGGGGGACTTGACTATAAGTTGTTTTGATCGACAGCTCGTGAACGAGTGTCAACGGCATAAGGAATACCACCGGTCGGGATAACCTTTGTCAATCGATCTTGGATTGGGTTTCGCTATCAAGTGTAATTGTCGTACGTTTAGTTTTGGTATCTTGAAGGACGCCTACTTTCGACTAAGTGCCAGTAAGAGGTTCTATTGGTCCTTGTTGTTGTACGTCGTTTGTCCGACTAGATGTCGGTAGAGTTCATGGTAGTACCGAACCATGCACCGGTTTTGAGAACCGCTGTCTCGTTGATGTGATGATTTGAGTGAGACGACTCGTGAGGTGGTTTGATCAGGTGTTAAGAACTGGTATCGATGTCGAGAGAAATACCGCGAGTTAAGTTTGTGATGCTTGTTGTGTGACTGATCCGTATCAGGTTGAGAATCTTGATAAGGTTTACCCGGTGTGACATGATGCTACGTTGGATAAGTGTGCCATGCTTGGTTTTTTCATAATTACAGCCATTTGAAAGGAAACGGCCCAATTAAGCTAACCGCAATGACGACTAAGCTTTTTGGCCCCCGGAAGGTCCCTAATGACTCCCGGAGTCATCGGTTGACTTTTCCGGCAAAAAGTCATTTTTCGCCAGGATTCGTCGGTTCGACCGGGATCGACCGGAGGCGGTTCTTACAATCTACCCCCCTTATAAGAATTTTTCCCTCGAAATTTTAAAAAAGAAGGTACCTCAAGGGTCGAACAGGCTGGGGTACTTCGCACGAACTTCATTCTCGCGCTCCCAGGTCGACTCTGCTCAGTGGTGCTTCCACTACACCTGTACCAGTGGGATACTCCTGCCGCACAAGGTCTGCTCTCGCCTATCCAGAATCCTCACTGGCCACTCCTCATACGAAACATCCTCAGCTACCTTGATGTCCGTCCACTCAATCACGTGGGAGGGTTCCACAATGTACTTCTGCATCTAGGACACGTGGAAGACGTTTTGAACGTTCCTGAGCTGCGGTGGCAATGCAAGGCGATAAGCAACGGTTCCAACTCTGCCTAAAACCTCAAAAGGTCTGATAAACCACGGGGCCAGCTTGCCTCCGCCGCGGTTGAACCACAATAAACCCTTCTTCGGGCTCACCCTCACAAACACGTGATCACCAACTATAAAATCGAGAGGTCGTCGTTGTCTATCCGCATAACTCTTCTAACGACTCTGCGCGGTCCTCAACCGATCCCAAATCAGTGCGACCTTCTCGGTCGTCTCCCGGACAAGCTCTGGACCAAGTAGACTCTGGTCTCCTACCTCTGCCCAACACACATGCGATCTGCACGGCCTACCATACAATCCCTCAAATGGTGTCATCCCAATACTGGCCTGATAACTATTGTTGTAGGCGAACTCGGCTAATGGTAAGTGATCCTCCCATGATCCTCGGAAGTCCAACACACATGCTCGCATCATATCCTCTAAGATCTGTATATTGCGCTCTGACTGACCGTCGGTCTAAGGGTGATAAGTCGTACTGAGCAAGACCTCGGTCCCCAACTCTCTCTGCAAGCTCTCCCAAAATCTGGAGGTGAATCGGGGATCCCTATCGGACACAACGGACACCGGAACCCCGTGAAGACGGATGATCTCCCGAACGTACAACCGAATCAAGGTGTCAACCGTGTTAGTCATCCTCATGGCTAAGAAGTGCGCCGACTTGTTCAGTCGGTCAACCACTACCCAAACAACGTCGTGCCCTCTCGGCAATCTCGGTAGGCCACTCACGAAGTCCATCGTGACGTGCTCCCACTTCCACTCTACGATCGGTAATGGCTGTAGTACACCGGCGGGACGCTGATGCTCGACCTTTACCTGCTGACAGATGAGGCATCTCGAGACGAACTCTGCAACTGTTCTCCGCATCCCGCTCCACCAGAATTGCCGTCTGATATCCCGATACATCTTGGTGCTACCCAGGTGCACAACAAGACGGGAGTGATGACACTCTCTCAACACAGCGTCTCTACATCCACGCGGAACAGACAACCCTCCTCGGTATCGTAGACCCAGATCAGTACCCTGCTCCCAGCCCTCAACGTCAACACCGCTGGTAAGTCTCTCCCGGATCTCTTTCGTCTCGGCATCCTCGGCATGTGCCTCTAACACACGAGTAACTAGTGTGGGCTGTGCTACCAACGAACACATGGTCACGCCATCTGTGATCTCATCTAGCTCAAGTCTGAGCGAGCTCAACTCCTCCATCATGTCCCACTCTCGGACTGATATACCGGCCAGGCAGTGGGCCGACTTCCTACTCAGGGCATCGGCGACAACGTTCTCCTTTCCCGGGTGGTAGAGTAGCTCGAAGTCGTACTCCTCAAGCAGCTCCATCCACCGCCTCTGGCGTATGTTCAGGTCGCGCTGGGAGAAGATGTACTTGAGACTCTTGTGATCCGAAAAAACCCGGAATCGCTCTCCATACAAGTAGTGTCGCCAGCTCTTCAAAGCGAAGACGACTGCTGCCAACTCTAAGTCGTGGGTAGGGTAGTTGTGCTCATGTATCTTCAGTTGTCTGGAGCCATAGGCAACCACCTTCCCGGACTGCATCAGCACACATCTCAGTCCCTCACTGGACGCATCACAATACACATCATAACCGATCCCCCGCTCCAGCACAATCAACGTAGTCAAACGAGCATTCATCTCGGTAAAGGAATGCTCACACTCATCGGTCCACAGAAACTCTGCTCCCTTGCGTGTCAGTGCGGTCATCGGCGCGGCCAGACGTGATAAGTCCTGGACGAACCGTCGATAGTATCCTGCCAATCCCAGGAAGCTGCGGATCTCAAATACTCTCTTGGGCCGTACCCACTTCGAAACTGCGTCGATCTTCGCCGGGTCGACTAGGATACCCTCTCGGGACACAACATGCCCGAGGAACTTAACCTCGGCGAGCCAAAACTTTCACTTCTCTAGGTTGACGTCCAATTGGTGAGTGCGCAACAACGTCAAAACTGTCCTCAGGTGCTCCTCATGCGCCTCCTCACTCGGCGAATAAATCAGAATGTCGTCTACGAATACCACGACGAAATGGTCCAGGTACGGTCGGAAAATACCGTTCATCAAGTCTATTAACGCTGCAGGCCCGTTCGTCAGCCCGAACGGCATCACCAGGAACTCGTAGTGCCCATACCGAGTCCGAAATGCGGTCTTCGCTACATCTTCCTCCCGAACCCTCAACTGATAATACCCTGATCGTAGATCAATCTTCGAGAAGCACTTCGCTCCTCGTAGATGATCGAACAAGTCATCGATCCTCGGCATCGGGTAGTGGTTCTTCACCGTAACCCGGTTCAACTTCCGGTAATCGATGCACATCCTCAACGCTCCACCCTTCTTCATCACGAAGAGGGCAGGTGCTCCCCATGGTGAAGCGCTCGGACGGATAATTCCCTTCTCCCGAAGCTCCTCGAGTTGTCGCTAGAGCTCGACCAGCTCAGCTGGTGCAAACCGATACGGGGTCATAGATATCGGTGCCCTACCCGGGATCAAGTCGATCCTAAACTCCACATCGCGCGCCGGCGGTAATCCTGACAGCTCCTCCGGAAAGACCTCCGGGAACTCGCATACCACTCTCGGCAGCTCTCTACTCTACACGGTCTCCTTCTCATCTCCCACGGTCAATTCGGACATGAGAACTCCGCTCCTACTGCCCAAGACGCAAGTGACGATCGTCTCGCCCGATACTACAGTGACCTGCCGTCGATAGCAATCGATCGACGCTCGATACCTCGCGAGCCAGTCCATCCCCAAGATCACGTCGAATGCTGTCATGTCCAAAACAAGTAAATCACCAACAAAAGGGCAATCATCCACTCTAATCTCACATGCACGACAAACGGTACTTAAGACCACATCTCCCGTAACCGGGGTATCAAGAAATGAGGGTCGACTCAACGTCTCTACCCTTAACTGAATCAGCAAAAGTAGAAGAGATGAAGGAATGTGAAGCCCCAGTATCAAATAAAAAAGACGCCCAGGATTTGTAAAGCAAGCACGTACCCTGAGTGGTCTCATGACCGGAGTGACGTCCCTCTACTCGCGAGTCAGTGACAGCATACACCCGACCCTACTGAGCCTGAGGTCCTTCTGTCGGGGGTGGTAGAAGAGTCCTCTATTGTGCAGACCTCTGATGATGCCTCTGTGCTGGCGCACCCGCTACCTGCCGTGGGGCTCTCGGAGCCTGAGCCTAGCGTGGGCGAAACGAAGGTGCCTGGCTGTGCTGCGTCTGCTGTGGTCGTCGCACTGGCCCTCCTCCAAGTCGGCCGGGGCACATAGTGGAGATGTGTCCTAGTCGACCGCAGTGGTAGCAAGTCCTCTCATCGGCACGCGGCCTCTCCTCGATCCTCGTCGGGCGACCCGCTGGGCGGTCTGTAGGTCCACCACTCATCGGGCAGTCTCGGCCCAGATGTCCCAACTGCCTGCACGAGGGACAAAACTGCGTTAACGGGGCAGGTCCAACGGACGCTACTGCTCTGATCCGTCGCATCCCACCTGACTAGGCATGTGGCTGGAAGACTCCTGAGGTCCTCTCCCTCCTCGAGTCGCGGCCCTCAGACGGCCTTAGAAAGCCACTCGGCCTCGGCCTGCTCTCGCGGGCCCTGACGGTCTCTCTGAAGTGTCGCCCCACTGCTAGTGCCTGGTCCACTAGCTCAGTGTACACCTTATTCCTGAAGGCGGTGACTCGGTCCCAATCGACGAGATGAGTCCCCCTTCAAATTGCCTACAACGGCGCTCCTCGGTCTGCACCATCTCCGGTGCGAAACGAGACAAGGATGTGAACCTCGCCTCATACTCCGATACAGTCATCCCTCTCTGTCGCAACTCTAGGAATTGCTGGTGTCTGTCATCTCAGACTGATCTCGGGAAGTACTATTCCAGGAACAGCCTTCCGAACAACTGAAAGTCGTCTCCAACCCTGATCTGCGCGTGCTGCCACCAGTGGTACGCATCCCCCTCCAGCTGGAATGCAACAGAAGATACCCTCAGGTGACCATCCGATATCCCCGATGTATCCAAGTTGCGGGTAATCCGCTCCAGCCATCCCTCAGCTGCCTCGGGGTCTGACCCCCAGGAAAAGACTGGTGTGCCCAACCTGCGGAAATCTCTAAGAGCCTGAGTCGTGTAGCTGTCGGCCTGACTCGACCTCTCAACAGCGGCTGCAGTGGCAGCAGGCACGGTCTCAGGTGCCGGTGCTGCAGTCTCCCTCTAGGCGCTGATCGCTGCAAGAACTGTGTGAACCACCTCCTCCAGAGTGGTCGCCTGGGTCGGCTATGCGACCGGAGGACCTCTGGGCAGTGGCCCTGACGGTCCAGCCTCATCTCTCTCGTGCTCCGCAGAGGTAGCACCTTGGGCACTCGCTGCCCCTGCCTGCTCAAAGGCAGGTGGCTGCCCCTGGCCCCTAGCTGGGCGACCTCTAGTGCCTCTCGGAATGTAGGTACGAGCCATGTCGCTTGTATCCGCTACACGGATAAACGCACATGCTCAGGTTCTCAATTTCGAATAAAGCGACTCGCTTAAAACCAATAACGTTCACGAATGTTTCACAAGGGTCATACTCGGACCAACAATATACTTAGTCTTAAGGGTTATTTACGATAAGGTACCCTAATGTTTCGTCCACGACCGATAAGGTACCCTAATGAATTTTGTGTCCGATAAGGTACCCTAATGATTCTTCCACGAACGATTTGGTTTAATGTTGTTAAAAAACTAACAGAATTATGTAGAATGCTATTTTTCCCTTTAACATTTGAGTTGACTTTTGACTTAAGAGTGAAATGACCATTATACCCTCAGTTATTATTTTTCCTTAATTTATATTTTCTAATTAATTTTAATTTTCAAAATAAAATAAATAAATTATATGTTTTTTAAAGTTATATTTTTTAAAAACCGAATTTGTTTTTTTTTCAAAAATCTGTTTTTTTTTAAATCAGATTTTTATATTTTAAAATCAGATTTTGTATTTAATTAGTTTTATTTTTTTAATAATATATATATTTTTTATTAAAACAGTTTATATATAAAAAATCATATTTATTTTTTTAAAAAATTAATTTTATTTTTAAAAAAAATCGCAGAATTGTTCGTCTTCTCCGGCCAGCCCCTCCTCCGCCGTCGTTGTCCCTGGCCACCCCCACCTCTGCCGCCTCCTCCCTCTTCCACCTCCCACTGTCCTCACCTTCCTCGCAGAGCTGAAGCTCGCGATTTGGTTCAGATCTGAACCAACTCGCGAGCTTCAGCTCTGCGAGGAAGGTGAGGACTGTGGGAGGTGGAAGAGGGAGGAGGCGGCGGAGGTGGGGGTGGCCGGGGACGACGATGGCGGAGGAGGGGCTAGCCGGAGACGACGCCGGAGAAGACGAACAGTTCTGCGATTTTTTATTTAATAAAATTAATTTTTTAAAAAAATAAAAATGATTTTTTAATTTTTTGTATTTTTTAATATTTTTTTATTATTTTAAATAATTTAATTTTTAAATTTAAAAAATTTAAATTTATTTATCTATTATATTTATCTATAAAATTTATAAGCTTAAAATAAGAAAGGGTAAAATCGTCATTTCACACCCCACTTAACTGCAAATGTCTAATTTAGAGGAATATTCCGTTAGTTTTTAATGGAATATGCCAATTTTAAACCAAATCGTTCGTGGACGAATCATTAGGGTACCTTATCGGACACAAAATTCATTAGGGTACCTTATCATTCGTGGACGAAACATTAGGGTACCTTATCGTAAATAACCCTAGTCTTAATATAGTCATAGATTATTTCATATAATCATAGAAGTCCGCACACTTGTGCGTCTCACATAATCAATCACATAATTCAACCATCTCTCACAGGAGTCACAGTTTCAAACAAGTCACATAATAAACCGTTCACATCACACAACAATTCCACAGAGTCTCCGCACTAACTCATTTACACAGGTTCTCAACACCTTTCTCTTTCTATCACAACATTCATGTCGATATAACATCGTTACAACCTGATTCAGGCGTCCCCGAATCTCGTTGTAACCACTTGACATCCCCCCATCACGTTCGACTACAGTGGCGCCCCTGAGTCAACCCTAATAATACAAACACTTCAGTTTTGCAGAAATTTGGGCATGACCCGTTCATAAATTCTACTAACCATCCGCTTAAGCGGGACTTTCAATAATCAAACTGCACAAAGCATTCAGCACAACATAACACACGGCAACACATCGCAGTTACACACCTCGGGTCTCGGTAATTACCCGATTACCACCCGACCAAGTCAACATTTCGATCCAACCAATCACTCAACGGCCAACCAAGGCGGCAACCCACAAAACGATAACTCAAAAAACACAACATAAACAGCATCGAGCACCGCTCGTTATCCCAGGCTCGATCTCAACCGATCGGCATGACAGTTCAACCAAGGCACATAACATAACACAAAGTAAGTCACGACTCAAACAAGGCACTTCGCCATCCGAGACTCTCGTCGTCTCGGATCTACGCGTAGGACATTTCCGACTTGCGTAACCGACACTAGAACCTTAACAACCTAATTCTACCCACCTAATTGACGTACGGTCCGAGGTTTTGAAAAACAATTTCAATGCAACCAGACTCTTATACAAAATTGTCATGCCCCAAATCCGGTTTTGACCGGACTCGAGACGTGAACTAAAGTAATAATAAAGTACTACTAAAAGCAAATTAAATAACTAGAATATCTGAATAAAAGTTTAACAATACGAGTCAATGTTCAAATCCAAATAACTGAAACAAAGTTTAGTTCATAAACAGAATATAGACAGTACGTCTCTACTACATAAACCACCCGTATCCTCAAAGCTCCCGAGCCCTGAGACAACCTCTAGGTCTACTCATCGACGAAACCTGTAAACACAAAGGGGGTGAGCTTACGCTCAGTAGGAAAAAGTAGTAAAGGAAGAAGGACCCCCGCTTCGACAACAAAATCCCCGATTAGTACAACTACCCCAAAAGACGACATAATTAGAGCACAACAAGAATTGCAACACTTAATAAAATAATAGCTCAAAAGGAGATCAACGAGGAGACAACTGAATGACCAATAGAAACCAACTAAAGAAACACACGAGTACCGAAATATAGATAATTAAACCACAAGACTCTGATCCACACACCAACCCACATATCGTACCGGAACACGCATCGGCCTAGATATCTTCCCGGAACTCACATCATCGGGGTGAAACAAGTCTTCCCGGAACATGTAGCATCGGGGTGAGACACAATATACCATACCAGAATATCCCTCGGCCTAGGTCTTCCCGGAACACGTAGCATCGGGGTGAAACAAGTCTTCCCGGAACACGTAGTATCGGGATGAGACAACAATATACCATACCGGAATGTCCCTCGGCCTAGGTCTTCCCACAACACGTAGCATCGGGGTGAAAAAAAAATGTAAACATATCGGACCGGCATACCCCCTCGGTCCGATATCCTCCCGGAAACACCCTCGGGGCAAGCAAACAACAATACACTCAATACCAAACAACTCATTACACCGAACTCATAGTATCAACCAAGCTTACCGACATGACTTACCAACCACATCCCATCGGTCTATCATTCACCAGATCACATCACCAGGCACAATCATATCACATTCAACATAATCACTCAACCAATCATATCACAGAGCAACCATTCATATCATACTCATCATATTTCATATAGTTTACTAAGACTCTTATATTAATCAAAGCATGGAACATGCATCGACATTTGAGGACTATTGATCACAATCCAACACAACCACAATCAATCATAAGGCTCGACATGGCCATTCTACCAGCACGACAATTCCCATAATTGAAAGCGGTTATTCTAGTGAATCACATCCTATATGCAAACTAAGACTCTTCCGGTTATTATCGTAATTGAAAGCGATTATTCTAGTGAATCACATCCTATATGCAAACTAGGACCTTTCCGGTTATTATCATCCTATATGCATACTATTAACATTCAATAATTAAAAGCGGAAATTTACTACTCTTCCCTACCTCAAAAGCTTTCCAAAGCTCAATCACACAACCGGCGTGTAGCCCCCTCTTCCGAGCTCGAGAACAAGGTCTAGGAACATAAATTAACACTAGAATTAAAGACTAAACAAGGGTGGTTTAAGAGGCAAACATCTAAGTTAAAACCCCCAAACATTCGGTTCAAAATAACCTTCCGAAATAAACGAAAAACACCCAAAAAGGACTCAAAAGGACCAAAACTGGTCTGCCACGGTTCGGGTCACGGAGCCGTGAGGCTCCCCATCACGGACCCATGACGTGTGCCGTCACGGTCTCCCTCACGGAGCCGTGACGTCTCCCGTCACGGATCCGTGACTGCCCAGACCTGCTTCGTCCTTCTTCTTCCTCCGGCCTCCTTTCCTCGAAATTAACACCCAAAACTCCATTTTTAATCACCCAAACCTCCAAAACAGTCACATAACTTCAATCCTTCACTACCCAAAGTGGGATTCATCAAAACAACAATTACCCAAGAGATTTCAAATCCAAAAAAACCCAATGATTTTTACATAAATCAATCATCTACTTCTCTATAACATCATCTAACAACATAGAACTCAAAACCTAGCTAGTTTAAGCAATTTCCATGGAAACCCATAACTTATAATGAATTGAAATGAGATTGAGATAGTTTACTTACCTTTAGAATGATGAGATGATGAAAATGATGAACTTTTGAAGGAGATTGGATGAAGAAATGGCTTGAAAGGAGGTCCTTTTCCCTTGCTTCTTCTTCAAGTTTCAATGGAAGCTCTTCTTCTTCCTTTCTCTTGTAATTTTCGGCCACCACACTAACAATGAGGAGAAATGGTCCAAAAATGAGTCATATAACCTAAGGGTGGAATTCCTAAATTGCCCCTTGCTCTTATCCACTAAAGGTTAACTCATGAGGGCTAAAAGAATCCTTTTAGCCTCCTTTCTTCCCCTCCAAGCTAACATGGACAAGTGTCCATGTAGGGACCACTTTGTCCTTAATTAAATTCCAGCACCTCAATTTTAATTAAGCTTAGTCGATAAATAGTTTCCGTTTGACCGAAAATTGACTTTTTCACAATTACAACCATTTGAAAGGAAACGGCCCAATTGAGCTAACCGCAACGACGACTAAGCTTTTTGGGCCCCGAAAAAGTCCCTAATGACTCCCGGAGTCATTGGTTGACTTTTCCGGCAAAAAGTCAACTTTCGCTAGGATTCGCCGGTTCGACCGAGATCGACCGGAGGCGGTTCTTACAAGCTTGTTGGCCTGAGCCCAGTTTTCAGGCACTACCTGGCTCGACTATGACAGTATCTGAAGCGGTTTCAGCTTCACAACAGATGGTCAATTCTGGTGGGGAGCAATAGAGTAGTCCTTGGAAGGAGGTTCTCCTTAAATCTCTGGTTGAAACCAATATTCAACCAAAATGTCGTGGTCGGCCAAAGAAGGAACAGTTCAGAGGATTGTTCCTACATCCGTTATTTCTCAGACAAGAGCTTTATCCTCTTGTGATAAAGGAGGTAAACCGGATAATTTTGTGGTTGACATTGCTACGAAGGATAGCTCCGGGGATTGGAGCTATTGCAAGAAAATCGGGAAGAAAATCAATCAATGAGTAGAGAAGCGGGACAGTAGAAGAGAAACCGAGCACATAAGGAGAAGTCATACCTGATAGCGACCTCGGGAGCCATAGAAGAGGGTCGAAGTCCCGATCTACAGACTGAGCCACCGAGGCATGGACCGATCTTTATTTTTGGAAACTTGAAATAGAGATTCGATTCTCCAAAATCAATCTAATGCTGATCAATCCAATAATATCCACCATACTTTCTTATACGATAACCATCCGTTTACGTATATTTAATATCATTTTCACATACTTGTAAATGCTTGGCCTAATTAGACAAAACAAGAAGGAAATAAGAGGTGAGAATTGCACAGTATATTGATGAGAACTGTTTATTGGTAGGCCTTGTTGATTGTAAGGAAATGATAGTGTAAGCTGGTATTAATGCAATGACTACCAGCCAACCTCATCTTCATTTCATGGGGAAGTAATGACACAAATCTGTTCAAAGCAGCTATTGCTATAACCATTGGCCAACCTCATTATCACATATATTATTGGACACATACCAATACCCACCCCAGCTTCATACCCTCACCTAACTTTGGTTCGGCACTACCTCATTACTATTTTGTGTATTATTTTTCATATATAACACGATAAGTCAATATATTTCCTCTAAACTATTTAACACCAATTTTGGTAAGCCAGTTAATATATAGCAATATTCCTCTCACCCTTCCTCATTCCATCAACTTCTCTTCTCTCTCTAAACTCAGATTGTCGTCAACAGATGAAAGGTGTGTTGCGAGGGTACTGGAGGAGGAAGGGTTACGAGAAGCTAAATGGGTCGGGTCGGAGGCGATCCGCCACGGCGGAGTTGGGCGGGAGACGGCTCTGGCGGTTCAAGGTGGCGCCCAAACTCAAGCTGTCCCGAGTCATCTCGGCGCCGAAGAGGGTTCTGGTCTGGCTTCGCGACGCTTATGTTAACATGATGCTCAGACTCGCTAACTCCAGGGCTTTCACCGTCGGACACAGCGGCGCGTGGGGTGGCGCCCAGTTCGGGGGTGGCCCAGTTGTTAGGGAGTATGATGAGAAGATGATCGTTGAGATCTACAAGTCGCTGGTCATCGCCCAGGGATTGGTGCCACGCGGCACTTCCAGGATTGACTCCCAGATTGTCTGTAAACGGTAGTGATATTTACAGCTGTACCCTTTCTTGTTATTTTTCCTTTGAAGAAAAAGGGAAAAGTTAGATTAAAATGTTTTTCTTTCCTGGGCAATTTAGATTGATACTATGTTTTCGCTGTCGTTTTGAAGTTTAGTGTTGGTCGTTACGGCTGATATTTGTAGATTAGGAATAAATTGTTGCAGAAGGATAGAATCATGATAGTATTTAGTAGTGTAAGTTGGTCTTAATCCAAACGGAAGATGATATTCATAGCATCAGGATTTCATTATGGCGACGTGGACTTTGTGCTATAATTAAAAGCGTAAGAAATTAGGTTGCTGTCCTATCAATTCGGTGGCGTGGATCATGAAACACACCCACAAAGTGTCTATCACATGAAATGTTGTTTATTATTACATCATATTTTTTTATGTTGTGAAAATTCTAAATATTTATACCTCAATGATATATCAAAAGAGATTATTATGAACAGTCAACCAAGGTAAACATTTATTATCTCTTAACAAAAACTCTCTCCCCCCCCCCCCCCCCCGTGAGATTCTCCCTAGCCTTAGTCGTCCTAAATATGGAGCTCTTTCATGCCATCATTGTCGACGTGACCTCTGTTATGTCCCTTCCTGGGCATGATGCTGCTTTGGTCGTCGGTGCTGTCCCTTTTGTGTAGTCTTGTCCCTCGCCAAACGTGTCCGGTGTGGATGATAAGTACCAACGCTGGTTGGCAAGTCATCCACAGGTTCGGCTTTCTTCCCCTTTTCCGTCGAGAATGCCGTCTTCGTCTTCCCTTTTTTTGATTATGCAACTGTGACAGAGGGATCTCTGCGGCGGTCCGGTGTTCCTTCCATTCCAAGTAACGGGTTTGTCCCTCTAAACCCTAGATCATCGAATCCCCGGGCCTATCACGACCTTGCTCTGGTTTCTGATTCGAGCAGGGCGGTGGCTAGGGTTCCGCCTTTGCCAAGGTCTCCTCCGAGGTTTCGGCGAGCCATGCCTCCAGTATCCAGGGGCACACCACCTCTGCAACTCCGATGGTTTTCACTGCCATCAGTGCGTCCTTCTCCTTGGCCTCCACCACCGCACCCTTTGAAGTCGTCGCCATCGCCGTCTCGGAAGCCGTCGTCACCGTCGTCTCTTAAACCGCCCCATCCCTGGCATCCACCTCCGCACTGCCCTCGACCCCTCTCTCAATTAAGGATCTGGCTAATCGAGTGGGTCTCTGAAACTGATGATAGCTGGTTCGGTCGTACTCTCCAGAGTATGCAGCGTTTAGGCAATAACTTGAGCAGCCGTAGTCAGTTCCGTCATAGTTTAGAAGTGGATGATAGCATGTTCGGTCATCATATACTGTGCATGCAGTGTTTATGCAAGACCTTGAGCAGCCGTAGTCAACTTCGACTAGTTTTTAATACCGTCAGTGACAATTATAATGTGAAAAAAAGTACGACACCGTTGTGTCTTTTGCTTGTTCTTCGTGATCAGGGATTTATTCTTGATGACTCAAATGTATTTGAATTTAAATTAATGAATTGCACCTTTCGCTAAAAAAGAGAGGTTATTATAAAATCCTAAAGTGTCTCACACTTTTTTCTCTTTGTTTTAATGGTGTCAGTGTTGTTTATCTCTGTCAACCCTACTATGTCGTTGTCAGCCACCAATCTTATGGTGTTGCACGTCTCTCTCTTCCAATTGGCATTATCTCCATGCCCTACTATTGAGTTCGTCAAACCTATTAAAGAAGCTTCAAGTTTATCTTCCCGCAACCTAATCTTCCGCCAATGTCGTTGATTGCTCTTGCTTCAATGCCTCCGCTGTGACCTTCCCGAGAAGTCACTTGGCCAAAAAGAGTGCCCCGGACGATGAAGTCTGCATCATCCGCCCTCATGCTACCTACATAGCCATCATGGTCATTACTGCTTATTACGGCCTACCACCAACTCCACTAATCGATGCCACACTCTTCACCCCTCCACGTAAGGGAGCCTTGTTATCAGAACTTCTAGCTGGCATGTCTCCACCAATGGATCTCATTGGTGTCCATCCAAGGCATCCTCGAAAGTCATTGATTCAGAAAAAGAATCTAACCATCATCTCTTATCCCAACCGATAAGCGACCGACCTTGGCATTGAGTTACCTACCCCTTCCTCTCTCGTTGGAAGGTATCCAACAAGGCCTCGCAGTCTACTCTCCACCCACAGGTCATTCCAAAATTATCTATGAATGATTCATTCTTCTACCATTCTTCTTCTGTTTATGTTTAAATATTAATAATATTGGCTCGTTTCGCTAAAATCAGAAGTTATTATATATAGATAATACGATGAAAATACATTTTTATATGTTTTTTGCATTCAACCATAATGTAAATTATGTATTTATATAAAAACTTCTATATCATGTAAAACTTTAAAATCATTTTTATGTATAAGAACTTCACAATTGCTAAGTCATTAATTGTTTTCCTATTATAAATATACACGTTTAATTTCCAACCACCCAATCAATCAAGTGAGAGATAACAAATATCATCAATGTAAAAAGTAATTTCTTTAAGATATTTTTTGGCCCTACCGTATCTATCTCGCTGTTGCCACGATGCCGCTTGTCCTCACCATTGCCCGATCTTATTATCATCGTAGGAGACCTTCCTGAAATCCGTCTCGGTTACCCAATCACATGGGCTCCTCGCCATGGGTGCGTGTCTCTCCTTCTCCATCGAATCCTTCACCATTGCAACAGTAAACGATGTTGTCACCAGGCTGTGATCCAGCCATCGAGGTTGTCACCCTCACGACCTCAGCCCCCTAGCAACCCAATGACCACGCCAACGAGGTACCTCTTAAATCTCTCTCTAGTACTACTCCATTTGCCCCTTTGGTTGAACTGACACCCCTATACCAATCTTTATGGTGGGGAGGTCATTGTTGCCTTTTGAATGGAGGGTAGGGAGCCGGTTTATCCAATATATTTCCTTCGAAAATTTATGTGTATAAAGAGGGGCGACATCCCCATCCGACCGACACAGACCACAACGACATCGGAATAGCGCTCAAGTACAAAGATCAACAACGACACACCAAGATCAGCTGTATGATCATTACCCCTTCTCCAATACCACATCCCTCCCAGGGGAACCCATCCTGAACTCGAGACTCCCAAGGAATGTCACCACACTTGGGAAACTCTCAATCCTCATCCCTTTCTCAACCACCTTGGAACCGGACCAACCAAGCACACCCCAACCTTAGTCGGTGAATATCATAGCTTGGAACTGTCAAGGTGTGGCAGCCACGAAGCACCTACAACACTAGAAAGTCCTCCTAAACAATCACAAGTCACATATACTTTTCCTTTTTGAAACAATGCAGAAAGCATCCTCATATGTCGAAACCTAAGTTTTCTATACGAAGCATAGGCACCGCCAGTAGAAGGTCACGAGGGGGGACTAGCATTATTTTTGGGGCCCGATCTAACCACTAGCATCTTAAAGACGGACTAGAGGTATATAGATGCCATGATCACGACATAGGGGCGAGAACCTTTTTGCCTTATCAGTATATACGGGGAACCGAAACGCAACCACCGCCACAATACCTAGAAGGAAATATGGGACTTGCCCTAACACGACCCTCGAAGGTGGATCATAATTGAAAATTTTAACACAATCTTGGCATAGTAAAAAACACAAGGGGGATGACCGTACCCCCAAAACCCTATCACAGAATTCCAAGAGGTCCTTGAGGACATAGGAATATTAGATATTCGACTGGACGGACATCAATTCACATGGTTTCGATACCAGAGGGCGGGCCGGCGTCTAGAAACTAGACTAGATAGAGCTCTTATATCGAGGGATTTGGGGAATGAAATCCCGACGACTCGATTACAAAACATGGGTATCACAACGTCAGATCATTTCCCTCTCTTTGTCACTCTATCCCGGAGGAATCAAGCAACCACAAAAATACACTTTTGATTTGAATCCAATTGGTCACAGAAGTTGGAATGTGGCCTACTTACACAAGAGGCATGGTCAATGAATGAACCTATAACTATCGGGGATAGAATGACCGAAGTAGGAGAATCCCTCCACGATTAGGGACGTAACGTGTATAGATCCACGCTACAAACTATCCAGCGATGCCACAAGAAAATTGCATGTCTCAATGGACGGATGGACTGTGCAGGGACTAAAGGCAGAGAGGCTTTTCAAATCTAGTATGAGAAGGCACTAAATCAGAATGAAGAATTTTTGAAGCAGCGAGCCAAGCACCATTGGCTCACATACAGAGATTTCAATAAAAGTTCTTTCATGCAACAACTTCATTTCGACGTCGGATAAACCAAGTGTGTTCTTTGCAAGACAACTAGTCACATGAGAAACAAGAATAGGTGATCTCCTTTTGAATTATTTTCAAAAAATATTTACCGCCTCTAACACAAGAATCCAACATATGGAGCTTCATATCTGGTCCAAAGTCACGGGGTCCCAAAATCAGGCGCTGAGATAACCTATCTTTAGGGAAGAAGTTACTCAGGCTGTTTTTTAGATTGGACCGGACGACCTTAACCAAAAGTTTTACCAACACTGCTGCCCCACCCTAGAGCCGACTATTCATCCAAAAGATGATAGCAAGCGGACCCCTGGATCTGGGACTCAACGATACTACGTTAGTTTCCATCCCAAAAATATCGGCCTTGAATCTGGTCACGGACCTCCAACCTATTGCATTATGTAATGTGATCTTCCGAATTCTCTCCAAGGTCCTTGTAAAACGACTCAAAGGGCTACTGCCAAACATTATCTACCCAACTTAAGGGGCGTTTTATTCCCAACCGCTTGATCCAAGACAAAATTTTGTCTCATTTGAGGTAATTCACTACCTTCAACGTAAAACACAAGGAATAACGGGATTCGTGGCCCTCAAGTTGGATATTATTAAGGATTGTGACCGATTCTAATGGTCTTTGATCATTATCACGATGAAGAAATTTGGATTCTCGGAAGAATGGACAAAACTCATGATAGTATGCATGTGAACGGTCTTGTACAAGTTCGCCTCCAAAAACCAAAACCAGAACCACAATACATTGACTCCGCCAATGGGACATGCTCTCACCATACATCTTCCTATTATGAGTATAAGGTCTCTTGCGACTACTTGACAAAGCTCGTCGAGAGGGCCGGATCCATGATTGTGAGGTGGCGCAAGGAGCCCCCTCATAACCCACATGTTGTATGCAAACGATTTTTATATATTGTGTAAGGACACTATAGAGGAGGCTTCGAATGTCATGGATATCATCACCACTTTATGGACATGCTCGGGCCAGGTCCTCAATCCCCAAAAATCATTCATGTTTTCTCAGTAGTAATACAAACCCACAAACTCACGTGCTCCCTAATTTTCAATATCCCAGAGATATGAATTGTATCTATGTATTTAAGGGAGCCTAATATAATGGTTTGTAATCGGAACCGATCTATAAATTACTTGAGGGGTAGAATCATGAAGCTGATTCAATCATGGGACGATAAACTACTACCCCGACGGGACGAGAGGTAATGATCCGATCTATCCTTACCTCTCTCCCTACATATGCATGTCTATATTTAGGGTCATCCGGTCCATCATTGATAAAATCCACATGACGTTGGCTCAATTTTGGTGGTGGTGGTGTATGTGTGTGTGGGGGGGTGGGGGGTGGGGGGGCAACAAAAAACATAAGACTTATCATATGGCAAAACTAGGTTAAACTGTGCCTACTAAAGGAGGATGGAGGAATGACCTTTCGCGACATGCAGGATGTCAACTCCCCTTTCCTAAGGGAACAAGCATGGAATATGATAACCAACCCAAAGTCCTTTGTTGCCTGATATTACCCGACTGGTGACTTTTAAATGGCAACATATGGATCGAATTCGAGCAATATCTGGACAAGCTTTAGGTCCACTCAGGCGTCTATTATATCAAGTATGTGTCAGACACTAGGAAATTACTGAAATACAACTATCTTCCACATGCCTTGGCTTCATACAGATGATCCTTACATTCACACAAAATCGCCTGGCTTGAAAAACGCTCAGATGGACTCTTTGATCCTTGCGATTAGGCAACCATACTAATTATCCCCCTTTCATCCACGCGGGAGGATGATACATGGTATTGGGTGAATGATCCAAAAGGACAATACCTTACGAAGGTCGGGTATCAAGCTTTACGACCCGGGGGTCCCACTATCAGCGACACCCTCCTTATGTTCCACCGCATGGAAACCGCAGGTTCAACCACTCATCCGAATATTTTTGTGGCGCATATAACAAGGTCTCTCTAGGTGGAAGCTAACCTTTGATATCGATTTGTCCCGATGTCCCCACTCTACCTTATATGTTCCCATCATACGAAAATAGTGGACCATTTATTTCTCCACTTTCTCTTTATTCAAGAATACTAGAAACAATTTGATACCCACTCGAGTTTCCCTCTAGTCATCACGATCGTTGCATTGTGGACAAATCAGGTCCAACCTTAATCAACAACCCAAATCATGGAGGTCGCCATCTGGACATAGGAAATGTGGAAGACCAAGAACTCATGGGTTTGGAATGAAATCCGCTTATCCCTAATAACATTATAAATTCAAGCTTGCAGTCATCTCCGAGTCTAGTTGACAACTCTGGCTCGCCCACCATGAACTCGGAGCACGATTCCAACACCAGGGGATACTACATGAACCCCCCTCTCGCATGCCACACAGTTATCAACGTTGATGAGGCGGTTTTCCGAGAAATAAATAAATTAGGTTGGGGATTTATCCGTAGATCCGACTCGAGTATGGTCATCGAAGTCGACAACGGAACAATAATTGGTTCATGGGACCCATCCCTTATAGGGTCTTCGTTGTTGTCATTGCCCTAACCTTTTCTTGAGAACAAAAATGGAACTGAGTCATCATCGAAAGTGAGGCACTGAACGTCATAACCCTTTCCAAATTGACGAAGGCTCCGACATCGTCCATTGACAATATTATCCAAGTCCTACTATCTCTAATCAAGGATTCCTAAATCATATTTGTTAAAAGATCAGCGAACAAGGCCTCTCATTGACTCACCAGAAAAGTCTATTCTTGTGGGATCTAAAAGACCGCTCTCAAGTCTCAACTACCCTTTTGTGTACCCTCATATTTGATAGTCAATAAAGACCCATCTATGCTAAAAAAAACACACCAAGTGAGAGCTTTGGTACCATGGATATTCTTAAAACCAAATTACAGTACACTATTACATTGATCAGATTTTACAAATAAATAATTAACCTTTAATAATGTCTTACTTACTATAGTTTGTTTTTCACCTCGATACGTGAGAAATAGGTCTATCGGGGTCTATATGAGGCGATAAAAATGGGCCAAATAGACTACGAAATGGGCCTACGAGCGGGCCAATAAAAATGGGCCAACGAGACTGAGAAAAGCTATTGACTTCACTAATGGATAAATCTCGTTCACTACTGCAAATAAGTATTTGGGAGACGGATTGGATCCGTCACCTAAGAGGACGTATCCGTCACCCAAGTTCTTAGGTGACGGATGCATCCGTCAGTAGGGTAAAAACTTAGGTGACAGATCCAATCCGTCAGCCAAGTGTATCTGTCACCCAAGATTTTCACTCTAGCCACGGATCCAATCCGTCAGCCAAGTGTATCCGTCATCCAAGTGCAATAATAGATTAATTAAAAAAAAAATTGAACCCGACCCACCACGCGAGCGTCCGCCACATCACAGCCCGACCCACCACGCGAGCGTCCGCCACATAACCGCCACGCGTCTAGACCCGCCCGACCCGCCACGCTGCTCCGCCAGCCCGCGTGCATGCCATGGGGTTCGAACCTGTGACCTCATGGCTCACAATGCTGTGCCTTTTCCCAACTCAACTAGGTTGTTTTGTGTCATATGCCAGCCCGCGTGCATGCCATGGGGTTAGAATATATATATACACTATTTAACTGATTATTTATAGCTTTATATAATTAAATTAAATAGTTTTTATTATCAACTTACCTAGTACCTATTGTCAACTAATTATTTATAGCAAGTTAATTTTTTCATTTACGCTACATTGTTTATATTTATAGAAGGATAAATTACAAATATCTACCTTTAACTTATCACGTTTATCTGATACCTATCCATAACTTTTTTTAACTGATACCTACCCAGATGTTTAGTTATGTGACAAATAGACCCTTTTTCTCTGTTAACTTTTTTCTAAAATGACGAAAACGCCCTTAGTGATTTTTTAAATATTTTTTTATAAATAAAACTGAAGTGATTAAGTAAGTATGTATATATATATATATAAATATAAATATAGATATATATAACAAAAGTGATTTTTTAAAAACAATTATTGAAGTGTGGTTGAGGGTATTTTCGTCATTTTAGAAAAAAGTTAACAGAAAAATGGGCTATTTGTCATATAACTACACATCGGGATAGGTATCAGTTAAAAAAAGTTAGGGGTAGGTAATTTACCCTTTATATAATACTAAGACAAGGATAACACAAATTTTCTTGATCGTTTTCTCGATTCGAAGTACAAAATATTGTTTTTTTTGTGATCAATACATTATATAACTTTTTTTACAACAATATCAATCTAATGATTATAAACTTGTGAATTATGGACACCGGTCGCTCAATGTCAGGTTTCAATTTGATGCCCAAGTTCAAAGATAAAATTAAAATAGTGGAAATAATTAAATATATATATATATATATATATATATATATTGAACGATGGATATATGCATCCGTCGATGAAAAAGCTGGCCGATGGATATATGCATCCGTCGGCCAGCAGAAGTTGACTTACACTGACCAAAACCCCAAAACCCGTCATTTTCCCCGACTATCGTAGTATTGATAATTGAACGATATAAGTACTTAGCATGCCTCATATACAACATAAGATCGTATAGTACTCATACCTATCACATACAAAAAATGAACGAGACAACGTCATACGTTATAATACCGTAAGGCTAAATATGTTCATGCACATAGTGGAATTGACGATTTCAATCGATACGTGTCGGTCTCTCGCATATAATATAATCAAGACCGCTCATCTCGTATGTACTATCCAAACTAGTATACGTATGTAAAAAAAAACTATTATCGAACTGTTAATTCATCTTGAATATTGTGGTCAATTTTTTTTTTTTGTAAAATAGTCAACCCACTTGGGTGACGAATAGAGCCCACTTGGGTGACGGATAGAGCATGCGTGGCTAAAGTTTTCTCACTTGGCTGACGGATCCAGCATGCGTGGCTAAACTTTTCTCACTTGGGTGACGGATTCAGCATGTGTGGCTAAAGTTTTCTCACTTGGGTGACGGATAGTAGTTACCTTATCTCACTTGGGTGATGGATCCAGCTATGCGTCGGCCAGGTTTGTCACTTGGCTGACGGATACAGGATCCGTGACCTAAGTTGTTCCACTTGGCTGACGGATTGTTGTATCCGTGGCTAGAGTGCGAAAACTTAGGTGACAGATCCATTTTATCCGTCACCCAAGTGGATTTCTGCAGTAGTGGTTAACTTTGCTTTTAAGACTGAAAAGTTCGAAATCCAACTTTAATTTTGTACAATTGAAAAAGAAATTCACATTACAGACTCTGAATTGTCGGAGAAGGATGTGCAACTTTAGATAAGAATATAAGCAATTGCATCACATTCGTTGCGGCCATTGGCTCTACTGCTTCCTACTAACTGAACGATCCAAGAATCAGTAATTATTGAGAACAAACTCAACTCACACAAGCAACTTCAGATAAAGTCTTCCCTTTCCCTTTCTTTATCAATAATTTACCACCTTTCTTCTTCTCCACGCACCAACCAACTTTTTCATCTTATTTTTAAATGCCAACGTTAACCACAGAGTCCACAACACAACCAAGCCCATATATATATATAGTCTCTTGTACCTTAACCAATGTCTGAAATATAAATGTTAATAACATTGCATGAGTCTATTGTACTAGGTTTTGTGAATATATGAACATAAACATGAAATAAATAGAAACATTGAAGAGTGAGTTGTGTGTGCAACAGAACAACTTTATGTGAAAAAGACTACACAGTGGATGGAATAGAATAAGAATAAGACAGTTGCTTTTGTTCTGAGGTTTGTGTGATTATTGAAAGTAGTTAGAAGTAATCAGAAAGTTAAGAACAATGATGAATTCATGATATAATACCGGTTATTGTAACGATGTATAAAAGCCTATGAGGACTTTTGTTGGAAGGATTTAATATACCTAATTAGTTTATCAATTTAATTAGGATGTAACTGTCTCCTTTACAAATGTCAATTGATTATGATTAATGGATAGATTAAGGGGAGAGTTCAGTTGGGTCGTTGGTTTGGTTATTGACAAGGAAGGACTCGGTGACTCACTGACCACCCAACGGCTCCATGGTACTACGTTTTGAAAAGAGAGAGCAGGCTTGGAAGAGGAAGTAACGGCTAGCTTGCAGCTCAGTGCCACTTGCTATTTTCTAACCCAAGTTAACTAGTTGGCCTCGTATTAACAATTCACATAACCCAAAGAAAAAGAAATAACGAATCTTAGATTTAGCACGAGGGCCTGATGAGTCCCAAACCCAAACAATTTAAGTAAGAGCCTCTAATTTTCTATCACAACATAGTTTTTAAGTAATACTCACGTAAGTTCACGACCACACATGATTTTTAAGAATTTTAAATATACCAGGAATAAATAAATCTATTAACAAACCCACAAGTATAACGAAAGAATTTACTAACTCGAAAAAGAGCGGAAGCTATAGTAAAAACAAACCATTCTACTATAGCGAGTTGCTCATGACTCCTTTTGTTTTCTTGAAACCTTATTTAGCTGATCTTTTGTAGCGGACTTCTAAACCATCAGCAAATCTCACATTCTCGTTATAGTGTGGTTAACGTTCACCCTTATGTATCCATCGACTAACGGCGAGGAGAACCTTGAATATATATATACTAGCTCAATAGGTACATTACAAAATCAACATGGAGAGATGGTGGTGGTGATGTTAATCAATGATGTTGTATTTAGGCACACATGAAGCTAGCTTTTGTTTGCCTCAAGTAATTAGGATGGGAGGAATTTGAAAGGGATTCTTCGCCTCCGTGGGACGATGAAAATGATCCATGAATAGCGGTGGAAGCCAGGCTGGAGCTCATTGATTTCGGGTACTAGGAAACAGTGCAATGTGTACGGACTGTGCTATGTTTCTGTGAACATTTTGTTTGTTTATTTACCCCCAGATTCTGGTCTATCTAGGTTTTCGTGTAAGCACCAGACACCTACATCTTTTGTTTAAATATACTGTCTTTGCAGTCTGCAGGTACAAATACAATCGGCTACGGTTGTTTATGACAACAATTGGGCTTTATTCATTCAATGGCCCGACATTCGGCCCATGAAACAGTAAAACTGGCCCAAATTAATTTTACAGACTGCTTATGCTGTTATTTGTGTTTTATTACACATGGTTACAGTTATAATTATAATGCTTTAAAATTAAGTTTAAATTCGGCCCTTATAATCGGATCGGAAAGGAACGCTTAAACCGGGTCCTGAATCATGCTCTAAGCTAAATCCACGGTACCACTGTAGTGGAGGTCTGAAATGCAAAGTCCACAGGGGTGAAATCGTCATTGTCACGCGGGACAGGTACAGCTGGCACTTTTCTTCCACAAAGCTCTGCCAGCAGGATAGGTATAAATCTTTTTATACGGAAGAAAATCATATTTAATAAAAATTGAAATGAAATATCTGTATTAAGTATCACCGAAAATTAAAATAAAAGATTATTTTGTTTGGCTTAGCCGTGGATTTCTGCGGTGGAAGCAAAGCAAAGTTGGGAAAGAAAAAGCCCCCAAATCATCTCCTCTCCTACCACCACTCTCTCTCTCTCCCCACAAAAGCTTCTGTTATCTTTCTCTCTCTAGAAAGTAGCCACCATTTCTCTGGTCTCGCCTGGGGACGAGTAGCTGAGGAAGAAGGAGGAGGCGACGACTGGTTTCGGTGGGAGCGGGTGGTGCCGGAATCGGTCCGATAGAGACCGCAGGGGACGGCGCACGTTAGCATTGGAGCCCTGTAGGTTTCTTCGTTGGGGGTTCCATGGGTTATTCTTCTTCTCCTTCCATTGAGGTCGCTTCGTTCTCACGTCAGCTCTACTTTGATTGATTCGCATAGGAAAAAGGAGGGTCTGATTCGGAACTTGTGTTTCGGTGTGGCCAGTCTCAGGAGAGCCTGACGGGCATCAAAGAAACCCTACCGTCCCCTCGATCCTATCCGTCGCTGATTGTCGATCGATTCGAATTCAATTTCAGGTGCAGAAGAGAGGAGGTTCAGGGGCTCATCAGGTCAAAATGCTTTGGATTATGCGATTCTCTAGTTTCTTCTCCGCGGCTATGGTGATGATAGTCCTTTCTCCTTCTCTCCAATCCTTCCCACCGGCCGAAGCCAACAACTACATCCGCTTCTCCGATTTCCCCAGCACCACCGCCAGTAGCAGTGGCCGATTCTCCTTCCGGAAAGCCCTCACATTCCGCAATGCTGATGAATGCGGCTCCGTCGGTCACGAGATTTTGGGGAAAATCAGCGTCTGCGATCCCAATCTCGTCCACGTCGCTATCACGCTCGACGTCGAGTACCTCCGCGGCTCCATCGCCGCCGTCCACTCGGTTCTCCAACATTCGCTGTGTCCGGAGAGCGTCTTCTTCCATTTTCTTGTTTCCGAGGCCAATTTGGAAACCCTAGTGAGGTCCACCTTCCCGCAGCTCAAGTTCAAGGTCTACTACTTCGATCCGGAGATCGTCCGGAGCCTGATTTCCACTTCCGTGAGGCAGGCGCTCGAGCAGCCGCTCAATTACGCGCGCAATTACTTGGCGGATCTGCTGGAGCCCTGTGTCCGCAGAGTGATTTACTTGGACTCTGATCTGGTTCTGGTGGACGACATCTCCAAGCTGTGGACGACGAACCTGGGCCCGAGGACGATCGGAGCTCCGGAGTACTGCCACGCGAACTTCACCAAATATTTCACGGCGAGTTTCTGGTCGGACAAGCGGTACACAGCGACGTTCGATGGCCGAAAGCCGTGCTACTTCAACACGGGGGTGATGGTGATAGATCTGGTGAGGTGGAGGCGGGTCGGGTACACGAAGCGGATAGAGAGGTGGATGGAGATCCAGAAGAACGACCGGATCTACGAGCTGGGGTCTTTGCCGCCGTATCTGCTGGTGTTCGCCGGACACGTGGCGCCAATCGAGCACCGGTGGAACCAGCACGGGCTCGGGGGCGACAACGTGAGGGGCAGCTGTCGAGACCTGCACCCGGGTCCGGTTAGTCTGTTGCATTGGTCCGGCAGCGGCAAGCCGTGGCTGAGGCTGGACTCGAAGCGGCCGTGTCGGCTCGACGCGCTGTGGGCTCGATACGATCTCTACCGACAATCGCATTGAACCGCCCCACGTCACGCGCTCTCAAACAAACACACTCGCATCACACGGTAGTAGGTGGCGCACTCGCCGGTAAATTCTCCTCCGAGGACTGTTTTGTTCCTTTTTTTTTAATATGACCATTTGTTCTGTCTTACTTGCATTATTTTGTGTCTCCTTATTTTTACTTCCACTTGTCTCTCACACTGCTATATTTTCTCACGATTGTTAGCTTTAATTAATTAATTTATTTGTTATAAACCCATCTTCGTCCTCATATATTCTCAGCACGTTCGTACTCTGTTTTGCTCCATTATTGTCTGGTCTTGCCTGTGTAAATACTAAATAGAAAAGAAACCCTTTGAAATTTCATCATTACAGTGCTAATAATCTCCAACATTATTTACATGTACTGGTGAGGATAAGAGATTAGTGGCTATTGACTTGAAACGGGGATTGAGACATGAAAGGACCCAAATGCTTTACTTGTTATATGCATAGAATAATAATGTCCTATTATGTGCCACTACACAAGCACATCTAACCTGTGATAGTGGGTTATGAATCTATTGAGGTGGTTCGGATGGTAGTGTATATGCTGGGTTTGCATAGCTTTTGTGCAAGGTTGGGAGATAAGAAAGAGAGTTGTATTGGAAAAGGCATATACTGTTGTTGGGTTGATGGCATAATGGCTGTGGACAAGCCTTATTCGGCAATCAAAGAATCCAAGGTTACATGTTGTCTCTTCCGGAGAGAAGCTTCTGGACCTGAAAGAAGGAGATGGATTTGGGTGGAACACTCTTTCGAATTGTTTTTAGGAATAAAGGTCCCACTCCACCATTAGCCGTGGACCATTCCTTCGGCCCTGGCATCACACGTGGTCGACAGTTAAGTTTGATTCCTGATTTATTTGTATATTAGAGTTGAATAAAAGAGATATTAATAGGAGATAATGAGCCAGGCTTAGCTGCAGGGTGTGTTGTTTGCTATTTGTTATTTGTTGTAGGTTGAGTTGGCTGCTCGTCTTATGTGCTGTTGGCTATTTGGAACTGTGACTTTTACCTTATTGTATTTGATATTGCCATTATTAAAACATGAACCGGTGTGAGTTGGAAACAGAATAATGTGAGGCGTATAGAAATGAAGAATGTTTGACCTGCGGTGGTAGCACTAGCTGGGATGAAATGAAGTTTGTGAAGTTACTGAATCGGGTAGTTACAGTTACAGTTGAGTCAGGGGAGCTCCGTTAAGGTTTGAAGTGTGAAAATCAAAATTTAGAATCAGGTTGGAGTTGATGTTTTGGTATCGTTGGGTTTGGATTGAACTTGAAGAGAGTAGGTTATTCATGTCATGTGGATGGATGAAATTTGCCTAGTTGATGTCTCTGTGCGCAAACATGCGTGAAAGAATGTGGTCTGTTGTGTTTTGTGGGTAATAGGAAAGAGCAAATAGAGGCTTAGAGAGACACGACACTTCGCACAGTGTAACATTGCTTTAAAAGGGACGAAACATATCAATCCTCTCCACAGCTAGAAACAGCCCACAGAGGTCTCGCGACTTGGGATTATGAGGTCCGAGGGGACCATTATCAATAAAACCAAACTATTGCATTCATTTTCAATCTCTATCTCTTCTTTTCATTCTCCTCAATAATAATGGCTTTAATGCATTTGCCTAACCTCACTTCTCCCGGCCTATCTTCCCATTGCCACCAACATTATGTTCTATTACTGTAACAGTCGACATGCTTTTTGTTTTGTTTTGTCTGCTGATGTAGATATTTTTCTTTAAAAATGTTGAAAACTAAAACAAAAGAGAGATAGCTTACTGAGCTGAGCTCCTACCGTTGCTCTGCGTGGACATTTGGCCTTTTCGTTTTTTGAATTTTACTAATGCACTGGTCAGTAGGTTGCTGCTAAGATTATCTGTATTTGTTAAAATTTATTTTGTCCACATTGAATTGTTCTCCATTCAGTGGTCCGTTATTTTGTAGTTTTCCACATGACCATACTCAATTAAACCCATGGTTTGAACGATTTGATAACATTATACAAATTGAATTACATAGAATATGCAACCGCCACATAATCAATGTATTCTATTCTCTTTTTTTCTTATATATCAAAATTCAAAACCTATTAGATGAATTAACCAAATGATGAACGATTATAGAGATAAACGACACGGGTTCACTGAAGAGAACTTAAAGCAAACTCTGAGAACGTGATGATACATATATGCATTCAGTTATCTACTTGAGTTAAGAGTTTTCAACTCTAGTTGTCGTTCATGCTGTCATTGTACAACACCTCCATCATCAGTAGGCTGATTGTGAGTTTCTTCCTCCTTACAATCTTCTGTGCTTCCACACCTCGATGTTGTTGTATAAGAAGCATGATGCTACTCTGCGGCGATTCGAGACTCCCTGTTGTGGTGGTGATATCCCTCTCTATGTTAGCCTCCCACGACATGAGCAAACACACAACTAACGACATAACGGGAGAGGCTTTCGTTGGTCCAAACAAATAGACAAATCAAGCGAGGTTTGCTATGCAGCCTCGTCAGGTCCCATGAGGCACTGCGGGGAAGCGAGACGTTAGGGAGGAGAAACGTCTCGTCCTCATCACGATTGGATGTTGCTGGCCGTCCTCTACCAGTTCTTGCGCTCCTTACCCAAACCAGACTCTTCACTCCGCAAGTTGGTGACCAGTTTAGGTGGATCCATGAGCATTCAGGCTATTATGATTGACCTCAGGTCGAGCCGGAATTGGTTACTCTTATTATTATTTTTAGCAGAACACATGAATATCATATAATGTAAAAATTCCAACCCAAAGTGGACTAAACAAACAAAAAGCAGCAGAAAACGTAATAACTGGTCTTCACATCTTGGGACCCAAAACAGAACAAACCAAAAGAAAAGTGAAAGTGCTCAAGTGACCGAAACGCTCCATTGAGATGTTTGGGAGGGGATAATGTGGTAGCGTCTAAAGACACCGATACAGCTAAACCAGACTGGGAGCTAGGGCAGAGCCGGCCCATTTCTATAATAGCACCGAGACGGACTGTGTACTCTCCCGGGTTGTCAGCGTGCGTCGTACTCCGTAGAAGAATAAACGCAGGGCTCCAAAACGCGAGAGTGCTAGCCTTCGAGATGGTAGGAGAATATCGTACCAGAACTTATTGGAACTACTGCCACCTTAGGTCTAGTGGGGCGGTGTTGGTAGTCGACCTCTCACTGGACCACGAGCTCCTCATTGATATGGCGAGGGTGCTTACAAACACTCATCGCTACTCGTTGTGTCCCCTCTCCAAACCTTGGGTCTCCCACCAACGGGCCCCTAGCATCGGACCATTGGTTGTCCGAGCACTAATAGCAAACAAATAGAGCTTGTCGCTGACTGAGGACCAGGTCCTTACTATTACCTGTCCAATTTGCAGTCAAGCGAGAAACAATTGTGGATCGAAGTACCGGCCAATTACTTCCTTTGCCTCCACTATTGTAAAACCCGGTTTGGTTTAAAAGGGTATTAAAGTGCAACTAGTACTTGGGGGTTGTTTTTGCTTCGAGTTTGGTTTTAAAAAAAAGGGTTTGAGATTGGTTCTAGGCTGGGCAGGGCTGTAGACGTGTGTTGGGCCTGAGCCGAGCGAGCCCGTGCCACAAGCACGAAGCCCAGACGACCCCAGGCCCAACCCAGCGTCGAACCCTAGCCTTAAAAGGGAATCCGATCCTCTTCTGCCTCAGAACGTTGCACGCCTCCCGAGACGAGATCGTCTCTCTCCCGTCGAACCGAAACCCTCCGACGCCGCCGCTCTCCACTTCTTCTCCGAGCTAACACCCATCCTCCTCCTCCTCTTCTTCTCCGTCTTCTTCTACCCGTCGTGCCAGAAACCCAGACACCACCACCACCCGTCTTCTCCCTTTCCGATTCAACGTCGCCGCCGACGAGGACGAGCCCACCGTGCCTGATTCAGGCAGAACTTCTCACGGTGAGTCGTTCCTCACCGGTTCCTCCTCCTCCTCCTCCTTCTTCTCGCGTCGAATCGAGGGGCGTCAGGCTCACAGAGAAGGTCGGGAGCGTCGCCGGAACTCTCCGAGTTCCAGATCCGCGACTCACGTCGCCGGCGAGCCTATTGGCCGTCAGATCTGGCCGGGAGGGTTCGGACCTCGCCCCAAACCTCGTCCCCGTTGAGTCCTGGCCCTCTGTCAACTCAACAGGACGCTGGAGCCGCCATCGACACCCTGACGCCACCGCTACCGGAGTCGCCGGAAACCTAACCTAAGCCACGGCGTCTTCAGCTCAGACCGGACGAAGGCGAGACCTTGGGCTCAGGCTCGGAGCTCAGCTGGGCCTCGGTCTGGACAGGATTTGGGCCTTGGGCTCGAATCTGGTCTGGGCCATGGCCCGGACTGACTCTGATCTTCGGGTCCGGACTCGGGCCTAACTCCGGGACTAGATCGGATACGGACCGTTTGGGACTGATTCGTTTAATTAAATTTAAAACCGATTTAAACGACACTTGGGACTAAGTCGGACATTTATTGGATGAACGGGTGTAATCAAAGAAATTGAAGAACTGTTAAATTAAAGAACTGGATAATCCGGACCCGATCTGATTTTGGATCGTTTGTGTGTAAACCCAGATTCGTAGCTGGGACTTCGCCGAGGTGACGAGGCGAGCCGGACAGCTGTTGATAGGAGTATTTGTTCGTAGGAAGACCGCAAGGTAGGGAAAGTCTTAATTACGTATTTACCGCTTAGAATGCATGATCAGGATAATAAAATCGGAAAGGTCCTAGAATTGCCTGTAGGACGCGAATAATTAGAATAATCGTATTTCAATTACTAATAATTGGACGAGTCTAGTATGCATGTTTAGGACGATGACAATTAGTGAAATGTGCTTTCAATACTTGGGAACTTGATTCACATGCTTGGTTGCTAACTGCTCGGTTAACTTAAGAGTCTAATGAAACTAGAGTAGCTCATATGATTGAATGCTAGTCAGTTGGTTCACATGATGATTGTTTGGTTGAATGTATACTTGATTGATTTAGTATTTATGTTATTATAATTGTCGATTGAACGGATGATCGAGTATGACTGATTGTGTCAAAGGGGTACAATCAGGTGATCGATGTACCGATGGTTGGTGACAAGTAAGTGTACGGTAAGTATGAAACGGTATTGGTTGTGATGAAAGAGTGTTCCGACGTGTGTTACTTGATGGATGAATGAAATACTTGTTCCTTTATTCCTATTTCTTGAAATGTATATTCGTTTATTGGTTCGTCTGTTTGTTGTTTGGTTTGGAACTACACCCGGGGGGGGGGGGGGGGGGGGGGTAATCCGGTGTCGTTGTGATGGTTGGAGTTTGACAGAGGCAGTGGTTATTGAGTGATTATGGAGTGGTTAATTGAGTGACGTGAGGAGCCTATGGCTCGGCAGATCCTACGAGATATTGAGTGATGTGAGGAGCCTATGGCTCGACAGATCCTACGGGATATTGAGTGATGTGAGGAGCCTATGGCTCGGCAGATCCTACGGGATATTGAGTGATGTGAGGAGCCTATGGCTCGGCAGATCCTACGGGATATTGAGTGATGTGAGGAGCCTACGGCTCGGCAGATCCTGCGGGATATTGATGAGATTATTTCATGAGAGTTGGGTTCTAAGGTTTCACCCAATGGTATGCGTCCTACGGGAGCACTGCCTTGGTTCCCTATGATTATGGTCCTTTGGAGACACTTTCGAGAATACCGAAGGCGAGCATCCCTATGGGATGGTGTCCGGTACTCCGACACATATATGTCTCCCTCCGGATCGAGGGAAAATCTGATATGATATGAATACTTTAGTGGATCGGAATATGGGAACCGAGGTGACACTAAATTTTATTTATGCATCAGAGGCTTGAGAAAGCAGGTGGTTGGCGTAATATCAATTACTCCCATTTAGTCGTTATGATATCTTATGTTAATCCTGTTATGGACCCTTTCAAGTTAATGTTATTTTCGAGAGTACAAGTCTATTGTATTCCATCTTAGTTATACTTTCTTTCATCGTGTTTATCTTATTCTATTTCATTTGTTTATTGTCTCATCGTACTTATCTTATTCTATATTGTTACGCTCTATTTCATTGTGGTCGTGTTGACTCTTATTGAAGTCATCCATTTACGCAGTATAATGTTGACCCAAGGGTAAATTGTTAAGGTTTTTCCTACTGGGCGTAAGCTCACCCCTTTGTTTCTCTTACTGTTTTACAGGAGTATCTGATGTCTAGAGAGGAGAGGCTTGGGAGCTTCCGTGACCTTGGGTTTTAGTTTAGACTTATGTTGGCCGTCGCACTAAACGTTTACTTATTACTCTACTTGTTGAGCTGTGACTCACTAGAGATTCTGAACTTTTAATTGCTGATTTGAAGAGATTTACTTGTCTATTTAAAAGGTTTTATAGTTACTAACTATCGTTTTCTTTACAAATTCTATTCACGTCTCAAGTCCGGTCAAAACTGGATTTGGGGCGTGACAATTTGGTATCAGAGCCTGGTTTCATTTGAAACAGGTTGTAATTTTCGAACCGTTTTCAAAAACCTCGGACCAACATCTTTTAGGGGGGTAGAATTAGGAAGTCTAAGTCGAGTACTCAGTGATGCGGAGTTGAACACGTTGATGCATAGAGTAAGAACGACTCGAGTCTTACTGTTTATTTGGTTGTTCAATGTTGAACTCCTCTTACTATAACGGTTGTGTCGCTTGAGTGATACCCTTACCTTATTGATTGTAAGATGCAGAGATCGGTGAAACCGATTGGTTGAGGTCGGTATTGGGTGAAAGAGCAATGACTAAACCGTTGTATGATGCTTGTTGAGTAGATTGCTATTTGATTAAGTGTATTACCAATGTGGTTGATTGTTTGTGGTGTTAAAGCTGAAGGATTAATGGATGGAAGTGTAGACGAAGTTAAGGATTGAATTTGTTAGGGTAGTACGGTCGAAAGGATGTAATCGAAGAGTGGATTTATGGAAGAATCGGATGGTTATGATTCGGAAATGGGTTGAGTGTTATCTCAGTTATGGTATTGTGACTTATCTAAAATTTGGGCCTTGAAGGGTGTGACACAATTGGAGTAACTTTAAAAAAGGAATCAAACTGGAGTAAATTGGGTACCCTTGATTGCGTGTGTGTACTTTGCTAAGCCTGAAAATCCCTGTGTTGTTTGTGGTGTGAACTACAGGGCATGGGAACTCTTTGAGTGTTATAACCTGTGGAATTTTATTGATAATTGTCCTGCTTAAGTGGAGGATTAGTGGAAAATACGAATAAGTCATGACAAATTTTCTGTAAAACTGAAGAGTGGGTTCTATCACGGGTTGACACAGGGCGCCACTGTAGTCAAACGTGATAGTGGGATGTGATGTAGGCATAAAATGCATCGGTTTTTGGATGTTTTTAGCCCACATTATTGAGCTCTTTAGTCCCGGGGTTGTACAATTTGGTGCACTTTTCTCTCGTTACTCGTACTTTGTCTCTCGTTGTCTTTTGTAGGTGCTTTGATCGAAAAAATGGCAAAAATAGAGGAAAACCCGGTTTTAGAAGTTTTGGAGGCTGGCTGATCTTGAGAGGACATAAATCCCTCATACGAACTCCGAATTGCTTCAAATAATATATCAAATCGAAGAGAATTCAAAGATCTACAACTTTCGTCAAGGGACCGTCACTGTTCTGATACGGGAAGGGGTCCGTTCCGGGCCACGTTCCGGGCCGGATTACGGCCCATTCCGGGCCAGATTCCGGGCCGGATTCCAGAACGTTCCGAGCCACATACCGGCCCGTTTTTAGGCCCATTCCGGGCCACGCTCCGGGCCACACGCGTCAGGCCTTCTCCCAGCTCCGTTTTTGGCATAAAAATATGAAATTTCCTCATTCAAAAGCCAAATTTACCTATTCCAAATTCGATTTGGAGTAGGGAAAGAGGTCTTGAAGTCCTATATATAGAAGAGCATCCATTAGGAAAAACCAGAACTTGTATTGGGCATTATTTTAGAGAGATTGTGAGTTAGGGTTTGAGTTTTGGTGAGAGAGAAGTGCTTAGGAACAAGGATTGAAGCAAAACTATTGAAGTTTCATCATTGAATTGGTATTTTGTATCAACTTTACCTTTCAATTATGTTTATCTCTTGTTCTTTTTCATCTTTGTTTTCTTCCTTCTTCTCCATGAACTAAATTTCGATTGATTTAGGGCTAGGGGAAGCAATATGAGTAATTGATTCAATGGGTTTGTAGTTATATTGTGCAATTTGTGTTTAGGATAATGTTTACATAATTTGGAATTAATGCTTTATCAAATTGATCACTTGATAGTTGATTAGGTTTTAGCACTCAATAATCGAAAGCTGAGAGTGATAAAAGGACTAAGGATTATGTAACTCGAGTTTAAATCTAGTCTCTAATAAAGTTAGGTTAACACGAGTGTAACAGCTATAGGCGTATAAACCGAAAGTTAGAGGAGTTCATGAATCGTAATGCTGTATGTCTCACTACACCCAGATTAGAAATAACTAGGTGGTCAGATTATACTAGGGACCTAATTCGATCGAAAGATGTTTAGGACCAGTCGAGAGAACTTCTGTTACCTTTAAACTTACCTTATTTGCACATGTAAACACAAACCCCTGCGAGTCAATAGTCATATTGTGACCCCGTCAAAAGTCCTAGATCGCCTTTTCCCCTGAATTTCACAACATCTGCTATTTTTGCCTCGTATTTGTTCTGACTTTACTTTGATTGTTTTTTTTTTCAACTTGTTATTTACATCTTTAAAACCAAAAACAAATATTTTCAGAAACAGATTAACTAACGGATTTTAAATCGAGTGACTGTTTTATTGCTCCCTTGGGTACGATAACCGGACTTGAACCGAAATACTACTTGACGACCGGTGCGCTTGCCGCGCCCTTTTTGTGAGTTAATTCTCAGGGCGTCAAGTTAATAGCGCCGTTGCCGGGGAGCAACTAAAGCAACACTTATATTTTTAATTTGTGTTGAGACAGTTTCATTTTTTGTATATATATTTTCAGTTAATTCATTGTAACATAAATTTTATGGAGAATTGGTCTGATAATAATGGGTATTGTGATTTGTGTGGATCTAATGGTCATGCTTACTACGATTGTGAGTATTTTGTGAAGGCAATAGACTATAGTCAATGTTGGAATGACGTTTTCACTTTTAATGTGTATTGTGATTTGTGTGGAGCTAATGGTCATGCTTACTACGATTGTGAGTATTTTGTGAAGGCAATAGACTATAGTCAATGTTGGAAGGACGCTTCCACTTTTGATCAAGATTATCAAGTTGAACCACAATTGTCTTATGATGAGGAGTCATCACTTGAAGCAATGTGTCTTGCTCTCATGAATAAATTGGCGGAGAAGAATAAAGAAGACGAAGAAAGAAAGAGAGAAATGGACGAGCGATTTCAAAAGCTTGAAGATCAGATAAATCTTCTCATACAATTTATGAATGAGAGAGCTCTACATGATCAAGCAACTCACATTGAGGATGATCATTCCAAACACTTCTGTGACACAATAGAGCAAGAAACTCATGATTCAATCATGAGTTTAGAGGTAAGTGCGGAATGTGAGGTATCAAATTCTAATCCCGCTTGTATATTATCTATGTCATCTCCATATATTTTTGATGCATTGAATTCTTTAGATGTAAATAATGATTGTATAATTGTAGAAAATAGTTCACAAACTCTTATTGAACCGAATCCTTCCATAATATCCATAGAGTTGGCTGATAAATCTATTAGATATCCAAGGGGTACTATGGAAGATGTTCTCAAGAGAGGGGTTATACTTGAATCTCCCATTGATTTTATTTTGGTAGACATCGAGCATGATGTCGAAATTCCCTTCGGAGTGGGAGATTCATTTTTTGGATTCTAGCAAATCAACTCTACATGTTCAACTCATCCCATTGATTTTCAAATTTAATATTGAGCATAGGGTTTTTAAAATAAAGCATAATTTTTGTGATATATTTGCTAGTCCTCATTCCCCATTTGTGAGCTTATATTACTCTATTGTGGTAGATGTTCTTGACACTTGTTGTCATGAGCATTTTCCGCTTCATGTGATTCATATCCCTATCAAGTTGCGCCAAGATGAACCAAATTATAATTATTCTGTGAAGACGAGCTTGATGAGACTAGCCTTGAGTTTGGAACTTTTGCAAAACTCGAGAAATAATATCTTGTGCTACATTGGGTTCCTTCTCCCATTTTTTTACTCACATTTAAAGAGAAGGACACAATGGAAGTATGAGATTTTCGGGAGGCCTCCTGATTAAGCCTCCTACCTGTCGAGATAACGACGTTAAACAAATGCGCTTGTTGGGAGGTAACCCAATATCACTACCCCTCTTTGTTTTGTATATGTTATATCTTGCTCTTATTTTCTGACTATTTGTGTAAGTTGGTGATACAGGATGGAAGCGTGAGAATTATAGTTGTATTTGTTGGCGCCGAGTTCTTGTGAACTCACTTGGGCGACATGGCTCTCCATCCATCTATGCACGAGGATTCCCACAATTAATGCAATTCGCATAGCGGTTCTTCGAGGGGCAGTATCTCTTCCCTTCCTATTTTTTTATTGTATACCGCTATTGTATTTCCTTTATGCTATCTAGTGGGCGCTGAGCGCCCGAATTGCCATGCTGATAGAACATGCATATAGAATTTCGTGAATTGTGTTTGTTGATTATAAGTGTGAGGTTATTAGTTATGTGACTAGGAGCATGTGTAGGATTGAGTCGCATTGGGGACAATGCTTAGTTTTAAAGTGTGGGGTGGGGTATGTCTTGCATTTTGTTTTTGTTTTTGTTCTCATGCATCATTTCGTGTTATAAATTTTTGAAAAATACAAAAAAATTGAAAATTTTGAAAAAAATCAAAAAAAAATATTTTCTGGTGATTTGTTGAGTCTGTAGTGTATGATCTTAAGGATTCAGTGATTGGACTGTTGAATATACTTATTTCCTTGCATAAATCAAATTTATATATGGATCTTGGATGAATCAAATGAGTAGTGAAAGCACATGCATTAGGAGTAGCTCTTCCACTTGCATTCTGAGTGTTTGCTAGAACTAGTGTGGAATTTCTTTGATTTCTATAAATGGTAATTTGAGTCTAGAACTACATGTATGACCCATTCGAGGCGAAATAAGAATAAGGAACATGATTATTTGAGAAAATGATTTTAGGCCATCTATGGACCGTTTGGGCCAAAATTGTCTGCCTTTGCATAATTATATCTCTTAGTCACCTCATTTGAGCTTTAACCTTTCGTTTTTAACCCAAACATTATGATCCTATGTGCCTTTCATTTCTTTTTATATCCTCGTTATTGTTTGCATCCGTATCTCTTGACTTAGGTGCTTCATTGAGAGGGATTATTATTTGGGATGTTGAGTAAGCGAAAGAGAAAAAAAAATGTATTCATATGCCATTGGATGGTATTGAGAGAAATTATTATAGCATTACCCCAAAAAGAAAAAGAAAAACAGAAAAAGAGGGAACAATAACAATTTCATATCCCTAGTGAAAAAGACAAGTGTGGGGTGATGCGAGATGGGTTGAATAATGGTGGTATAAGTGTGGTAGCTAAGAAAAAAAATGAATGAGCAAATTAGTGCTACACTTAGCTATTCAATAAAAGAAAAAAAAAAGGTATTAGAGATGGCAGATGGTGAATGGTGTACAAACGGGGTTTGGGATGTGTGATATATAGTGGTGTGAGAATGAAGCACTCTTGTCTTGAGATATCTATTTGAGCTTCTTTTCATGTTCCTTCCCTACCTTTTGCCTAACCTTACATTACAAGCTTAATTAAAGACCTTTTTGATTCTTAATTAGTTATGATTCCTTACAATTAGTGGAGATGGGTCTAACATGATAGCATATGAACTTCTAAACTCTGTGTATAGAGAAAAGAGAAAACAATGGGTTAGAGTAAATGAGGAAATGCAAGTTTAAATAGAAAAAAGTTATTCTTGAATGTGAGTAGCATCATGCTTAAACTGTATTCATCGGACTATATGTTTCTTTGATGTGTGTAAGGACTTGTAGCATGTGACAACTCTGAGAAAACTCTTTTGATCATTATTGCATTCGTTCTTGGCAAGTCACCTACTTTTGTGCCTTTTTGCATGCATCATGTAGTGTGTCTTAGGAATGCATTAGATTTAAGTTCATGCATTGCACGTGCATCTTTACTTTTCATTGTTTTGAATAAAGGAGGCCCGGACTCCTCCTATCGAGGTGAACCTCGGGGTTTAACCGGGACATATCTTTAAATTGCTTTATTAGTTTAGTTTTCTCGGGGCGAGAAAAGTTCAAGTGTGGGGTGTTGATGTAGGCATAAAATGCATCGGTTTTTGGATGTTTTTAGCCCACATTATTGAGCTCTTTAGTCCCGGGGTTGTACAATTTGGTGCACTTTTCTCTCGTTACTCGTACTTTGTCTCTCGTTGTCTTTTGTAGGTGCTTTGATCGAAAAAAGGGCAAAAATAGAGGAAAACCCGGTTTTAGGAGTTTTGGAGGCTGGCTGATCTTGAGAAGGACATAAATCCCTAATACGAACTCCGAATTGCTTCAAATAATATATCAAATCGAAGAGAATTCAAATATCTACAACTTTCGTCAAGGGACCGTCACTGTTCTGATACGGGAAGGGGTCCGTTCCGGGCCACGTTCCGGGCCGGATTACGGCCCATTCCGGGCCAGATTCCGGGCCGGATTCCAGAACGTTCCGGGCCACATACCGGCCCGTTTTTAGGCCCATTCCGGGCCACGCTCCAGGCCACACGCGTCAGGCCTTCTCCCAGCTCCGTTTTTGGCATAAAAATATGAAATTTCCTCATTCAAAAACCAAATTCACCTATTCCAAATTCGATTTGGAGTAAGGAAAGAGGTCTTGAAGTCCTATATATAGAAGAGCATCCATTAGGAAAAACCAGAACTTGTATTGGGCATTATTTTAGAGAGATTGTGAGTTAGGGTTTGAGTTTTGGTGAGAGAGAAGTGCTTAGGAACAAGGATTGAAGCAAAACTATTGAAGTTTCATCATTGAATTGGTATTTTGTATCAACTTTACCTATCAATTATGTTTATCTCTTGTTCTTTTTCATCTTTGTGTTCTTCCTTCTTCTCCATGAACTAAATTTCGATTGATTTAGGGCTAGGGGAAGCAATATGAGTAATTGATTCAATGGGTTTGTAGTTATATTGTGCAATTTGTGTTTAGGATAATGTTTACATAATTTGGAATTAATGCTTCATCAAATTGATCACTTGATAGTTGATTAGGTTTTAGCACTCAATAATCGAAAGCTGAGAGTGATAAAAGGACTAAGGATTATGTAACTCGGGTTTAAATCTAGTCTCTAATAAAGTTAGGTTAACACGAGTGTAACAGCTATAGGCGTATAAACCGAAAGTTAGAGGAGTTCATGAATCGTAATGCTGTATGTCTCACTACACCCAGATTAGAAATAACTAGGTGGTCAGATTATACTAGGGACCTAATTCGATCGAAAGATGTTTAGGACCAGTCGAGAGAACTTCCTTTACCTTTAAACTTACCTTATTTGCACATGTAAACACAAACCCTTGCGAGTCAATAGTCATATTGTGACCCCATCAAAAGTCTTAGATCGCCTTTTCCCCTGAATTTCACAACATCTGCTATTTTTGCCTCGTATTTGTTCTGACTTTACTTTGATTGTTTTTTTTCAACTTGTTATTTACATTTTTAAAACCAAAAACAAATATTTTCAGAAACAGATTAACTAACGGATTTTAAATCGAGTGACTGTTTTATTGCTCCCTTGGGTACGATAACCGGACTTGAACCGAAATACTACTTGACGACCGGTGCGCTTGCCGCGCCCTTTTTGTGAGTTAATTCTCAGGGCGTCAGGATGTCAAGTGGTTACAACAAGGTTCGGGGACGCCTGAATCAAGTTGTAACGATGCGAGATCGACTCGACTATTTGATTAAAGATAAGTAACTTGAGGAAAGAGAAAAGCCGTGAATAAGAGAGTTGAGGACTTAATTTCTAACGCTTGCTTGTGCTTTCCACCCCAGTGATGGGTGTGTTTGTGTGTGAATTGTGCCTCCTGAGGGAGTTGATTGCTTTACTGTTTGCTGTGTGAGACGCACGAGGTGCGGACTTCTTTGTGTATATTAGTACTATATACGACTTATCTACTTACCCTCGATCCAATTAGGATCCGTTGAGACGTTCGAGAGCGCCCCTTTTGCTTAAATCGTTTCGTTTGTTTTAAACTGAGTTGAACTGTACGTGCTATTGCAGCGAGCTTTCGAGATGACTCCCGTTTACGTCCCGAGAGGTACCAGGAGTCGCCCAGCTTTGGGGCAGGGTCAGCCACCAGCTGTTGGGCTGGCAGGGGCAGCAGGTGCCCAGGATGCTGCTCCCACAGAGCACCAGAGCGTTTAGGGTGGACCGTTAGGGTCATCAGTGAGAGTTACCCCAGTCGCAGAGCCGACACAGGCTACACCCACTGATGAGGTGGTACGCGCAGTGCTAGCGGCACTCAGGGCTCAACAGGAGACCCCAGTACCGGCGCCAGAGCCCGTGTCTGCTACGGAGACAGTTGTTGTATAGAGACCAGGACAGATGGATAGCCACACGGCCCAGGCACTTCGTGACTTTCGTCGTTTGGGTACACCGACCTTTTCGGGGAGTGCTGACTTCGAGGCAGCAGTTTTATGGTTGGAGCGGATCACTCGCAACCTTGATACGTCCGATATTTTTGATGGACGTCGGAGAGTCTCCTTCTCCACTTTCCAGCTTGAGGGTGAGGCTTTATACTGGTGGCAGTCTGTGCAGACCAGAGTTGGTGAGGACTTTGAGCTTTTCAGTCGACTGTTCCTGGAGCAGTACTTTCCGCGGTCAGTTCGAGATGATCGACGCCAGTAGTTCATGGATCTGCGGCAGAGGGGGATGACAGTGGCTGAGTATGCGGCGAGGTTCTTAACCTTGTCCCACTACGCGCCCGAGATGGTACAGACTGAGGACAGCCGTTGCAGGCGGTTCGAGCGTGGGCTCCTTCCTGCTATTGCAGATCGGATTATCGCTTTGAGGACAGAGGTGTACTCTACTCTACTTAACTAGGCATTAGTAGTGGAGATTCATTTTCGCGAGACTGCCAGTGAGCGAGACGTCAGGCCGAGGCAGAGTGGTTTCCTCAGGCCAGCAGAGAGGTGTGATACTAGACGATAGAGGACTTCTAGGTACTTCCAGCCGCAGTTTCAGCAGAGTGGTATGCGCAGAGGAGCAACAGTGGCGTCAGTTGGACCTGCTCCGTTGACACAGGTCTGTCCTACATGTAGACAGCAGGGACATTTGGCCCGAGACTGCCCAAGGGGTAGAGGATCAACATAGCGACAGATGGATCGTCCACGGGAGTTTGGTGAGAGACAGCGCGTTGAGGACCGGACTTGTTACCAGTGCGGCCGTCAGGGGCACATTTCTTTCACTTGTCCCGAGCGGGTTGGATCTGCACATCCACCGAGGCCCCAGCAGACACAGCCTCGTCCGGCACCTCCCGGCCGACCACGACCGACACTGCAGCAGAGAGCTCCGCGTCAGGCGGCGGGAGCGGCAGCCCCGAGACACCAGGCTAGGCCTCAGCAACAGGTGGCACTACCACCACCACCGAGAGGAGGACCACCGGCACGGCATGGTCGAGTTTATGCAGTTGCAGATGCTAGAGCTGAGAGACAATATGCCGGTCATGAGACCATTCAGGGTACGTGTTTATTGTTTCATTCGTGGGCTTCCTTTTTTTATCGATATTGGTTCATCCCATTCGTTTATTTCTGCTTCTTTTGCTCGTTCTTTGGGTTAGAGGTTGGAGTCCCTTAGTAGCCCTTTGTGTCTTGAGACCCCAGCTACGGGGGAAGTAGTGTTGGACACTTTCTGTCGAGACTGTGAGGTTCGAGTGGCAGATTGCCCCTTCGTCGGTGACCTACTCGTTCTGGAGATGACTGCGTTCGACGTGATCTTAGGGATGGACTGGCTTACAAGATATCGGGCGACGATTGATTGCTTTCGGCGGCAGGTGACCGTGCGATCTGGTGATAGAGTTATTACTTGTGTTTTGGGTAGCACGAGCGGAGTCCTTCTATCCGCTCTGTCTACGGGAGTGGAGTCTGAGGTGGTACGACTTGGCAGAGATCTACCGAGAGTAGTATGTGAATTTCCGGATGTGTTCCCGGAGGAACTTTCAGGTTTACCACCGGCGCGAGAGTTAGAGTTCCGGATCGACTTGATCCTAGGCACCACGCCGATCTCGATGACACCCTATCGATTCGCGCCAGCCGAGTTGGTCGAGTTGAAGCGTCAACTCGAAGAGTTACAGGAGAAGGGTTTCATCCGCCCTAGTGTATCACCGTGGGGAGCACCCGCCCTCTTCGTGAAGAAGAAGGGTGGTGCCTTGAGGATGTGCATCGACTATCAGAAGCTAAACCGAGTGACGGTGAAGAACCGCTATCCGATGCCGAGGATCGATGACCTGTTTGATCAATTGAGAGGAGCGACATGTTTCTCCAAGATCGATCTAAGATCAGGCTACTATCAGTTGAGGGTCCGGAAGGAAGATGTGGAGAAGACCGCGTTCCGGACGCGCTACGGACACTTTGAGTTTCTAGTGATGCCATTCGGGCTGACGAACGCACCAGCAGCCTTCATGGACTTGATGAATGACATATTCAGACCTTACCTGGATTAGTTTGTCTTAGTCTTCGTTGATGACATTTTGATCTACTCACCTAGCGAAGAGGCACACGAGGAACACTTGAGGGTAGTGTTGACCTTGTTACGCACTCACCAGTTGTATGGGAACCTGGAGAAGTGTGAATTCTGGCTTGCAGAGGTGAAATTCCTTGGACACGTAGTGTCCCGTGATGGCATCTTAGTTGACCCAGCAAAGGTCGACGCAGTTTCAAAGTGGGCAAGGCCCAAGAACGTGTTTGAGATCCGTAGTTTTCTGGGGATGGCCGGTTATTATCGACGCTTTGTTCAGGACTTCTCACGTTTGGCTGCACCTATGACAGCTTTGACTCGGAAAGGAGCAGAGTTCCTTTGGACTAGTGAGTGTGAACATTCATTCTCAGAGCTAAAGGCTCGTCTGACCACTGCCCCAGTGTTGATTGTTTCGGAGCGAGGAGTGGGCTATGACGTCTATTGTGACGCTTCAGGCGAGGGACTTGGGTGTGTTCTGATGCAGTCAGGGAAGGTAGTTGCCTACGGCTCCAGGCAGTTGAAGGTGCACGAGCGTAACTACCCGACCCATGATCTCGAGCTAGCAGCAATAGTTTTTGCATTGAAGAGTTGGAGACACTATCTGTATGGTGAGCAGTTTAGAGTGTTCTCAGACCACAAGAGCCTCAAGTACATTTTCTCTCAGCGCGACCTGAACATGCGCCAGAGGCGATGGATGGAGTTACTTGAGGAGTACGACTTCGAGCTGCTCTACCATCCGGGCAAGGCGAATGTCGTCGCAGATGCCCTGAGCAGGAAGTCGACTCATTGTGTGGCCAGCATGACAGTCCGAGAGTGGAACATGCTGGAAGAGCTGAGCTCTTTTCGACTTGACCTTGAGGAGATCACAGATGGAATGGCCTTATGTGTATTGGTGGCTAAACCCACTTTGGTTACTCGGGTGCTAGAGGCACAGACCGAGGATGCTGAGGCGATGGGGATTCGTGGGAGACTGGTAGCTGGAGAGAAGATCGATGACTGGGAGTTGAGTGCAGATCAGGGACTTCGGTTTAGGGGACGGTTGTTTGAATTCCGAGATTGTAGGGACACAGTGTTGAGAGAGTGTCACCACTCACGACTTGCAGTGCATCCCGGTGGCACCAAGATGTATAGAGACATCCGACGGCAGTTCTGGTGGAGGGGGATGCGCAGGGCAGTTTCACTCTTTATTTCGAGGTGTCTTACCTGTCAGCAGGTGAAGGCGGAGCATCAGCGTCCCGCTGGTTTGCTACAGCCTTTGCCGATTTCCGAGTGGAAATGGGAACATGTGACTATGGATTTTGTGAGTGGATTACCGAGGTCGTCCAAGGGACATGATGCCGTTTGGGTTGTGGTTGATCGACTGACCAAGTCGGCACATTTTCTAGCTATGAGGATGACGAATACTGTGAACATGTTGGGGCGGTTGTACGTTAGAGAGGTTATTCGTCTACATGGGGTACCAGTGTCAGTGGTATCTGATAGAGACCCTCGTTTCACATCCAGATTCTAGAAGAGCCTACAGAAGGCTTTGGGAATTGAGGTACTGTTGAGTACAGCTTACCATCCTGAGACAGATGGACAGTCAGAGCGCACCATTCATATTTTGGAAGACATGCTTCGAGCTTGTGTGCTTGACTTTCAGGGATCATGGGAGGATCATCTACCCTTGGCAGAGTTCGCTTACAACAACAGCTATCAGTCCAGCATTGGTATGGCACCATTTGAGGCTTTGTACGGCAGACCGTGTAGGTCGCCGGTGTGTTGGGCTGAGGTAGGGGATCGGAACTTACTGGGACCGGACATGGTCAGAGAGACGATAGAGAAGGTCACCTTGATCAGAGATCGGCTGAAGACCGCACAGAGTCGCCAGAAGAGTTATGCAGACCGACGGCATAGACCACTTGAGTTCCTGGTCGGAGACCACGTCTTTCTGAGGGTGAACCCGAAGAAGGGCCTACTGCGGTTCAACCGCGGTGGAGGGAAGCTATCACCGCGATTCATCGGACCATTTGAGGTCTTAGAGAGAATTGGGGCCGTAGCTTACCGGTTGGCATTGCCACCGCAGTTTGGGAACGTGCATAACGTTTTCCATGTGTCCCAGTTGCGGAAGTACACAACAGATCCCTCTCATGTTATCGAGTGGACGGACATAGAGGTGGCCGATGATGTCTCCTATGAGGAGCGGCCTATCAGGATTGTGGATACGGGAGAGAAGGTCTTACGGAAGACGACTATTCCGTTGGTTCATGTACAGTGGAGGCACCAGGGGCTGAGTCGACCTGGGAGCGTGACGACGAAATCCGGGAGAAGTATCCCCACCTGTTTGACGTTTGAGGTATGTCTGCTTTAAAATTTCGAGGACGAAATTTCTTTAAGGGGGGTAGACTGTAAAACCCGGTTTGGTTTAAAAGGGTATTAAAGTGCAACTAGTACTTGGGGGTTGTTTTTGCTTCGAGTTTGGTTTTAAAAAAAGGTTTGAGACTGGTTCTGGGCTGGGCAGGGCTGCAGACGTGTGTTGGGCCTGAGCCGAGCGAGCCCGTGCCACACGCACGAAGCCCAGACGACCCCAGGCCCAACCCAGCGTCGAACCCTAGCCTTAAAAGGGCATCCGATCCTCTTCTGCCTCAGAACGTTGCACGCCTCCTGAGACGAGAGCGTCCCTCTCCCGTCGAACCGAAACCCTCCGACGCCGCCGCTCTCCACTTCTTCTCCGAGCTAACACCCATCCTCCTCCTCCTCCTCTTCTTCTCCGTCTTCTTCTACCCGTCGTGCCAGAAACCCAGACACCACCACCCGTCTTCTCCCTCTCCGATTCAACGTCGCCGCCGACGAGGACGAGCCCACCGTGCCTGATTCAGGCAGAACTTCTCACGGTGAGTCGTTCCTCACCGGTTCCTCCTCCTCCTCCTTCTTCTCGCGTCGAATCGAGGGGCGTCAGGCTCACAGAGAAGGTCGGGAGCGTCGCCGGAACTCTCCGAGTTCCAGATCCGCGACTCAGGTCGCCGGCGATCCTATTGGCCGCCAGATCTGGACGGGAGGGTTCGGACCTCGTCCCCGTTGAGTCCTGGCCCTCTGTCAACTCAACAGGACGCCGGAGCCGCCATCGACACCCTGACGCCACCGCTACCGGAGTCGCCGGAAACCTAACCTCAGCCACGACGTCTTCAGCTCAGACCGGACGAAGGCGAGACCTTGGGCTCGGGCTCGGGCTCGGAGCTCAGCCGGGCCTCGGCCTGGACAGGATTTGGGCCTTGGGCTCGAATCTGGTCTGGGCTATGGCCCGAACTGACTCTGATCTTCGGGTCCGGACTCGGGCCTAACTCCGGGACTGGATCGGATACGGACCATTTGGGATTGATTCGTTTAATTAAATTTAAAAATTATTTAAACGACACTTGGGACTAAGTCGGACATTTATTGGATGAACGGGTGTAATCAAAGAAATTGAAGAACTGTTAAATTAAAGAACTGGATAATCCGGACCCGATTTGATTTTGGATCGTTTGTGTGTAAACCCAGATTCGTAGCTGGGACTTCGCCGAGGTGACGAGGCGAGCCGGACAGCTGTTGATAGGAGTATTTGTTCGTAGGAAGACCGCAAGGTAGGGAAAGTCTTAATTACGTATTTACCACTTAGAATGCATGATCAGGATAATAAAATCGGAAATGTCCTAGAATTGCCTGTAGGACGCGAATAATTAGAATAATCGTATTTCAATTACTAATAATTGGACGAGTCTAGTATGCATGTTTAGGACGATGACAATTAGTGAAGTGTGCTTTCAATACTTGGGAACTTGATTTTACTGGTAGAGAGGCTGTGAAGAGCTCTCGGATTAGTTGTGTGTTAGGTTCACATGCTTGGTTGCTAACTGCTCGGTTAACTTAAGAGTCTAATGAAACTAGAGTAGCTCATATGATTGAATGCTAGTCAGTTGGTTCACATGATGATTGTTTGGTTGAATGTATACTTGATTGATTTAGTATTTATGTTATTATAATTGTCGATTGAACGGATGATCGAGTATGACTGATTGTGTCAAAGGGGTACAATCAGGTGATCGATGTACCGATGGTTGGTGACAAGTAAGTGTACGGTAAGTATGAAACGGTATTGGTTGTGATGAAAGAGTGTTCCGACGTGTGTTACTTGATGGATGAATGAAATACTTGTTCCTTTATTCCTATTTCTTGAAATGTATATTCGTTTATTGGTTCGTCTGTTTGTTGTTTGGTTTGGAACTACACCCGGGGGGGGGGGGGGGGGGGGGGGGGGGGGTAATCCGGTGTCGTTGTGATGGTTGGAGTTTGACAGAGGCAGTGGTTATTGAGTGATTATGGAGTGGTTAATTGAGTGACGTGAGGAGCCTATGGCTCGGCAGATCCTACGAGATATTGAGTGATGTGAGGAGCCTATGGCTCGACAGATCCTACGGGATATTGAGTGATGTGAGGAGCCTATGGCTCGGCAGATCCTACGGGATATTGAGTGATGTGAGGAGCCTATGGCTCGGCAGATCCTACGGGATATTGAGTGATGTGAGGAGCCTACGGCTCGGCAGATCCTGCGGGATATTGATGAGATTATTTCATGAGAGTTGGGTTCTAAGGTTTCACCCAATGGTATGCGTCCTACGAGAGCACTACCTTGGTTCCCTATGATTATGGTCCTTTGGAGACACTTTCGAGAATACCGAAGGCGAGCATCCCTATGGGATGGTGTCCGGTACTCCGACACATATATGTCTCCCTCCGGATCGAGGGAAAATCTGATATGATATGAATACTTTAGTGGATCGGAATATGGGAACCGAGGTGACACTAAATTTTATTTATGGATCAGAGGCTTGAGAAAGCAGGTGGTTGGCGTAATATCAATTACTCCCATTTAGTCGTTATGATATCTTATGTTAATCCTGTTATGGACCCTTTCAAGTTAATGTTATTTTCGAGAGTACAAGTCTATTGTATTCCATCTTAGTTATACTTTCTTTCATCGTGTTTATCTTATTCTATTTCATTTGTTTATTGTCTCATCGTACTTATCTTATTCTATATTGTTACGCTTTATTTCATTGTGGTCGTGTTGACTCTTATTTAAGTCATCCGTTTACGCAGTATAATGTTGACCCAAGGGAAATTGTTAAGGTTTTTCCTACTGGGCGTAAGCTCACCCCTTTGTTTCTCTTACTGTTTTACAGGAGTATCTGATGTCTAGAGAGGAGAGGCTTGGGAGCTTCCGTGACCTTGTGTTTTAGTTTAGACTTATGTTGGCCGTCGCACTAAACGTTTACTTATTACTCTACTTGTTGAGCTGTGACTCACTAGAGATTCTGAACTTTTAATTGCTGATTTGAGGAGATTTACTTGTCTATTTAAAAGGTTTTATAGTTACTAACTATCGTTTTCTTTACAAATTCTATTCACGTCTCAAGTCCGGTTAAAACTGGATTTGGGGCGTGACAACTATGTCCTCCTCCACTGCTACAGTCGTCGTATTGCCCGCCCGAGATCACCCCGACATCGCCGTGACCAACAACATCTTGATGTTCTCGTCTTCTCTACCAAATCGATCTAAAGATAAGCTTAAGCGTGCTCGTAAAAAACGAGCTGCTCCGGTTTTGCCTTCGGATTCGGCTGCGAAGGAGAGTGTGGCGATTAAGGGCGTGGATTCTGATCACCGTGGAGTGGTAGCCTCGGTTCCGGATCATAGCTTGAACGTTGCCCCTGTTTCAGCGACGACTTTGAAGACGGATTCGAGCTCTTCTGCAGGGACAGGTACGAAGGTTTTTGTGTTTAATATTCCTTTCGGTTCCTCTGATGGATGGATTCGGAAATTCTTCGGGGAATTTGAAGCGATTAAATAAGCGATAGCGATAAAACGACCAAATCGGAAAGGTTGTTGCTTCGGTTTTGTTGACTTCTTTTCGCCAGTTGACGCTCAAAAGTAAATCGATGTCTACAATGGCTTCAAGTACGATGGGTTTACTCTGTTTGTGGCGCTGGCTCGTTCGGAACAACACCCGTTTCCGGTTAAACAGTCCACGCTCTCTAAACAGGGCATGAGCAACCCTGTTCTTCTGGAATTGGAACCACGAGTTTCGAAGGAGCAGGGGACTTTGGGGACGGAGAGTAGTACGTCTCAGCAGCCTCTAGGGCATTTCAATCCCATTCAAATCTTTTCCATTGGTTTTTGTCAAAAACAGAGCACTGATTTTCAAAAACAGAGCACATGTTTTTGTCAAACACAAAGCACAGGAGTTGTTGTTTCGGGTCAACCGTTTTTGCTGGAGAAAGGGACAAAAATGGAGGACGGGAATTTACTGAAACTCTTGCTCGCCGGGGATCGGAAATCGACGTTGGTTATTGACTGGTTGACGGAGGAGATCCGGGCTCAGATTGCAAATCTCCGGATGTCTCGCGATTCTCAACAAATTTCGATTTTCAATCACAATTCTGGTGCGATAACTTCGGCAGGATTGATGGTTAGCGAGGATTCCTCTGTGGTTAGGTCACTGGAGAGGTTTCGTGATACGCAAGTTCAGAGCGTTGCGATCCCTTTTTCTAATTGTTCGGGCTCGGCTGAGATATTAGATTCAGTTTTGGGCCTAGAGGAAGCCCAGTCTAGTAGGGGAGCTGATCCAGTAATTGTAGATGGATCTAAAGCTCATTTACAAGGGGATCGGCTGGGCCGAGGGCCTATTTCTGTTTCTAGTACGTTAAGGGGGTTTGATGATGCATCGGGTGTGAGTACTGGAGCCTCGGTCACTGGTTCGGAGGCCCCGGGTGGTAGGGGAGGAGAATGAGAGCAGTCCTTGGAAGGAAATACTCTTACAACATCGTCAGAGCCGCCATCCTACCTACTCTATCGTTACTAGATCAAGAGCCAGTTCTCGGGAACGAGCAATCAAAGCAGCACCTCCTGTTTCGACCTTATGGAAAGCGTCTCATAAGGCCCGTCAGAATTCAGTCAAATAGTTGTTGTTTGGTTGTTTTGTGTCGGTTATTTTTTGTTTTTTTGTTTTTTTTCTGTTCTTGGTTTTTCGGTTCTTGGGATAAAGTTACCCTTATAGTTCCCCCTTAGCAGAACTCCTCTGTAAGCGTTGTTCGGGTCTTTTGACCTCTTTTACCCTGATTCTTCTTGAATCAGGGCAATCCGGTTCTCTTTTTGGAATCGGTCTTATTAATAAATTTTTGAGGTTATAAAAAAACATCTTGATGTTCTACAGTGCCTGCCACCACCAATAGCCGGCCACCCCAACACCTCATCATCCCAACAAACATTGAGACCAGAGCCGCCATAACAAACTTTGCCGGAGAAAGCTCGCATTGTCCCACGTCACTACCATGGCCCGCCGTCAACGATCTTGTAACCCTTAGTTGGGACGCTCGTGTCTCCGCAACAAGGCCAATGTGACCTTACCACCAAGGATCAAGCCCCCTTGTCCCTAAAGCCAATAGTCACCGGTCAAATCCTGTACACACTCAAAGTCGCACCAACACCATACAACCGATATCATGAAGAACTCACTTGAGTTAAACATGGTGAAACAATCACCACACGCCGCGTGAAGGATCACTTACTTAAAACCATCAAGCTTTCTCTCTTAGAGATTTTAGGTTATTAAATAGTTTTTTTTTACTTTTTTGTTCTTAGTTCTCATGGTTTATGTCTAAGTTCTTATGGGATTCCAAATATCCTCGAATAATTTTAGAGAATTAATTGTCGATCTGTCTGGAGATAGCCTATTCTTTTTTTTTGAGTAATGATGAAATTTTTATTAATGAAACTTTCAATTACATTTTTATTCTTCTTTCTATTGTTTAAAGTAATAATATTTATTCTTTTCACCTAAAAAAAAAGATAAACGACATGAAACATCATGCTGTTAATTTGGTGGTGACAAAAGACATTACCCGTAGCATGGCGTAAACAGTAACGGTTAAATGCATATGGGGTCATCACCAAGGCGAGTCCTTCCCGGCATTTAATATTTCTTACTGCCTTTATGAGATGTAAGACAAACACCCACCGCTTCTTTGTGTAACATGTTTTTGTGTTTATGATCAAAACCATCCCCAATTAGTATTATTCTCACTTTCAACGATTGCAAAATCAAGTGTTGTAGTTCCCATCAATTGCAGTTGCAATTAGTTGTTTGTATTGGAGGACAAAAGTTGAAACCATCTATACATGACTTGAAAGCTCAAAACACCTTAAATAAATAACAACTGATACAAGGTGTATGGTCTTCCAATGATCGTGATGATCATCTAACATTTGAACCCATCTCCGCATCACGATTTTTCTTCCTTGCCACCCTACAGATCAGTTCTCCAGAAAATGCAGCCCGTTCCTGTGCCTCGTAGCTATCCGTTAAGAGCTCTCAGAAGACAGTATTGTGATAAGCGTAAAGATCATTAACCTTTGCGAGAATTGGACAATGTAGAGCCTATGTCAGCCCCGATCAAGATAAAGCACATCCCTTCTCCCGGAGCCAGAGAGTTGTAAATGTAGTGATCACAGCTATAAATGACCCATTAGGCATGACCGCTTTCATGGCTCCTGCCTTCTTGGTGTGACACTAACCTTCCTTCTTTTCTCTTGACCGACAATCTGATATCCATCTTATTCATGTCCAACAAGTTCTCACCATTTGGTGGAGCTGTGTTGAATGTGTAAGACTTTTAATCGATCTAAAATGCTTTATATTATATAAATATCATAACTAAATTGATGGTTGTGGAATTTATTAAAGATCATTAACCTCTTGTCATAACTATGAATATCAAATTGCTTGGGAGGCTTGTGTTTCTAAGCTCTCTCACAACGATCTCTTTAATAACATATTTCTCTAAATTCGAAATTTATAGTGTCTTGAAGTGTTCTTATTTGTGTGAGCGTAAGGACTAGGCCCATGTACTTCTAATGCATGAATTAGCCACTATAATTAGGGGTGGGTAAAAAAATTTGAAACCGTTAAAACCAACCACCACCAATCGGAAACCGCACTGGAAAATCCGAAACCGAAAAGTTAAGGGTTGGTTGCTGGTTCTTGACGATCGAACCGAAAAGTTAACGGTTGGTTGTCGGTTCTTGAAACGTCAAACCATCGGTTAACCAACCAAACCGATATTGTTCATCATATACGTATGGCTTCAAAATAACCATTGATCTGATATAGATGAATGACCCATGAGCACTCTTTTGTGTCACACGGATTGCTAACACAGAACACGATGACTTATATGTAATTTTTCTTTTGTTTTGGAGAATGCAATAATATGTTTTGGCTTGAAATAGAAATATGTGTATGATTATTGGTATCTAAATTTGTACTTACATGTAGTAAAGTGGTTGGCCGGTTAAAACCACTAACCAACCAATCAGTGAACTAGTTGGTTTCACTGTAAATAATTGATTTTTGGGTTGAGACTCGTTCCAAAATATGTCAACCCGATAATATCAGGTTGGATTCGTAAAAAGTTCTATTGGATAGTTAAGAGCACCCACATCGGTGCGGGGCGTGCGCGCGAGGCCGGGGCAGGAGCAGATTGGGAAGGTTCGGGGTTCGGGGTCCGGTCCGGTGTGGGGTGCGTTTGGTGCGAGGCGTGCGGGGCGGGGGCGTGGGGGAGAAGGGGAAGGGTTCGGGGCAGAGGGGCTCGAGGACTATTTCATCCTCGCTGCCCCTTTGCCTCTCTATTGCCTAGTGAGGGCGTGACACGTGTCCAACCAAAAAAATAACCGTTTCTGGTAGCAACGGTCTGAAACGGCTACATTTTTTTTAATACAAAATACCAAAACAAATTATTTTCCCCCAACTATAAATACCCCTCACCCATTTCATCAAATCCACAACACCATTTCTAAATTTTCTACTCTACATTTCATCTCCAATTCTCTACCTTTCATTTCCAATTCTCGAAAAAAAATGTCTGACGACGAACGTCAAACAAGGGAGGAGCTCGCAGCCGAACGCCGCGAGGTCGAAGCCGAACTTCGTGCTTGGGAGCGAGGACTCCGGCGTAGAACCCAGAGACAGATACAGAGAGCAATGCCAGAATTTGATAGAATGAGGCGACAGCTCGAAGCAGGAGAAGGTTCCCGGAGAGAGATTGACAGAAGGCGTGAGCAAGGCCACGCCGACCTGATGAGTGATTATTTTGTCGAGAGCCCGATCTATGGCCCCGAATTGTTTAGGCGGCGTTTTCGTATGTCCAGACCATTATTTTTACGGGTTATGGAAGCGGTTGCGTCTCACGACAGGTACTTTGTTCAGAGCTATGACGCTGCACGGCGGTTGGGGTTATCAAAACACCAGAAATGCACCGCCACGATACGAATGCTAGCATATGGGTGCTCTGCCGATTCATTGGACGACACACTACGTATGGGGGAAAGTACTATACTCAAATGTGTTCGACGTTTCTGTAAAGCCGTTATTGGGTTTTTCTACGAGGAATACATGCGGAAGCCGAATGTGGCGGACATGACGCGATTACATGAGTCGGGCAATAGCCGAGGCTTCCCCGGTATGATTGGCATTATTGACTGCATGCATTGGGAGTGGAAGAATTACTCAGTCGCATTGCAAGGATCGCATGAACATGGCGATCACGGGAATCCAACAATTATGCAGAAGCTGAACCGGTAAATTCTAGCGAAGTTTGACTTTCGGCCGGAAAAGTCAGCCGATGACTCCGGAAGTCATTCTGGACCTTTACGGGGCTCAAAAAGCTTAACCACTATCACGGTTAGCTTAGTTGGGCCATTACCTTTCGTTTGACTATAATATTGGATAGGTCAACTTTCGGTCAAACTCGAACTTTTTATCGGTTAAATCCGATATAATTTTGAACTGCTGGATTTTATTTAAATGAGAGTGGTCCCATGATGACACATGTCATTAGTGGCTTGGAGGATGAGAATGAGGCTTGATTGACCCTTGTACCCTCCCAAAATTGCCTTTAAAAGGATAAGAACCTAAGGGGCTTTTGGTCATTCCCACACAATAGGTCAATTAAGGAATTGGAGCAAACCAATTCAGCCAATTCCCATTTGTTGCAGCCGAATAGTGCTAGAGGGAGAGAGGAAGAGAAGCTCCATAGCTTGAGGAAGAAGAAAGAGAGGAAAACAAGCAACTTTGATCCATTTCTCTACCATTATTTCTCCAAATTTCTCCCATCTTCATCATCTCATCATCCTCAAGGTTTGTATACTCTTATCTCTTCATTTCATCTACTTTCTATTTTGGGTTTTTTTGGGTTTTGGTTAAAACTTGAAGAACTAGCTTCATGGGTTGTTGATTGTTGATATTGGAGAAGAATTAGTGAAGTTTAGGTTGATTTTGTTGTGATTATTGAAGTATTGATGGAACCCATTAAGGGTGTTGAAGTTTAGAGGTTTTAGATGATTGAATTGAAGCTTGTTGGAGTTGGAAATGGAGATTTTGTTGGTGTTTTTTTAGAATTCGTATTGGGGAAGAAGGGGGGAAAACTGGTCTGGTTCGGCACGGAACGGGACCCGGAGAGGGCCACGTACCGGCACGGCACGCGGCACGGAACGGGCTGGCTACCGGCACGGTACGCGGTGCGGAACGGGCCGGACTCCGACACGACACCTCACACGGTCCATGTCTGACTCTGGGCTGGTGCGTCGCGCGGTCCGTTTCTGGTACCGGGCCGGCCTGTGATGCGTTCCGGCTGGGATTCCGGGCCGGTCTATGATACGACAAGGGTCAGGTTTCGGGCCAGATTTCCAGAAGCTAGGGTTTGACCTAATTGGGCCTAGTTTGGGCCCAAAGTCGTTCCTTTGACCCGAGAGTTATAATTAGAACGTTCTGAAGTAGATTAGTGTGAAAACCGTCTTTTGCTAGTTGTTAATTTTAGTATTGTTTGTGATCCAAGACCCTGTACCCGAGCTCGAAAGGAGAAGAAGGCTTAGACCCGAGTGAAGGCGGAGAGGAAGCTAGCTCGGACTTCGACAACTAAGAGTATTATTAGAGGAAGACCATAAGGTAGGGAAAGTACTAAACTCCTCTTGTAATTTAACGCTTAGTATGCCTATTAGGTTAATAAAATTGGAAAGGTCCTAGATTGCATATAGGATAATCGTCTTTCAATTACTAATAATCGGACGTGTCTAGTATGCATGCATAGGATGTGAACAACTAGTTTAACTCGCTTTCAATACTTGGGAAATTGCTTTACTGGAAGAAAGGTCGAGATGAGCCATAGGATTGGTTGTGGTTGTCTCACATGCATTGCTTTCTTAGTTTTAAGATGAATTAAGGGTCTAATGAAACTAGATAAATTGTATGCTTGAATGATCACATGAATGCTTGGATGATTGTATGATTGAATAAATGAATGAATGAATGAATGAATGAGTGTAATTGATTGTGCTAAATGGTATGATCGGGTGAGTGATAGACCGATGGAACGTGGTTGGTATGTATACTGGTAAGTGTAATTGTGGGTATGAATCCCTTGTGGTGTGCATTGGTGAATCTGTGGATTCTAAGTTTGGTTATGCGATGTGTTGACATGTTGGTCTCTTGTGTGTGTAATCCTGTAGGATATTGATTGGTAGACCCGCGGGGCATTGATTGGTTGATCCTGCGGGATATTGATTGGTGGACCCTGCGGGGCATTGATTGGTTGATCCTGCGGGATATTGATTGGTAGACCCTGCGGGGCATTGATTGGTTGATCCTGCGGGATATTGATTGGTGGACCCTGCGGGGCATTGATTGGTTGATCCTGTGGGATATTGATTGTTGGTGATCCGGTATGATACCTACACCGTTGAGGATTCCGGTGTAGGGTAGTATAATGGTTATTGGTGATCTGGTATGGTACCCACACTGTAGAGGACTCCGGTGTGGGGTAGTATCATAGCCGATGGATGATTTACCCTGCGGGGAATGGTTATTGTTGAATGATACCTACACCGTTGAGGATTCCGGTGTAGGGTGGTAGAATGGTTATTGTTGAATGATACCTACACCGTTGAGGATTCCGGTGTAGGGTGGTAGAATGGTTATTGTTGAATGATACCTACACCGTTGAGGATTCCGGTGTAGGGTGGTATAATGGTTATTGTTGAATGGTACATACACCGTTGAGGATTCCGGTGTAGGATGGTATAATGATTATTGTTGATACGGTATGGTACCTACACCGTTGAGGATTCCGGTGTAGGGTAGTATCATAGCCGAGGAATTGTTATCATGTTGCGTCCCGATGACACATGGTCCTTTGGGGGCATTTTCGAGACTCCCGATGATATATGTCCCTCAAGGATATTACCGGTAGCCCGATGTATGTGCCTCCTCTGGACCGAGGGAAAATCTGATATGATACGAGTACTCTTGTAGATTGGAGTATGGGATCCGATATGACACAAGAACCTACTCGTGGATCGGAGTATTGAGGATTTGAGTTGTTGGTGTGACATTCACTTGATCCCAGTTTAGTAGTTATCGAATCTTTACAGCGCTTTTCACTTATTCTCTTGAAAGTTACTGGTATCTCTAAGAACGTGATATTTTTCTTATCTTGCCTATTTTATCGCATCATTTTGATTAAAAGTATTAATTGCAATATGTGTCGTCGTGCTAAAGCAATTTTATTACTAAATTGGAGGTTAAACTGTTTATGATTTTCCCTACTGAGCGTAAGCTCACCCTTATTTGTTTTATTTACTGTGTATACAGGCGTGCTTGATGAGTAGTGGACTCGAGGCCCGGGAGCGTCTGGGGAATCTGGGCATTATGGTCTTAGGGACGTCTTTTTGGTCACTGTAGTGAACCCTATGCTTTACGTACTCTTTATGGAGCCTTTACTCTTAATTATGATTTGGAACATGTTATTCGAGTATTTTATTGGAACCTCTTGAATATTTAATCGATTTTATTATTCTTTTGTTATTATTTAATTGTCAACTCAAGTAACGTCTCGAGTCCGGCCAAAACCGGATTTGGGGCGTGACAGGTTGCATCTCGGGATACGTGGATTTGGCATGCGTTTTTCGGTATGGGTGGCTCGAACAACGATATTAACGTCCTCAACGCCGGCCACCTATTCGAGAAGCTTTCCGTGGTCGGGTTATGACCGTGGATTTCAAGATCAACGGGCATCGCTACAACAAGCCGTATTATTTAGTTGACGGCATTTACCCTCAATGGGGTCGGTTCGTCAAGTCGATTCGCCATCCCTATTCCCGCAAACAGAAGTTGTTTGCCAAATGCCAAGAAAGTGCCCGGAAAGATATTGAACGGGCCTTTGGAGTCCTCTAAGCACGGTGGCACATAATGTCAAGGCCCGCTCGGATCTGGGATAAAGCGACTTTGTCTGATATGATGCATTGTTGTATCATTCTACATAACATGATCGTGGAGGACGAACGTGATCGCTATGAAGCAGGGGATAACGATTTATTTTTTGAGCCCCCTCCGGAATTACCTCCGGATTTCGCACCACCTCAACCATGGAACCGATCCATACCCTTGTCGTACCACCAGGAACTCCAAGCGCGAGTTAGTGTCATCAACGATGCGACTCATCAGCAACTTCAAGAAGACCTAATGGAGCACTTATGGAATCGGTCGGACGGGACTTACAACTCCGACGATTCGGACGACTGATAATTCCTTGGTTTTTAGTTATGTATTTTTTTACTTATGTATTTTTTTTAAGTTATGTACTTTTTTAATTTTTCATTTTATTAATGAACTTTTATTTCTATTAATGAAATTTTATTTCTATTTTATTTAGTAGTTGTCGATTTAAAAATAACGTTAACACTTCAGTTAAAAGCTTAATTAATTACACAGTTAGCATTTCTGAAAATCAAGCCCCCATACAACCCCTTCTGATGTGCAACACATTTTTTAGGGGGCAGAACCCTGAACCCTGCCAGTCAGCAGAAGGTCCTGCCTCAGGGTTCTGCCCCTAAATGTGGGTGCTCTAACCCCCCAATTGCCCACCCCTAATCACAGTACTCAATGACATGATAAAAAAATATAATAAAATAGAATCACCTTATGCATCTTGTCCTCTATTCTCAATAGATTCGTGAATGATTTTTCCTTCCACCTTTTGATCTCTAATTTGAAACAGAAAATTTAGACACCTGCCTCTTTTTATTCATTGAATGCATATTAAACCGGGGAAACTAAATTTTAGATCTACAAAACATACCCAAAATATCATCTAAAGACTAATCCTCACCCCATACCCTAATTTTCATTGTATCCCATAGTTACCAAACAAGCTCCTAAATATAACTTCGTTTGATTACTCTCTTTTACAGTTTGTATTAAAGCATCTCCGGTTGCTGGCGAATCAGTGACAAAAAGCATTTGGCAGAATCAAATCGTCGATGGATAATTGGCGGATAGGTGCCGACAGATGATATAGTCGGTTACGTTGCCGACAACACTTTCCGTCAACGTCAATGACTATATACCCATTGACCGATGGTTGACCCTTGAACAAATACGTTTTTATTTTGAAGAAAACAAAATTAATTGTTAAAATTGACCCAAATTTTGCATAAACTCAGATGTTTAGCATACAAAAAATCACACCTCTCATTACCAACTCCTCCAAAACCCAAATCTTATATTCTCTACTTTTTTTTGTCTGAAATGGAAAGTAATTCCGATGCAAAAAGAGAGCTCCTTGCCAACGAACGGAAGCTCTAGTAAATGTTGAAACATGCAATCAAATATTGCATGTTCAATGAAGAGGTTCAAAGTTTGTTAAACGGAGCCATGGTCGTAGAACAACAACAGAAGAAGAAGAAATACATCAAGTGATATCGAGTTGCTGCCAACAAACGTTTAATGCGTGACTATTTCAATAGTCACCCCGTGTACACGGAAGTGCAACTTCGTCATCGTTTTCGAATGCCAAAGGATGTGCTTCCTCTGTCCCGGAGATCCGTGAGGCGGGGAGACCTTGGGGGACCGAGCTCTCTGACTTTTGGCCATATCTGGTTGCCGGCCATATCTGGTTTCGATACTTCTCGGGGTCACAACTCTTTTTCCAGTTAGATTCTGGTGCTTCATCGGTGGTGCTGGCCACTGTGAGTAGTTTTGGCCCGGAAAGAGGCTATTTTCAGTTCGCTGGATTGGGTTTTCAGGTGCTCCAATAGTGCTGCTTCTCTTGTGATCGGTTCGCTGTTGGGACGAGTTTAGGGTCTTGGTGTGAAGGTGGAAGTTCTTTTACGGTTGTGGTCGTTCAGGTGTTTCTTTGACGGAGCTTGGCCGATTAGATGGGTTGTTATCATGTTCCGTTCGAGGTGGCTTGCAGGCGGCTAAGAAGGGAGTGGCGCGGCGAAAAAACTTGAAAGCCAAGGCTCTTTCAATCGGCTATCAGTTTTGGTAAATGACATCCACCAATTAATAGTAAAACCGGCGTGAAAGATCCCTAGTGTATCTCCCCTGATTTCAGGCTTTTTGTCGCTTCCATCCACACATCAACTACCGCACAAAAAAGACGAAAGAAGAATATGCTTGTACTTGTTGTTGGTCTAGGGTTTAGAGATTGATGTTAGGCTTGAGTGTGTTAATGTTCTTTAGTCCATTTCTTTTCTTGCAGCCTAACCCAACTATAGTTCCCACCCTCATGCCACGCCTCACGATCACACTATCATTTTGGGTTTCCCACACACACGCAGCTTCCATCCTCCCATCTTCTTCCTCTTTTAATCTCAAACTTCCCTTCAATCTCCAATTCTCACCTCCAACATCTTCTTTTTTTTTCTTCGATGATTTATAGGTTGTTTGTTTAAAAACGATAATCGACATACATGTTTACTGGTCGAAATCCTATTCATTTCCCGGTATCGATATTGGTGTTGGTGTGAAATCCCCCCCAAAACTAGTGCCTCCGGTTCAATGGTGAGGCGTAATACCGAGCTCTAATGTTTGTGTTGTGGAGAAAAAAGTCAAAAAAGAGAATCCTAAAAGCATTCTTAATCCTAGGAGAAAAATGAGAAACCCAAAAGACGTACCTTAACGATCAAATTAAGGTAATAACGGTCTTAACCGTTCAGGTTCTTGTCATGGTAAAGGCCCAATCGGACAAAAGCTGTCTTCCCCATCGGTTCTTCGGCTGTGCATACTTATTCAAATTTCAAGTACATTATAAAATGTTGAACCTACAGTAGTGAAGAGTTTAATTGACTTGGACAGAAACAAATTCAAGAGCGAAGACCAATTCTGTTCCTGACGTACAAAACTACAAACAAACACAAACACACTCACAGCCGGCTGTTGAAAAAGCAATCGCTTACCAATTCTCTCTTTGTTCATTGTAAATCAGAGCATCACCTCATAAATACGACCCATCTTCGTCTAAATTCAATCCTTCTACTGTAATTATGGCTAAATTTAATTTTAACCCTTTTTTCATACCCATCTTCGTCTCTTTTTCTCTCCATTATTACACTTGTCTCTCTCAGCCCACCGCTCCCGCTCCCTCCGCCGGAGACTGCAACGGCGTATTCATCTCCTACAATTACACCGGCGGCAGGATCATTCACCCCTTTCAACCCGGTAACCAGCCTTACCGGTTCGAGTCCACTCTCAGCGTCCTCAACAACGGCCTCGACGACCTCAAGGATTGGCGGGTCTTTCTCGGCTTTCAAAACGACGAAGTTTTGGTCTCTGCTTCCAACGCCGTCCTCGCCAACGGGGATACCCTCCCTGCCCAAGTTGGCCACGGTGCCGTCCTCGCCGGTTTCCCGGCGACCGACCTCAAGTCGGCAATCGAGACCGCCGGCGACCTGACCCAGATGGAGGTTCGTGTCCAATTGGTGGGTACGCAGTTTAGAGTCCCTAACGCTTCGTTGCCGGATAATCTTACTCTGGCCAACGACGGCTATTCTTGTCCTCTTGAACCCACTAGACCTGAAGGTACATGCATAATCGATAATCTTAATTTTGAATTTATTAATTCGAATTTGAACAAAATTTGAGATTGAAGATGGGTAATTTTTTTTTTGTAGGAACCAACGAGCTGAGGATGTGCTGCCAAAAAGATCTCAACTTTAAATCAAACATCACAGTCGGAGACCAGTTCTCGCGCCGGCAAGGAGGTGATTTGGTGATCATGTACGATGTTACTAGGATGTACGAAACGAACTACCTGGCCCAAGTCACTGTATCGAACCATAATCCTCTGGGTCGTGTCGATAACTGGAGATTGAGCTGGGAGTGGATGAGACAAGAATTCATATTCAGCATGAAAGGAGCTTACCCAGAGCTCGTCGACACAACAGACTGTGTCTTTGGTCCTCAAGGTCAATTCTACAAAGAGCTTGACTTTGCTCAAGCACTGACCTGCGACAAGAGACCCACAATCCAGGACTTGCCTCCGACCATGGCCAACGACTCGGACCGCGGAAAGATCCCATTTTGCTGCAGAAACGGGACCCTACTGAGCCCCACCGTTGACCCCCAGAAGTCAACCTCGGCTTTTCAGATGCAGGTCTTCAAGATGCCTCCTGACGTGAACCGGACCGAGGTGCTCCCGCCGCAGAACTGGTGGATCAGCGGCACGGAGATGAACTCCGATTACCAATGTGGGTCACCAATCCGTGTGAGCCCGACCCAGTTCCCGGACCCATCTGGGTTACCTTCATTTTCATCGGCTTTCGCTTCATGGCAAGTGGTCTGCAACAAAACGCAGTCCAAAACCCCCAAATGCTGCGTTTCGTTCTCTGCCTTTTTCAACGACTCTGTCGTCCCTTGCAAGACCTGCGCGTGTGGCTGCAACGGTAACAAACAGAGCAACACCTGCAGTGCCAACACGCCGGCTCTTCTCGAGCGGCCTCAGGACCTTTTCGTGCCGTTCGAGAACAGGACCGACAAGACTCAGGAATGGGCTCGGCTGCAGCGCAGGGAGATTCCTGATCGGATGCCTTGCGGGGACAACTGTGGAGTCTCCGTCCACTGGCACTTGGTTTCGGACTCGGAGGACGGATGGGCGGCCAGGATCACTCTGTTCAACTGGGGTGATGTCAATTTCGCTGACTGGTTCGCTGCAGTGCAACTGGACAAGGCTGTGCCAGGGTTCGAAGCTGCCTACTCCTTCAATGGAACTGCGTTGCCTGGTTCAGACAACGACATCAACAACACGATACTAATGTACGGTCTGGAGGGATTGAATTTCCTCCTGGCGGAGAAGGATGGGGACAATCCGAGGAAAGACCCTCGGGTTCCTGGTTTGCAACAATCTGTGATTTCGTTCAAGAAAAAGCCGACACCTGGTATTAATGTGGCTGCTGGTGATGGGTTTCCTTCGAAAGTGTTCTTCAATGGCGAGGAATGTTCTCTCCCGGAAATGCTTCCCAGTCTCGGTCATAAGATCAGTGCAATTATGACTTCTCTTTTGGGGCTTGTAATTGCCATGGCCTCCTTGGCAATGCAGTGATGACATTTATTTGTTGTATTGGCACAAAAACTACAGTATTTGTAGATTCAGAATCTAGTAATTCATTCAGACATACCCACATGAATATTATTGCAAATTTCACAAGACATCAATGAAAGCAAAAAGGTTATAAAAAGATTTGTTGAGAAGACTATAATTTGCATCTTGTAAACTCTCATTAGGGAAAATGAAAACAGAGGACAAATGGTAATTACAAAAAAAAAAACACAACTCTCTGCATTATGAGTAGCCAGCCAAAGATTGAAATTGTCAACAAATGCTACATACTTTTTTTCACTTCATCAAAACAGTATCTCCTTCAGGATCAAGAGGACAAGCATGACAAAGCACATTATAACCAGCACTGTTGCACACTTGACCATTCCTCCGCTCTTCTGCGATCTTTCAGCCTGCAATCCGAAGAGATCATAAGATTTAGCACAAGAAAAGTCACAAACAACAAGGATCAATAAGATTTAGCAACACCTCCAAGATATTAAATTTGGCAGACTACATTTTCAAAAATGGAAGAGAGAGATAGAGCAAACCTTCTGCAGCTGTTTTAAACCCTCATCGACTTGTGTAGCAACATTTTGAATGTTATAGTCTATCCGATCAACAATTGTGCCCTACAGAAAGTAACAACTTCAGCACTCACCCAGAGGGATAAATCTGTCTATACTCGTGATATAAAGATGTAGCTTTAACCTGGTCTATCACAAGCACTGACAGGTCCTTCATGATTTGCGCAAGCTCATTTACTGATTCCACAACCTACATGCAGAGGATTTAGGTTAAGACAGAACTACTGAAAGTAGAATCTTACACAAAATGTTTCGTTCCCATTACCTGATTGATTTCTCTCTCCCTCTCTGCAGTGAATTGCTGACTCTTCTTTAGCTTGCTTACTTGGCGCTCATCAAGACCCTGAATTTGTTTACCACGGCATCATCACAGACATTCATAGAGGGGTAAAATATTCTTTTACATCGTTCATCATATACAAAATTAACTAACTGCACATACTATAAGCCACAACTTGAGTTGGATATTGGGTCCATGAACCTAGTATACAAGAAGTCAAGAACTTTGTTTCCAAGTCAATGAAAACCAATAGGTCAATCCAAGTTACACATTCCTAAACTTGCTTCACCAGGAGGGACTGTGTACTAAATTTACACCAAGATGACAATTCTAAGACCTACAACATTTGTGTTCAAGAATCCTAAAAATCAGCAAAGAAAAGGCAAGCAGGCATACCATGTCATTGAATTCATCATCATCCAATCTTGAATTACTTCCATTCCAGTTCATCTCCAAATCAACCCCATCATGTCCCTACACCAAAAACACAATCAAGGTAATATCAATATACACAAGAAAAAAATAACTCCTAAGCTACAAAAGTGCATGTACATGTAAGTATACTAAGGTATCATTTGGATTGGGGATTCCAAAATGCCACAGACGCTGGATAATATCCATTAATACTGAAAAGTTAAAAGTATAACATGTGTTTACTTGATAGGGAATCTAAATTATTGAGTTTGGAGTATAGATAGTAAAATTTGAAACATTGGGAGAATTTGACAAATGACATTTATGCCCGGTTTGATAGCATAATAATAAACAAAATATTATTATTTTAATACGAAAGGATCGAAAGGCACTATAGCCTATAGGAAGTTCATAAGACATAAAATGTGGATATAGCGTTTTTCAATGAATTTTTACGTACCTATTGACAATAAACAAAGGGCTCTAGTGATGTATATAAAATGCCATAAATTTACAGACCTCTTTCTGCTGCTGTAGACGTTTCAAGTACATTGATTGTTTTCTACGAAGGTCCACCGAAAGGTTCTGAAGGTCTGTTGCAAGAGAGCGCTGTCAGGGTAATATTCAATTTGTCAGCAAATGTCATCAAAAATAAGTAGAAAAACAGTTCAAATGAGAGCAAATTTAAGTCAAAGATGGACTGATATGGCATGTAGTCATAAAATTCATCCAGTAAACCCAGCAAACAGTCTAAGTATACATCTATTGACCAAATATCAAAATAACATTTTCTTGATATTTGAATCCTCAGAAGAATTCAAGCTATAATCACATGCAAAAGCCAAAAAAAAAAAAATTCATAGATAGGTCATCAGTAAATACCTGTACGTTTTTCCTGATACTTGAATCCTCAGAAGAATCTCTAATAGAAAGCTCTTGCAGTCTCTTCTCGGATTTCTTCAACAAGCGAGTAATATCCCGCGTGAGAGACTCAATCAAATGCTGGTCTTCTTGTCCATCCCCAAAGGATGGCATTAAAGCCTTGCCATGAGCTTTGATTAACTCTGCCATCTTTGCCCGAGCTTGCTGTATATTGTTAGTTATCTCTTCCGAGACATCCACCCAATCCGGTGGGAGACCTATTGTAAATGCACCACTGTGGCACAACAAAAATTATACACCAGCTCGGAAATGCTCAACTTATAATGCATAGGTCCACAATTAACAGCATTTCTCCAAATTATCCAAGAAACCCACTTTTAAAAACTCTACAACATGATAATTCAAGAACTAGTAATGAAGAGATTATATGTCCAAACACTCAAAATTATAAAAATGCCTAACTTTCTAGTATCTCCACGCTTACCTTTTTCTTATTTAGTAGAGCATTACACAAGCACTGTTCGGATTCTAGCATATATAATACAAATCAAATAAATAGAAGAAGACAAGTTTTTAGGTGCAACATATAATCTGGAGCCAATTTCTGCAATTTCCACTTTCTCAGCAAGCAAGCAATAGAGAAATGAAGAGAAGAGATGGAGAAAACTAGGGTTACCTGGAGCTGGAAGGTCCAGGATCCTCAGTGCTGAGAGGAGCATACGAAGAGTGATTGGAGCGAAGAAGAGAAGCGCTGACCATCTCTATGACCGGACCGGCCGCCGAAGACGACGATAGAGGAGCACGAATCCCCTTTATGGCATCTCTGTGCTTTCTGAACATCACAGTCCGGTTTCTGGTCGCCATGGAAAATCGTTAACTTGCGAACAGAGATCGAATCAGCTATGGAGATAAGAATTAACGAGCAGAGGGATCTAAATTCAAGCAATTCCCGAGATTTAGAGGACTTTGGCCACTGGTGACAACGAACGAGTCGAGGACGAGTTGAGAATCAGATCTCGCGAATCGCAACTCAGAAACTTCGAACACCAGAGACGCCAATTTGGCATTTGCGCGTTTTTTGTATAGTTGGGCTTTTTGAACCGTCATATGGGCCTGACCAAAGGCCCGTATTGATTTAACGAAACGCTTGATTGCGGACTAGGTCCAGGTCGATGAAGTTCAGGACCAGAAGCCGACAATAAACAGAGCGAAAAGACGCAAATGGCCCTGTAGGGGAACGCGTTTTATTGGAGACCAGGAGGATAAAAAAGGAAAGAAAGTTGCGAAATTTCCGGGTCGTCGCGGTCAACTTGGGCTGCTGAGTTGGTGGTTGAGGGCAGTTTTATGGTAATTCGCGGGACGGTAGTGTGTGGCAATTCGGGTACTGGAAAAGATTGGATCCAATCCTTGTACATTAAGAAACCACAAATCCTCCACCTGGTCTCTCTAGCGTTCGAAGTAAGATACTGAGGAGCCTAAATTTGATTGTTCTACTGTTTATTTAAAGACTTTTGTGGTCAAATCTGCAGTACCCAGTTGGGTTTTAGGGGTTTTTTCGGGGGTTAAAGATATTTCACTTGGCAATCAATTCAATTACAGAAGGAATTTAATGGAGGGTGAGGGTACATGGAACTTGGATTTGTCTACTTCTTCACAGAGCTACATTGGTTAGTTCTAAAACACGTCAAAGTTTCAATATTTGTTAATTTCTCTTTGAGATTTAGTTTCTGCCTTTCTGGATTTTATGTTTTCTTATGGTGATGATGGTTTGGTGTTGGTTGTTGTACTTGAATCAGATTTATTTCTTGATTTCGAGGAGGGTGGTGGGGAAGATGATCTAGACTTGGAGTATCCGTGCCCATTTTGCTCGGACGATTATTATGATTTGATAGACTTGTGCGGCCATATTGATGAAGACCATCAGGAAGAAACTGATTTTGGGGTATGTATTGTAATTGTTATTGATGTTGCTATGCTTACCAGTTTGCTACTATTGGTCTATTTCTTATGTGATTTGGTTGCAAATTGAACAAATTTGACAGGCTAATGGTATATTATTGATAAAAACGCTGTATAGCTTCAAGAGTTCCTTAAACCCCAACTACTAGGGTTCAGGGTGGAAAAAAAAAATTAGAACTTTATCATGCCCAGCCTTCTTTTTTCATCCGTTGGAGGGGTACAGCTTCTATGAATATGCAGAAGTTGATGTTAGTTTTTTCTCCCATTTAATTCACACTTGCTGTATCATACACTACAGTTTGGAGGCAAGGGTTCCAAAGAGTTTTGCCAAAGTACTTGGCCCCAACATTGCTTGGGAAATGGCTTGGTTGTTGTTGTTGTTTTAATAGTGTGTAGGTCTTTGTTCTCTCCATTGATCGGTCTTGCTTGGAGTGGATGAAAAAATCAGTTTATTCAATTGAATTGCTCTAACTCTAAGTGACTAATAACCATTTCTTTTGTATGACTACTAGACCGGCATAGTTGAATCCTGTATGCAGCTGTCCGTACATTGGACTCCCATGTATAATTGTTTAACTTTAAAACTTGAATCTGCCATACTATTTCTGAAGTTTGAATTTATTGTTTCATGGAATGAAATTTATAGACTTCATTAGGATTTAAATTGTTTTGGGAGAGGGAGAGAGATTAAATGACTTCATGCATGATGGCTATAATCAGTATTATGAGGTTGTTTGTCAGATCATTGATTCAATTGGATTTTGATTATCCTTGAGTTTACAATTACTCTGTATTTGCAGGTATGCCCTGTTTGTGACACAAGGGTTGGGGTGAATATGGTGGATCACATAACTATACAACATGGGAGCATTTTGAAGATATCCTTTTCTCTCATTTAGCTAGAAATTGCTATATGTTCTTAGTTTCATTACTTCAATTTCCCACAGCCTTTTTTGTTCTATTATGGTAATTCAGCTGTTCTGATGAGTTAGGATATTATTGAGATTCCTTGACTAAAGATTACAGACAGTGCAAACTGAAGCTCCATAAACAACTTTCTTCTCTAAGGAAAGACTCCAAGGATGAATATATGCAATCTTCCCTTGCCTCCAGATCTTCTGTAGTTTCTTCCTCCCATACAGAGCCAGATCTTCTAATGTCATTTATTTGTAATGTTCCTTCGAAGGGAGTGTCTGAAAGGGATCAGCCTGGTTCATCCTCTGAAGTAAGCTTAGAAGATGAAAGCTCGGACAACATGATGAAGAGGTATATATCATAGACTTGCTGCCTGAAAACATTCCACATGCATGTTTGTGTGTTGTATCCTCAATCAATTAAGAAACTCAAACTTTTATCTTACATGAAGTGCATCTTATTTTTGTCTTATGGTTTGCATGCAATTTTTTTAGTTTCTAGTAGTTAACTATTTCGGTTTTGCTGTGATGTTCAATAGGTGAACAGTACCGTATTCACCCCTCACTGCACTCAATTAAGAGTTTTATAATTATCATTTTTGTTGCAGATCGTCTTTATCAGACAAGGACCGGGAGGAGGAGGCTTGTAGATGTGAGTTTGTACAGGGATTAATGTCTTCCATCCTCCTTGGCGATGACTTATGAAGTGTCACCTCAAGTCTTAACTCATGCTTGTGATCCATTGTGCTGTCTTGAAGCAGAAAGATTTGAGGAAATGAATGTGTTGCAGGTTAACTGGACAACCTAATCAATTAGGTCATGAAAGAATAGAACTTGTATCTCATAGTCAGCTCATAATACAATGTAACTGGTGAGCAAGAACTACACTTACGAGTGGAAAGCTGTACAGTTATGGCCACATTGCCTTTGAATTTTAAGTTTCATCCCACATTTCACCTGACTTGCACATAATTCCGTAGCTTGTTCACTTGTTAGTGTGGTAAAGAACATGAACAAATCTTTGTTGTAAATCTGATGTGGATAAGATTTCCAAAAGAATACAATACCATAGTCTTACAAAACCTACGACTGTGGCCTAAGTTTCCTTATCAGCCACTTTCTCCTAAGTTTAACATCCAATGCCAGAAATGTTTTTGCTTTCTTTTCATCCTCCAACAAGTCACAAGCATCCAACACAAGATCTTCATCCATGTCTGGTAACGCTTGGACTGCCTCAATGACATACTCTATTGGAATTGAGTTTGAGCTATCATCATCGGTCTTCTTTTCTGACAAGGAAGAAACTGCAGTTACCATCTCACGAAGAGCGCTTGCCACACTAGTATCATCAACCCGAGATTTTTTTACAACTGCTGACTTGGACCCACTTTCTAGGTGACGCTTGTTCTGATGATGCACAACCGATTTTATGTCTGCATATTCTGACTTATGTGGGTCTTCAACTTTATCTTCACTAGAACATGATGTGGCTGGAGATTGTGAACTTCTCAATGTTCTGGCAAACTTGGTCTCCAGTTGCTGATCTAAATTTTGAGCTGAAAAACAGTCTCCTTCATCAATATTTTGATCACTGCATATAAGACACAAGTCCTTATAGTATGGGACAGGTCTGGTCATGAACTGGCGTGCATCTGTATGGGCCTGCATGTTTGTGTATATAAACTTCATAAAAATCACTATAAGCAAGTAAAACATTAACTAGTGAATGCAATCATTGCATTTTATTTCCGTTCAAAGAATTTCATAGGTATGTTTTCAAGAACATAAAATAAAGGTTGAGTGGTGCTATTAACTATTCATACATACCTTGATATAATCTTGCCAGACATAATCATCAGCAGTTACCATTTGCCTTGCATCATCCCAGAAAAATCCATCCAAATCAAGAAGATTCTTTATGACATTATACTGCCTTCTCAAAGTTTTATAGCGATTCTTGAGAACGTCAATGTCATAGTTAAAGCCAAATTTTGCATTGAATAATGCAATCATTTCCAACCATGCATGCTTGCGAAAAATACCATCAATCTGGTTTCCTTTCTGAACTTGTTCTAGCATAAGATCAATGAAATAACGGTCCATTGGTGGTTGCCAGTATGTCCTTGAACGAGTAATGATGGATGAGCCCGCAACATTCAGTGATGTCTGTGGGTCATCATCCACCACTTCCTTTGACATGGAAATTTCATAATCTTCACCAACTTGAATATCATGAACAAGCAGCATATTTCCCTCACCAGGAGTATGATTATGAGCCCCATCTTTTCCACTCTCAGCAGATTGAGATGGCTCTGGTAAATTTTCTCCTGCTTCTTTATCATCAAGAAATTTAGCAGCTGATTTTAGATCTTCCAACAGATCATCTATCCCTGATTCTGATATACTATTGTCAAGGACGGCATCGAAGCTAAATTCATTACCTTTTTGGTGAATGCTTGTGTTTTTGTATATCAAACACAAATCATTGTAATATGGTATAGTTTTTATTCTGTATGATCGGGCGTCAGGGTGTACCTGCAATATTAATCTGTAAGGCGATAAACATGATAAAAACTAAAACATTTTGAAAGCAATGATGTGGCGCACCTTGATATATTCATCCCAAACACTATTATCAGCTGTCACCATTTGCCTTGTTTCATTCCAGCTAAAACCACTCTGGTCAAGAAGTTTCTTTATGGACTTGAAAAGATTCCTCAATGATTTATGCCGGTTCTTCAAAACATCTTTTTCATATTGGAATTTGAATTTGGCATTGAACAGTGACGTCATTTGTTTCCATGCTCGTTTGCTGAATAAATGATCATCAACTCGATTGCCTTTGCTGACCTGCTCCAACATGAGGTCAATGAAATATCGATCCATTTCAGGTGTCCAAATTGTCCTCAGGCGATCAGTACCGTTTCTGGCTCGAACACCCATAACTCTGCAAGTTAGAAAAAAAAGAAAAAGGAGTCACAAAAAGTTCCAATATGGAAATAACAAGCCACAGGTTGATCACAAACTATCATCATCAACATCAGAGGGAGCTATAGTCACCAGAAACAGTTTTAAAGTTCGTTCTGTAAATTTAAATCCAAAAACGAAAGAATATCAATGTGAGAGCACATGATCTACAACAAAATATGCCATGATAATCCAGGCACAACTGATTAATTGCACCCAACATGGAATGTCTTTTGGCTTGTGCCACTAATTAATGATCATATTTTTCTTCATTTTAATGCGGTGGATTGAATTTCGGGAGCTTATCTTCGCCAAAATAAACACCATTTACCAATTCCTCAACATTGTGACTCTCTTTTCAAGTTTCTCAAAACAATCAAGAGAAGAGACAATCCACCATTAAAAACATTAATCCAATTTTCGTTCCTCACCGAATCATCAAACGGAGAAATAGAAAGAACCGGACGCAAACTGAGGTAAATAGTTGGGGAGCTAAGATACTCAACAATATCAGATAAAGCAAGACATACCTCTTGTTCTGTGAATATGGAGAAGACGACGACGATGACGGAGAGATGGGATTGGGGGATTGAGTTCAGGGATAAGGTATTCCAGGATAAGATAGCGATTGTTCCCTTCCAAACCTAACCCCGACCGTAACAAGCTTCTGTGCGTGCTAGGGTTATCTAATCTACACCAGCAATCGCATTTACAAGTTCACTTTGGGCTCATTCTAGCAGGCCTTGAATTTGGGCATACGCATACCCTTATAGCCGGCCCAACTAATCAGTCCCTTCAAAGGAACTTGAAGAAAAACTTGAATTTGGTTGGCTTAACATATAAGCTTAGGAATAAAATTATATCGACTTTGCAGTGGTAGGAGGAGCATGTACAAAACGTCTGCGTATACATTGGTAGAGCTAGCTTTGTCGGTGAGGAGGGACGCTGAAATTTTTCAGTAACAATACGTGATTGTAAAAAATTTTAAAGAGAGGCACAACTATGAAACTAGACCAACACCCCTAAAACTCATTCACTTTCGATTCATGACACTCTAGTGTTGCTTGAAGTTTTTCGCGGTACTCTTGGTCTCCTCGATTGCCACAGTCATGAGGGTGAGGTCCCTCTTAACGTTTTCCCGAAAAACGATGCCCCCGAGCTGATGATGGAGTCCTTAGAGTAATTCAACCACGCGCCCACGAGGCCTACCTCCTCATCACTCGTTTAGTTCCGGTTGACCCACGAGCGTCGGCTACTAGATATCTGGGTCCGAGGACGCGGAGCCGGAGGCACCCTCACGCGCATGATGGGCGGCGATCGGGTTAGGCCCGACACCGACACAGATGAATGGATCATGGTCGTCTCGTTGAAGGTAGAATGGGCCAGAGAGGCAATGTAAGGGTACTCCCAACAATGTTCCCCGTCTTAGTCGCAGGGGTATTGTTGCGAGTGTTGCGACTCAAGCACGTAATCTCAATCTTCGGAGCACTACTGCGACTGGGAACGTAACACTCGGTCATGTCGAAGTTTGAATTGGGTAGATCATTATTCGTCGGAGGATTGTGCCGGAGGAACTTAGAAGCAGAAGCTACTAATCGGCGCGAGGAATTTGTTGCGTTGTTGCCAGTAAATTCTGTTGGCAATGGCGCCGAAAATAAATGGCAAAGTACGCCGGTGATTCTGCAATGGCCTTCATCGGAGAAACTGCAATAGTTTTTTCCGGAGAATCTGCTCTGGATGCGTCGTGAAAACGATTGAAAAAAATCCGGATAAACATTTCTGCTACAGAATGGTGCCGTTGGAGAACCTACCGGCCAGAGAAAGATTCGCTGGAGTGAATAAGTAATAGTGAAGCGGATGACTCGTTTGGTGGTGAAGATGACAGACTCGACGAGGTTTTTTACCAACAAAAGTAAATTTTGTTATTTAATATTTTTTACTTGCCTCATCACGTGTCAACTTTCTATTCGATGGTCAACATTTCAGTTGACCAAATCGCATCGATTTTTAAAGGTATTACAACATGCACAGTGCAGCGAACCGGAATGCGAACCGCGAACCGAACTGGAACTTTGCAGTTCGTAGGTCGCGAGCCGTCCCGCTGTGGCGCACGGTTTTTGCGACCCGCGAATAGCAAAGTTGTGGTTCGGTCCGCACACCGCGACTCACGGCCCGGAACAACGGTTCGCGGGCCGTTCATTTCGGTTCGTTTCCTCCGCTAAGCAGGGCGCGACACGTGGCCATTTGAAGAAAAAAATTCCGTCCGTTGGCTACGGTCGAAAATAAACTGTAACATTTTTTTTAATTCCTAAAAACCTTAATTTAAACCCTATAAATACCCCAACCCCATTCTTATTTTACACCAACGCTTCTACAACTTCACTCTTTCATTTTCCATATCGAAAAATGTCCGGCTCGGAAACTCAATGTTCGCATTCATCGGATGACGAACAACGAAAGTCAGACGATTTCAAATTGTCACCCGATGACCTAGGCAGCTTCCGCGACCTGTTGACACAACCTTCCGAGAACTCCGCTTTCTCCCAATACATGCTACCGGGTTCCAGCGTGTAATTTAGTTTGTCAATTTATAAATGTACCCGATATAAATGCTATATTTGAATACATGTCTAGGTCAATTCAACACATGTCCAATTCCGTTCAACCCCGTCCGGGTCAATTCCACCCCGAGAAAAACTACCCGTTCCCATATCTGTACATTCCATACTCGTGTCCACCACAAAGACACCCGTGTCCACCCGATATACTTCTCCATCATGGCAACAACACGTGTCCGGCAACAGTGGCACCTGTATGTCGTCCCAATCATCCTCTGCAGGTCCTTCCTAACCATAACCGGTTCGTGCAAAAAATTCGAGGAAAAAATGGTCCATCGAGGCGGAGAAGCACCTCATAAGGAAATGACTCCAGACATCAAAAGACCCAATTAGGGGCAACTCCCAACTAGGTAACAATCTGGTGCACAGTGACGAAGCGCTACAACGAGGGAGGAGTTCACTTGCGTTTCGAGTGGGGAGCGGTGAATAACCATTAGAACGCCAATAAGGCGCGCGTCAAGAGGTTCCCCGGTCTTCTAAAACTCTCGAGCAACATGAAGACGGCAAAAGAGATGTGGCGCAATATACCTGAGGACGAAAGGGTGAGGGGTGACCCGGATCGATCCTGCCGAGAACGACGAGAGGAGCAACAATGGACGATGAAAGAGAAACGAAGCTCTACCATGACCTCTCTACCCGCTGACTCCTCTTCTTCTTCTCTCCTTTTCTATGTCGGGTTAATCTTCCATCTCTCGCTCTCTTAATCGGATTTGCAGGCTTCCGCAACTCCGATCTAATCGGGAACGGCTGTACCGAGAAAGAGGAACCAGTTCCTTCTCCCCTGCCATGCTTCTCTGGTTCTCTGCTGCAACCTCCCTCTCCAGAGAGGATTCTCGTAGTTTCGCACAAATCTCCGTCCATTTCCCAAGCTCCTGCTTCAACAATGGCCGGCGACTCCCATGCGCCTAGTCCCAGGGACATTCTCTGCAATGCCGGCGCCGGTGCCGCTTCTGGTGATGCCCATGCTTTCTATTGCATTCCCCTTCTCGATTCTGGACATTTTTGTTGTTCTTAAAATCAAGCCGGTGTCTATTGCAGGCGTTATTGCAGCCACCTTTGTGTGCCCTTTAGATGTCATCAAGACTAGGCTTCAGGTTCATGGCCTGCCACAGTTCGCTAATGGGCGTCTTAAAGGTTGCTCTTTTCTTCTTTTTACGTTCATGGAGGTATTTGTTACCATGTTTTCTGGGTGCAATTTGTTCACAAGATTGTAGGAAGTTGTGGAGTTCATCAATTTATTTTCAATTCCATTGGCATTCATATTTGCTCAATGGCTACTTAGCCTATCTACTTACTAGCAAAAATAACTGATTATGGAACAGAATCAATAATATCTTGCAAGAACTAGAACTAGGACCTGGGTTATTTGTTACAGTATATGTAATAGGCAATGATGAAACTTAAGAAATCAAATAGGTAGTCAACAGCAGGACTCTTATATAACTGCTTTTGAGTTTCCTATAAGCTTCGCCACATAATAGGCGCCTGACGTTTTTCCCCCTTCTATTTTATCAGGTAGTCTTATAATTGATAGTTTGAAACAGATATTCCAGAAGGAGGGACTCCGTGGTATGTATCATGGGCTTACTCCAACTGTGCTGGCATTACTTCCTAACTGGGCCGTGAGTCATGCTTCTTATATGTTCTGGCTTCCCGCTACTGAATATGGAAATAACACACATATATAATGCCAATGTTGCAGTGAACTAATTGTTTTGATATTGACAATGACGAAGAGGATCCATTTACAAGGTTCAATAATCTGGGATTGATCGATTAATTTATTATTTTATCAGCTAAACTGGGCTATGGCTTTCAAGGCAGTTGCAGTTTTCATCTCAATTGTGTTTTATATTTATATTTTGCTGGGCACATTGTGATATAAGTTTTGAGGCATCTTGTGCTGAGGTCCTTTAATTTTAGCATACAAAATAAACATGTTGGAAACTTGATTAAGTTACAATTTTGCAATATGATATTTTGTTCTTTGGTTAAATTTGTATCTTTGCAGTTCATATAATTTGATATCCTTATACTATACCCTTTATTGCCCAGTTACACTTCCTTCGTTTTGTAGTTATTTTTGCCCAAATGACTATCTTGTCAATTTTGCAGGTTTATTTTACAATGTATGATCAGCTTAAAAGTTTTCTTTCTTCTGATGGTCAGTTATATCCTATACTTTCATTATGAATGAAATAGAAAATGATTTACTCTACAATTTTGCCTTCCTTGTAAATAACCCCTCTTTCACAACTTCTCAAACTCTTACCCTTCTCTGCTTTTAAATTGTGTGATAATCCTGTTCATGGCGTTTCTTGTAGATGATAGTCAAAACCTATCAGTCGGTGCTAATATGTTAGCTGCAGTGGGTGCTGGATCTGCTACAATTACTGCCACAAATCCTCTTTGGGTTGTGAAGACAAGATTTCAAGTGTGTATCTTAACTCCTGTCTCATTTTATTTTTCAAAAATAGTAGCATGCTTGGGAGGTTGAAGTGATGGCCTCTAATTTTGCATTACTGTGGTTTATTGCTTGGCAGAACTTGTTCTTTCTCTAGCATGTTTAATGTGTTATTCTTTACGCTTTTGAGCCATGATACCTCACTATGGATCAACAAAGAGAAAGGAACTGTCCCATGATTATGCAAGTAGCTACCTTTTTATATGAAAACCTGTAAAAGAAGGGAAGGGGGAATTGACGGAGAGACAGGTTGTTTATACGGATTAGTGATGGGAAAGAAAAATCAATTGTTGCACCTGTGAAAGTTGTATGCCTACAATACTTTGTTACCTGCCCTGAATGGGATCGGGTTATGGCACCAGTATAACTCGAGTTTTTGTAGGTGAATTCACCTTCCTAGGGCGATCTATGATTGCTTTGGGTTTTTTTAGAGAGAACACCGATCTCACAAGACTCCAAGGTAATACTTAGAACATAACTTTATCATTGCCTTTACCAGTATTTATAGTCAACCGGTTACCTAATATTAAGATATTTAGAATTCCTAGAATCTAAACTAATTTAAACGGAAGTCGGAACTACATACTAATCCCAAACTAGCTCCAATTCCACTAAACGAAATAAGAAATCTCTAACTTGCAGCTTACTCTGATGCCTCTGGCTTCTGCTTCTTCTTTTCTTATCGTAGCTTCCAAAACCTATCTGCCGCATTCGGGTCCTTACTTGTATTCGGTTCCGAATCACTGTTGCCAACATACTTCACATCACTAACATCCTTTGGACTGTACCATTCATAAGTATGCCAACATTGTTATTTTTAATGCTAGCTTGTGCAACAGATATCTAAGCTTGAAATATTGAAGTATAAGTATTCACATGCCTTTCATATTGTGTATTTCTTCACCCTACAGACCCAAGGAATGAGAGCAGGTACTGTGCCATACAGGGGTACATTTTCTGCTTTGAAGAGAATAGCGCACGAGGAAGGCATTCGTGGATTATACAGGCAAGTATCACTCACTAATAATGATATCAGTCTCCATCAAAAAAAAATATCACTCTATTGTAGTTATAGTGTGTAACTCTTATTGCAAATATGATTTTAATCTTTGTCCTTACCCGAACAGTGGACTTGAACCTGCTTTGGCTGGCGTTAGTCATGTTGCCATCCAGTTTCCAGCTTATGAGAAAATCAAAATGTATTTAGCCATTCGAGGTAGTAGTCGTATTTAATTAGTTTATGTGCTTACATAAAAACCAGTTGAGATTAAAGCATTTATTTATTCTTGTGTCAGATAATACCACAATGGATAAACTCGGTGCATGTGATGTTGCTGTTGCGTCATCAGTTTCCAAAATATTTGCTTCCGCATTAACATATCCACACGAGGTATTATTTTCAGTAATCCCTCAATATCACCCATATTGCATGGTCATTGTGGGTATATAATTATTGCTTAAATTTGAATTACTTACCCATCAGATAATATTTCAGGTTGTAAGATCAAGGCTTCAAGAACAAGGCCATCATTCTGAAAAGCGGTACTCGGGCATGATTGATTGCATCAAGAAAGTATTTAAACAAGAGGGCGTCTCAGGGTTTTACCGTGGGTGTGCCACCAACCTCATGAGGACTACCCCAGCCGCTGTAATAACATTTACCAGCTTTGAGATGATTCATCGCTCTCTCCTTACTTTCTTTTCTTCAGATTCTCACGCACATGATTCATGAAGATCCATCTCTACTGTAACTGGATGTGCAAATTGCAAAAGTATTTGTTATTTCTTTTACTTCTCTTAGCTACACCATTAAGATAATGCCTACCACAAAGTGGTACATTAGATAGATTTGAAATGTAAACCATTACATTGTTTCTGTGGGATTTGCTGAATAATTGAAATTGGTTACTTCTGTTGATCTCTTCCCAATAACACTTTGTTCTTATGTCTGTTTTGCTTATTGGGTTTTGGCCTTCTTGCAAGAGGCTTTGAATTGCACTGAAATGGACCTAACATCAGTGTGTTGGGGTCTTGCAGAAGCTTGAGACCATATTGCCCCTCAAGTCCACGGACAATTACAAAGCCTTGCCATGACCAAACTATCTTTGCTTTTTTGAAGACTGAGGTGAGGTGGGGCATTTCTTATCCCAAAGCATAATTGAGAAACATGGTATGTTTAGCAAATTTATGTTATTTTCTTATCTCGTTGTGTTCTTCAACTATGCTTTGCTTGTTGTCCTAAAAGAAGAACACGGTCCATGGAAAGAGGCTTTTGGCACTGAACCATGGACTTAGAATAGAATAATCTTCCCTTTCTTGCCACCCAATGCCAGTTTTGATTAATCTAAGTGTAAACATACAAAAGGTGATGTGCTATAATTTGACAACTCGATTAGCCAGGAAAGAGTAAGGGTCTCCCCCCACAAGCTTTATTCTCTCAATTGCAAGATTTTCTTAATCTAACTAAGATCCAAGACATTGGATTCATTACTTGTGCTATAAAGTCCATCATTGATTTGAAATTAGTTTTTATTATTCCATCTTCATGAAGTTTTAGCCTAATTTGGTTGGAGGAACCAAACAAAACCGATGCGCAACTTCAAAAAAGATGAACTAATAATAATAGATCTAATAATAGAGCTTTTAACCTTGGCAGCAAACCTAATTTCTCATAAATCAAAAGCGATGCATATCTTAATAAAACAAAATCCGAAATTATTAACATAAGTCGGGTCAAGTCGTCATAATGAATCATGAAACGGTCGTGCCAAACTAGATTACACACTTAAACCGAACTTATGAGGTATTAATCGTCGACTCGTTTTGCTTCAATCAACTCAATAATAGACCAATCCCTCTGAATCGGTTCCTGATCCAATTTCCTCTTATGATTAAAGAAAGTGAAAGTTTATTCTTTTTATGTTAATATTTTTGTTGGTGATGGCATTGGAAGTGGTATGGAAACATCCCATGTGTGTTATAACAGAATGTAACTTTGAAATTGTGTGTTGCTTGCAAGTGAGAATTCCTCAAAAAGTTCATATTCATTAGTGACAATTATCATGCAAGTAATTGAGACATGCCCAATTTAGGGCAAACCTTAACTTTATCCAAATCCTTGCAATTAATTGAAATGAAGACCTAAAATGTGCTGAAGAAGAAAAGATGTCAACTCTTGTCTTGAAATAAGTGTCATCGTTTTTTTTATCGAACTTTCTAAAATAAAAATAAAATAAGAAATTATTACCTGTTAGCTTTCATAACCTAATCTAAATACTGAAGACCGAATAACATAATATTTAAAATAAATAAATATATAAATTAAATAAAAATAAGATATACTTAATTTAGACAGGAAAATGGTATGGAATAAAAATAGAGGAGAAAGGAGCTGGCATAAAACAGGTTGATGATGGATGTGGTCGGGGCTGGAAAAGAGTGAGAAGAATTGTAAGGGTCATCACCAAAAGATGTAGGAGTGCTTTGCTTTCATCATTCATTGGGAATGCTGGTATTGCCCCACACATTCATCAAAAGCAACCCACACACCATAGCCATAAGAGCAATTTATATGACTATTCTTTTCCAATTATTTGTTTTATTTTAGCGTTCCGTTTAAAATTATGTCGGTAAATATAATCATTTAAACTATAATATAAATTGTATTTAAAAATAAAAATATAATATAATATAAATTATAATTGGTTTAGTAAATTTTTTGATACCAAAAACTTTTCAAAATCCATAATGCCATATTAATTAACGTATGGTAGGACGGGTAGGTACTCCAGTCGAGGTAGGTGATCTCGGCTGAAAAAACTTAGTAGTCGGACAACTCTCAGGGAGCAGGGAGACCGAAGCATCAAGAACCTCCTCGAATAGAGTTGTAGGATTGAAGAGGGGTCTGTTGGAGAACTCCGTAAAGATCAGGTGAGGGCTGGGCTCTCCAGGAGGAATGGTAGGGAACCATGGCTTCAGGGACTTTCTTTGGGAGGGGTCCCTGGTAAAAGTCATTCCTCCCTGTACTGAGGAGTTCATGATCGGTCGCACCTCACATGGTCATATGCAGCGTTTAGGCAATACCTTGAGCAGTACTCGTCAGTCAGGTTTTCCACCCCCCCCCCCCCCCCAAATGCCTATGTAGCGATTTCAACACCGTCTATGACAGTTATATCGTCTTAGAGTTATGTGTTCTGAGCCTTTCAGGAACTCTTTACTTGTTCTGGCTCTAGTACTTCTATTATTAATAAAATCCGCAACTTATAAGTTAAAAAACATCCAATTTATTAGAAGAAGAAAAATATTTTAATAAAATTTCAGAAATAAATTATTTTGAACTCGAATCATTTTTGTTATCTCTCTTTTACTTGTATACTCGTTTTCAATTGAAACATCATTTGATTGTTTAGATATTTTGGTGAACGTTTTCTAGTAACAAACCCATAGTTCCTAGGATCAAAAGTCTTCCCTCATTTGTTCATCTACTTGTTTGAGCACCTATAGTGAGGCATGGTATCGTTATTGCAACGTTTTCGTTGTAAGCAAAATCACGACCCTCATTATGATGACTCGTCACAGGAGGTGTTGCAAGACGTATTTGCAACACCATTTTTCACAGGATCTTGCAACGAAATGTTGCGTTGACTCCAACGGCTAGTCGTCGACCCAATGACACGGCGACACGTGCCGTCTGATTTTTGAAGCCTTAATTTCCTCTATATATATTAAACTCTCTCACTCTCAAGTTCACCCATCTTCTCCACCATATCTATTCTACCTCTTCTCACAATTTTCGATGGGTCCACTTTCAACAATGGCCGAATTGGCTAAAATGATTCCCCAGCATTTGAGAAAAGTTGGGGAGAAACTGTCACAAAAAAATTCCTAGCGGCTTGCAAATCGGATTGCGGCAAGGCTCCATCAAAAGGGTTGAAGATGGGGAGGCCGATGGGTCAAATTTGTCGGTTAAACCACGTCAGAAATGGACAGATCGAAAGCGAGAGAAAGGAGAAGAACGATTGATGGCTGACTACTTTGCTCCTAATCCATTGTATATCGAACAACAATTCGGTCGTCGTTTCCGGATGTCAAAAATAGTTTTCCTACAAATAAAGGATGCATTGAGTGAGCAATATGCATACTTTCACCAATGACCTGTTCCTTGAGGGAAGATTCACTCCACACCAGAAATTCATGTCAACACTTCATCAACTATGTTATGGATTTGCCAGTGATTCCATTGACGAGTACTTGCGAATGATGGAGAACACTGCTTGGGCGTCATCAAGATTTTCGGTCGAACATATTTACGGCGCCCAACCGAGGAAGAATGTCCATCGTTTGTTGAAAATCAACGAAGCACGCGGCTTCCCGGGTATGTTAGGGAGTCTCGACTACATGCACTAGGATTGAAAGAATTGGCCAGTTGCATGGGTTGCACAACTCTCAAGGAGAAGACCACATGAACGTCCCCACAATCATGTTGGAAGTAGTTTCATCCCAAGACCTATGTATATGGCACATATTTTTGGAATCCCAACTCGAACGACATAGTGTGTTGAATAAGTCAACATTGCTTGTGCAAGCGGTTCGAGACTTTACTTCACCGATTTGTTATACAGTGAATGGCCACGGGTACACAACCCCGTATTACTTGATTGATGGTATCTATCCTCATTGGGCTGCATTTGTGAAAACAATATCATGTCCACAACTACCAAAGCAAAGGTCTTTCGCTGAATTCTAAGAGGCGATGAAGAAGGATATCGAACAAGCATTTGGAGTTTTGTACTCTCGTTTTCATATCATCACTCACCCGAGCCCAAATGTGGGATATGACTACACTCGCAATGATTATGACTGCTTGTATTATCCTCCACAACATTATCATTGAGGATGAACAGTGTTCGTACCTCGTTGATCCGTTTGAGGATGTGGTTGCCTCGACCGCAACGACCCATAAAGGACCACCTCTAGTAGTGAACATCACAAATATCTTAGAGAATAGAACAAGGCTCCATGATCGAGAAATACATAACCGTCAAAAGGACGACCTCATCGATCACATTTGGGCTAAATTTTGAGATGGCGAGCACTATTAGGGTAATGTAATGTAACGATTTGTATTTCACATCGTCTGATTAATGAAATATGAATTTCTAAATTTTATTTAAATTTTCAAAAACATCTAACCACTAGTAGTTACCACTAACGGGTGGTTTACCACTACAAAGCTATTGGTAACAAGTAGTGGTTTGGTAGAGAGAGTGAAAAAAATTAACAAACCACTTACTCTAGCCAATAGCTACTGGTTTACCACTATTGATGCCCTTATATATTTGTTGTGGAATTTTATACATTCATTTGTGTTCTTTGGTTTAAAAACTAATAGGAGATTTAAGAGAAATAATGTCATTGTTTTCTACGCTATTCTTTAGAACATTATATACAACGGTGAATCATTAGCTAGATTTAACAGGTAGGCTTACGTTGCATTTTCTATTTTCTCTCTCCAGCTTAAGTCTAGTTCTGTAATGGTAAACCACCAACTAGATTTAACATGTTTTTGCAATTTTAAAAAGTAATTAACAATTTCCATAACCCCCCCCCCCCCAACCGATTAAAAATAAAGTACGAGTTTGATTCCGAATAAAATACGACACTGCATACAATATGCAATTACTCCTTAATCACATTGATGTAAAGACGTCGTTTTTAGGAAGGAAAGCACAAACCAACAAAAAGATTTAAAAAAAGGTCAAGAAGACCCTAAACAAAAAGGAGACAGAGACAACTGCTCCGCTCAGAAAGGTAGAGACAACCCGATCTGAGAGGATGCAGAAAGAAGAAGAAAACAAGGACAAGAAGCTTAAGTAGGCTCAAAAAGAGCAACCGTCGGTGACACCAACCAGGAACTAGGAGAAGGGGCTCGCCCATCTGCCTAAATCAACGAAAGCGCTCTGAACTGGATTCTCCGAAAAATGATAGACGAATTAGGGACCGAAGCTCCCTAAAAGACATTATCATTCCGAGCAATCCAAATAAACCATAACCCCAAAATTCTTAAAAGAGACCAAGATTTGTGCAGACATCGCGCCCCATAAATAGAAGGTCACGAAGAGATGAAGAGAACATGAGACGAAATGAGAGCTGAGGAAAGCCCCCGCCACTAGAGAACTAAGGACCACACCTTCCAATCCCACCCACAAATAATGAGAAGGTGGGAGGTGTCTTCGATGTGGCTGCCACACATAGGACACAAACAAATATCCACCGGGATCAGAAAACCCCTCGCCACCAACAAAGATATAGTAGGGATGACCTTAAGAGCAATAAGCCAAGAAAAAGATTGAAACTTAGGCGAAATGGAACTCTTCCAAACTACAGATTCCCAGAGAGCCGAGTCCAACCCGCTTGTACTAGAAAAGACATCGACAGCTCTGGAAGTCGAGAAACCATGAGAGTCCAAAGACCAGGACAATCTGTCTAAGTGGGAAAAGTTGATACGAACACTCAAGAGAAAAGTGTGAAGGTCCTCAAAGGCAATAAGCTCTCTATCTAAAAGATGACGAGGGAATGTAAAGTTCCAACCGTCGTTCGCCTGAAAATGAATAACCGCCTGGCCTTGTTCCACCAGCAATAAGAAAAGACGGGGAAAAATAGTCGAAAGAGGAACATTTGTGACCCAAGCATCCTCCCAAAAACGAATGAAACAAGAAGACCCTATCGCCCATCGAACCTTTGTTGGGCCAAAAATCTCTTTAAAACGAGGATCTTGAACCGAATGAGAAATGTGGAGAAGGACCAAACGATGGGTGAGCGGAAGACAAGAGAGATTCCACTCGAACTTGACCCAGCCGTGATGAGCGAACAAGACCATCCGCCATAAGGAAGTTCGTTTTGTGGAAAAACACCACCACCAATTCAAGAGAAAAATCTTGTTGATTGCCTCTAGGTTGCGAACACCAAGACCCCCTTGTGAACTTAGAGTGACACACTCTATCCCAACTGACTTTAGCCAAACAACTCCCGGTCGAAGAGGTAGCCCAAAGGAGGTATTGTTGGAACTTCTCCATAAGAAGCAAAACCTTCTTAGGAGCTCGGTAAACTGACATGTAAAATATCGGGAGGCTGGCTAAAGTGGACTGGATTAATGTGAGACGGTCCCCGAAAGAGAGAAGAAGAGTTTACCACTTCCCAAGCCTCGTCCGAAACTTGGCAATAACATGGCTCTAAGAGGATACATGCCTTGGGTTTGCTCCAAGCTTAAAGCCCAAATAAGTAATAGGAAGGTGGCCTAAGTTGTAGTCAAAAGCTGAGGAAAGGGCAACGCTAGAGGACGTTTCAATACCAAAGGTTAGAAGATTCTAATTTTCAAAGTTGGTTCGCAACCCCAAAACCAACTCAAAACAATGAAGTAACATACGGACATGATATAGCCGTAGGGGATCAGCCTCTAAGAACAACAAATTTCCGTTTACGAATTTGAGGTGGGAGACACTGATGTCAACTCCAACCTGAATTCCAAAAAAGTAGGCTCAATCTAATACCATGTTCAAAGAACTAATGAAGGACCTCGGCGGAAATGACGAACAAAAAAGGGAGATAAGGAACCCTTGACGAACACCTCGAAGAATGGGAAACTGAGTAGATGGGGCATCATTAATAAGAACGGAAGAGTGGCTCTCAAGACAAGAAAGTATCTACATGATCCACCGATACCCAAAACCCATAGCCAACATCACTTGCTTGCAAAACAACCAATCGACCTTGTCAAAAGCAATCTCAAAATCAAGATTGACTAAGGTCGCACGCCTCTTCTTACGGCGAATGTCATCCAATACCTCGTTAGGCACCATCTCACTATCAACCAATTGTCGACCCTCAATACAAGCAGATTAAGTATCGCTGATAAGGCTACCAATGATAGAGCGAAGTCGGAGGGAGATAGTTTTGGCTATAACCTTATACGTGGAGGTGGTAAGGCTAATGGGCCAAAACTCAGAGAGCTCTCTAGGGGAAGCAACCTTAGGAATGAGGATAATGAAACTCGAATTCAAGTCTGTGGCGAGCAGGTCAGTGGTGAAGAAATAGCAGACAAAGCTCATAAAGTCACCTCAAATAATGTGCCAGGCAATCCTGAAAAAGAGGAGATTGAACCCATCCAAACCTGGGGATTTATCTCCGTCGTAAGACGAGGTAAAAAACAGGAATATCCTCCTCAGAGAAAGGGCGCTCCAAATGATTTGCATCAATAGGGAAAAGGGTCGAGAATGGGAGAGTGGGGGCCTGAATCTATCTTGTCTCCCTCCATTCTTTGAACATGGTACGAAACCGAAAAAACGACAATTCATTCATGAAATTGTTGGAAAAATCATATATGGAGAATAAAGCTAGTAAATAACGAGAAGAACGAGTTATTTAATATGTGAAACAAATTTAAAGTTCTCTAATTTGTTTCGCGAGACATTGTAAAAACATGTTTGAAGCATCCATTTTCTGCAGGGGTCAGCGCCGAGATGTCTTCAGCCTTGGTTGCTACGTACGTATCAAGCAACCTACAGAGAGTGTCTTGTTTGAACTGAACAGTGATGCGTATATTCGTCACGTGAAAACTTAGAACTTTGTTGCTACAAATATACCGGTGCTTGGTGTGTCGTCGTCCTCAGTCTGTTTCCCTTTCCTTTTGTATTTAGCCTTTGCTTTTTTCTGTCCTGTCGACCGTTGGTCGCATATCAATGAGGTCAACTCGTGTTCGATTTCGTCGGTCGATGTGTAGTTGTAATTTTCATCCAACCTTGTTCACTTTTTTGTTTCACTTTTTGTATCGGGTTCGAGATCGGGTTCCAATTGACACATTGTAAGTGTCTAAATAACTATAACCTTTTTCTATGAAGCCTAATTTACACTCGGCCTAAGATAACTAAAAATTCTAGGGTAATTTTCACCTCAATACCCCAACTATTAATTATTTTCACCTCAATACCCTAACTATTTTTAGTGGCACCTCAATACCCTAGAATGCATTTTTTTTTCACTTTAGTACCTACCGTCAACTTTCCATCTATTTTCCATCCAAGACACTTTAAAGGTCCAAAATACCCCTCACTAACATTCAAATTTTCAAAAGCAAGCCATTGGTTTTCAAAATTTCTTTAAAAAAATCAGTTTTTAATGTCACAGAAATGTATTCTAGGGTAGTGAGGTGCCACAAAAAATGCGTTCCAGGGTGTGAAAGTGAAAAAAAAAATACATTTTAGGGTAGTGAGGTGCCACAAAAAAGTTAGGGTATAAAAGTGAAAAAAAAATATATTCTAGGGTATTGAGGTGAAAAAAATTAATAATTAAGATATTGAGGTGAAAATTACCCAAAATTCTACAATTTTATAAAGCTTCCTCTAATAAAAGTGGTTTGAAACATACCCTATATTCTTCTCAATCCATCTAAGACGTGTAACGACGAGTGCTTGAACTTTATGAATGGAGCAGAAGGTATTTATTCTTTTACTATGTATGTGTGACCTCCTAATGTTTAATCCTAAAGTTACCCTTCAAAGTCTCTATCTATAGCAAGCAAGTGGAATTCTTCGTATCACTTTGGCTGTCAACGAGGCATAATGAAAAGAAGGGTTGTTTGATGCCAAATCATGTCCATGCCTTCTTTTTAACTTTACAATTAAGAGCTAGTTATATCCATCTGAATTTTTGGATCTAATAATCATTATGATGAATAATGGTGGTAGTACTAATTATGATACAAGAAAGTGCTTAGAAATGATAGTCAACTATTGGTTTCATCAGGAACGGTATAACTATTTTGTATATATATTTGATATCTAAAATGTTTATTTTGTTCAAACTTTATATTATATTATTACGATCAATTCAATGGTATATTAATGAATATTGATGACATCTTAACGAAGGTATTTAAATTTTAATTAATCCATATACCTCGGATACCTAAACCCAACAACTTGAGGACGTCCCGAGACCTCCTTGGCCAAAATCAAAAGTCAAAAGGGGAGATATTTTGGTTGCTTTCATTTTCTTCTACCCTCTTGGTCTTGGGGCCAAAGTGTGCTCTTTACAATACAAAGTGGCTCTGCACCTCCGTGGCCCGAACCTGCAACTCTTGCTGGTTGCAGACAATGATGTGAACCCAAATACACATTCCAAATCATGAATTATAATCATGTACGTACCACGAAATTACTATAACTAGTTGGGCTCACTAACATAGGAATGTGATGGCTGTAAAAGATACTCAATCACAATCATGATCCAACAATTATTAACTACTTAATCTCCCTTTTAACATATGTTTAGAAAATATTTGATTAGTGGTTCTGCATGTGCCATGCATGTTTTAGAAAATTATCCTTTTTTTTAAGTAACATAGATTAAAAGTCGACACAACTCAATACTAGGGCTTTTATTTATTTATTGAGGTGGCAGGCTGCAAGTCACGCGCCTGAGGATGCGGGTCGGGCTACAGCTAAATCAAATGAAAAGCTGGTCCTTGTCTTTGTTGGTTGATGACACGTGTCGATTCAGGAGGACATAGAAACGAGGTGGCCAATAACATCCCGTCACGTCGTGCAGTTGGTACTAAATGTCGTCCTATCATTGGGTCGCTCCGCAATTCATGCTTGCTGTTATGAGGAATATCGGGCTCCCTGGGATAGAAAAACCGCGAGATGTGGGTCCCAGTAAAGACGCTCCACGTGGGCCTCGGCGGTACCCGGACCTCATTGTTTTCTCTTCCGAACCATGATTTGAATTTTATGAACGTTGGGGACATCGGCTTTATATGGACGATGTTACCCTTCCTAGCGAACAATTATACATATATTCTTCAGACCGGTGGATGAGCAAAGTGGCCAATTTCGGCCGCCTCCGGACAGAGAGATTTGTAAGAGCATCCATGTCGGTGGGGGGCAGAACCCTGAATTCTGAGGTAAAACCCTCTGTTGATTGGGTAGGGCTCAGCTCCTGCCTCTAAAGAAAGTGTGTTGCACATCAGAGGGACATGTATGGGGGACATGATTTTCAGAAATGCTGATTGTGTAATTAATTAAGCTTTTAATTGAATTGTTAACGTTATTTTTAAATCGACAACTACTAAATAAAAGAGAAGAAATCAAATAGAAACCACATCTTAACGTAAAAATCGTGTGAACCAATCCAAGTCATCCAATTTAAGAATGGATGGATGAGATGCAATTGAGTTGTTGACTGAAAATCATATTTTTGGTAAGTTGTTGGGGTTTTTTGGTAAAACTATCATATTAATTTTTTTTACCAATTCACAAATTTAATTTTTCCCGCTTCGTTTGAAATCCGATTGGCTTCAAACTTGCGCCAATATTTTTGTTTTTTCAAGGGCTTTCTATCAAGATCAGTCATGAATATATTTTGAAGCACGAAAAAAAAAATTATTTTAGGGCTGATTTAAAAATATATATGTCTGGCGAATTTTTATCAACACTTTACACTAGTTTTATCAACACTTTACACTGATTTTATCAACACTGGACACTAGGTTTATCACCTCATTTTTCAAAACTAAACATGATTTTTTTCCGCGCTTCGTTTAAACTCTGATTGACTTCAAACTTGCTTCAATATCTTTGTTTTTTGAAGGGCTTTCTATCAAGATCAATGGTGAATATGTTTTAAAGCAAGAAAAAATAAATTATTTTGGGGATGATTTAAAAAGAAATTATATATGGGGTAATTTTTATCAACACTTTACACTGGTTTTATCAACACTTTACTCGGGTTTTATCAACACTGAACACTAGTTTTATCACCTCATTTTCCAAAATCGAACATGATTTTTATCACCTCATCACATGTTTTTTATGAACACTAAACACTATGTTTATCACTAAATTACATGTGTTTTATCACCACATCAGATGTTTTTTTTATCAACACTAAACTTTAGTTTATCACACTTATTATCAAATTTGTACATTTTTTATCACCTCATTAATTTTTTTTTATCACCTCAGTACATGTTTTTTATCAACATTTACCACTAGTTAGATATCCCGATATAAAACATTATTGGTGAAAATTTATCAACATTAAACATTATTTTTATCACCCCTATGTAAGTTTTTATTTTCGTGCTTCAAAATATATCCATGACTGATCTTGATTTAAAGCCCTTGCAAAAAGAAAAATATTGGTGCAACTTTGAAGCTAATCGGAGTTGAAACGAAGCGGGAATGATTAACTTAGTGAATTGTGGAAGAAGAAAATGGACACTTGTCCACATGGCACCATTCTATTACAATTATGCACTTGGTTGTGTGAGAAAGGAAGAAAGTGGCCTGAGTTTTTGGTGGAATTGGGATGATGATGTGACATTATGGTAAATGTTGGATCTAAAGGGTGTATAGCTATGATTGGTTCACACATTTTTTAGGATAATGATTAATAAAATGAAAAATTAAAAAAAATACATAACTTAAAAAAATACATAACTAAAAACCAAGGAATTATCAATCGTCCGAATCGTCGGAGTTGTAAGTCCCACCCGACCGATTCCATATGTGCTCCATTAGGTCTTCTTGAAGTTGCCGATGAATCGCATCATTGATGACACTAACTCGCACTTGAAGTTCCTGGTGGTACGACAAGGGCATGGATCGGTTCCATGCTTGAGGTGGTGCAAAACCCTGAGGTAATTCCAGAGGGGGCTCAAAAAAAAATCGTTATCCCCTGCTTCATAGCGATCACGTTTGTCCTCCACGATCATATTATGTATAATGATACAACAATGCATCATATCAGACAAAGTTGCTTTATCCCAGATCCGAGCGGGCCTTGACATTATGTGTCACCGTGCTTGGAGGACTCCAAAGGCCCGTTCAATATCTTTACGGACACTTTCTTGGCATTTGGAAAACAACTTCTGTTTGTGGGAATATGGATGGCGAATCGACTTGACGAAACGACCCCATTGAGGGTAAATGCCATCAACTAAATAATACGGCTTGTTGTAGCGATGCCCGTTGATCTCGAAATCCACGGTCATGTCACGGCCACGGAAAGCTTCGTCGAATAGGTGGCCGGCGTTGAGGACGTTAATGTCGTTGTTCGTGCCACCCATACCGAAAAACGCATGCCAAATCCACGTATCACGAGACGCAACCGCTTCCAGCATAATTGTTGGATTCCCGTGATCTTCACGTTCATGCGATCCTTGTAATGCGACTGGGCAATTCTTCCACTCCCAATGCATGAAGTCAAGACTTCCAATCATACTGGGGAAGCCTCGGCTATTTCCCGACTCAAGTAATCGCGCCATGTCCGCCACATTCGGCTTCCGCATGTATTCCTCGTAGAAAACCGCGATAACGGCTTTACAGAAACATCTAACACGTTTGAGTATAGTACTTTCCCCCATACGTAGTGTGTCCTCCAATGAATCGTCAGAGCACCCATACGCTAGCATTCGTATCGCGGCGGTGCATTGCGTTGATAATCCCAACCGTCGCGCAGCGTCACGGCCCTGAACAAAGTATCTGTCGTGAGACTTAACTGCTTCCATAACCCGTAAAAATAATGGTCTGGACATACGAAAACGTCGCCTAAACAATTCGGGGCCATAGATCGGGCTCTCGAAAAAATAATCCCTCATCAGGTCGTCGTGGCCTTGCTCACGCCTTCTGTTAATCTTTGTCCGGGAACCTTCTCCTGCTTCGATCCGTCGCCTCATTCTCTCGAATTCTGGCATTGCTCTTTGTATTTGTCTCTCGGTTCTACGCCGGAGTCCTCGCTCCCAAGCACGAAGTTCGGCTTCGACCTCGCGGCGTTCGGCTGCGAGCTCCTCCCTTGTTTGACGTTCGTCGTCGGACATTTTTTTCGAGAATTGGAAATTAAATGTAGAGAATTGGAGATGAAATGTAGAGAGAAAATGTAGAAATAGTGTTGTGGATTTGATGAAATGGGTGAGGTGTATTTATAGTTGGGGGAAAATAATTTGTTTTTGTATTAAAAAAAATATAGCCATTTCAGACTGTTGCTACCAACAACGGTCATTTTTTTTTGGCTTGGACAGGTGTCGCGCTCCCAGTGAGCAGTAGAGAGGCCGAGGAGCAAGGGGCAGCGGGGCTGATTTACGCCCCGCGCCTATGCCCCCGAACCCTCCTCCTTCCCCCCTCCCCCCCGCCCCGCACGCCCCCCTCCCCACACCAAGCGGACCCCGAACCCCCGACCCTCTCTACTGCTGCTCCCGCCCCTGCCTCGCGCGCACGCCCCCTTGATATGGATGCTCTAAGTGGATCAATAACATTTTTTACAGAGATAATACCACTTGGAGCATGTACGGTGAGGGACACATATGTTCTAATTCTTTTATTTTTTTTGAAACAAAGAAGAAGAGGGGGTTTTATTCATTGACCAACGTGTTATAATCTTTAAATAGATTAAGGGTCACAGACCCATATTATAGTCGGGGGCTCCCGTCGATGTATCGACGCCCTGAACTTGTAAAAACAGTTTATTTTACATCGGAGACAAGAAAGAAAAAAAATAAGCACAAAAACGACCACAAGAAATTTGAAAGCCTGCAATATCAGTTCTTCTTAAACCCAAACTCGCACAATGGGGCGTTTTGTTGGTATGGCCGACCCATCGTCTTCAGTCATCGAGATCCTCTGAGATTCCCCTCCATGTGATAAAGCTTGTTGCAGATGTAATATTGACATGCTCCGTGAGATCATGTGTCGTCGATGCTTTTAATTGAAGTAGACTGCTCTGAACTCTAGAGATCATCAACGGGCCAATCCCCAATAACGCTAAACAAAGTAGATGCCCAATACGCTCCATAGAAGAGAAGAAAGGTGAAAGACGACAAGAAGAGGTATAGGCAAGACGAGTCGCAACCGCCGGCAAGACTTTCTTTGGTGTTATCTTATTTTATTTGAGAGAGAGCTTTTGATTTTATATTTGATCCGTATTGAACATCAAATGATGTTATCATTCATTATATTTTTTATTCATAATTTATAAATGAAGTTTGATTATGAAAATAATAATAATCTTAATTTCTATATAATAACTTAATTATGAGTATTTTTTTTCATACAAAGCAGAAAAAAGTAATTAATTAAATAATTGGAGACATAAGAAATACAAAAAAGGATAGTAGGATTAAAAAAAATTAAACTTAACAATTCTCTCTATTGTGATAGGTTTTTTATCCCTTCTCCTTACCAAGTTGTGGCCGCATCCAACCATGCCTCCTCCAGTCTCCTCTTCAACCTCGGGCTCTATTTTAGATCGTGCTACACTTGGCATGAACCTTGACCATGCGGAGAACATATCAGTCGTTCGTCCGCCAATGACACATGCACCACATGCGTCTCTACTGTTCCTGACCGACCAGGTTCTACCCTTGCTAAACGTGCCCTCATGCTCAACAAGTGTGGCCGACAAAGGAGCCCCCAAGGTCTCCCACCAGATGCCTCCTCGTCCTTAAAATAACTTCATCAAGCCTCCAAGGCAGAGAAAGCCGAAGTCAAATTTCTTCGAATGTTGTCGGTGATGATATCTCCTCACCGCCGAGGCTCACCGCCATTTGGCTCACCACCACGACTTGAGCCTCACAACCCATCATTCCTCATCCTTGGAACCTGTACAACGATGTTGGGAGGTCCACCCCGAAGCCTTCCTCCGCTGGAGGGTCTTAGGGTGATGCAAGATAGTAATGATTCCCTTACAATGGATGCGGAGGAGGAGAGGCTGATCACGACCTGAGGACGAAGGTGAATGATGTGAGAACAACCTATATGGAGTTCAACCTTACCCTTTAGTTGTTCATAGACAAGGCATTCCTTCGCCCGATCCTAGAGAGCATTATGATGCGAGCATGGGGTGATGATGTTGTCGTCTTTTAAGGACCTCGACTGGGGGATCATGAGATTATACTTTTCTTCCCAGGCAGCAAAGGATAAGGTCTGCTGGGATGAACCTTGGTGCTTTGACCAAGCCTCTCTCCTCCTCGAAGACCGCACGAGCTCGACCAACCCCGCAACATTACCGTTTCCCGCATACAGATATGGGCTAGGGCTTTTGACATACCCCCGTGAGGCTTCGCGGAGACTACGAGAATAACCATTGGCGCTTCCCTTGGTGGTTTTGTAGATGTGGATACATAACGACGAAGGAATAATCGATGTGGCTACATCCATGTCTTGTTTTGGAAGAATATGATGACTCCCCTCCGGAGGGTGATCTGCTTGGGGATCTCGGGGATTTCCTATTCGGTCCAAGCTCAGTTTCAATATGAGAGGCTCCCGAATTTTGCGTATCGTGTGGCTTCCCAGGCCATATCGTGGAGAACTGTGCACGGGATACCCGCCTACCCCCTTCCCCATTGGGATTTGATCTATGCCTTATGGTAGAAGATACACCTCACATCGGGCACAATGTCCGTCGGGATTGTTCGGATCCGATATCGTCTAGATTCGGACGGGAGGCGATACTCTCTCCTAAGACGGTTACCCTGATGACTAGCCCATCGAGTTTCGACCATCCGATAACCCAGGACCTCTTGACTACTACGCCAGCATACCCGTGGAGCGGGAGGCTAGTGCCACCTTTGGATACTCTTGTACTTGTGGAGCCCTAAATACTACTATATACCCTTAACGGGGTAGCACATGACCTTTTGATTAACATGGGGCGAGAACTAGAGGTCCAAAGGCCCTTGCATGCCTCCAAGAGGCCCATGGTGAAGCGGATTAAACCCCCGACCCGACCCACAAGCACGTCCAGCGGGGACCCGCCACAGAAGAAGAGGACTTTAGAAGACCCCATCCCATCAGAGACGAGGCCCAAAGGACAGGAAGCGAGGTCTGCGAAGCAGCCTCACTAGATGCAATGAGTCCCCGAGGAAAATCTGGCACCGGAGAGGAGCTGTACCTCTTTTTGGAGGGACCTTAGATTACTCGGTCTCGAGCCTCCTCCTTCCCCTGAATGTCTCCTTGGGTATCTCCCGTTCTTAATCCCAAATGGTCTTCTTAGCGTGGTCGACAAACATTTGAGGCACCACAACCCTACCCGAGTCGAGTCGAGGACACCCCTAGTAGGTTACATAGTTTTGCAGCACCATTCTGAAAAGAGGATTACCTCTCTTATTTGTTTGACTGGATTATCCAGTGTTTCTGTTCAAATGATTAGCGTTTTGGACATGTCGAAACTATATCTAGGCTTCTATCAAATTTTCATTAATAATATTCCAATATTATTATGATAAAATAAAATAAAAGTGATAAATAGTAAAAAACAAATTAAGAAAAAAAAATGGAAATATTGTTTCCTCAGCTCCGCCTCTATAGATCAAATCTAAGCAAAAAAAGCAAGTACAACAGTACAAGTGCAAACAATCTGACATAAATTGAGACATTAGGAGCGTATCTTCATAAATTTGAATATCGTCCAAGATTACGCAGATCATCTTTGACAATTGTACCCCAACCATTTTTGTTGTTGGAAATATTGGTACCCAGGCCTTCAAGGAAATTTGTAGAGTGAAGCGGGGCATGTCTGTTATTTCTCAAGCTTTTAATTTGTCAAGAAATGCCATGAGTTAAAGGACCACTTAACATGGAGATATATATATGGGATTAATAAAAGAAAAACAGCTAAATAAGCCCCACTCAATAAAACAGAGTGACAACATAAAGTGGCATTTTGTGTTAGTGCACTACCAACTAATTGGACAAATCTCCTCCATTACATAATTTTGTTAATCTAATTTTAAATATCTTTGAATTCACTTATGGGTTTTCAAATGTTATCTATATATGAATAAAAAGTTGAATTATTATCTCCTCTTAAAGAAGTGCTTACGTATATATAAGATCATAAATCTACTGTAAACTCAAGTTCATTATATGGCTACAGCAAAGATCTATAGCTCATCTATTTTGAATGTCAGTTGTTGGAGAAACATTCAGTTACCTAATTGTGACATGCAGCAAGATGAGCTAGCAAAACAAAGTAAAATGAAATGTTCCATGTCTTTGGTCACTCCCATTAACATGCTGCCACAACCTGGGACCAGTACATATTGTGGCCCTATCATTTCCATATTTCACCCTTCTATATAACTACTCAACTTAATTTCACACTAATTACTACTCCATACCATTAAAAGCTCAAATACATGAACACCATGCTGTATATCTAAAAAGATATGCACTTTATGATTCACCAAACAACACACTAGTCCCTAAATCTATAACTATATCTTGCACAATTATAATAAATAATATAAAATATATCCAAATGTATCATTTTTTTTAGGATAATCGACATATATTATTAGATGTCGACAATAATGATGTGGTGAAGTGGCTCCGGAATAAACCTTCCTTGCCACTCCCAGACAGGGGAGGAACATCCGCCCTGGCAAGACAGTTAACTGCTTTGTTCGCTGTCCGCTTAACAAATTCGAGCTGCACATACTCGAGTTTAAATAACAGGGAACTACAGTCGTTTACAACTATCCATGTAGGAGAAGAACACATTCTTCTCTTGTTGATCATATCCACTATGACCTTGCAATCACTCCTGATGATGACTCTTTGTTGCGGCCACTACGCTACCCATTGTAATGCATCCCTGATGGCATAGGCTTCGACCAACCCCGGGTTCTGCGGACCATTAAACGATGCTGATCGGGCTCGAGTGAGCAGGGCCCTATCATCCCTGCATACCCACCCTGTTCCCACCTGTTCCGTTGAGGCAAACAAAGCTCCATCCGTGTTGATGACCCATGATCCTTAGGGAGGGTAAGTCCACCTGGTCTCTGCAGTGCTGGTCGGCTGGGTTGGGAGTGGCGTGAGACTCTTCTTAAGATTTTTAGCTTCCATCCAACCCGCATTTAGAAGGAGTGTCGTATGTTTTATAGTTACTGCCGTGGAAGCCACATTCTCCCAAACCTTCTTATTTCTAGCCTTCTAAATTTCCCATACGAGGCAACCCACTTCTCCTCCTCTGGTTGTTGTGTCACGCCCCAAATCCGGTTTTGGCCGCACTCGAGACGTGACTTACGATGACAATTAAATAGTAACAAAATAATAATAAAACCGATTAATTGCTCAAATAGGTTCCGATCAAATACTCAAGTAATAAACGAGTTTCAAATCTCAAATACTCAAATCATAAGTTCTAAATCGTAAATAAGGAGTCAAGGCTCAAAATAGAGTACGTCAAATATGAGGTTCAATACAGATGACCAACACGTCTCTAAGCTAAACACCCCGACTATCTAGAAGCTCCCGAGCCTCGAGTCCACTACTCACCATGCACGCCTGTACAAACATTAGATAAAACATAGGGAGTGAGCTTACGCTCAGTAGGGAAAATCATAAATAGTTTAACCTCCAATTTAGTAATAAAACTGTCTTAGCACGACGACACAGTTTGCAATTAATACTTTTAATCAATAAGATGTTGTAAAACGAGTAAAGATAAGAACAATATCACATTCTTAAAGATAACGGTAACTTTTGAGGGAATAAGTGAAAGCGCTGTAAATATTTGATAACTACTAAAATGAGAGCAAGTAAATATCACACCAACAGCTCGAATCCTCAATACTCCGATCCACGAATAGGTTCTTGTGTCATATCGAATCCCATACTCCGATCCACAAGAGTACTCGTGTCATGTCAGATTTTCCCTCGGTCCAGAGGAGGCACATACATCGGGCTACCGGTAACATCCCTGAGGGACACATATCGTCGGGATTCTCGGAAATGCCCCCAAAGGACCGTATGTCATCGGGAACCAAGGTAATGCTCCCGCAGGACGCATACACTCGGGTGAATCAATAAGTAACCATTCCCCGCAGGGTAAACCATCCAATTGCCCCGCAGGGTCAATCATCCAATGCCCCGCAGGGTCCAACAACCAATGCCCCGCAGGGTCCAACAACCAATGCCCCACAGGGTCCAACCAACCCTCGGCCATGGTACTACCCCACACCGGAATCTCCCCTCGGTGTAGGTACCATGCCGAAACACAAATCATCTCAAAACACACACAAGAGACTAACATGCCAATACATCATACAACCAAAGCTTAACAAATCACAATTCCATCACAACACACCCAAGAGATCCATATACCTTTACACTTACCGTTATACTTACCAATCGCGATCCATCGGTCTATCACTCACCCGATCGTACCATTTGGCACAATCAATCACACTCAATCATTCATTCAATCATTCAAGCATCCATTCAATCATTCAATCATTCAAGCATTCATTCAATCATTCAAGCATACGATTTATCTAGTTTCGTTAGACTCTTAATTTATCCTGAAGACTAAGAAAGCAATGCATGTGAGGCAACCACAACCAATCATATGGCTCATCTCGGCCTTTCTACCAGCACGACAATTTCCCAAGTATTGAAAGCGAGTTAAAATAGTTATTCACATCCTATGCATGCATACTAGACACGTCCGGTTATTAGTAATTGAAAGACGATTATTCTAGTTATTCGCATCCTATATGCAATCTAGGACCTTTCCGATTTTATTAACCTAATAGGCATACTAAGTATTAAATTACACGAGGAGTTTAGTACTTTCCCTACCTTGCGGTCTTCCTCTAATAATATTCCGAGTTGCTAATGTCCGGTTAGCCTCATCTCCGTTCTTCACTCGGGTCCAAGTCTCCTTCTCCTTTCGAGCTCGGGTACACGGTCTTGGATCACAAACAATACTAAAATTAACAACTAGCCAAAAACGGGTTTCACCCTAATCTACTTCAGAACGCTCTAATTGTAACTCCCGGTTCAAAGGAACGAATTTGGGCCCAAACTAGGCCCAATTAGGCAAACCCTAGCTTCTGGAAACCTGGCCCGGAACATGGCCCGTTTCGTATCACAAACCGGCCAGGGATCCCAGCCGGAACACATCACGGACCGGCCCGGAGCCAGACATGGACCGCGTCATAGTCCGGCCCGGTACCAGACACGGACCGCGCGACGCACCGGCCCGGAATCAGACACGGACCGTGCGAGGTGCCGTCCCATTCCGTGCCGCGTGCCGTGCCGAAACGTGGCCCTCTCCGGGTCTCATTCCGCGCCGAACCAGACCAGTTTCCTCCCTTCTTCCCCAACACGAACTCTTCAAAAACCCCAACAAAATCTCCATTTCCAGCTTCATCAAGCTTCAAAACAGCCATCTAAAACCTCTAAACTTCAACACCCTCAATGGGTTCCATCAAAACTTCAATAATCACAACAAAACCAACCTAAACTTCACTAATTCTTCTCCAAAATCAACAATCAACACACAATGAAGCTAGTTCTTCAAGTTCTAACCAAAACCCACAAAAACCCAAAATAGAAAGTAGATGAAATGAGAAGATAAGAGTATACAAACCTTGAGGATGATGAGATGAAGAAGCTAGGAAGCTTTTGGTGAAGAAATGGTGAAGAAATGAGCTAAAGTTCCTCCATTTCCTCTCTTTCTTCTTGCTCAAGTTATGAAGCTTCTCTCTCTCTCTCCCTCTAGCTATGGTCGGCTGCAACAAGGTGAAATGGCTAAACTGTTTGCTTCAATGCCTTAAATGACCTATTTGGTTGGAAGGACTAAAAGCTTCTTAAGGTCTTATCCTCTTAAAGGCAAATTTGGGAGGGTATAAGGGTCAATGGAACCCCATTCTCATCCTCCAAGCCACTAATGACATGTGTCATAGTGGGGCCACTTTCACTTAAATAAAATCCAGCAGCCCAAAATTATATCGGATTTAGCCGATAAAAAGTTCGAGTTTGACCGAAAGTTGACCTATCCAATATTACAGTCAAACGAAAGGTAATGGACCAACTAAGCTAACCGTGATAGTGGCTAAGCTTTTTGGGCCCCGGAAATGTCCCGAATGACTTCCGGAGTCATCGATTGACTTTTCCGGCCGAAAGTCAAACTTCGTCGAAATCCACCGGTTCGACCAGGATCGACCGGGGGCGGTTCTTACAGTTGGGTTGATGAGAAGTATAGACCTCAACCATTCTACGATGTCCCCCTCTGTTTTTGGCAGGTTCAATCCACTAAGGCGCCAGCATTCTACCGCTACCAGACACTTGACTAGAATGTGAAATTCAGATTCCTCCTCTCCATTACATACTGGGCAATTAGGTACCATTTCCACTCTACGCACCCTCAGTCTGGTCGCTACTTGGAGACAACCCGCACACGTTCGCCATAGGAATGTACGTATCTTGGGTAGTACATCAAGTCCCCATATCGAGGGACATATGTATGAATGGACATTTGGGGTTGACTGGTCAAGAGTGATCATACCATATGCCGACTTAACTGAGTAGTGCCCCAGATGTTCCCCCGTACAATACCAAGAATCTGAAGCAACCAGCCTGCTCGTTGGTACCGCCAAAATTGCTCTTCTATCCCTCTCGTTAAAAAGGTTATCTATCTTCATCTCATCCCATTGTCTTGTGGCTGGTGTCATTAAGCCTACCACATTCAGATGATCCAGATCCGGATGTGTCGTGGTTATCAATGGGTCCACACCTGTCAACCATGGATCCCATAATATTGACGTGGACACCCCCGGTCCTATCGACCTTTGCGCCCCTTGTTTGACCAGACCTTGGGTCGACATGAGACTTTGCCAGATAAAGCTCTGATTCTGCTCCCGTTTTGCCTCAAAAGCCGACGAGTCCGAGAAATACTTAGCTTTAAGGACTCGAGCTACCAGGCTGGTCTCTTGCATAGCGATCTTCCACAATTGCTTTCCTAACATCGTAGTGTTGAAATCCTGCAAGTTCCTAAATCCAAGACCTCCGCTCTCCTTCGATCGAGACATAGCTGCCCAGGATTGCCAAATTATTGGCCTATCCACCCTCTCAAGGCTTTCCACCAGAAACGTGCTAGAGCCACATTCATTTTTTCTATTGTCTTTTTTGGCAGTCGCATGACACTCATAACGTAAGTCGGTATGGTTTGAAGAACCGACTTGACCAAAACATCCTTCCCTGCCCCATTAACTTGTTATATTTTAACATAAAAATAAGAATGTGACTTTATTTTGTTCTAAACGAGCGTAAAATGTTATAAAAGAACAATTCATCCATTTTTTTTATAGTAAGATTCATATGGTTTCACTTGTTGGATCATGTGACAGAAAATTTAGCTAAAGCCTACTTTTATTAGATCAAATGACACGAAATTTAGTAGGACAGATCCGAATATAACTTGATGCACGCGCCTGGGAGGGGATTGGGAGAGCGATTCGGAAGCAAGTAGGAGTGGAGGTTCGGAGACAGGTTCGGGAGAGGGTGTGAGTGTATAAAGCAGACGAGTGTGATGAAAGAGAGAAAGGAGAAAGAATAAAATAAGTGATGAAGAAAGTGAATGTGAGTGTGTATTACTCTTAACAAAGGAGCCTCGGGAATTTATATCACCCACAGCTACGATTCAGCTTCTACCTCTAGCCGCTTATTCTTCTTCTGGTCTTCCATTTTTTTCCTGATCAGGAGCGATTAAGAATCGAGACAAGCATTTCAGTTTGTATTGTATATTTCATCCAAAAACATTTTGTGAATTTTGATGGTGAATTGGGTTTGAGCATTGAATTGTGAGTTGCTGGAGTGATTTCTTTGGTGGCGGAGCAATGGCGGAGGGAGTTTTGTCATTTTCAGTGTCGTCGGTGGTGGAGGATGTGCTGCATCAGCACGGGACGCGATCCAGAGGTCTTGATTTGGAATCCAGAAGAGCTGAGGAAGCTGGTACAGTCTTTTATTTCCTTGTTTTGATTTTCATCAAATCTCTCCATTGTTTGTGTTTGGGAGCCCAGAAAATGCCGAGAAACGAAATTACACGACTCAAAATAGGCTACATAGTCCAGACTCTAGGGACAAGGAAACCAGAAAACTAATTTCAATCAATTTTTAAAGTTACTCTGTTTTTAACAGCAACCCCATGAAAAGTGTATTGTGTGATCTGAATTCTGTTGCTCTTGTGTCAATTCTTTGTGCCCCCTTTCGTCTATTGCCAATAGTGATAATATCAGCAGCTGATCTGTGGAACCTTGTAAATTAGAAATGATTGTGGACAATTTTGGCAAACAAATTGTAATTTTGTTCCTTTTTTTTGTAGCATCAAGAAGATATGAGGCCGCCGGGTGGCTGAGAAAGATGGTTGGAGTTGTTGCAGCTAAAGATTTACCTGCTGAGCCTTCCGAGGAAGAGTTTAGGCTTGGTTTGAGGAGTGGAATTATACTTTGCAATGTTTTTAATAAGGTTCACCCTGGCGCCGTGCCAAAGGTGTGAACATGATCCCAATTATTTGTTTGTCTATTATCTTAATTGGTTATTGTGTAATACAAGATAATTATGTTGTATGAATCATATGCGCAGGTCGTGGAAGGTCCTTGTGATGCTGCCCTCATCCCTGATGGAGCAGCTTTGTCAGCATTTCAGTACTTCGAAAATGTGAGGAACTACCTTGTGGCCGCACAGGAGATCGGGCTTTCGACTTTTGAGGCATCTGATCTGGAACAAGTAAGTTTTGGTTTACAAGTATTAGCCCATCTAGTTTGCCTGAAAAATATTGTAGCTTTGTGGTATTGTAATTCATGTATCAGCTTCTACTGGCAATGGTTTGGTAGTTGGTTTCCAGATAATTTTGGTATAAAAATGATATTATGAGTTAAATACCATATTCCTTGTGAATTTACAGGGTGGTAAATCTGCTCGGATTGTTGGCAGTGTTCTGTCTCTTAGATCATATGGTGAGTGGAAGCAAACAGGTGGAAATGGAGTGTGGAAATTTGGCGGAACAATAAAATCCGCCCCATCAGCAAAGTCTTTTGTTAGAAAAAATTCGGATCCCTTCACGAGTATATTGTCAAGGAACTCATCTATGAATGAAAAATCTTTGAATGTCTTATCCACTGAGCTTGACTCTAACAAAACGGTATGGAACTGTTTACCAATAATTGTGTCTGCTGTTTCTTTGTTTAACTGGATGAGAAGAATGACTTCTGTATTTTTTTCCCCATTGTTGTTCACAGGCTAGTTCTCAGTCATTGAGTACACTTGTGCGTGCAGTTCTATCAGATAAAAAGCCCGAGGAAGTTCCAAATGTAAGGGTTCAATCGTACCATCTGCTAAAATTATATTTCGAAGCTCAATCAAGAGCAATTTGCATAAACCAAGTGCTAGTAGAATTATGCATGGTGCACTAGTAGGGACTCTCCAACTGTGCGTATTGAGATATTGCATGCTCTCTCATAACTACTGATGCTATTTTGGAAACTCCTTGGCTCCTAGCAATACAACAACTGACATTGCTAATTATTTCAACTTTGCTGCTCTTATGCTTGAAACAGTTGGTGGAGTCCGTCCTAAGTAAGGTTGTGGAAGAGTTTGAGAATCGCATGGCAAGCCAGTATGAAGTGGTATGTCATATTTTGTCATTTAACCACCATCTTTTATGTTCCCTTGAGAAGTTAAAATACACACACAATTCAAGGTATATGACTTAAATACCTTTAGAAGAAGAAATGGTTGATTTACTGGGTTAGGCCTTCAAAGGTTCTTGACTACTTGTTGTCTTACATTCATTTTGCAATCTTTAGACGAAAACAACTCCAAAAGAAACGGCTGCTTATCATGGCAACAAGTCTATACCAAGATTTACTGCTGCTGATATAAAGGTACTGCTGTGATATTTATCTTACAAAAGTTCTTGTGGAGAAAAAAATTCTGCTAATGGGATGACAAATCAATAAAGCAAATCCATATTTTAAGTTTCCACCTGTTACATTGTTGATTCCAAGAACATTAAGAAGTTTCTAATCTTTGTGTTTGTTGCTAAACAAATTTAGAGTGAAGATAGAAATGCTAGATTGATGAAGAAAGAGGAACTGAATCATAAAAGTAATAGTTCTGATGAGGAAACAGAAACTCGGTTGCTCAAACAACAGACGATCTTCGATCAACAGCAAAAAGATGTTCGGGTGAGGAACCTGCTCCAATATGTTTCTGTTTCTTACTTGAGTATAAACTAAATGTGTATTCTACTTTTGTCTAGGAACTGAAGCATACTCTTCATACTACCAAAGCTGGAATGCAGTTCATGCAAATGAAGTTTCATGAGGAGTTTCGCAATCTTGGTGAGGATAAAAATTATTCTCTTGGATTTCTCTTTTGTTTTGTTGGTCTCCATAATGAGGCTATGTCATATGCAAGGGACATTTTACATATGACTTTGGTCTGCTTTCTTTTCTAGGTCTTCATATTCATGGCCTCGCTCATGCTGCTTCTGGATACCATAGAGTTCTTGAAGAAAATCGCAAGCTATATAATGAAGTACAGGATCTCAAGGGTAAGACACCAATTAGATAGCCTACGAATTATTTTACCTTCCATGGGTTTTGAATGATTATTTATTGTGTAACAGGAAGTATTAGGGTTTACTGTCGAGTGAGACCCTTCTTATCTGGACATAACTATTTGAGCTCTGTGGATCACATAGAAGATGGAAATATCACCATCAACACTCCATCGAAGTATGGGAAAGGGCACAAATCCTTCAACTTCAACAAAGTCTTTGGACCATCTGCCTCCCAAGGTTCTTACTCGTACAGTTTCATTTACAAGTATTTCCCCTCTATCACTTCAATCTTGACACCACTTATACTTTTTCTGGTTGTACTGCAGCGGAGGTTTTCTCAGACATGCAGCCCTTAATTCGGTCTGTTCTTGACGGCTTCAATGTTTGCATATTTGCTTACGGCCAAACAGGATCAGGAAAAACTTTTACAATGGTAAGATTAATTTATGCATGAAACATTGAAACCATTCTATGACAGACCTTCTTAATTCTTATCTTTGTTTCCAAGAGTTAACCAATCTTCTTGACTTTTGTTGTTAACATGTTAGACTGGACCCAAGGAACTCACAGAGAAAAACCGAGGTGTAAACTACAGAGCCATGGGTGATTTGTTTCATCTAGCAGAACAAAGAAGGGACACCTTCCATTATGATGTTTCTGTGCAGATGATTGAGATTTATAATGAGCAAGTTAGAGATCTGCTAGTTACTGATGGCGTGAACAAGAAATATCCTTTACAAATTATTAGATTCTGCTCATCTTGAGATTATCATATTTGAATTAACCATCAGTGGCACTGATAAAATCGTTCTGATTGGTTGAAATGTCAATTGCTAGGCCATATATTTGAATTTGATGTCAGAATACTTGGACTTTCTAATTACTTCTGTTAGGTAATAAAAATTATGACATGCATGTTTTCAAGTTCTATATACTTTGAGTACCTTGATATGAATTGCTTTTATTTTTCCATGGGTTTCCTTAACCTGTGGACACATTAGAGATCCGCAACAGTTCCCAGACAGGATTCAATGTACCAGATGCAAACCTTGTTCCTGTGTCATCAACAGCTGATGTTATTGATCTGATGAATCTTGGGCATAGGAACCGTGCAGTGGGTGCAACAGCCCTCAACGACCGAAGTAGTCGCTCTCATAGGTGAATCTTATTCCAACTGTGAATCCCTATCAACTTTTATCCTTCCCTTAAGCTAATTTTTTTGTTTTATCTTGATCTATTTGTAGTTGCTTGACCATTCATGTTCAAGGAAGGGACTTGGCATCTGGAACTACTCTTCGCGGTTGTATGCATCTGGTTGATCTGGCTGGAAGTGAGAGAGTAGACAAATCTGAGGTCACAGGAGATCGGTTGAAAGAGGCTCAACATATTAACAAATCTCTATCAGCTTTGGGTGATGTGATAGCTTCCCTTGCCCATAAGAGTTCACATGTCCCTTACAGAAACAGCAAGCTGACACAATTGCTCCAAGACTCACTTGGTAATGTTAACTACATCTTGATCTTACAGACTAAACTGTGTGCCCAAGTGTGTATAAATATATATATTTCTAGGATCTTAACAGTGTATTTGTGTTATCAGGAGGGCAGGCGAAAACACTAATGTTTATTCACATAAGCCCCGAACTTGACGCCGTTGGAGAAACAATAAGCACACTTAAATTTGCAGAGCGAGTAGCCACAGTCGAGCTTGGTGCTGCACGAGTAAACAAAGATAGTAATGCCAATGTTAAAGAGCTGAAAGAACAGGTCCTTGCAATCGCCACCTTATAAATTCATAATGTTTAGGTTGATGAAAAACTTTCTACTAACGCTGAACATTTAAATCATCTTTCAGATAGCGAATCTTAAGGCAGCATTGGCAAGGAAAGAGGGGGAAGCTGAGGAAACACAGTCTTCCGTGTCCGGGAGTGCTGACCGGTACAGAGCTAAAGCCAGTGAATTGTCGCCTTTTCATTCTAACCTATTGGGCGGCAATACTTTGGGTAATCTCAGCAGCATCAGACAACCAATGGGTGTTGCCACAGAGGTAAATTGCGAAACTCTCAACTATTCATGGTCTACAAAGAGTTAGAAGTCTTATACTTGTTTGGAAGTAAGTAACTGTTAGTTTGTATGACGTGAAATTATATATGCATTATTATGTGAAATTTACAGGTCGGAGTATACTACTCTGCATTGAGGGAAAAGAGGCAAAGCTTTGATCTTGATGAGTTTGTAGTGAATTCTCCTCCCTGGCCTCCAGCTATTAGCCCGGGCCTAAACTACGGGGAGGAGGATAGATGTATGAGCTCAGGAGATTGGGTGGATAAAGTTATGGTGAACAAACAAGATGTCATAAGTAGAACCCACAACCCTTTGGGCAGTTGGGGAGGAGCAGAGAGCAGGCACTTGCCAGATGTCTTGTGCCAGAATTACCTCCCAGACTCAACCAAGGCTTATTCCAATCTGTTCAATTATTCCAACACTGATGACGCTGATGATCTCGATGCTGCGACTAGTGATTCATCTGAACCAGACTTGCTTTGGCAATTTAATCATGCCAAACTCCCAGGGATACGCAATGGGACCGGAACAAACACCAAGAAACCCAACAAAAAAGCGGCAAAGAGCCCAGAGCTAAGGTACTCATAACTCATTTCCACATAGTTTTATGTATTGATACCAAGTCAATTTGCATAGTTTCTGTTTCTGACCATTCTCGTTCTTGATTTCTGCAGCAAGAGTACGAATCCCAAGTTAGGCCCTTCGCCGTCACGTAAAGTAATGAATGGAGCTGGCGCTCCTGCTCCTGTTCAGCGGAATGGGAGGCAAACTGCTACTGCTGGTATGAAGGGAAGAACTGCTAGTAGGAAGTAGGGTATATATCCATATATATGTATAGTTTGGTGAGAGGGTGATTCGATTTCATTTTTACCTTATAATTTTTTGATTTGTTTATAGAGTGGAGACATTTCATGGCATTGTTCTTTGCCTTCCTTTTTATCTGTAATTTTTGTCAATAGTTAGCAATAATCCCAGTTGGTTGTATTTTTTGTTGATGGCAAGCTCACTAGAGAAGTGTCCTGCCTTCCAGTTTGTTTTTGAGAACTCAGTCAGATACTTGTTTTTTTCTAGACTCGGGTTCATCCTCAATGTAAATCCCCAAAAGAACGGGGTCATTGCAATTATACGAATTTTCTGGATTTTCCAACATCTTATAAGGTTTTGCTTTCATGCGTGATACTAAGGTACTAGTGTAAACTCTGGATCTCTACATGGCACTAGTGGTCGCGCGAAAAACCCTAACGAAAGTTAACTCTCTCTCTAGCCTCTGAAAACCCTAACCCGCCGCCGCCTTCCTCCGTCGGTGACAGCTTCGGCTCGCTAGCCAAGCCCGTTGCCTGCGGCGGCCTCGTCCCCTCTCCTTCCCCCCCCCCCCCCCCTTTTCTCCTCCCTTCTCCCTTCCCCGCCGACTTCTTCTTCTCTTCTTCTTGTGGCTCGCCGGAGTTGTTTTCTCCCAGATCTGGAGCAGCCAGAAGCTCGTCAGATCTGGTCCTGCTCGTGTCTTGGTCGGCGTTTCTTGCAGGTTTCCGGGGCGTGTTGCTGCTCGGACGTTGCTGTTTCTTTGCTTCTTCTTGGCCCCTCTTCACCGGAGTTGTTGGGGAGTTTCCGCCGACGTTCCCTCCTCGGATTCGTCGCGTTACGGATCTCGTCCTGCCGTCTCTCTGCCCTCTCGCCGTGCTCGGTGATTTCTGTCTCAGATCTACTGTGGGGTCGGACCTGCTCGCCGGATGGGCTGTCGGATCGCTCGCTGGAGGGTCACCGTTGGGTTTTTTGCGTTGGCCCTGTTCTGAGAGGGTGGGTTATCCATCCCGGGGCTCGAGGTGGTGTGTGCCCGGGTCGGGTAGGGTGGAGCCTGGTGTGGGCCTGGGTCGGTCGTGGGCCGTCTTCTTTATGGGCCTGACTGTTTGGGCCGGTTTGGGCCAGGTGTTTGGGTACCTTGCTCCACAGTCTTTGTAAGTGGTCGAGGGTTCGTCTGGCGTTCTTTGGAGGGTGGACTCATCTCCGGTCAGGGTGTTCGGGGTATCGATGTAACTGCATCTTTCTCTAGTGGGATGCGCTTCTACGCTCTGGTCTAGATCGTAGGGTTCGAGTAGGAACTCGCCGTTCGTGGTGGCTGATGCTGTTGGCCTCAACTCGATCTCACTGTCGCCAGTCTGTTCCAAGGTTCATAATCAGGCTCGGTAGAAATAGCAGGTCCTACCTGTTAAGCGATTTTCGGTGTTGGTCGGATTTGTGAGGAGGACCGAGTGTGAGTTAAGCGTTGGGACTTCGGGTTAATGAGTCTGCTGCTCTGAGTTCTATTGGTTGTTGGTGTTTTGGTGGTTGTGTTTTTTCTTGGTGTTGCTTCTTTGCTCTTGTTCGTTTGGGGTCCTTAGCGTGGCCCTCGTTTGTAACCACTTTCTCCTCTTTAGAGGTTAATTTAAATCTGTCTTCACTGATAAAAAAAAAGGCCTTTACTTTCTCAGTTTATTTGTATTCTGGTCCCTTGGGCTTAGGTCCTTCAATAAAAACAGTTTTTTTTTGTTGATCAAAAAAAAGGAAGGAAAAAGAGGTTATTACAAGATTCAAGTGTAATTTGTATATCGTTTATAATGATATGGTGATAATATAATATAATACAAAAGATATTATGAACACGAGCACAAAATTCATTGTTTAAATTATACATCTATAATCTCTATCTTTCCTAATACCATAACTTCATAACCAATCTCCATAAAACATAAATAGTCAACTTAATCCAACATACCTTGATATAATTCAGAGTTTCGGAGTACACATTCAACTAGCCTCAGTTTTCCCTTCTACGACTCCTTGTCTTAAGGATCATGCCAGTGTTAGGTGATGGCTCAACGAAACCCTCCAAAATTCTACCTTGATCATGAAGAGGTTTATGCTAGGTACGTATTATGATGATGATGGTAAAGGATATGGGGAAAAGGTTAATAGAAATTATAGATGCAGAGAGAGAGAGAGTTTTAGCTAGTCATAGACAAGAACTTCGAAGATGAACTTTTCTGGAATTTGCAACTTGGTTTTCACATGGGGATGAGGCTCTTTATATAGATCTCCTCATTAACTACTACAATCATGTTCATTACCATTCTTCCCACTAATACAATAATGTTCCTTACTATTTTGGTAACTAGTATAATAATGCATCTTACTATTTTGGCAACTAGTAGAATAATGCATCTTACTATTTTAGCAACTTATCACAATAATGGTCTTTTAAAGATTTTACTTGTCTCTCATTTTTCTTCCATTTTCTTCTTTTGTACGCATCTTCATTTTCCATACTTTGCTGAAATTTTGTTTTGTTCTTCTAGGAAACTTTCATCTTGGGATTTCATTCTTTCCTTGGACGTATATGCTTTCTTGTTGGGCTTGTATGATTCCATGTTGGGCTTGAATGCTTCTTTGTTGGGTTTGAATGCTTCCATGTTGGGCTTGAGTGCTTCCATGTTGAGTTTCCATTCTTCTTTGGTGACATGATAGTAATATGGTAATACGTTGGGCTTTCACCCAGTAATACGTTGGGCTTTCACCCGGTAATATGTTGGGCTTTCACCCGGTAATACTTTGGGTTTTACATTGTTATAGTGATAGGATTGGACTTTTGCCCCGTTATTAAGGTTTTACATTGATCTTACTGAAAGAGATAAGAGGATTCTTCTTATGGTATTTTTATTCCTTAGTTAATATCTCCTATAATAGGTCTTTTCTTGTATTATGGTTTGAATTGATATGTTTTTATTATTTCTCGGGCATGTTTATATTCTAAGTTTATAATTTTCTGGTACATTCTTTCAAGGTCTATGTTATTTTGAGAGAGGATATCACTATCATAATATAGGGTGTTTATCTATGTTATTTTTATTATTTCTGGCGGAGCTTAGTTGCAGCGGAGAGGTTTACTGTCATATCTACCACGACGAAGTTGAGAAGACCTCGTCATCGCCGCTATTGATTTGGGAATCAACCGGTCGTGATCTCGATATGTGCTTCATCTGTCATAGTCTCGATAGGTGCTTCCTTCGAATGTGGCTGGAGAATTTGGCTAAGAATGTGGTTTCATGTTTGAGGGACTTAAATTAACTAGTTCTTTTCTTTTCTTTTTCTATTTGTTGTTTTATAATGATTTTATATTATGTTGTAAATTATATTTATTCTTAAATAAGGGTAGAATGGTAATTTCTCCTCTAAAATTCATAAGGTTTAAGTGGATAAGAGAATTTTTTTTCATTTACTCTATACTTAACTGCACATGGTGTCACATGACTAACACAATGGAATTTTCTGTTAATTTTATAATGTAATAGGCTCAAACCGTCCGTGGAACGAACATAAGAGTAACAAAATGTATTTAACCTTTTATTTTATTAATTTGTATGAGCTTATTTAATAAGTATTTTAAAAAATGAAACAAAGAAATCAATAAATTGAAAATAGACAACAACGTTGATTTAAATAGAAATAACACAATCGTTACCATATCTAGAAGGGTAACAAAAAAAGCTATGCTGAGAGAACTCTCAACCCTAATCTCTGTCTCCGGCTGTGGCTTTTCCTCTCCGTTGATTTTTTAGCTCTCTCTGTTTATTTACTTTCAACATACATGGTGTGCTTATCCCTTTTGAGGATTCATCACTCGACCCTTCGGTTTAGTAGCGACATGCTCGAGTTTTTTTATAGGGTGCTTCTATTGAGTTGTGCTCTGGTGAGTTGTGGAGGCCAGAAGTATGGGTGGGTGGCGATATGGTGGCTCACTTATATTGTGGTTTGGGAAAATATATCAATGAGAGCATGGAAGTAACGACCATAGGAACTAATGATCACGAGACGTAGATGAGGAGCAGTGGTCCGCTTTTTGATCCTACTCCTCCTTCTCCTGGGACATCCTCTGATGTCTGACATTATCCTCACTTCCATCACATATTCACATGGTCTTTATCGAGGGACTAGTGCGTTTGTTAGACGAAACTGGACGTTCCGATTTGAGTCAGGAGAAGTGCTCGATGCTAATACTCACATGAATAGGGTTAGATCCCTTAAGTATACACTTAGAATATTCATCATTTGCATGTCTTTTTTATGCGTTTCACTAAATTGCAAAGCAACGATGAAAAGCAGCGATATTATTTTCAAGGTCAACACTCCCGAAACCTTGTTCTCCAAACCAATTAAAGGGTCTTGAGTTACTTGAACCAGAAGCAGTGTTCTAAAAATCCCGATTAAGCACCACCTAGGCCCCCGCCTACTCCTAGCCGACCCGCCTAGCCGGCTACAACAATTTTGCATAATATACTGACTCAATTAAAATAATTAGGGGTTGTGCTTCTGAGTTGTTTAGTGTTATTTTTTTAGGTATTTTAGATATTTGTTACCATTTTTAATATAATGAAATTCATATTTTATTTCTATATATAATAATATATCTAGGGAAAACTACCAATACCTACCCAAAACCATTCCCATTTAACTAATGTTTACCCTGAAGTTTAAAGTTAACTGATGCATACCCTGAAGTTATGACTTGTAACTAAAAACCCCTTCTGTCAACTAAAATGACGAAAATACCCTCAGTGATTTTTTTAAATAATTTTTTTAGAATATAAATGAAGTGATTTTTTAAATAAAAATGAATTCATTTAATAAGTATATATATATAACAAAAGTACTTTTTAAATAGTTTTTTAAACATAATTATTGAAGTGTAGTTGAGGGTATTTTCATCATTTTAGCTGACGGAGGGGTTTTGAGTTACATTTTCGAAACTTAAGGGTATGCATCAGTTAACTTTAAACTTCAGGGTAAACATCAGCTAAATGGGCATGGTTTTGGGTAGGTATTAGTAGTTTTCCCATATATCTATTATAAAATATACAAATCCGATTAATCGGGGATTAATCCTCGTCTAGTCCCCGATTAATCCCCGAAGGACCTAGTCGTCCGACTAGCGCTTAACGACTTTTAGAACCTTGACCAGAAGCAACCCAAAAATCCTTCCCCGAAACTTGAAGCCCAATCAACATGTGAGCCTGATCTATTAGAGGAGCAAATTGATATGGAAGCCTATGAACCAACTGAGCAATCTCAGATATGTTGGCCTCATTCAAAATCACCGGATTTACAGGTAAATCCAAATGATCCAAATCTCCAGCCGGTAAATCAGATCCCGAACACACAGTTACGATCTCCATGCGAATAAGAGAATCTTAAGGATCCGGAGACAGCAACAAGACGCTATGTCCATCCTCTGATCTTGTTGTTTCAACGTCAGATACATGTTCCAGCGAGAACTCAGCGGAAGACCTGGCCCCAAACTTCTCTATCTGAGCGTCAAGCTTATCCGACAAGCTCAAGGACGAGTTTGCAACAATGAGTTCACAGATGCCCTGTTTTGCATCTCCTTTCTGATTGCCGCTTTTGGAGCTCGGACAATTCCCAACTTCTCCAACCAAAAAAAGGTACATACATCGGGATATCCATTTTACCCGAAACCAGCTCGTCATGCTCACTGACTCCAATGCTCTATTTTAAGGAACTTGAGCCTGAAACGGACGAACCAGCTTTCCGACGACGCGCTAGGGCTACGAATAGGATAATTGTCACGCCCCAAATCCGATTTTGGCCGGACTCGAGACGTGAACTAAAGTGAATAATAAAATAATGATAAAAGCAAATTTAAGTAACATGAATCTCTGAATAAAAGTCTGATAATACGAGTCAAAATTCAAAATCCAGATAAATAAGGACAATGTTTAATGCGAAAATGGAAGTACGTCTCAACTACATAACAAATCCCCGGACTCTCAATGAGCTCCCGAGCTCTGAGACATCCTCTAGACCGACTCACGATCGAAACCTGTAAAACAGTAAACAGAGAGGGTGAGCTTTCGCTCAGTAGGAAAAAGTAGTAAAGGAAAAGACTCCCGCTCCGTTATCAAAATTGCTCGATTAATAACACTTACTAATAATGACAACACAAATGGAAATCAACAGGAACCCAACATTAACGACAACAGAATCACGCTAACGAAACAGATCAACAACAGAATATGTAAACCAAGGTACTCCGATCACCACATGCAACTCAACATATCATACCGGAAACGCACATCAGCCTAGATATCTTCCCGGACACACAGTCATCGGGGTGAAACCACACACATCATACCGGAAACGCACATCGGCCTAGATGTCTTCCCGGAAACACACCTCGGGGTAACAACAACATACCTCGTACCGGAAACGCACATCGGCCTAGAGATCTTCCCGGGAACGCACCCTCGGGGTTAAGTCAAACAATATATCATACCGGAAACGCACATCAGCCTAGATATCTTCCCGGAAACACACCTCGGGGTAAAGCAACCAATATATCATACAATACAATACCAAACATACCAATACATCATACCATCAAGCTTACCGACACACTTACCAAGCAACCAACATCGGTTTATCATTCACCCGATCATATCACAAGACAACAATTCATAACCCAATCACCACATTCATTCATTCAATCATATCACGAGACAACAATCCCTATCGCATTTATCACATTCGTAAAGCCTACTATGATTCTTAAAGTGAACAAGGAATATACTATACATCGACATCTGAGGACTATTAACCACAATCAAACACAACTAACACACAATCCTAAGGCCCGACGTGGCCACCTGTGACTCTACAGCACGAAAAATCCCATAATTGAAAGCGTTTATTCTAGTTAATCACATCCTATATGCAAGCTAAGACTTTACCGGTTATTACGTCCTATATGCATACTATTAGCATTCTTTAATTAGAACGGAAATTTACTACTCTTCCCTACCTCAACGCTATCCGAACGCTTAGTCACTCGAGGGCCGCCTAGAAGTCTCCTCCGTCGAGCTCGAGAATAAAGTCTAGGATCATAAATTAATACTAGAATTAATAAACAATTAAGGTCGGTTTTAAAGAGAAAATACCTAAATTACCCCCAACAATACAACTTGGGCCAAAAGGTAAATTGGGCCCGAATAAGGCCCACTTCGGGCATCCCACAGATCCAGCACCCGGCCCGGACCGTGCCCCTCAGAGGCCCGGTCTGGGACCCGGACCGTGCCACTCAGAGGGCCGGTTTGGAGCCCGGACCGGGCCGCTCAGAGGGCCGATACCGAGCCCGGACCGTGCCGCTCAGAGGGCCGGTACCAAGCCCGAACAGTGCCGCTCAGAGGGCCGGTCAGGGACCCTCTCCGTGCCGCTCAGAGGGCCAGCCAGAGGCCCTTTCCGTGCCAAATATGGGCAAACCCAACTCCTTCTTCCCCAACTTCGTTTCCACGAAAATATACTTCAAAAACTCCATTTCTAACCTCATCAAACTCCAAAATCAGTCACCAAAATCCTCAAACTTCAATACCCATAATGGGTTTCATCAAAACAACAATAACCAAAAGATTTCTAACTAAAACTTCCACTACTTCTTCACTAAACAATCATCTAACCACAATTAAACCAAAACCCAACAAGTTCAAGCAATTTCTATGTAAACCCATAACTTCAAATTGATTGAAAGTAGATCGTGGAAGTTCACTTACCTTGGGGATGAAGAGAGGATGGAGATGAAGGTGTTTTGAGAAGGTTTGGTGAAGAAATGCCACTAAAGGAGCTCCATTTCTCTTGCTTCTTCTTCAAGGTTCAATGGAGTCTTCTCTTCTCCCCTCCCTCTTGTGATTTTCAGCTACAATGGGAGAAAATGGGTTGAGTTGGTTGCTCCATGTGGTCTTAAGACCTATAAGTGCGAAATGTCTACTTTGCCCCCTTACACTCTTTCCATTCCTTTGGCATAAGTGAGGGTAAATGGATCATTAAAGACTCATTTCTTCTCCTCCAAGCCACAATGGAAAAGTTTCCATGTGGGGGCCACCTTGCTCTTGCAAAATTCCAGCACAATTAGTTTGAACGGTTTTAACCTCTAATTAGGACTAGTTTGACCGAAAGTTGACTTTTTCGCAAAAACAGTCATTTGAAAGGAAACGACCCAACTAAGCTAGCCGTAATGATGGCTAAATTTTTTGGGTTCCGGAAAGGTCGCGAATGGCTTCCGGAGTCATCGGTTGACTTTTTCGGCCGAAAGTCAACTTTTGCCAGAAATCACCGGTTCGACCGGGGGCGGTTCTTACAATAAAGCCGTTCACCTTGAAACCATTGAGGCCAGAAATCTCTTGAGTGGCTGCCTCTTTCGATCCAACATGGATAAACCCAAAAATTTTGGCATTGCGATTTGGCCGGAGAAGCACGGAGACAGGCGAAATTTTGCCAAACGTACCAAAAATGTGACGTACCCAACCCTCATTTGTGTCATAAGGTAGATTGTACCCGAAGATTTTTTCCTCCAAAACCTGTCGAACCTTTTTCGTCCTCAAACATTTCCAGCGTGTCAACCGTGGCTCACCTGAACCTGAACCAACAGTTGCAGGGCTGATAACGTCTCCCTGAATAGTTTTGTTTCCTAATACGATATTTGCATCTCTGCATCAACCTGAGCTTGGGTTGAATTAGACAACGATCCACAATCAACAAAAGCAAGGCCCACGACTTTCTTCCCTGACCCGAACTAACAGATATAGCAATGGTGTTACAGCTTTGCTTCCTTTTGACATGCTGCTCACGTCTTCTCTGTTTCTGTCGAGGGAGCAGAGAACCTCCACCAGGCTTGGAATCAGCTGGACAAACAGGAGCAGCCTCTCCCTCCTTAGGCTTGAAATCAAACCTAGAAACTATACGACGATACTCACCATATAAAAAGATCAATGTAGAACATAAATTGGAGAAAGGAAGAAAACGAGGGATCGACATCTCCTCTTCCTTGTGTAGTCAACATGAGTATACTATTGATTATAAAAAAATTCCAACCCAACGTAGACAAACCAAACACAAATTAAAGAGTAGCAATAAAAACAATCCTAACATCGTGTGACCCAAACATAATATAAAAGTTCTCAAATTACCGAACCACTCTACTGAAATGTTCAGATGGGGATACTACGATAACGTCCAAAGAAACCGATACAGTGGATCCAAACTGGGAGCTAGGTTAGAGCCGACTCATTTTTGGCTTAGCGTCGAGGCGGACTGTGTACTCCCTCGGGTTGCTAGCGTGCGTCGTCCTCCCTGAAATGATGGTGTAGGTCTCCAAAACATGAGATTATTGGCCTCCTGGAGGAGTTGACCTCGTTCGGACTTGAGTTAGATGAGATCACTGATGACGTGGCCATGTGTTCGCTAGTGGCTCAGCCCACACTTGTTGCTCGAGTGCTGGAGGCGCAGACCGAGGATGCTGAGGCCGCAGAGATCCGAGAGAGGATTAACAGCGGTGCTGACGTTGAGGGCTGGGAGCAGGGTACTGATCTGGGTCTACATTACCGAGGAGGGCTGTTTGTGTCGCGCAATTGTAGAGACGATGTGTTGAGAGAGTCTCATCACTCCCGTCTTGTTGTGCATCCGGGTGGCACCAAGATGTATCGGGATGTGAGGCGGCAGTTTTGGTGTAGCGGGATGCGGAGAGCAGTTGCAGAGTTTGTCTCGAGATGCCTCACTTGTCAGAAAGTGAAGGCCGAGCATCAGCGTCCCGCCAGTTTATTACAGCCACTGTCGATCACACAGTGGAAGTGGGAGCACGTCACGATGGACTTCGTGTGTGGCTTACCGAGGTCGTCGAGAGGGCACGACGTAGTTTGGGTAGTGGTCGACCGACTGACCAAGTCGGCACACTTCTTAGCTATGAGGATGACCGATTCGGTTGATACTCTTAGTTGCCTACGTTCGAGAGATTATCCGTCTTCACGGGGTTCCAGTATCGGTTGTGTCCGACAGAGATCCTCGATTCACCTCCAGGTTCTAGGAGAGTTTGCAGAGAGCATTGGGGACCGAGGTCCTACTTAGTACAGCGTACCACCCGCAGACAGATGGAAAGTCAGAGCACACGATTCAGATTTTAGAGGACATGCTGCGGGCGTGCGTGTTAGACTTCCGAGGATCATGGGAGGATCACTTACCACTAGCCGAGTTCGCCTACAACAATATTTTCCAGGCCAGTACCAGGATGGCATCGTTCGAAGCGTTGTATGGTAGGCCGTGTCGATCGCCCGTATGTTGGGCAGAGGTGGAGACAGGAGTTTACTTGGTTCGGATCTTGTCCGAGAGACGACCGAGAAGGTCGGGTTGATTCGTGAGCTGCTGAAGACCGCATAGAGCCGACAGAAGAGCTATGCTGATAGACGGCATCGACCTCTTGAGTTTACAGTTGGTGATCATGTGTTTCTGAGGGTGATCCCGAAGAAGGGGCTAGTGCGGTTAACCGCGGCGGAGGCAAGTTGGCCCCGCGGTTTATCGGGTCTTTTGAGGTGTTGGGCAGAGTGGGAGCCGTCGCTTACCGTCTTGCATTGCCACCACAGCTTGGGAACGTTCATAACGTCTTCCACGTTTCCCAACTACGGAAGTACATTGCAGACCCCTCCCACGTTATTGAGTGGACGGACATCGAGTTAGTTGAGGATGTTTCGTATGAGGAGCAGCCAGTTAGGATTCTGGATACGCGGGAGCAGGTCTTGCGCGGCAAGACTATCCCCATAGTACGTGTGTAGTGGCGGCACCACGGAGCAGAGTCGACCTGGGAGCGCGAGGATGAGGTTCGTGCGAAGTACCCCAGTGTAATAACCACTTCTGGTCAACGTCAGTCAAACCTGCGAAAAACAGGAAAATTTAAAAATTTTGAGACAGACACTAAACTTAACCTAAATTGACCTCGAGGGTCATACCGGACTTAATATAACCCCTTTATCGACCAAAATGAGTTCCAGGGGACTCAGGGCAACTTTCTGATCAATTTGGGAAATGTTGACTTTTCGCTGGAAAAGTCAACCGAGCGACGTTTTGGTCCATTCGAGGACCGTTTTGGATCCAAAAAGCTTAGCCGTCGTCGCAGCGGTCTTAGTTGAGCCGTTTCCTTGTAGCCCGTCAAGTTTCGTAATTTCTTGGGAAAAGTGCCCGTTCGGGGCCCGAAACGTCCGATTTTCGCGAAACTGATTGGAAAATATCAACTAGATATTTTCCAAAAGGCGTGGGACCCACCTTGACACTTGTCAACTAATTGGTGGTGTTAGTTTTGGGGGAAAAGGTGTGGTTGTGGTGTGTTGGCCGAAACTAAGGGTTAAAGGAGGAAGAGTTGGAGTTAGTTGTTAGTTTAATTAAATTAGAAAGAAGAAGAGAGGTTTTAGAGAGAGAAGAAGAAGGAGAAGAAGAGAGAAGAAAGGAAGTGGAGCTAGGGTTTGATATTCAACCATTGGATCGATTCAAAGCAAAGAGCAAATCTCTTCCCCTCGTCTTCCTCTCGAGTATGCACTAAACTGATCGTTATTTCGTTTATTTTCTTGAAAGCTAGGGTTTGAATATAAACTAAGGGTTAGGGTTGTAGTGAGTTTGGGGGATAGTTGGAGACGTTTTGGAGGTGGTTGGAGGTAAAGAATGACGTTTTCCGGTGACCGGAGGCTCGGGAGGAGCTCCGGCCACCGTGGGTGGTGGCCGGCCGGCCGGAGCTGGCAGCAGCCACCACATGGTGGCCGAGCCCCCCCTCAAACCCTAGGGTCTCGGCCAAGCCTCTTGGGTGGGGCCCACGTGCTCGGTTGCTCGGGTTTTAATGTTCGGGTGGTTTAAAACGTTCCCCGGACCATTTATCCTTAATCGAATAGAAATTTGGAATTAAATTGGAGAAGTTGTAATTGACGGGTTTTGGAAAATTTAAACGTTAATTAATTGACTTAGAAGTCGGAATTCAATTCTGTCAAGTGCGTTGGGTTCCTTGAAATGTTCTAAGACCGTAGAAACGAAAACGGGGGCTTTTGGAGCCTCGGAAGGCAATTAACCAAAACCTGGCAGATTCGCCATGTCGGGCGAATCTGGCCTTTACGGGTCCTTTATCGGCAATATCGAGTAATGGGGAAGTTTGGGAGTGATCGGCATTGTTGGGGTTACGTTTGGGCGTTAAGTATGTTAATTTTCGGTTTATTCGTACTAGTTTAAAGTACTTTGAAATTGTGCTCTTTTAGATCGTGTTGCGGACCGAGGCAAAGGGAAGCTCGGCGAGTGACTGGGTCTACTTCGGGTTTTGTTGGAGCGCTTTTGGGTTTATATACGAGGTAGGGAAAAGTAGCCGGATCTCGGCCCTGATTAGGGAAAGTTAATAGTAGAATTGCATGTGACACCGGGGTGTCGTGGGTTGAGTAGAATTATTTAATTATTAGAAAAGCATGATACGTGATTGTAGCGTTTAAGAGAAAAGCATGTGATACTTAGTAGTGTCGTAGGAACAGAGAACTTAGTGATCTTAGAACTGTTGGAGGCATCGAGTATGCCGGAGGTTGTTGTGCGTTATTTATTGTTGAGTTTGGGTGGCCTTGAGAGCCCGTGTTATTTATTGTTGAGTTTGGGTGGCCTTGAGAGCCCGTGTATTTAAATTGGTGTCTTGGGTGGCCATGAGTGCCCGTGTCTTACTGTTGATGTTTTGGGGTGGCCGTGAGCGTCGTGGGGTTGTTGAACCCGAGTCTTGACCGTTGGTGTGTCTTGAGTGGTAGTGAGTGCCGTGGGTTGTTGAACCCGAGTCTTGACCGTTGGTGTGTCTTGAGTGGCAGTGAGTGCCCGTGGGGTTGTTGAACCCGAGTCTTGACTGTTGAGGTGTCTTGAGTGGCCTTGAGTGCCTGTGTGATTGAACTTGCCTGTGATTGTGATTGTGGTTACCTGGGGTGGTGAGTTCTAAAGGTCGACAGCCTGATCCGACTTAGTGTCGATGAATTGCGAGTTCTAAAGGTCGACAGCCTGATCCGACTTAGTGTCGATGAATTACGAGTTCCAAAGGTCGACAGCCTGATCCGACTTAGTGTCGATGAATTGCGAGTTTGAAAGGTCGACAGCCTGATCCGACTTCGTGTCGAGGAATTGCGATAGGTCGAACCCTGACCTGATTGGGATTGGTTACTGAGCAGCTGGTGTGCGATCCTTTGTGATCTTGTTTGGCGTTGTGTAGTCTTTCTGTCGTGTCCTTGAGGAGGTCGTCGATAGTTGTGTCGGGTCTACATTGTGTTATCGAATGTTGAGTCTGTTGAGGAAAGTAACGGGTTGTGGGTCGGCTGTGTACTTGAGTTGGGGACTGTAGTCCCGATGTTGGGTTTGGTTTGTGTTACTAGCTTTATCTACTAATTATGCCATAGTCAGTCTGTTATCCGTGGAGGTGAGCGAACGCTCACCCCTAGCTGCTTTTCCTACAGGTACTGATCACCGGAAGGACTAGGTTAGCTCTTGAAGTCCTTGGAGCGGAGTCTGGTCTTTACTTTTGTTGAGTCTAGTGACGGATGTGTACCTTGTCCACTTGTTGGGACGTTTTTGTATTGTAAATACTATCATTTTTTGGTAATTAAATGGAAATGTCAAGGCTTTTATTCAAAACAGGTTTTAAGTGTTATTGTTTTAAATGTTCGCGTCCCGAGTTCGGTTCACTGAAATTGGGGCGTGACACCCAGTCTGTTCGACCCTTGAGATACGCTCGTTTTAAATTTCGAGGACGAGGACGAAATTATTTTAAGGGGGTAGATTGTAAGAACCGCCCCCGGTCGATCCCGGTCGAACCAGTGGTTTTTGGCGAAATTTGACTTTCGGCCGAAAAAGTCAACCGATGACTCCGGGAGTCATTCGAGACCTTTTCGGGACCCAAAAGCTTAGCCGTCGTTACAGTTAGCTTAATTGGGTCGTTTCCTTTCAAATGATTCTTTTTACGAAAAAGTCAACTTTCGGTCAAACTGGGCCTAATTAGAGGATAAACCGTTTAAATCAGTTGTGCTGGAAATTGGTAAGGGCAAGGTGGCCCCCACATGGACACTTGTCCATGGTGTCTTAGAGGAGAAGAAATGGGTCTAGAATGACCCATTTGCCCTCATGTGTGCCAAAATACAAGAAAGGGAGCTAGAGGGCCTTTTAGACATTTCTCCCTTAGGTTTAAGACCACTTTTGGAGAGCAATTCAGCCCATTTTCTGTTGTAGCTTATTTTCACAAGGAGAGGAGAGAAGAAGAGCTTCCATAGAAGCTTGAAGAAAAAGCAAGGAGAAAGGGAGCTCCTTTAGTAACATTTCTTCACCAAATCTTCTCAAAAACCTCTTAACCTTCATCATCTCATCATTTCCAAGGTAAGTAAGCTCTAACAATCTACTTTCAATCAATTTGGGGTTATGGGTTTCCATAGAAATTGCATGAACTTGTTGGGTTTTGAGTTATTTGTTGTTAGATGGTTGTTTTGATGAAGAATAATGGAGGTTTTGGTTAGAAATCATTTGGTTGTTGATGTTTGATAAAACCCGTTATGGGTATTGAAGTTTGGTGGTTTTGATGACTGATTTTGGAGTTTATTGAGGTTAGAAATGGAGTTTTTGAAGTAGATTTTCAAGGAAACGAAGTTGGGGGAAGAAGAAGTTGGTGCTGCCCAGATTTGGCACGGAAAAGGCCTCTGACCGGCCCTCTGAGCGGCACGGTCCCGGCTGGGTGCCGGCCCTCTAAGGGGCACGGTCCGGGTCCCAGACCGGCCCTCTGAGTGGCACGGTCCGGCCCTCTGTCTGGCCCTCTAAGGGGCACGGTCCGGGTCCCTGACCGGCCCTCTGAGAGGCACGGTCCGGGCCTCTGGCCGGGCCTATGAGTGGCATGGGCCGGGTCGGGTGCTGGGTTTGTGGGCCGCCCGAATTGGGCCTTGTCTGAGCCGAATTGACCCTTTGGCCCTAGTTTTAATTGTTAGGGGTAATTTAGGTTTTTCTCATTAAAACCGACCTTGAATGTTTAATGATTCTAGTATTAATTTATGATCCTAGACGCCGTTCCCGAGTACGGAGGAGGAGCTTACTAGACGGTTCACGTGACTAAGCGTTTGGATAACATTTGAGGTAGGGAAGAGTAGTAATTTACCGCTTTTAATTAAGGAATGCTAATAGTATGCATATAGGATGATAATAATCGGTAATGTCTTAGCTTGCATATAGGATGTGATTAACTAGAGTATTCAATTATGGGAATTGTCGTGCTGTAGAATCACATGTGGCCATGTCGGGCCTTAGGACTGTGTATGCTGTTTGTGTTTGGTTGTGATTAGTAGTCCTTTAATGTTAACGTATAGTATAGTCCTTGGTTAACTTAAGAATTATGTTATGCTATTAGAATGTGATAAATGCAATGAATGTGATATGGTTAATTGTCTCGTGATGTGAATGGATGAATGAATGGGATGAATGTGATATGAATTGTTGTCTTGTGATATGATCGGGTGAATGATAGACCGATGTGGTGCTCTTGGTAAGTTGTGTCGGTAAGTTTTGATGGTATGATAAGTTCGGTGTACCGTGTTTGGTATGGTATCGTGTGGTGTGACTTGTACTCCGTGTGATGGAAAGATACCCGACCGAGCTGCGTGCCGGTCCGGTATGTGTGTGATGAGATTTATCCCGATGTGCGTTTCCGGGAAGACATCTAGGCCGATGTGCGTTTCCGGTATGATGTATTGCTTGCTTACCCCGATGTGCGTTTCCGGGAAGACATCTAGACCGATGGGTATTTTGGTATGATGTATTATTCGTTTCACCCCGATGCTGTGTGTCCAGGAAGACATCTAGGCCGATGGTGTATTCTGGTACGATGTATGTATTTCACCCCGATGTGCGGTTTCGGGAAGATATCTAGACCGATGTCGTGTTCCGGTACGATATGTTGAGTTATGAGTGATGTTCGGAGTGTCATGGTGTACCTTTCTCATGTCCGTATGATATCGGTTTGAGTGTTGTTGTAGTTGGCATTGTAATTTAATATTTTGTTGTCGTGTGTTTCTCTAGTTGATTCTGCTGTCGATAATGTTATATTCTTGTTGGTTAGCGTCTGAGTTGTCACTTACTAGTATGAATTATTGACCGAGCAATTGTGGTGACAGTGCAGGAGTCATTCCCGTCACTAGTTTTTCTTACTGAGCGAAAGCTCACCCCCTCTGTTTTACTGTTTTTACAGGTTTTGATCGTAGGTCGGTTTAGAGGACGTCTCAGAGTTCGGGAGCTCATCGAGAGTCTGGGGACTTATCTTTAGTAGAAACGTACTTTTCTTTCTTGTACTAAACAATGTCCCTTTTTATTTAACTTTTGAACTTTGACCCATGGCTTAAGATTTTGATTACGAACTATTCGGAGATTTATGTTGTTTAAACTTATTTTGTTATTATTCTATTATTCTCTTTAGTTCACGTCTCGAGTCCGGCCAAAACCGGATTTGCGGCGTGACAAGGAGAGTACCGTACCAAGACTTGGTGGGACCACTGCCACCTTACGTTCAGTGGGGTGGTGTTGCTAATCAACTCCCCACTAGACCACGAGCTCCTCATTGATCGAGGCGATGGTGTATACTGCCCCTCCCTACTGCTCGTTGTGCCCCCACATAGCGATTAGAGTCCCCAAACTCCAAGTCTTGGGTCTCCCCCAAACGAATCCCTATGACCTTCACACTTGCTTGCATGCCAACACTCTTGCCTCTCAGAGGAAAACCGTACCCCATCGGGGCACCACCACAACCTGTCCCTTTAAAGGCCCACGATTCCGATCGAGACGACGGAAGCTTAGGGCCCATCAGATCCTTTTTTTTTATCTCCACCACCCTCCCCATATGGAGAGGGTGCCCAGACCTTGTTCCTTCCTGAACCGAGCTCGCCAAGGGTTTCGAGGAGAAGTCTCGATCATTTGGATCAACACCGGCCACCGTGTTTCTATCCTATTCGACCGGGTCCTACTGCCGTCCAAGATGGCCGGTGACTAACTGCCGCACCGGAGACCGGATCACACGGGGGACACAAAAACCAACTTGCCCGGAACACCAGCTCGACGGGTAGGGTTTACGACGAGCAGCAAACCTTGGTCCGACCAACTCCAACAGCGATCGGTCCAAACGACCAGGTCGTAGTTCATCGGTACTAAAAATCGATAACAAAGGAGGGAACCCGAGGATACCTTCTCTAAACCAACGCTGGAGTAGTCGCACGAGGAGGCACGACCTAGCAATGCCGTCGGAGGACAGTCGCCAAAAAGTCTGACTGTCATATCGCAAGAACCCGCCGCCACAGAACACGTGCGCCGCAAATTTACTACTGCGAACCCTTCCTCCCCTCTACTCAACCGCCCTTACCATCCTCATGTCGTCCAATCAAGCTTGCAAATATCCATCCAATACTGTCCAACCCAAACAACCATAATAAACTTTCAGCCAAATTTCCAATGATTTATCACCAATCTGGCAGTGATCAATCACCATACCATGAAGGATGAGCAACCTAATGATCGATCACCCAAGCCAACTCAAAGAGAATAGGTTTTCGCAATTTCTCTTTTTCCACACTAATATTGTTTCATGGTGATTTCACATTTTTTTTTGAAACGGGAAAGAAGTAGTATTACGATAAAATCGTGCTTACAAGGAGGGACCTAACAGTCCCGGATACCAGCTTTTTGTCCCAATCGGCCGTAGCCCATCGGGCGCACATGGTTCCATACAGGTAGTCTGCTTTGATTCGCAGATCCAAACACAGAGTTCCTCGATCTAACGTTACAAAAAAAATAATAAACCAAAGTCCTAAACTTATTGAGCTAAACGATTATTCGATCTAAAACAGTGAAACCTACTAGAGAATTAGCCTTTAGTGCAGATTCCCCGAGACCTCCCTGTTGCAAAAAACTTGTTCGGGGTTGAGATTCTCGAATTCGGATGCCGGTGAAATAGGCCCCAGCCTACCGTCCCTCCTCCTGGGTCCCAGATCCATCTAGGGAGCAGGAGCATGCCGGCGAGGGGTGACCCCGGGGCGGTAGGCCGCTGCAAGTGGAAAGCGGCGCGTGGAGTCCGTCTACCGGAGAACGGCAGGGGGGCCACGGTGGCTACTGGCTCGAAGGTGGGGCCGGTCCGACGATGCAGGAACGGTAGCGCGAGACGAGGGAGAGACTGTGGCACGGATTGAACGATGGGCGGCGACCTGTGAGGGTAGACCGACTGCAAAAAAAGACAAAAACAAGAAAGTAACACCTATAAATGGGTAAAATGGACCCTGATAGTTAGGGAAGACGAACGCTTTGAATTAGGAGGTTCAAGAGCGTCCATGGTGGAGAAGGAGGGGAGATGGGGTGGGAGGGGATGCGCAGCCCCTAAGGTTTTTTTTGGTGATTTCACATATAGTTAGGACGGAACACCAAATATTTAAAAAGTGAAACGAAAAAAATGAATGACGGTTAAAACGTGAAACAAGGTTAGAAATATATTTATCCAATAAATTCACAAGCCTTACTCTGAAAATTCATATCGGTTCTTGAGGACGGTCTCTTACATCACACAAATTTAACCTTCTCTTTGACCTATATACGTAACTGTCTCTTCTCATCCTCGCTACGCAACTGCATCTCCAATCCATCGCCGGTCAGCTTCGATGATCCATATCTATACCTCCGTAGATTTGCATTTGTGGCGTATCTGATTGATGCTTTGATTTTTGCAGGACTAAACGCAGAAGGAAATGGCGACGCTTACAGTTTACCGGCGTATCCCCGGCCGATCAACGACGTCGTTGTCGCAACTGGTCGGCGCACTGCGCTGCACCTCGTATGGGAGATCATACTCCACTTCCTTCAGGGAGGAGCGTGACACTTTTGGCCCTATTCAAGTTCCCTCCGACAAGTCCGTTCCCTCTCCTTTGTGCTTCCTTCTTCGAGTTCATCACCGATAAAGCTTTTGTTTACGGTAATTTTTTAATTTCAGGCTGTGGGGAGCTCAAACGCAGAGGTCATTGCAGAATTTTGAAATCGGCGGCGAACGTGAACGGATGCCCGAACCAGTCATTCGAGCCTTTGGTATCCTTAAGAAATGTGCTGCCAAGGTTTGTTCATCATCTCTACCCATCTTGTCATGTAATTGCTTAATTTTGATGTATCAGCTTACAAGTAGCTATTCCAATGCATAAGAAAATCACTAGTTCATCATTGAATGTAAATATCAATTTTAATCGTATCTAGTGTAGCTGTTTATCAAGTCCTTGGAATCGTCACGTTCCCCTCTATTGTTTTGTTACCGGCTTATGCCATAAATGATTATGTTGTGTTGTAGGTGAACATGAAATACGGGCTTGACCCGTCCATTGGGAAAGCTATAATGCAAGCTGCTCAGGAAGTAGCTGAAGGAAAACTGAATGATCATTTCCCGCTTGTTGTGTGGCAAACTGGCAGTGGCACTCAAAGTAACATGAATGCCAATGAGGTCAGTGCAGGTTTATGCACTTCTAGTTACAGAGCCTGGAATGTACAATTGTTTTATCCGTGTTAAAATGATCTATGCTGTTTATGAACCACTTCAGCAGTATAAAATTTGCAGACTTGTTAGTGGTTATGATTTATAATTTCTACTTATCAGGAGATATGAACTTCTACAGGTTATTGCAAATAGAGCTGCAGAGATTCTTGGCCATAAGCGTGGTGGGAAAATGGTCCACCCAAATGACCATGTGAACAGATCACAATCTTCTAATGATACATTCCCAACAGTAAGTCTTTTGTGGCCTCTTTCGTTCTGTCTCACTTTTAGACTAAGTCAGCACTCAAATGTTAGATTCCATTTCCAGCGTTGTGAATATAACTTTAATTTCTTGGCTAGCAGCTGATATAAATTTGTTTAATCAATTTACTTTCATAATGTTTCTGGTTATTTGGCTTTTTAAATGAGTTCTATGTTCTTTGTCTTCTTCATACAGGTAATGCACATAGCAGCTGCAATGGAAATTAATTCAAGACTAGTACCAAAATTGACAGATTTGCATTCTTCATTGTATTCAAAGGTTTGTGACGGATGATTTCCACGTATGGAACTCTTCAGCTATATGTAATTTTGATCTGTGTTTATCCATATTCCCGTCTATGTATAGTATCCTGTATACTCTTAAGTTACCGAATGCCGTATCCCCACTCTCAATACATTCTTTTTACGATAAATATATTTTTTTCCCTAAAAATTATTATTATCTTTAGCTTAGGATGCCCTTTTCTCTATTCCTATTTTAATTTGTGGCTTTCTACCTATGACATAGTGTCCTCCCCATATACACTTAAAATCTACATGGTTTTGCATTTATAGTACTAATATTAATTTCAGCTCGCTTCTCTATTTATCAGTCCTTTGAATTCCAAGATATTGTAAAAATTGGACGAACTCACACTCAAGATGCAACACCTCTAACCCTGGGGCAGGAATTTAGTGGTTATTCAACACAGGTAAGCTTATAATATGTTTACAACCTTTTGGTGGGCCTGTCTTTGTCTGAAACTGTGATCTTGGGAATGATTTCTTATCGCCTTTTACTTTGTTTGCAGGTGAAATATGGAATTGACAGAATCTTGTGTACTCTTCCTCACATGTATCAGGTTTGTTGTCGAAATTATCGTATAGCCATCAACCTTGTTTCCTTTCTGGTTTGGAATTCTGACAAATCGGGATTATCTTTGAGCAGCTTGCACAGGGTGGTACAGCTGTGGGAACTGGATTGAACACAAAGAAAGGGTATGCCTTTGATATACTGAGCTTTAATTTTCTAGTTCTTTCTCACAGACATTTTTTTAAGCTCTTATTCCAATTAATATTTACCATGGTAAAGCATGTGTTTGTATTTGCCTATATTACTCAGAGTGTATGTGTCATATATATAGAGAAGTATTTACATAAAAATTATTATATGTATTGAGCACACAGATATACATTACGACTGCTGCTACCCATAGAATGAAGAAATGCCACATGTATATAATTACTTGTAACTTTCTGCTTTATAACCTATTGAAAGAAAATGCAAGGCTGTAGTCCGAGGTGTAGTGTGTATAGTCCCCTGAACCTCAGGTTGCGAGGAGCACTGTGCTTTTTCTATTTAGTATTAAAATTTAAGTGTTAAATAGACATGAAATACCTTTATATGATCTTTTAGTTATTGTTTGCAGTCTAAGCCTATGTACCTGGTATTTTAATGTAATTAAGGTTTAAGTTCTCATAATCTGAGTTTCTTCTAGGTTTGATGTGCAGATTGCTTCAGCAGTAGCTGAGGAGACAGACTTACCTTTCATCACAGCAGAGAACAAGTTTGAAGCTTTGGTTGGTCACTAATTCCTGACTGTTTTACTTTTATTTCTGGAGCTGATTAACCGTTGGCACTTATATGTCATGTCATAGAGCAACATAGTTTTTCGTGCTCAATTTCTTGTTTTTGGCAGGCTGCACATGATGCTTTTGTAGAAACTAGTGGAGCCATTAACACAGTTGCTACTTCACTCATGAAGATTGCAAATGACATACGTCTATTAGGAAGGCCCGTATTATTTATTTCAGTTACCATCTTTGCTTTATAGTTTTTTTTTTCTCATAATTCTTACACCTTTCTAATGTTTTCTTTATTTCAGTGGTCCTCGTTGTGGCCTTGGTGAGCTCATTCTTCCTGAAAATGAGCCGGGCAGCAGTATTATGCCTGTAAGATTATTCTCATCTGTGTTTTCTTTTATTCCCGATGGATTATTCTCAAGTGCTTGATTATGTGTGAAAAGTCAAATTTGCCCGCAATAGCTACTTTTACTGTTTTCTTTGGTCCCTTAATCTTATTGTTATAATTACTAAGTCAGTGATGTTTTTCTGTTTCAGGGTAAAGTTAACCCTACCCAATGCGAGGCTCTCACAATGGTCTGTGCTCAGGTAAACTTTGATGTTTTAATTTCAGGTTTGTTATATTGATATGAACAATGGGAGGATACTTCTGATTTGCTTGAAATTTATACGGGGGATTTCTTATGTCCACATTGCTGTTATATGATACACCATTGTTATGTAGTGTGCCCGCAATCAATTAATTTTTGTCAACTACCTTGCAGGTTATGGGAAACCATGTGGCTCTAACAGTGGGTGGATCAACCGGTCACTTTGAATTGAATGTATTTAAGCCAATGATCGCTAATGCTCTACTACATGTAAGTTCTAAACCATTGATAACAAGTATCTGTTTGTCAAGACCAAATGACGATGATTAGATATGGTTCTGATATAGAAATTCATTATGTTCTTGACCAGACCAAGCAGTTTCTGCTCATTTACCGAGCAATTGTATATTCCATATCTCTAAATTATATACAAAGTAATATCTGCTGCATTGTCGGGTGCTTGGCTACTTATGCCATGTTTTGACCTTCCTATGCAGTCAGTAAGATTGGTAGGAGATGCATCGGCTTCCTTTGAGAAGAACTGTGTGAGAGGAATTCAGGCCAACACAGAAAGAATATCAAAGTTACTGCATGAGGTTAGTGAGTAGGTTCACATTGATAAGAGGCTTATATAATTCTTTATGTGCTCAATCCAAGTGCTAATTGCTATCCTGTTGCTATACCTACTACAACTGCATGGTGTTTCAGTCGCTGATGCTTGTAACGTCCTTGAACCCTGTAAGTATCTATCCCTCTGTTAATATATCTGCTTTTACCATCGTTGTTTGTTTCTCAGGAATAACTTGAGCTATGTCATCATTTCAGAAAATTGGTTATGACAATGCTGCAGCAGTTGCCAAGAAAGCCCACAAGGAGGGTACCACTCTGAAGGTGATTCCTTCACATCCTTGTTGTGACAAACACATTTTATAAAAATATGATAAAGGCCGCTAGTATGATCATCACAATCTCAACATCTAATTGTTTTTCTATAGTTAGGAATCGATCACCTGCATGGAGTATATTAACTTGCATGCTTAACTTGCAGTATTTGGGGGTAGAATTTAGTATTCAATCTCTTCTAGATCTTGATGCTTTTATAATATAAACGTAAAATGTGGATATACTAAGAACTAAATTAGTAAACGGAATCTTAATTGTGATCTTGACGGTGCAGTCTCTCGATCATCCCTTTCTCTGCATTAGATAAATTTTAACAGAGATCTGATGGTTTGTTTGCAGGAAGCTGCATTGAATCTTGGAGTACTCACCAGCGAAGAGTTTGATACCCTGGTGGTGCCTGAGAAAATGATCGGCCCATCTGACTGACAAGTATGAAGTTGTTCATAATTGATTGTTTGAATTCAGGTCCAATTCCTGATGTGCCAATTTTTGTGCCTCACTGTCAATTGGATCAGAAAATAAATGGTCTCATTTGTATTCTTTCAGAGAAATCATTCTTGATGATTTCGGCCATCTTAGTGAGATCCAGGGTCGTTGGCTGTTTGATCAATAAGGAAATGCCTCACTCATTTTGTTACCGGATAGTGTAAGGGACAGATTTACTTAACTGAACTGGTATAGTGGACTGATTTCTTTCCCTGAAGAAATTATATCACTCTATTGGCTATGAAATCAAGCAAGAATCTTTATCATGGACCAATTTTTAGGTAATGGTAATTAGAGCATCCATCACGCGGGACGATTGTGTGACGCTGTAATCGTCCTATACTTCTATAGTGGCAAATTGCTGATTATTATCAATTGGTGGATGATTCGTCTTCAAAATCACATGAGCTACTCCGAAAGCCAATTCTATGCTGCCATGTGATAAATCGGTTGGAAAGACCGGTCATAGGGTCCCTCAACTTTTTCCCCTCCTGTAAGTTTAACCCATAACCCTTCATTTAATCTTCTAAATATGTCAAGTGTATCATCCCATTTCACTCAACGAGTACCTTCTCATTTAAAATAATTTTTAAATACCAAATATGAGTTTTATCTATAATCAATCAAATATAACCAAAAATAAGAACCCCGACAGAATTTAGAATAATGGGGTAATGTAATAGGTAGGTGTGAATTTTCAAGAACTAAGGGTATTTGGTATTGAAACCCACCGTTTAACCGAAAAAAATAAAATAAGACAAACCCAACACATTCTTAACTTCATTTAATTGTTGTTGTTCTCTAACGATTAAAGACACTTATAAACAAACTCACATTTATTGATTTTTTTTATTTGAACTAAAAAACCATAAATAAATCATCATTCATATACATAAGCTCTATTATTTGCTCTCTGTTGAGCATGTCAATGGTTGGGAACCATCTTCAATGAGTAAATCATTTTCCTAGAGTCTGAACAAACTCTATTATTTTCTCTCTGTTGAGCATGTCAATGGTTGGGAACCATCTCCAATGAGTAAATCATTTTTCTAGAGTCTGAACAATACAACTTCATGTTGTTGGTTAAAATCCATTAGGTGGACAAATATGTGTTTATTGTACATGTTATCACTAAGGTTATAGATACATTTTAAAGTGATTAATTAAAGTGTGTATTTAATAGGTATCATTAAGTGGTTATGGAAGTTAAAAGTGTAGATACCAAGTTGTAATTTCCTTTGGTTGAAGGGGCTAATTGAAATTACAAATAGTTGGCCAACTAAGCATTGACCATCTATATATATATGGTTATATTCACTAATAGAGTACTTGGATTCTCCTCTTTCTTCTCACCCCCATATGAGAGTTAGAACTTCTTGGATCAAATATAATCCATTGGAAGATCCATAACCTTGTTCTTCTTCATCAAGAGATCTCCTATGGTTTCAAGTAAGTAACTTGTAATTAATTCCGCTGCTTTATTCTTGTGTTCCTATTAGTTCAAGAAAGACTCTAAATGCATGGTTCGGGTTTATGAATTAACACTTTGGTTATTGTTTTGGTTGAGCCATAAATCCATGTGGTAGTTCCAACAAGTGGTATCAGAGCCAACTTTGTTGAATTAATGGTGAACTTTGTGTTCTTGAAACTTGATTAAGGTTGCATGTCATCAGTTCCTTTTTGCATGTCATTGTATTTGAAGGATCTAAAAGTTTTAAGGTTAAAAGTTTTGATCGATGTTAATTTTGGTTACTTTGGGGGTACATGCAAGCATTTGTGGTTGCGTACTAGTGATTTCCTTTTAGCATACCATCGACTTGTTTCATGTATATCATTGTATTTGAACGATCTAAAGGTTTTATGGTTTAATATTTGATCGATGTTAATTTCGATCATTTTTGGAGTACATGCAAACATCCATGGTTAACATTTTTGATTTACAAAGATTAAGACTTTTCAAATGCATGCATAGTACTTAACTTGAATGCATGATGTATTGGTGAAGTTTTGAAACCAACCCTGTGTAGAGAAAATTTTCAAGAAAATTTGATGTTTCTTAAAGTTGGTGACTTGGTTTCATCCAGGTAAAAGTTTTGAAACCAACTCCGTGTAGAGAAAAGTTTCAAAAAAATTTGGTGTTTCTTAAAGTTTTTTTTTATCAGCAATTTTTTTATAAAAGGACCAAGTTTTCAAAATGAAAACAAGGCCTAAGGGAAGCCCCTCAAGCTACAAACCTGAGCATGCCTGATAGGCACCTCAAACCAGAACCACAATCCCAACTACTAGGTACAACACATGTCTACAAACCTAGATTTTGCTAAAATGAAGAGAATTACACACGACTACCATAACAATATCCAACCGATGTCCAATAAGAGGAAACGAACCAAAGTCCAACAAGGGACAACCAACTAACAAGGGAAACAAATAAAATAGGTCGAAAAACCTAAATATACCCACCATGAAGCTCAAGTAGAATACCGACAACACCAACTCAATCAACACTCAAAACACCCTAGGACAAAACCAGATATTATAATGAACATCCCCTCTCATCGGGACACTCAATTGAAAGAAATGTAAGAGCCTCGATACGTCGACGGCCAACACCGAAAAGACAACAGAGAGAGGTCGGAGATCGAAAGACCATTGATACTTCAAAACCCTAAAAACAGAAATCCACAGTCTTCAAACAAAGGCACTAAGACCTATAACCACTCATCGGAGGCCAACACAACACCAAAACCGACGAGCCTCAAATCGCAACGGATTGGGAACACAAAAGACAAAATGGAGTCCGGATCTACAAAATAAAGCAATGCAATCACAATAACTAATTAAGAGAAGGGGCATAACGAGACACCTTACCCAAGCCTTGAAAAGGCGAGTTGGAGAAGAACGAATCTGGTACCCGTCCACCAAAAGTCCCAAGCAGCCAAGAGACCACGCGAAGAAATTTGGTCCACCACGAGAGAGGTGTTCACCGTTGGCCAACACCAAGAAATCCGGTGTGCCCACCTCCCCCGTCTCATAGGCCCGTAGTGTAACCAGAAGTCGACAAGCCCAGTACACCAAGGCCAGATCCGATTCATACCAGATCTGGTTCACCAAACAAACCAGCGAGGCTGCAACCACAAACGACCGGAAGAAGCAGCGAGACTCGAAGGTCGGGCGGTCCCAAGGAACAAGGGTCAACAGGAGCACGTGCGAAGAGGACCACCAGCACCAGATCTACTCTAGTAAGGACAAAATGAAGAGCTCGCTCAACAAAGACACAAACCAGAAATACCAAAACCCCACATGACGGCTGCTCTTCCAGATCAACAATAGGGGAACCGGAGGAGCCACAACCAGAACGGAATCGGCCGGCTGGAGACGACCCACACCGCTCCTCACCAACAAACGGCCGGAGCCCAAAACTCCGACTACTGAGGCTCTGAAACGCGAAAAATCCGGGTGGAGGAAAGGCTTTGAAGGGAAAAACAGTTCGAAAAGAAGAAGAGGAAGGAAGGAAAAGAGAGGAATGAAGAGGGTAGGGGAAGGCTAAAGAAGAAGGGGACAAGAGGAGGCCTCCACTGGTGCAAGTCATGGCCGGAGCCACGGGTATCACTGATGGAGGAGGAAGAAGAAAGGCGGTGGCTTCAAGTTAGGGTTTGAAAGAGTTTTGTCGAGAGAGAAAGCCATGTTTGTTTCATTTCTTGTTCACTGATCTTTCTTAAAGTTGATGACTTGATTTTAGTCCAAGTAAAAGTTTTGAAGTCCTCTTTGTATAGTGACTTTTTTTTCCAAGAAAATGTGGTGGTTTCTCAAAAATGATGACTTGGAATCATTCGAGTATAGAATTTGAGACCACTTCAAGAAAATTTGATGGCTTAATAGCATATCTTCAAGTTGTTAGTTCTATGGTTTACTTGGACTGTAATGAATAGTTTGGTTTTCAACAGTGAGCATTTTGAAGTGTTTGGGATCCTAACTAAGGTCCAAAGCTACTCTTTTTCAATCCTATTCATCTCATCTACATTTCCTTGCTCCTTCAACAAGTGGTTATAGGACCCCTGTTCTGGTTTTGCACTAAAGAAGCTCCATGAGATGAATTCTCTGTTGTTTTCTCTACTGGTTTCTCAGTTACTATCTCAGATACGTCGTTGTCGTCTATATGGTTTTGTTGCAGTTGCTTTGTATTTATACATTTCCTCACTCTTATGTTTGTTTTCTTTGTATTACTTCTAAGAATTCTTCTTTTTTAGAGAGAATTGCTCTTCTCTGTATTGGACCGAGGTTCTACCCTCGTTCTTGCCTTTTATAAGGCTTGAACCCTATATAATATTTGCTGATAAAAATAATATCTAAATTTGAAATTTTAATAAAGTGAACACTACGTACCACGTCAGATGCATAATTTGTACTTAATATGGTACCTAGTTTTAACTCAAAAGAAACTAGTCGTTGTGAAATGGAATCAAATTCCCACAAAGTATGCTTTCAGACAATTATTTGTTGAGACTATAGTTTTCTAACGCTCATCATTTTGGTGACAACTATTTTGTTCTATCTACAGATTCTTTTACTGTCATAACTTTAGAAAAATAATGAGATTGATGTCAATCAAAATGTAGTAAAAAGTCTTGAAGATTTGGCCATTAAAGTCTTATAACAATACTAGTTTTGAGGGAATGAGTGGCAACCACCACACAAGTGCTTATTAGATAAACTTGAGCTTGTTACTTATTCGGTGAGCTCGTGACCTTGGCTTATAAAGAAGACACATCTTCTCTAAAAGGAAAGAAATCTCCATTGAAGAACAAAAGTGATTTTGGACAAAGCTCTGTTTCTTCTGCTCCTTTCATCCTCTGTATCCACTCTATGTCCAAAAAAACTTGGACAAGGAAGGTTTATCTTGTACTTTTGCTAATACATTAGGAAAAACTCTGGGTCTTAACTTTCTTGAACGTTTCGTTTTGACGTCCTAACTCAGACCAACGTTTCGTTACAGTTCATACACGAAAGGTTGGAACTTTTACAAAACCTGATATGAACCATTCAAATTAACGATTTCGTTAACATAGGAAGTGAAAAGTCGAAACTACAACTCCATTCACATTAACCTTTCAGCTCCCCATGCACGTTAAACATGCAATTAGAACACTTAGTATACATATCCAACAATTTTTCAACACTGAATTTCAAAATAATGCATTATTTTGGGAAAGAGGCGCTGAAGGGTTAACGTGAATGAAATTGTAGTTTCGACTTTTCACTTCCTATGTTAACGAAATCGTTAATTTGAACGGCTCATATCAGGCTTTGTAAAAGTTCCAACCTTTCGTGTATGTAACTGTAACGAAACGTTGGTCTGGGTTAGGACGTTAAAACGAAACGTTCAAGAAGATTAGGAACCAGAATCATCCCTATACATTAATACATATTTTGTATTTTTGGTATCTACCTTTTGTCTTTTTATGACTAATAACATGTCTTAATGTTTTGTGGACAGAATAGTTTGTTTGACATACAATGTAGGTGAGACTCAACAACTCCATTCCCGCATTTAAAAAGATGCCTTTAATTAAGAAATTAAATTGATTTAGAAGGACAAACGAAATTTGCTACGCCAGTCATTGAAAATTGATGACAAAAGGAGATGTACTCAACATTATAAATTATCATTAGTTTAACTAGCTGCTCAATTCACCCAATATAATCAAAGAGAGATCCGAATTTTAATCCAATAGAGTTTAGTGCATGCTTATCCCTTCTTACACTGGAAACAAACAAATAGTAATTTCAGGTAAGAAAAATTGAACAACCGGTGAGAATAAAGTTACCAGAATAGGATTGGGAGAAAAAAAAGGGATGCAAATTTAGATCGAACAAGGGCACAAAAACAAGATGAAACAGAGCACTGTCCTCAGAGGATACTACAACACCTCCTCCTCCTCCTCTCCACCTCCTTAATCCACCCAATTTCTTGCCTTGTTCGATCGATAAAAAAAAAACTCTTTTGCACCTTTGATTCTCTTCTTTTAGGATTAAAAAAAAAAACCTTTTCTTCAATCACTTTTTTGATCTCGGATTGAAGAAAAACTATGGTGAATCCTGAAAGGAAGAAGAATCAGCGCCACCGGTCGATACGGATAGTGGGCGGCGGTGGGGGCGACATCGGAGCTGTGATTGCATGGGGCGGAGCCATGGCGATCGCCGGTCTGGTGGCGGCTTTCGCGATCAAGACTCGGTTTGGTAGGAGGAAGGCGAAACAGTCCGGCAAGGAGACGGAGAAGGAAGAGCCGGTTAAGAAAAGCGACAACGTTGAAGAAGAGAACAATGGAGGCGGACGAGGAGAAGAAGAAGATCAAGCAAGGCTTAACGATCCCAATACGAATTTGATCCAGACCCAAACAAAACCCCAGATTGATTCTGTTGACCTGGTCTCAGCCCTCCTGGTAATCTAAATTTCTACCCCTCTTTGTTGATGGTTGTTGTGTTGATGAAGAGGATTGAATGATTTATGATTGTGTTGATTAGGGAGAGAAACCCAAGGATAAAGACGATGGTGCAAGTCATCATAATCATAATCATCATCACCATCTCCATCATCAGGAGAGGGGTCCGCTGATCAATTATGCAATCCCAGCTCAGGCCATGAACCCAGAAGTGCAAGAGATCATTCCATTCACCCAGCTGAAGCCAGAGTTCCTAGCCGGTATAGTGGAAGAATGCAAGTCTCTGGTGGACGGCCCCGTGCCCTTGAAGGAAGTGCAGGGGCCGGTCGAGAGACTCATTTTGAAACCCATTATGAATCAGGTGGAAGCAGAGGCCTTGCTCTCACCCATTACAGAAGTCGAAGAGCACGACCATGACTACGGGCGAGGAGGAGAAGAAGAAGAACACGCTGACGCTCACGAGGAACGAGGAGATGGAGGATCGGTCTCGGACGAAATAGGCAAAAACTCATCGGCTATCTGGCCGGCGGAGATGATAGACGAGCTTTCGAGAGAGCTCAAGGGGATGAAGATTGAGTTGGAGAAGCCCAAAGAGAAAGATATGTTGAAGCTAAGTCTAGATAATGAGGAAATAGATGGCATTAAAGTTATGAATAAAGCGCTTCGGATACTGAAAGAGAAAGAGGAGGTGGTAGTGCCCGTAGCAGTTAAGCTCTCGAGGTCGAGGACTTTGTTGAGGCTCGGGGTCTTCCTGCTGCTGCTCCTTCTCCTGCTTATCCGTTTCGATGCCATGTCTAGCGTTCTTGGTGAAACCTGAGCCTGAGTTATTTTCGATTAGTTGTGAGATAAAAATAATACACAACTTGTGGTGAGGTCTCGCACCGGACACGACCACCCTCGAAATTTTAGTCTGTTCAATAATGCAATATTTCTGTTTTCTTCAATCCTTGTATAATTGTATGGATATTTACTGTTGCAGTTATCTTTGTTAAGTTAGGAATATCGATAGTCTATCATTTATAGGATTGAATCGATTGATGGTAAGGTTTATTACAGTAGCTGCACCTAAACAAGTTTGGTGAGGAGCTAAAATCTTCCAAGTCTCTATTGGAATGCTGGACTGAGGAGAGTAAATGGTCAACATTGGCAATTTGACACCTCCTCTGTCATGGATGGGGACATCTTGAGCTGAGTTTTTGTTTTATATACCATAGTTTAGATTCTCCTTCAGACTTCAGCATTCAGTTTTGAATCAAAATAAAAAGATTCCATCCAAAGGTCAGATTCTCAAAGTGTATCTTAGATTTGACCCATTCTTTTCTCATTTCTAAATCTGTCTTGGAGCCTACGTGTGTGACCAAATACCAAGTGCTTGCATAAGATGTGATTTGTTTGAATTGTGTATTGTCTAGCTGGAAGCTGAACAAAATTGTTATCTTCTCCAACTATAATGACTTAATAACAATTTATTGGGGTTCCTCTCTATGAAAGTTCAACCCAAAACCCTACTTCTTCTTCTACAAATAGCCGCCGCCACACTCACCACCGACGACGCCAAGGTCTCTGGTCTTGGTGGTCGTCGGGGGTGACCTTCCCCCTTTCCCTTTCTTTCCCCCTCTTCTTTTCCCAGGCCTCTCCCTCTTTCTTTGGTGCTCCGGTTTCATTGCCCTGCTTCATCGTCATTGCAGCCCGACCTTCTCAAGCCGTGTTCCTGTTCGTCTGGAGCTCGGCCTTTCACTCCAGATCTATAAGTGGACGTTTCATCTTCACCTGAAATTTCTCTACAGTTTTGGTTCCCTCTCGAATGTCTTCTAGAGGTGGTTCTGTTGCTCGATCTGCCATGGTGGTCTCTTGCAGCTTCGTCCGACAGGGTGGTTTGATTTCTGTCTCCATATCAACTTTAGTTGCTTTGATTTCTGAATTAACAACGCACTAGCTAAACCACGACGACAGAGTTCATCCTCTAAGAGGGGCAGGCTCTCCAACACTAGATCCCACGCCTCCACTTCAAGACTCAACTTATCCGCATCCTTATCCACCATTCCAAAAACCGTAAGATTCCAATCTTTCAAGGCACCTTTAAAGTCCTTGGATTTCCTCCATAAACAATACCCTGGTGCACCAGAACCCAATTCCTTCGAGTTACAAGCTAAAAGTTTAAACTATCAAGTTGAACCTTGTATCAAAAACTACAAGTGGGCAAATTTTGAATAATTAGAAAGATATGGTTGAGAAAAAAGAAATAGTAATGTAATATAGCTCTCTCTCTAGGTTTTCACTCTGACCTCTCTCCTCCGCCGCGCCTCTAACCCTTGTGTCTTCGTCTCTCCCCCGGTGGCGTCTCTGGCATGTGGCCATTGATGATGCCGGCGGCGGCCCTCTTTCTTCCTTTCCTTTCCCCCCTTTTTCTTCCACCTCTCTTTGTCAATTTTTCGACTTCTTCTGTGGATTTTTCTTTGGTTGTGTTCGATTTGTCCCCCTTTTCTCTCGGGTCTGCTCTTTCGTTCCAGATTTGTTCTCCCTTGATACTTTGGGGAACTTCCCTTTGTGGGTCGCTGATGGGAGCTGCATGAGGTGCTCCGGCAAAGATCCTTGTCGGCAAGAGCAGATCTGGTCTCTTGCACTTAGATCTGCCCTTCTCTTGCCTCTGGAGGTGTTGGCCCTAGTTGGCTCTCCTCAGCGTCCACCGGAGTTGTATGGGTGGCTGGTCCTTCTGTTCCGATGAGGGAAGTCTTGTGGAGCTGCTCCATCGTTGTCTCCTTTTCCACCCTTATTAGGCTTAGTTCGGTTTCGAGTGGAACGTTTTTCTCCTCTCTCCGGTGGTGGGGATTTTCGCGGTTCCGACTCTTGCCTTTTGATTTGCTCTTGTTTTGACTCCTGAGGTTCAGTAGCGCATCGTGAAGCCTCCTTCCGCCCTGGTGGTTATCGTCTCAGTTTCAGAGTGGGACGATTTTTCATCCTCTACCGTTGATGGACGCGGAGCTGATCGTGGATCGTCATCGGGGCTTCTGTGGCTGGATCTCGCCTCCGACATAGCGGTTTTGTAAGAACCGCCCCCGGTCGATCCCGGCCGAACCGGTGAGTTTGGCGAAGTTTGACTTTCGGCCGGAAAAGTCAACCGATGACTCCGGGAGTCGTTCGGGACCTTTCCGGGGCCCAAAAAGCTTAACCGTCATCACGGATAGCTTAGTTGGGCCATTTCCTTTCGTTTGACTGTAATTTTGGACAAGTCAACTTTTGGTCAAACCATGACTTTTTATCGACTAATCCGAATTAATTAAAGTGCTGGATTTTAGTAGAGGCAAAGTGGTCCCCACTAGAACACTTGTCCTTAGTGGCTTGGAGGAGAAGAAATGGGTCTCTAAAGACCCATTTACCCTCTTATTTGCCAAAGTGTAATAAAAGGAGCAAGGGGCACTATTGAACTTTCACCAAAATAGGTTTTAAAGCAATTTGGAAGAGCATTTCAGCTCATATTGTTTGTGCTGGCCGAAAATTGCTAAGGGAGAGAGAACTTTTGGAGCAACTTTGCTTGGAGAAGAAGATAGTGACGAAATGAGGTGACTTTCAAGGGATTTTTACACCATTTCTTCTCCAAAAGCTTCTTTTCTTCATCTCCATTCAATCCTAAAGGTATGTACACTCTTAACTTCTCATTTCAATCAATTTCAAGTTGTGGGTTTTGTGGGTTTTTGTTAGAACTAGTTGGGTTTTGGTTCTATTGTTGTTAGATGGTGTTTTAAGTGAAGAAGTAGTGAAGGTTTGGGCAGGATTGAGTTATTTGTTGATGTTTGGAGAAAACTCATTTTGGGTGTTGAGGTTTGAAGGTTTTGATGACCGTTTTTGAGGTTGTTTGGTGCTGGAATTGGAGTTTTAGTGTTGATTTTCGTAGAAATCGAGTTGGGGAAGAAGAAGGGGGTCTGTTCTGGTCTGGCACGGAACACGGCACGGAGAGGGCTTGGTTCCGGCCCTCTGAGCGGCGCGGAACGGGCTCGGTGTCGGCCCTTCAGACGGCACGGTCCGTGCCTGGTATCGGCCCTCTGAGCGGCACGGACCAGGCTCAGTACCGGCCCTTGGAGCGGCACGGTCCGGACCTGGCGCCGGCCCTCTGAGGGGCACGGTCTGGGTCTGGTTCCGGGCCTCTGAGGGGCACGGCCCGGGTCGGTTTCCAGATCTGTGGGCTGTCCAAATTGGGTCTAGTTTGGGCCCAATTTGTCCTTTTTGGCCCAAGTGTTGTCGTTAAGAGCTCCGATGATATGTGTCCTCTTAGGGATGTTTCCGGTAGCCTCGACGATATGTGTCTCCTCTGGATCGATGGGCAATCTGATATGATACATTAATCAATTGTGGATCAGAGTATTGTGGGTTAAGTTATCGATGTGACGTTATTCGTACTTTCTTTAGTTGCTTTTATTAAATAATAAACTGCATCTCCTTTGATCTCCTTGAGTTACTGTTTTATTAAGCATTGCATTTCTTGTTGATCTTTGACTATGGTGTCTTTTGGGTTAATCGTACTAATCAGAACCTTTGGATAATTGTACAGACCGTGTTTTATTGCCAAGCAAGGGTCTCCTTTACTTTACCTCTTTTTCCTACTGAGCGTAATCTCACCCCCCCCCCCCCTTTCTTGTTTACTGTTTGTACATGTTTTCTTGTTGAGTAGATCTAGAGGACGTTCCTGGGCTCGGGAGCTCGTGGAGAGTCTGGCGGTGTCTGTGTTAGAGACGTACTTTGTCGTTTGTTTTGAACCTATCGTATTTCGTTATATTTCGAGCTTTTGACTCATCGTTTGAGTCGGATTTTGTTTTACTCGGATATTTGCCTTATCAAGTTTTATTGTTATATTACCTTCTATCATTTTATTACCTCACGTCCCGAGTCCGGTCAAAACCGGATTTGGGGCGTGACAAGTTTCAGGTAACCCTCCTTCTTCCTCTCGCTCGAACTGTACTTTTCTTCTCTTCCCCAACCACATTTGGTGGTTGGAGTCTCACGGTTATGTGGTGTTGGCCCCCGTGAGGTGTTAGGCTATATGCTATGTTTGAAGAGGTATTCTAGTTTGAATTTGGGTAGGAGGGGTTGTGCTCTTCGGCTTTTGAAGGTGTGATGTTTTGCAGGCGCTTTTCTGGATGTCGAGTAGTTGTAGTTGCTCTGCCGAAGGGGTGCTCCTTCTGTTGATTAGTTTATTAGGGATTAATGTTGGTGAAATCGGGGTTTGTAGACCTGTTTTTAGTTTGGTTGGTTTTGTTTTGATTTTACCTATTATGTTCTATCTGTTTGTGTTCCTGGTTCTGGTAAATTATGCCCTTGTTGGCTATCTGTGTACTTCATGGTAGTTAAAACTGGTTCTGAGACCTGATTTGTATTCAGTTCCCCTTGTTGGGACTGTTCTGAGGCCGGTTTCGGTGCTCTTGTTTGTAAGTTTGTTATGAGACTCAGTTCTTGCCTTCTCTTTACTCTCTAAGGAGGAGGTTTTTATATAAAAATTCCTGATAAAAAAAACTGCAAGTGGGCATAAAAATGACAAATTAATAGAGTAAAAGAGAGATGAGATGAGGAAGAAGAAAATAAGAGCGGCAACAATTTGTTTTTTCGAAGTTGTTAAACGGATTCCGTAATAAAAACTCATGATACGTGGGGTATCAACCTTCCACTAGGCACATACGTGATAAAGAAGTTCATGGCAGATGAATTTTAGAGACGGAAGTTCATTGGGAATGTGGTTTTGTAGTTTCTCTTAAAAGTAAAATAAATAAAATCCAACCCAAAGGTCTTATTCTCAAAGTATATTTTAGATTTTCCCTATTCCTTTACATTCAAAATCTTCTTGGTGTCTGAGTGACCAATTACTAAGTGCTTGCATGAGCTGTACTTTGTTTGTGTTAAGTGCAGTTTCTAGGTGGAAGCTGAAGAAAATTTAGCACCTTCTCTCCTTGGCATGTTTTGACTTATTATATGGCAACTATTGGGACTTGATGACAATGTCAATAAACAAATACAAATCAATATTCATTTAAAACAAAACCTAGATTAAATTTTACTGATACAGTGTAACAGGAAAAGCAAAACAAATCCATGTTTCACTATTTTAATGTGGTCTCTATATTTCAAGACTTTGCCTTGCTTCCTTGATATCAGTATGCAAAGTCTACAATCTTTTGCTACTTGAGATGGTGATCAAGTTCTTTTTCAATTGATGCAGAGGCCTTATCTATGGACACGTGTAGATTGAGCACACGGCGATGATTGCATGTCGCATAATCTTTCCCCTCTGAGAATGGAGATCACCTGAAACAAAACAAATATTAAGGTTTAGTAGTTGGTACTTAAGGTAACGAAGGTCTGTTTTGGTGGAGTAACCTCAGTCATGCAGGGTCGTGAATTTGGATTAGCCTTTGTGCATTGCGTTGCAGCTGACATAACCTTGTATATCCCATGAACATCTGAATCGTCGTCGTCTTGCAACTCGTGAAATGCCCTCTTAACCAAAAATGGTCGAGCCTGTAAATAGAAACAATTAATGTACATGGTTTGGGTAATGGTACATGAGACATGAGACAAAGGAAATGAGACTATTACTAACCCACTGAATCAACATTTTGTCATCTTGGGGGATAGATTTGCTGCAGAAGAGTCTTAAGAGCAACACTCCAAAGGAAAGAACGTCCGATTTGATTGCTTCTTCGTCCAATGGATCAAGACTGGACCTTCACCGCCAAAATTAACTTCGTTATCTTAAAAGCTAAAATTCACTTACGAGTTTGGATGTGAATTGCTAAAGAGTGAGAACCCATTGAATATACATGGGTTGAGGCTGACAAATGAGATATACGTAAAGAGTTTAAACTTGTGTCCTTGAGATGTCAGTTATGGTATCATATGAAACGACTAATTCAACTAAAAGATCAAATTTATAGCTCGATTATAGATTTATATTCAAACATGACTAAATTTAATAAAAAAAAGTACTTGCATATATATACTAGTGTAATATAAATTAACCAACCTGACCGTGGGGATTCCTAATGCCGATTCAAGATGAATACGCTTAGCTTTCTCAAACCCTGATATCTATTAGACCCATAAGAAGAGAAAAGAAGATGAATAATTTGGCCACCAAGTAGGATGCTAACTAACAAGGTTAAATTTAATATTGTTACCATGGGACAGAAGTCGTGTCCTATGAAAATGTTACAGGGCACTAAGTCCCCATGAACAATGGGACCTCCCGGACATTCTTCGTGCATGTAACGAAGACCTAATGCGACTCCCAAAGCTATTGTGATTTTGTCCTCAAATCTCCATTCCGTATCCTGGTTTTCCCTCAAACCTAAATCAATTAAAACGAGTATTAAAATATAACTATAATTCAGACTTTCTAGTTAGAATTGATCCTCTGACAAAAAGCTTACCACATAGATACGTTGCAAGTGAACCTCTTTCGGCACAAGGGAAGACCAAAACGGTAGCATTATCGTGTTCTGAATATCCAATCAACCCCAAAATGTTCCTATGATTCATCATCAAAACCGCTCTCATCTCGGCCTCGAGGATGTTACTAGAATCGTCCGCGAACCTCTTCACTAAAACAACCGACCTCTCGTCATGATCGTCCAGATACGCCTTGTATAATGAACATTTCGCGTCTCTGCTACTGCAAATTCTCGAGCTGAACCTCCTCGTGATTTTCTGAATCGCTTCCCAGCTTAGCTGCAATGGTAACGGTAGCTCAAAAGTATCGGCTCTCGCACATATCGTGTCATTCTCTGCTACTTGTTCCATGGTAGCGTCGACAAGATTCGGAGAGCAAGGTTCGGTATGGCTGCTGCAATCACTCAACTGCTCGTCTGCTGAAAGTCTCGGAGATTTAGGACTGCCTTGGCCTTCTATGAGTATCGAGCCTTCTTGTCCATCATTTTTGCGCAAGCTGTTGTGAAACGTGAGCTCACCTTCGTCATTATCATTCACCAAAGAGACGTTGCAGCTTGTTCCGCTGATTCGGAAACTAAGGTCTCTTGTAAAGCAACTGCAACAATAACAATAACAATATCATCGTTCGTTGGGTCGATCCTATATTATCTACCTCCATTGTTTTTCCACTATGCTATGATTTATTATGTTACATTTTTTTTAAATCTCGGTCTACATGTCTACATCTCTTAGGTGGAGAGCTTCACCATCCTTTTTCTTGATGTGTATGTTAAATGAACAACTCTATGTCACATAAAATTGTGTGTAGGTTAAAAGTCAGGACTCTAATATCATGTTAAAATTCGATCTACCAATGGTTGTCCATCGTGTTTTGTCCATAAGCATAATGTTCAGTTTTAGGATGGAAACGGACCTATCCATTACAATCCATGTCGCTTTTGCCTTGTTCGCCTCCTCGACTATTATATCCTTTGGTCGATAACCAGCTGCAATCTTCACCTCGAAATTAACCTGTCGCAAAACAAAACAAAAAACTCGAGATATACAATGGAAGATTAAGGAACAATATCAGAGTAGAGGAAATCGTTGTAGGAATAAAAAAGATGGGTCATGACTTACTCCTTTAGATTTGCAACTATCGTAAAAGGGCTTAAAAATCTGTTTAAAAACAAATCTACGAGAGCTGATCTCACGTTGGAGGACTTTGAAATATGGGTCCTCTTCGTATAAACTCAAGTACTGATGATTGTCTTCTACACAGCAAGATCGTGCACTACATTCATGATCAGCCTCGATCCGACGGAGGAGAGTGAGGACGAGGATCTCATCCTGTGGACCAGAAACACCCCGTACAGCCTTGTTGAGTGGGGCCAGAGCAGCCTCCTGATCATCAGGAGAGGAGAGCTTGGTGCCCTCCAAAACAACAATGACGCTCGTCCTCTCCTTGCCCATCTCTCTCCTTTTCCTGTTCATCATGTGCTCAATCTCATTGATTTTGTGCGGCTGTGGATTTTGTAGTGGTTTTGAAACATAAGAGGCGTGGTCTTATCTAAATTTCTTGCTTCTTGTTTGTGTCATAATGAACAAGGTGTCGACATGGGAGTAATCGAAGGCTTGTTGCCGCGTCGCGGAGACGTATCCAGCATAGTTGGTGTAAACAATACTTGAGTTTCTTTGGTAAGTTGGCTTTCTTTGCTCTTTCCGAATTTATGTGCTCGTCTTTATCAAGAAACAAGAGTTTTAGAGTTTACATACGCGATAAAACTTGAGAAATAAGAACATAATGAACTCACGAACATATACATTTGGGATATGACCCAAATATTCTAATAGGACTCAATCCCATGAACTAATTATGTGACCATCTTAGGTACATAGTGAATTAACCCATCAAGAAATGCAAAGGCCGAAAACACACAAAAATGGCCCTCTTCTTCTCGGACTTTTGCTCGAAGCTACTATCCGCCTATGATTTCTGTTGTAAGATAGTCACCCACTCTGTTGCTCAACTTGCTTGCCATGTTAAGGTTCGAACCAAGTCGAAGCCTATTACGGTTGGGCTACAGCAGAATATTGGCCTTGTCAAAGCTCCGGCCACTAGTAATGGTGGAGCTCCGGCCAAATCAAAAACAAGGAAGAAGGTTGTGCAGAAATCTATTTCAGGGTCAGGGGAGCAGGTTGAAGCGCTCATGCGTCTTTAGGTATGATTGAGGATGGGCCTCGTCCGGTGGTGAGCTCCTCTGTTTTACCCTCTGAAAAACACAACATAGTTCCTGCTCTCAAGGCTCGCAAAGCTCCGGTCAGGGTCGAAGAATGTAGATTCATATGCCTCAAAGATTTTTCGACGGACTCGTTCAGAGAGGGCATGCAATGGTTTCATGGAACAAGAGGGTGAGATTTTTGTGTATGATCTGCCCTTTGAGTCTTCGCAAGAGTGGTACCCGAAACATCTTCAGTCCTTTTGGTTTGATAGTATCCGAGGTTGTACCTAAACGTCCGAATCGAAAAGGTAGGTATTTTGGATTTATCCGTTTTGACCTTAAACTTGTTGTGGCTAAGGCGATTGAGGTCTTGAATGGATTTAAAATCAAGGGTCATGTTATGTTTATCGTCGTTGCTCGACGTGTTCAGAAGGAAGTGCTGATGGAACGGTCTCTTGTTTATCCTGATCACCAGGTGGTGTGCTCTGTTTTTGATGATTGAAAATAGAGCATCCCTGGAACGAAGTCGAATCCCCTGAGAAGATCGTTGCTAGTGAGGCTCAAAGTCAGCTTCATGACTTTGTATTGGACATGCCTGCACTTGTGGTTTTAGTTGACACAAGCATTGTTCTAGTAGTGTCTTTGTTGGGTGCGAACAATGAGGTTCATGCAGTTTTAAATTCCGGAGATCACACAGTTTTGAAATCCGGAGATCATGACTGCTTGCGTGATGTAACTATTTAATGTTTCCTTAATAAATAACTATTAAAATACACACAAACCCTAAAAACTCTTTCTAGACTTACCAAACCTTTCGCTACAAAGTCGGCGCCGGCGTGTTCTCTTTCTCGCCGGTGATGACAGATGGCTCCGGCCTCGGTTGTTGTCGGTGATGACCCTCTTCTTCCCAACCTTCCTCTTTTCTTCTTCGCAACCCCTCTCATGCTTTCTTCCCCCTTTCGTTTTTCAGATGTGGTTGCGAAAATCTCCCTTCTACTTCCTTTTTCTCCCCCTCTCTTCTGACCTTGGTCTCCAGTCGTGGTTGCTTCCCTTGGCTAGTGAGTTCAGATTCCTTCACCAGTAGTTTGGGCGTTCTTGGTCCGGTGAGTTCTAAAGCTCTAGGACTTCGAGGACGTTGTGTTCTGATCGAAGTCGTCTATCCGAGCTCAACTGTCACGCCCCAAATCCGGTATTGACCGGATCCAAGACGTGACTTAGTGAAATTCAAATAATAACGGTTTAAAACAAGTAATATCTGATAAAGATAAATAAAATAACTCAAACCAAGTTCGAAACCCTGAGTCCTACGCTCAGTCAAATACATAAGTTCAGAACATAATAGTACGTCTCTACGAAACATAAAAAAAAAAGGTAAACCCGGACCCTCGCTAGCCCCATGCTCCGCGATGTCCTCTACTCCAAGTCAAAGCTACTACCTGTAGAAAACACGGTAAGTGGTGAGCTTGACGCTCAGTAGGAAAGACCGCGCATTATGGTAATGGGGTTGCTAGCCCGCCCAACAAAATAAAGTTTCTCTCTGCTAGGGTTTTGAGAGCACTGCTGCGTCTACACCTCCATGGCTATGGCTATGGCAATTGTCATAGCTTATGCCATGGTTCTTCTTCTATTTTCTTCTCAATCTCCCCTTTGCACTTTCCATCTTGGATCCTGCAAAGTTTTTTTCTGCTAGGGCTTCTTTCAAGCTGTCTCTAGCCACCGCGAAGTTGGCCGCCTCCCGCCATTAACGGAATATCTCCCGATCGGTTTCGGTCTCTCCTCTGCCCCAGGGGATTCCGTCTCTACAGACGTCGTCCCTAATGCTGACGTCGTCGTCTCTGATGTCGTCGTCGTCCCTGAAGTTGCAGCAGTCGGCTCTGTCGCAGTCAGCGCGTCCTTCTCCCTGGCCTCCACCGCCGCAACCGCCTCGTTTCCTTTCACGATTATGGCTCTTGCTAATCGAAAGGGTTTCGTTTATTTTGCTTGAGTTTGTATTTGCAAGATCAATGCCCATCGATCAGAGAACCAAGGACTTCTCCTAGGAGGGGAGCATCAGAGACTGGCCCGACCAAGATGATGGTTTGCCTCCCACCATCACTATTACTGTTGAGCTCCCTCAGGATCTCCGGTACCCCCTTCTCCTTCTCCATAGTCTGTGTTTGCCCATGAGGCGAAATAATACCGTTTGTGACGGTTATGGTACTACGAGGATCAGAAAACTATTGTTCATCTTTCTGACCTCCTCTCTAGTCGAGGAGCATGTTCCTCGATGCAGGATAATGCAATTGATTTAAGTAATAAAATTGCACTCTTCGTTCAAATGGGGTTGCTAGCCCCATTTGGGTCACCTGAGAGCTTAATGCTTGAGTTGATGTTTTTGCGGTTTATTTTTTTCTTTGCTCTTTTTTGAGTTTCTGTTCTTCGTTTTGTATATTTTTTCTTTGTTAATATATTTATTTCTCTTTGATATAAATAATAATATAATAATTTTGGATTTATTAATTTAATATAAATTTTAAGAGCTTAATTTAAGATTACCAAATTATGATTATATTAATTTAAAATTAGATTAATTTATTATTTATATTGTTGGTTAAATCCCTTCGTTTTTCGTTTTATTATATTCTTGTTTAAATTTATATTTGTTTGTTTATAATAATTATTATAAAAAAATCCTTCATTTTTTGTTTTATTAATATCAGGCACTCTAAAGTGACGTTCTTGGAGTGTTTGTCATGCAATAGGATTTGGTCGGTAGTGTGTTTTGTTGGTTCTCGGTTTTTATTCTTTCTCGGGTTTGCGTTGTACTTTCTTTTTTTCGTTTCCGAAAATAATAATATGTTTCCATCATTTTTTTTGTTTTTAAATTAATTTTTTCTTTCAATTGGATCGAAATAGACTAAATCGGTCTAATCTCATTATGACAGAAATTGAATTAATCCCATTAATCGGATCAAATTTCCATTAATTTTTCCAAAAAAAATCAATTAGATTGAGATTAGACTGATTCGATAAAACAAAATGTGGATGGTCTAATGCACCATGGTTGCAATTATTTTTTTTAATTAAATATGTTTCGTGTCTTCAATTTTATTTCTCAAATTCGAATGATTTGTTTAGTCATTTCAAATTGGGCCTTAACAGTAGTCTTGTCAGGTTCAAAACATTTGGGTTTGAAACCGACCATAGTTTGATAGTGGGGGTGTCCAAAATTGACTTGTAACCCAGTCCACTCAATCAAGTCGTCCCACCCGGGCTCAATGGGTTTGCTCCCATGAGTTACAAGGACAGGTCTGGGTTTAAAAACACTAAATCCAGAGTAAGCGGTCAGGGTAACGGATATGTGACACGGTTTTTTATACAATCCGGATCACCCAGATATGGTACAATTTCAAGGTCTAAGGCTACACTTCTACAATTTTACTTGATTTTGTATATGAAGATTGATGGTTAGAGATTTTGAAAATGGTTACCAATTTTATAATAAAAACATGTCAAAATTTTGTGTTGAGTTGAACTCATCTTTTGTAATTGTAATCTGTTTTTGGTCATCTTGAACTCTATGTATAACGTTTGTAATCCTTGAATTTTTTATAAAGTTTTAACAGAGTATGAAGTTTTTTCATCATTAAGAAGTGACCAAATCAAAAACACCATTTGATAACATTTTAAAGGTTTATTGGATAATAAAAAAGGGAAAATTTCAGTATAATACCCTGCCAAACATTTAATTTCAGTATAATACCATGGCATAAATTTTTTGCACTTTCATACCTAAACCAAACATTTATTTTCACTTTGGTACCCAGCCGTTAACTTCCTGTTAGTTTGGATGGAAAAAGTTAAAAAGACCATAATACCCCCAACTATTACTCAAATTTTCAAACTCATGCCATTGGTTCATAATTTGAAAATAAGTGAAATGACAATAATACCCTCCATTCTTAAGGTATTAAAATGAAAATTTCACTATTTTAAAAATAAAATCAGTTTTTTTTTTATAAATTCAGTTTTTTTATGACATTATTTTTATTTTTCGAAAATTCAGATTTTAATTTAAAAATACATAAAAATCAGTTTCTTTTTTTATAAATTCAATTTTTATTTGATAAAATTATTTTTACTTTCAAAAATTCATATTTTAATTTAAAAAATACATAAAAATCAGATTTTTTTTTAAAAAATACATAAAATAAGTTTTTTTAAAATTTAATTATTATTTATTTTCATTTTTCTACCCTCTCTCTTGTGTTCTTCTCTCTCTCAATGTCCAAAATCCCCAAATATCTTCTGCCTCTCTCTTCTCCAAATCAATCCAATATCAAAAAAATCACCAGGACAACACATCCATCTCCCTCAATCTCTTCCCGTTGCAGCCACCTTCGGCTGGAGCGCCGCCGTTCACGGCTGAGGGTATTTTGAAAATGTTTACCCTGAACAGCCTGACCATCTCAACTGCTTGCTGAGGAAGGGCTTGAAGTTGTTGACCCCGAATGCCTCCACGACGTCGTTATGGGCGGGCTTGAAGTTGGTGACGGCGTCGCGGCCACGGAAGCGGAGGGCGGCGATGTCGTAGGCCCTAGCGGCCTCGTCCTCCTCGTTGAAGCTGTCGAGGCACACGCGTTGGTGCTTCTCTTAAATCTGGGACCACGCCCTTGAACTTGGAGGACGGTAGCTTCCGGGACTCCGCCTCCACGCCTCCGCCGCTAACATCGACGGAGTCACACGCACTGGAGGATGCCGAGGACGTTCTGCACCAAAACTTTCGTCCTCTTCCTTCGTAATTTTCAGATATGAATGAGAGAGAAGAACACATAAATTTCAGACCTGGAGGAGAGAGAAGAACACATAAATTTCATATCTGAATGAGAGAGAAGAACACAAACTTTCAGATCTAATGTTTCATTCTCTTTGGGGACTTGTGGTTGTGGATGAAGATGAGAGGAGAGAGATACGAAATTGAGGAGAGAGAGAATAAATTTAGGTAGAAAAATGAAAAAAATAAAAATAATTAAATTAAAAAAAAACTCATTTTATGTATTTTTTTAAAAAAAATCTGATTTTTATGTGTTTTTTAAATTAAAATATGAATTTTTGAAAGTAAAAATAATTTTATTAAATAAAAATTGAATTTATAAAAAAAGAAACTGATTTTTATGTATTTTTAAATTAAAATCTGAATTTTCGAAAAATAAAAATAATGTCATAAAAAAACTGATTTTATTTTTAAAATAGTGAAATTTTCATTTTAATACCTTAACTATGGAGGGTATTATTGTCATTTTACTTATTTTCAAATTCTGAACCAATGGCATGAGTTTGAAAATTTGAGTAATAGTTAGGGGTATTATGATGTTTTTAACTTTTTCCATCCAAACTAACAGGAAGTTAACGGCTGGGTACCAAAATGAAAATAAATGTTTGGTTTAGGTATGAAAGTGCAAAAAATTTATGCCAGGGTATTATACTGAAATTAAATGTTTGGCAGGGTATTATACTGAAATTTTTCTTAAAAAAATATTTAAAAATATATGTACAACTAGTTACAGTAATGTGATCAATTGTTAACAAATTCGATCGACTTGGCCCAATCTAATAAATCGACAGATGGATCCAAAAGTCTTTTCTGAACCTTAGATCAGGAATGGGTTAAATTTTTTGAGTTGGATCACTCTGGACCTATTCAAAAATTTGGCCAGTGGGCGGATCCTGGCCCATGAACACCTCTCTTCAATAGTACCATTTACTCACATCTCTGAAATTGGATGTGACCCTTCACAGAACCATACCCAGCTCTGACAAAAGCTGCTCAGCCCCATCCTTTTGACTTAACACACACCTTCTCATCTCCCGCAACAAACTACTTCATCATTGATGTTCCTCCCTATTTTTCAACGGTCAAACTCCGGGTGTGTATACCAACGGTTATAAAATAGTAACTACTCATTTACAGCATTACAATAACCCACTGACAAAAGACAAACATCCAAAACTTGTTACTTAAGTTAGCTTTGCCATTAATTTATTATTATCTCCTTGAGCCCTGTTGATTTGTTGTTTATGCACAGTTACTTGAGCTAATTCACAAGGGACGGGAGTCCGTAAAACACGTAGGACTTTCACATTAAATAATTAACGCCGTTTCTGGCACAACACTTACGCTGTTACACAAACATCGTTACTAGTCTATGACTCTATAACCAATAACACCAATGTGCTTCAGAGAGCTTGGGGCTCGAGCCTTTCAGGATTCATTGACCCTAATCACTCTTCATGGTGCACTTCTAGAGAAATAATATTACTCTAAATTAAAATTAACATTCAACACTAAACCCATTGCCATTCGTGTTCCGGTGCGGTGAGGTCTAGAGTTGGCCGAATGAGTGCGCAAGATAAGCCAGTGATCCAACAAGTGGTGCGTTGATGTAAGTGGCCGGCTCAGACTGCTCGTAATCCGACCGTTGATCCGGGAACTTGTCATGCTGATCGGGCCCACCGACCACAGCTCCGACGTGGACGTTGGGGTTGGGGGATTGGGAGCTCATGACACTGTATCCCGCGGAGCACTGGATCTTGGCCGGGTGGGCGGCGATGGACGGGAGGGATGATCCCCTGTGATGGATCCTCAGGGGGTAACGTGGACCGTAGCCCACCATGAACGACATCTTCAAGGGATTGTCTCCGAGCAAGTAATCCACCTGTTTCTGGGCAATGGTGCGGAGCCTCTTGGGGGTGACGGTGGCGCCGCCGCAATGCACCACCTGGTGGGAAGAAGTCAGGTACTTGGCGTAGGCCAAGAGCATGAACGACGTGGAGGTCGCGTACTGGCTGTTGCTGTCATTCATCTTGAAGAGGAGCCCACCTGAGAAAATCCACACAAATCAGTAAAACTAGCCGTTAACAGTTCAAAAATTGAAGAGCGAAACGTGAGTGGACCTGGAGTGTAGCGAGCCGAAGAGAATGGGGCCCCCGGAATGAGAGAGCAGACGAAGTTGTCCGCGTGGCCCTTGTAGTCATGAAGGGATTGGACCTTCTGAACAAGAAAAGCCTGAAATTCACAGAGGAATTAACATTTCTGTAACGTTAAGAATCGAGAGCGTGAAGGAGAAAGGAATCAAACGTGAGACCTTGGAAAGAAGAATCCTGGCTCCGACATGCTTGTTGTCCCAACCAAAGGTGTTGTCGAACTGGGCAGCTCCCAGAACCTGGCCGTTGACTTGAATGTAACGGAGATAGGTCGGGTTCTTCGTAGCCTTGTGCAGCCAAGCAGCTCCCCACAAAAGCTCATCCTTTTAAATCACCGACCAAAACATTAATTTCACACATGAAGGCGAAGAAGATCAAGTAGAGAGAGAGAGAGAGCTTTACCTGATAACCAGAAAAATCACAGTAGAAAGGGCACACAATTTTCTTCAACCCATTACTGTAAGGTCCTCTGTACTTGTCAGCAAACTCAAACACCTAAAACCCAGAAATTGGGGAAAAAAATTAAAGCTCTGTTTATGGTAATAAATCGAATCGAAGTGAACCCATAATTACATACCGAAATGGCTCTCCTGGCGAGAAGCTTGGAGTAAGTGCGGTCGGTTCTCCGGAAGACCAAAGAAGCAGCTGCAAGTGCGGCGGCGGTCTCGGCTGCTACCTCTGTACCAGGAGTCTTCTTGTCGATCTTAAAAACACTCCTCGGAGTGTCCATATCCTCCGGTCTCTCCCAACAAGCATGGTCTTTCTTCGCATCGCCGACCTGAACGTAAATGGTGCCGGGATGTGCGGTGGCCTTGAGGAGGTAATCGGTGGCCCAGCGAATCGCCTCTCTGGCGTGCGGTAACTCGCCCTTCATCAACCCACCAAACTCGATCACACTCCATGAAAGCATGGTGGTTGTGAAGGCCATCGGGAACCCAAACTTAACATTGTCACCGGCGTCGTAGTAGCCTCCGACCAAATCAACCTGCATTTCCATTTCATGATACAAAAAAAATGAGAAAGCAAAACAGAGCAGAGTGCGATAAAGGGGTTTCGAGAAGTGTAACATTACATGCATGGCGGAGCCGTCGGAGAGGCCGGAGTCTTTCCTCCAAGTGACCCTCTGGTTAGGGGGGAGCTTCCCGGACCTCTGGCCTTCAAAGAAGAGGAGCGATTTGGTGAGAGCGTCTCGGTAGTTGTGCCTGGTGACGCGGCGGTGGCGCCGGTGGTGGAGGGGGGAGGCATTGGCAGGAAGCAGAGAGGCTGTGGCGGCGAGTAAGAGGATTGCCAGAAGTGCGGAGGAGGAGCCAAGGGCCATTTGTGCAAAGTGGCGCAGCTACTGAACCAACCAACCAACGGCAAAAAACTGTAAAAGCCGCAATGAAGAACTGAGAGGCTTTTACACTGTATTTATAAAAGCAAAAGCTGCCTCAAAAGAACGACCTGTTTTGGTGCTTGCTTTTGTTAATGCTCTACCGATGCTAATTATTAATTCCATACCTTACTTTCTATTTTTGGAATTTTTGTTCGTTCTCTTTAATTAACAGCAAATTAAATAATGTGAATGTAACATAAATTTTTAGAGCAAGAAATGTTGGATAAAGTTTGTTTAGTGTTAAAGCTGTAATAAAACTAGTCATGCCTGGAAGAATCTTCATCACATCAACCTTGTAGTAGTTAGTTACTAGTAGTTGTAGCAGATAAGATAAGTCTGTTTCTTTATTGATGAAAGGTTGAATAGTACTTGGAACCTATTAAATGAAGGCACATTCCCCACACTCCAAAAACTTAAATGCGATGGATACTTCAAAATGGGAGGGGGAAACTAAGTTGATTCACTGGTGTAGAAATATCTAGGATTAATTCCATGTCATTATCTTATAAATTTTGAATAAATATCTTAGATTTTTTTCCATCTAGTTATCTTAAAATTTTATTTACATCATTTTAATACTAACGTTAATTTCTCTTTCATTTTTGAACAAAAAATGATAAATTTATTCTAAGTATCCTTAAAACCATAAATTCCCACTTCCCACATATATGTCCAAAAAAATCATCTGTTTTAGCCATCGCTACCATCTTTAGGTCTTTTCAAGGAGCATAATTGCCTCTCCCACCCCCACTTCCATCCCTTCCTTCGTCCCTTCGCACCTGACCCATTCCTCTGCAAGTCGCTCCAAGAACCTAGATTGCTCATTTGTTGCACGACTCGCCAATTTTGATACAATCAGCCTCAACCCACATTTGATTTGCTCGTTTTTCGTCATCAACGCATCGGGTGATTCTTCCACTCTAGCTCGTGCCCTCCTCTCTTGCTCTTCGGCTCCTTGCTCCACCCGCAAGTTCGTGCTCACGTTCACACCAGAGCTAGACAACTTTTTGATTTCTGTTAGCAACAATCTCCGAAATCAAACCCGATCTAATTGAGCTCAGGTGAACAGAGAAAGTATCACTTGGTCACTGTTGTAAAACCCCACTTATTTTAAAAGGGCATGTTTTTGAAATCTGAAACGTTTGGGTAAGTTTTTGCTATAAGGGTGTTTGAAAGTTTAATTCAGAAAAAAGGGAGAAGAGTTGTCCGGGTTGAGAGCTGGGCCATCAGGAGACGGGCCCAAACCGCACGCGTGCCGAGCCCATTACTCATGCGAGGCCCAACCCAAACCGGGCGAACCCTAAAAGCCTAAAACGCGACGCTTCGCGTTCACTTCTGCGCACGCGGATCGAGGTATCTTCAACCTCGCTCTCGCTCTCTCTCGTGAGACCAAACCAGATCTCGCTGCTGTCCCTCTCGCGCCGACCTCCTCCTCCTCTCTTCTTCTTCTTCTTCGTCAGCTACTCCCACCCACGACCTCTCAAGGCCTGAAACCAGAAGCTTCCTCTCTCTCCCTTCTTCCCTCTCTCACTCGAAGCCCGGCCACCACCGCCGTCCTCTCTCTATTCTGGGCTCGATTGGAACCGCGCCGGTGCAGAATCGAGTCGTGGTACCCTATTTCAGAAACCCCCCTTTTCGCCGTCTTCTCCTCGACCCGGAACATCGCCGGCGACGGAGAAACAACACAGGCCGAGCTGCTCCCCGTCACATCCTCCTTCCCCGACCTCGCCGTGGCTGGAAATACTCCAAACTGACCTCGATTCGAGAGTTTCCGACCAGAACCATCGCCGGTGAACTTTACCTCCGTCAGATCTGAGACGGGAGGCCCTGGGTCGCATTTCCAGGCACCCACGGCACAGCCACAACGTCGCCAGAGTCTCGAAACCCGTCACCGCCCTCGTTTCCCCCTATCTCGAGCGTCCCTTGACACCGTAGATGACGACCGAAAAATTGTGGTCTCGCCAGAGTCAGACCAAGATCGAGCTCGTGCCCGAGTAGGCCTTGGGCAGGGAGAGCCTTGGGCCTAGAAGACCTTAGGCCTTGTCACAGGCCATTGGGCCAGGTTGGCATCGGGCAGGACGAGACAGAACGGGCCTTGGGCCCAGGCCAGGACTTGGGTTCGGACTTGGACTCAGTTCTGGGGCCGGGGCCGGGTCGGATCCAGGTCTGGTTCGCGGATCCGGGTCGGCCAGAACTTAATAATTAATTAATTTAATGGTTTGACTTAAAATGGGTAATGAAAGGACTGTTTGGACGTTTCCGAGGACTTTGGACATACCGGAACTGATTGGACGTTTTACTTGGTTAAATCCAGACTTGGACTTCGCCTGAGAGCTTGGATTTTGCCCGAGAGCTTGGACTTCGTCCGAGAAGACAGAGTTGGCTCGGACGTCAGCAGCTAGGAGACGTAGTTGCTGTGATCGTCTTGAGGTAGGGAAAAGTACTAAACCCATCTGATAATTTAAATAACGCTGATAGCATGCCTATAGGATAATAACCGGAAAAGTCCTAGATTGCATATAGGACGTGATTCACTAGAATAATCGTATTTCAATTATAATAATAAACGGACGTGTCTAGTACGCATGTAGGATGTGATCCACTAGTTTAACTCGCTTTCAATACTTGGGAAATTGTCGTGCTGGTAGAATGGCCATGACGTGCCTTAGGATTGTTTGTGATTGCCTCACATGCCTTACTTGCTTAGTCTTTACGTTAAGTTAAGAGTCTAATTAAACCGGATAGATTGCGCCGTTAGTTTATGAATGCTTAAATGGTTGATTGAATGAATGTTGGTATGTTTGGTTGAATGAATGCTTGGATGTTCGTTTGATTGAATGCTTGGATGAATGCATGTATGAATGTTTGAGTGTAATTGATTGTGTTAAATGGTATATGATCGGGTGAGTGATAGACCGATGGATCGGAGTATTGTATCCGATATGATGCAAAAACTAATTGTGGATTGGAGTATCGTGGTTTAGGTTATTGGCGTGATATTTAAATACCCTCGTTTTAGTAATTTTATCAAAGATTACATCGTCCTTCCTCAATCTTCTTAAATAAATGTTCTTCCCTTAAGCGTTGAATATTATTATTGTTCTCTTTACCTTAGCATCTTGTCGGTTATTCGTGTCATTTGTACCTTGTGATTGATTGTGTTAATTCAACTTTGATTATCCATCTTTCGGTACTTGTACGTCTCTTTAGTTGTTTCTTTTGTTGCTTGAGTTATCTCTTCCACGTGGTTCATTCCTTAGTTAGTTCGATTGGTGAACGGGCTTTTCTCCCGTTAATTTTCCCTTGATTTACTAGTTGTGTTAAGCTTTGTACTTATAAATTCCTTATATTGATTTTGTTGTAAAACGGGGATCCTTTCACGTTACTACTTCTTCCTACTGAGCGTAAGCTCACCCCCTTTTTGTGTTCACCGTTGTTTACACGTTTCAGTGCTGAGTAGGCCTAAGGGATGTCTCGGAGCTCGGAAGCTCGTTGAGGGTCCGGGATTGATATGTTAGAGACGTATTGGATCGTTTTTGCTTTTAAACCTGTTTTATCTGTATTTGAACGGGGGACTCACGTTAGTCTTACCGAAATTATTGTTTTGGGAGTTAAATTTGAGATTTAATTGTTTTTTATTTCACTTTTTGTAACATTGTTTTATTTTTCCTTGTTCACGTCTCGAGTCCGGTCAAAACCGGATTTGGGGCGTGACAATTTGGTATCAGAGCCTGGTTTCATTTTGAACTTGTTTTCAAAACCTCGGACCGTACGTCAATTAGGTGGGTAGAGCTAGGTGGTCTAAGTCGTAGTACTCAGTGACGCAAGTCGGCAATATCCGAGGCGTAGAGTTGGAAAGACAAGAGTTTTATTTGTTTAAGCGCTTTTTTTAAGTTGACTATTTATGTTATGTTGTCTGCTTTACTTGACTCGTATCCCTTGCGCTGCTTATTGTATGCCTTAATGGATATGTGATGCCGACCGGTTGAGATCGGGGTTGGTTTAACGTGCTCAGGCTGGTTATGAAGTGTTAGTTGTAAGATTGTTAAGTGGGTTGCCACCTTGGTTGGCCGTTACTTGATTGGTAAATTTGAAGTGCTGACTTGCTTAAGTGCTGACTGTAGTTTAAGGGGTGAAGTTGAATTGTTGATCCGATTGGGTGTTAATTGAGAAAAGGGTAGAAACCCGAGTGGTACTTGTGATACTTTACAGTGATGTGTACCTCTGATGGTTGTGGTATGCCTGTTGTGCTGAATGCTGCGTGCAATTGGTTATTAAATGTCCCGCTTAAGCGGATGGTTAGTGGAATATGCGAACGGGTCATGCCGAATTTTTGTAAAAACTGAAGTGTTTGCACTATCATGGGTTGACTCAGAGGCGCCACTGTAGTCGAACGTGATAGGGGGATGTCAAGTGGTTACAACGAGATTCGGGGACGCCTTAATCGGGTTGTAACGACGCGAGATCGACGTGAATGTTATGATAGAAAAGTAAAGTGTTGAGAACTTATGAAAAAGGAATTAAGGATACAAGTCGTAGGACTTGTTTGTGTTATGATTTTGAACCTCATGCAATGGGAAGATACACGACCGAGACGTATGCCGATTCGGTATGTTGTTTGTGCGAATTGTTTGATATTGTGCCTCTTGCGGGAGTTGATTGTTGCGTGTTTTCATTTTTTGAGACGCACAAGTGTGCGGGCTTCTCTGCTTTATAAGGTATTATATATGACTATACTAAGAATAAGTTTAACCGTGGTCTGAGTATGACCCTTGTGAAATGCGTGCGAACGTTTTTACTTAAAGCGAACTACTTTATTCGAGTTTTGAGAAACTGAACATGTGTGTTATCCGTGCAACGGGTATACGACATGTCTCGCGTTTACGTTCCGAGAGACACCAGGATGCCGCCCAGCTGGGGGCCAGAGACAGACACCTGTTATTGAGCAGGCAAGGGCAGCAAGTGCCCAGGGTGCTACTTCTGCAGAGCACTAGAGTTTTGAGGATGGACCGTTAGGGCTACCACCCAGAGCTCCTCCGGTCGCCGAGCCGATACAGGCAACCCCTCTAGAGGAGGTGATTCGCGCAGTTCTCGCGACGATCAATGCCCAGAGAGAGACTGCGGCACCGGCACCTGAGACCGTGCCTACTGCTACCGCAGCCTATGTTAAGAGCCCAGGGTTGGGGATGATTTTCAGCTTTTCAGCAGACTGTTCTTGGAGCAGTATTTCCCTCGATCTGTTCAAGATGATAGACTCTAGCAGTTCCTGGAGCTGCGGCAGAGAGGGATGACTGTCCCTGAGTATGAGGTGAGGTTCACATCCTTATCTTGCTTCGCACCAGAGATGGTGCAAACCGAGGAGATCCGTTGCAGGCGTTTCAAGAGAGGACTCATCCTGTCTATCGCGGATCGAGTTATTACCTTCAGGACTGAAGAGTATTCCATGCTAGTGGACCAGGCACTAGCCGTTGAGAGTCTATTCCGAGAGACTGCCAGAGCGCGGGATATCAGGACGAGGCCGAGTGGCTTCCGGAGGCCGTCAGAGGGTCGCGATCCTAGGAGGCAGAGGACATCGGGATTCTTTCAGCCACAGGCCCACTCCGGTGGGATACGACGGGTTGGGGCAGTAACGTCTATTGGACCTGCTCCGGTGGCACAATTTTGTCCTTCGGGCAGACAGTTGGGTCATCTGGGCCGAGACTGTCCATTGAGTGGGGGATCTACAGACCGCGCCGTAGGTCGTCCGGCGAGAGCCGAGGAGAGGCCGCGTCCCGACGAGAGGACATGCTATCACTGCGGCAGATCGGGACACATCTCCACCGTGTGTCCTGACCGGTTTGGGGGAGGACCCGTACAGCGACCACAGCAGCCGTAGACATGCCAGGCACCCCTTTTTCGCCATCGTCAGGCTCAGGCTACGAGAGCCCCGTGACAGGAAGCAAGAGCGCCAGTTCAGAGACAGCAGCCGAGGTCCCCATAGCAACAGATTCTTCCACCACCATCGAGAGGAGAACCTCCGACCCAGCATGGCAAAGTGTACGTGATTGCCGGGCCCCGAGCTGAGGGACTTGATTCCGATCTTGAGATCGCCACGTTTACTGACACTTGAGTTTTACACTTGGTTGTATTGTTTCGTGGTTACGTTATGTTGGAACGAATTTAAAACTATTAAGCCCACCCGTACCTTAACTCACCGACTAGAGGAGTAGTAGTACCGACTAGTGTCGGTATGAGGTTGAAGGTGGAGTAAAAGACCTTGTCGTACTAAAAGTTCTTTTCTTTCTTCGAGTTAGTGGATCGAGTTTTAAGAACCGATTGGTGAAACTTCAGGCGTTCATCGAGTGCTATCAGCAGCGAATGCCCGAGCAACGAAAGGCTGCAGCCTTGACCTGTAAACGGTCCGACCGGTCACAGGAAATGACCGAGTGACGATAAGATCAGAGTAGCGCAGCGGAAGTGTGGTGGTCCCATAACCCATAGGCGTCATAATCTCCAGCTTCTTCTACCCCCGCTGGAAACTTTAGGTCGTAAGATTCAAACCTTTGAGACGGTTCTTTTTTCTTGACACCCCGGTTAACAAGCGAATAGTTGGCGAGTGTGTGTCGTACGTGTGAGATTAGATTAAAGTTTTTTCCCTAAGTTCTTTGCAGAGGAGCCGATCAGATCGCTACCAGTTCACGAAGTCAACATCGTGATTAACCCGAGACCAGAGACGACTCCAACATCCTTAGACCAGGAAGACTCGCACCAACAGAGTTGACCAACCCAAGACGTCAGCCGAAGAGCCAAGAAGACGAAGGACCTGTCCGAGCTCACCGCCGTGAAGAATGTAGCACGCTTCAAGACCAAGGAGAACATAGCGCTAATGAGGCATGAAGAACACCGAAAGCTGGACCACGTCAAGATGAAGAATCGATACTCAGTACCGACGTGACAAGTCCCAGAAGAAGGCGGTCAACAACGATGACATCAAGGACCGGAGCATGTAGCTGATCAAGGAGAGAGTTCGTGCCGCGCAGCAGTAAGAAGACGTGTTCGAGAGTCACATCAATCGCGCCTCGCAGTACAGTCAAACAAACATCGAGAGATACAGCGACATCAAGCGACATTTCCAGCGGAGCAGGATACGGAGAACGCGAACCGAGTACAAAGACGTATCTTTGTCGACAAGGGAAGGACGAACGCCAGCGTCCCGCGAAGACTAGTGCAACTGCTAAGTTTATGCCAGAAAAGTGAGAACACCTCACGTGTGGATCCTAAAACTGTTAGCCGAGTGCGACTACCACAAGCTTCCAGGCCAGTTGCATTATGGCACCGAACGAAGCATCGTTGGTAGGTCGGGTCTTGTGCCATGAAGGGCACAGTGAAAGTTAAGAGCTAACCGTAGTTGGTTCTGGGTTGTTCGAGAAACGGTTGAAGGAACCGCGCTGGTTTTTCTGAACCGTTCGAATCCTTGAGATTACAATAATGATGAGTATTCCTTGTCGTGGTGGTTTGGGTGAAACGACTTATACGTTGGTTGGTCGGTAATTGTGAACAAGTGTCAACGGTAAGAGGAATATCACCGGTTGGGTTAACCTTTGTTGATCGATCTTAGATTGTATTCTACTGTCGAGTGTGGTTATCGTAACGTTTGGGTTCTGTGTGTCTTGAAGGACGCCTACTTTCGACTCAGTGGCAGTAAGAGGTCCTATCGTTCCTTGTGTTTGTACGTCGTGCGTCCGACTGGAAGTCGGTAGAGTACGTGGTTTTACTGAACCGTGCACTGGTTTTGAGATCCTTGATCGTGATGATTGCATTTGTTTGCTACTTCCTTGTTTGTGTGTGTTGGTCGGGACATGACCATGTTGAGTTCCGGTATGAACTCTCCCTGTGACGGTTGCTGAAGAGAAAGTGGAAGGTTATGTCTATGTGCGGTTTCGACTTTCCGAGTATTCCGGTACGACACCTATACCGATGGAAATTCCAGTATGGGATGTCTAGGCCAATGTTGTGTGTTCCGGTGTGATACATATGCCGACGAGAAATTCCGGTGTAAGGTATCTGGACCGAGGTTGTCCGTAACGGTACGATATCGATACCAATGCAGGATTCCGGTATAGGATATCTAGACCGCTACCTGGTTTTCCTTAGTGGTTGGTGGTTTTTCGACTTGTTGTTTGTGCTCAGTGATCCTTTTAGCTATGGCTATTTTGTTGTTTGTTGGAACGACGAACTGTTGAGTAAGGTTGTTCTTTACCGTCAAGTTTGGTGTTTGAGTAACTAGCGTAATCAAGTGAAGAGCGTTTAAGCAAAAGTTACGTTTTCTTCGGGAACAGTTAAAGACCGTGCAGGGCCGACATAAGAGTTATGCAGATGGATGACTTCGACTTCTTGAGTCTCCAGTCAGTGGTTTTGTATTTCTGAGAGTGAGCCGAAGAAAGGCCTTTCGCGGTTCAACCGTGACGGAGGCAAGTTGGCCTCGCAGACTACCGGACCTTTGAAGTTTGAGCAGAGTTGAAGTCGTGACATACCGACTTCCACGTTTCCAACTACGGAAGTACACCGCAGATCTCTCGCTTGTGAGTTTTAGTCGAGCGTTCCCTGATTTAAGGCCAAGTGGAGCGCGTTCGTTTTAAATTTTTAGGACGAAATTCTTTTAAGGGGGGTAGACTGTAAAACCCCACTTATTTTAAAAGGGGTTATTTACGATAAGGTACCCTAATGTTTCGTCCACGAACGATAAGGTACCCTAATGAATTTTTTGTGTCCGATAAGGTACCCTAATGATTCGTCCACGAACGATTTGGTTTTCTGCTGTTAAAAAACTAACTGACCTATGTTAAAAGACCATTTTACCCTTTGGTATTTTTGTTGACTTTTGACTTGAGAGTAAAAAGACCATTATACCCTCAATTATAGATTTACTTTAATTAATTATTAATAATATAATTAATTCTTTAAAAAATATTAATAATTCAACAAAAATAAATTGTTTTTATTAATTTTGATCAAAAAATTTAAAATTTTATTAATTTTGATTAAAAAATTATTTTTAATTATTTTTCTATTTTTGATTAATTATTTTCAAAAATTGTTTTAATTAATTTGTATTTCAAAAAATTTATTTTCTATATGTAATTAGTTTCAATTAGTTTATATATTTAATAACTTTTTTTAATTCTTTTTTTTATAGAAATTTTATTTTAACATTTTTTTCGAATTTTTTATTTTCTGATATAATTAATAATTGTTTAAAAAATTTCTGAATACATATTTTCCCGATTTTTTTCTCCAGCAACGAACTCAAATGTTCATCGATGTTTTGTTATCTGGCTTTGTGCTAAAACAAAAGAACAACTTCAAATCAACAAATTGAACAATACATCGAGCCCAAGTATGAACAATACATCAACAAATCAGCCCCAACAATCTACAATCAACAAAATCCCCAATTTCGTTCAACCAAGCCAAACCCTAATCGAAGGTCAAAATCGAAGAAATTGAAAAGAAGAAGAAGAAGAAGAAGAAGATGAAATGTTCTGACGTTCGAAGGTCGGCGAGAGCTCATAACCTTCGAGGACCCATAAATCGAGCACAAGACTTCAAGCTTCGAGAACTTCAAGCTTCGAGAACTCTCCGGATTTCTAAGCTTTGAGAACTCGTACAGATTTGGAGACGAAATCTGGAAAATTGAAGGAAGGTAGCCGTCTTCTCCGGCGAGCACAGGCGAGAACGGACGAGCTTGGGTCGTGACCGGCGAGCACGGGACGAGTTCAGGCTTGAGGCGGCCGTACCAGATCTGGATAGTGAAGTTCGGCGTGGGCAAGAGGGGAAGATGAACAGCACCACCGTCTTCAACCTTTCGCCTGACCGTGTCGCCGCCGTGGTTCTCGCCATCACCGCCGTGGTTCTCGCCATCGCCGCCGTGTTTCTCGCCATCGCCGCCGCCGTGAGATCGTGCAGGAGAAAAGGATGAAACTCGATGATGAAGAGTGTGTAGATGAGTTGTTAGGTTTAAGTGTGATATATATTAGATTAGATTAGATTAGATTAAGTTAATTGTGTAGATTAGATTAGATTAATTTTGATTAGTTTAAGTTATTATTTTTAATAACTATTAATTTAATTTTTTTAATTGATTATTTTATTTTATTAATTTTATTTTATAATTATTTCTTAAATTTATTATTATTAAACAAGGGTAAAATGGTAATTTCATATGTACAATTTATAATGATATAATAAGGAAGGGTAAAATCGTCATTTCACACCCCACTTAACTGCAAATGTCTAATTTAGAGGAATATTCCGTTAGTTTTTAACGGAATATGCCAATTTTAAACCAAATCGTTCGTGGACGAATCATTAGGGTACCTTATCGGACACAAAATTCATTAGGGTACCTTATCGTTCGTGGACGAAACATTAGGGTACCTTATCGTAAATAACCCTTTTAAAAGGGCATGTTTTTGAAATCTGAAACGTTTGGGTAAGTTTTTGCTACAAGGGTGTTTGAAAGTTTAATTCAAAAAAAAAAGAAAAGGGAGAAGAGTTGTCTGGGATGAGAGCTGGGCCATCAGGAGACGGGCCCAAACCGCGCGCGTGCCGAGCCCATTACTCATGCGAGGCCCAACCCAAACCGGGCGAACCCTAAAAGCCTGAAACGTGACGTTTCGCGTTCACTTCTACGCACGTGGATTGAGGTATCTTCAAACTCGCTCTCGTTCTCTCTCGCGAGACCAAACCAGATCTCGCCTCCGTACCTCTCGTGCCGACCTCCTCCTCCTCTCTTCTTCTTCTTCGTCAACTACTCCCACCCACGACCTCTCAGGGCCTGAAACCAGAAGCTTCCTCTCTCTCCCTTCTTCCCTCTCTCACTCGAAGCCCGACCACCACCGCCGTCCTCTCTCTATTCCGGGCTCGATTGGAACCGCGACGGTGCAGAATCGAGCCGTGGTACCCTATTTCAGAAACCCCCCTTTTCGCCGTCTTCTCCTCGACCCTGAACACCTCCGGCGACGGAGAAACAGCACAGGCCGAGCTGTTCCCCGTCGCATCCTCCTTCCACGACCTCGCCGTGGCTGGAAACACACCAAACCGAGCTCGATTCGAGCGTTTCCGACCAGAACCATCGCCGGTGAACTTCACCTCTGTCAGATCTGAAACGGGAGGCCTAGGGTCGCGTTTCTAGGCACCCACGACACAGCCACGGTGTCGCTAGAGTCTCGACACCCGTCACCGCCCTCGTTTCCCCCTCTCCCGAGCGTCCCTTGACGCCATAGACGATGGCCGGAAAATCGTGGTCTCGCCGGAGTCAGACCAAGCTCGAGCTCGTGCCCGAGCAGGCCTTGGGCCAGGAGAGCCTTGGGCCGAGAAGACCTTGGGCCTTGTCACAGGCCATTGGGCCAGGTTGGCATCGGGCAGGACGAGAAAGAACGGCCTTGGGCCCAGGCCAAGACTTGGGTTCGGACTTGGACTCGGGTTTGGGGCCGGGTCCGGGTCGGATCAGGGTCTGGTTCGTGGATCCGGGTCGGATCTAGGTCGGCCAGAACTTAATAATTATTTAATTTAATTATTTGACTTAGAATGGGTAATTAAAGGAATGTTTGGACGTTTTCGAGGACTTTGGACATACCGGAACTGATTGGAAGTTTTACTTGATTAAATCCAGACTTGGACTTCGCCTGAGAGCTTGGATTTTGCCCGAGAGCTTGGACTTCGTCCGAGAAGACAGAGTTGGCCCGGACGTCAGCAGCTAGGAGACGTAGTTGTTGTGATCGTCTTGAGGTAGGGAAAAGTACTAAACCCATCTGATAATTTAAATAACGTTGATAGCATGCCTATAGGATAATAACCGGAAAAGTCCTAGATTGCATATAGGACGTGATTCACTAGAATAATCGTATTTCAATTATAATAATAAACGGACGTGTCTAGTACGCATGTAGGATGTGATCCACTAGTTTAACTCGCTTTCAATACTTGGGAAAATGTCGTGCTGGTAGAATGGCCATGACGTGCCTTAGGACTGTTTGTGATTGCCTCACATGCCTTACTTGCTTAGTCTTTACGTTAAGTTAAGAGTCTAATTAAACTAGATAAATTGTGCCGTTAGTTTATGAATGCTTAAATGGTTGATTGAATGAATGTTGGTATGTTTGGTTGAATGGATGCTTGAATGTTCGTTTGATTGAATGCTTGTATGAATGTTTGAGTGTAATTGATTGTGTTAAATGGTATATGATCGGGTGAGTGATAGACCGATGGATCGCGATTGGTAAGTATATCGGTAAGTGTAAAGTTACATGGATTCTTAAGGCGTGTTGTGATAGAATTGTGATTTGCTAAGCTTTGGTTGTTCCATGATTGTTTAGTATGTTATTCTCTTGTGAGTCTTTAAGTTGGATTGTATTCCGGTATGGCACCCACATTGCGGTGTGGGGTAGTGCTTGTAAGGTACCTACGCCCAGGGGTATACCAGTGTGGGGTAGTACCTAAGCCGATGACTTGTGATCCGGTATGGTACCTACATCGAGGGGATATACTGGTGTGGGGTAGTATCATAGCCGGTGGATTGTTTACCCTGCGGGGATGGTTATTCGTGGTCAGGCATGGTACCTACACCGGGTTGATATACCGGTGTGGGGTAGTATCATAGCCGAGAGACTGTTTACCCTGCGAGGATGGTTATGGTTACTTATGGCTTCACCCCTGTGTATGCGTCCCGCGGGAGCATTCCCGGAAGTTTATCCTATTTTACCCCGATGATCTATGGTCCTTTGGGGACGCTTCCGGAAATCCCGACGTTGTGTGTCCCTACAGGGATATTTCTGGTAGTCCGATGTATGTGACTCCTCTGGACCGAGGGGAAATATGATATGACACAAGGACTATTGTGGATCGGAGTATTGTATCCGATATGATGCAAGAACTAATTGTGGATTGGAGTATCGTGGTTTAGGTTATTAGCGTGATATTTAAATACCCTCGCTTTAGTAATTTTATCAAAGATTACATCGTCCTTCCTCAATCTTCTTAAATAAATGTTTTTCCCCTTAAGCGTTGAATATTATTATTGTTCTCTTTACCTTAGCATCTTGCCGGTTATTCGTGTCATTTGTACCTTGTGATTGATTGTGTTAATTCAGTTTTGATTATCCATCTTTCGGTACTTGTACGTCTCTTTAGTTGTTTCTTTTGTTGCTTGAGTTATCTCTTCCCCGTGGTTCGTTCCTTAGTTAGTTCGATTGGTGAACGGGCTTTTCTCCCGTTAATTTTCCCTTGAGTTACTAGTTGTGTTGAGCTTTGTACTTATAAATTCCTTATATTGATTTTGTTGTAAAATGGGGATCCTTTCACGTTACTACTTTTTCCTACTAAGCGTAAGCTCACCCCCTTTTTGTGTTCACCGTTGTTTACACGTTTCAGTGTTGAGTAGGCCTAAGGGATGTCTCTGAGCTCGGAAGCTCGTTGAGGGTCCGGGATTGATATGTTAGAGACGTATTGGATCGTTTTTGCTTTTAAACCTGTTTTATCTGTATTTGAACGGGGGACTCACGTTAGTCTTACCGAAATTATTGTTTTGGGAGTAAAACTTGAGATTTAATTGTTTTTTATTTCACTTTTTGTAACGTTGTTTTATTTTTCCTTGTTCACGTCTCGAGTCCGGTCAAAACCGGATTTGGGGCGTGACAATTGTTAATCTTTGCTCTTCAAAAATGGCGTATTGTGACTCTAAGTTGTATTTGGAAGAATTGATATGTATAGTACACAACAAAGCATTGAGAATTTGGGGAAAAAAATAGGTAAGAATTTGGGAATTGATTGCAAGATCGGAGACAATTGGTTGATTTCTAATTTCTTTGGGAAATGATTGTGAAATCTCTGTAAATTAGGAATTTAGGAATAAGTTGATTTTAGAAATTAATGAAATAAAAATAGGAATTGATGAAAAAATAATTAAAAAATGATTTCTATAAAATAAAAACTGATTTTTGTAAAACTAAAATATGATTTTTAAAAACAAAAAAAAACTGATTTTAATAAATAAAACTGATTTTATAAAACAAGTCTGATTTTTTAGAATAAAAACTGATTTTTTTTAAATCTAATCTTTATAAATTAAATAAATGATTTATATGAAATAAATAAATAAAAATTTCAAAACTAATGAAATGCTTTGAAAAGAAGAGAGATGACTATTGGGACGACGATAGAAAAGAGGTGGAACTGATGCGGGGGACAAATGAGTTGAGAAAGAATTTAAATGATCACTGGAGGCAGGTGAACCCGAGAGTGATGAAGTTCCACGAGAGCTTGAGGATGTCACCAACGATTAAAAGAGTGGGAAGTTCGATGACCAAGTTATGGAGTTGGTTGAGAAAAAGTACAGGAGGAATGAAAAGCATGATTTAGCATGGAAACATTAATGAAAACTTGTGAAAGATCAACAGAAGTGGATTGCACGACACTTTGCCCCACCCCTTCCTACTCTTATTGTCATTCCTTCACCCACTGAACCAGTTTTTTTAAGTGAATCAACCAAGGGAACTCAGGTGCATGAGTACATGTTGTACACTAATAATGACAACACTATTGGGACCAACATGGCTTCAGATGCCCGACCTATGTAACAAAGGCAAATAGGAGGTATTCACATCTGTGGAAACCGATCTGCATGAGGGAGTCGACGAGCTTGCAAGATTTTCAGGTAGAGGCACAAAAGTATGAATCGACGAAGCAAAAGTGTATTCTTCTTGCCAACCTACAACCATACTTTAATCTATACAAAGAGGAGAAGGCGAAGGAAAATTCTGGCATGTCGTATGTGGCACATTGAGCAGTCATTACAACATTGGCGAGCAAGCTTGGGATGTGATTTCCTTATTTCATTCCCGTTGTAGTTTTAAAATTCCATTGTTGTTTTTGCTTTCAATTATCAATCAATTATCGGTGTTGAATGGATGCTCCTTTATTTACATGAAAGTATTACCCCAACACGACAATTTATAAAAATACATCCCTTTTAAATGACGTTTACTTGGCGATTTCATCACTTCCCCACCTATAAATACTCCTTATACTTCTATAAAATCACACCAAATTGGAAACCGGATACTCCCTTTTATCATCCTCTCCTTTTTTCCACCGAATGGATTCTCCTCCCCGCCACATTAGTTGGTCTTCTGAAGAGGAAACGATGACGTTCCTTGCTTGGATAGAGCATGCACGAATCGAGACCGGATACTGGCCCACTGTATACGAGAACTTTGTTTCCGACGGTCCCAATTTTGTCCCTACATGGACCAAGAAGTATATGAGGGCCACTAGGGCAAGAACTCTCAAAAGGTGAAACAATTCTGTAAGAACAACGTCCGGTCAACGCCGGCCAAACTGGTAGGAAACAGAATTAAAGTCAAATTATGTTATTTATTCAAATAAGCACAGGCTTGACCCCGAGGGTCATTTCAGACCTTAAGAGAACTCTAAAGCGATCAAGTTAGGTTCGGGAAAGTTTAGGGCTTTTTGGGACAATTTCGGAAAAAATTGACTTTTCGCCGAGATATTTGTGAGTGGAGATGGACCCACATAGACACTTGGCATTAACTAGGTGGAGGAGAGAAAAGAAGAGGGAAAAAGACACCCTTGACCTTACTTTTTCCCAAAATGGTGAGATAAGGAGAAGGGGCTTTTGAACCTTTCCTCTTTAGGTTAAAGGTCACATGTGACACTAAAATTCAGCATTCTTCTTCCTCTTGGCTGAATTTTTAAAGAGAGAAAAGAGAGTGAGCCTCCATTGTTGAAGAAGAAAGAAAAGAAGAAGAAGAAGAAGAAGATCATTTCCTTTTGATTCCATCATCAAAACTCCTCAATTTCTCCATATTCCTCTTCATCTCTTCATTTCCTACAGTAAGAACCCATTTCTTTTCACTTTTGAAGAACTTAAGATTGTGGGTCTTGTTGGAGTTAGATGAAATTGGGTTGGGTCTTGTTGGAAATGATCAAACCTTGGTAGAATCAAGTTGTAATGGAAGAAAATTGGAGAAAGTTGAAGAATTTGGTGAAACACTAACTTTTGGAATTAGGGGAAATGTGAAATTGGAGCAAATTGGTGATGTTTTTGGTTAGAACTTGTTGGATTGAGGACCTAGAACTCGTTTAAGACGTTTTGGGAGGAAGTTGGAATTTTACGGAAAGTAGCGAATACCGGTTTAATTACGGAAAGTTACTAGAATTGCATATAGGATATGAATAACCGGAATAATGATAGAATCACATGTGGGATGTGAATAACTAGTGTAGTCGTTTTAAATGTGGAATTACTTGCGGGCCATGTCGAGCCCGTAGGTTTGGGACTTGCCGTGTTATAGAATTGCATGTGGGCCATGTCGTGCCCGTAGGATTGTGTGATGGTTGTGCTTGCCTGTGTGAAGGTTATTGTCGAATTATCGTCTTGTGATATGTTTGAATGATACCTAGGCCGATGCTGAGTGTTTCGGTATGGTATGTATGGTATGATATGCTTGGTATGATTCGTACCCCGCTGCTGAGTGTTCCGGGATGATACCTAGGTCGATGCTGAGTGTTCCGGTATGGTATGTATGGTGTGATTTGTACCCCGTGCTACAGGAAGATATCCAGGCCGATGTTGAGTGCTCCGGTATGATATGTTTATGGTTTGTACCCCGATGCTGAGTGTTCCGGGATGATATCTAGGGCGATGCTGAGTGTTCTGGTATGATATGTTTATGGTTTGTACCCCGATGCTGAGTGTTCCGGGATGATATCTAGGCCGATGCTGAGTGTTCCGGTATGATATGTTTATGGTTTGTACCCCGATGCTGAGTGTTCCGGGATGATATCTAGGTCGATGCTGTGTGTTCCGGTATGATATGTTATAGACGTGTACTGGAATTCGGCGTGTGATTGGACACTTGTCGTGTGTACGCTTGCTAAAGAATTACTGTGTTTGTTAACTAGTGTGATTCCTGTGTGACTTGGGTGCTAAGACTCCCGAAGGAGCAGCGGGTATGTGATCCTTTGTGATCTTGAATGCAGTTATATCTGGTTTCGGTGCATTGCTGTGTGCGTTTTCATGTGTGGTTAGTCGTGATAGAACCGTGTTTGGGTTCCAGTGTGAATTGTCTGAGTGACGAGTACTAAGTGTGTAGTTGAAAGGAAGTGTCTGTGTGATGGTTTAGTATCAGGTTTGAATTGAGGACTGCTCCCGGTTGGATTTAAGCGTTGTCATTTGGTTACGTTGTTTAAGTTGTCTTGTTATTGCTTTACTAATATGCCATAATTGGACGGGTATTCGTGGTGGTGAGCGGAATGCTCATCCCCTTTACTACTTTATCCTACTGAGCGAAAGCTCATCCCCTTCTCTACTGTTCTTACAGGTTTTGTTCGTGAGTTGGAGTAGAGGGCGTCTCGAAGCTAGGGAGCTTTAGCGAGAGTCCTAGTCTTGGGTTGTCTAGAGACGTATTTCCCTTTGTGCACGAAACTTTATTTTTGGATTTCAAGCATTTGACTCTTGTTAACAGAATTGTGAGTTTGAGACATTTTTGTTGAATTTAATTTCATTAAATTTGCCTTTATTATCATTATTTTTGGTTCACGTCTCGAGTCCGGTCAAAACCGGATTTGGGGCATGACAAATTCAATATAATCCATCGCTGCCACCTATAGGTCAGACCGATGCCCAAGTCCGAGTTGCGGCCGTGGCGGAGTATAAGGCGATTATGGGTCAACCTTTCAAAAAGCTTGATTGGTAGAACCTCGTCAAAAACCATCCCAAGTTGCTCAAATATTGCAATGACCACCAAATTTAAATATTGTGTTTAAGTAATAAATAAATTGTGTAATCTCTTTTTTAGTTTTATAATAATAATCGTATTTCCCTTCTGTATTCGGATATTCAAAAATTAGGTAAGTTAGTTATTGTTGTATTAGTTTGACCTTTTAGCTTCGAGTAGGCTAATAAACTACACTTCAGTTTGTATTAGCCAGACTGAAAGAGAAGAGAGAAATAAGCTAAAAGGTTGTGGATAAAAGGAGAAAATATGTTTCTCTCTCCCTTTTTAGCTTGACTAATACAATTTCACTTGCAATCTGTTAGTATGATGAAGTCATGTAGGCTAAAAGATGAGTACAAAAGTGATTTTTTGGACTTACAGAAAATTGAAAAATTGCATTACACTTAAAAAGAAGACATTTCATTGACAACGAAATGGACGAAATTAGAAAAACAATGATACAATGGAAAATAATCAATTATGGAAAATACGGGACGAGTGTTCCCTTATTGAATATTTGTTCGGATGACTCATCTACACCTATTTTCTCAATATAACATTTACATGTATGACGTTCTGCCTCCACGATCATATTGTGTATGATAACACATGCATTCATGATTAGACCCATTGACGAGGGCTTCCACATTTGGCTCATATGAGTAATAATGTGAAATCGAGCTTGGAGGACCCTAAATGCTCATTCCACATTCTTCCTGCAAGCTTCTTTGTAGGCAACAAATTTCTTGACGTTCTACCATGTAAGTGACTGTTGGTTGCCAACCATTGATGAAGCCCGAGAACAACCTCTAATGGTTAAGCACTTTGATGTAATTGTTCGACCCCCCCCCCCCCCATACCAAAAAATCTGTGCCATATCCATAAGTTTTGTGTGGCCACGACCTCAAGCATTATTGTCGAGACATTACACGATCCCTCCCCGAGTAAATTCCTTCTAATGTTGTTGGGATGTTCTTCCACTATAGTACATGCAGTCAAGACTACCCAACTTCCTAGGGAATCCACGTGCCTCATTAACTGCTAATATCCTAGTCATATATGTCAGGCTGGGTTTGCATAGATAGGCCGCGTCGAACACCTGAATTATTCCCTTGCAAAACCATTTCACGCATTGAAGAGTCGTACACTCACTCATTCGGAGGTATTCGTCAATGCCATCACCTGTAGATCCATAACTAAACTATCTTATAGTTGTAGTACAATTTTGATGTGGAGAGAATAATACATGTCCCAAACCGTCCATGCCTCGCTGAAAGTATTCATTGTTCCAATGCAAAGATAATACGCGTGAAAACATCCTTGGACATTAGGAAGCGACGACGAAATAGAAACTGATTGTACATTGGTTGGGTATAGAAATAGTCATGCATTAGACGTTCATGCCCAATTACACGATCTCTCTTTATGTGCTCTCTCTTATGACAGAGAAACGATGTAGGTGGTGGTTTTATGACTCGGTCAATAAATATTTGAACCAATGGGGAAGGATTCATTTTGCTATTTTCGATTACACATTCGAGTTGTTGTTCGTGATGTCTCCGGTGGGCGAGAAACACAAAAAGTTGTTCTTCAGAATAGTTCGCCACTGAATCAAACAAGTAGAATTACAACAAAAATTTGAGGATATAAGAGTATAATAGATATTATGATTTTTGTATTTATACTAATTTACACTCAATTAGCTTGAACAGTTGTCGTAAAATTTGAATTTTTCGAAAGTCAACTATTGTTCAATAGGCATTATAGTCGTTGTTGACGATTTCCAACGACAGTATTAATAACGCCTCCTCCATATCTCCTCACGAAAATGCCCAGAAGGTTGTCGTGTTTGTACCGATTTTGTCGGTGTTTATAAAATGTCGAACCCTAAATGACACCGACTGTGTATGCTTTAAGGAGAATAATAGCAAAACTATCATTTCCAAAAATAATTAAAGAACACGACTAATTTTTGTTAAAGATAAAATATTTACAAACGGACAATAATTAAGGGATAGTTTTTCATAACAACAAAATTCAGCAATAATTTTTTTTAGCATCACAGAAACTTTATTGAATTGAGAAAGGTTATGTCTTAACGACCATACAGTAGTGGAAGAGCAATAAAAGGACCAGGTACAATTTAAGGGACAAACGAAACACCAATTCTATACAGAATGCCTAGTAAAACTAAGGAGAAAAGTAGGGGTGGTTCCTTATTCATACCTTGAGCGGCACATGAATTCCAAGAGTCTTTCCCCGTTTAAACTAGAGCTAGCTTGTTTGTCTGAACAGTTTCCAAGGAGTAAACGAGGAAAGGATGATGCTGGAGAGCAGGTGGTTCTTATTCTATAGAGGTCGAAGTATGTCTCTTCAAGGACACCTCGTAGGGCCTTAGGGGTATCATGATGATCAGCTAGGCTGATTCGCATGTCTCTCTTGTACCCCAACGGGACCAAACACCCTCCCTGAGATAAGGTATATATCCTCGCCAGTCGAGAATTGGTTTGACCCTCCTGACTCCTTAAGGGATCTGTGACAATGGGTCCTTCCTTGTTAGTTGTCGAACATGTCCCAGTTTCCATTTGCTCGTTCTTGAAACAAGAAATGACACGGAATATGGCTGCCTTTCGGACTATTGGATTCATGTCGACGATACTTTGATGGTCGCGTTTTCACAATGAACCGAATCCTACAAAACAATGGATTTTTTCGTGGCGCTTCTTAGGTATGCTGATCGGTATGTGCCACGCCATGGATCATCTCCACTAGTATCTCCTGGTTGTGAATCGTTCATAGTGGTTGTTCTGGCGGATGGGTTTCCAGACTTGATTAGGGTGGACAATTGGAGCTTGATCCTCTCTCTGGGGTCTATCGTCCCCTTTGACCCCTAGGGCGGTAAGGGTTGTTTGGTGACTGGTGTCATACTGCTATGGGATCCTACCCAATGGTGTATTCTGAGCGGACCAATCTGAGGGAGGCAACCACTGACACTCCTATCTCGAATCGTCATGGGCCTGAAAGTGCATCGAGTAGGAGTTCCTTCGATCAGTCCAGTCAGGATAGTGAGTGGGTCGGTACCCTTTACCTAAAAAAGGTAGTCATTGGAGATCTAGGGCAGAGTAGCACCCTCAATGGTGGTGAATCAGTGGTGGAGTGATCCCGTGAGGCCGAAAGGGATCATGGGTGGGGCATTGCATGCCTTTCGAAGCATCCTATTACTAGGGTCTTTCCCAACCCAGCTTCTCCTTGTCGGTGTGAGGACACGGGTGGACGTCATAGGTAGGGAGTTTCGTATTAGCGGCTGAGATCTCAGCGTAGATATGATCCAGTGGCATGAGATGATGTCGTGTTCCCTGGCTATTGATGTGATCCACGGTCCCATCCGCACCGAGGCGTAGATGGTGGTGCGGGGGAAGAGAGGCCATAGGCGTGAGAGGTGGTTTCGGTAAGGCCGTGATGAAAACATGGTTGTGCTGGATGCGGATACGATTACAGGCGAGCGAAGGCGTAATTGAGATAGGAGAAGACGAGAGAAAGAAACCCAAAAAATCGATCTTAAAAAAAGCAATAATACCTGCAAAGGCAGAACAATTTTTTACAATTATTCTTAAAATGTATATAATTACCTTTTTTTTCTATTGTTTTGAGGATTTTAAATTTTAATTATTGTATCATCAAAGTTAGTTTCCACTAATAAGTTATATATAGCTTCTATTTTGATTTATTATGGAATCCTTAGATGACATAGTTTTTGTTTTGATAAACTAAAAATTATTAAGTACTTGTCTTTCTGAGATAGAACGACAATACAAAGAGAAAGATGACATAGTTCTTAGTTAAATAAGATGAAAGTATGCTTGTGCCTCTGAAGCAGAGAAACGAGACGAGGGTCCAAATTTTTGTAAAGAATATAATATCTCCCACACACAAGTGTGCTCACTTGCTCGATGGTCCATTTCAGGTCCCGAGAATTGAAACCTCGTAAGTTGCAAAATGAGTCAAATGACAGATAATATTGGTCATTGTTCAATGAAGGGAACTTTAATTAAGAATAGTGCGTCCCAAAATCATTGTTACATAGCCTTTTGGAAGCAATAAGATCAATTTAACTACAGTTTTGAAGCATCCCAAAAGAGCCCATGCAGCTGTGGGAGCAGGGATGGAGAGTGACATGATCAACTAACATGGTTACGGAGCTCGAGCTCAGGATAGAGAAGATGCTGGAGATCCATTGAGTATGTTGCAAAATGTTTGATGAAAGCCCATGCAGCTCAAGTATGTTGCAAAAGGTTTGGAAATGCATATCTATGCAAATCTTTGATTCCATTCATATAAACTAATACTATGGAGAGAAAGATGGGTTGCTTGGATATTTGAAGGTTTTGTTTGTACAAGAACTTTTGAACTCTTGAATGTGCATGTATGAACATGGGCAATCATGGTCTTTCAATGGGGCCTTACTTTGAATTATTGTATGGAACAGCTCGTGAAACCATGCCAACTTCATCTGCATACGGAGACGCGATAAATAGGCAAAATGTGTAAGCGAACCCTATGCGATGTTGTGGGGTTATACGGGAGAAAGTTGAGGTGTCCGATTGTCTCTTTAAGTCCGCACCTTTTCCTCTGCAACTGGAGCGCACTGTGGATGTAATGACTTAACGGAGCATAGAGGACCCCTCCGCATGTTACTGTCCAAGTATATTAGGCTTGGTGACCAATAGTCAAAATGCTTTGATACCCAAAAGACGGACAAAACAAATTGAAGTTAAAATAAGAATAAAATAGTTTCTCTCCTCTTTCAGCCAAACAATTTTATTTGTAATTCAGTATTTTTTTTTTAATTTTCTCTCTCCTTATCAAAAGCAAAACTCTAATAGACATGTGCTCCTGTATCTTTTCCATCATTATATGCTAGTCGTGCCCCCGTCCCGAGGAAGACACCACTGTTCCTCCTCCACTACAGCTGATGCTGTCTAACCATGTCACAACCCTACCTCATACACCCCTCACATTGTAACATGATCTTGTCACCTCACCGCTTGAACGACCATCCATGGTGATGACAGGTGTCCCGCCTCCATGTCCTTTGCGCCTTCTGGTCATCCCTTTAAAGGGACGCCAGAAGAAGATAGGCAAAGCCCCATCACTGCCTCTCCCTCCGCAACCACAATCTCTGCTTTCTCCATCTATGGCGATGGTGTCGTTTGAGCCATGCTTGGCTTCCCCTACACATCCACGACTGAAAGCACGACGAGGCCGCCCTCCTAAACCCTTGGGGATACCTTTGGTACCGGAGGGATTAGGTCAGGCATCCACTCCATTGTTCGTCGATGAGAATTTTGATACCATTGTCGATGATCACAAGTCACTGAGTGTTGACAACCACTCGGGTCTACTGCCGGCCGGCCTTGACCGGATGACGCTCAAGGTATCGGATTTCCTGCCTCTTCTGCTACCGGATGGGGACCGAGTCTCTTTCATCCCCATCCCAGGGTTCCTGCTTCGCGAGGCCGTGATCAGGCCGCTGGCTATCGTAGTCAACCTCCTGGCTCTAGGGCCAGTGCATCCGGAGTCTCCTATTCAGGGTCTTCAGGAGAGTCTATCGGGGTGCTCCCTAAGGTATGAGCATCCTCTGGAGATCCTCATCATCGATACAACTCTTGACCCGAGATCTTTGGCTCGACAACAATTCTATATGCTCGGGAGACTTCTAACGAACCGCCTCATCGCAAGGAAATCGTATTGCGAATCATCACCAATGCATGGGGTGCCTCGGTAGTAGTTTTGGTGATTAAGGACGTTGAGCCCTGTATCTTTGGTTTTTATTTTTCTAATGAGGGCGCCCGGGTGTGGGTGCGAGGGTACGAACATTGGTGCTTTGACGGGCATCCTTTGTTTCTTGGAGAGATTGATCTAGTGGCTCGAGCTCTCCCTACCTTAGACCGGATTCAATTAGGGGTTCATGTCCATAGCCTCCCGCCATGCGTGTGAACCAGGACAATCGGGGGAGAGAGAGGAATTGGAGCTGCTCTTGGGACCACGGTGGAGGTCCCGTGCGATGATTCTGGCCAATGCTAGGGTGGTCCGAGTGCGTTTTTGGTAGTCCTTACACCACCATCTCTGCTGGAATCTGCTGCTTCAGTTCTCAGAGTTACAGGATCCAATCACCTGCTCCCTCACCTACACGAAGTTACCTACTTTCTGTGGGAATTGTGCGCGGATTGGTCACACGTCACCAGCATGTGACAAAGATAATGTCGGGGATTCACATATTCGGCAAGTCGCTCCTGGAGTATCCAAAGGAGAGACAGACCAGTGTCTATGCAACCGAGTAGTGTACAACTGGGCTTTGCACATTTGACTCAGAACACCGCACCTAATCCTGCTTCACATCGGGAAGGGGACCAATCGTAAGACACAACATTGCACCTAACGAGGGTGTTCGCGGGGACGATCTTCCAGGTTGGAAAAACTTGGTAGAGGTCCAGCCCCCGATTAGTAGAATGGAGGCGCCTGTGAGGATGTCGCCAGGAACGAAGAAGAACTCCACTGGGGAGCCCTAGGAAGTTCAAGTGAGGGTTGGAAAGCAGCCTCGCCAAGGAAAATGAGTAACACCCATGGCTTCAGGGACGATTGCTGGAAGGGATCCTTGAGACAAGCCAGTCCTTTCACTACTGCAAAACACAGTTTTGGTTGTCAACCAGACTATATGGGTCCTCTTCAAGGAACTGAGCGGTAACTCGACCATACCTTGAGCAGTGTTTTACAGTACTTTTACATTTCAGTCATTTATTTTCATCAAGACCGTCCTCAACGTTCTAATGTTGTTGAGTTATTGTTAGACCTGGTGCAGAATCAAACATGTAATAGCTCATTTTCGTGGTAAGAAAAAGGTTTATTTGTCTAAAAAAAAATTCATTACACGAGTTATTTGTTATCGAAACAGAAACTAAGCATAGATTCGAAGGCCCAAGAGATCATTCCTAAATAGGGAGTTTGTTGCAATATTGGAGCTAGTTTGGATGGTTTTCAACAAGGTTTCACCATTCAAATTTGGCGAATGCTATACTCGTTCGCTCCCGGTAAATTGATGCAGCCAACGCTTTGATTTGGGCATAAGTTTGACCCGACTGCCAAGCATAGAGCAATTCGCATTGAATTAAATTGAATCGCTTCACCAGGAGGGAGGTCATTTTCCATTGGTCCTTCACTTGCCTTTCAGTTCATGCGGGGGGATATCTAGTCTTTCGACGGCAAAGTGATTGTATACAGTCGTCCAATAACAAATGTTAGGCCCAGGTCGTGCATGTTGAATCCAAAAAAGGCACAACACCTATTCTTCTTCGGGGGACCACGAGTAGTTGCAGCGAGCGGGATCTATTGTCGAATCAGTGAAGATTGACTCTATTCGATGGAGAAATAGGGGAAAAAGGAGACGGTGACAGATGGTGTGATGAAGGAGGAAATAACGAGTTGTATTTATAGGTGGGGAATTGGGGAAAATTATACCGAACCGTCTACTTCCACAAGGGCATTTGGTCATTTTAAATGTTTTGGGTAATTATTTCACACAAATTAAGGAGAGTTGAATGAAAGTGAAATTGTAATAAAATACAAGTGAAATTGTAATGAAGTGCGGCTGAGACGTAAGGTAAATGCAATAGTAATGTAACGGAAATGAAACAGTAATCACAATAAAAATGTAATGGCAATTGAAAAGGAAGTTTGATTAAATTGCGGGAAAAAACAACGGGAGTTGAAAAATAAGGAAATAAAACTAGCATGAGAATAACAACGACACAAATAGTAGGAGAAACAACAAAAGTCATTGGCCAAGATTTTGCCTAAAGTTCGTAAGGACTTCCTAATGGAACTTCACCTCCTCATGGGACATGAGCGACTTGTTCTTTGCCCTCTCCTGTTTGTAGATCTCCAAGTACTTTTGGATGTCGGTGATGATCCGATGTTTTAATTCGAGCGACTGCACAACCTTTTTCCAATGTCTCCTTCATTTGTGTAGCCCCTTCCTTTACTCTGACTGCCACATCTACTATCCCCGACACTTTACTTTTACCCTTGGCCCTTGCAGCTTTCGCAGCCTTCTGACACATAAGCCGAGTATCTGAAGCGAAGCGCATCCTAGTGGTCTGCTCACTTTCGATGTGGGACACAAGTGTATCCTACCGCGTTCTCTTGATCGATTGGCTTGAAGCAAGGGGGGTGGCAGTTCATGCACCGTTTCTTCAAGTACTTCAAAGTGTGGGGTCATCCATTTGGGTTGATCTGTAACAAGAAACCATGAATGCTTCCAACCGAAGTCATGCCCTTCATCACTCTTGTACATCTCCTCAACCAGCTGCATAACATGTTCATCGGATCAGCCACAACGATGATCATTGGTGATGCAAGTATAATGTCCTTGGAACTTCATTACTTGCGTCTTGATTGTCTGTTAGTGGTCCTTGCAATTCTTCTCAAACCATAGCAGATCATCCCCCCACCCCATAAAAGACCAACCTCTCTCCCAATGTTATCCCAATATCCTTGCAACCTCTTACTATTCCCTTCTATCGAGTCATAGGAATTCACCATCCAAGCTTTGACAAGATGTATATCCTCTTTTGTGTTCCATTTAACACAAGCTCTTTTCTTTTTCATCTCGGGTGATGGTTTCGACGGCGTGGTTGAGAATCTAGGTTAGTTTCGAGCCAAAAGCTCCACATCGTTGTCCCCAAACTGACTTTCTTAGGTGGCTAGAACCAGTGGCGGAGCCAGCTTTTTCAATGAAGGGGGCACTGATATTTTTTTCAGTCATAGTTATAATACAAAAATGATGATAAGTAAAAAAAAATATATCACAAAAGAATCTCTACATCTTACAAGTCGTGGTGCTGAGATTCTATATTTTAAAAGTGTTGTAAGATGTTATCAATGATAATACGATGCAAAATATCTATTTCGATGTATATTTATAACATTTTTTGAAAATCTTTACATATTGTCGAAACTAAATACATTGTTTTAATATATTAATCTTTTATTTCCTTCAAAAATGATATAAACTCATTTGTTATACTAAATATAACTGTCAATACATTAAAATGGTACTAATAAGAGATAAGAATGTTAAATATTGATATCACAAATCATTTTAGAAATCGAAAAATTACAAATTAGATATGGAAAAATATCAATAAAATCAGTTTTATACACAATTTGTATTATAATACAGGATAGTTAAAAACTTAAGCACTGTGATGTATAAAGTGTAGTTTTTTTTGCTTATAACAAATACAAGATATTAAACATGTTATATAATTTACTGAACATGCATGATATAAAAAAACATGAGCTAATCTTACCATAAAAAAACATGGGCAAAGATCCATATGAAAATTATAGTTTCAGCTTCACCATTTTCAGAGGGGGCACCCAATTAAATTGCTAAACATACAGCCTTGGAACTGAAATGGGGGGGGGGGGGGGGGGGTGGCACGTGCCCCCTCTGAGCCCCAAGTGGCTCCGCCTAGGGCTAGAATGTACGCTTCTTCTCCTTCAAAAGCATTGAAATCCATGGTGACGAATAGAAATTAGTTCAGAAGAATAGAGTGTAAAGAGGAATTGAAGAGTGGTGTGAATTTGAAGAAGAGCATGAATGTTTAAATGAGACAAAAAATGGGTTGGGTGCATTCGACGCTGCCACGTGTCGACAACTCATTCATCGCCAACGGTCATATTCGTCGTTTAGGCCGAAGTTTTGAATACTCCAAGACGAAAACGCTGGCAAAAACCCCGATTATAGATGTTCTAAATAAGGGTTACAATGAAACAAGCTTGACTAAACATACGATGGGCCTAGACCCAGCAAAAAGAACACAACCCAAAGAGCTTAGGAAAACTAAACCATGCATCTTTGGACTATACTCTCCACTGCCTCGGAAACGACACGTGCCTTAGTAAAATATTTCCAATCGAAGCCCAATGAAGTTTTATTTTGGAGTACAAGCCCAATAAGGTTAGTAACCGACATACACAACACAAACCCTTCCTTTATTGGACTGAATGAATTATCCTCACGAAAAATACTAATACAGTAGTAATACAGAGCCAGCGATGCCTAGTCAACAAAATAATTACCATCGCACCCTCAGCTCAACCCCGCGTAGTAAGGAACGCCAGTGGCATTGAGCCACTCAGACCCCTGTATAAGTTCCGCCACCGTAAACTGGTTGGCCTCGGCGGAGCTATTAATGACCCGATAACCCGGCCACGTGACCCGGGCACTCGTATTAGATCCAGCCCCCCTGTTCAAATACTCCCCGTAATACAACGTGTTGAGAGCAAACGTCCCATTCCACTCCAGGAACCCCGCGGGGTCCACCAGGTCCCCTATGTTGGACCCCAAAAACACCGTCCTCGAGTACAGTTTCCACGGCCGCCCCAGGTACGTTTTAAACGTGGACTGAACCGGAATCAGGTCGGCGGCGGCGGCGACCTTGCAGTTGAGCACCGATATGCCGGTGTTCTGGTTCGGATCCTCGCGCCCCTGCGCCGTGAAAATGTTCTTCTGGTTCGGGTTCGGCTTCCGGGCGTAGAGGTTGCAGTTCTGGAAGACGACGGCCGCGTTTCCGAATATGAAGTCCACGGTTCCGTAAACGTCGCAGTCACGGTAGAATTGACGGAGGGAGTGGACGTAGAGGGTGTCCTGGTACCCCACGAAACTGCATTGGTAGAAAACGGAGAAATCCGAACCGGACCGCACGGCCACCGCTTGGTGCTTGCTGGGACCCGCCGAGTTCTCCACCGTTATGCCCTTCGCAATGAATCCACTCCCCACAACGGCTGAAAATCATAAATTAAATTAATCAGCTCATACTCTATAATTAAAATAATATTATTATTAATTTCCTGAAATGAAGAAGTAGGTCATGAGTAGGATTATCTGTATGAGGCTGGTTGGTCATTCTAATAAATACAAGAAGAAAAGAACATAGCAGAGGACAGAAGTCACGTGGGTGTGGGTTGGAATCACGTGAAAACAAATTAAGCAGCAGAAACAAACTAGATCCTTTTTCTGAGAATGCATAAACAAGTAGTACAAGTCGATCTAGGCTTTGTATTCTTCCTGAGGTGAATAAATTAACAGAAACGACAGGCATCCGTCGATAATATCCACGAGACATGGTCGTCTTAACCAGAATTTGGGTCCCACCCTCACTAACACTCATACAGTGTCGTTTTGACACATGTTCCATTAAATGATGATGAGGATTGAGACAGAGAGAGGAGATATGTAGTAGATATAGAGCAAAAGAGACTCACCGACAGTAGCGGACTGGAAAGTTGTCCACCCGTCAACAACATTACGACCAGCTTTAATGATGGTCTTTCCGATACCATCTCCGAGAAACATTATGTTCGTTTTCTTCTTTATCACCTCCACGTTTTCGAAATATGCTCCGGCTTTTATGTATATCACAAACCTATCATTTATATTTAACCATGCACGTTTAGTATACTTAATTTCCGATTAATAAACGGAAATCTAATTTTTATGATCCCAATCTTGTGCAAGATTGCTGTCTGAATCCAAGAAATCATATATTATATATCCAAAATTCAGAAGTTATAATGGGGTAGTTGGTCGATAGGATAGCATAGGTCATCTAAACCGTATCCACTACAGCATTTATATCGTACGAGATGTAGTATCATGGGTCTATTCATAATTATTTTTGGTGACATAATAATTAAAATATGTATGTTTTAGGATTTTCGTGCCCTAAAACACATAGATATATTGTCACCCAAAAAATATATATTGAGTTTGATTGATTTAACATTATCTGCTCAAGATGGATCATTGGTAAATCACTTTCGTTTGACCAATTAAAAATATATAAATTAACATGTGATACGACAAAAAGGCACAAAGTTAAACCAAAAAATAAATAAAAAGTTAAATAGTTGACCTGGTAGCGCTGGAGTTGGGAGCGGCTGCCACCGCATCTCCGACGGTAGTGAAGTTACCTGAGCCGTCTTTAGCTACGACCAAGTTGTACTTGGTTCCATTCGGTGCCAGCTGGAGCAGTTTCCGATCCTTTGACGACACCCAGCTCGGAAACCGGTTCCTCACCTGTCCGTACTCCGGGAACACCTCGCCGTACTGATGACCACGACCGTCAGTTGCTGGAATTTTCTTAAGCATGGCAAGAGAATTACTGACATGACGAGTAATGTTGTGCAAATTCTTCTTAATAACGTCTCTGACGGCGTGACCGTTGCCGTAAGCGAAACCGTCAAGACACGTGTACTGATTCGTCATGGCGGCACTGAGGAGCGTCTGGAGGTCGTGGAAGTGGCGGGACGCGGTTTTGGTGCCGGAGAGGTCGGACAGGGCGGTGGTGAGCTCGTCCACGGTGTCGCCGAGGAGCTCGAGGCAGTCGTCGAGGGCGCGGCGCTGGCGGACGTCGATGGAGCGGGAGCGGGAGAGCATTTTGCGGAGGCCGGTGCAGTTGGAGGAGGAGGCTTGGACCTCGCCGACGGTGACATTGACGGTGGCGGAGATGATTTGGGGGAGGGACTTGGAGGCGAGTCCGGGGAAGGTGGAGAGAGTGGAGACGCAGAGATCCGGGTAGAGAGTGCCCTGACACGTGTCGTGAGCTAGTTGCAGGTGGGATTGATGGTGCAATCGTAAATATTGCGATTCTGAGGGCTTTAATGTGAAGAGAAGGAGAAGAGCTGAAATGGTGAAGAGAGTGAAGATGGAGAGTGTGGTTTTGGCTTTTGCTTTGAGCTCCATCTTGGAGTTTTGAGTTGTGAGAGACTTAGGCTGGTTCTACATAAATAGTGTAGGCACTGCACGGCCACTGACTATATTTCTGATTTTTAAGTTTTTTATTTATTTTCTTTATGAGGTCATTCACGGGTCTAAGATCCTATAATTTTAAATTTGAAGTTTTAAAATTACACTTGTAATGAAATTTGTTGTATAATATGGTCTTTATATTTAGCATTTATGACATTAACCAAATAATATTACACAGACTTGAATATGACATCAGGTAAACTGAATCATTAATAAATATAGTAGAGCTGTACCAGCTTTGTCATTGCTTCAATTTTGGTATGTCACGAAAAAAATAAATTTTGAAAAATTAAATGGGACCTAAATACTTTATTTGGGTTACAGAAATGGTTGTGGGCCGCATTGAGCCTGGGCTGGCCGGAATGGTACCATCTGCAAGAATAACCGAAGCCCGGGACCCTTGCGATGTGGACACTGGACCTAGTTACGTTATTCTTCTCCAGATTTCCATTTTTGTTTGGGCCTAAAATCCAACGGTTCACAATTATCGTGAGTGTATTTAAATTTTAAGAGTAAATAAACGTATTATATTGCAGTGATACTGAAAAACAAGGGGGTTGCGGCAGAGAGAAACCTAATTCTCTCCGCGCGCAGCTCCTCCTCACCCTCCTCCATGGCAGCTCCCCGCTCCCATCGTCGAAGCCCTGGTTTTCAAGCTCTCCACTACCTCCGGATGAGGTTCCTTCTACCCTACTTAGGGTTCGTCGCCGCCGTCATCGCCCACCAGCCGCCGTGGCCATCATCTTCGTCCATCACTGCCGCCGTCCATCGTCGTCGTCGTTATCGCCGCCGCCGTCATTGTCGTCATCGTCGTCTCTCAACCACCGTGGCCCCCCTGCTAGGTCCCTCCTTGAATCGTAATACAACTACCTCTTTTCCGTTTAAAAAAAACGTATTATATTGCAAATGCCGAACCATTAGATAAATAGTAGAACAATAGTTGTTAATCGTTAATCTTAAATTTTGAAAAGGAACGAGCTCTCCCAAGGTTTTGAGCCCCTCTCGGGATCCCAACATTAGCTTATGTTATCGTTGGCGTTTTTGTTTTGACGGCTCGGCCCGATAGGTCATTGTTATATTTTCCCCAACCCGTGTTCCCTAAAACTTCTCGGATGACTCGTCCGTTGCTATCTCCCTCGTCATCATCCCCCATGTTTTCAATTCTCTATCAATTGACTAGCGTTCAAGGTCCAGATCTCTGGATTCTCGCTTAGAACTAGCAAGGAATGGCTTCTAAAACACATACTCAACACCTCAAGCACATGCTCTCTACGCACAAGCCTCACCTGATTTTTCTCTCATAAACTATAATGTCGGGATCCAAATTAGCGTTGTTGCAACGGAGATTAGGATTATGTGGAGGCACCAGTGTCCCAACAACGAAGAATCAACAAGGTTTGACTGTCTTTTGGACTACAGTAACTGATGCCACTTTGGAATTAGATTTGACAAACACATTGATGTTATTGTCGATTTCCCAGGCTATCTCCCGATTCGTTTTACCATTTTATATGGGAAGGCCCAAAGGGACCTCCGAAAACAATCTTGGGACCTCTTACGCTAGATAGAGGTGGTGAATCGTCAAAGTTGGATTGTTATAAAGGATTTTAATGGCATACTTCACCAACATGAAACCAAAAGTTTTCGTCCGTATCCGTCATTCCTGATTGAGGATTTTTAGAATGCTAATGACAACATAGGGCTCCAAGATACTCTGATGCAGGGGAACCTGTTTACTTGGTTTCTAGGATGTCATCATCTCCGCTGAATAAAATCACGCCTTAACAAAACGTTGATCTCTCGAGACTTATATTACTCGCTACTGGAGCTGGATTTTTGGAACACAAGAACCACGACATCAGGTCATTGGCACGTCATCCTCACCCTAGTTCTCTGTATGTAATCTGATCTAGGTTGAGTGGGCTACAAGTGCTACAGTACCAATTGGGAATGTGATTAAAAATTTCAGCATAGTTTGAATCACGAGGATCAACAAGGATTTGGGAAGAAATTGAAACATATCAAATGGTATTCGTGCATGATTGTTGAGCTCAATGGTCGAAATTGAAACATAAGGTTAGGGTGCACAAACGGGAAGCGGTCCAAATTCAATATGAAGCGGCCCTACGGTTGTAGGAATCTTTTTGGAGGCAGCGAGCTAAACATCATTGGCTGACGAATGTGGATAAGAAAACAAAGTTATTTCATACGCCACCTCGTTCAACGAAAGGTAAACGCAATTTGCTCAGTCCAGAATGTTGATGAGGATCTAGTTACATAGGACACGGGAATAAAAGAATTTGTCATCTTGTACTTCATAGATCTTTTGACCACCAAACATCCCGATCCTCAAAACTTCCCTATTTGGTTTCACGAGGTAGGTATCTTAGAATCCCCAAATACTACAATTCTTCAGCAACTTCACCAGAGGAAGTTCGGGAAGTAATATTTCAAATAGGTCCCGATAAAAGCACCAGACCCAGAATGTCTTAATTCGCGTTTATTTCAGCACTATTGGCCAATCATTCAGGAGGAAGTAACTAGGTTTTTTCAACAAACCATACACGGTGGAACATACGACCCAAGGCTCAACGCCAAAAATATGGTATTGATACTTAAGAAACCGGACTCACTAGTGATATTCTCATATCTTATTAAGTTATATATTACCTCCTCTAGAGGAAGCATGGTACAAACAATTTTATGGCTCTAAATATGGACATGAGTAAAGCTTATGATTGGGTTGAATGGCTGTTCCTCACATCTATTATGCAGCGCTTGGAGTTCTCGGCATAAAGCAATGCATTGGTAGAAATACAGTTTCCTATTCGTTGAGCTTAGGAAGATAGGAAACCCCGATATTTCGAAAAAAATCAAGGTATACGACAAGGGGACCCCTTGCCCCCGTACTTGTTTTTATTCTGCATGGAAGCCTTATTGTGGCTCCTCGGTAGGGCAGAAACTGAGGGATGCATTCATGGAGTTGTAGTAGCTCGAAGGGCACCGATTACCTCCCATCTATTCTTCGTTGATGATTGTTATATTGTCTGCAAAGCCAACATTGCGGAGTCCTCTTAAATCATGGACATTGTATCAGTCTTTGGTGACTTATCAGGACAGGTGCTCAATCATCAAAAGTCATCGATCTTTTCTAGTATAAACACCCCATCAGAGATTCGTATGACCTGTTGCCAAACACTAAACATTGTAGAAATATCTAAAGCGTCTATATATTCGGGGATCCTTAATACGTTCGGGAAGAGTAGGATTCAGAGTATGCGGTTTTTGGGGGGATCGGGTGCTCAAAAAGACCCAATTTTGGGATGGGAAGTGTAAGAACCTCCCTCGGGCGATCCTGGTCGAACCGGAGGTTATTGGCGAAAGTTGACTTTTTCCGGAAAAGTCAACCGATGACTCCGGGAGTCATTCGGGACCTTTTCGGGACCCAAAAAGCTTAGTCGTCATTACGGTTAGCTTAGTTGGGTCATTTTCTTTTACATGACACCTTTTGTGAAAAAGTCAAACCCGGGTTAAACTAGGTCGATTTTGGATTATTAACGAATAAAATAATAAGAGCTGAGATATTTTGGGATATGAGTGGTCCCCACATGGACACATGTCCATGTTAGCTTGGAGGGGAAGAAAATGGGATTAAAAGGCCAAATGGTCCCCACATATGGACAAAATAGAGAGAGAGATGGACTAAAGGACGAAAGGGACATTTCCACCTTGAGGATAAGACCACATGGGACAACAATGTCAGCATTTCCTTCATGTTGGCCGAACCACCATAGCTAGAAGAGAGAGAATTTATTCCTCCATTGAAGCTCCATTGAAGCTTGAAGAAGAAGCAAGAGAAAAGAAGCTCTGTTTTAGCCATTTCTACACCAAATCTTCTCAAATTTACTTCATCTCTTCATTTCCTAGAAGTTGGTATGCTTTATTTCCTTATTTGATGTAATAGGTGTTGTGGGTTTGAGTAGAGATGACTTGAACTAGTGGGTTTTGGGTGTTGAAAGGTTTAAATGTTGATTTGTGAAGAAGAAATGGAGTTTGATGATGGAAATCACTTGGTTTGAGTAGTTTTTGATGAAATCCACCATGGGTCTTGAAACTTTGGATGATTTAAGGTGAAAATTGAAGTTCTAAACCTTAAAAATGGTGATATGGAGAACCTAGAACTAGTCAGGAGCTTGTTGGAGAAATTAGATATTTTTCTGGCGACCGGAGGCTCGACGGAGCTCCGACCGGTCGCCGGAATCCGACCACCAGAGGAGGAGATGACCGGCCACCCTTGGAAAGGACCGACCATGGTTCGGCCACCCTTGAACCGTGACCGGCCTGTCCGGTTTGGCCACACACGGCCATGTGTGGTCGTGGGGCCCACATGGCTGGGTTTTGGTGGTTTCGTAATTGGGACGGTCATGGATGAACCCCGGGGCAATGCTTTCATACTCGGAACGAATTATGGATGTGATTCATGAAATTTCGGAAAAAGCGATTAGAAACTTTAGGGTTATTTACGATAAGGTACCCTAATGTTTCGTCCACGAACGATAAGGTACCCTTATGAATTTTTTGCCCGATAAGGTACCCAAATGATTCGTCCACGAACGATTTGGTTTAATGCTGTTAAAAAACTACAAAATTATGTAGAATGACTATTTTTCCCTTTGACATTTCAGTTGCTTTTGACTTAACAGTGAAAAGACCATTATACCCTCAGTTATTATTTTTCTTTAATTTATATTTTCTAATTATTTTTAATTTTCAAAATAAAATAAATAAATTATATATTTTTTTAAACTGAATTTGGTTTTTATTTTCAAAAATTAGTTTTAATATTTTTATAATCAGATTTTTATATTTAAAAATGATTTTTTATTTTTTAATAATTAGTTTTTTTGTATATTAAAAAATCAGATTTTATATTTAGAAATCAGTTTTTATTTTTTTTAAATCAGTTTTTATTTTCAAAAACCAGTTTTTATTTTTTTAATATTTTCTATTTTATTATTTTTAGTATTTTATTATTTTAATATTTTATTTTATTATTTTAATATTTTTAATATTTTAATATTTTATTTATTATTTTAATTATTTTATTATTTTTACTATTTTAATATTTTATTTTATTATTTTAATACTTTATTTTATTATTTTTATTATTTTAATATTTTATTTTTATTTTAATTTTTTTTAATATTTTGTATTTTAATATTTTGTATTTTTTAATAATTTTAAAATTTTAAACTTTTTTATTATTATTTAAAAAAATATTATTTTAAAATTTTAAAAAAATTAAATTTATTTATTATATATTTATTGTGTTATATAATTAAGGGTATAATGGTAATTTTGTCTATCAAATTTATAAGCTTAAAATAAGAAAGGGTAAAATCGTCATTTCACACCCCACTTAACTGTACATGTCTGATTTGGAGGAATATTCCGTTAGTTTTCTAACGGAATATGCCAATTTTAACCAAATCGTTCGTGGACGAATCATTTGGGTACCTTATCGGACACAAAATTCATATGGGTACCTTATCGTTCGTGGACGAAACATAAGGGTACGTTAGCGTAAATAACCCAAAACTTTAATTGCGAAATTGGGAAGGCTCGGACCTCGGAATTTAATTCCGTCTAGTGCTTTGGAACAAGTAAATTAATTATGTTGGATAGACACGAATAGGGAAACTTTTGGAGTCCTGAGGGACGTTTTCCCGATTCCGGGCAAAATGGGCCTTCCGGGCCCATTTTGCCAAGTTGAGAAATTGGGATTAGTTTGGGTATTTCTCTCTTTAATCCACACTTGAATTAGCATTAATTCTTGTATTGCTTGTAATCTTAGACTTTGGACCCGAGTTTGGCGGAGGAGGAGACTTTTGGACCCCGCTGCTGGATTAGATTGCTTTTGAGGTAGGGAAAGTAGCGAATATCGGTTTAATTGCGGAAAGTTACTAGTATGCATATAGGTTGTAATTACTTGATCTAATTGTTAAAATTGCATGATTAGGATGTGAGGAACGAGTGAAATGAGGGATAGCTTACGAGCCATGTCGAGCCGTAAGTTTGGGAATTGCCGTGCTATAGAAATGCATGCGGGGCATGTCGAGCCCTTAGGTTTGTGTGTTGATTGTAATGCCATGATCTATGATTGTGATGCTTGATGTGTGGTTTATCCGTTGTTAGGTTGAGAATCATGATAGAGTATACTCGGTGTAGTATGTTGCTATGTTTGGGCAAGTGTGCCATGCTTGATATGACGTGAACTATTGCTTGTGGTATGATCGGGTGATTGATAGACCGATATGACGTGTTTCGGTAAGATTGTTTAGTAATGATATATCGTGTGTTCGTTACGATACTTATACCGACGGAGATTCCGGTATGGGATGTCCAGAATGGTATTGTGTGGTGACTTGTACCCCATGCTATGGGAAGATACCCGACCGAGGTGTGAGACGGTCCGGTATATTGTTTATGTGATTGTTATGGTATTGGGTGGTGTGAATTGTACCTCATGCTATGGGAAGATAACCGACCGAGGTGTGTGCCGGTCCGGTATATTGTCTATGTAATTTACCCCGACGTGTGTCCCGGGAAGCGGATTATGTGGTAAGGTGCGCCTGCCTTCTGACTGGGGGTCGGTAAAATGAGCTGTGATTTCGTGACGAGGTGCACCTGCCTTCTGACCGGGTGTTTGTAAAATGAATTGTGGTTACGTGATAAGGTGCGCCTGCCTTCCGACTAGTTTTCGGTAAAACGTGTTATGGTTTCATGATCAGGTGCGCCTGCCTTCTGACTAGTTGTCGGTAAAATGTGCTATGGTTTCGTGTTAAGGTGCGCATGCCTTCTGACTATATGTCGGTAAAACGTGTTATGATTCCGTGATAAGGTGTGTCTGCCTTCCGACTAGGTGTCTGTGAAATGTGTTATATTGGTGTGATCCGGCGTAGTATGAGAGACTCAATGTGTGTATTGTTAATGACTTGCTGTGTGGTTGCAATTGCTTTACCTGTATGTTTGTATTGGCTGAACGATATGAGTTGTGCCCCATGTTGCGGGAAGATACCCGACCGTAGGAGGATTCCGGTCCAGTATGTCATGAGTTGTACCCCGATGGGAAGATGTCTAGGCCGATGTTAACTTCGGTATGGTGTGGTTGAGCCGGGCTATGGAAAGCCGGCGCATAGTTCTGAGATACCATAGGTGGTAGTGATTGTTGATATTGCTATGTGTTGATCTGTGTTGACTGCCGTAACTGCTTATGCGTGCTAGGTGATCTTCTTGATCTAAGATAAAGTTTTACCCGAGTTTAGTGTATCGCCATGCGGGTTCACACGCGTGGTCGGTTGTGAGATAACCGTGGTTGTTGTCTTTTGAGACTTGAGTGAACGATAGTGGTCAAGGGCATAGATGAGAAAAGTGTTTTTAAGTTCGGTTCAGCGTCGAGGCTAATTTACAGGTTGAATCCAAGTGGGGACTAAGCGTTGTCTTGAATTTTCTGTTTAACTGTTCTTAGTTACTGTGCTTACTAGTATGCCCTAATTGGACGGTTACTCGTGGTGGTGAGCGGATACTCATCACCTTAACTACTTTTCCTACTGAGCGAAAGCTCACCCCTTTACTTTGTTGTTCCACAAGTTTTGAGCAGGAGTTGGTCTAGCGGGATTCTCGGAGCCTGGGAGCTAGCGAGGGTCTTAGGCTAGTATGGTCTAGAGACGTACATTCCATTTTTTGCACGAAACATTTTGGTTATTACTGGATTTTCGAGCTGTGGACTCGTATCGTCATATTTGATACTTTAAAATTGTTATTGGAGATTTAATTCTTTTAAAGTTTCACTTTTATTTTTTATTGGTTTAGTTCATGTCTCGAGTCCGGTCATAACCGGATTTGGGGCGTGACAGGAAGCTTCTATCTCTGTCTGGTGTGACGTTGTGGTCTATTATGTCAGTATGGCTATCTTAGTGTTAGGGGTGGGCATTGGGTGGTTAACCACCCAATGGAACCCTTTACGAACCCAACCCGATATTACCGGTTTGACATATCTTGGAACCAACCCCAACCCAAAAACCATTTTTTTACAGTGAAACCAATCAGTTCACTGACCGGTTGGTTAGTGGTTTAAACCAACCAACCACTTTACCACGTGTAAGTACAAATTTAGATACCAATAACCATATATATATATATATATTTATTTCAAGCCAAAACATATTACTACATTCTCCAAAACAAAAGAAAATTACATATAAGTCATCGTGTTTTATGTTAGCAATCCGTGTGACACAAAAGAGTGCTCATGAGTCATTCATCTATATCAGATCACTGGTTATTATGAAGCCACATGTATAGGATGAACATTATCGGTTTGGTTGGTTAACCGATGGTTTGGCGTTTCAAGAACCGACAACCAATTGTTAACTTTTTGGTTCGATCGTTAAGAACCCGCAACCAACCGTTAACTTTCCGGTTTCGGGTTTTCCGTTGCGGTTGGTGGTGGTTGGTTTTAGCGGTTCGGTTTTTTTTCCCACCCCTACTTAGTGTATATCATATCGGTCTTTAAATTCCAATAGGGTATGGCTGACAAGACACATATAGGTTTAGAAAAATTCTATTGGGGGATCGACAACTAAGGGTCTGTCGTTAATTTGGTAGGATTGGGAGAAAATCTACGATAAAAAATGGAAGGAGGTATGGGTTTTCATAATCTCCAGGGCATAAACCTAGCCCTCCTAGGAAATAGGCGTGAGGTCTCTTATCGAGACTAGACTCCTTGGTTGCTTGCCTCTATGAAAGCGCGGTACTACCCGTCTGGGGACTTCCTATCAGTCACACTAGGCGTTATCCCTACCTTCTCATGGGCCAGTATTATTTCCACTCAACCCCTCATAGTATCAAGGCTTCGACGAGCCATTGGTCCAGGTAAGGACACTCAAATCCATCACCATCCATGGCTTCGAAGGGACAATCCAATTATTCAAACCGTCCCTCCAGTCCTTGTAAACACCGTAGTTATAGAATTTATGACCCAGGTACTCGGATGTGGGACGCACCTCTCATACATGTTATTTTTGAGCAAGCGGATCAAGATGATATCCTCGCTATCTCGTTATCTTTCGCATGGACTAAAGATGAGTGGTACTGGGAAACAGACTCTAAAGGATGCTACTCCACTCATGCAGGATACCAGGTACTCTGTCAGGATAGAGCGCGGGTCCAGGGTCCCAACTCAACTATCATCGTGGTCGAACTTCTGGAAGATATTTGCGCAAACTTGCCTCCATGTTTTCCTTTAAATGGCCTTATCAAACTCCCTACAAGTGGCTTCTCGACTCCACTAACAGTTTGTGCCAATTTGTATGATGTGTGGTCCCCACTAAGAACCTCCAGATATTTCTCTCTCTGAATGGTGAGAGTTATCACTATAAGGAAAACACCAACACAACTTACGAAGATAGTGGGGTGGCTCTGAGAAATCTAGGAAGCACAGAATGCATAAGTTTGGAGTGAGATCACCCCGTCCGCAATAGGGGTTCAATCAACATCCATTGTAAATCCGATAACATGGACAGAGTAAAAATCTCAGACACCACCCTCTTGGAGCCTGCCTCGTACCCTGTCACCAACCGTCTGGACTCCGCCACTGCGGGGGTCGGTGGCTATCATCTTTGATGGAGCCCTATTTTCTGATACAACGTAGTTAGGTTGGGGTTTCATTGCTCAAGATAATTACGAGCAGGTTTTAACAACTAGGAATGGATTTTTCCCAACTCTCTGGTCTCCAACTATGATTCAAGCCCATGTCATTACAGCAACATTAACGTTTACTATTGATATGAAATAGGCTCGTACTATTGTCAGGTCCAACGCCCGGATCATCACTCATATGGTCAACTCAAGGACTCCATTGATCTCTTCGATAAGGGCTATTATCCATGAATTTTGTTGTCTATTATCTCAATTGAGGATTCCAAACTCGTTTTTGTTAAAAGATCAACGAACAAGCCTCCCGTAGCTTGTCAAAGAGGCCCAATCTTTACATATCCTTATACGGACGGGTTAATCTTTATCCGATGCACTTTTTTGTATTCTCTGTACAGACAATTAATTGAATAAAACTGTCGTTCGCTCAAAAAAGTAGATAAATTGTAGATTGACATTAAGTCAGGCCCAATAATGTATATGGATTCAACTCACGTTAAATAAGCAGGCCCATATATGTTACGGTATCATTGGGCCCAGCTCATAAAGTGAGGTGTGTGATGATGAATGAAATGAAGAACGTAGTAGCCGTCAGGCTATTAACTGTTTGATTAGATTGGGATTATCTGACAAATTATTGAAAACCTGACAATGAATAAAGTGTGACTTAGGAATGTCATTATTTATAGGTAATAGAAATAATCAGTAATATATGAGCAGTTATCATAAACCTACTAATCGACATCTTATCTTAATAATGAATTCGATATAGATCAAATTTGTGTGTATTTTAATTGCTCTCTACCGATATGAGCTCACGTTTATATCTACCCACTCTTTTGTCCATTCTTGCACTTCATAATGCAGTACTGGCCATACTTCCCTGGATGAACCTCCAAATAAATGTAAATATATACTGTTCAAGCATAAGGCTTAGTTTTATATCAACAAATAAAAAACAATATATAATTATTAAGATAATATTTTTTGTCAGACCAATGTACAGTATGCATATGATATGTTGCTTCTAACTCTTCCTCAATAGCATGTTCCACTTCAATAAAGCACGTAAATCAGCTATTATTTTTGGAAGATTTTGAGGAGCTTGAAAATGCCTCCAAAAATACACCATCATTTTTGGAGAGAAGTGTCAGGTTTATTACCTACAAACACAGTTCTCTGAACTCGTAGGGTACAAGTTTAAGCGGGATGTGTTTTTTGTGGGGAGCCTGAGACAGTTGAGCACGTTTGGTTTTAGTGTCGAGTCACGAAAAACGTATGGGGCAAGGTTCGGCATCTACCAATGAGACGTCTTGTTCAGCCCGAGAATGGTTGAAGGAATGTTGGTCGGACGGATCCAAGGAAAAGGTAGGATGGGTGGGCACGATTTGTTGGGAGCTATGGAAAAACAGAAATTCCAAAGTCTGGAATGATAAGTCCAGCTCGGGCGAGGTGTTATATCAGGTTGAGATGGAGCTTTGGAAGAATTGGAATGATGCTCAAGATACTAGGGACTCTCGATCGGCAAGAGGCAGGGGACCGGCCAGATGGAGCAGGTCGGAGGCAGGACTCTACAAGGTTAATACAAACAGAGTTGTATTTGAGGAATTACTTGGGGAGGTGGTTTGGTGTGTCGAGACGATCAGGGCGCAATGACTTAGCTTTACTCGGTACTGTTCCAAGGCATCAAGGATCCCGAGATGATAGAAGCACTGACAATTCACAAGGCTCTTCAGTGGATTGCTCAGAATGGATAGACGAGTGAAGTGATAAAATCTGACTATCTGGGGGTGTTAATGCCAATATCGCACGCACACAGGAGATTAACTCCTCTTAGGGCCATTATAGATGTTTGTAAGGGGCTCCTTAGGGAGTTACCGAGGTTCATGTTGTCATATATTCGCAGAGATGCAAATGGTGTGGAAAATTATCTAGCTAGACAAGCTCACGATTGTACTAATTCTATATGGACGATTGATAGGCAGCTAGAACCCATAACGGAGTTACTGGCTAGCGATTCTGAGTAATGAAATTCTCTATTTATCTTCATTTTTTATTATTATTTATAATGTGTAATTAGTTAAAAGTAGGACTATCAACGAGACAATTTTCGAGACAATTTTCAGGATTTCCATAACAAATAAGTGTTCAATTTTACGTTATATAAATTTTGTAAAGAGAAACGTTGAAACATAATTTTTTTATCAGCATGCAATATATAAAGTTCAACCTTTTCAGAGAATTATAAAGGAAAACACCAAAGTCGAAGAGGAAAAGTCCGAAAACTCTTAGGGCTGAACTATTTTCGACTGAGAAAAAAATACCAAGTGGACTGAACATGTCTCATCCACTAAACAATAATCAGACCAAAAATTACCATAATAGACTTGGGCGCTGGGATGAAAGCTCAACCTCAAAACAATCCCAATCAGGGGAGAACCAAGGTCAAAAAACCCAAATATTACAACCATTAAGCACTAAACAAATAACATTAAAAAGGTCTATAACACGAATTTTGTAACGATGAAGTTCATAGAGAACAGGGTCCACTACCCAGATTTTCTAACCGTGAAGCTCCAAAAGACAGTCTGTCTCTTCAAAGAGCACCTTTAACCTTACCTATACTTGAAGAAAACTTTGAATCTCATTGAAGCCCCTACTCAGAGAGTTGAGAGACGCTGACACGCCGACGGTCAACACCGCAGAACGACAGAGATAGGTCGGATGTCACCAATACCCAAAAGTCAAAGAAACAAAAACACTTCGATTTCCAATAGAAGCACACAGTCCAATAACAACCTGTCAGAGGAAAACACCTAAATTAAATGACTGCCCCCCTGCCAACAAACTGGATAGGGAAAAAAAGGAAATCGAAAGGAGTCTAAATCTAAGGAATGAGCAGTTCTCCAACAGCAACAGATAAAGAAAAGGGGGAAACGAGATCCATACCATCCACAATGACGAGAGATCAAGAACCACAACGAATCATTTACCCGAATGGTCATGAAATGCTTACCATGGTAGAAGTGGAGTTAATCATCTAAGAAGTAGTAGAGAACCAAGAATCCAACACGAGTAGATACCCACTGTCCACAAGATCTGAAGAAACCGTTGACTAGAGAGTAGAGCACCTAAGCCTCAATCTGAGCTGGAAACATTCAACTTCAGCCTAACCTTCTTCGCCAATGGTTCACCAACTACTACCAAACACACCAACCAACACCAAGCTCCACACCTAGAGTAAACTAGGAAGAAGGGGGAAGAAACAAAATGAAGAGATAAAACGATACCTCATCGGAACGAGGGCGGGGAGTAGAACCAACCACGGCCACGACCAAATAAACGTCGGTAGTAAAGCAAGCGAGACAGAGACCAACCTTCCAACAAGCGAGGCAACAACTTCTAAGGACCGGCAGCGAAATTGGACCAAAGAGCCACCAGAGCACAGAAAGATCTAGAACGAAATCTAGAAATGACCGCCGCCTCAAGGTCCACACGAGCTCAAGAGAGAAGGAGGAAGAAAGAACGAACGAACATAACTGTAACATCGACGACCTACGACTCCGACGAACCAGAGACGCAAGAGACGGCCTCACCCAAAAAATCAGGTACGTCTACTCGAAGGAGCTCCGACAAAACCAGATCTGTCAAAACATGGACATATCTGACCACTTGTCCAACCCGTAGACAAATCTGGCCACAAAGGCCAAACTAGGAAGAACCAGGCGAGGTCGAACAACGGAAAACTCTCGAGAACAGAGCCCACCCAAAACACGCCACCACCGATGAAACTTACCGACCTAAAAAGGCGTCTCAGATCTAAGGTTTCACCGGCGAAGAGCTAACCCCAACAGAGCAGTCGTCGATCAAAGAGAAGGATAGAAGAGCTTCGGGGTGAAAAAGATGAAGACTAAAGGCAGATCTGACGTCAAGAAACGAGCATAGGGGATAAAAGAAGAAGAAGAAGGAGAAGAAGTGGAAGTCACCACCGACGACGTCCATAGTCAAAGACCGCGACACCACCAGTGGGGAGAAGAGCAGGAGAGGGAGAAAGAAGTGACGATTAAGTTTTACGAGAGAGGAGAGAATTAATTGTCTAATATTTTTTCAAGAGCAATATCTTTTTTTTTAATCAGCAAACAAGAATTTATTAATTCAATCCTTCAAGATGAAGAAACAAGAACAAGGGATAAACCCTCAAGAGAAGACAAAGCAACAAGGCTTACAAACAGAGACGATGCCAGGTCTAACAAAGCCTAAACCAAAATTTTCCTCACTTGAAGCACAGACGGAGAGTCCCGAACAAGGGGGGACAACAATACAACCAGAAAAATAGAAAAATGACTGAAACCTTGATTTTCCAACCATAAAGCCCAAAGGAGAAAAACCCTAACATTGTCCACCCAGCGCTCCCAGAAGACCAAAAACCGCCAAAACCTACGAGAAATACCTAAATCACCGGCGCCTTCTACCCCATGAGGGTGGAAACCGACACGTCGGCAGCCAACACCGTAAAACCGACGGAAACAGATCTGGTGACCAACCACCACCGGAACAACCAAGACCTTGAAATCGCACAACAACTTGGTTTTCGAAGGAAGCCAATAGGCTTAGATGACTCGTCGTATGCCAACACCTATCCAATCAACGAGGCCCCAGCCGACAAGTGGACAAAGAGGAGAAAATCAAAGAGCGAATCGATTTACAATGAAAATCGTGACACTTCACATATCTGAAAGCAAAAAAAAAAAGACGACAAGAGTAGGACGATTATTCAAACACAAAATCAATATATTTACCGCAAAAACAACTATTAATACGAAACATGTGATAGTATTTTTAAACGTGACAAATTTTACTTAGAGCATCTCCAATGGTTAGACACTGTGCAGTGTCAAGGAGCAGTGTCAGGGAGTGGTTTTTGCCTTCCTGACACTGCTCCTCCAATGGTAGTGTCAGGAGCAGTGTCAAGAGCAGTGTCAGGACTGTTTCAATAATTCAAAACAGACCCCAAATATTTGTAACACTTTTAATTAAAACCAAATACGAATTACATGACAATTTTTTTTATTTCAAACCAAATAGAAATTACATTAACGTTGATTGTGGCCGCTATCTCCAAATTTAGCCCAAATATGTTCGATGAGATCATCGTGGAGTTGGTGATGAACATTCCGATCCTGAATCCTTGCTCTATGGCCAAGGATACTTTCCCTGGTCACCGCTGGTGGTGGTCGTCTACGGACTCTTGGGTCCGGGACACCAATATCTACAAACGGGTCAGTGGGCCACGGCATCCGCTCATCCTCAACGATCACGTTGTGTAGGATCACACAAGCAGTCATGATCACTGAGAGTGAACCCCTATCCTACATTCGGCCCGGGTGAGTAACGATGTGAAACCGGGCCTGTAGAACTCCAAACGCCCGTTCAATGTCCTTCCTACACGCCTCTTGGTATCTAGAAAAGCATCGTTGTTTCGGCGTTTTGTGGAGCAGGTATGGACTTGACAAATGTTGCCCAAGCAGGATAAATTCCATATGTCAAGTAATACGTGGTTTCGTATTCTCTACCGCTGATCTTGAACTTCACATCTGGGGCGAAGCCTTTTACTGCTTGGGAGAATAGTGTAGACCTATTGAGCACGTTGATGTCGTTGTTGGAGCCCGGTGTCCCGAAGAAAGCGTGCCAGATCCAAAGGTCTTCGGATGCTACGGCTTCGAGCATGATTGTGGGGACGTTCCTGTGGTCCCTACTTGCGAACTGTGCAGCCCATGCCATAGGACAGTTCTTCCAATCCCAATGCATGCAGTCTAGGCTCCCTAGCATCCATGGAAAGCCGCGCTCTTCGTTGATTCGCAACAACCGTTTTTTATCGTCCACGGTCGGGCGTCGTAGATAGGTCCGCCCGTAAACCTTGATGACGCCAATGCAAAACTTCTTCAGGCAGTCCAGTGCAATAGTCTCCGCCATTCACAAATACTCGTCGCAAGCATCAGTTGGACTTCCATAACAGAGCTGGCGAAGTGCTACCGTGCACTTCTGGTGTGGAGTGAAAAAGGCTCTCCCCGTAGCATCCTTGCTATTCCGGAAGTAGGCGTACCGGCCACTCAAACCATTCATGACCAATATGAACATGTCCATCGACATCCGGAACCGTCGCCGAAATTGTTGGTCGCTGTACACCGGTTGAGGCGCAAAGTAGTCACGGATCAACCCTTCGTGTGCATCTTCGCGGTTGCGCTCAATCACTCTCCGCTTGGGTCTCGGCGCCGACATTGAGCTCTCGGCCTTATCATCATCCTCACCCATTGGTAAGGCTACCATCAGTTGATCCTCTAATGCTTGTTGTGTTTCCTCCAGATACCTATCCATCGCGGCGTCTATTTCTTCTTCTGTCATTTGCTTCATTTCGTCTAGCGTTGAAAGATTCGCCATCGAAAAAAATAGATTTAGGAAAAAACTATAGGATTTGGAGAGGAATAGATGAATAGAAGCTTGAAAGAAGAGAGGAGAAGTGAGATTTCAATTGGGGTAGATATGAATTTATAGGAAATTGTTGGGCACTTTGGGAGTCGGCGTCGCCACGTGTCGGGACGTGACTGGCCAGCCGACTAGCCGTTGGCGCCTGACACGACCGGCTGCGTCGTTGCCAGAACCAGCCACGACCAGCAGCAACGACACCGCAGACACGACCCGCTGACACGACCAGCCGTGCCTACGCGTCGTGTCAGGGCCGTGCCTACGCCAGACACGACGCGTAGGCACGACCCTAGGGATGACAGACAAACCCGAACCTGATGGGGACCCGAGGTCCCCGACCCGATCGGGGTGGGGAAAACCCGGTCAACCGGGTATTTGACCGGGGACGGGGCGGGGACGGGATTGGTACCACCCACCCCGGTATCATTATTAAGTATAAAAATATGAAAGGAAGCAAATACGTAACATTGGTGTAGTGGTAATAGGCTTCCTTATTTATCCAAGGACTTGATTTTGATTCTCCACAATATCGATAATTTTTTATATTTGTTTTGATTTGTTAAACTTAAATCATAAAAGAAATAGCACTAGTATGGTTCGAAACCAAGACCTCACGTAGGCATATCACCTAAAGGCTAGAGTACCAATACCACTGAGCTATGTATACATTTGTGTTAGTTGATTATTTCTATTGTATATATATTTTTAATCAATACGTAAAACACAAAATTGCAAGTCCCACATCGCCCGCGTACAAGGTCTTCATCACTTTGCTTTTCTATAAAATGAAGCATTATTTTGTTTCCATTGCAAACTTATTTATGGGCTTATTCTACCATAATAATCTGGTAAAATTTTGGGTCTATATTAAATATGACCTAATATTTTCTACAGTTGACAAATTTTTATTTATTTTAGTTCATAATTTTTCCGGAACATATATGTATCAATCCTCGGGGCGGGGCGGGGTAATGTCGGGGCAAAGTGCAATCGGGGCGGGGTCGGGTATCATGAAACCCGCCTCATACCCGCCCCGTTGTCATTCCTACAGGACCTGTTGGAGCTGCTCTTATCATCCACATATCAAAACGAAAAATCATAAAAACTGACTCCATGAGTCGTAGAGGACTCTCATTCTGAGACTTGGAAGACAAGGTTGAGACGGTGGGTTAAATTTATTTATTTATTTTTTAGAAAAGCTTTAATTTATCTAAATCCTCAAATAGCAACTATTTCCGAGCTGTAGTAGGGCTAGAAATTCAAACCTCCGCCGAATATTTGATGATATATATGTATTGATATGCTTATTTATGTGACAACCGCCACCTAACATTCGACACAGAAACACTTACATTTATAACCCGCACCTTTGAATTCAAACTTTCTGTCTTAGAGAATCTTAATATACATTCGACTTGACTTCTGGAAATAAATTAATTAGTCACTTGTAATGACTATCTAATATAATCAAGTTTTTTTTTGACGAAATCTAATATAATCAAGTTAGTCGCGATGATAATTGCAGCATCGTTAGGCTTAACCGCTTTTAGATATACATATACCCCACCCTTCACTGATTTACACATGATTATCTTATTATAAAAAGAAGTGTGGCCTTTAATTGGAAACTTCGTATATTTAATTTTTTAATCCCATTTTATCTCATCTTGACAATGAAAGTTGAAATGAGCAAAACATACGACAGGGTTGAATGAGCGTATTTGGGAAGGGTTCTACTTCGTATGGGCTTTGCTGAGAAATGGGTGGCGCTAATCATGACATGTGTTCGGACCGCCCGGTTGTGGGTGGCGACTGAGGGTAGAAGAATGGGACCGTTAAGAACAGAACGGGGTATTAGACAGGGAGATCCGCTCTCGCCATATCTATTCATCATTTGTGCGGAAGGGTTGTCCAGGTTGATTGAACATCGTGAAAGGCAAGGGATATTACATGGGTGCAGAGTAGCCAGTCAGGCACCCAGCATCACTCATTTGTTTTTTTTTTTTGCAGATGACAACTTTTTCTTCTCTAGAGCAACTAAGGAAGAGGCGGAGGTATGGAAGGAGGTGTTGCACAGCTACGAGATGGCGTTGGGGCAAAAAATAAATGTGGGGAAATCTGTAATTGTCTTTAGTCCAAATTCGAAAGAGGCCATGAAGCAGGAGGTTCGAAACATTCTGGGAATGAGGGAAGTGGTGGACACGGGAATCTATCTTGGGCTTCCATCCCTCCTTCATCGCAGTAAGTATCAAAGTTTCACATTTATGAAGGATCAGATTGTTGCGAGATTCAAAGGTTGGGATGAGCTTTTCCTGAGTAAAGCCGGAAATGAGGTGCTCTTCAAGGCTGTTATCCAGGCTCTACCAGTCTATACTATGGGGGTGTATAAAATTCCAGATAAATTGATTCAGGATATCGAGGTGTTGATGAACATGTCTTGGTGGACACATGACGCTCGTACGGGCAAGGGATTGAAGTGAAAAGGGTGGAGTAAATTGTGTCAGCATAAGCTACAAGGTGGGATGAGTTTCTGGCACCTGCAGGACTTCAACCTGGCCTTATTAGCTAAATAGGGAGGGAGATTATTACAGAACCCTGATAGTCTTGTGGCGCGAGTTATGCATGCAAGTCTTTTTTACAAGCTGAGAAGAGAGGAGGTTTTAGCTACATATGGACCAACATAATGGATGGCCACAGTTTGGTGAAACAGGGGGGCAAAAGGAGAATTGGGAATGGTCAGAGCACCACGATTGCAGACTATGCATGGCTACCTACAGAACCGGGATGGGTCACAGACATCCCGAATGGAATGGAAAGCAGTTTGGTCCGAGAATTCATCTTGGATGACAGAAACAGATGGAATAGAGTGAAGGTCAAGGATATCTTTTTAGAGCAAACTGCGGCAGATATCTTAAGTGTTCCATTGTCGATTCTACCAATTGAGGATGCGTGGTATTGGGGGGACCCGTGATGGGTTGTTCACACTTACCTACACCAAACTCCCGAACTTCTGTTATAATGTGGTATGCCCAGTCACAAGGTACCTGAGTGTGATCGGAAGGTGGTGGATCCACCCCGTTTTGACTCCTCCGTCCGGGAATTTCTAAAGGAGCAGTAGATAAAGAGTTATGCCACTGATTGGGGTGGAAAGGCGTCTGGGAAGCTGTTGTTCTCGACTACTGCACCTAAGGTGCAATTGTATCGAGGCAACGGTCTGATAGTATCCCCGGCTACTGCACCTAACCATGAGTATCCTTGGAAGGGCCACCAGACACCCCGAGGGAATCAGGTCGAACAGACTCTAGTGATAGGTCAACAATCGGGTATGGTGGCACAAGCATCTCTGGCCCTACTTGGGCACAGAGATAAGCCTGAACTAGGAGATGGATTAGGGTCAAGCCTTGAAGCAAGGAAGGAAGGAGAAGAGAGAGGTTATGTTGAGGAACCCCAGGAAGAACAAGTCGGGGCTGCTCGGCAGGCCCGCGTAGAGGAATGAAAGGAATCCAGTGCTCTAGGGACTAGGCCTAGGAGGAGTCCCTGGCAAGAGCTCTGCCTCCCTTGGAAACCGGTGTCAGCAGGTTTGGTCTCATTTTACAGAATATGTAGCAGTTGGGCACTATCTTGAGCAGCAGTCATCGATTTCATTGTCATTTATTTTCTGTTCGCTTTTATGTCTCCCCAACAAACCGCATGTGTTTGTTCTTTTGTTACAAAGTTATGTGTAAACAGACTTTAGAGACTCGGTAACATGTAATAACTCTTCTACTATAATCAGAGGTTTTCCTGATACACTACTTCTATCGCATTAAAGTCTACCAAATGAAATTTTGCCGTTTATAGTCAAAATAAATAAATAATATTGATTAGAGCCATGCCTAGAATGAGAGTATTAAATTTTAGTCTATATCTTATGGGGAAGCTTCAGTGTCTTTGCAGCACATGCACACCTCTGATCTTCATGTTAAAGTTGAACTCGTCCACCACCAGTTTTTCTGTCTGAACACCTACGTATGATTCTCTTCTCTTACGCAACGACTTTCTATTTCACCAACCTCATCACCATCCCAATCCCTCAATGCTGTTTTTGTCTTATCTTTACAAAACATGAACCCATTGTCGAGGTTGGTATGGGATCCTAAAAGAGTGAATACGATAATTTTTATGTCCTCCTAACCATACAGATAGGGCTAATTCTGTCGGGTCGGGTAAAGACTAACTTGGTCACCACCTTAAGTCTTGAATATATTAAAAACCTAATCAGCTATGAAGATGAGTATTATGAGATTCTAAGTATAGGATAATCATGTTTTTAATTACCATATTTTGTTGGGTTTCTATCAAAAGATACTCAATTTCTATCAAGTTGGAGACATTTAATCCCCCTATATTCTTGTGTTTTCTTTATGCGAATCTTAGTTTCATTAATCCAATATTCAAATTCTCCATAAACTAACCCAAATCAGCAGCCATAGACATTGATATTAATATTGTTGTTAAGTTCACATATATTCTTTCTGATCTGTAGAGAGATTTTGTGGGTGTAACCGAAAAAGAACCTCCTTCCATTTTTGTATGTTTTTTTTGCTCTCGAACGTCCGACCAATTAATCATATCCTAGTAAATGCAGCATTTTTTCTTTCTGGACTATCTCATTCAAAACCTTTGTGGTTATAAGTTGTGGGTGTCACATTGTTGACCAGACCATCAATGAAAAAAAAGAAATATCTGTAAAACACAAATTAATCTATGTTCATCGAATATATGATGCTCGATCCTTTGGGCACGCACAAATCAGGTCAAGAATTGTTTGTTATATACAACCGAAGATCGTGTACATGGCTTGCTTGATATGAATTGATAACAATTTCACACGAACTTTCTATCAAAATTAAGAATTTAGAAAATTCATACAAACCAGTTTTTCAATAATCTCTTCCAGCTGGATTGCGAGATTTATCAGTGGTTCTTGTTGATACGCGGTAAGATAATTGTTATAGTAATATGAAGTGATTGTTATTTGAATTGAACGAATAGTGAATAAAAATATATGTTCATTAGCTAAGCATAAGATTATATGAAAGTCTCTCTCGCGAATCCTCGACGTCGCCGGAGCTCCAAGACTTCGGGCAATGGATTGCTAACGGAGGTAACCATGACGTTAGGATCAATTGTGACGGCTTTGAATCTCGTGCTAACAATCTCGGAGGGCTTGGTTCGTAAGAAGCCTCATGCCTCCAAGGCTAATCGAAAAATTTCGATAGAGGAGAAGGCTGTTCCTGCTCGTAGTACCAATCGGAGAAAGGGGCGTTCGACAGGTGGGGATGTTGTTGCTGCACCATCTGCTCCTGCCAAGGCTCCGGTTGTTGTTGCTGCACCATCTGTTCCTGTTACCAAGGCTTTTTCTGGTGGAGCAGGTGTGGTGGATACTGAGGGCAAGACTCAGCAGGTCGCTGTAGAGAAACCTACGATAGCTCATCGCTTACGCCGGCCTCGGAGGAGTGGTAAATTCGTTGAACAAAAAGTTGAAATTTTCGTTCATAGCTTACCTTTCGAGGTGTCGGAAGGCTGGACTCGCAACGTTTTCAGTCCTTTTGGTCCAATTGTGTCTGTTAAGGTCTCTAAACGTCCGAATCGAAGTAATCGGTACTTCGGTTTTGTACGGTTCGAGTCAATAGAGACAGCATCTAAGGCGGTGGAGGTTATGAATGGGCTTAAACTTGACGGGTACGTGTTGGTTGTCGCCACGGCATGGCATCGTCGGACGTCCACTGGTCCGGTGATGGAAACTAGTACACCAAGTTTGTGCTCTGTTTCTGGTGTTATGAAACAGAGCATACAAAGTCGCCCTGTTTTGTCACGTTTCACAACAGTTCAGGGATCGCCAGAGAAGGATGTTTTGGCGCCGTTAGGAGTCGGATCTTTGCCGGAGGACATAGATCACGGTGTGACAGAGGCCGCTTGCGATCGTGATTCTGGTTGCGATCTTATTGGTGACGACGATTGCGTCAGCGATTCTGAAGATTTCGTCCACGATTCTGAAGATCTCGGCCGTGATTCTGCAGATTTCAGCCGTGATTCTGAGGTTGTTGGCATCCGAGATTCCTGGGTTGACTCCGACTGCGATCGCGTGGTGACGAGGGAAGCGTGTGTTGATGTAGATGATGGGTCTGGTCAGGTCCATTGTATTGCAATTGGATCTGGCCAGGTCCATCATGTGGCAGATGGGCCTAATACTACACAGGTCCATGATGTAGAGGAGTCTGGTCCAGCCCAGATTTTACAGGTGGTTGTGCTTGAATCAAGTCCGGATTCGGGCACTTTCGCCGCTTAGGTGGGCGTAGCATCAGTTCAACCGTCTCAAAAGGAGGCCTCGCCGTGGAAGGACGTTCTTGTTAAGAAGCGGAAGGGTCGTCCTCCTAAACATTTAACGGATTTTTACACTTTGTTGTGCAAGCCGAAAACCGCTAGAGATCGGGATAGAGTTGTTCGCCCCGTCGACATTGGGAAACAAGTTGAGCAAGTTAGAAATGGAGAAACTCAAATTGTTGGGTCGTCTCAGGGTCCCGACGCATGGACTGCAATCCGTGAGTTGGCTGCCAAGAAGAAGGCCGCGTCGATTCGCAGTTGACGTTTTGACGAGGTTCTCTGATTCTGTTTTTTTCTTCTTCTTGTTTTCTCTTTTTAAGAAAAGGTTAAGCCTTTTGGTTCCCCTTATGTTGGAACCCCTTTGTTATTATTGGTTGCTACCCTGCTTCTCCTTGAATCAGGACTTTCCGTTTCCTTTTCTGGATTCGGTCATATTAATAAATTTTTCGAGCTTATCAAAATATATATATATATATATATATATATATATATATATATATATATATAGGGTTGGTATCAAATACAAACCACCCCTTATTGTGCAAACTACAAATTCACCAGGTGCTGACACGTTGGCGCACGCGTTGCTGGTGCGCGCGCACAGTGCTGACACGTGGCGCACATAGTGCTAATAGTTTGGGCGCACAGTGCTAATAGTTTGGCACTGTGCTAAACTATTAGCACTGTGCGCGCCAAACTATTAGCACCGTGCGTGCGCGTGGTCAACACGCTCACATGCGCGGGCAGAGGAACGCGCGAATCTTCCACGTGTCAGCATCGCGCGCGCTCTGCTGACGTCCCTCTGACCGCATCCTGTGGCTTAGATTGGTTCGTAGTTTGCACAATAAGGATGATTTTTACTGGATAGCTACCCTATATATATATATATATATATACGGGTGCAATCAGGTGCGAACCAGGGGTTAAGGTGCGAACCTGCGAACCTGCTTGTGTAGTGTATCTGGTTTGCGGAAATAGTGTTCTCGGTTTGCGGTGTTTTCGCAAACCATATTTTTCTCAAGATAAAATGCTTTTTTTCAAACTGTTTTTCCGCAAACTGGGATGCTTATTTCCGCAAATCATATTCGCTATTTCCGCAAATCAGATACACTATTTTCTCAAACCATATATTTTCATAAGATAAAAATGCTGTTTTTTCAAACTTTTTTTCCGCAAACTGGGATGCTTATATTCGCAAACCATGTTCGCTATTTCCGCAAACCAGATTTGAGGTTCGCAGGTTCGCACCGTAAGGGAGGTTCGCACGTGATTGTCTCCATATATATATATATACATATATATATATATATATATATATATACATATATATATATATAGGATAACAATCAGGTACAAACTTACATCTTTCGTCAGAACGTAGAACTATCAATCTGGGCTCTTGGATCGTAGAATTAATGGCCCAGATTTAATGCATATCTTTTAATATCTTTTTAATTAATGCATATCTTGTAATTGATTTCGTAATCAATCATCCCCCACCCCCCTGAATTTCGGTGGCCATCCGATCTGGATAATCAATGGCCCAGATTAGTTCTACGTTCTGACCCGAAATAGGGTTTGTACTTGATTGTTCCCCTATATATATATGTTCATTACCGTCTATTACTTCCAACGAAAGTTTATTTTACATAGATATAGACGATCCTCTATTTTCGTTTTTTTAGCATAGTAATATATTTTATTGGTAAATTTTTGAAAACTCAAAAGCGAGCATACACGAAATAGAAATACTGAAAGTGGAAACATGAGTAGGGCTAAACATAATCTTGAATCTTGCAAACAAGATCCGAGACGCTGACCCTGAAACAAAGATATTACTTGTCTTCGCAGTTTTGTGAGCGACAAGAGATTCTTTTCTTGTCCCGACCTGAAAATGTACATGATGTCCGCTAAACATATTGGTCTCTCAACGGAGACCTTCTCGGGGCATCGAGGGGAATACATGGCATCCATGGAGAACATCAGGAAAAGGGGGATGCATTGGGTCGAGATGACTCTGACCCTGGTAAGATGGGGTGTGCGCCCCCGAGCACACCCCATTGTTCGCCCTTAGACGCATTGGACCTGCCGAGGCCGCGTGGTAGACTTCACCTATAATTGTTTGGGCTAATAGGGGATTTCATCATTGTTCCACGACAACACTATGCCGCCGTCGAGGTTTCTCTGGCCGCTACCGGCATGATCAGACGTTAATCACACTCTCTCTGAGCCTCATTGGGGGTGTTAGGGTCCCGATCTAGCGGGGGGTTGGAGCAGCCCCGCACGGAGGCCCCGAGTGACCGGATGCGTCCCAACTAGTCGTTGGGCTTTGGGTCATGCCTCCGATGAGTTTGGAACGGAGACGGAGACAAAGGAGGAGACGACGAAGGAGGAAGCAACGAGGCAACAAAGGAGGAAACGGAGCATGCGAGAGAGGCAGCGGAGGTGGCGAAGGTAGCAGCAAAGGCAACTAAGGAGGCGGCGACGTAGGTGGCCGCTGATTGATCGCCCGAGGAGATGGAAGAGACCATGGTGGTGGTAATGGTGAAGTAATGGTATGGTCGGGATGGTGACCGTAGAGGAGGAAAACGATATCACCGTAAAGAATTAGGGCAGACGAGGGCTCCAAGAGAGACATATTATCCTTTATTTTTTAACCCTAAGTTTCCAAACAACCTTAGACAAATCTAAATGGTGAGTCCGTCTCCTATCCAATTGTTCATAGTTGGTCCCCAAATGGTACCACCAAATTTATCAATGGGAAGAAGGACTAGGGTCTAGAAAATCAACGAAGAAGGACTAGGGAGGAGAAATCAGGGAATCATCTAGGAAATGAAGGAGATTTCGATACCAATCATGGAAGAAGACTGGAGCAATTTGAACTCCCCAACAAGATTCTTGTACTCAATATCCCTGATGGTTCAGACAGAAAAGGTATGCATAAAACCTTCAGTACGGGCAGGAAAATTAGAGAAATACATATGCATCGGATTCCAAATAGGGCCAGGAAATTCTTCTATTTCATCACCAATGAAAATCAGGTGGACATTAACAGAGTCATAACCATGTTTAATGGATTCTTACTTGGAGGATTGAGACTTTTTGTTGCTCGCGCCAAAGAAAGAGCAGATGGAAAACATGGGAGGAAGTTAGATGAAAATAAGAAAGAGCAGGAAGATTTAAGAATCATGTTAAAAAGAAAGGCCGCCACAAAGAGTTGCAACACTTTCATCAAAGAGGTGGAGGATGAGAATCTGAAATCCTTAACAGAGAAGGCATGATTAGGGATAAGTAATTATGTGAGAAACGTTGATTCAATTCAACAGGAGTTGGGGACTGATGGTGTTTTTAACTTAAGTGTTAGGGATCTAGGGTATAGAGTGGTGATGATAAACCGCTCAGATGTTGAGTATGAATAAAAAAAATTGACAGAAAAAGGATGAGCATGGCTTTCGTCGTGGATTACAATGATCCATGATAAAGAAAGCTGCCTCATGAAAGGTGGTTTTTACAAGTGGCTGATCATAGAAGGCATACCAGTCTATTGCTGCACAAAACACAACTTCGAAGAAGTTGTAAGAAAATTTGGGGATCCTCTTTTGTTCATCCTGACTTTCTATCAGGATTGTCCTTCCAGACTGGTATGGTTCTTATTCACAGCACATCAAGTAGTATTATCTCTAAGGAAGTGGGCTATAAAAATAAAGAAGAGATCTTCACAGTCAAAGTGTCAGAAATAGAGCATCAAATCGCGGTTTGGTGGTGTTCGTCTTGGTCTGGCCGGTTTGGTCGGACGGTTTCCGGTGCTATTCTTCTGAGCTGGACTACTGCATCTCTGGTCTGGTGGGTCTGCTCGGGTCGCGAGGTGGAAGTTTGTTTAGGTTTGTTTGACTGGGCCTTGGGCCGGCCTTGGTTGGGCTTTGGGCCTGTGTGTTAGTTCAGGTCTTATTATTTGTTGTTTTGTATTTGACCTCTGAACTGTAGTTGTTTAGTTCCCTTTGTTGGGATTAGGTTTACTTGTTTCTAGTTGCCCTTGTTGGCGTTTAAAACTGTTTGCTTAAAAGTTTTATCTGGTTCTGAGACCATTGTAAGGTTGTCCCTTTGTTGGACTTGTTCCGAGGTCGTTTTTTAACGATGCTCTTGTTTGTAACCTGAGGGTTCGACCCTTGTCCTTCGATTACAATTTGTAATCGTTGGTTTTTATAAAAAAAAAAAATCTGCTGATCAAAAAAAAAATTCGTTCTAGCAATCCAATACGAACCCAGGAAATAGGTTGATCACAAGTTATATTATCGGAGCTTAGACGATAGCTACGGGGAGGAGGTATCCACCTCGTATACTCCTACAATCATAAATGAGGAGGGATTTGATGACTCATCAGAAAAGGTAGCTCAATCCCCAAGTTCAAATGAGACGAAGCCTAAACCCAAAGTTTCCTCACTTGAAGTACAAACGGAGAGACCGCCACAAGAGGGAACAACAATATAACCAGAAAAACAGAAAAAGGTCTGAAACCTTGATTTTCCAACAAGAAAGCCCAAAAGAGAAAAAAACCCAACACTGTCCACCCAACGCTCCCAAAAGACCAAAAACCGCCAAAACCTGCAAGAAATCCCTGAATCACCTACGCCTCCTACCCCATGAGGGAGGCGACCAATACCGCAAAACCGACGGAAATAGGCCAAGTGACCAACCACCACCAGAACAGCCAAGAATTTGGAATCGCACCGCACCTCGGTTTTCATAGGAAGCCAATAGGCTAAGACGACTTGTCGTAGGCCAACACCTATCAACCGACGAGGTCCCGACCGACAAGCGGACGGGAGAGAAGAAAACCAAAGAGCGAATTGATTCGCAAGGAAAGTCGTGACACGACAATGATCCGAAAGAAGAAAAAGGACGTTGGGAGCCTCACCTTGAAGAGCTACGAACCAAGAGTATCTATCAAGGTCCCGAAATCCGGTGAAGTCCGTTGAAGTCGTAGCCGGAACTTGGACAGTGGAACTGTTAGAAAACATCATAGCTTCTGGGAGGAGATGAACATGGGGCACCCAAACCCACCTAAACTGTCGGGGAAAACCAGAACGATCCCAAACAAACAAGAAGACTCCACGAACTAGACCGGATGACAATAAATCAAAACCGGCCCAAGTGACATAGAAGATCAGACCCGGCCCTGGTGACCCGGAAGATCAGACCCGACCCAAATGACCCAGACTAGGCGATCGACCCAGACACAAACCACCCAACCCTGAACCAGAAGGGCCCAACCCACACCGAAACCTACGAAGAGAAGACGTCGGCCGAGTTCCACGAGCACTCTCACAAGGACCAACACCCGACGAAGCTACTAGACTTCGAGCAGCTAACGGGGTCGTCGGCTTCGGATATGCAGAGAAGAAGCAGACCATAGGCTCTGGCGAGACGAGCAGATCTGGGCAAGCAACTTCAGCGCCCAGAAGCAGCGAGCTCGAATGGCGAGGAACGACGGTTGCGGACGAATACGACAACGAGACGAGGACGACTGCGTGACGGAGGGGAACCAGGCCAGAGCCGACGTCGAGCACGGCCCACCAAAAAAAGAAGAAGAGGTAGAGGAGGTGGCGAGAACTTGAAGGAGAAGGGGGTGAAGAGAAGGGTTCCACCGACGACCTCAATGGCAGGAGACCATGGAGGCGCCGATGGAGAGGCGAGACAAGTCTATTGTGTGTTTTATATAGGAGGATAAGTGAGGTTAAACTTGGTATTTCTGAGAAAAAGTTGGTCATATGTTGTTTACACGCATTTTCCTTCCAAACTAACGTTATTTTTGACAAATTTCGTCAGCTTTTCTTATTGTGTAATAATTTATCGGTGAAATATGTAATTAAACCCAAAGCCCGATAGACGGAATTTGGAGATACAAAGTAATGATATCTTCATCAGTAATCTCCCGAATCAAACCAAAGTTACTTGGATTGAGAACGTGTTCGGAGTTCTCGGTGCAGTGATTTCATCCTCTGTTCGGAGCCACCCGAATCGGACAAGTATGTACTCTAGTTTTATCAAGTTTGGGGCACCAGAAGCGGCGAGCCAGGCTGTGGCCAGCCTGAACGGGCTGAAGATCAACGGTAACGTCCTGCATGTCAGCTTAGCCAGATGACGGAAAGATGCATATCAGAATCCAGGTTTGATAGGGGCAAAACAGGGATCTCCCACACCTGTTTGTCACCCACCCTTTCATCGGACAAGAGAATCGGCGGTGACTCGGCTCCGATCCTGAGTAGCTGCGACATTTCAGGCAAAATCGCGGCGAATCCGAAAATTCGCGTGATTGTCGCCTTCGGTTCTGCTAATTCTGATCCTCCCTTTGATCGGATTGATGGGGATTCAACAGAAATCTTGCAAGAAGAGGATTCACTCAAGGATTTGATTTTTGCTTATTCAATTTCCTTTTCTGGCGAGCGCAGCGTGAGTGGGGGAGTAAATCACGTCTCGCACGAGGATGAAGGTAAAGGGGCTGGTTTTGTGCTTGAGCCTTCGTGTAATACCGGCCCAGTGGAGTTTGTGGACTTGTCTGATAAAGACATGGTGCAGGCTTCTGAAGCTGGTTCTTATGTGGGCCGTCCAAACACAAACACAAAACCTCAATCTAATCAAGGTGGTTTGGGTATTGAAGTCATTGGACTTTGTACCCAAGACTGGTCAACGACACAATCGACATTATTGGCAAATTCTGATCTTGTTGGAGAGCAACAACATAGTCCGTGGAAGGCGGCCTTGTTTCAACCTCCGATTTTGAAACCTCGGAACGACGGTCGGCTCTCGAAGCAACCTAGAGCTTCGACTCGGCAGAGTCGACCTCCCAAATTCTTAGGGACTACATTACTGCTCAACTCAAACCATCTAGTTCTTTGAGCCAAGATTTGCCCGACAAAAGAGGGTGAAGGTTCAAAGGATCAAATCAATAACCCACATTTACCCGTCATTACAGCGCAAGGGCTAGGTCTGTGAGCCGTGAAAGGGAGGTCAGACAGAAGAAATGAGAGCTCATGAAGCAAACTTTGGTTTTTCGGGATAAACGGGAGGTCTAGCAAACCAGATTTTAGGAGAGCTCAGTTGTTTCTGTTCGGTTGTTGGAAGCATAGACTTCTTTTTTCTTGCAAGTTTTTGGGTCGATCCCCATTTTTTGGGTTGTATCACTTTTTTTATCTCGTTTTTCTTCTTTAAAAATGAGATTATAATAAATTAAATCGCCAATAAAAAAAAGGCCCATTGTTGTATGAATATGTGAAACGGCCTTGCATCATAAGTTGGAATTTTTATTTGTTTAGTCACATTATGGACCTTGCTACTGATCCTCTTTTTTCTAGCTTGTTTGGCAATCAGGGGCTTGCATGGAATCTGGGAAGAGGAGTGGACATTTCATTTTGGAATGAAGTTTGGGTCGGAGATGTTACTTTGAGGGCTCGGTTCCCGTTAGCTTATATGCGGGCAACCAACAAGGGGGGGGGGGGGGGGGTTGTTGCTGATTATTGGACTGGATAGGGGTGGTCGGTCTCCTTTCGTCACACCCGTGGGCACATGGAAATAGATGAGGTGTCAGCCTTATTTGAGTGCATAGAGGATTGTGTTCTTTCGCCTGATCTTGATGACGTTTTATTATGGAGAAAATCCTCTTCGGGTTTTACAGTTTCTGAGGCCTATTCTTTGTTGATGGGGGAGGAGTTGGTGGAGCCGAAACCTTGGGCTAAGGTCTTATGGGTGGCAGGTATACCACCTAAACACAACGTACTTATTTGGTTAGCGGTTCAGAATGCATTATCTACGTCTGTTTTCTTGGAGGAGAGGGGTATGTATTTTACTCTTAATCAGATGTTCTGTCCATTGTGCAAGTCTTTTATGGAGATCACCGATCATATTCTTATGCATTGTTCTGTTGCGTGGTGGATATGGGGTAGAGTTTTTGACTGGTGGGGGTTGGCTTGGGTTATGCCACGGACTATGGCGGAGGTAGTGGTAATGTGGAGAAGTGTGGGATCATTTCGTTTTTGGAAGGTGTGGATCCGGGTCTGTTATGTGACTATTTGGCATCTTTGGTTATTGAGGAATACAACTGTTTTTAATCAGGTGATGGAATCGGGTGATATTCTCTTTGGAAAGATTCAGAATCACTCGTACGTTATTATGTGGCAATCTCAGTCTATGAGATCTGGTTTCTCCTTTGTGGATTGGTGTAGGAGACTGAGTTGGTGCATTCGGCCGAGGAGTGTTGGGTCGGTTCGTTAGTGGCTGTTTTTGTGCTTATGTTTGGTCATTGTGTTTTGGTTTTGTTTTTTCAGGGGGTTTAGGAGTTCTCAACTCTATTCAGGTTTCGCCTGTTTCCCACTGAGGTCCGATGTGTGCTCATCCGGGGGGACGTTAAGGGCCGATCTACTTTTAGAGTGGAGGGGCACGGATCACTTAGTCTCTTTGAGACCAGAGGATTCACCTATCTACCCTGAGGCATTGTTCATTGGTCTCGGTGGGACGCCTGTTTGGTGATTGGAGCTTCTTTTACCTTTTGTTTTTTTGTTGTTCCGGGCATTAGCCCTTAGCTCATTGTATAAGTTCCTTGGTTATCGTTGTTCTCATATCCTTTCCTTCTTGGAATTGGGTTTTTACTTAATAAAATTTTCGAGCTTATAAAAAAAAAATAAGTTGGAAATGTTTTTAACCTTTTATAATTTTATCATCAAGCAACACATTATAGAGTAGTGTTGTAAATATAAATCTAAATTTACACATTTTAGTTTTGTAATTTTATATATTTAAAATACGTATTAATTGGATGATATTCACCATCGTGTAAGGACTTATATCTATCTAACAACTACCACTTGGATGTTGGGAACGAGTAATTCTTTGCAGAAGTCAAAATCCTGGATCTTGCATGTTTTAAAAATAGGAAAGGTGGCATTTTTCAACCTAATCCACTAGTGACTAAACTGTTCCTTAAAATAAACAAACATAGTAATGTATCTTCTTCCCTGTTTCAATTGCTATACGGTGACCAAAACTTTTTTTTTTCTTTTTCAGAAAAATTAATCATCAGACTGTAGCAGTATCCTATGAAATGTATCGCTGCATATTCTAGAATGATTTTGATAAAGCAATCAACATCCGGTTAATTTTTTTTTTTAATCAGAGATGTTTTATTTATTCCTGTCTGAATGACAGGTAGTCAGAAACGGCTCTAATATGTCTTTAAAAGACTACAACCACAGTTAAAACCTTAACACAGATTAATACTACACATATCTTCAAACTGAGAACAAAAAACAAGAACATAAAACAGAGCAACCAGAACACCAAAAGTAGCCTGTGAAGCCTTTGAAGCGAAGGGAGCTCTTCTAACCCCGAGATAGTAAAAAATCGTATTTAATTTTAGGAATCTAATAGACGGAAGCGTTGATGTTTCAAAATGCTTTTTTTTACGCTTTTTTATAGCGAAAGGTACGGAATATCGTTAGTTAAGTTGTGTAATTACAATAAAGTGTATCAGAGACTCTTTGACCACGAAGAACAGGGTAAGAATATTTAAAAATGTTCGTTATTCTTTTCACAGTAGAACCGTCCTCGACAGTTTTGAATTGGCGCCCTTGGGCTAGGACAGAATATGAAAATCATAACCGACACAACGATATTTTGTGATGCCACAAGGGTAGGTGAAAGAGGCGGAGAGGTAAGAAGTACTGGAGATCCAGCGGGACCTTCGACAGTCAAAGTGATGGGGGAGGCAGCGCATCGTCAGGCCAGTCCCGATGCTCCTCTCCCTGGAGAATTCCATGATACTGTCACACCGCAAATCCGGTTTTGGCCAGACTCGAGATGTGACCTGAAACAAACGAGGTAAAAGTAGCACAATTGAAATGAATTCTTTTAAAGCTGAAAACGAGACCAAAGTATTCCTCAATAATTCAATCTAAACTTCAAATATAGTGTCAAAACTTGATAAGTAACAAAAGGTAAATAAAGTTCAACAATGCGGACCAACACCACTCTAATACAACTCTCGAGACATCCGGAAGCTCCCGAGCCTCGAAATCTTTAGATCCCAAGTACACCTGTACACACAATAAATAGACAAAGAGGGATGAGCTTACGCTCAGTAGGGAAAATCGTAAATGACTTTAATCTCCAAGTTTAATATTAAAACTGTTTTAATTCGGTGTCAAAAGTATTTAAAACCCTTAGACCAAAAGATATGATAAACAAATAAGAAGTAACAATATCAATAGTACATTCTCAAGGATAACGATAACTTCCCAGAGAATAGACGGAGAACATTATAATAAAATAGAAGCCCATCACACAGGGAACAAGTAAATACTATTAATCAAAGAAATGTTATGGAATCCGTTGTGATGAAATAACATCGCTTCTTCAAAGATGACAGTAACTTAAAAGAAGTTTATAATAAATACTTTAACGGATCAATAATATTAAAAATGGGAATAATCAATATCTTGCCAACCACTCGCTTTCTCAAGCCTCCGATCCGTGGATAGATTCTGGGATCACATCGGTTCCCACATTCCGATCCACCAGCGTATCCATATCATATCAGATTTTCCCTCGGTCCAGGGGAAGCACATGCGTCGGGGCACCGGAAACAATCCCAAATGGGCGCTTATCATCGGGATTCCCAGAAATGCCTCCAAAGGACCATATGTCATAGGGAACCAAGTAGTGCACCCACTGGGATGCAGTTCCTTGGGGTGAAACCATAAGTAATCCTTTCCCCGCAGGGTAAAATGTCCAATTGCCCGCATGCCCAATAACCAATGCCCCGCAGGGTCCAATAACCAAATGCCCGCAGGCTCAATAATCAATGCCCCGCAGGGTCCAATAACCAAATGAATATCCCGCAGGATCTACCAATACTCAACTCTCATAATATCCAGTAACCAATGAATATCCCGCAGGATATGCCAATACTCAATTCTGATAATATCCAGTAACCAATGAATATCCCGCAGGATCTGCAAATACTCAATTCTGATAATATCCAGTAACCAAAGAATATCTCGCAGGATCTGCCAATACTCAACTCTCATAATATCCAGTAACCAATGCACTCAAGCTCTAAACTCAGTCCATATCTCACTATATCTGTTCAACTCCAACCACCACAACGGCACCGGATTACCCCCCCCCCCCCCCCGGTGTAGTACCGAACCAAGCAAACAAACAGACAAACCAATAAACGAGCATACATTCAAGAATAAGAATAAAGGAACAAGCATTTCATTCATCCATCAAGCAGCACACGTCGGAACACACTTTCATCACAACCCAGACAACCAACACCATTTCATACTTACCGTACACTTACCTGTCACCAACCATCGGTACATCGATCACCTGATTGTACCCCTTTGGCACAACCAGTCATACTCGATCATCCGTTCAACCAACAATTATATCAACATAAACACTCAATCAATCAAGTATGCATTCAACCAATCAATCATCATGTGAACGAACAAATAGGCATTCGATAAGACAAGCTAATCTAGTTTCATTAGACTCGTAAGTTAACCCGACAACAATCAATCAAGCATGTGAACCTAGCACGCAACTAATCCGAGAGCTCTTCACAGCCTCTCTACCAGTAAATCAAATTCGCAAGTATTGAAAGCACACTTCACTAATTGTCATCGTCCTAAACATGCATACTAGACTCATCCATTTATTAGTAATTGAAATACGATTATTCTAGTTATTCGCATCCTATAGGCAATTCTAGGACCTTTCCGATTTTATTATCCTAATCATGCATACTAAGCGTTAATTAAAAAATTAAGACTTTCCCTACCTCGTGGTCTTCCTTTAATAAAACTCTGATGAAAAGCTCGAGTGATCACAACTCCGTTCTTCACACGGGTTCCGACGTGATCTTCGTTCTTCTAGCTCGGGTCTAAGCCCTTGCTCTCGGGCGAAGTCCCGTCTAGATTTGACAAAGAAAAGTCTAGTCAAAACCGATAAAAGTCCAAAGGATTACTTATTTATCCAAATTTGTCCTTCAAAAAAAGTCTCACCTTGAATTAAATAAAATTAATTATTTAAATCTGAATTTTAAATATTTTCTTTGAAGCTGGGTTGACCCGGATCCAAGCCCAAACCCGGTCCAGAACCCGGATCCAAGGCTGACCCGGACCCGGTCCAGACCCGACCCAAACCCTGAGTCAGATCCAGTTCAGAAGCTTGGGCCTGGCCCAAGTCTATCTCCAGGTCCAGCCAAACTGGCCCAATCATCTCTCTGGCCCGAGGCCATCCTTGGCCCAAACACAAGGCCCAATGGCCTGGCCTGGCGTGTGCCGGACTGGTCACGAGGCCGGCGAAACCAGGGCTGCTCCGGTCGCCGGCGGTGGTGTCAAACGGCTCGACGGGAGGCAGGACCAGCCAGGGGCGTCAGAGGCAAAGCACGGCGTGGTGGCAGGGATGAACGGTGGCAGAGACGAGACCTGTTGGTCCTTCCGGCTCAGATCTGGCGAGGAGAGAGCTCGTCGGCGGTGTTCCGACCGTTTCAGTTCAAATCGAGCCTGGCCTGAAGAGAAACGCGGTCGGGGAAGTGGAGAGGTGTGAGGGAGATCGCCAGAGAAGATGGCGAGGTCGGCGTTCGGGCTCGGGGAAGAAGGACGGGCACGCTGGGTTCCCGGCGACGGCATCACGATGCAGGGCTGTCACGCCCCAAATCCGGTTTTTGACCGGACTCGAGACGTGACCTGAGTTGAAATACTTAAGAAATGTGAACGATAGATAAAGGTTCCAAAGTCTCATACCAACTTCGTCAAAAACAACATATCAGTAAATAGTTTAAAACAGCGTAAGTCATAGCTCAACATAAATAGTCAAATAAGGTATGTCCAACACAAAAGACCAACATAACTCTAGTGCGAACCCGAAGAGTCCCAAAGCTCCCTAGCCTCGGCCTCTCTAGACATCCGGTACTCCTGTAAAACAGTTAGAAACCAAAGGGGGTGAGCTGACGCTCAGTAGGAAAAACCTTAATGATTCAACCCTTAAGTTAAAGATGAACTGTCTACGAATGTAACCTGAACGACAGGACGATATAATAAATAAAGAAGTAATAAGAATAAGAAATAATTGCAACAACGTAATAGTATCCAATTAACAGTGACATAAATAAATTCATAATAAATAATTTAAAGGACGAATTATAATAAACTGGGAAATATTAGTATCTTGCCAACCACTTGCTTTCTCAAGCCTCCGATCCGTGAATAGATTCTGGGATCACCTCGGTTCCCATAACCCGATCCACCAGAGTATCCACATCACATCAGATTTTCCCTCGGTCCATAGGAGGTACATGCACCGGGGCACCGAAACTAGTTCGGAAATGCCACCTAAGGACCATATGTCATAGGGGACCAAGTAGTGCACCCACTGGGATGCAGTTCCTCGGGGTGAAACTATAAGTAATCCTTTCCCCGCAGGGTAAAAATGTCCAGTTGCCCGCAGGCCCAATGATCCATGCCCCGCAGGGTTTAACTCACCGTCGATGAATCCCCACGGATCTGGTACGGTGGTGCTCAGAATCGGCGGTGGCGGTCGGGAATCGAAGAGGGAGAGGACCGGTGGAGCTCTCTTCTGGGTTTTTGGTACGACGGGTAGAAGAAGACGGCGAAGAAGAAGGGGACGGCGGGTGCGAGGTCGGAGAAGAAGAAGGGACGGTGGCCGGGGAAGGAGAGTGGGAACGGCGGCGGTGGGTTTCTGGGTCGTCGGGAGAGGGAGCTGAGGTCTCGCCTCGGGAGTGGTGCGCGGAAATGAGGCTGAAGTGGCGAGGGAGGGGTTTTAAGGGTAGGGTTTGGGGTAGACGGGCCTTGGGCCGATCCTGGTGCGCGTGAGTAACGGGCCTGGTCTGTCTCGGTCCAAAACCGAGTCCGATCAGGCCCAATCCTGAAACCTCCTTTTTTTTTAAAAACAACAAACTTGATGCAAAAACAACCCCTTTAGTAATAGTTCGCACTTTAAAACCCTTATAAACCAAACCGAGTTTTACAATCTACCCCCCTTTAATAAATTTCGTCCTCGAAATTTAAAGTAGACGTACCTCAAGCGTCAAACAGGTGGGGATACTTCTCCCGGATCTCTTCCTCACGCTCCCAGGTCGACTCAGCCCCTTGGTGCCCCCACTGTACTCGAACCAGCGGAATAGTCGTCTTCCGCAAGACCTTCTCTCCTGTATCCACAATCCTGATAGGTTGCTCCTCATAAGAGACATCATCGGCCACCTCTATATCAGCCCATTCGATAACATGAGAGGGATCTGTCGTGTATTTCCGCAATTGGGATACATGGAAAACGTTATGCACGTTCCCAAGCTGCGGTGGCAAGGCTAATCGATAAGCTACAGCTCCAATCCTCTCTGAGACCTCAAACGGTCCAATGAAGCGCGGGGATAACTTTCCTCCTCCGCGGTTGAATCGCAGTAGGCCCTTCTTCGGGCTCACTCTCAGAAACACGTGGTCTCCGACCAGAAACTCAAGTGGTCTACGCCGTCGGTCTGCATAGCTCTTCTGACGACTCTGTGCGGTCTTCAACCGCTCCCTGATCACTGTGACCTTCTCTGTCGTCTCTCTGACCATATCGGTACCAAGTATGCTCCCTTCCCCTACTTCTGCCCAACATACTGGCGATCTACACGGTCTGCCGTACAGGGCCTCGAATGGTGCCATCCCAATGCTGGACTGATAACTGTTGTTGTAAGCGAACTCTGCCAATGGTAGATGATCCTCCCATGATCCCTGAAAGTCAAGCACACAAGCTCGAAGCATGTCCTCCAAAATCTGAATGGTGCGCTCTGACTGTCCATCCGTCTCAGGATGGTAAGCTGTACTCAACAGTACTTCAGTTCCCAAAGCCTTCTGTAGGCTCTTCCAAAATCTGGATGTGAAACGGGGGTCTCTATCAGATACCACTGACACTGGTACCCCATGTAGACGAATAATCTCCCTGACGTACAAACGTCCCAACATGTCCACAGTGTCCGTCATCCTCATAACTAGAAAATGTGCCGACTTGGTCAGTCGATCAACCACAACCCAAACGGCATCATGTCCCTTTGACGACCTCGGTAGCCCACTCACAAAATCCATAGTCACATGTTTCCATTTCCACTCGGAAATCGGCAAAGGCTGTAGCAAACCGGCGGGACGCTGATGCTCCGCCTTCACCTGCTGATAGGTAAGACATCTCGAAACGAAGAGTGCAACTGCCTTGCGCATCCCCCTCCACCAGAACTACCGTCGGATGTCTCTATACATCTTGGTGCCACCGGGATGCACTGCAAGTCGTGAGTGGTGACACTCTCTCAACACTGTGTCCCTACAATCTCGGGGTACAAAAAATCATCCCCTAAACCGAAGTCCCTGATCTGCACTCAACTCCCAATCATCGATCTGCTCTCCAGCTACCAGTCTCCCACGGATCCCCATCGCCTCAGCATCCTCGGTCTGTGCCTCTAGCACCCGAGTGACCAAAGTGGGTTAAGCCACCAGTGCACATAAGGCCATACCATCTGTGATCTCCTCAAGGTCAAGTCGGAATGAGCTCAGCACCTCCAGCATGTTCCACTCTCGGGCTGCCATGCTGGCCACACAATGAGATGACTTCCTGCTCAGGGCATCCGCGACGACATTCGCCTTGCCGGATGGTAGAGCAGCTCGAAGTCGTACTCATCAAGTAACTCCATCCATCGCCTCTGGCGCATGTTCAGGTCGCGCTGAGAGAAAATGTACTTGAGGCTCTTGTGGTCAGAGAACACTCTAAACTGCTCACCATACAAATAGTGTCTCCAACTCTTCAATGCAAAAACTATAGCTGCTAGCTCGAGATCATGGGTCGGGTAGTTGCGCTCGTGCACCTTCAACTGCTTGGAACCGTAGGCAACTACCTTCCCTGACTGCATCAGAACACACCCCAGTCCCTCGCCCGAGGCGTCACAATAAACGTCATAGCCCACTCCTCGCTCCGGAACAATCAACACTGGAGCAGTGGTCAGACGAGCCTTTAGCTCTGAGAACGAGTGCTCACACTCACTAGTCCAAAGGAACTCTGCTCCTTTCCGAGTCAAAGCTGTCATAGGTGCAGCCAAACGTGAGAAGTCCTGAACAAAGCGTCGATAATAGCCGGCCAACCCCAGAAAACTACGGATCTCAAACACGTTCTTGGGCCTTGCCCACTTTGAAACTGCGTCGACCTTTGTTGGGTCAACTAAGATATCATCACGGGACACTACGTGTCCGAGGAATTTCACCTCTGCAAGCCAGAATTCGCACTTCTCTAGGTTCCCATACAGCTGGTGAGTGCGTAACAAGGCCAACACTACCCTCAAGTGTTCCTCGTGTGCCTCTTCGCTAGGCGAGTAGATCAAAATGTCATCAACGAATACTACGACAAACTGGTCCAGGTAAGGTCTGAAAATGTCATTCATCAAGTCCATGAAAGCTGCTGGCGCGTTCGTCAGCCCGAACGACATCACTAGAAACTCAAAGTGTCCGTAGCGTGTCCGGAACGCGGTCTTCTCCACGTCTTCCTTCCGGACCCTCAACTGATAGTAGCCTGATCTTAGATCAATCTTGGAGAAACATGTCGCTCCTCTCAATTGATCGAACAGATCATCGATCCTCGGCATCGGGTAGCGGTTCTTCACTGTCACCCGGTTTAGCTTCCGATAGTCGATACACATCCTCAAGGCTCCACCCTTCTTCTTCACGAAGAGGGCGGGTGCTCCCCACGGTGACACACTAGGGCGGATGAAGCCCTTCTCCTGTAACTCTTCGAGTTGGCGCTTCAACTCGACCAAATCGGCTGGTGCGAATCGATAAGGTGCCATCGATATCGGCGCGGTGCCTGGGAGCAAGTCGATCCGGAACTCTAACTCTCGTGCCGGTGGTAAACCTGATAACTCCTCCGGAAACACGTCTGGGAACTCACACACTACTCTCGGCAAGTTTCTGCCACTCTGCACCACTTCGGCCTCCACTCCAGTAGTCAAGGCGGATAGAAGGACTCCGCTCTTGCTACCCAAAACACAAGTGATGACTCTATCCCCAGATCGCACGGTCACCTGCCGCCGAAAGCAATCAATCGTCGCCCGATATCTTGCAAGCCAGTCCATCCCTAAGATCACGTCGAAAGCAGTCATCTCCAGAACGAGAAGGTCACCCAAGAAAGGGAAATCAGCCACTCGAACCTCACAATCTCGACAAACTGTGCTCAACACCACCTCCCCCGTAGCTAGGGTTTCAAGACAAAGGGGTCTACAAAGTGGCTCCGCCACCAAACCCAAGGAACGAGCAAAAGAAGTAGAGATAAACGAATGGGATGCACCCGTATCGAACAAAAAGGAAGCCCACGAATGAAACAATAAACACGTACCCTGAATGGTCTCATGACCGGCGTACTGTCTCTCGGCCCTAGCATCTGAAACTGCATAAACTCGGCCCTGCCGTGCCGGTGGTCCTCCTCTCGGTGGTGGTGGTAGTGCCACCTGCTGCTGGGGCCTAGCCTGGTGTCTCGGGGCTACCGCTCCCGCCGCCTGACGCGGAGCTCTCTACTGCTGTGCCTGTCGTGGTCGACCGGGAGATGCCTGACGAAGCTGTGCCTGCTGTGGCCTCGGTGGAGGGACAGCTCCGACCCGATCGGGGCAAGCGAAAGACAAATGTCCATGCCGGCCGCACTGGTAACAAGTCCGGTCCTCAACACGCTGCCGCTCGGCAAAACCCTGTGGACGGTCCATCTGCCGCTCTGTAGGTCCTCCGCCTCTCGGGCAGTCTCGGGCCAAGTGTCCCGGCTGTCTGCACGTGGGGCAGAACTGAGTCACCGGAGCCGGTCCAACTGATGCCACTGATGCCCCTCTGCGCGAACCACTCTGCTGAAACTGAGGCTGGAAGTACCCAGAAGTCCTCTGTCGTCTAGCATCACGCCTCTCTGATGGTCTGAGAAACCCACCCGGTCTCGGCCTGACATCTCGCTCTCTTGCAGTCTCTCAAAAGTGTCTTTCCACAGCTAGAGCCTGGCCCAACAAGGTGGTGTATACCTCTGTCCTCAAAACAATAAGCCGGTCCGCAATGGCAGGGAGGAGTCCACGCTCAAATCGTCTGCAACGACTGTCCTCAGTCTGCACCATCTCGGGTGCGAAGCGAGATAAGGTCAAGAACCTCGCCGCATACTCAGCCACCGTCATCCCCCTCTGTCGTAGATCCACGAACTGCTGGCGTCGATCATCCCGAACCGATCGCGGAAAGTACTGCTCCAGGAACAACTGACTGAAGAGCTCGAAATTCTCACCAACGCTGGTCTGCACAGACTGCCACCAGTAAAAAGCCTCACCCTCAAGCTGGAAGGTGGAGAAGAAAACTCTCAGACGTCCCTCAGAAATACCGGACGTATCAAGGTTGCGAGTGATCCGCTCCAACCATAACACTGCTGCCTCCGAGTCAACACTCCCTGAAAAGGTCGGTGTACCCAAACGACGAAAGTCACGAAGTGCCTGAGCCGTGTGGCTATCCATCTGTCCTGGTCTCCCTATAACGGCTGTCTCTATAGCAGACACGGGCTCTGACGCCGGTGTTAGGGTCTCCTGCTGAGCCCTGAGTGCCGCTAGTACTGCGCGTACCACCTCATCAATGGGTGTAGCCTGTGTCGGCTCTGCGACTGGGGTAACTCTCACTGATGGCCCTGACGGTCCACCCTCAACGCTCTGGTGCTCTGTGGGAGCAGCATCCTGGGCATCTGCTGTCCCTGCCAGCCCAACCGCGGGTGGCTGACCCTGCCCCAAAGCTGGGCGACTCCTGGTACCTCTCGGGACGTAAACGGGAAGCATCTCGAAAGCTCGCTGCCATAGTACGTACAGTTTAACTCAGTTTAAAACAAGCGAAACGATTTAAGCAAAAGGGGCGCTTTCGAACGTCTCAACGGATCCTAATTGGATCGAGGGTAAGTAGATAAATCGTATATGATACTCATATAGGCAAAGAATTCCGCACCTTGTGCGTCTCACATAGTAAACAGTAAAGCAATCAACTCCCTCAGGAGGCACAATTTACACACAAACACACCCATCACTGGGGTGGAAAGCACAAGCAAGCGTCAGAAATTAAGTCCTTAACTTTCTTATTTACGGCTTTTCTCTTTCCTCAAGTTACTTATCTTTAAATAGTCGATTCGATCTCACATCGTTACAACTTGATTCAGGCGTCCCCGAACCTTGTTGTAACCACTTGACATCCCACTATCACGTTTGACTACAGTGGGGCCCTGTGTCAACTCGTGATAGAACCCACACTTCAGTTTCTACAAAAAATTCGGCATGACCTATTCGTCATTTCCACTAACCACCCTGCTTAAACGGGACAATTATCATTAAATTTCAACAAGTTATAATACTCAAAGAGTTCCCATGCTCTGCAGTTCATACCACAATTAACACAGAGATTTTCATGCTTCGCAAAGTACACACGCAATCAAAGGGTACTAACTTACTCAAATTCGATTCCTTTTCAAAGTCACCCAAGTTGGGTCACACCCTTCAAGGTCAAAATCTTAGACAAGTCAAAATACCATAACTGATGTAACACTCAACCCATTTCCCAAATTATAACCATCCGATTCTTCCATAATTCCATTCTTCGATTACGTCTTGTTCGACCGTACCACCCTAACAATTCCAATCCCTAACTTCGTCAACACTCCCATCCATTAATCCTTCAGCTTTAACTCCACCAAACAATCAATCACAGCGATAATGTACTTAATCAGATAACAATCTACTCAACAAGTATCGTACAACGGTTCAGTCATTGCTCGCTCACCCAATACCGACCTCAACCAATCGGTTTCACCGATCTCTGCATCTTACAATTAATAAGGTAAGGGTATCCCTCAAGCGACACAACCGTTATAGCAAGAAGAGTTCAACATTAGGCAACCAAATAAACAGTAAAACTCGAGTCGTTCTTACTCTATGCATCAACGTGTTTAACTCTGCATAACTGAGTACTCGACTTAGACTTCCTAACTCTACCCACCTAAAAGACGTTGGCCCGAGGTTTTTGAAAACGGTTCGAAAGTTACCACCTGTTTCAAATGAAACCAGGCTTTGATACCAAATTGTCACGCCCCAAATCCGGTTTTTGACCGGACTCGAGCCGTGACCTGAGTTGAAATACTTAAGAAATGTGAACGATAGATAAAGGTTCCAAAGTCTCATACCACCTTCGTCAAAAACGACATATCAGTAAATAGTTTAAAACAGCGTAAGTCACAGCTCAACATAAATAGTCAAATAAGGTATGTCTAACACAAAAGACCAACATAACTCTAGTGCGAACCCGAAGAGTCCCAAAGCTCCCTAGCCTCGGCCTCTCTAGACATCCGGTACTCCTGTAAAACAGTTAGAAACCAAAGGGGGTGAGCTGACGCTCAGTAGGAAAAACCTTAATGATTCAACCCTTAAGTTAAAGATGAACTGTCTACGAATGTAACCTGAACGACAGGACGATATAATAAATAAAGAAGTAATAAGAATAAGAAATAATTGCAACAACGTAATAGTATCCAATTAACAGTGACATAAATAAATTCATAATAAATAATTTAAAGGACGAATTATAATAAACTGGGAAATATTAGTATCTTGCCAACCACTTGCTTTCTCAAGCCTCCGATCCGTGAATAGATTCTGGGATCACCTCGGTTCCCATAACCCGATCCACCAGAGTATCCACATCACATCAGATTTTCCCTCGGTCCATAGGAGGTACATGCACCGGGGCACCGAAACTAGTTCGGAAATGCCACCTAAGGACCATATGTCATAGGGGACCAAGTAGTGCACCCACTGGGATGCAGTTCCTCGGGGTGAAACTATAAGTAATCCTTTCCCCGCAGGGTAAAAATGTCCAGTTGCCCGCAGGCCCAATGATCCATGCCCCGCAGGGTCCCATAACCAATTACCCGCAGGCCCAATAATCAACGCCCCGCAGGGTCCCATAGTCAATTGCCCGTAGGCCCGATAATCAATGCCCCGCAGGGTCCCATAACCAATTAACATCCCGCAGGATCTGCCAACACTCAACTCTCATAATATCCAGTAACCAATACTTTCACACTCTAAAACGCGGTCAATAACTCACTGTAACTGTCCAACTCCAACCACCTCATCGGCACCGGATTACCCCCCCCCCCCCCCCCCCCCGGTGTAGTACCAGACCAAACAAACAAATAGCTAAACCAATAAATGAGCATACAATCAAGAATAAGAAAAAGGGAAAAAGTACTTCGTTCACCCGTCAAGCATCACACTTCGGAACACACTTTCATCATAACCAAGGCAACAACACCATTTCATACTTACCGTGTACTTACCTGTCTCCAACCGTCGGTACATCGATCACCTGATTGTGCCCCTTTGGCACAATCAGTCATACTCGATCATCCGTTCCACCAACAATTATATCAGCAATATACTAGATCAACCAAGTATACATACCATCAATCAATCTTCATATGAATACACCAAATAACATTCAATCATACGAGCTAATCTAGTCTCATTAGACTCTTACTTTAACCGAGCAATCAGCAACCAAGCATGTGAACCTAGCACACAACTAATCCGAGAGCTCTTCACAGCCTCTCTACCAGTAAATCAATTTCCCAAGAATTGAAAGCACACTTCACTAATTGTCATCGTCCTAACATGCATACTAGACTCATCCGTTTATTAGTAATTGAAATACGATTTTTCTAGTTATTCGCATCCTATATGCAATTCTAGGACCTTTCCGATTTTATTATCTTAATCATGCATTCTAAGCGGTAATTAAATAATTATGGTTTTCCCTACCTTGCGGTCTTCCTATGAACAAATACTCCTATCAACAGCTGTCCGGCTCGCCTTGTCACCTCGGCGAAGTCCCAGCTACGAATCTGGGTTTACACACAAACGATCCAAAATCAGACCGGGTCCTGACTACCCAGTTCTTTAAATTAACAGGTTTTTCATTTCCGTTGATTAAACCGTTTAAACCGATAAAGTCCGACTTAGTCTCAGGTGTCGTTTAAATCAGTTTTAAATTTAATTAAACAAAACAGTCCCAAACGGTCCGTGTCCGTGTCCGATCCAGTCCCGGAGTCAGGCCCGAGTCCGGACCCGAAGATCAGAATCAGTCCGGGCCATGGCCCAGACCAGATTCGAGCCCAAGGCCCAAATCCTGTCCAGGCCGAGGCCCAGCTGAGTTCCGAGCCCAAGCCCAAGGACTCTACTTCGTCCGATCTGAGCTGGGAACGGCGATGGCTAGGGCTAGGGTTCCGGCGACTCCGGCGGCGACGGCGACAGGTAAGCACAGGGGTTTCTGACGGTGGTGACGGCTCGAGAACTCGAAGGGACGGGTGCAGGGGCTAGATCCGAGCTCTTCCGGCCAGTTCTGATGGCCAAAGGGCTCGCCGGCGCGCGAGTTCCAGATTTGGAACTCGAGCGCTCCGGCGACGCTCTCAGGTTCCGTCCGACCCCGGAGTGAGCTTGGAGCTCGAGGTTCCAAGCGAAGAAGAAGGTGGGGAGGGTGATTCTGGTGAGGGTTTAACACACCGTCGATGAATCCCCACGGATCTGGTACGGTGGTGCTCGGAATCGGCGGTGGCGGTCGGGAATCGAAGAGGGAGAGGACCGGGGGAGCTCTCTTCTGGGTTTTTGGTACGACGGGTAGAAGAAGACGGCGAAGAAGAAGGGGACGGCGGGTGCGAGGTCGGAGAAGAAGAAGGGACGGTGGCCGGGGAAGGAGAGTGGGAACGGCGGCGGTGGGTTTCTGGGTCGTCGGGAGAGGGAGCTGAGGTCTCGCCTCGGGAGTGGTGCGCGGAAATGAGGCTGAAGTGGCGAGGGAGGGGTTTTAAGGGTAGGGTTTGGGGTAGACGGGCCTTGGGCCGATCCTGGTGCGCGTGAGTAACGGGCCTGGTCTGTCTCGGCCCAAAACCGAGTCCGATCAGGCCCAAGCCTGAAACCTCCTTTTTTTTTAAAAAACAACAAACTTGATGCAAAAACAACCCCTTTAGTAATAGTTCGCACTTTAAAACCCTTATAAACCAAACCGGGTTTTACAAGGGTCGTCGTGCTCGATTGGTGCTCGGGGAAGGAGGGTACGACGGTGGTTGGGCGATAAGGTGCGAGAGGGACGAGATGGGGTTCGGGGAAGAAGGGAGGATCGAGATCGAAGAGGAAGATGAGATCGAGAGGGAGGGACGACTGCGTCTGGGGATTGTGCGAGTGCTACGAGAAGGAAGGGGAACAGTAACAGATTTAGGGTTGGAAGTCTGGGCTTTGGGCCTGGAGTTGCTGTGCGTGTGGGCTTGGCCCAACCTGGCTGGCCCAGATCGCCCAATCCCCTTTCTTCCTTTTTTTTATTTTCTTTCTTTCAAAAAAACCCGTTTGCAATTTCCTACCCCAACGTTTCGATTCACAAATTATTACCCTCTACTAAAGAGTGGGGTTTTACAGATACTCTGAGCGGTAGAAAATGATCCTGCAAAGACAAACTCAAGCAACATGAAAGAGACCCTTTCGATTAGTCAGAGCCATAATCGTGAAAGGGGACGAAGCGGTTGCGGCGGTGGAGGCCAGGGGGAAGGACATGCCGGCTGCTGCAACACCTAGGACGTCTCTAGGGATGGCTGCGGCATCAGAGACGGTGGCAGCATCCGAGGCGGCGGCAGCAACGGGGGTGGTGGCGGCTTCATGGACGGCGGTGGCAGCATCAAGGACGGCGGTTGTAGAGACAGAAACCCCTGGGGCAGAATGGAGACTGAAGTAGATCGGGAGGTACTCCGTTGGTCGCAAAGGCGGCCAACGTCGCGGTGGCTAAGGGCGGTTTGAAAGAAGCCCTACCAGGAAAAAGCTTCGCAGGATCCAGAGGGAAAGTGCAAAGGGGAGGTTGAGAAGAAGAGAGGAGAAAAACCATGGCATAGGTTATTGCAATTGCCATAGCCATACCCATGGAGGGTGGACGGCGGCAGACTCCCAAAACCCTAGCGGAGGAAAAACCCAACCACAATTTTATGTGAAAATGATTTTTTTACGCTTTTTGTTGTTGCGTTCCTGTTTTTTTAAATAGAACGATTCATTAATAAATCAATAATTTTTTTATAGATCGGACAATGTAAAGCGAACAGTATAAGTGTTGTATCTATCAGTCGTTCTCTAGAACCCGAGAGACAATCTAATAGATGAATAGATCTCAAATAGAGCGATGCAACGTTTAAATAAACAATAGCCATCAGATCGATCTTTCTTATCGAGTATACGCCGATAGAGAGATCAGATCGGACACTTCACTAAAAGTAACAATTGACAACCACCTCTGCCGGAGATCCGAGATTCCGACAGAGGGGAAACAAAAAAACTATAAACAAACATATACAAACGACAACTACGATCATGAAGAACTCGTGGCCGACCTTTTATGTAAGGGGGGTGAAGTCGGAGCGTGGGGGAGGGCAGGCGGCGCCGACGAGTGCATATTTGATCTGCTTGAGGCGGGCCAACGGGTCTGACTTGATGAGCACGAAAAGCAGGAGGACGTCTGAGCTGCTCGGACTGTGGAGTTCCGGAAAAAGGTGGGAACATATCTAACTGTCTGGCCGGAGAAACATGACGGAGAGGCTCGGTTGGAGTAACTCAGTTCGACGTTGTTAGTTCAAAAAGCCGGAGGTAGGGGAGCCTTCGGTCACTCGTGGTCGCCCACGGGAGGTGAGGTTGGAAAAGAGGAAGTGCGGTGGGGGACGGATTTGGCCGGCATTGTTGAGACCCGAGGGGCTCGAGGTCGGAACTGGCGATAGAAACGACGACAGGGCTTGGGAGGATGACGATGCCGGAGAAGGAGAGTGGTAGTGGGCGAATGTAAGGTCAGACCTGGTTGCGGATGGCGAAAGGAGTTCCACAACGGCGTGGGCCATTGGCAGGGGCAGAGGAACGCAGGAGAGGAGAAGAGGGTGTGGGCAGAGGTGGGAACGCTGGGAGTAGAGACAGCCAGATCCAACTTATGTGTGGCTGCCTGGTGACGGAAGGGGGAAGCGCCGCCATCACATCTCGTCAGATTCGGCGAGCACTGCCGAGGGGCAGCGGAGACTGAGCCACCATGTGCACGCTGCCTGGAATAGGGAGGAGTAAGATGACGCTCATGCGGAGAACAAACCACGAACGACCGGGAGACAGAGGCCCACTGACAGTTCCCATGGCTAAAGCCATGGGGACCACCGGTAGCGACGACACAACTCGTGAGTTTTAGGATTCGCACTTCACAACGAGATGGTTCATTGTTTGAGAGAGAGAGCCTTACTGTGCTGTTCTTGGATGTCTCTCTAAGTAGGATTCAAATACGTTTGATGGATGAACAGTTTATACAAAAAAATAACATCAAATTGTTTATAAGAAAACATCCCGCTTACAAATTGATCTAAAACCCAGTATTTGTATTAATGCTTGTTTTCTTTTATCCCACAGCGTCCGGAAGAATGGGTGGAGTTACCATCACCGTCAACAAGTGAAAAACTCGTAACACAAGATGCATGAATTGGACCACATTCCATTTTATACCTACAATCTTCTCTGCCAGATTTCTATATATCCAAGAATTATTCAAGCTGGAAATCAACGCGTTTTGCAGAAAACCATGAAAATACAAATCAATACCAATAATCTCTGATACAGTTGACTTCATGACACAAGGTTCTTAGGAAACAAACAAACAAAAGAAACAAACAATAAACTATATATACAGTACACCCACCTAAGCTTAAATGATCAAGATAATACTATTACTAGGCTAGTCATCAAATGATGAATCATTTGATTGCTGAGTAGCACTATATAACCTCAATCCACAACACCAAAATACCCATCAACACTTCTCTCCATTTCTCTCTACCATAACATAACAAATAACAATGGCTCTTTCTTCTTCATACCACCTCCTCTACTCTTTCATCTCCACTTCTCTACTACTACTAGGAGCCTCCGCCGCCGCCGCTGGCGTCTCCCCCGCCACACCCGTCTCCCAATCCTCCGTCTGCAAGGCCACCCCGGACCCACAATACTGCCGTTCCGTCCTCCCCAACGAAACCGCCAATGTCTACACCTCCGGCCACTACTCCATCCGCAAGTCACTCTCCCAGTCCCGCAAGTTCCTCTCCAAAATCGACAAGCTCCTCCGCAAGCCCGCCGGCCTCACCACCTCCGCCCTCCGGGCGCTCGAGGACTGCCGCTCCCTCGCCGCCCTCAACATGGACTTCCTCCTCAGCTCCTTCCAAACCGTCGACAAAACCCGCAAAATCCTCCCCAGCCTCAAGGCCGAAGACATCCAGACCCTCCTCAGCGCCATCCTCACCAACCAGCAGACCTGCCTCGACGGCCTCCAAGCCACCGCCTCTTCCTGGAGCCTCCGTAACGGCCTCACCGTCCCGCTCTCCAACGACACCAAGCTCTACAGCGTGTCTCTCGCTCTCTTCACCAAAGGTTGGGTCCCCAAAAAGAACAAGGCCGTGATGTGGCAGCCCGCTAAACAGCAGCTCGCGTTTCAAAACGGCCGATTGCCGCTCAAAATGTCGGCGCAGACTCGGAGCGTCTTCAGGTCGGTGAACAGCAGGACGCTGCTTCAGACTGGTACTAACGACGAGGTTCTCGTCAGCGACATTGTCACCGTCAGCCAGGACGGATCCGGGAACTTCACCACCATCAACGAGGCCCTGGCGGTTGCGCCCAACAAAACCGACGGTACCAACGGCTATTTCCTGATTTACATCACCGCCGGCGTTTACGAAGAGTACGTGAACATCGCGAAGAACAAGAACTACCTGATGATGATCGGAGACGGGATTAATCGGACAATCATCACCGGGAACCGCAGCGTTGTCGACGGCTGGACTACATTCAACTCCGCAACATTCGGTAATTGAAATCGAAACAATTCAGAATCCGTTAATTCGATTTTCTCAAACAACACGCGCAACTCATGATTTCAATTCTGTTACGATTTTACAGCTGTGGCGGCGCCCAATTTCGTGGCGGTGAACATCACGATCCGCAACACCGCCGGGGCGATCAAGCACCAGGCGGTGGCGCTCCGGAACAGCGCCGATCTGTCGACATTCTACGGCTGCAGCTTCGAGGCGTACCAGGACACGCTCTACACCCACTCCCTCCGCCAATTCTACAGCGGATGCGACATTTACGGAACCGTCGACTTCATATTCGGGAACGCCGCCGTCGTGCTCCAGGGCTGCAACATCTACCCGCGCCTCCCGATGAGCGGCCAGTTCAACGCCATAACCGCTCAGGGCCGAACCGACCCGAACCAGAACACCGGCACGTCGATCCACAGCTGCACGATCCGACCCGCGGACGACCTAGCGGCGAGCAACACGGCCGTACAGACCTACTTGGGGAGGCCGTGGAAGGAGTACTCGAGGACGGTGTTTATGCAGTCGTTCATTGACGGCGTGGTCAACACCGCTGGGTGGCGCGCGTGGAACGGTGACTTTGCGCTGAGCACACTGTACTACGCGGAGTACAACAACACCGGACCGGGGTCGAACACGGCCGAGAGGGTGACGTGGCCTGGGTATCACGTGATAAACTCCACCGACGCCGCTAACTTCACCGTCGCCAACTTTTTGTTGGGCGATGAGTGGCTGCCGACCACCGGAGTTCCGTACGCGAGTGGCCTCTTGTTGTCTTGATCATCATCCCATTTCTGCTACGTGTCGTCTTGTGACAGTTCTTTCATTCTTGTATCTTTTTCATCAAGCGAGATCAAAATGCATGTGGCTCGGTGTAATTAGATTTAGATATTGCTAATTTAATTGTATAATTAATTGGTTTGTTTAATAAAGTGGATTCCGACGTAAACGAGTTAGTACATAGAGAAAGTTGTGGGAAGAAAGCTGGAAAATTGTGGCCAAAATTCGTCTGTCGGTTTAATATCAATGCTGGGAAGGCCATTGTGATGGTTGTTAAAGATTTGATTTGCACCTTTAGTTAATTACTTCTTAATTAATCTCTGTGTTAGGCATGAATGGAATATAATATTGAAAGTCTACCGGAACAAATGACAAGTGTAAAGTTAGACTTATACCCACAACTCATAAACAATGGCAAACCTATTAACTAAGTTTGGATCCAGTGTATCATTTGAAAACTAGATCACATGTTTTTGAATTGATTTCATAGTTAAAAGTATCGCTAGTATTTAATTGAATTTGACTTCTATCTTTCTAAACAACCCATCTGTTTTGTAAAGCTTACGATTTCTCTTTTGTTCATAAGGATTCAAATCCTAAAGGAGAACCAATAGTTGTTATTTGTAACTTATGTCTATATCTGTATTGGGTAGGGGGTGCAAAACAGACTTTAGGTTGAATGAATACAATAACTAATAAATAGAAATGACAACAAGGTTAAATAGGCATTCTATTTATCAATTTAATCACATCATAACAAGTTTGGGACACCAATAGTGTTAGCAGGATGGACAATATCCGAAAAATACAATTTTTGTTAGTATTTGTTAGATAAGATGATACTTATTTGTATTTTGTATTTACATATTAGGTTTATCATGTATTTAAATGATAATCAATACTGTATATATACCCCTATTCAATTAATGAGAAATCAGGGAATTACATTTCATCAGTATTATTGAATCCCGTTTGACCAACGAATCCAATCCGTTAGCCAAGTCATCCTATCTATCATCGGAGAACATGGCCGACAGACACATCTGTCAGCTAAGTTCCGTCGCCTAAGTTCTAGAGAGTAATCTAGGTAAAGAACACTTGTAAAGACCGTCCAAATTAAAAGAATTAAGTTTTAATTTATTTAAATTACAAAGTCGTTGGTTGGGGAAACAGATCGAATTTTTGGATCGAATTCAAAAAAAAAAGGGGGACTTTGGGCCGAGCAGGACCAGCCCAGTCAGCTGAGTCATGCCCATGCTGTCAGGCCCGTTCAGAGGAGGACCAGGCCCAAACAGTGAGGCCCATCCCAGCCTCTCCCTAACCCTAGCTCGACCCTCCGCCTCCCTCATTTCGCGCACGCTTCCCGAAGTCCATCTCCTTCCTCTCGCCTTCTCTTCTCTCTCTCTCGAACCAGTCGCGCCGGCGACGTCCTTCCGGTCTCAAATCGAATCACCGAGACACCAGATCGACGCCGGAACACCAACACCACGCCCCCGTGCCTGAAACCACCAAAACCCCTCTCATTCTCTCTCTTCTTCCTCCTCGACTCGAAGAGAACCAGCGTCGCCGACCTCGTCTCAACCTCGCCGTGTCTGTAACAGAGGAAATCAGCGACGGTGAGTGTAGAACCCGCGCCGTTGAAAAGTGTAGTAAAGTGCAAATTGAAATGTCGAGGTGTGAAAGTGTAACAATTAAAGTGTGAAAAGGAAAAATCAAAAAAAAAAACAACAACAAAGAGGAGAAGAAACTTGGGCTGAGATGGGGTTTTGGGCTGTCAGGTTCGAGTTGGGCTGGACCAGCACAAGCCCAAACCTGACCCAAACACCTCCAAACCCTAACTCCTTATACCCCCCAGCACTGTTCTTGTGTTCAGAAGACACGCACGAAAATCGAGGAGCGCCTCCCCCATCTCCTCTCGCGAACCAGAACGAGGCCGGCGTCGAGCTCGTCCTCCGGCCATCTCCTCCACGTTCACCTGCCGTCCCGACCCAGAGCTGACGAAGCCTCTCGCACGGACACCGGCGCCGGAATCCCGAGCACCGTACTCTGCCTCGCCGTCCAGGGCTTCAACCGCACCGGCGACGGAGGGGACAGCTCGGACTCGCACCGTCCGCCCTTTCCAGCCTCACGTTCCTCTTCCCGAGCTCATTGGGGGCGAGCTTCGCCGACCTCGGCGAGCATCGAGAGCCCCGCGCCGGAGACCCACTCAGACTCGCCGGATCTGGGTCAGGGAAAGAGATTGGGCCGCGTCCCGACCACCAAAGCCACGGCCACGATCTCGCCGGAGGTCCAGACGCTTCTCTCCTTCCGGTCGTCCCTCCTTGAAGCTACACCGCCGCCGTCCTCCGTCTCTCTCTCGTCATCACCGCGCCGCATCCGCCACCGTGGGAGACCGCCGGAGCACCTGTGCTCGTCGGCATCACATCCAGTTCCGGCCAACCTCACCAGACCGGACTGGGCAGAACAAACCGGACCTTTGGGCCAGACGAGTTTTGGGCCGAGTGGGCCTTGGGCCTGGGGAGAGATCTGGCCGGACAGAACAGAAAATGGGCTTTGGCCCATTGTGGACTCGGGCCTTGGGCCCATTTGGACTTCAGGATCGGATCTGGACCGGGTTCGGGTTCGGATCCGAGTCTTTCGGACTGTTAACTGAAACCGTTTTAAAATCAGATTTAATTAATCGGTTTAACGAACTCAAGGTGAGATTTTGGACTGGGTAAATTGTGGTTAAATCAGAGAACCGTTGGACTGTTATCATTATTGATTTGGACATTTTATGTGTCACCCTAGACGGGACTTCGCCCGAGAGCGAAGATGTTGGACCCGAGCTAGAAGAGCAAGGATCACGCCGGGACCCGAGTGAAGAACGGAGTAGTGACCACCGGGCCTCATCAAAGCGTTGAAAGCAAGACCACGAGGTAGGGAAAACAATTGACGCTTAGTACGCATGATTAGGATAATAAAATCGGAAAGGTCCTAGAATTGCCTATAGGATGCGAATAACTAGAATAATCGTATTTCAATTACTAGTAAATGGATGAGTCTAGTATGTATGTTTAGGACAATGACAAATAGTGAAGTGTGCTTTCAATACTTGGGAAATTGATTGACTGGTAGAGAGGCTGTGAAGAGCTCTCGGATTAGTTGTGTGCTAGGTTCACATGCTTGATTGATTGTTGTCAGGTTAACTTAAGAGTCTAATGAAACTAGATTAGCTTGTCTTATCGAATTCCTATTTGTTCGTTCACATGAGGATTGATTGGTTGAATGCATACTTGGTTGATTGAGTGTTTATGTTGATATAATCGTTGGTTGAACGGATGATCGAGTATGACTGGTTGTGCCAAAGGGGTACAATCAGGTGATCGATGTACCGATGGTTGGTGACAGGTAAGTGTACGGTAAGTATGAAATGGTGTTGGTTGTCTGGGTTGTGATGAGAGTGTGTTCCGACGTGTGCTGTTTGATGGATGAATGAAATGCTTGTTCTTTTATTCTTATTCTTGAATGTATGCTCGTTTATTGGTTTGTCTGTTTGTTTGCTTGGTTCGGTACTACACCGGGGGGGGGGGGGGGGTAATCCGGTGCCGATGAGGTGGTTGGAGTTGGACAGATATAGTGAGTTAATGACTGAGTTTAGAGCCTGAGGGTATTGGTTACTGGATATTATAAGAGTTGGGTATTGGTCGGTCCTGCGGGATATTCTTTGGGTACTAGATATTATGAGAGTTGAGTATTGGCAGATCCTGCGGGATATTCATCGGTTATTGGGCCTGCGGGCATTTGGTTATTGGACCTTGCGGGGCATTGGTTATTCGGCCTGCGGGCATTTGGTTATTGGACCCTGCGGGGCATTGGTTATTCGGCCTGCGGGCATTTGGTTATTGGACCCTGCGGGGCATTGGTTATTCGGCCTGCGGGCATTTGGTTATTGGACCCTGCGGGGCATTGGTTACTGGGCCTGCGGGCAATTGGACAGTTTACCCTGCGGGGAAAGGATTACTTATGGTTTCACCCCCAAGGAACTGCATCCCAGTGGGTGCACTACTTGGTCCCCCATGAATATGGTCCTTAGGTGGCATTTCCGAATTAGTTTCGGTGCCTCGATGCATGTACCTCCTCTGGACCGAGGGAAAATCTGATGTGATGTGGATACTCTGGTGGATCGGATTATGGGAACCGAAGTGATCCCAGAATGTATCCACGGATCGGAGGCTTGAGAAAGCAAGTGGTTGGCAAGGTACTGATAATTCCCAGTTTACTTTTATTGTCCCTTGAAGTAATTATTATAAACTTATTTATGTCACTGTCACTTGGATATTATGACGTTGTTGTAACTATTTCTGATTCTTTATCACTTCCTTATTTATTATAGTGTTCCGTTGTTCGGTTTACATTTGTAAGCAGTTCACCTTTAACGTAAGGGTTGAGTTATTAAGGTTTTTCCTACTGAGCGTAAGCTCACCCCCCTTTGGTTTCTAACTGTTTTACAGGAGTACCAGTTGTCGAGGGAAATCAAGGCTCGGGAGCTTTTAGACTTCTTTGGGCTTACTAGAGTTATGTCGGTCTCATGTATTGAACATCCTTTATTTGACCATCTATGTTGAGCTGTGACTCACGATGTTTTTAAACTATTTATCTATGTGTCTATTTTGACGGAGTTCGTATGAGATCTTGGAACTTTTACCTATCGTTTATGATTTCTTTTATTTCAACTCAGGTCACGTCTCGAGTCCGGTCAAAACGGATTTGGGGCGTGACAATTTGGTATCAGAGCCTGGTTTCATTTGAAACAGGTGGTAATTTTCGAACCGTTTTCAAAAACCTCGGACCAACGTCTTTTAGGTGGGTAGAGTTAGGAAGTCTAAGTCGAGTACTCAGTTATGCGGAGTCAAACACGTTGATGCATAGAGTAAGAACGACTCGAGTTTTTACTGTTTATTTGGTTGCCCAATGTTGAACTCTTCGTGCTATAACGGTTGTGTCGCTTGAGTGATACCCTTACCTTATTAATTGTAAGATGCAGAGATCGGTGAAACCAATTGGTTGAGGTCGGTATTGGGTGAGCGAGCAATGACTGAACCGTTGTATGATACTTGTTGAGTAGATTGTTATTTGATTAAGTGCATTATCGATGTGATTGATTGTTTAGTGGTGTTAAAGCTGGAGGATTAATGGATGGGAATGTTGACGAAGTTAGAGATTGGATTTGTTAGGGTGGTACGGTCGAAAGGGATGTAATCGAAGAATGGAATTATGGAAGAATCGGATGGTTGTAATTTGGGAAATGGGTTGAGTGTTACATCAGTTATGGTAATTTGACTTACCTAAGATTTTGACCTTGGAGGGTGTGACCCAACTTGGGTGACTTTGAAAAGGAATCGAATTTGAGTAAGTGGGTACCCTTTGATTGCGTGTGTACTTGCGAAGCATGAAAGTCTCTGTGTTGATTGTGGTATGAACTGCAGAGCATGGGAACTCTTTGAGTATTATACTTGAGTAATTTTATTGATAATTGCCCCGTTTAAACAGGGGAGGGTTAGTGGAATATACGAATAGGTCATGCCGAATTTTCTGTAAAACTGAAATGTGGGTTCTATCACGGGTTGACTCAGGGGCGCCACTGTAGTCGAGCGTGATGTTTTGATGTCAAGTTGGTACAATGAGGTTCGGGGACGCCTGAATCAGATTGTAACAACATGAGGTCGACATGAAAAGATTTGAGTAAAGGTTAAGAATTGGGAATTCATGGAAGGGAAGGACAGGTTAAGGGTGAGTTTTGGATTGAATGGTGTTAAGTACTAAACCTCTCTCTGTGAAAGGATACCCGAGCAAGGGGTATGCCTGTTGCGTGTGCTTTTGGGTAGTGTGCTTGAGTTTGAATCCTCCCGTAGGAGTGGATTTCTTTGACTTGGTTGAACCTTTCTGTGGGAGTTGATGGTTGATTGCTAAATCGCTGGTTGTTGATGTGTGACGCATAAGGATGCGAACTTGGATGCTATATTATATGAGTATATATACATATCTACTAGTGTGAGGGGCGTATCTGTGGGTGACTTGTGAGATGCGCGTGTACGTTCTTGAACTTGATCGAACCTTTGTTTTGGGGTGAGACGCACGTGGTGCGGGTTTCTTGGTTGCATAAGTGTTATGTGTGACATTACGACTTACTTTTGGTCCAAGAGGGACCCGGTGGAGACGCACGAGAATGTCATGTTGTGATGAACCGAACCGTTTGGGGTAAACTGATTTGTGAACCTATAGTTGCTAAAGGTAGTGAGATGGCGAGTTGTCTCGTGTTTGTATCCGAGAGAGTACCAAGAGCCGTCCAGTTGTGGGGCAGAGCCAGATACCAGCTATCGTTCTGGCAGGGGCAGTGAGCGCCCAGGGAGCTACTCCCACAGAACACGAGCGTTTTGGGAATAGACCGGTAGGGTCATAATCTAAAGTTCCTCCAGCAGAGCCGACTCAAGTGGCTTGATTGAGGAGGTGGTTCGCGGGGTGTTAGATGCGCTCATCATGAGAGTACTACGCCAGCACAAGAGTCTGTGCCTACCGCCGACGCAGTCACTACCGAGATGCCAAGCCAGATGGATGGTTACACGGCCCAGACACTCAGGAGTTTCCTTCAGTTGAGTACACCAGTTTGATCCGGGAAGTTGGACCCCGAGACAGTTGTATTATGGTTGGAGTGGAGTACCCACAACCTTAGTACGTTTAGAGTATTCGGTTATTCGTTGGAGATTTTGTTCCGCGACCCCCGACTGAGAGAGAAGCACAGTTTTAGTGGCAGTGTGTGCAGACCAGATTTGGAAATGGCTTCCACCCGTTCAGCGGACTGTCCTTGGGACGGTATGTCCTTTGATCTAATCGAGATGACCGACACCGACAGTTTTGGGTCTACATTGGGACGGGATGACCGTCTTTGGGTATTAAACGAGGTTCATGTCCCCGTATCGCTTCGCACCCGGGATGGTACCGACCGAGAAGAGCCGTCGTAGGCATTTGGGAAGGGACTCAACTCTCTTGACACAGATTGAGTTGTTGCTTCAGAACCGTGGACGATTCGGCACTAGTGGAGCAAACACTAGCGTTAGAGAGACATGTTGGGAAACCGCCAAGGCGCGACAGACCAGGCCGAGCCCGAGTAAGGACTTGATACCGATCTTGAGATCGAGTAGAGTACTTGTGACCATCTGCATTTTGGAGTTCGTGTCAGCTGACACTTGAGCATTGCACCGGGTGTATCGGTTCGTGGTGACGTATTGATCGGGCGAGTTTAACACTGGTAAGCCCACCGATACTTTAACCACATCGACTAGAGTTATGGCAGTACCGACGAGCATCAGTAGGAGTTGGGAGGTGGAGTAACAAACTCAGTCATATTTAAGGTCCTTTTCTTCTCCGATAGTGCGGATCGAATTTTAAGGACCGAGAGTTGAAAGAGCAAGCGTTCATCGAGCGCCATCGGCGACGAACGCCAAACAGTGAAGGGCCGCAGCCTTGACCAGTAAACGGTCCGACCGGTCACCGAAGATGACCGAGCAACGATAAGATCAGAGTAGCGTAGCGGAAGAGTGGTGGACCCATACCCACAGTAGTCTTGATCGGCAGTTTCTTCTAACCCCGCTGCAGGACTTAAGTTCAAAGATTCGAACCGGGAAGGCGTTGTTGTTCAAAATCGTCGATTGGCGAGCGAAGGTGACACGAGTGTGTGCCGTACGTAAGGAACTAAATGAAGGTGTAATTCTTACGTTATCCCCAAGAGGACTAAGCTTAACCATGAGGTTATGTCCTAGAAGCGAGAGCACCTTGCGGTGAACACCAGCTACAGATAACTGAGGACGACTCCCACAAGCTGTCAGGCCATTGACAGGGTGGCACCGAACGAGGAATTGTATGCTGGGTCGGATTTTGGTGCCACGCATGAGCACAGGAAAGACTAAGAGCTAACCGTTATGGGTTTTATTCTGTCAAATAGCGAATGACGGAGCTGTGCGAGTTTCTAAACTATTCAAGGTTTTCAAGATCTCAGTACGTGGTGCTTAACCCTTAAAAGGCGACTTGGGTGGATTTGACTATAAGTCGGTTGATGGATAGCTCGTGAACGGTATAAAGGATACCGCCGGTCACGATGACCTTTGGCATTCGATCAGGGATCGTGGTTTGCCGGCAAGTGTAACTATCACACGTTCAAAGGTGGTATCTTGAAGGACGCCTACTTTCGACCAAGTACCAGTAAGGGGTTCTATTGGTCCGTGTTGTTGTACGTTGTTCGTCCAACGAATTGTTGGTAGAGTTCATGGTGGTACCGAACCATGCACCGGTTTTGAGAACCTTTGTCTTGTGTTTTGAGGATTCAGGTGAGATGACTTGTGAAGTGGTGGACCAGATGTTGAAGACTAGTTCTGATGTCACGAGAGGTATCGCGAGTTGGGTAACCTTTTCGATTGAACACTGTGATGTGGTTGACTTACAGCGAGTTGTGTTTGTGGTACGTGATGTGTAACTACCCGTACCAGGTTGAGGACCGTGTTCAAGTTTAACCGTTGTGACAGATGTGCGTGATGTTGGCTGTGTGCGAGGCACGTTTGTGCCCTATCGTTTACCCTGGGTGTGTGATGACCGGTTAATTGATGTGATTGCAGTTGGTGGTAATTCGTTTGTTTAAGCGTCGTGAGTTTGGTGGGGTTCGGAGTCGAAGAGAGTGGTTACGAGTTCCGTGGGAGTTAGTTGTGTGACGCACCCGTATGCCAGACTTAGCATGACGGGAGGCTTTGAGTAAGTTATGTTTGAGGCATGCCGCTTTTCGACTTTGACGGTACGCGGTACCCGTTGCTTAGCGGAGGGATACTTACTTTTCTTGGGAGGTGATGAAGCGAGCGATTGTTCCAAACCCCGCAGTGGTTATGAGGATCTTGGTTTGGGGAATCACGTTTGTGTGTGGTTTACTCGTCTTGAGTATGTGAGGTCGTGACAAGACCTGTTTGGAGTTCGAGTGAGAACTATTCGGGAGACGGTTACTAAAGAGAAATTGAGGAGTCACACCTTCGGATGGCTCCGTCCTTGTCAAATTTTCGGAGCTTTCCAATAAGACACCCATATCGAAGGAAGATTCTGGTATGGCATGTCAGAACCGAAGTCGTTCTATCCGACGTGATACCGGTACAGTTGAGGATCATGATAAGAGGCTTCTACATCGAAGTTATTGACGACGGTCCGCCGTCTGCACTAAAATTGGAATCTGGTAGAGGTTGCCAAGATCGTTTCTGGCATTCCTCAGTATCAGGGGTAGGTCCGATTTACCCTTTGAGTTGCACACTATTGGTCCATCGGAAGTGGTAAACCGGATGGTTGTTTCGGACCGGGCATTGTTCATGAGGTCCTCGGCCTTGAGGTAGTGGTTGTTACGTTTTACTCGATCGGGAAATCGTTGTGGTTGGTCTTGGCTTGACGAATATTGGTTTCATGGGTAAGTGGTCCAGGCAAAAGTTACTAAGAAGGAAATTGAGTGGTTATGTCTACGTGTAAGTTCCTACTTCAGTTCGCAGTGCGAGGTGTTTCGACACGATATCTATGACCGACGGGAGATTCCGGTAGAGTGTCCAGACCGTTACAGAGTTTTTCAGTGCGACGTCTATACCGAGGTAGGATTCCGGTGTAGGGTGTTTTATACCGTCATCCGGTATTACTTATCGATTTGATTGTTCTTCGACGTGTTGGGTACATCAGTGTTTCGTGAGTTTTGGTCGCATGTTGAAACTGCGAACTGTGAAGAAGGATGTTGCTCACAGCCAAGTACGGCTTCTTGAGTAACTAGCGTGAACTAGTGAAGCACGAATTGGTAAAGGTCGAGTAAATACGGAAAACGGTTAAAGGCCGAGTTAAACCTACAGAAGAGTTGCACAGACGAACGGCACGGGCCTACTAAGGTTCATCGCGGAATCAGATAGTTCTGAGAGTGAGCCCAGGAAGGAGTCTTAGCGGATCGACAACGATGGAGGCAAGTTGGCCCCACACGTTTTTTGTACGTTTGATGTCCTCAGAGAGAGCCAAAACCGTTGGCTGGCAACTCCCTCTTGTTTCCGAATTACGGAGGTACACCGCGACTCCCTCACAGGTAAGTCGTAATCGAACGTTCCCTAAGTTTTGGGCAAAGGGGAGTACGTTCACGTTAAATTTCGAGGACGAAATTTCTTTAAGGGGGGTAGATTGTAGAACCCGCGCCGTTGAAAAGTGTAGTAAAGTGCAAATTGAAACGTCGAGGTGTGAAAGTGTAACAATTAAAGTGTGAAAAGGAAAAATCAAAAAAAAAAACAACAACAAAGAGGAGAAGAAACTTGGGCTGAGATGGGGTTTTGGGCTGTCAGGTTCGAGTTGGGCTGGACCAGCACAAGCCCAAACCTGACCCAAACACCTCCAAACCCTAACTCCTTATACCCCCCAGCACTGTTCTTGTGTTCAGAAGACACGCACGAAAATCGAGGAGCGCCTCCCCCATCTCCTCTCGCGAACCAGAACGAGGCCGGCGTCGAGCTCGTCCTCCGGCCATCTCCTCCACGTTCACCTGCCGTCCCGACCTAGAGCTGACGAAGCCTCTCGCACGGACACCGGCGCCAGAATCCCGAGCACCGTACTCTGCCTCGCCGTCCAGGGCTTCAACCGCACCGGCGACGGAGGGGACAGCTCGGACTCGCACCGTCCGCCCTTTCCAGCCTCACGTTCCTCTTCCCGAGCTCATTGGGGGCGAGCTTCGCCGACCTCGGCGAGCATCGAGAGCCCCGCGCCGGAGACCCACTCAGACTCGCCGGATCTGGGTCAGGGAAAGAGATTGGGCCGCGTCCCGACCACCAAAGCCACGGCCACGATCTCGCCGAAGGTCCAGACGCTTCTCTCCTTCCGGTCGTCCCTCCTTGAAGCTACACCGCCGCCGTCCTCCGTCTCTCTCTCTCGTCATCACCGCGCCGCATCCGCCACCGTGGGAGACCGCCGGAGCACCTGTGCTCGTCGGCATCACATCCAGTTCCGGCCAACCTCACCAGACCGGACTGGGCAGAACAAACCGGACCTTTGGGCCAGACGAGTTTTGGGCCGAGTGGGCCTTGGGCCTGGGGAGAGATCTGGCCGGACAGAACAGAAAATGGGCTTTGGCCCATTGTGGACTCGGGCCTTGGGCCCATTTGGACTTCAGGATCGGATCTGGACCGGGTTCGGGTTCGGATCCGAGTCTTTCGGACTGTTAACTGAAACCGTTTTAAAATCAGATTTAATTAATCGGTTTAACGAACTCAAGGTGAGATTTTGGACTGGGTAAATTGTGGTTAAATCAGAGAACCGTTGGACTGTTATCATTATTGATTTGGACATTTTATGTGTCACCCTAGACGGGACTTCGCCCGAGAGCGAAGATGTTGGACCCGAGCTAGAAGAGCAAGGATCACGCCGGGACCCGAGTGAAGAACGGAGTAGTGACCACCGGGCCTCATCAAAGCGTTGAAAGCAAGACCACGAGGTAGGGAAAACAATTGACGCTTAGTACGCATGATTAGGATAATAAAATCGGAAAGGTCCTAGAATTGCCTATAGGATGCGAATAACTAGAATAATCGTATTTCAATTACTAGTAAATGGATGAGTCTAGTATGTATGTTTAGGACAATGACAAATAGTGAAGTGTGCTTTCAATACTTGGGAAATTGATTGACTGGTAGAGAGGCTGTGAAGAGCTCTCGGATTAGTTGTGTGCTAGGTTCACATGCTTGATTGATTGTTGTCAGGTTAACTTAAGAGTCTAATGAAACTAGATTAGCTTGTCTTATCGAATTCCTATTTGTTCGTTCACATGAGGATTGATTGGTTGAATGCATACTTGGTTGATTGAGTGTTTATGTTGATATAATCGTTGGTTGAACGGATGATCGAGTATGACTGGTTGTGCCAAAGGGGTACAATCAGGTGATCGATGTACCGATGGTTGGTGACAGGTAAGTGTACGGTAAGTATGAAATGGTGTTGGTTGTCTGGGTTGTGATGAGAGTGTGTTCCGACGTGTGCTGTTTGATGGATGAATGAAATGCTTGTTCTTTTATTCTTATTCTTGAATGTATGCTCGTTTATTGGTTTGTCTGTTTGTTTGCTTGGTTCGGTACTACACCGGGGGGGGGGGGGGGGAGTAATCCGGTGCCGATGAGGTGGTTGGAGTTGGACAGATACAGTGAGTTAATGACTGAGTTTAGAGCCTGAGGGTATTGGTTACTGGATATTATAAGAGTTGGGTATTGGTCGGTCCTGCGGGATATTCTTTGGGTACTAGATATTATGAGAGTTGAGTATTGGCAGATCCTACGGGATATTCATCGGTTATTGGGCCTGCGGGCATTTGGTTATTGGACCCTGCGGGGCATTGGTTATTCGGCATGCGGGCATTTGGTTATTGGACCCTGCGGGGCATTGGTTATTCGGCCTGCGGGCATTTGGTTATTGGACCCTGCGGGGCATTGGTTATTCGGCCTGCGGGCATTTGGTTATTGGACCCTGCGGGGCATTGGTTATTCGGCCTGCGGGCATTTGGTTATTGGACCCTGCGGGGCATTGGTTACTGGGCCTGCGGGCAATTGGACAGTTTACCCTGCGGGGAAAGGATTACTTATGGTTTCACCCCCAAGGAACTGCATCCCAGTGGGTGCACTACTTGGTCCCCCATGAATATGGTCCTTAGGTGGCATTTCCGAATTAGTTTCGGTGCCTCGATGCATGTACCTCCTCTGGACCGAGGGAAAATCTGATGTGATGTGGATACTCTGGTGGATCGGATTATGGGAACCGAAGTGATCCCAGAATGTATCCACGGATCGGAGGCTTGAGAAAGCAAGTGGTTGGCAAGGTACTGATAATTCCCAGTTTACTTTTATTGTCCCTTGAAGTAATTATTATAAACTTATTTATGTCACTGTCACTTGGATATTATGACGTTGTTGTAACTATTTCTGATTCTTTATCACTTCCTTATTTATTATAGTGTTCCGTTGTTCGGTTTACATTTGTAAGCAGTTCACCTTTAACGTAAGGGTTGAGTTATTAAGGTTTTTCCTACTGAGCGTAAGCTCACCCCCCTTTGGTTTCTAACTGTTTTACAGGAGTACCAGTTGTCGAGGGAAATCAAGGCTCGGGAGCTTTTAGACTTCTTTGGGCTTACTAGAGTTATGTCGGTCTCATGTATTGAACATCCTTTATTTGACCATCTATGTTGAGCTGTGACTCACGATGTTTTTAAACTATTTATCTATGTGTCTATTTTGACGGAGTTCGTATGAGATCTTGGAACTTTTACCTATCGTTTATGATTTCTTTTATTTCAACTCAGGTCACGTCTCGAGTCCGGTCAAAACGGATTTGGGGCGTGACAGTGAGCCCTTCTCCCGACCTGATTCTCCTTCCTCGTCCATCCTTTTCCTGATTTTCTCACCCACGCGAGCTCGAGGTGGCCGAGTTTGGTTGGAGAGGTTCTTCGGAGCTCTCGAGCTCCAGATCTGGGGTTTCCAACGCCGGCGAAGCTTCCTCGCCGTCAGATCTGGACGGAGGAGCTCTGAACATGCACCAAAAACCCAAACCCTCGTCATCCCGAGCCTACTACCGCCTCCAAAAACGTCGAGAACGCCTCTAACCTCACCTGCCGCCGTCCTCAGCCTTGCCGGAACCCTCGTCGCATCCCTCTCCATTCACAGCTCCGGCCAGAACTGAGACTCAGACGGGCCTGGGCCAAGACCGAGATACAGACGGCCTCGGGCCTGAAACTTGTTTGGGTTCGGGTCTGGACTGGATCTGGGTTCGGGTCTTGACTCGGGTTTGGGTCCGAGTCTGGGTCGGGCTCGGGTCAGGTCCGGGTCGGATTCGGGTCCGGGTTTCGGACTCGGGTCGGATCCGGGTCAGGACAGCTTAATTAATTTAATTAATTAAATAATTGGACTTAAATCAAATAAATTCAAGGACTTATCGGACAATTTAAATGAATTTTTCTAATTAGAGGAGCGTTACGGACTGGACCGGGACTGATTATCGTCCTTTTTTGTTAAACCCAGGCTTGTACCCCGAGCGTGGAGAAGATCGGAGTAGGCCCGGACGTCAGCAACTAGGCGATCCAGATAGAGACTGAGAGGTGGGGAATTACCTCGGAACCTTACTTTATTTCAGATTTACTAGAATGCTTATAGGGAAACCTAATAAGCGGATAAATAACTAGTATGCATATAGGATTTGATTAACTAGAGTAGCCTTATAAACTGCGAACGACCTACAAGCCATGTCGTGCCGTAGGTGTTGGTATCCCGTGCTGGTAGAATCAGGCCATGTCGTGCCTGTAGGATTGTTTGATGATTGTATTTGATTGTGCACTCTGTGTTGTTTGAACGGTTAATAAATAACGAACATGAGATCGAGTAGAGTTGAAACTAGTGATGTATAGTAGTGACATGAGTGGTTATTTCCTATTTATTTGACGTGTTGAAATGTGGGTATTGGGGAATGGATACCGGTTAAGCCGATGGGGTGACCACGTTGAGTGTGGTGTTAGTAAGTGATGGTAAGTGCGTGATATTGGGGCGAGCATGATTGTGATTGTGATTGTGGTTGTGACTGGTTACATGATAAAGGTGGTTTCCCTACCTTCCGACCTTGAGTCGGTAAAACGCTGGGTCCCGCGAAGAGGTGTTTTCCCTACCTTTCGACTAGCACTCGGTAAAACGTTGTGTTCCGCGATGAGGTTGTGCCGCGAAGAGGCTGGGCCTATGTTCCGCGATGAGGTTGTTCCGCGAGGAGGCGTTTTCCCTGCCTTCCGTGTATCGGTAAAACGTTGTGTTCCGCGATGAGGTTGTACCGCGAAGAGGCTGGGCCTGTGTTCCGCGATGAGGTCGACCGCCTCTCCCGACTTTATGTTGGGGAAAGTTGTGTGCGGCTACGTCGGGCCGAGCGGGTTGCTCCCGAGACCGTGCAATTGTGTGGATTGTTGTGTTGAGAGTGTCTTGCATTTTGAATGAGTGTGACTGTGCTTGTGGTTATGGTAATCTTGCACTGGTTGTTCCGTCAGTGTTGCCTCGATGTGGTGGTTAGTGTTGGGTTAACGTTGGGAATTGTTAGTCTGGGAATGTCTGAGTAAAGCGGATACTGACTTTGAAATGGTTTAAGTGTCGCATCGATTTATCAACCATTTACTTAAACTTTAAATCTTGGAAAAGCTTTCTTGTAAATCTGTAACTAAGTGGATTTCGTGGTTTTTCCCTACTGAGCGTCAAGCTCACCCCTTACTGTGTTTTCTACAGGTAGTAGCTTTGATCTGGATTAGAGGACATCGCGGAGCATGGGGCTAGCGAGAGTCTGGGAGTTTATTTTATGTATGGTTCTTAGAGACGTACCGTTTTTGCTTGACTACTGTATTTGACTGAGCATATAACTCAGGGTTTGAATATTTGTTGGTTTACATTATTTTCCTTTATTCAGATATTATTTACTTTTAAACCATTTTATTTAATTTCACTAAGTCACGTCTCGGGTCCGGTCAATACCGGATTTGGGGCGTGACAACACTAGAGAGTTGCAAAGAAGGTCACGAATTGTCTTCAAGGCACCAAAGACTACATGCTTATGTATAGACGAATTCATAACTTGGAACTAATTGGCTATTGTGATTCGGACTTTTCCGGCTGCGTTGCTTCGCGAAAATCAACATCTGGATACATTTTTATGTTAGTTGGTGGGTTTGTATCATGGAGAACCGTAAAGCAATGTCTAACTGCTACTTCTACTATTAAGGCTGACTTCATATCTTGTTTTAAGGCTACATTGCATGGTGTATGGATGAATAGTTTTATTTCAGAGCTTAGAATTATGGATCATATATCTAAGCCTATAAGGATATATTGTGGCAATTCAGTTGTAGTTTTTATGGCTAAAACCTACAACAGTGGTAGTCGAAGTAAACATATAGACATAAAATATTTATCCGTAAGAGATATGTGTTAAGAATAAATCAGTGGTCATTGAGCACGTGAATATTGAATTGATGATTGCGGATGCGTTGACAAAAGGCATGTCACCACTAAAGTTCAAGGATCATGTGAAAAACATGGGGCTTGAATCCTTCATGTATTTTGAATATTTTCATTTTGGTTTTTTTATACACATTTTGTTCAGAAATATCATTATGGTTTGGACTAGAATAGAAATAAGGATTATTCATTACGTTATATGGGAAGCGCTAAAGATGATATAATGTATTATGATAGTTGGAAGATAGCTCACTTGTAAGAGAGATTATTGTTATTTTTCATATGCTTTGTTTTCATACTTTTGCAAAAGATGGAATATGGCAAGTGGGAAAATGTTGACATATTATTTAAATGTCATAGTGAGATCACCATAATGAGACAATTTTTTTTTATCAGGAAGAAATATAGAGAAATCTAACTTTAGTCTAATCTAACCCACCACTCATACTTGTTCTCAAGCAAATGTACCCATTTGGATTCAAATATGTGACCTTAAAGAGAGGTGTGATGTGAAGAGATATTCACCACTAACTCAAGTAGGCAAATCATAATGAGACATCATCATGATATTAAGAAGATCTTCACACTTCTCCATATAGCTAGTGTAAGAACCGCCCCCGGGCGATCCCGGTCGAACCGGTGATTTTTGGCGAATTTTGACTTTCGACCAGAAAAGTCAACCGATGACTCCGGGAGTCGTTCGGGACCTTTCCGGGGCCCAAAAAACTTAGCCGTCATCACGGTTAGCTTAGTTGGGACATTTCCTTTCATTTGACTGTAATTTTGGACAAGTCAACTTTTGGTCAAACCGAGACTTTTTATCGACTAAAATCCGAATTAATTAAAGTGCTGGATTTTTATTAATTGAAAGTGGTCCCCACTATGACACTTGTCCCTATTGTCTTGGAGGAGAAGAAAAGGACCTCTATTGACCTATTTACCCTCCCATGTGCTTAAAGAAAGGAATTGAAAGGAAGGGGTAAAAGGGACTTTTCTCACAATAGGTTTTAATACTTTTGAAGCAAGCAAATCAGCCCATTCCTCATTGTTGCAGCCGAAATATACAAGAGAAGAGAGAGTGGAGGAGCCTCTTGACTTGAGGAAGAAGAAAGAGAGAAAATGGAAGAACTTGAAGCCTTTTCTTCATCAAATTCTCTCTAAACCTTCCAAATCTTCATCATCTATTCACTCTCAAGGTAAGTGACTTCTTAGCTTCTCATTTTAATCAATTCCAAGTTGTGGGTCTTGTGGGTTTTTGCTAGAACTAGAAGAGTTTGCTTCCTTGGTTGTTAGATGATGATTTTTGGTGAAGAGTAGTGAAGTTTAGGTTGATTTTGTTTTGATTGTTGATGTTTGGAGGAAACCCATTGTGGGTGTTGAAGTTTGAGAGTTTGGTTGACTGTTTTTAGAGCTTGATGTTGGTAAAAATGGAGGTTTTGAAGTGGTTTTTCGTAGAAGTGAAGCTTGGAAAGAAGAAGTCTGAAACTGCTCGGTTTTCGCACGGAAAGGGTCAGGTTCCGGCCCTCTGAGCGGCCACGAACAGAGGGGCTACTAGACCACGAACAGAGATCGGAGCACAACAACAACGAACCACCAGCACCACAGCCAAGGAGAATCACCGATGACAAAAACCGCTCCATAACGACCAAATTTGGGAAAACAGACTAGACCTGGACCAGAGAGGACAGTTCACAGCAATAGACGGACCATCGACGAAGCTCGAACAAGACCGGACGACAAGAACAGATCCGTGACGATCAATGCTCGGGAAAATCAAAGAAAACACCTCCCACTCCAGATCTGGAAATTGTCGCCGGAGAAACGAAGCTTCATCGGAACAACGATACATGAAGTAGAGGTTCGGTCGGGGAAGCGAGCAAAAGCCGGAGTAGAGAGTTAACCGAGATAAAAGTAAGAGGGGGGAGCCGTCGGTGACCAGCAAGCCACAATGGCTAACCAGTCGGCGCGACCAAGACGAAGAAGGTCTAGGGCTTGGTTTTTAGAGAGAAGGGAGAGAAAAAGAGTTATAGAGAGGTAGAACTCTGCAAATGCATATACGCTCTCTACTTTTCTAAAACCTAACCGCCGCCCCATTTTTGCTCTCTTCTCCACCACCGGTGATGCCATGGTCTCCGGTCATAGATGTCGCCGGTGGTGAACTCCTCACCTCCTGCTCCCCCTTACCTTGCTCCTTTCGTCGGCTTTTCTTCCTCCCCCAGTTTTTAGGCTTCTCCGCTAGCGTCTCGAAGCACATCTAGTGGTGGGAGCCTCTTCTACACCGCCTCGGGTGTGGATAGTCCCAGATCTGTGGTTGATTCGTCGCTGGGTCAGTTCCCATCTCCCTCCTTCCCCTCTCGCCATCGTTGGCTCCTTTCTCCCTCAGTGAAGACGATCCGGCTCGATGGATGCTCTTCGTTACTGTGGAGACGTTTTGCTCCGTGACCATGTCTGTTACATATTTGGTCTTGCTCGACGCAGATTTGTGCTCTCAAGGTTCGGCGTGCCTCCGTGGTTTGGCCTTGGCTGGCGAACATGAACTCTACCATTCAGAGCGCCTGATGTTACCTCTCTTCAGTTGGAAGCGTTAGCTCTCAACCCCGCTGTGTGGAGGAGGTTGAAAGTACCAAATCCGCCCAAAAAAAGACATAAACTTGAACATATTTCTAGTTTGTCGGTCACTGTTCTCAAAGAGATGAATCGAGACCTCCGGTCCAGTACCAAGAAGTGCTTGTTGGTCCAGTTGACCGACTTGAACTCTCCTAATGCCTAATGGGAAGTACATAGATAATAATCGGAGGATAGTTTGGGCTGAATCCACCTTTGCCGCTTTTCAAATTTAATATGGGCCGAGCCCATAGTTCTCATCAAATAAAGCTTTTTTTAAACGGAGGACCCAAAACTATTTGTGGTAATATTTTTTTGAAAGAACTATTGGTAGTTAACACTTAACAGTAACTTCTATTTTTACATTAGTGGACATGCTAATGCTAAGCTAATTCGAAGATAAGAATAAAGGTAAAAAGTAAAGCAAAACTGTGGATTCAAGGATTGGGTCTACAAATTAGCAACTAGCAAGTCACGCGTCACACAACACACCGGATGTTACCAATATGTGTCAGTTCACTGTCAGTTATGCTATACGCTCCAAATTCTCCTCAGTGACAGGATCCTATTACCCGGAGACTTCAATCCGGGCAAAACCGGATCCGTCTCCTCCGCTCCTCTAGGCTCCGCCACTGATATCCCCGTTAGATCCAACGGCGCCTCCGCCGAAGAGGCGGAAGTAGAAGAAGAACCGGCATCGGCATCACAGGTTTCTTCCTTTCTGCTGAGTGCAGAGCGCGATTCGGCTTCAACATCGGCCGGTTCGTGGACCAGAACAATCGTATGAACGGAAATTTGGACGGAATCGCACTGAACCGGAGCGCGGCAGAGCGGGCAGTTGTCATGAGACTGGAACCACATGTCGATGCAATCGACATGGAAAGTGTGGTTACATTTGGGCAAAACGCGACCGGCCTCGTCGTTTTCGAATTCGGAGAGGCAGACGGCGCATTCTAGCAGCGGGTCGTGGACGGCGGAGGAGTAGGCGAAGGTAGGGAGTGATTTGAGGACGGAGAGGTCCAGGCCTTGGGGAGGTGCAGCGGAGTCGGTGGAGGGGAAGAGAAAGTGGTGGTGGCGGTGGCGATGGCGAGTGTGGCGGCGGCGGAGCAAGCAGCGGGCGTAGGTGTGGAAGCCGAAGATGACGACAACGGCGGTGACGAGGATGATGACGGAGCAGAGCATGATTTTGCCGTTGAGAACGTAGTTCTGTGCGACGTCGTCTTGTGGATGTGATGTTGCGTTTCTCATATCAGAGAGACTACAATGTATAGATGATGAAGAAGCTTATGAGTTTTGAGAGAGAGGGAGATGCGAAGGCTGTGTGGAAAGAGTATGGGTTTTAAGAGGGAAGAGGATAAGGGAAAGGTAGGAAGGTTCCTACTTACAACTTGCTCCCTTTGATGGTTTTTCCTTACTTCTTTTAAATATCTTCTCTTTTTGTTCAAAGTTTAGTATCTTTATTTTTATTCAATATCATCTTCTCTTTTTGTTCAAAATTTAGAGTCTTTAAAAACAGTGTTGTCTCTCTCACAGAAGTTCTCTCTCAAAACCCTACCTACAAACCTTACCAGTACGCCGCCGCCGGCAGTTACCGTGGCCCCGACCATGGGAGCTGCCGGCGGCTCCTCCTCCGGTCTCTCCGTCCCTCCCGTTCCATCTACCATCTCTTTTTTGTTTACTTTGTTCAATATTTGGCCTCGGAGTAGCACTCCGGAGTTCGTCGCCGGAGACCTCGGCTTCTCTTCTCCGGCAGCTCCAGCCGACCTCCTTTGCCTTGTTTCTCCGACCCCCGAGTCCAGATCCGGCGACATGGACCTCCGTTCGTTGTCAAAGCCCAACCTTGCTCCAGATCTGAACTTGCTCCGGCGACGTAGACCTCCTCCGACCGTGCCCCGACGACGGTGGAGGGTCTCCCGTTTTTTTTGGCTCTGGTCCGCCGCCTCCATGCCCCGTCGCCGTCATAGTTGCGCCGCCGCTCCCCGCCGTGCCGCCGCTCCCCGCCGTGCCGCCGCTCCCCACCGGCCGTGGCTCCCCTGCTCCACCTCGGATTCGCCATCCCTAAGCTCAACCTCCATCTTGCTGGCCAGATCTGCCAGCCTAGCACCTTGGCCGACCAGATCTGGTGGTTTTTCATGCCCGTGCTCCGCCCCCTTCCACCGTAGACGGCGGCCGACCTTGAGCTCTCCGACAACGACGACTCAGTTACTTCCGGCCGAGCTCCTTAGCCACGTTATTTCTCCGGCCAGATGGACAGGTCTGAACCCAGCTTCTGTCGGAACACTGCAGTTGATGTCGTTCATCTATGCTCCTGCTTTTTGTGTTCACCCGGCCAGTCCCGTGCATCAGCCTTTAGTGGATCGGATCTGCACCCGTTGGCGCCGTCCGCCTAGCCTCGACCCCAAACACTGTCATTGGAGGGCGGGCCCGAGTAGCTATTGCTTGTCGTTGTTGGTTATTATGTTTGTTTTTATCGGGTTGTTATTTTGTTCTCCTTGCCGGAATCTCGGATGTCACGCCCCAATTTCAGCGAACCGAAACTAGGGACGCGAACGTTTAGAAAGTTACAAAACTGAAACCTGTTTTCGATAAATCACCTAAAAAGTCAGTTTAGTTCCACAAAAGAATAATATTCACAGCTCAAAATAAAAGTCCCACACTTGGACAAAACGAGATACACGTCTCTAGACTCAAACACCCCGCAACCCGCTTCAAGCTCTTCAAGCTTCAGAAGCTCACCTAGTCCAGACTACGAACGGTACCTGTAGGAAAAGCAGCTAGGGGTGAGCGTTCGCTCACCACCACAGATAACACACTGACTATGGCATAATTAGTAGACAATGCCGATGACACCAACAACGACTCAAGACACACGCACGATCAATACTTTTCTCAACCGACTCAACACTCGGACACGTTATGTAGACCCCACACTACGATCGACGACCTCCTCCAAGACACGATTGACCACACAATACCAAACAAGATCACAAAGGATCGCAAACCGGCTGCTCAGTAACCAATCTCTGTCTCTCGCCCTTTACCGATCATAGACGTGGTCAGGCGGTCGACCTGTCGCGCAACTTCCCCCGATCCCAGTCGGGAGGCTAACCCACAACCTCTCCGCTTCACCCGATCCCAGTCGGGTGGTTAGCCACACCCGCGCGTCCTTCCCCCGATCCTAGTCGGGGAGCTAGCCCACAACCCCTCCACTTCTCCCGATCCCAGTCGGGAGGCTAGCTACACCACACAACCTCCACCAGTATCAAGTAACCAATCACAATCACAAACAAGTTCAAACAGACAACAACGACACCGGTGACAACTCCACAGGCACTCAAGGCCAACAAGACACCAACAACCAAACACAGGTTCAACAACCCTACGGGCCCTCATGGCCGCCCAAGACACCAACAGTAAAGTACGGGTTCACAACCCCACGGGCACTCACGGCCACCCAAAACACCGAAACGACAACACGGGCTCTCAAGGCCACCCAAGACTCAGCAGTAAATAACAAGGGCTCTCAAGGCCACCCAAACTCGACAATAAATAACACGGGCTCTCAAGGCCACCCAACTCAACAACAATTAACACGGCTCTCAAGGCCACCCAAACTCAACAACAAATAACACGGGCTCTCAAGGCCACCCAAACTCAATCAACAAAAAACGCACAACAACCGCCGGCATAAACGATGCCTCCAACAGTCCTAAGATCACTAGTTTCACAAACAACCTCCGGGCATGGTCATATGCCTCTAGTAAATCAGTTAACGCTAAGTTCTCTGCTCCTACGACACTACTAAGTGTCACATGCATTTCCAGTATTCGCTACGTTCCCGTATCATGCATTTCTAATAAACGCTACAATCCTGTATCATGCATTTCTAATATTCGATAACCTACTCAGCCCACGACACCCCAGTGTCACATGCATTTCTACTGTTAACTTTCCCTAGTCAGGGCCGAGATCCGGCTACTTTTCCCTACCTCGAAAGCAACTCCAGAAGCGCTCCACTAAACCCGAGATGAATCGCAGTCACTCGCCGAGCCTCCCTTTGCCTCGGTCCGCAGCACGATCTAAAAGAACACAGATTTAACTCACTTTAAACTAGTACGAACCGGTCGAAAATAAATAACTCAAAGCCCAAAAATAATAACGGTTCCGCCGTTCAGTTAACGGCTACGATTTGTCCATTTTAAACTTTACAGTTGTCGTTTACACTCGAGCGGGATAAAAGTCGGGTTACGACGGATCGGGTTCGAGCACCCGCGCACCGAACCCAGGTTTGATCTAAACCCAGTTTAAACCCCTTTTTAACTTAAAACCGTCGTTGAACTCCCTTGCTTTAATTAATTCCGTCTTTGATTTTAAGACAAAACGGTTTCCTTTCGTTCGTTTCCAAACTCGATATTTTGGTCCAGAACCCTTATAAAGTCGATTTGATTTCGCTCCCCCCCCCCTTTTTGATTTAACTCAACTCGAGTCTAACCTTAATAAACGACTTTCGTTTTTAAAACCTGTTTAACCTAAGCCGATATAGTTTTATCGATAATTAAATTACGTCCAAACGGTACCGATTTGATCTTTAAACTAACACTGATTTCGTTTTACAAACCGTTTGAACCCAACCCATTCGTACTTAAATCTATTCAAAACATAAGAATAATTATATCGATAACTTATATTTTGTCGATCTTTACAAAATCAGATTTACACGATTACAACAATCCTTTAAACAACCAGATCTACGTTTTTCTATTCCGTTCCCTTCCATTTCGGGAGCTCCGTTCCATCCCGACCATATTTGAACGAACTCGAGAAAAGGGAAAGTGAAGAAGAAGAACGGTTCTGCTTGGTCCGGCCGACCACCGGTGCCGGTCGGCCGAGCTTCCACGGGCCGAGAACTAACCGTGAGGAAATGGTGGCGGCGGTGGACGGCGGTGCACGGCGGCGTCGGCGCGGGTCCGGACGACTCGCCCCGTTCCGGATCTGGAAAGCTCGCCGGCGACGGAGCTCGGTTCGTGTCTCGGACGGGCAGATCGTTGACGGGAAGAGGGCGGCGGCGCGTTAGGGCTCGGACGGGACGGTGGTGGACGGCCGGTTCTTCGGCGGGGACGGGGACAACGGCGTGGGGAGCTCGGTGGCGAACGGCGGCCGGAGCTGGTGAGGAAGACGAAGGAGAAGGGTGAGGCAGCGAGCTCGGGGACGGAGTCGTGTGGCTGACCGGAGCGGTGACGGCGTCGGGACGGAGGAGAAGAGGACGGGACGGTGCACGACGACGGAGGTGACGGCCGGAACGATGGTGGCCGGTGCCGGTTCGGCGAGGAAGACGAAGAGAGAGAGGGAGTGAGGTCGGATCGGGTAGAGAGAGAGAGAGGAGAGGGTGAGGGCGGCTGAGTGTGAGGGATAGATTAGGGTTTCAGAAAAGTGAGGATGGGTTATATACCCATCCCTGACCAGATTGGGCCTCAGCTGGGCTGGGCTGGGCCTGCGGGCCTGGCCTGGTCCAGACCTGTTTTTTTTTTTTTTTTGCACTCGTTTCAAAAACTTACCCTAAGGTTTTCGTTTGCAAATTAATACCTTAAAGAAACGGAGCGGGTTTTACAATCTACCCCCCTTAAAGGATTTTCGCCCACGAAATTTAAAACAGGCGTACCTCGGGAAACGAACAAGGCGGGATACTTCGCGCGAACCTCGTCCTCGCGCTCCCAAGTTGATTCAGCCCCGTGGTGCTTCCACTGTACTCGTACCAAGTGGATAATCTTGCCTCCCCGCAGAGTCTGCTCCCGCGTGTCCATGATCCGAACCGGCTGCTCCTCATAGGAGACATCATCAGCTACCTCGATATCTGTCCACTCGATGACGTGGGAGGGGTCTGCATTGTACTGCCGCAACTGAGACACGTGGAAGACGTCATGGACTCTCCCAAGTTGCGGTGGCAACGCCAGACGATATGCCACTGTTCCCACTCTGCCCAAAATCTGGAACGGGCCAATGTACCTCGGAGCCAACTTGCCCCCGCTGCGCCTGAACCGCACCAACCCTTTCCTCGGGCTCACCTTCAGGAACACGTGATCCCCGACTGCAAACTCAAGGGGTCGACGTCGCCTGTCGGCATAACTCTTCTGTCTTATTGTAAGAGTCTTTATTTTTATTCAATGTCTTATTCTCATGTAAATGTTTGTCTTATTGTAAAGGTTGTATGAGACAGTTGAGTTTAACTTATTGTTTATATAAATATTTATCTTAATGTAAAAGTGGTTGAGTTTAACATAACAAGTTCATATTAAAATTTATCTTTTATACAACCAACTGAATCCATAGTCCAAACAAATATTTTAGAGGATGTACTTGACTAGTTGTTGCAGTATAAAATGGGTTAGGAGTGTATGTTACATTCATTTTCTTGGGAAAGTTAAAAGCATACAAATTATATACAATATAACAGATTTTTACGCATGTAGCAAGTGATCTGCTATTCTATGTTAAATTATTATCAATTTTATTTTAAAAACTGTTCCATATTTGTTCATTGTTTTCTTGAAATTTTCAAAATGGTATCATTCTGCCATTATAAACTAATGTGCTTTATGTTCGTTTCGAATAAACAAACTGATGGGTTTCGCGTTCATAAAGAAACGGATATTTACAAAATAGTCGAATATATAATGGATCTTTAAAAAAAATATTGAAGTATACGATTTAAATTTAAGTCAAATTCCAGATATTGATAAAGATCCATTAATAAATGAATTGAATTTAAAATCAATTCAAGTTAGTTGATACGCTTACAATCTAATTCGTTTAATACATTTTTGTCATAAGTTTTTATTTAATATAATTTCATTTTCATTAATATTTGTTGAATAAATTGAGAAATAAAATTTAACATCAAATATTGTCTTTTAGTCAAATTTGAATTTAGTTGCTAGAACTTGAGCCGAACAATTTTTCTCAATTCAAATACAGCTTAGTTTGACCGGTGTATATATATATATTTTTTTGATGAGCGAAAACATATTTAAATTAAATTAACCTCTTCTGAGGAATAAAAGATTACACAAAAAACGCAAGCTTCTAAAGCTTGCACAGGACCAAAGTAAGGGCACACAGACCCGAGAGCCAAGTAAGGGTACACAGACTCGAGAGCCAAGTAAGGGTACACAGACCCAGAGTCAAAGACAGCAGTCCTACAACAAGGAAGACCAACCACAGATAAGAGAGGGTACACAGACCCAAAAAGCAAAGCAAGGGTACACAGACCCCGAAGGAAAGAGAGGGCTCGCAGACCCAGAAGTAGAGTAAGGGTATGCAGACCCAGAAGCAAAGATTGGGTACGCAGACCCGGAGATAAAGACAAGGTACGCAGACCCAGAGGCAAAGAAAGGGTACGCAGACCCAAAAGGTAACAATGGGCACGCAGGCTCCAAAGAAAAGTAAGGGTACGCAGACCCAGTAACAAAGAACCGAGAAAGGAAAAGGGACCAAAGCCCCGGAAATCCAACACTAAAGCGCTCGAAAAAGAAAAGATCTTTAACCCTAACTAGTCAACCAATAAGCACAAGAGAAACCGATATACAACCAAAGAACGGCCTAAGCAAGTAAAACACCCTGTCGCATTAGTATCATCGACCAGTCACACAGGTTGGAAGACGATCACTAACACATCGACGGTCAACACCGCAAGCGATAAAGACAGTCCCAATGAGTGAAACCCACCAGAACACATAAAACCCAAATATCGAAACTGCAAGATAACAACTGAATGACACAAAGGCCTAGACCCTCACCGGCGGCCAACACCTTAAACCGGCGAGTCTTCCCCACAAAGGTGGGAAGAATCTATTGCATATCAAACAGGAAACGATAAGGGGGCAATGCGGGGGCACATAACTTAAGCAGTAAAGAGGGATATATCGGTGAAGATACCAAGATGAACCGCTAGACCCACGACGATCATCACCTGAGAGTGAAGAAGCGCGTCCCACGACCGGATCTCAAGCGAAACAACAGGTAAGCAAACGAACCTCCAAAAGCAGGAACAAACAGCTCCGCAACGATCTCCACCGGGCAGGAAGAAGAAACGCGTCCCACGACCGGAGCCGTTAGTCGAAGCCTCCAAAGATCCGTAAGAAGCACCACCGACCCGCTGTCAACCAATCAAACTAGCAGAAACGGGGTCTGATGGATAGACCGAACCGGGTCAGACCTGACCCGGGTCAACCCGCCCAATCTGGACGGTCCAACCCGGACTAAGTGGGCCTGCCCAGGCCTAACCCATCAGCCCAGTCAAACCCGGCCTGCCCCAGCTCACCAGCTCCAGCCCGGCCCAACTAGGCCTGGCCCAAGCCGCATCCAGCCCTGACAAAAGCCGGTCCAAAATGATTATGGATTTGAGAAGAGTGCACGGACGGACGCGAGTCCCAAACCGACGAACGAGCAACTCCGCTGACCGCAGTGGCAAGGACCAGATCTGAGCAACGCCGGCAATACGACCTTCCAACCACACCGCCTGACATCTCGACTCCGACCCAACGAACACAGCCGGAAGCCAACGACCATGCCGACCTCGGGAGCAGAACAGCAACGACACCGGCGAGCCCAAGACCTCCGGCTGGGAGAAACGAAGATCTGACCGGAGCTGGTAACTTGAAGCCGGAGCCGGAGCACGTCTACGTCTTGGCAGCAACAGATCTGGAATAAAGGTGCCGGAGCCGAACCAAACCGGAGCACGTCGACGGCATGGCAGCAACAGATCTGGGATAAAGGCCGGAGCACGTCTAGGCAGCAACCGAACCGGGAGGGGAAAAGGAAGTCGACGAACCACACCGGAAAGAACCACCGGTAACACGCCAAAAGAAGGGGAAGGGAGAGGGAAGGTCACCACCAGTGACATCCATGGCCGGAGGCCATGGTGTCGCCGGTGAGGAAGAGAAGGAGAGAGGAGGAGTTACTGTAATGGCGGCTGAGTAGGGTTTTGAGTTGAGAGGTTTTTTTTCTCTGCACAACAATACAACCCATTCATTCTTTATGACCGGTGTATATTCTACTAATAAGATACATTTATTTAGTAACTGTTCCACTTGCATTTTTCTTCCCTTAATCGGTTAATTCGGTGGGCAGGGTTGTTTAATTACAAGAAAAGAAGTCCGAAAAGATATCAATCTGCATTGCAATGATATTATACTGTAATTATTTTCCATGAACCCTATGATTTTTTTGCGACTGCCTAGGATTTTGTTCCGTCCCGCAACTCTTTTGCTACTATTAAACAATAATAGAAAACATTATCAACATAAGATGCTTGCGCTTCGGAGGCTGATTTGTCTATTTCTCAAAACCATATGCTCACATAGCTTTCCAGATACTAACTTTGCAACTTGTTACAAAAAACTACTCTTTCAGCCCTCTGAGAATGATCTAATCTTGAATAAGAACTAGTTGAGTATTTGCAAGGAAATATAAATTTGTGAGGATAAGAATTCTGTAATTCAAGAATACTATAATGACGTGAATTTTGGGAGAGAAATTTCAAACCACCAAGCCAATAACAAGATCTAATAAAGGTCCGAAAAACTCAAAAGAGTCGAGAAAACGAAGTCTTGCATCAGTACAATGTTCTGCAGCAACTTGTCTTTTGATAGTGTTCCCATCTGGTTTTAGGATCTTAAAACTTTTTCTTCTTGTTGATTCAATCTTGTAATTTGTACTTCATTGTCCTTTGCAAACTTTGAAACTGTTAATTTATATATCTTGTTTTAGTGATAAAAAAATGTTAGGTGGTTAGTATTATAACGAAAATCAGATACAAAATAGTATAGAAATTGTAGAATAATACCGAACGATTTGTATAAAGCGGAAGAATTGGAATGGGTTTAGTCGAGTCCAGGTAATCCTGTGTCCTTAAGACTCTTGACTGCCATGTAATGGCAGCGGTCTCCCAGGATAAAACGACTAATCGTTAGCGAACTCGAAACCGGTTGATCCGTCACCAAAACGAGAAAGAGAGAAAACGAGTTGAAAGATGAATCTGGAGTATTTTGGTATGTTTTTTCAAGTCTTGGAAAGAGATATAAATAGGCTCTTGGGAAGGGTAAAAAGGGAAATGCGTGGGGAGACAAATCCCACGATTTCAGCCCCCAATTCATTGCCATAATCAGAATTGATTGTCAATTCAATTCTGACTTTATAACCTCATTCATGACTTAGAAAATAAAAAATAAATCAAGAAAAATTAATTTAATTAATCCATCAGATTTTTCCATTTACATCCAACAAAAAATAGCCGCAACACTAGAAAGGGAGAAACAAGATGGAAGGAAGAAATAGGAAGAGCTCAAACAGACTAAGAAAATGTATCATAGGCGACACGGAAATGGAGCTCGCTCTTCCACCTGAATTAACGTAAACGTTCCAAACATGATTCTCTACAAAATGACATTCAAATCAGAAACCGAAGCTTCATGGACAATCCAAATGTTCCTAGCTATTCGATGGAACCATAAGTATTCTTACATAAACGAAAAGTTGGATAATTAGTGAAAGTAAAAGGGGTCGTATAAAATTTGAAAATACCTCATGCCATTGGAGATTTGGAATATGGGACCAAAGTAGATTTTTTCAGGGATGGACCAAACTCTAAAGTGGTTATATCATATGGGTGTGGGTTGGGTTTTGAATCTGCCCCATTATCTGCAATCCACAAACAGAGACAATTGAAATAAAAATAAAACACGACAAAGGAAATACGTGTATTTTTTTCTTCTCACTCCATGCCTCTCAAAGTCCGCATATGAGGAAGCAAAAAGATGCTTCAAATTAGGCAACTAGTTGGTTGTTGCAGCAATGTCACGTGGATTCGATTATATCTTCAAAGGATTATCTTTTTTAGGTTTATACAAGTATTGACCTGTTAACTGTGATGGGCGATATTCAAGTTCTGTTATTTTGGTGCAATATGTATTGACCTATTAATTGTGATTGGTGATATTGAAGTTCTGTTATTTTGGTACAATAATACTTTTTTACCGATGAATAGTGTTTGGGTCATGATGACTTGTTTTTTTTGACGAAAAATGGAAGGCATCAATTTTATATATCAGTTAAAGTGACATACGTACAATCTGATGAAAGCGCACAAGCGAACGATAAATATTACAGACTCCAAACTAGCTAGCCTATAACATTACCGAGTCCCTACCAGAACGCAAAATAGGGCGCCCTAGAACGTGCAAACACGTGCACGTCAACAGTGCAACAACGTGCACACTAAACCGTGCCACATAACGGGCATCAAACCATGCAACAAGTGCACACCCAATCTGCACCACGTGCAGTTATTGAAAAACAGTAAACAGTAACACAAAAGGAAAACTAAACCTAACCGAATCAGAGTCGCCGCCGTCCGACCACGTGCCAAACTCAGCCACCAAAAGTACTGAATCAAACCTTGGTAGCAAGGAGAAGCTTCATATTCATGCCAAGGAGACCGGGAAGGCCGAAACTCCAGCGAGACGAGTCGCCGGAATTGACCACCGTCGGCCAACAACGAACCGAGAAGGTACCTTGACCCGAGGAATCCTGAAAGCTCGAACTCTAGATACTCGCTAAAGAGTAACCATGCAAGCTGGATCTGCAACGAGACGAGCCACCAGAGCTACCCACCACCGCCCAAACCCACCTTTCTCGACCGTAGACACAAAACTTTGAAGGCAAAAACCACGAAGCCGTCGGACCATCGAGATCGGAGAGATCGAAAAACAATCCCCACCGGCGACGTCCATGGCCAAAGGACTTGTTATTATATAATGATATAAATTAGAGGAAACTCCATGTCACGTATTTGAAAAGTATCATACAGTAGCAGGTTTCACCAATTAAATCTCAAAATGTATCAAAATCTGTTACGTGTGACTAACTCCGTAAAATACCAGACACATGTTTGGTACGTGCTCTAAAACTTCCCTAAAATGGAAACCTCAACTTTTCATTTATTATCAAATAATAACGTAAACATTTCGTTTATTTTCAAATCATAACGTAGACCTTTTCATTTATTGCCAAATCAAAACCATGAACAGAAAATGCAGTAGGTGTTGGTCAACGTTACTACATAACAATTTACGTTTGTTTGGGTTATGATTTAGTAATAAACGAAAAATGAACGTATGGACATGGAGTAACCCCTGTAAATTAATCCAAAAATACTGTAGGGTTTTAAAAGTATATTCTGTCATCCAATATAACATCCAAAATTTAATTTTATGATGTTAGTGCAATAAATGCTTTCTGATTCTCTATGGGGAATTTGATAAAATATGCCTCTTAATGTATGGATTTTTTTATATGCTAGTATAATCTATAATTTGAAATATATGCTTTTTAAACTTGTTAAGACATATATACCCTTCTTGTGATTTAAACAAAACTCTCTATCTTAATTTCACGTTTCCCAACTTCTTTTTCAAAGTCAACCTAATCATACAAGTTTTTTTTTCTTACGGGATAACATTCAGACCCCTCAACTAATTGGAACCACTAACATGAAACATTTATGCTTTGGATTTTATCAAGTATAGCTACTGCATTTGCAAAAATAAATGAACTGAGAAGGTACATTTAAAGTGTGCGTTAAAGAAGATGTGCAGGAAGGAACAATGGTAGCAGTTTTATAAAGTATTTATAAAAGATCTACTGATTTTCATTGCATTAATCTAAAACCAACACCTTTCAATATTTATTTCAAATAACAAATCTTCAGTTCATATATGTGTATGCATTGTTGATTATAGAGAAACTACAAGCCCTAAAAAACCCAAATCATAAATTTTTTTATTATAATATTGTTGGTCTTGATCTCCAGTAGCTGAAATCTTACCCCACTCTCTCCTGTCTCTCGCGGGAGATTCCGAAAATCCGCGTCGGAGATTCAAAGTTTCTCTCATGCTTCTAAAGGAATCTGTTCTGGAGATTCTCTATCTTAATTCACCGATAGAGTCGTCCCCAAGAGGTTGAACGTCTTGGAGAAAAGGTTCTTCTGATGCAAGTCGATATCAGAAAGGCTCCATTTTTGGGAAGTCTGCGAAGCTCTGCGTGGTGCCTCATTCCGAAATGTCGTCTGTGCGAGAGAAGTCGTTCATCCGTTGTGGCCATCGCTATTTCTGATCACCTCGACGCAGGATATCCAAACCAATGTGAATCAACTTATCCATTGTCGTCGCAATTGCCAGATTGTTCTCATCCAAACTTTGGGTAGGGAGAAGATAGGTGAGGATATTTGCAGTGCTTAAAAATGACACTACGGAAGATAGGTAACGTATTTGAGATGACGGTGAAGTATAAAACAGTTTACACTATGTAAGACATATATGTTGTCATGCTAGTGGCTCTAATTGGTTTAAGGGTTTTAATATTATCCCGTTCATCCTAGAAGAAAGGTTCATCCACATGATTTCGTTGGTCTTGAGAATGAGAGGGAAGGAGAAAAGACGGAGACTAGGAGTATCTAGTTTTGTTTAAATTACAGTGAGGGTATTTATGTGTTAAAAAGCATGAGAAACACATATTTCAAATTATAAATTATGTTAGCATAAAAAACAAATTTCATACATTAAGAAGCATATTTTATGAAATTTCCCTTCTCTATCATACAAGATTTATATAGGATCGTAGAAGGTTGTAAATTAGGACAACTCGATCAAGGTAAGATTAATATTCTTGATGAACCAATCTTACAATATGTCACTCTCAACTTGGATAGTAAATGTTTGGCAAGAAATAATACCAAATTATTTTCAACATAGCAAATACCATTCAAAAGACGAGGTTTCAACTTTTTTATATAAACCCATTTGCGAAGACAATATTTATAACTTTAGTTTATGATTAACTATTTCATTTATCAAACCTTAGCTTATTCCATTCATTATGCAAAGACCGCAATGATGTGATGAGTTCCTGGCTCAACAAGTTACTTAAGGTGCAAGGTATCTCGTCTGATAATTTTTGGAGAGATCGATGACCGGTGTGGTTGGGGATTTAGGTTAGGGGATGGGTTATGGTTGAGCCGTTGAGGTTTGAGTGTTTTTTTTTCCTAATGCTTCTGGGTACCTTGGTTGTTCTGTTATGAATTCTGGTGTGAGGGTAGATCTATTCTAGGTTCTCCTGGTGTTGACTCTTTGTTAATCTTGGTGGGAGCTTTGTTAATCTTGGTGGGAGCTTTGCTTCTGCGTTGGACAACAAATCCAAAATAAATAACCAAAAACTCGACGGAATCATTTTTCATCGGTGACCCACTCATCACCTTCCGAGATATCATCGGAAGCCTTCGTTTGAACAGGCTCTTCTGCTTTACGAGATAGCGCAACCTGTGCCCATACATCAACGGGATTGACGAGTCTTTCACGAGTCAATGATTGTGATCTTAGTTTAGACGAAACAGTGTAATAATCCGAAAGGTGCTTAGGAGGCTGACTCTGACGTTTTGTGGGTTTGAGAAGGGCGTCTTTCCATGGACTACCTTTCCCCTGAACACCTCCCGGTGTAACCGAGCCTCCTGAACTGAAACTCGGATTCGTTAAACTGTGTTTCCTGCAAGTTTCTGAAGTTTCATTATGATCTCAACCTCAAGTAACTAATGCTTCAGGAGATCAAGTCTGCATCTCTTCACTTCTGGTTCCCTCAGTTTTACCTCAACATTTGGAGTGCGGTGCATTTCAGATTGGTAAGATACTCTAAATGCTTTAAAGTTGACATCAAGTTGCTCCTTCAGTTGTTTTGCAGCTGTGAGCTCAAGATCCTTCTCAGGTGCATTCTCCGGAACATTGGGTAGTATTTTGGAGTGTGGGTAGATCAGATTAGACTGCAGCTACATTCATGGCTTTTGGTTTTAATTTTCAGCTCCTTGTTGATTTTAATTCTCTGTGGTTTTTTGATTCATGGTTTTGGGAGGGTTTTTGTTGGGTTGTGAGTTGAGCGATCCTTGGTTTGTAGTTGTATTCTGATTGTTTCTTGTTGCCTTTTCAATATCTGAAAATGGCTTTATAATATTTATTTTGTCGATAAAAAAAACACTTGAACTTAAATTCTTAAGACCAAGAGTTCAAGTCCTAATAGTGGCACACCCTCACCCACCTTTATTATTTACTTTCTTTTTTCTCTCTATTGTTGTATGTTTCTGTATCTCTATCATAACTTCTATTAGATCACCCATGGTGGAATTATACTGAATCTGATTAATCTCGGTCTAATCAAGAAGTGTTTGGAAAAATCAGAAGGGGATCGACATCGATTTTGGGGTCTATTGGTTTAGTTATCGCAGTGGAAATAGACCGAGTCGGTCTATTCCTAGTCCAAGTGTTGGAAAAACATCCAACGTTGAAAAAAACTATGTTTATCGTGTTTATCCGGCCAGACCATTACACCAGCCTCAAGAGGATCAAATATGCACTCATTAGCGCCGCCCACCTCATTCCAATCGCAACTCCATTCTTCAGAGGTCAGTCGCGAGTAGCTGTAGTTAGTCGTTGTTGGTTATCTTGTTTTTATTTAGTTTGTTCCAGTTGTATCTGTTTTTAGTTTGTCCTCCCTGTAGGAATATCTTATATCCGGTAGGTGTAGCTGCTGCCTGTGGCGGCGTGTCCGGTCGGGACTCTTTATCAGCGGATCTCTTCGGAGAGCCGATAGGGAGGTCTGACCTGATAGTAGTTTGGTATCTAGACGATGCATCGCTCGTCTCGAGAACTATTCATCGCGTTGGTCGTTTCTCAGGTTCTCGAGAACGACCAACGGATATAATGCTTGTACTGTTTGGTGTGTATAGTGTGGTTTGTAAGATTTAATAATTTATTAGTAAAGCTTTATGTTCAAGAAAAAACAACAACCAATATGTATATTTTTTATTAGTGCACTTCATTTCCTCTGCAGCCTCTGTTCTGCTATAGATACACTTGATTTCCTCTGTCGCTCTTCTGTCGTGCTATTTCTAAAACAAATAATCGGAGAGAGACAAAAATGGAGAAAATCGAGCACGCCACAGTGTTCACAAATGGCATAAACATGCACATAGCTTCCATCGGCTCCGGGCCGGCCGTTCTCTTCCTCCACGGCTTCCCTGAGCTGTGGTACTCTTGGCGCCACCAGCTCCTCTCCCTCTCCTCCCTCGGCTACCGGGCCATCGCCCCCGACCTCCGCGGCTACGGCGACTCCGACGCCCCTCCGGACGCCTCCTCTTACACCGGCCTCCACATCGTCGGCGACCTCGTCGGCCTCCTCGATGCTCTGAAGCTTGACCGGGTATTCCTCGTCGGCCATGACTGGGGGGCTATCATTGCTTGGCACTTGTGCTTGTTGAGGCCTGACAGAATCAAGGCCTTGGTCAACATGAGCGTCCCCTTCATGCCTAGGATCCCGGCGGCGAAGCCCATCGCCAGCTTCAGGGCCCTTTACGGTGACGATTTCTATATCTGCCGGTTCCAGGTACGATTGTCTATTGCTTTACTTCCTTAATGTTTGTAATTATTTGAAATTTTCCTTTATGCTCTCTTGATTAATGTTGTTGATTGTTAATTAGTTGATTTTGGATGGATTTAGCCTAAATTGTGATGAACATTTTTACTGATTGATTTGTTGGTGGGTTGACTTTTTGAACTAATTTACAAAATGACCTGATTTTGGAAACTCTTTTGTTCTAATGACCTCTATATTCATATTAGCTTATAAAGTTATATTTAAAAACTCCCTGATTTTCAGGTCATAGGATAGAATCGACATTTTACGTAAAATAAAGGTCATTTTGCAAAGAATTTAATTGTGTTATGCCTTATTGTTGTTTCCGTGAATGGAAGGGTACAATTATATCTTAACACGCGTTTTCACGGACATGCCTGTTTACGGGTTTAGAGGTGAATTATATAAAAGAGGAGATAAGCTCATCGAGAATAGAAATATAAGGGTTGCCCACTTAGGGTAAATTTAATAAATTGAGAAGAAATTAGAAATTTTTTTAGAAGGTGAGGTTTAAATCCGGATCCGTGAGGAATCAAGCTCTCATATCATATTAGAGGTTCGACTCAACCAAAAACTCAAGTTGATAGTTGATGGTCCAGTTATAGTTATATTCCACCATAATGGAGCAAAAATTGAATTGTTGTGAGCTATTCAACATAATTCAACCCGACCATGCTTCAGATTATTTAAAATCGTCAGATTAGTTATTGCAGAACTTCAAACATAAACTACGTGCCTCCCGCCATAGCCATGAATGACTTGTGGGTTACCTTGGTTGTTTGGTTTTGAGATCAAAGTAATTAATGGCTCACCTAACTCTTAACAGTTACTCCATTTTAACATTTTCACTGCCCAATAAGTTGATACTGCTTTCCCCTTGAGTATACTCAGTACTCTTTGTTCCATTTTATTTTCAAAAGTTTGGTGCTTCAATGAGAAAGGATGACAAGGAAGAACGTTTAGGCAGATTATGAATTATTCTAATCTCAACTGAACGTTCATCACAGACATATATAGACAATTCTGATTTCTTAACTCCTTTGTGTGAACAATTTGATCATTCCTACTCATAACTTCAACAGTCATATAGCTGCTCATGAGTACATTGAAGAGTAACTTCAATCTAAATTCAATTTCCTTATACGGCCATTCGGTTGTACAATTTCAAACTTTGCTGCACAATTTAGCTTGGCTCTTTCTTTGTGCTGTTATAGTTGATTCTCCCGTGATCAATAAGTTGATACTGCTTTCCCCTTGAGTATACTCAGTACTCTTTGTTCCATTTTATTTTCAAAAGTTTGGTGCTTCAATGAGAAAGGATGACAAGGAAGAACGTTTAGGCAGATTATGAATTATTCTAATCTCAACTGAACGTTCATCACAGACATATATAGACAATTCTGATTTCTTAACTCCTTTGTGTGAACAATTTGATCATTCCTACTCATAACTTCAACAGTCATATAGCTGCTCATGAGTACATTGAAGAGTAACTTCAATCTAAATTCAATTTCCTTATACGGCCATTCGGTTGTACAATTTCAAACTTTGCTGCACAATTTAGCTTGGCTCTTTCTTTGTGCTGTTATAGTTGATTCTCCCGTGATCACTGATAGCAATTACCCAGCTCAGAAGATGCTTTGGTTGCGGACTTGTGTTGTAGGAACCTGGAGTTGTGGAAGAGGAGTTGTCTCATTTCGATACTGCAAAAATTATGGCAGGATTTCTCTCAGGGCGAAACACGGGTCCTCCCCGTATCCCAAAAGAAACAGGCTTTGCAAATTTAGTCAGTAGACCAACTGCCTCTTGGTTATCAGAAGAAGACATCAGTTACTATGCTGACAAATACAACAACAAGGGCTTCACCGGTGCATTGAACTACTACCGGGCGATGGACCTGTATGTATCCTCATTATAAATTTAACAACTTCAGGCTCTTTCTGAATTTGGGTATATGGATGCAGAACTTGGGAGCTGATGGCGCCGTGGACCGGCGTGGAAATCAAAGTGCCGGTGAAATTTATAATTGGGGAGCAGGACATGACATATAGTTTACTAGGCATCAAAGAGTACATACACAAGGGTGGGTTCAAGAGGGATGTGCCGTTTCTGCAAGAAGTGGTTGTCATGGAAGGAGTTGCTCATTTTCTCAACCAAGAGAAACCAGATGAAGTTAGTGCCCACATTTACGACTTCATCAAAAAGTTCTGAACACCTTTTAACATGTAATGTCCGTTTTCTGGCCAAATGTTCGGTAAGATTAGTCTCTTCCATCGTTTCAATAAAGAATATGTATAACAGATATTGCATTTGGATGTGCAGACATTACACTCATTTATCAGTTTGAAAGTGTGTTGCTTAAGGTTATTATTATGATTTGCCAAGCTCTTATTTGGCTTAATTATCTTTTGTATCGCTTATAAATTCGTTACATCATAGTCCGCACAATTTGATAATTAAGTCTTTTGGTAGAAAAAAATGGATGGAATAAATCTTGTGACACCATTCGTATCCGTTAAGTGCAAAGTGAATAACAATTTTATCCTTATTCATTTAAATTCTAGATTTATAAGTAAAATTATATAATAAATCAAGTTAAGAAAATAATTATAAAAATATAAATAAAATTTACAAAAAAAAAATTAGTTTTTATAAATTATTAATAAATAAATCTATACAAAATTTGGAAAATTATTTACAGAAAAATTAATGAAAATTTAAAAACAATTAATAACAAAAAAATTAAGAATTTTTTTTCTAAAAATGTGAAGTTTTATAATAATTGTAAATTAATTAAAAAAATATTATCAAAAATGATTAGGGCTGGATATAATCGTTTTTTAACTAAATTGTCTGAACTCAAATGCTAATTGGTAAAATGAACATATCACGTCCACTGCTACTTTTTCCTAACAAAAGGTTGCTACCGATCGTTCTGAAATTTTGGGTACAACAAGTATGTTACCATTTGAAAAGGATACAAAAAGTAATCAACAAGGAATAGGACAATACAAGAAAACACCAATTTGGAAGGAAAATGTCAATGTTGAATCATGTCCACAAAATTGGGAGGAGCGGCATAAGAGCCCGTAGGAACATGCTACAGACACACATGATTGTTCTAAATATAAAGGATTGCATTTAAAAGAAATAAAAGGTTGGCACAAGCTGATAGATAGATGCGCACAATAGCTAAGTCTGTATTTTGAGGATGAAATGGAGCAATTAAACCCTGAAACCCTTGCTGTTTCTCTTTCCACGAGCTTTCTCGAATTTCCTTCCTTTAGACCTCACATAAGGTTTGGAGTGACTGTGTGGAACACCAGGAGCCCTGCCAAAGTGTTTTACAGCTTCACGAGAATTCTTAGGGCCTCTGAGAAGAACCTGCATGGATTGCCATAAAGTATATACATAAGCAATGGGCAATCCACAATTCTGATTATGGTCAATAATACTTGGGGTTCTACAAACAAAAACACCATTTTGGTGAAGATTTTACGGCAAAATGAAATTAGATTTCACAACAAACGAGTGGTTTAATCCGATCCAGCACCAAATGTACACCAATAAGTCAATCATCAATATCTTAATAGTAAAATGAAATCAAATGTTTTTCATTGAATCCTTATAATCATAATAACTATTGAGTTTTATTAATAAGTTTTTTTACACTTTTTTTTGAGAGATTTTTTACACTTATTTAAAAGAGAAATATTTGTTTTATTTTGTATTTCTAAATTATAATATTATAATTAATTTCTGCATATGTTTGAACAATACTTATAGTAAACTGCAGAACAATCACATTGAACTTCGAAATGCTTTAATAGAACATTTGTGAGATATGTATACAAACTCAATGACAACGTAATAATTTTTATCTACTTATTTTTCCCGTAAAATTTAATTTCTGGAGTATGTTTAAATGTAATGTCCTTTTAGTTATGAATAATTTACTTTCATCAATTTAAACTATTTTGTTTATAAACTAAAATTAAAATAAAACACGTTCTTATCAATAAAATTTATTAGTTATTAAAAATATTATAGTTTAATGAACTAATACAATTTATTTCGTTTTACTACTAACATATTGAGTATTAGCCTTTTGGCGTAACATATAGTGTTTGGGTAGAGTAAACACCACCTATTTGGTCTGAAATCTACACCATTTCAATTTAAAAATTGAACCAAAATGGTGTTCGGGGTTGGCCATGCCCTACTTTAAATTTGGTGTAATCAATCCACCCCAAACCAAATATGGAGTTCTGATGTATTTCGCCACAGCAGCAACACACCAAAAAGTGGTTTGCTTCAACCCCAACAACGAATGTTGGGCCAACAAGTCAATCTTTGGTATTTTAATAACCAAACAAAATATATTATTTCTTATATTTTAGCACTTTCGATAATTTGTTTGGAATAGTTTGGTATTCTATTTGCATTTCATTAAGTATATCTAATTCGTTTTAATACTAATATCCATTTCCTTTGAAAAATATATTATAATATTGATATTATATAGAAATTTCAGTATAATATTTTAAATTTTAAGGGAAAAATAAATTAATAACCATGACAAAATTATCATTTAAAAGTACAAATAAAAAATTATATAAGTAGCAACAAAAAAAATCATTCGTTAATTGGTTGTCTAAACCCCTTAAGAACAATTAATAATAGTATAAAATTAATATATTTGGTGATAAAAAAGGTGTGGGTTGGAGTAGGATTTGCAACCAGCCCCAAATATTTTGGTGAGGTTTTCAGATGCTCTATTCGATGTAAATTTCAACCCCAAGTGAAGTTACGAAGGATTAATGGTTGCATACCAATCAGGTAACCATCTTCAACTATGAATACATAATCAGAGTAATTAGATCATCTCCTCCCCACGATTTGGACTTAACTAAATGTGCCTACTTCAACAAAGCTATTACATTGAGACAACAAGTCAACAGAAACAGATTTTTCAGAAATTAAAAATTCAGAAATTAGTACAAATTGTAGTAATTCATTTTCTTCTATAACACATTCAGCTAACAAGTCAACAGTAACAGATATTTTTTGACATGGCAATAATGCATACTGAAAGCTTAGCTTGTTTATCTACAAACCATGAGACTGACTATCGGTAATAAAACTGTCTCCCAATTAAGTCTATGAACTACCTAGCTCTATAACAGAAAGAAGCACAAATGTCTTAGCATTGGATGTTACATACACCATAGAAGAAGAAAGAGTGAAGTACGTACCGTGTTCTGTCCAAGAGGAGCTCTCAGAGCCAGCTGATCAAATGTCAAGCATTCCCCACCAGCCTTCTCAATCCTAGCTCTGGCAGTCTCTGTGAACCTCAAGGCAGTCACTTTAATGGCAGGGACTTCATAAACCCGGATATCATCAGTCACAGTCCCAACAACCACAGCAATCTTTCCTTCCTGTTGAATCGAAGTAAGAAAAATACATATTTCAATGACAAAAATTACAGTTACAAGCAAAATGAAACGCATTTTACCTAAACATATAAATTTCATTTCTAGTATCAGTTGAAAACATTTGAAACACTCAGCCTCAAACATAACAGCACAGGCAAATCAACGGTAAGACATAAATTAATATAATAGCATCAGAAGCGGAAACATGTAGCACCTTCCCCTTGGTGTAACGGATCAAGCGAGAGAGAGATAGAGGCGCTTTGTTTACTTTACTCATGAAAAGCCTCTTCAGAATCACAGCATTGAACTTGCTCCCAGTCCTCCTCACGAGGAACCGGTACAGCTGACCACAGATCGAGCGACAAATCCATCAGGTGAATCCACCACAGTGATTTACAAAACAATAACACACAAACAGATACAAAATGTTTGTCCAGAAAGAGAAATCGAGAAGAAAACACGGACCTTGACGATGAGCTTGAGGTAAATATCATCGGATTTCGGCGCAATTCTCTTGGTCCTCTTGCTCTTACCACCGGCGACTAGATCGATACCCTGCAAAACACAAGGAGCTGGTGAGGCGATGGAGGGGCAAAGCGGAGGAGGTAACGGCGTTGCTAGGGTTTGGAGAAGACTATACCATAGCTGGTGATGGTGATTATCAACGGCGGCGTGTCCTGGAACTAGCTCTGAAACCCGATATACACGACTAGGGTTTTAGAACTCAGCACCGTTGTTTTGTAGGTGGAGAGAGGATGGGTGTCGTTTTGTTTTCCTCTACTGCTGAGGTCTACATTGTACAATGGACCCTACTCTTTAAACCGACACGTGTTCTTACACAAGCTTAGTAACCAAGCCCAGCCCAACTCGAAACAACCAAAGCCTTCAAGGCCCAACTTTAGGCAACGACTATACGTTTCGTCAAACTGCATCTTCGTCGTCGTCTTTGTCGCCATCTTCATCACTCTCATCTAATCCACCAGCAAGTGGCAACCCCTGAAACTAAAGACAAAAATCTAGGAACATATTATTCTCTCTCAAATCGAGAGGGACTGACTAAGAGATCGTTTCGCTTCCATAACCATGTCTCTTCCATGGAACCTAATCCTCACCCTCTCTTTTCTCCCTCTACTGATTCTCCTTTCATCGGCGACCACCACTGAAGACGATAAGCCGACGCCGTACGAGATCATGGAGAGCTTTAACTTCCCCAGAGGCATCCTCCCGAAAGGCGCTCAGGGCTACGAACTGGACCGAGGGACAGGCAGGTTCAAGGCGTTTTTGGGAGGTTCGTGCAGTTTCCATCTGGAAGGGTCTTACCAGCTGAGATACAAATCCACCATCACCGGCACCATATCGAAGAATAGGCTCACCAATTTGACCGGCGTGAGCGTGAAGGTGCTGTTCCTGTGGCTTAACATAGTGGAGGTGTCGCGGAGCGGTGACGATCTCGAATTCTCCGTGGGGATCGCTTCCGCGGCTTTCCCGATTGATAACTTCTACGAGTGCCCGCAGTGCGGATGCGGATTGGATTGCGTCAATAAGAAAGTAAGCAACCTCAGAACGAACCCTTTTGTTTCTTCAATTTAGATCAATTGGATTTCTGGATATATTTGTTGATGGAATTTGGATAGTGGAGACCTTTTACTTTGCAATGAATTTATTTGGCTTCACTTATTCATTGAAACTGTTTAGTTTTATTTGTTCTTATGTGGTTTGGATTGGATTTATATGATCTTACTTGAAATGAGCCATCAAGTACAAGGGGTGGAGGTCTTGTGGTAGGTATCTAAAAGGTATTGATGCTATTTAATCTGAAGAATTACTTCATTCTTCACACTGAGCTCTACTTGTTTTTAACCATAGATTCACTCCTTTATATGATTCACATCCGATAATTCCGTTGGTTGATCAAACTAAGTTTTTCCCTTTTGGGGACACTTGGAATCAATTCTCTTAGGCAAGAGTCTGTGTGATAAAGGCAGCATTCATCTTTAAGGTTATGAGGTTAGAGAGCATAGTATATAGTAAAGGCACACATCGCTCGGAGGTTCAGAGGGCATAGATTTTTCGTGAATTTTTAACCATGGTGCAAGTCAGATCTTCCTCTGTTCATTGGTACTTTGGAATCTGGTTTAGTTATCGAAATTGTGGGATGCTTAATGCTGTACACCCTAACACCAAGTAGGAAAATACAGCATACGATAAGTTTTCTTATGTTTATTCCCTGTGTCGGCATTTTGGGAATATTGTTGTGTAGGCACAGTTACCTTGTGCATATTAGTGCTTGGCTGTTCATTTTATGTACTTGAAACTTTGAGAATGAATACATCAACAATATGCTGTTCCTCCGATTCAGTAACTTTCTGTATACATCAACAATAAGATTGTTTTGTGCACCATTCACTTTTAGAAGACACGATTTATAACTAGATAGTGTACTGTATGAATTTCATGCGATTGACTTTCTTGTGTTTTTGTTGGTTTGATTCTCAAGGCATGTCCTTGAAACTGAATGGTTCAGAATAGAAAAGCCAGGAACCCAAACCATATGATGCATATTCTAGTTGGTGCATATGACCAAACCATTGAAACGATGCAAGAGCATCTTCTCGTTTATAGACGAAAGTACGTAACATCTACTTTGTGTCAAATGGCATCTTTCAGACTTTGTTCATCTTTGTGTACCACAATTCCAACAAAAGCATGCATATCTCAACCACCTTCATTTTGTTGGAATGATTTGTTTATGCAGCCCAACTTTTTGTCTCACGATTTTTAGTCTAACAAATAGTCGTATAGGGTTTCCTCTCAACTTTTACTGCCCTGAGTTCATCTACAGCCAAGGCGAATTGATGACGATTTCGTCGTGGAATTCATATACTGATCGAAATATAACTCGTTTGGTGATTAGACGTTGTAGTCACCTTGGAAATTCAAGTCAACCAATCCGTCACCTAATTCAGCCAAATCAACGTATGGCCACAAATTCGCCCACCCTTCGTTGATTTGAGCTACAACTAATGTTCAAGCGTCGCATATAGGATTCGTCGACAGAGAGGAGTCGTTACTACTGCTCTCTGCCCCCTCTATAAAATGAACCCAACCTTCTCATAGTTATCAAATATTTGCAAACTCTCCTTATCAAGTCAATTATCTCTCTTCTTCCATTTCCCTCTCACATTCATCAGCATGGAACAGATTAGGACCCAATCACCATATCCAAATCTGGATCCAATTATCTCATCTTCAATCAACCATAACTTCAAATGAACGATCCTACTAGTCGTCGACAAGGGCAAGAGAGAACTCAAACTTAAATGCCCTTTACATCAAGAAGACAAGGCTAGAGTTGAATAAGGTCAGTGAAAGGGAGACATATTTCAAGTGAATTACAGGATCGGGACTAATCGAAAATTAGCAAAACACCACGAGATTATCTTTATGTTGTGGGAAGTGTTTTTATCTGGGTAGGTTTAGATTTATGTATTTCTTATTATGTATTTCGAGTATATATTTGTTAAATTCCTTTCAATAAGTAATTGTTTCCACCACTTATGGAGACGTTGGAAAATCTTTTATTTTGCATACAATTATAGGTACGGTAATTTTGAAATGTATAGTCATTGGGGAGGCATAGGTGTGCTTGTCAAGATGAAAGAATCGTTGGGGACCAACAACTCTCTCCTTTCCTTTTTGTATAATGAACGATCATAATCCATACCCAAATATATTACGCATCATTTCCTCTCAAATCACACCAGTTTTTTCACTTATCAATTTTTTTCAAAAGCAAAGATCATGTCGTGAGATGATTAGTTGGACCTTAAATTCCACTCTAGTTTAGGTAACAACAATAACTGGTTAGTTATATCTGGACTTGAGTGATGGTGTGGTATTGATGGATATGATATTTGTCAGTGTTTTAAAAATCTCGATCATGCCCCGCTTAGGCGCTTGTCTAAGCGTCATTTTCATTAATCGCTGATTAATTCGATTAATCTCCGTTTAGTCCCCGATCAATCCATAAAAGATTCCAACCGACCGATTAATGCCTAACGATTTTTAGAACCTTTTTTTATATCAATAATTCTTTTCATTAATGGACTCAAATTTCTCAGGAGAAAAGAAGAGTATGGTAGCCATTACAGCTCACCACCATTACAACCATAAATGAATCGAGACAGAGTTCGATCTAAACTACCAAACAGACCCACCCAAAGGGTTTGAATAAGACTCTTACCTAAGAATGTATGACCACCAATAAGCAAACTGAAGCCAACAAAAGCAAAAAACATGACCAAACAAGAATAATAATTAAAAAAAAAGATATGAACTAACCAAGACCCTTCCAAACATCATAAAGTAGGGACCCTCAACCACCTCAAGCCCCGTGTCATCCTCTAGCCGTGCCAAGGTTTCAACAGAATTGTAAATACTCGAAACCAAGCACCGAACAGTCTTACCACCACCGACCGGAAAACCACCACCACAACAGGTGCAGAGAGATGTAGAGGAGAGTAACTGCGAAAAAAGGACCCGAGGACAGGAACTCAACGTACACCCCGAAAGGACACCACTAGAAGAGACACATGTTCGTTGGAGAAGATCGATGTGGAGGCGACCAGGACCGAATCAGACGCACATCAGGAGAGGAGAGAAACCAATGACCCACACCGAAACCAAAACCCTCGGATCCATTAAACTAGCGTCCATCGATTGGACGAAACCAACACTTAGGCTAACACCCAAAACACGATGAGTACCATAGCTCTTCATCTCACCGGAGAGATGGAAACAAAATGACTCCGACAGTCTTTGAACCAGTAGAGCAACAAATTCCTCCGAGTGACGTGTAGTGAACCACCACGAGGCGAGCATAAGATACAACGAACACGAAACCGTCCGGATAACCAAAGACCCGGCAACCTCCAACACCCAAATCACACAGATCTGGATGCCAAAAGTTGGATCTACTAGGTAGATGACCAGAATAGTTCCAAGGAGGAAAGGAAGAAGCCATAATGGTCCAAGGAGAGACCGAGGAGTGAAAATAGGACCTCTACGACCGACAGTCGGGAAGATTCGACTCGCTGAGAGCTAAGGTCTCACCACCGGGGACACGCCAAGCTTTGAGGAGCACAAATCTGTGTCGAAAACGATCGGATCTACAACAGAGACGGTCTAACTAGAGCACCAAAGTCTTCACAATAAGAAGAATAGCCATAGAGTCGGAGGAGGAGCTCAGAGGACTGTCTTCACCACGGGGAGAGTGACCGGAGAAGACGTAGCGGAAGGGGGGAGAAAGGGAAAGGCTAATTGGGGGAGGGAGAGTAGAGGGAGTCTTTCGCCAACAACAGCCAAGGACGGAACCGGCGAGGGATAAGTGAGGAGAGCGGCGGAAGCTATTGAAGAGAGAGGGTTTGAGGGTCCTTTCGAGAAAAGGGAGAGTCCTTAAGCTTACGATTTTTAAAACTTTGATATTTATGCATCACTTCCTTCTCCCTACCGCACCTTGAAGGGAATGGTATATTCTAGTTGAAGAAAAACAACATCAACCTTAAGATGAAGAACACATTAAGGAGAATATCCTTTTGTTGAGGATGGAGACGATTATTATGTAGATGAAGAAGATGTTTCCAATAAAGAGGACATCTAGTTTTTATAACGTCATTTGTGTAATTTACAATATTTCCACAAGACCATAGTTTTTAATGTATTTGATATTGGTTTTTTTGACTAAAAGTTGTGATAGTTTATTATATCTCAAGGGTAACGATACATTGTAGTGCATCAGGGAGAGCCCCTGACCATTGAAGAACAACCATTGAACGAGCTTCCCGTGCTAACAAATGAGAAGCTTTATTCGTAGTGCTTTTTACAAATTGAAGGGTAATCCCCTCGTTGTGAGAAAGCATAAGACGAATATCCCAGATGATGGTACCGACCGGAGAGACAAGGGGCTCCCCTTGCAGGACCATATTTAGGAGGACTTGAGCATCTGAGCGAATGATGAAAGGGCCCGCTCCCAGACTAGGCGTATACCAAAGTACCGCCGCTAGGGCGCATGCCTCGAACATAATCGGGGACCAGCAACCTAGTACGAGACCATTAGCTGCCAAACGAACCACCTCATCTACATCTCGGTCTATTAGGCCCTAAGCTGATTTGGTTAGTATCTTAGAAGATCGCCCCGTCTACATTGATGATCGTGGTTCCTTGAAGCGGTCGAGTCCACTTAGCGGGCCATGCTGGGGGTTGCGGTCGAGTTTGTATAGTAGCGGCATTCGCGTCCCCCCATGCTATGAGATGTTTGGCTGCAGATATCACCCTAAGTGCAGCAGCGGTGTCCCCCCCCCCCCCCCCCACACACACACACACACACACATTTCAACTCATTACGAGCCTTCCATATTTCTCAAAGAATGGATGGAATACCGGCAACCTTATCTCTCGGACTTGTAGTATCAACGTCCTCCCACCACTGCACAGACCCCACACTGGGATTATAGGGTGGTAGCCCTCCAATATTGCCCCATCACGTCTTCGCAAAGCCACACTCCAGGAAGAGATGTTCTACAGGTTTTGGGGCCCTCCCATAGATATCACAAGTAGGTATAACAGGAACATACCACTTATTTTGATTTGTGGATACTTGCAACGTATCTGTAAGGCATCTCCACAAAAATATCCTAAGGCGTGTAGGCACATGAATATTCCACAGTGACGTCCAAGCCACCATTATTGTATTCTGACGTGCCGCATGTCGCTATTCTACCAGGATATTATAACTGGCCTTCGTGGTGTACAACCCATTTCGATCAAATGCTTAATACCAGGTGTCCATGGTCCGTAAGGTAGATAGTGGGACCTGAAGGATCTGATCACTCTCATCCGAGTCAAACAGCCTGAATATCAGAGCTTCGTCCCAGTACCGAGACCCTGGAACCATTAAGCCTGCCACCGGGGCCCCTACCAAGGAAGAACGGGTGGAGCTTATCTCAAGATTGGGTCCTATTAGCCACGAAGTCCCCCTTATCAATGTATCTCGTTCATCCCCTATGGCAATGCGAAGTCCCTGCCGGATCAGGCTCTGCGTGGATAAGATACTGGTCCATGTGAAACTAGGGTTGGATCCTATGTTAGCCTTGAGAAATCCTATAGTTGGAAAATAACGGGCTTTCAACACCCTGGCCATAAGAGATTGTGGTCTATGAATTAAGCTCCACGCCTGCTTCCTCAGCAGAGTTGTATTAACATCCGTCAAGTGTCTGAATGATGTAAGAACTGAACGGATCATAACCTTTCTGCTTGTATGGGATATTATTTTCCCGTACTAGGAACGAATACTCTTGATAACACGGTCCCCCAAGTACGCCATCGTCGCATTTCGATTTCTCCCTATCATATTTGGGACCCCGAGATACATAGATGTGGCTGACGTCTTTGAAATAGATAGGATCTGGCAACATGCATGTCTAACATCCGCGGTCATGTTCTTACTAAAGAGGACTAAGGATTTTTAGAGATTACGTACCTGTCTGGAGAGCTGTCCAAACAAGGCGAGAATATTCCTGATGTGACCGGCCTCCTCAAAGGTAGCTCTACAGAATATGTAGCAATCATTGGCGAAGAACATATGAGAAATTTCTAGGGCTTCTCTCGTAACCCGAATGCCACTAATGTGTCTTGCGTCCTGAGCTTGCTGTAATAAGAAGGACATGTCTTCCATGCAAAGGAGGAATAGATACGGGGACAGGGGGTCCCCCTAACGTAGACCACAAGAGGGGGTAGATGTTGGAGTTTCTCGTCCCTTAGATGAAACTATATACTTAACCGATTTCATGCAGCGGGATACTAGCTCAATCTATTCCGGGAAAAAGCCTAGTCGGGTCATGACATTCAACATATAATCTCATTCCACTCTATCATAACCTTTACTCATATCCAGCTTTAATGCCATAAATCTCATATTACCCCGGCGCTTCCTGCAAAGAAAGTGTATGACTTCAAAAGCGACAAGCGCATATCTTGAATACACCGTCCTGGTATAAAATTCCCTTGGGTCTCAGAGATGACATTTTGCAGGAGCAGGCGTAGCCGATTAGCCAAGACTTTGAAAAGAATGCGGAAAATAACATTACAGAGGGCAATCGAACGTAGGTCCGTGACCATGTCTAGGTCCGACTTCTTGGGGATTAGAACAATGGAGGTTTCGTTCAATGCTTGGTCAAAACCCCTTGTTTCCAATACCTCCTGAACAAAACGAAACACCTCCTCTGCTACCATCGGCTAGTAATGCTGATAGAATCTCGTATTCATGCCATTTGGCCCTAGGGACTTATTAGGATCCATTTGGAACACCAATGTTTTCACTTCTGAAGCTAATCCTTGAGACAAGAAAGCTATATTATCATTATCTTTAATTCGCCGAGTTAGGTGAATAGGGAAATCCCAAAGGTCCGGCTTACTACTCAGGAAAAGTTGACCAAAATAATCCATAATCAGCTTTCTCATGCATGTATCCCACGTAACTAGGTCATCCATAACATTCTTCAAAGCCACTACATTGTTAATTTGTCGTCGATAAGAGCAAGCAACCAATGTTGCATTGCCCATTTCCTCCAAAACGCATCTTGCTCCCTAAGAGCATGTTCGTATTGAATTTGTATAGCTTCCCGTCGGTGTACCCCTGCCCTATCTGTCCTTCCATTCAACTTCGTGATACGACGTTGGCACCACTTAATGTGATTGACGTTCTTCCTGAAGTGGTGACGTCCCAATCATTCAGGGTGGTCCTTACCTTATGGGTCACCTCTACAATAGGCTTTGATGGAAGTTTATCCCAATGTTCCTGAATCACTCGCCCGTAGTCCGACACCGAATCCATTGCGACTGAAATTTGAACTTTGGAGGTCCTCAGTGTGGCTTCTTACGGGCTAAGGATAGGAGGACAAGCCAGTGGTCCGAAGTTGTTATACCAATGTTACATAAGTCTATATCAGGGAGGGAGTAGTAAAGTTGGCTAGAGATTAAAGCCCTATCTAAGCGAAATTGAACCCTTCGATCGTGATTCCTACCCATAAATCAAGTGTACTGGTGCCCAGTCATCGGAACATCCACAAAATATAGCTCATCAACCATGGAGCAGAAGTCCTCTATAAGGCTCACAAAGTACGTGCCTTCACCTGCAATTTCATCAAGGTCAAGGATACCATTGAAGTCCCATATCGGAATCCAATTTGGACATGAAGGTGTGTGTAACCGGCGTATCATATCCCACGTCTGATTTCTATGCTCCCGGCGAGCTTCTTTATAGATACTGGTTAATCTCATGTCTGCATGACCAGGTACCGAGACCTCCACGTCAATATAGTGTGTGTCCAACATCCGAGGCACCACCTCAATCCTTGGGACCTAAAATAATGCCAATCCCCGATGATTATTCGAGAACATAACACATAAAAAATCCTTGAAACCCAATGAGCGGGAGAGCATTGCGCACTTATGATCGGTCAGCAAGGTTTCTGAGAGTAACACTAAGTGCGGTCGGTGGTCTTGTAGCACATGGCGTAGGTGCTTTTTATGTAGCATGTATCACATACCTTGGCAATTCCACGCCAAGACACGAATATCTGGCTTCTTAGGCGACGGTGGGAGAACCCCTGACCCTGGATCTCAATTGTGATGCGAAGGGGATCTAGGTATTGTCTAAGACAAGGGATTTGGGGACAGGGTTCGACGGTTCCGTGAAAGAAGATGGGAAGGTGGAGAATGGGCGGAGATTGTCGAACGGGGAGGGGATCGGAATCGGAGATTCGTAGGAGGAACAAAGATTACCGGAGAAGTAGAAGGAATCACCAGAGAAGAAAGGGCGAAGACATCGACGCTCTTTTGCCAAGAGATCTCTTCCAATCCGGGTCTAGACGAGGGAGGAGAAAGGGATATTGGAGGGTTATGCACGGGGGACGAAGAGAGTTGACTGAAACTGGGTTGAGAGAAAAGTAGGCGGCGCGGTTGTGACGGGCGACGATGCGAAGGGGGGAAACCCTAACAAAGCGGTCCATCCTAACTTAAATATTATTTGATATTGTTTTATGTATTTTTTTTCAATTATGAATTTTGTTTTTAAAATCATTCACTACTTTGGAATTAGATGTAGTTTTCTTTAATTCTTAATATTTTGATTTTGCATAACTAAATACATTAGTTGGTGAAGTGAATGACATCATTTGGGATGTTCCTAACATCGAACCAAATTTAACTTTCTTTTTTTGAAGATAGCGATTGGAGAGGTGAAATCGGCTACAAACCACTCTTAACCTAAAAACTAGAGAACCAATCCTAGCCACACACACCTAACATCCAACATTCCACATGATGCCACATCACCACCCCAATTTCACCCAAACTCACGCCAATTTCATCCTTTCTCACACAAGCAAGGGCATAATTGTAAAAGCATGGTGCCATGTGGACAAGTGTCCATTTTTTCTTCACCAATTCACTAATTTAATATTTCCCGATTCGTTTGAACTCCGATTAGCTTCAAACTTGCGCCAATATTTTTATTTTTTCAAGGGCTTTAAATCAAGATCAATCATGAATATATTTTGAAGCACGAAAATAAAAAGTTATATCAGAGTGATAAAAAAAATGTTGAGTGTTGATAAATCTTCACTAATAAATGTTTTATGTCGGAGGTATCAAACTAGTGCTAAATGTTGATAAAAACATGTACTGAGATGATAAAAACCATGTTCAATTTTGATAATAAGTGTGATAAACTAATCATGATCAGTTTTGGAGAATGGGGTGATAAAAACAGTGTACAGTGTTGATAAAACCAGTGTAAAGTGTTGATAAAACCAGAGCAAATTGTTGATAAAAATTAGCCAGATATAATTTCTTTAAAAGCCAGCCCCGAAATAAAAAAAAAATCGTGCTTCAAAAAAACCATGTGATTGGGATGATAAAACACACGTAATTGAATGATAAACCCAGTGTTTAGTGTTGATAAAACTAGTGTTCATAAAAAAACACGCGATGAGGTGATAAAAACATGATCAGTTTTGGAAAATGAGGTGATAAAACCAGTGTAAAGTGTTGATAAAACCAGTGTACAAGTGTTGATAAATCCAGAGCAAAGTGTTGATAAAAATTACCCAGATTTAAAAAAAAATCAACACCGAAATATTTTTTTTTTCGTGCTTCAAAATATATTCATGACTGATCTTGATTTAAAGCCCTTAAAAAAACAAAACTAATGACGCAAGTTTGAAGCCAATCGGAGTTCAAACGAAGCGGGAAAAATTAAATTAGTGAATTGATTAAAAAAAATAACAAGATAGTTTTACTAAAAAGCCCTTACCACTTATTAAAAAGTGCTGTTTTTTTTTTGCAGTCAACAAGTCAACTACTCAATTGCATCTCATCCATCCATTCTTAAAATAGATGGCTTAGATTGGTTCTCTAGTTTTTAGGTTAAGACATTGTTTGTATTTGATTTCTCCTCAGCGATTGGATATATTAATAATAAACAATGTTTATAGGGTCATAGAGCACTAAAACACAAACACTAAACAAAATGGAAATCAAATAACCAACATAAAACGAGTTTCTGCAATGAAGGATACTCAAACGGAAAGTAAAGAGTTCAGGGTTTCCAACTACTTCCTGAAGGCGCCTAGAGGGTGATACTATGGTAGCGTATGACGACACCGATACAACGAGACTAGAATGACGGAAGTTAGGATCGAGCAGACCCATTCCCGGATAGTAACACTGGTGGACTACATACTCCCCCAAGATGTCAACATGCGTCGTTCTCCTTTGACTGATACTGGTAGAGCTCCAAAACGCGAGATTGTTGACCTCCGAGCTGGTAGGGAAGTACCTTGTCGGTTTTTGGTGGAACCGCTGCCACCTTACGACCAAAGGGGCAGTACAACCGGCCAACCCCCCTTCTGGACCCCTTTAGACTCATTCCGCGAGGCGAGGGTGCTGAACGCCATCCTGGTCCCACAGAGTCCCAGGCTTCCCCGCCCCACCTCAGGCCTCATAGAATGGGCCTTGAGCTTCCCGGTCCGTACCCCACGGTTTGGGATCGGGCCCTCCTGCCCCTGTCCTGGGCCGGCCTAATTCGTCCCTCCTCCTCGGCCCAAACTTGATCCGGTCTTGACCCAGGGCCCCGGCCCTCGGTCCATCCCAACTTCTCGTCCCAAGGTCCATGCGATCAAGCCCAGTCCGTCCTCCTCTGGCCCATTAGCACCGTCAACTAGTTTGGGGCCTCCAATTCGCAACTCAAACCCATCACGTGAGACCTGGCCCGAACCATGGCCCGATTCAGGAACCTTAGATCCAGGTCGAAACTCGTGCCGCCCAATTTGGTCGTCCCTAGGCGCATCGCCCAACATGACCTGGTTCTTCCGGCCTCCTTTCCCACTGGAGAACGCCGAGTTTTGTTCCACCCCCTAGTGGCGAAGAGCACATGTACCTGCCGCTCCTACATCGATGCCCCATCTGCAATCGTTGATATTTGAACGGGAGATCGGCTTTTAATCCGAGACAACGAGAGCGGAGTTGACGCCCAGAGCGACCTTGCTCCCACCCCATCGTTGCTCGACCAATAGAGGCTGCCAGGCTCGGATGAAAGCGCTGTCACTATTGTCTGCGAAACCCTAGTTTTGTAAAGCCACGTTTCCCATGAACACCAGTAGATGCACCATGAATTCAGACATGATCAGCCCCATAACATAGTAACAAAGAGAAGAAACCAACCATAACATGTGCCAAGAGGAGCCGCCGTAACTTCCTAGAGGGAAGAGGGCATAACGGAGTAGGATATTCACAGGCTAATTCTAGTTTTGCTTTCTTTTAAATTTAACTTTTTTAGTATTCTGATCATCTAGACATTGTTCCACATAAACGTTTCTACACAGATTCATTATTGAGATTTTTGGCTGTTTTCTTATTTTATTTACTTTTACGTCTTTTAGTGAAGAGGGAAGAAGATGAAAGACTCCTTCCCCTTCAAACTTCGTTTTAAAGAAAAACTGCTATCATTCTCAGTTGTCTAGTTGTTTTAAAAAAAATAGTTTATCAACAACGGGTTAAAAAAGAAGTTTGGTCATGTGACCTATACCGAAAGTTGGTGCTTGGCAGGTCTAACGAGGCATGTACACCGCATCTGGATGACGTTGATTATTCTCAGCCAAGCAACAATCGGCGCGTGTATACCATTTTGGCCTGCAAAGTAATCGTTTTATATAATTTTCATTTTTAATTGTCGTGGTTATAATGTACTGTCCACCGCTTACTCGACCAACCCAAGTCTGAGGCGCAGCTTATAATATATGGTATTTCTATATGTCCCCTATAGGCTACAGGCTGTTTCATATAGAATCTGATATGTATTAAAAATAAGTGGTCTAACATGTGGTGCTTCTTCTTTATTGGCAAATGGTTAACATATTAATTTGGAACTATACTTTATCATCTTCTAATCATTTGTATGTTAAAACTTTCATCCTATTTGTTTTCTATATTTATTAAACTATATAGTATAATATTCTTAATAATGATAATTATACATGTCGTTTCTAAGATCGTTGACCCACAAATACAGAAATCACCATAAACTCAATGATCAACTTATACTTACTGTCTTATAACAAGTATACACCCAACTCTAATCGATGATACATGTCGACCTACAGGTTCAGAAATCACCATTGATCTTACACGTGTCACACCATACTACAGAGCATATCTTGATGCTAAACCATGGCCCATGAATGATATCTCGTTGTTAAGGAGATATATGAAGACGAGAATGTTTTCGTTCAATCGATGTGTGGCAAGTATCCTTTTCTAAGCTCTAATCTTATTTATATTATATACGACAAAAATTAAGAATAACTTATTGTGCTTGTTATTACTGAGAACAAAACAGGTAACAAATAAGGAGGGCATCGAGAAGTTTCTATTACCAAATAGAACGAGGAATCATCATTCATGGACTAGAACCAATCACATCCCTCATCTATCTCTCTCCCAAACTCAGATCAATCATCAATCTCGTATCGTTTAACCAATTAATACAATATAATTAAGAATTAGTTCTTAGTCTTGTTCTTCAATAGCATGGCTCGTAGCTCCGCCACGTTCACCTCTCCGGCGACCGCCTCTGGCCTGTAGTACCCGGTAACCGGGTCGGGTACCCACGACGACTTCTCCGCCCCCTCTCGCGCCGCCTTCTTGACTCCGCTTCTAGCGGCCGCCACGCTCGACACCGCTCCGTGCTGTGCACTCGCGTACCCACGCCTGTTCAAAAACGAACCAAACAATTAACGCTCCGCAAATTATAATGGAAAAATCAAACAAGTCCAATCTCAGTTTTTTTTTCTCGGGAAACTAACAAAGGGAGAAGGGAGCGTACCTTGAGATAGCGCTGGAGATGCCATCGACGACGAGAGCAGAGAAAGCCTTGGCGTTCAAGATAGAGCGAGCCATTGCAGATTTGTTTTGAAAAACCAGAGAGATTGAATCACAAAAGGTGGGGTGTATCGTATCTCTCTGGATCTGGCTCTGGCTCGTTCTATTTCTGATGTTTGGGACGATGCGTTTATCGCGTATTTATATAGGGAGTGGGTTAGGGCGCGTTTGGCTTCGAAAGAAACGACCGCGTTGAATTAGGCCCACAAGTGTTTCAGGTGGAATGACGAAAAGGCCCCTCGAAACGGTGAATTTGGACTGAGCACAACAAGTGGGTGGAAAGGTCGGAGGCAGTTCGAAGAAGGGGTTGGGGTCAGAGAGAGGAGAAAGGTTCTTAGCCATCTCGTTTACTAGTGGTGATGTGACTTCATTATCGTCCACGTGTACTGATACTTTTTTTTGGCTTTTTGTGATGCTTCACACAAATAGTCATCAGGAGAAGGAAATAAGAAGCTGCAAGTCGGCAGCTATAGATTTTTTTGGCTCGCGAAACCTCCAAACGTCACGATTGACCATCCGACGAAGAGTATGGGACGATGATTATGTAGCATCGGATCGGAGCATTCGGAGTGATAAATCAATTTAATTTCTTAATTAAATGTATCTTTTTTAATTTGAGAATAGAGCGGTCGAGGATATTAGAAAAATATGGTTAAAATGTGATTTATGGTATTAAATAAATTTTATAGTTTTAAATATGATTTATGTAATTGGTTTAACATGACTTCTTAATGGAGACTTTTATAAGATTATCTACCCCATTAAATTACCTTCTTATCCCTATTAGAAGTGTTTATATATCAATCTACTAAGTCATCTTCTACATTCTTACAAACACTTCACATATCAAAAACCATAGATCGAAAATCATCTCAATCTCTCCAAATTACGTTTTCATTCTTCCTTAGTCCGGGTGATTTCTCTACACGAAGTTGAGTTTGCTGACGTTAGTCGTTGTATCTTGGGAGACCGCTGCCCATATGGGATAGTCAAGTGTCTTAAAGAGGCATGAGTACCTGGACTCGATTAAACCCTAATTTCCTAATCTGTAATCAGTAAGCTAGTTGATCGGTAAAGCTTATTTATAAATTCAATTTATTATTTTGTTTATTTTAATTTGTTTATCGCCAATATACTAACCTATATTTCCTATAATCTTAAACTTAAGACAGTTGATCAAAGGTATATTGACAGATGAACAAATTCTACAAAGTCTAAATCCTAGTTTGACTTGTTCTTCGGCTGTTGGAATTAAAGTACCTGCAAAAACAATTGTAAACGAAATTTTATAATTCTGTTTGATATTATGTTCCTAACTATCTGACAGATTGTTGTGCCGGAATTAGTGAAAGAAAAAAAATTTTGATTTGGAATATTTTTCCAAGAATCGGTTTGAGTTGGAAAAAAAATCAATTTTTTTTCCTCTGATCCTTTTCAACAAGCAGTTTTGACAACTGATTTAATTTATTTCTAATCAGTTGTCGGAAACGAAAAACAAAAGGATCGTTGGTTCGAATCTAGTTTTTCTAGAAACGAAAAAAAAACTTCAAATCTGATTTTGAAGAGCATCAGATCAATTTTTTTCCGAACCGTGTATCACAAAAATCTGAAAACAAAAGTTTGAATCGAGTATTGAGTTTTACCTTCGTTTTGGTTTTCTTAACTCGGCTCGAAATCATTTTGGAGCATGATTGTGTTTTCTTTTCGTTGTGGATCTCCTACAGGTTGAACTCCATTTTTGTTTGTTGCGTGGTGTTTCTCCGGTTGCAAAGAGAAGGAGTGAAGAAGGTTACAAAACTCACAAACTCAAAAGAACAATTTTTTTTTCAGCCCATTTTAATTGTTTTGGAAAAAAAAACAAAACAAAACCTGTCAACCCACCCAAGACGCAGAGCAAGAGGCACGTGCGGGTCAGTTTGCGGGTCAGGCGGGTCCGGGCTGGGTCACGGGTCACCCGACCTGACTGGACAGAAATAAGTAAAAATGATTTTTTTTTTAAGAAAATCAATGTTGCTTCAAGATTTTTTTTTCTTAATGGAAATTAAAATAATTCTTGTACGAGTTTGAATTCATACGGAGTTCATGATCGAGGGAAATAAACTTGAAATTTTAATTCCTATACGTTTTCACAAAAGAAACAAACTTGGAATTCAATTCCTAAACGTGTTTCTTCATTTTTCAAGAAGAAAACAAATTGGAAATAATTTTCCTAAACGGTTTTTCTATTTGAAAAAAAAAACATATTTTTCCAGAACGGCTCGTGGAAAATAAATAAAATTAACGTTTGTTTCAAGATTATTTTCCGAGCAAATTATATATTCTTGAGCAAATTTTGAATCCAAACGGAATTTATGGTTGAGGAAAATAAACTTGAAATTTTAATTCATAAATGTTTCCCCCCCAAAAAAACAAACTTGGAATTCAATTCCTAAATGTGTTTCTTAATTTTTTATGAAGAAAACAACTTGGAATTAATTTTCCTAAACGGTTTTCTATTTTGAAAAAAAATGTACTTTTCCACAACGAATGGTGGAAAATAAAATGAAAAGAAAATATAAATTTCCGTTTAATGTAAATTAACGTTTGTTTCAAGATTAATTTCCAAGGAAATTACGTATTAATGAACAAAGTTTGAATTCATACGGAATTCAAAAACGAGATAAACGAACTTGGAATAAAATTCCTAAACGGTTTTGTCTAAATTCCAGAACGAAACAAAGTGGAATAATTCCTAAACGGTTTCTTACTTTCCCGAAATTATAAGAAGGATATAAATTGGAATTAATTCCAAAAGGAGTTCCTACTTTCCAAAAACATATTTTTCACAATGGATCGTGAAAGATGAAAAGAAAAAGGAAAGGTTCTTTTTCTAAAAGTGATCAACCATTTTCTTGAAAAAGACGTCAAGACGGTAAAATATACGTAAAGTACATCTGAATCGGTTCTAAAACGTAGAACACGCACGAATAGATTAAAATCAAACGTGTTTTCAACAACTAGAAGTTATCCGATTAAAGAATGACAAATTGAATATGTTCAATTTAGTCTTAATTGGAATAAAACTATACAAGAACTTGAAAAGAGAAAATAAATATTTTCGACTTTCAACGTACGAACGATTAAACTTAACGAATCGATTCGAATTTCGTGATACAAGTTAAATCGAACGTATCGATTTATTATTGACAAGATTAGTTTGATCGGTGACCAATTAATCGGTTTCTGTTTTCATTGTGAAACATGTTAGAACGATTAAATTTGGATTCTCAAATCAAGCTAATTTGTATTCTGACCAAGTTGAATGATTTCAATTATGGATAATTATAAAAAGGGAAAAAATCTTTCTTGTATAATTACTTATAAATGTGGGGGTCGGTCCCACTACACGGAATATTTCCGATCAACTAAGATCTGTGTCTACGACATACGTGTACAATTCAGTAGCTACTAATAAGACAGAGAACTTGAGTTGACATAACAACTGATCTCAAACGTGATAACACCACGGATCTGTCAAGCTAAACTATATGTTACATTGAGATCTAGTTGAGAAAATGACATCAAAGGGAATGGGAATGAAGCCCATTTAAAGGCATTATGTGAAGGAAAACCCAACCTAGTTGACTGGAGATCCCAAGATCTAGGTTCAATGGGACAACCAAATCGCATAACCTGTGTACGGTCACTGTGGGGGTCCAACCCCGAGTCCATTCCTATGATGGAAACAAATGACGTGTGAAGGATAAGCATTGCTTTTAATGATTCCTTGCATCAAGAGTATTAAGCAAAGTGAATCACCTATGTGAGAGGAAGTGGGGTCGCTTCAAGGTAGACTAATAGGGCTAGTCATCTTAAATTCTTGTAGAACCAGGCAGTGTCCATGACCATAACGGGCACACCCATGAGAACCAAACCGTGTTTGTTGGTACCTGTGTGGGGTATATCATCATCTGCACAAACGACAGAATAGTTCCAGGACATCGCGTCTACTAGTCAGTCAACAGAGTAAATATACTTTCACAAGGGAAGGTTCAAGGATGAACATCTACCTATCCTATGCAGGTATCGACTTTGAGAAGTCACCGCTCCCTCGTTCCTTTTCCGTTCCCATCACGTTTTTGTGGGGGATTGTTGGAAAAATATGGTTAAAATGTGATTTTGTTGTTTTAAATGTGATTTATGGTATTAAATAAATTTTATGGTTTTAAATGTGATTTATGTAGTTGGTTTGCCATGACCTCTTAATGGGAGACTTTTATGGGATTAGCTACGCCATAAAATTACATTCTTATCCCTATTAGAGAGTCTATATATACCAACCTACTAAGTCATCTTCTACGTACTTATAAAAACTTCACATATCAAAAACCATAGATCGAAAACCATCTCAATCTCTCCAAATTACGTTTTCATTCTTCCTTAGTCTTGGTGATTTCTCTACACGGAGTTGAGTTCGCTGACGTTAGTCGTTGTATCCTGGGAGACCGCTGCCCATACAGGGCAGTCAAGTGTCTTAAGGAGACAGAAGTACATGTACTCGACTAAACCCCAATTTCCTAATCAGTAATCAGTAAGCTAGCTGATCGGTAAAGGTTATTTGTTTATTTCAATTTATTATTTTGTTTATTTGAATTTGTGTATCGCCAATATACTAACCTATATTTCCTATAGAGAACACTTACAATGAGCGACACATGTACGTGTCTCAAGCTTTCACATTAAGGATGGTAAAACTCTCCGTCCTATTTGGGATGGACTCGGGACGAGGATTTTTTAAGCGGGACGAGGTACGGAGTGATAAACGGGGGCAAGCACTCCCCACCTCGCACCCCGCACTATCATTTTACAATAAAATATTATAATTTATATATTTTTTATAAAAAAAATGAATGCATTAAAAAGATAAGTGCACCAGAAACAAAATCCAACAAAAACCAGTCCAAAAGGCAAAAACAACAAGGAACACAAGAGAAAACAACCACCACGGTCTACCATAACAACCACCAACCCACTAGATTAGTGAACAGTAACTCAAGAGATCGCTCGGGCAACCTTGATCAGACTAGTGAACAGTACCACATGAGACCGCACGGGTGGATCCTTTGGCCTCAAGAAGGCTAAGTGACCCATGCTCCTCCACCCTGAAAACGAGCAGATCAGCCTAAAAAAGAAACTCCGAAACAAGTACTCACCGGACCCCACTAAGGACATAATAATAACAATACACTTGTCTAAGAACATTTTCTCATGTTTAATTGTAAAAATAAAGCAATGTCCTTTTCTTCGTTTACAGAACATGCTAATACAAAATTTGTTCTTGTTTGATGCCGTGATAGAGTTTATAGCTTTTGTCTATGAAATTGTATTCAAACACTGTATATTTTTGAAAATTTTAATTTTAACTTGTTATTCCAACTTTTAAGATATTTGAGTTGTGATTATTATTTGATATTGATATTGATATAAATGCTAATCATATATAATATAATTGTATCACCCATGTATATGTACCATTGATTTTTTATAAACTATTTGTTAATGTAATCAACCTATTATTTATAAATCAAGTAAATCGTAAGTGCAATTTTGTTGAATTTTACATTGAATCTTGTTTTTACATATGATATTTGTTTATCAAGGTGATACAACTATATTTAATCATACATTTTTTCGGGTGATAAGAATCGGGTGGGGAATCCCATCACTGATGAGAATGGGACAAGAACGGGGTAAGAAATAAAATCGCCCACGGGGCAAGAATGGGACGGGGAATAAAATCCACGTTCCCTGCCCCGTCCCCGTGGGGTCCCCGCGGGGACGGGGCGAGTGGCGGCGACACGGGACGGAGCTTGAGGTCCCCACCCCAACCCCGCCCCATTACCATTCCTTTTTGTTATTCATAGTTTAATGAATCACGGATCGTAAGTCGTATCGTTGTGGGTACACTTAACATACGATTTGTGGTTTACAATTAAAGGTGGGCGTCGGACGGTGACTATTCTTTTAACCCTAAACCGGTAACCGGACCGTGACTATTAGTTTACTAATATCCATAACCGGCATCGTCCCCATAACCAACAAGAATCCAGCTGATTACGGTTGTTATTTAGTCCACCAATTCCATTGGGCTTTTTTGGGACTTTATTTTAAACTTCAAATTTGAACCATGATTTAATTTCTTTAGCAAAATTTATACTTCATTTCTATCTGTTGGCATCATTTTTGAATATTTATCAATTTATTTAACAAGGTTTTCGGTGACGATAGGCTTTTTCCCCACCCCATTATTACGGTTAAGGTTAATTAATGGCTGAAAAATAAATAGACTTAAATGAAAATGGGTTAGTTGGTGGTTAAAAATTAAATGAACTAAAGTAAAATGGGCTTAACCCATAAACTTATATAATTTCGGTAAAAGATGTTGAGCCGAGGCAAAGCTTCAAGCAGCCCAATGTAAATTAAATCAATTTGGGCTTTAGTCTAGGCAGCCCAATAAAAATGGAAAAGTAATAAGTTGATGAAATAAAAGTCGGTCGGCCGTTTTTTTCCGGTTTGAAAGATACAAAATCGTACCCACCTAAAATGTCGTCGAGTTGCTATTTTTTTTAACCATAACCGTCGTCAATGATACCGGTTCGAGTGATTTTGGTGATAAGGAAAATCGATGACAGTCGGATAATTGCACACCCCTATTTGCGGTTCACTAAACCCTGAACCTCGAACCTTGAGTTGCGACTCGCGGTTCATAATTACAAACCACGTGTTGCGACCAACCAATCATAATGCGCCACATCTCCCATCAATTTTAATATTTATTAAACTTAATTCAGTTATTAATAAACATAAACCCGACTTTGTGCAAACGGTGTCCATATTTACAAATTTATAGTTATTAGGTTCATATTGTTCTAAAAAAATGATTTATTATCTTTGATCATAAAAAAAACAATGATTTACAATTCGAATCGAGAAAGCGAACAAAAACCCAACATCTACTCAAAACCATAAATCTCACTATAAACCTCACCACTATAGAACACAGTTTATTTAAGAGGTTCAGATTCACTATTTTACTCCATCAGTATTATAAACTTCGAACCTCATTGATGTATATGCTCGGAGTCTCACCTACATTGTATGCCAAACAAACTATTTTTTTATAAGCGAAAGTTTATTAAGTAAGTGTTCTACAAGAAAGTAGAACACAACAAGAAAACGATCCTCAAAAAGAACTTTTTCCTCATACCAATACAACTAAACAAATAGCAAAAAACACTCAAACAAGAAGGTGACAAAAAAAACTATTATGTCCACAAAAAATAAAAAAAAAGGTTAGAAGTCCAATAAGACAAAGATAGATACCAAGAATACAAATAAAATAAAGACAGATACCACAATTACAAAATATGTATAATCAAAAGTACAAAATAAATATTCCTTGTTTAATTCTCCTCTCTATTATATCAATAGTGTCACGCCCCAATTTCAGTAAACCGAACTCGGGACGTGAACCTTTAATACAATAAAACATTTTGAAACCTTTTACATTAAACCACTTTAAAAACACCATTTGTTCAACAAAATAATATTTACAACTTAAAATACGTCCCAACAAGTGGACAAAAGTATGGTATCCGTCGCTAGACTCAAAATAAACCCAGAATCCCGCTCCTAGCTCTTCAAGCTTCCGAAGCTCACCTAGTCCAACCTGCGACCGGTACCTGTAGGAAAAACAGCTAGGGGTGAGCGTTCGCTCACCACCACGGGTAACAGAATGACTACGGCATAATTAGCAGACAATGCCGGTAACACCAATAACAAGTCAACACCGGGGGACACTGTCCCCAACCCCAGTACTCTGACTGAACATACAGCCACTGATTCCTTCCTTGACCAACTCAACACTCTGACACGCAAAGTAGACCCGACACAACGACCACGACCTCTTCCAAGGATAAAAGTAGAAAACAGAGCTTCATCCTAGATAACTTTTTCTTTCTTTAACTGAGGATTCTTCTTCCGTGAAGAAGATGTGAACGACTTATTTATAAAAGCACCTACATCATGAGTGTCGTATTTGTGGACCACGAATCGCGAGTTTATGGTTCGCGGTTCGCTATTCGCACGATGTCATGTGCATGAATCGGGAACCGCGAACCACATACTTGCGTTTCGCAAATAGAGGTACGGACCACGAACCACAGATGTGGTTCGTGGTGCGCGAGTCGTCGGCGCCCAATGATGTCGTGCCACGTGGCTCGGCTAAGTTTTTTTAATTTAAAATAAATACGAAAAACATATAAAAAAATAATTTTTACCTACCTATAAATACCCTCCTCCCCATTCATCAAACCACCAGTACTTCTCCAAAATTTATAAATTTATAGTCATGAGGTTCATATTGTTATAAATAATTTATTTAATGTCTTTGATCACACAAAAAAAAACATTGATTTACACTTTGAATCGAGAATACAAACAAAAACTCAACATACGTGCAACATTATTAGAACCCAGAATTATATGATATTATTTGGTTTTTACTGAATTTCCTTTTTTATTAATTACAAGTTTAATTTTCACTTTAGTTAATTTATTTATTTATTAATTAATTTTATTATTATTTTTTCAAATTTATTTAGTATTTACTGTTTTAAATATGAATTTAATAAATTCAGCAAAAGAATAATTAGCTATCTAGTCAGCATCTACTCAGCACTTCTACAAATCATGATTCTCATACATGATCCCCTTAATATGGTGCTATTTCATTTCCAAGGGTTCGTATCATAATTCATCATACTCACCACATGAATCCCAAATCCTGATCCCCTAAATGTGAGAGCATGTACATCAAGGGGGGCAGGATGCAGGGTGCATGGGGCAGGATTCATGTGCTGACTGGGATGAATTGTGATCTACCCCTAAAACTGAAAGTGTTCCAGATCAAAGGGAGCAGGTATGAGGATCATGGTTTGCGGAAATACTGACTGTATATTGATTGGATAATTAATTATGCTTTTGCTGGATTTGTTAAATTCATATTCAATTAACTAAACACTAGATAAAATTTAAATAAAACACATAAAATTAATTAATAAATCAATAAATTAACTAAAATGCAAATTAAACTTGAACTTGTAATTAAAACAAAAATTAAATAAAAACCAAATAATTAAAACACTAAATACTACATAAAATTAATTAATAATAGCATCAATTTATCTTTGAAGCTTCTCAACTTGTGCGAACCATACAGACAACATCTTCGCGTGATTGACCTGTTGTTCCTCGATTAATTCAACGATGTCCACGGCCTGTATTTCTTTAATTTCCTGTATATATGTATCGATTTTGGCGTCCAGAGCGGCGGTAAGCTTCTCCTTCTCACCCCTTGCATTGTCTATTTGGGCAATGACGGCTGCTTTGTAGGAAATACCCTTCCCCTTCCTCTTCGTGGCCTAGTTTCCAATTGGGAGCTCTTATTCACGCGAAGTGGCAATTTGGTGTACTTTGGCCAATTATGGAACTTGGGTCTTCAGTCGGTTGGGAGTCACCACCGAGAGGTGTAGTATTGTCATCATCGGTGGGAAGTGAATTGGGTGGGGTTGTGATGTAACTACCGGCCTCATCCAACCGTCGTCGTACAGCCCCGGTCGTGCCTTCCTCTGCCCAGAACTTATCATCGTGTTTCAACGGCTCGATCCAATGGTGTAGGTTGAACTTCTTCGGTTCGTCCTTCCTTACGGTGGTGATTCAATATAATTCCATGACCCGCTCCCTGAATCGATCTTCGTTCCACCCGCTATTTCCATCTTTGGCCTTCTCCTTCCTGATCAGTGTGATGTACCTCCACACTCTTGGCGCACTTTTTTTCCAATGACTCTTGACGGCTTGCCACGTCCACTCTTGGGCGTTGAATTTCCCAGCTCTGACGAATTTTCTGGTGATAGTGCCCTAGAACGTGTTCCCTTCTTGGGAGGCTCCCTTGATGGAGTCTTTGGTTGTATGTAACCAGCCATTTATCAGGAGCTTGTCCACTTCAAGGACCGATTTGGTTCACTTGTCTACGATCGACCTGATCCTCGGGCCAACGAAGGATGAAGTAGACGACATCCGGGTTCCGATGTTGTCACCGTCATGTTGTTGGTGGTACTTAGTATTACCAGGGAAGTCGTAATAGTTGGTGCCAACGTTGAAAGAATGTTGGTTGTAAAGCAGGGGTTGAACGTTGATGGTCCTGACATTGAAAGGGTTGAACGTTGGTGCTCGGAATTGAACGGTCATTGGATTGGGCGGTTTTCCCATTGGACCTAGGTTGAAAAGATTGATTAACATACATAATAAAAAGATTAATTAATGAAATTTAATGCATTTTAATCCAAATTAATTAACAAAAAAACCTTGGTTCTAACCACCGGCTTGCATGTAATGGTTGAAAGCATCAAGGGTGAAACTTGTGTGCAACATCTGTTGGTAGCTCCCTATTAGATTGGTGTTGATATCCTCAACCGCATTTATTTCTTCCGGCGTGTACTCTCGTTGCTCCGGTGGGCTCGACGGTTGAGTCGAATAATCGTCATACATTTTTTCTCGGATTTTGTAGAGAGGAAGTGGATTTGAGAGTGAGAGTTGAGAGAATGTAGAGAGAAATGGTATGGTTTGGATGAATTGGGGGACAGGGTATTTTTTGTATTTCATTTCTTTTAAATTTTATTAAAAATATAGTCGTTAAAGGACCGTTGGGGTCCAACGATCCGATTTTTTTTCCTTCGGCGTGCCGCGTATCATCACGCCATTGGGCGCCGACGAGGCACGAACCCGCGAGGTGTGATTCCGTTTTCGGAGTCGCGCTCCGTACCCGGACCGCGATCCGCGGGGTTGTGGTCCGTTGTCCGCGGTTCAAGCACGCCACATCGTGCGAACCACGAAGCACAATCCCACGAGTGCATGATCTGGGTGCGTGGTCCTGTCCCGCTCGATGTGTGTGCTATGAGTCCCTTGATGTACATGCCTTAAGCTTTAACATCTTCTTACCGAGCAAGTCATAAGCTCAACTTTATCTGATAAGCAATTTATGTGGTGGGAGTCACTCATTTCATAACACTCTCTTAACTACCATTATTTTCCAGCATGTATTATTTAATTTATAGTACATTTAATTCTAAGAGATTAGAAATACCGTCTCTTGTAATATAGACACTACAATTGGACTTCATTTGAGATACAAGGGATTCTCTTAGTTACATATCAAACGAATGAAGAGGTCGCCTTCATCAATTCTCTAGGTGAGAACTCTGCTCCATGTTTCTACAAACCAACTCTTTCATTCACCTAGAAGAGAGGCAAGCAAACATGAGAGACACAAAGACAATTAAGCTAACTAGAAAGGTGCAAAAATACTAATGACGCCTGTTACTCCTCGGCAATGACGCCATCTTGATGAGTGAGGATGACTATGAGTCAAATCCCTCTTTTAAGTGCATCAATACATGGTCATCAAGCATTATAGTAAACGGTTAAGTACCAGGGGATCCCACATGAAGTAAAGGTATCATTAGTATTCTCGCTAAAATTGAGTTGTAACTTTCACATCCCCGAAAGGAAAAATAATGGGAGAAAAAGGTAAAAGTATTTTTAAGTTTAAACAAAAGTAAAAATCTATACAGGCTACCACCTAAGATACATAACTGTTGATTCATATAAAGAGTCGGTCACGGTTACAAGTAAACATAAATTCCAGTTAACGCATGACATGGTTAGTAACACATAAAAAATAATAGATGCTTTCCTTATGGTCTTAGAAAACCTAAGTTCCTATGAAAGCAATATCATGATATCAACCATATATTAGTCACGGGGAGAGGGCACAAGACCATTTCCTGGACCGATATGCGCACTATCAATCATCGGAAAAAGAAATAATAATAGGGTGTAGTTCTATGATCTTGATCAAAGATCGATCAATACTCGAACAAGAAGTAACAACAACGAATGCATGTCACTTTCGCTACCAACTACCACAGGTAGAGATAGCTACACCACTCGACGAATCTACTTAGTTATGCCTAGTTCAACATCCTAACGACCAAATGTCATCGATCATCAAGGACAACTAAATAGAACAGCGAATCACGAGGCTCTGGTAGTACACAAGCATAAGTGATCTCTAAATAAATCAACAAATCTACTTAGCTACGCCTAGTTCAACATCTTGAAGATCGAGCGCCATCGATCAAGATGATTACCGATAATCAAGGTGAACTAAATAGAGTAACAAATCACAAGACTCTAGTGATACACAATCATAAGTAAACTCTAAGACACTCGGCGAACCTACTTAGCTATCCTATTTCAACATCCTAATTGTTGAATGCCATCGATAAATATGGTCAGTGATAATCAAGGAGAACTAAGAGTATTGAATCACGATATACTGGTAATACATAAGCGTAAGTAAATTCTATACAAGTGCACACAATAATTATGGAAAGCTCCTAAATTGTTCAATTGGCTTGAAACAAACAGGAGAATTGAGAAACACAACCTAACTTATTTCTATCTCGTCAATAGAAAATCAAGACATGTGAATGTGGGATATCATATATAAGTTCATTAAATGTTTAACCATGGTATATTTACCAAACATAACCTAAGACTTGATATACTTACAAGAGACGAAAAAGCTAGCACATGAAATAAAGTTAAAAAACATGAAAATTCGAACACAAAGTAAGAGAATCATGCAAAAACATCAGGTAGCTTAAATATAGATAAATACACATACAAGAAATTGGATGCTAATTAAGCTCAAAAAATCTAAAGCATACAAAAAACATTATTATCGTCAAATTAGAGGAAAACGATATTCACACAATACCCGTGACCAAGGTTTCAAATCCTAGGTCATGGATTCAAAATCCTACACAAACATACCCAAAAATCCAACTTGCCAACAAAACTAGAGAATGATAGAGATTAAAACCGGGATTGGATTGAAAAACCCAATCAAAAACTCTTTTAGCTTGCAAAACCACCATCTCCAACTATCCAAATTTTCAACATGTGAAAAATGAGAAGTTGGAGATGGTGTGATGCTTCGTGGATCGTCAAAGTTATGCTCGTAGGAAGTGGATCTTGTTCCAAAAATAAAGAAGAAAGTAAGGATATTATGTTTACCAACACCTTCCAATGGGTTCAGATCCACAACTTTTCAGTTAGAACGAGTAACGAGGCGGTCGGCGAGAAGATCAGATATAAGTTGGGCACGTGCATGGCAGTGGACACGGACTCCACTGGAAAAGGATGGGATTGACCCCTTCCGAGTCTGCGTAAAAGTCAACTTGGCCTGAACCTTCCATCGTATGCTCATCCTCACTCTCGGGGATAAACAACGCAAGGTTGGCACGCCCCAAATTCAGTAGAGACGAACTCGGAACGCGAACGTTTAAGACAATAATTTTTTTTTAAATCTTTTAAATAAATTGCTTTAAAACCACCATTTAGTTAATCAAAATAATAATTTACAACTCAAAAGTACGTCCCAACAAGCGGACAAAATACAAGGCGTACGTCGCTAGACTCAAAAGGAAACCCAGACTCCCGCTCCTAGCTCTTCAAGCTTCGAGAGCTCACCTAGTCCGTCCCGCGACCAGTACCTGTAGGAAAAGCAGCTAGGGGTGAGCGTTCGCTCACCACCATGGATAACAGACTGACTACGGCATACTAGCAGAAAATGACGATAACACCTACAACAACCCAACACCGGGGACTACTATCCCCCAACTCAAGTAACCCGACTGACACACAAACTGTTACTTTCCTCAACCGATTCAACACTCGGACACGTAATGTAGACCCGACACAACGATTACGACCTCCTCCAAAGACACGAAAGATAACCACGCAACACCCAAGATCACAAAGGATCGCACACCAAACAAGATCGCAAAGGATCGCACTCCAGCTGCTCAGTACCCCTGCCCTTTTCCCAACACGACGGTTGGATCAGGCGGTCGACCTGTCGCACTTTTCCCAACACGAAAGTTGGACCAGGCTGTCGACCTGTCGCACTTTTCCCGACACCCAATCGGATAGGCTGTTGACCTGTTGCACTTTTCCCAACACGACGGTTGGATAAGGCGGTCGACCTGTCGCACTTTTCCCGACACAAAGTCGGATCAGGCTGTCGACCTGTAACTCACCAACCCCAGGTAACCACAATCACAATCACAAGCAAAGTTCAACAACAGCAACAACACCGGTTTAACACTCCACAGGCACTCATGGCCACCCAAGACACCAACAGTAAAACACGGGTTCAACAACCCCACGGGCACTCATGGCCACCCAAGACACCAACGGTAACACACGGGTTCAACAACCCCACGGGCACTCATGGCCACCCAAGACACACCAACAGTAAAATACGGGTTTAACAACCCCACGGGCACTCATGGCCACCCAAGACACACCAACAGTAAAATACGGGTTTAACAACCCCACGGGCACTCATGGCCACCCAAGACACACCAACAGTAAAATACGGGCTCTCATGGCCACCCAAGATACAAACAGTAAAGTACGGGTTCTCATGGCCACCCAAGACACAAACAGTAAAGTACGGGCTCTCATGGACACCCAAGACACAACTAAACAATCAACCTCCGGGCATAACCGAATGCCTCCAGTAATTCTAATATCGAAAGTTCACTGCTCCTACGACACTACTAAGTGTCACATGCATTTCTATTGTTCGATACGTTCCCGTATCATACGACACCACACGATGTCGCCTGCCTTTCTATTGTTCGATAACTTACTTAACCCACGACACCCAAGTGTCACATGCATTTCTACTGTTAACTTTCCCTAGTCAGGGCCGAGATCCGGATACTTTTCCCTACCTCGTATGCTTTTCCAAAAGCTCACAACCAAGCTCCGGCGTGATCACGATCACTCGCCTAGCTTTCCCTTTCCTCTGTCGGTGGCACGATCTAATAAGAACACAAATTAAAATACTTTTAAGCTTGCAGGCATAAACTGAATTTTAATAAACTTGACGCCCAAAAGTAACCCCGACAATGTCGATCACTCCCAAACTTCCCATTTACTCGACATTGTCGATAATGGACCCGGAAAGGCCCGTTTCGCCCGACCCGACGAATCTGCCCGGGATTGGAAAACGTCCTTCCGGGGCTCCGAAAATTCCCGTTTTCATTCCTACGGTCTTAGAATAATTCAAGGGTTCCTATGCACTCGACGAAATCAAATTCCGACTTCCGAGTAATTTAATTCGCGTTTAAAGTTTCTAAACCCGTCAATTACAACTTTCACAATTTAACTCCAAAATTCGTTCCGGGTGTGGATTAACTACTTGGGGAACGTCCTAAATCACCCGAACACGAAACCCAAATACCCGAGCATGTGGGCCCCACCCGACCATCCTTGGTCGTGGGTGGCTAGGGCCGGTCCACCATGGTGGTGGCCGGTCCTAGCTCCGGCCAGCCACCCTACACGGTGGTCGGAGCTCCCCCGAGCCTCCGGTCACCGGAAAACGTTCAATCTCTGCTCCAAAACGTCCCCAACGAACCCCACACCTCAACTCAACCAAAAACTACTAGTTTTAACCCAAACTCTAACTTTTAAACTTTACAAAATGAAAATCAGATAGTTGCTCACCGTAGAGAATGACGGTGTGAACTCGATTCATTGATCGTTGAGATGATCCACCGGTTTGATCGTCGGGAAAAGCCACAAATCTCCAAACCCTCTTCTCTTTTTCTCTCTCTCTAAAACCCTTTTTTTTCTCTTTTTTTTGAACAAGGCCGAACCCCCCTCACCCTTGTAGTCTTCTTGTTTTGTCCAATAAACCTAACACCACCATATTGGTGACATGTGGCAAGTGGGTCCTACATCTTTTTGAAAAATATCTTCTAGATATTTTCCAATCAGATTCGCAAAATTCGGCTGTTTCGGGCCCCTAACGGGCACTTTTTCCAAGAAATTACGAAACTTCACGGGCTACAAGGAAACGGCTCAACTAAGACCGCTGCGACGACGGCTAAGCTTTTTGGATCCGAAATGGGCCTCGAACGGATCAAAACGTCGCTCGATTGACTTTTCCAACGAAAAGTCAACATTTCCCAAATTGGTCAGAAAGTTTCCCTGAGTCCCCCGGAACTCACTTTGGTCCATATCGGGGTCAACTTAAGTCCGGTATGACCCTCGGGGTCAAATTTAGGTTCATTTAAGTGTCTGTCAAAAAAATTTAAATTTTCCTGTTTTTCGCCGATTTGATTGGCGTTGACCGGGAGTGGTTATTACAAAAGTAATAGTGCATTTCAATTATGAGTGTTTTTCTAACCATTTTTTACATTTTTGAAGGATAGGACATACCGCCAGATATCACGAGATTTGACATCATAACCCTCACATGTGGGGACCAGGGGGAGAGGCCTAAACGAGCAGCCACAGACCAACCAGGTTGAAGGCCATGTCTGGGTAACCCCACCTCGAACATGAGTGACGTACACCCCCCTAAAGAAGGCAGTAGCCGACCCCGCTCGGCTAGGAAATCCTCTACTTAGCCCCTCAAGACTGCGACGACAACTACTTTGGATCTAGATGAAGACTCCTCTCTTTCGGCCAATGAGAGATCCGTTGTTCAAGAAAAAGTCTGAAACGACAAGGGACAAGGTATATAACTTCCTCCCTTATTACTACACCATCCGACTTCAACGTCAACCTAATACCTAGTATCCCAATACAAAGTTTGAGACGTCACCAAAATGGATTGGGATTTGGTCAGGGGTAAGAGTAGAGGCTATACGATCACACAGATCCTTTAGAGAGTTTCTTCCCCACCATAAAAGGTCGGGTTGGGAAATGCGCAACAGAGGAATACATGGAGAGTGAAGGCGAAACAACCAGGGTTTGGAAGAAATCTACGCTCTACTGAGAAGATGATGGAGCTAACGCCTACGACACCGAGTCACAAAAACCTACTAGGTAAACTGTTAGAAAAATCTAGATCATTAGTTAACACACCACAATAGACAAGGATATATATTCAGGGAAAGAAAGCAAAAAATGAGGTAAAACAACAAAAATGAAAAAGCAGAAGCGAAAATGAATATAAAAAATATATAAAAAACTTAGAATATTAGTGATCGAAACCGGGTTATATAATATTTTAGTTATATTAAAAACACTATGGGTTAGGGTTTTGGGCATTCATATATAAGAGCAATTGTCTCCCTTATAAACCCTAACTCAGCAGAATGGCAAACACACACAGACCATCTTCAAAGATTCTTCTCCGACGCCAGTCTAGCTTCCAGCCGAGTGCCTGACCTTGTCGCAGACAAGACCGTCTCAAGCTTTAAGCGAGTTAAGCAACCGCTTAAGACCTCATATCGAAAAAGCCTCATAAAATTAAATAAAAACTGTTTATGACCATGGGTCAAAAAAGGCTCCACAAAATTAAAGACTTGTTATTATTTGATCAAATCTAATCAAACGAAAATGTTAGATTTCTAATTTTATTACTAATTGTGCCAATTTTGATCTCAATTCAAATTTGTTGTTTAGAAAAAAAAAACAATTCTCATCCAAAAGAAAGACAAATTTTCTTGATTGTTGAATGTTCTTACAGCTCTATGGGTCTTTATTTAGCAGTGAAAACTATCGTTAACGAAACAAAACATGCAAGTTCAATTTACCAGGATCAAACAAAAAAATGGAACAAAACCAAACAAAAAAGTGTGAATATCTATATACCACACTATAGTATTTGTTTGAGGAATGAGAAATAATTTGTCAGCTTCATTACAAAAATGCTTAAACCAAAATAACATGAGAAAGTAAGTTGTCAAGAGAAAGAATTTATTGCAATAAAATAGGTATTATGAAAATTTCATTTCATGATTAATCAAATTAATCAAGATAATAAGTAGAGTTCGTTTTATATACCTATCACATGAAGTTGTATTGTTCAGACTCTAGGAAAATGATTCACTCATTGGCGAATGAAGATGTTTCCCAATCGGTTATATGAAGATGCTCAACAAAGCACAAAGACCAGAGGCCATAAACATGAATGATGATTTATTTCTGGTTCTTGAGTTCAAAATCAAAATAAAAATGAGTTTGTTTATAAGCGTCTTTAATCTTTAGAGAGTAACAAAAATTACATGAAGTTGGACATATATCCTGAGGTAACTAGAATAATGTGTTGGGCTTGTCCTATTTTGTTTTTGTTGGTTAAACGGTGGATTTCAATACCAAATACCCTTAGTTCTTATAAATTCTTACTTACTTACTTACTTACTACCTTGCAATGTTATTCTAAGTTCTGACGGGTTTCTTATTTTTGGTTATATTTGATTGATCATAGTTAAAACTCATATTTAGTATTTAAAAATTATTTTAAGTGTGAAAATTTCTAGAAGATGATGACAATAGCTAGCCATACACAACGTCACATATATTCTAGATAATTTAGTGCAATTTTCTAGATGATCTTGAACCTATCACATCAAAACATGAAATGAATATATCTTATTTAAGGACAAATGTGAATCCTTAAATATTTTGATTTTTGTATTGAATTCTAGATGGTAAATCTTATCCATCGATGATATCTTGTTAGAAACTAATATTCGTCATTCATTTTATATTTTTTAGTGCTATAAATAAATGTTGAAGCTCATTTGCTCAATATGATCTAGTGTAATATTTTTATATGAGCAAATTTACTTATTATCCTATTATATTCTTTCATAAGAAAAAAAGTTATCGATCAAGTTCTCGCTTAGGCCCCAATAATAATTGGGTCGGCCCTGGTCGCAGAGCTCATACGTTTTGTTCTAGACATGTCTTCCCTCGATGTCGACAATGACAACCACTTTGCGGCATTGACTAATGCAGTGAATCATTCTGTTCAAATGGTCATACAGGTCATGGATGTTGTCTGGAACTTAGAGCGGTTTCTTCACCGAATTTTGGTGATCAAGTATGAAGTGAACAATGTCATCCTCGAGTTGCCGGATGAAGCGACGAGGCTGGCGGCTCCTCAGTACCGACTCTAGAAGATCGATGATGTGCAGGTCATGAGAGCCTTTTCTGCCGTGAGGGAGCTATCAGCGGGCCTCTTTGTTTTTATGAGGAGTATACCGAATGCTATCTTGATCGGTACCAAGTATGACCAAGGGAGAGAAAAGATGATGAGTGATGTAGTCGAATTGGTGAAGCAGGGCACTGCCTTGTGGATGCTGGCCAGAACAGTAGCGAGAGAAATCAGAATTTGTTTATGCTGATTTTCAATTTTTGCTAATTCTCAAATATGTTCTGGGATTACTTTTGTGGATGAACCTTGCAATTTCATTTTGTTGTTGAACATTTCAAATATGTTGTTTCTGGGATTATTTTTTGTGGATGAACATTCAAATTGCATTTTATGGTTGAACATTCCAATTGCTCAAACTCGTTGAACATTTTGTGCTTCTGATGATGTACTATAATATCTGTTTTGCACATTACTAACTGTATTTTAGGAAGGTAAGCACAAAATTGACGTTTCTTGAAGTGGTTAAATGACTGACATGGTTTTGCTATTTTTTGCAATTCTTAGACACCCATGATTAGTTATGTAAACGTGCCTGCTGTATTGGAGGGTCGAAGAAACAGTGCCAAAGCCTCTCCCTCCACATATCCAATTGCTTCTCAGGTACAGAATGGTAATTTTATAGATTGATTATTTCTACTCGTTCTGTCTCTTGGCTGTAATCAGTCTTGAAGGCACCCTTTTTATCCGCATCTAAGTATAAAGTAGTTGGAGTACCTCTATTCGCATTAGCCGAATGTTCATTTTTATAACAATTCAAAGTAAACAAATGCTTTTGTAACCTATCAAGTGCTAAAAATAAGGGAAAGTGGTGCAAAGAAGCAAAATTTTACTCCCGTAGCTTCTTATACAGTTATATCCTTCCTTATATAAACATGTATTGTACTCTATACTTTTATAGACAGCTCCAATATCTTCTTTTTTATCAGCGTCATTACCAGAGTACGATGACATCTGATATCGGTCAAGCCGGCTAGAGGATCGAGCATCGCACCAGCATCTCAAGCTTGAACTGATTGAACACATTTGGACTTTGTTCAGGCATGAGGCCGTTATGGATGACGTCATGTAGTCACTTTGTAACTTTTAACCGTTACACAGATCCTTTAGAGAGTTGCTTCCCCACCATAAAAGGTCGGGTTGGGAAATGCCCAACAGAGGAATACATGGAGAGTGAAGGCGAAACAACCATGGTTTGGAAGAAATCTACGCACTACTGGGAAGATGATGGAACTAACGCCTACGACACCGAGTCACAAAAACCTACTAGGTAAACTGTTAGAGAAGGCTATGGATATGTCGGCATAGGGGGTAGGCCTTACTGAATTAGGACTTGTGGGGTAGGTGGTTGGGTAGATACTCCCTATTCACCAAACCCAAGGTGGTGCCGACACCATCGGTTATCACATCGCCTCCCCTCACGTAGATGGTTTTCAATATACTATTATTATTTGGGGATCTCACATCTATCCGAGGGATGCGAAGCTGTTAATCAGATTAAGACACATATCCATCTGCATTGAACTAAATTAACATGAAAGGGTCAATCAAACCTTATATTGAATTATCCATCCGCAGGTGAAAATTACGCCGACTCCAACCCCTGATGGTCCTGTTTCGGGAGTTAAGGTGACTTCTTGGGCTCCGGCTCCACCCATCCCAGTGGTACCAACTGATGAAACTCCAGCTAGGTTTTCGACACTACCTATCCCACTGTCGCCGATGAGGGATCTCCAAGCTACTTTTTCCGCGTGTTTTCTCTCCGAAGAGAAAGAGATAGAGATCGTGGTTCCATATACTCCGGCGGACCGTCAGGTGTTGGCTCGACTCCAATTTGGTATGGTGGGAGAGACTGGTATCCCCCAACTTGTCCCGAGAGGAATCCATGCTAACGATCATTACGCATGTATGAGGCCGATCGGCCTCAGGTGTGTTGGTCAAAGACTTGGAATTAGGGACCTTTACTTTCTATTTCATGTCCCTGGAGTCTAGGGCTTGGGTTCACAGTAATGAAACGTGGTGCTTCCATGGTCACTCGTTGCTGCTTGGTGAGATTGTCGACCCAATAGCTCGGGACCTCTCTATGTTGGACCGCATCCAATTGTAGTTGCATGCTCGAGGAATTCCACCCCCTATTCAGGCCAAGGCCATTAAGTAAGTGATAGAGGATATGTTGGGGGGGGGGGGGGGGTGGACGTCCCTTGCGATCAATGAGGGTTTTGTTGGGGCGGAATAGTGAAGGTTCGTTTTTGTATGGACCTTCACCTCCCTCTTCGGCATACCATGATCATGAGGTTTAGGGAGTTCTCGGAACCGATGCGGGTTACTCTGACCTATGAGCGCCTTCCATACTTCTGCTTCAATTGTGATCGAATCGGACATATGCCCCGGGATTGTGGTTGGTAGGTACCAAGGATACCCAAATTCGATGATTCGAGCTTGGAGTTCTGGTCCAGCAAGCTGAAGAAGACGTATGCCACAGTTGGGGTATGGAAGCACCACCACCACCACTAGGGGCACTACTAACCTCGGACACGATACCTAAGGTCGGGTCGGTTCGTGGTAAGGGCCCCATTTTAGCCTCAAACACGATACCTAACATGTATCTCGGGTTTCAGGGTCTCACTGGGGTTAGGCCTTACACTCGAGGACCTGGGTACTCTTAATAGATAGGCCTTCTTGGTTCTGGACCATCTGTGAAGCTACTAGGCCCATTAGGTCAGACGAGAGACACTGTGGGGTTGCTGCGTAAAGATCGGACAAGGGTTGGAAAACATCCCCGCCACGAGGAATGATAGGCACCCATGGCTTCAGGGACCAACATAGGGATGGGCTCTTGGTCCAAGACTTGCCTCCCGATCAGACTTTCAGGTTCAAGTTCGGTCGCCCATACTACGACGAAAAGAGCCCTTGAAAAGCAGGGATCAAGCAGCGTTTAGGCACTACTTTGAGCGGTTCTTGGGAGTTTGATCCCTTTGGTTTTAATTTTTGTTATAGTTTTAATTATTGTTTACCACAACCGTCTCATATTGTAGGACTGGTATTCTCGTCATAGGGTTTTTGGATCAAAGACTTTCTGGGTGCTTTGGTCGTTGTAATAAATCTTTTATAATTTCAATAAAATTATCGTTTGTTCTCAAAAATAAATAAATGATTTGTAATATTTATTTGACTTTCGGCTCATTAGCATTACATTTGTGCTAGTCATGATTCTTGTTTTGTTATTTCAATTTCGGTATGTACTCTTTGGATTAGGGATATTATAACCTTCCAAAGATGTTATTGAATAGTACCGCGTCCCTTCCAAAAAATCATAGTATAAATTGAAGACGCCCTAAATTGTTCCATTGATATGTTTTGATTATTCATTTTGTAGCTTCTCGATCCCTTCACTGAAAGTAGCACGATTCAGTGGCATAATAAGAGCGTGTATAATGAGGGACTCACATATGAGGATCATGATTTGAAGATCACGTGGTGATTGTACTGAATTGTGATGCTTGTTCCTTAAGTTGAGTTGTGTTCCACAATGTGAGACTCATGTATGAGACTCGTGATTTGCAGGGATGTTGGGTTTTTGTTCGTTTTCTCGATTCGAAGTGCAAAATCAATGTTTTTTTTGTGATCAAAGACATTAAATAAATTATTTAGAACAATACGAACATAATGACTATAAATTTGTAAATTATGGACACCATTTGCACAAAATCGTATTTTTAAAGGCATGTGACGCATTTTGATTGGTTGCCTGCGGCTCGCAACTCGAAAATCATCGAACCATAATTGTGGGTCGCAATTCGCGACTCATGACTTGCGAATCGTGAATCACGAGTCATGAGTCACACGTTTTTTACTCTTACAACGATACGACTTACGATTTACAAATGCGATTCATATTTCTCGATTTACAAATCACGAGTTGGATACATGATTCCCTTGTTGTTGATACTCCAAATACCAGAGCTTATCCATACGCACGCAGTTGAAATACGACGGCGCATTGGGAGACACGCGCAAAAAGTAGTTTTTTATTTTCCTGTATGAAATTATGATCAAGTGGATACAAAAGTTGTTTCTTTTCATTCAACAGTTGTCAATTACAGATATCATTGCACAAGTTGACAACCAAACAAATAAAATGGGTCTAGATATTTTCTGATACACGTCTAGATCGAATAGTGCTAAATATCATGCTACACTTCTGGACGATTCCAGATATGAGTTCCAATTATGCATTCTAGACTAAACTACCTACACTTTCAGATTGAGTATTATTATTGTATCCATACGACCGAAAGTGGTGGGTTTTTAGAGCAAGAACAACGGAACGGTCCCGCTCCCCGCGTCGCGACGTTCGCTGGTCGGGCGCGCTGGCCGTTCCGCTGTAATCGCCGAAAAGCACGGCCCCGCTCCCCCTCCACGCGCTCCCGCTCCCGCTGCACACGTCCCCGCTCCCCACTCGCTGGCCGGGCGCGGTGGACGCGCCTGCGCGCCGTCTGCTGCGCTGGCAGCGTCTGGGGCTGCCACGTGTCCCGACCGTTGCACACTAACGGCTATATATATATATTTTTTTTAATTCAAAAATCAACAAATAAAACCCTATAAATACCCCTCTCCTCTCATATTTTTCACACCACTTCCTACTTCAACTATCCAACTTCACTCTCTCCTTCCCAAATTCTCCTCTCTCGTTTCAATTATTCTCGTGAAAAATGTCGGGCGACGCTGGGTCTCGTGTACACTCAGTTGGTGACGAACGAGAATTCACCGAGGATGAACTGGCACGAGGTTTCGGAGACATTCTAACGGGCAATCGCTCCGTCTCCCCAAACTCGAACCCGGGGTCGAGTTCAGGTTAGTGCAAACTTATTTTTTTGTATTAATGCATTGTATTCATTTTTTTGATTAATTATTTGCACTTATTTTATTATTTTATTTTTGACCACTTAATGTATTGTATTAAATATGTTTGTATTAAATTTTTGAGCACTTAATTTATTGTATAAAAAAAATTTTGTCAGGGCAAAACCGTCCCCAACAATACCAAATGGCGCCAGGGTTCCAAGTGTCATCACAATGGAGCCTGCCCCCACAAGGTTTCCAGATGCCACCGTTCCCAGCAGAATCACAATCACAATGGGGCATGGGACCCCAATTCTACAACTACGAGGGTCATCCACTACCCGACGTAGAAACCCCCCAACCATCCTCTTCCCAACGACGAGGCCGAGCCCCTGCCCGAGCCCCTGCCCGAGCCCGAGCCCCTGCCCGAGACCAACCCCGAGCCCAACCCGAAGAACCAGAGGCGGATGGCCGGACATTCAACAAGGAGGAGGACCACCACCTCATAACTTGCTAGTTGAGCACAACAAGAAGGCAGCGAAGGCCGCAAAGAAGGGGGCCGTCCTCACGACCCAAATGTCTGCCTTCGTCGAGCTGGAACGTTCACGGGTGGATGTTGAACGTTCACGTCGCGAACAACATGTAGAAAGGCATCGCCTGATACAGTCATTAACCCAACAGTGGGAATCAAACCTCGCCACCTACAAGGAGGTTCTGGGGGCGGATACATCTTCCCACGACGAAGAGGCTATGGCGGACCATAAGTTTTTCAAGTCCGAACTACGACAACTCATATCTACCCTTAAAGCCCAAATCGAAGAACTTCGACGACAACCCCCACCATCGGATGTCGGCCCAACAGACGATGATTCTTGAACTTGTATATGGTTTTGGGTTGTATTAAAAGGGGTTGAATAAAATTAGAAGTTCATTTATATTCGTGTTGAATTTATTTATTAATTATTGATTTTCCTTAATTATTTATTTCCAAAATTGTTTAAATTATAAACAATTTAAACAGTTTCTGATAACGAATTAAATAAAACAGGAAAATAACAAATAATAATCCAGTCAGCACTGTTCTGCACTCCCAGGACCTCAAGGTCCTTTCTGTTGCAAAACACCCACTTTTCTGCACTCCCACTCTCTGACTTTTGTCCAGTCAGCACAAGGTCTGCACTCTCACTCCCTAACCAAGGTCCTTTCTGTTGTACATGCTCTTATGAGACCTTTATATGTTTGCCTTTTTTTACGCTATTGATTATTGTTTTTTTATTTTCTCAATAAAAAAATATCATCAAACCCAAGAAAAGCTAGATTCAAAACTACATGGGCCTTGGGTGTTGTCATATGAAGTACATGTACCACCGAAGCCCAAATATTGATCAGGTCATTTCATTTTATTCAGGGGGAGTATTGATGAGTTTGTTGGTTTTTAATATCTTAAATCTAAAATTTGATTTTGAGATAATTTCATTTCAGTATCTTAAACTTTTTATATTTTAATTAAAGTATCTAAAAAAATTTATCGTCTTAATACCCTAAATTTTCATTAATTCATTTAGAGTACCCTAAATCTTTTTTGGGTCATCTCAATACTCTAAACTTTCATTAATTCCATTTTAGTACCCAATGTTAATTTTACCTTAAATTTGGTTGTTAGCGAAGAGTATTATGGTCATTTTACCTGTTTTGGATGGAAAATCAGATGAGAAGTAAAAAGTGGGTACTAAAATAAAATTAATTAAATTAAATGATCATAAACTTCACACAACGTAGCGCCCCTGTACGCGCCCTTCGCGCGATTAGGGTTCCCCTTCTGCGCTGTCGTTGCTGATCGCGTCTCCTCGTCTACAATCTCGTCAGGGAGTACGACCGTCGTACTGAGTCTGTTTCCTTGTAGCAAATTGCTAGATTGCGGCTGCTGCGTGGGGTGCTCGACTCAGAGATGGTCTGGTGCCGGCCGTGGTTCTGAGGTGGGGTGCGTCGTCGGAGTCTAGCGCCTCTGCAGGTCGTCTTGCCGGTGTTTTGTCTTCAGGCCGGGTGCTCGGATCGGGGTGTGAAGCCGGTTACGGGAACTCGGTTTGGGTTTGAAATTGGTATTTGACGATGAAGCCGAGAACTCCAGCTTCGGTTCTGATGTCATTTTAATCCTTCAGCTCCATTTTGATCTCCTTGTATGGAGAGTACTGTGCGATGGTTGATGCCACTAAGGGTGCTGCAGTAGGGAGACTTGGTACGAGGGAACGACTGAAGGGTCGCCGGAGATCGGCCAAGGCAAGGACATCCATGGACAAGGCATGTAAAAGTCAGCCCTGTGAGGTTGTTTTCTCGCCGGAAGTACCCAAGTCAGATGCTCAGACCATGCCTGCTCCGTCTGCGGTGGAAATGGAGGTCAGACCTGGTGTTGTCCGTTCTGTTTCAGGTCAGGGTGTGGTACGACCGAAACAGAGTCATACCATTGAACCAGTGCCTAGTAATGGGTGTGCGATTTTTCTGCATAATCTACCCTGGGGAACGTCTTCTGAATGGATTCGCCATACCTTGATGTCTTTTGGAGGAGTGAAGGTTGTCCTAGTTTTGAAGAAGGCAAATCGCAAGGTTCGGTTCTACGGTTTTGCAGAGTTCACATCGTCGGATTCGGCTGCTCAGGAAATCAAGACCTTAAATGGGTTCATGTATAATGGGTATCATTTATTTGTTGCGTTAGTTCGACCTGGTAAGGTGTTAGTGGCCACTGTCGCAAAAAACGAAAAACAGAGCATGCCGACGTCGCCGGTGTTACCTGGAATCCCGGCCATGGAGGACGTGGTGTTGCACTCAGACTCTCGGGATCCGAAGCTTTTGGAGCAATCCGTTGAAGATTTGGCTTGGTCAGAAAAATTAGGAAAGGATACACCCGATCCTCTGGTGAATCTCGCGATATCGCGGATCATCGCTGCAACTTCACGGCAGGATGAACTCCGGGCCGGTTGTGAGGCCCATGTTGAGGAGGTCCAATTTGAGGATGCCCAATTTTCAGATTCAAAGCTGAAAGTGGCAGCTCTTGGGAGCGGTAACGAATCGCGGGATTCGTGTGTCGATTTCAAGGCAACCCATGGATGGATGTGTTGGCTAAACCCCCGACTTCTAAGGGTGAACCTAAGAGATGTGGTCGTCCACCAAAGGGCCATTCGAAAAAGAAAATTGCACCTACGATGGTTTTCTATCAGACAAGAGCTAAGATCTCGAATATTAAAGGAGGTAACTCCGGAAGCTTTACGGTTGATATTGCAGCAAAAAATAGTTCGGGTGAATGGAGTCATCGCTCGAAAGTTGGGTTAAGGGCTGGAAAAAGGGATGTTATCCTTGGTTTTGTGGTACTCGATCAGGTTAATCCACATCTTATGCTGGAGGATGTCGAGGGTAGTAAGGACGAGGTTTACCCTGTATCGACAGAAAAAGCTTTAAGTCCAGTCCCGGTCTCAAACCGGTTTTTCTGCTTGGACCCGGGCAGGAACTAGGATAGACGGTGCTTTCGGTTATGCTTCTTGTTTTTATTTTTGGTGTTTCTCTGTTCTTGGCTTGTATGCCTGTTTGCTCTTTTGAGCTTGTTTTAGTTTCGGGATGATCCTTTTTGTGGTTGATCTCCTGCCTTGTTGTTCCTGACTTAAGAAAACAAAGGTTTAATAAATTTCACTTATAAAAAAATAAAATTAATGAAAGTTTAGGGTACCGAGGTGACACAAAAAAGATTTAGGATACTCTAAATGAATTAATGAAAGTTTAGGGTATTGAGGCGACACACAAAAATTTAAAGTACTCTAAATAAAATATGAAAGATTTAAGGTACTGAAGTAGAATTACTCATTTGATTTTTGATTGAGAAGAGAAATTCAATAGAAATCATCTCTTATCTTATAAACTGTGAGAACTTATCAAAATCATTCATTTTATAAATATATGGATGAGATGCAATTGACTTGTTGACGGTAAAAACACAACACGTTTGGGTAAGTGGTAGAGGCTTTTTAGTAAGACATAGTACTTTTTTAACCAATTCACTAATTTAATCATTCCTACTTCCTTTGAACTTCGATTGACTTTAAAATTGTGTCAATATTTTTATTTTTGAAATACTTTGTATCAAGACCGGTGATGAATATATTTTGAAGCACAAAAAAGAGTTATATCTACTGATTTTTTTTAAATTATATGTATGGGTGATTTTTATCAATAATGGACATTGGTTTTATCTAGACGAAACACTAGTCTTATCACCTTATTTATCAAAACTGAATATGATTTTTATCACCTCTGTACATGTGTTTTTATCACCTCATCACATATCTTTTATCAACACTAATAACTGATTTTATCAGCACTTAACTATAGTTATCACCTCATTATCAAAATCAAACACGATCTTGATCACCTCATTACATGTTTTTTTTATCAACACTGAACACTAGTTTTATCAACCTGAAATGAAATATTTATCAGTGAATATTTATCAACAATTCAACACTCAACACTAGTTTTATCTCTGCTCTTAATATTTTTTCGTGCTTCAAAATATGTTCAATATGCTACTTGATAGATAACCCTTAGAAAAATAAAAATATTAGCGAGTTTGGTGCTAATCGGAGTTGAAACGAAGAATGAATGATTAAATTAATAAATTTGTCAAAAAAATTGACACGTGTCCACATGGCATCATGCTATTACAATTATGTAGTTATTTGTGTGAAAAGGAAGAATTGTGCGTGTGTTTTGGATGTTTTAGGGGTAATGATGTGACATCATAGTGAATGTTGGATCTTAGGTGTATGTGTCTATGATGAGTTCTCATAATTTTTATGACAATAGGGGTTTCTAGATGATGTGTCCTCATTGAGAGATATTTTTTTTTGTAAAAACTCATATGGAAACGATAGTTTTTTTTTCGGTCAACCTCCTCAGATATTCAAGTTTTTTTTTTACCACAAACTATAATACGAAGTTTTTTATTCATAATATAAATTTTAAACTCAACGACTCTCATAATTTAAAGTTCAACAATAATTAACATAACAAGATAGCTATATATCATATGCGAATTTTTGTTAAAATGTGTGTCTCACATCTAAAGTGTGTAGATGCATTGACCATTTAATAAACTATTAATGCCTTTACCTATTAGCTTGAATTTTTTATAGTAAGCCCTTATACTACCAAGAGCGACATTTCTTGGAGGTAGAGATTACAATGTAAACATACATTGTTGTTCGAGAGTGTTAAGCTCGTCTTTCATGGCATTATGTCATTATGCGTGCTTTGCAGCTTCAAAGTAGGAGTTGGGTTCAACTCAAGTAGTTACTGTCGCCAAAAAAATTGTATGTTGCACTGAGAATTTTTCACAGTTACCAAAAGAAGTTATAGAAAACAGTGTACCTGAGGATTGCGTTGAAGGAATTAAACTAGTGACGAGAGTAATGGTTTGGATCGTGGTGGTGATGTAGCCTTTTAATCAATTCGATGGAACTCGTATACGGTGTCCTATACCGAGTGGTTTTCAGTACTACGTGGTTCTTCCAACATGTCTGTAGCTGGCTCTTCAACATGCTGTGGTGATTGATGGTCAAGGAAAGTAAGAATATAGTAAAAAGCACTACAACTAGAAGCAACTTTGTATCATCCCAAATATCATAATGAATAATCTCAAATAAATAAATAGTTTTGGGTCGTGTTGGTGACGTAGCCTTTTAATCGAGTCGGTAGAACCCATATACGATGTCCTTTACCAAGTGGAGGTTGCAACATGACTGTAGCTGGATCTTCAACAGGTTGTGGTGATTGTTGGTCAAAGGAATAACTTTCAAACTCTTCTTCGGGTAAAGAATAGGTTAAAGTCAATCAAAATACCATAATTTTCAAAATATACGTTGGTATTCCAACTTATGTATTTCTTCGACTGTAATTATGAACTAATGTTTCTCGTACTCATTATGAACTAACGTTGCACTTTATATTTTCATTGATGAGTAATAAGTTAATTACTAGTTACATATATATTTGTTAGGTTTACTTTGTTTGAATTTGTAATAAATTTGTTTCAAATATATTTCATTTCATTACTTACTTAACTCATAAATGATAATTAATTAACTAGTTAGCAGACAAGAATCCTTGCATGATTCCTACAAGATTATAAAAAAAACATCAGTTTTAAGTATCGATTCCTACACACAGATTCCAATATAAAAAATAAGATTCGAAACCTCTATTAAGATCGTAACGTTGTACATGGTCTAAGTATCAGTTTCTCCATCGAAGAGAGCCTCCACATCTACGACTAAAAGACGTCTTTCTCTGCATGGTATCGAAACCCTCAATCACTCTTCCTCTAGTGGTTTCTTTTGTATCCATCAATGTTAATCGTTATTGTCTCACTTGTTGTATGTGATTATGTTTTGTTGTCTTTTGGTCCCCTACTTAGGATAATTTTATAAATGTACATGTATTTACTTTTTACAACTTGGAATAATTTATTCTTTAAATAACAAGTTTTTGCTTTTATTGATGACAAACGGATAATTGCAAAAATACTAGTAGTATGTATTCGTTTTTTGTGACTTGTAGATTTTTTTTAGGGGAAACTTCAAAAAGCCGCATACAACTATACACGTTTATCACTTACATACCCACTTATATTTTATTTCATACGGCACCCCAAACTATCCATTTTTTGTCACCGTTTGATTTCTGTCCAAAACTCTATTAATATTTTTTGAAATGACGAAAACACACTCACTCCTAAAACCTAATATCAACCTTGACTTTCAAATAATTACAAAACTGCCATTATACATATTTAATTGACAACAGTAATAATTCATATAAAAAACAAATAACTTTTATAGTTGATTTAAAAAAATTAATTATTTTTTATTTATCATAAATTCATTTTTCTTATTAACACAATTTAATTTCAAACTATTTTTCATTTTCTATATCAAATTAAATTTTATTTTTTTTGAAACTAATTATTCTTTAAAAAATATATATCATATTTTTGAATACCATTATTCTTTTTTTTTAATTTTCATTTTTTTTCTATTTTCACAAATTTATATTACATATTAACGAAAAATTTAAGAAAAAAAATTGAAAAAAAATTAAAGTTCACGTTTCTCATTAGTTTATTTATTTATTTTTATTTTCAGTAAATTTTTTAATATTTCAAATTTTCTGTGATAAAAATATATATTTAATTTTCATAAATTAAATTTCTTAATATTATTGTGCCATAAATAATTTTTTATTTTTCTTCAGTTTGAATATTATTTTATTATTCTACTTTTATTTATTTTTATAAAATTATTATTAATCTACAATTTTATATACATTTAATTACTTTCAAAATTATTTTTATTTCTTTTCATTACTGTGTAGAAACATTTAATTACTTTCAAAATGATTTTGTTTCTTTTCATTACTGTGTAGAAACATTTAATTACGTTCAAAATGATTTTTCCCATTACTGTGTAGAAACAGTAATGAAAAGAAAAAATAATTATTTTGAAAGTAACTAAAAATATATAAAATTTTAGATTAATAATAATTTTATAAAAATAAATAAAATTAGAAAAATAAAATAATATTCAAATTGAAGAAAAATAAAATAAAAATATTTATGGCACAATAATATTAAGAAAGTTAATTTATTAAAATTAAATATATATTTTTATCACAGAAAATTTGAAATATTAAAAAATATAGTGAAAATAAAAATAAATAAATAAATAAATAAACTAATGAGAAACATGAACTTTAATTTTTTTTTTCAATTTTTCGTTAACATGTAAAAGAAATTTGTGAAAATAGAAAAAAATGAAAATGAAAATTAAAAAAAAAGAATAATGGTATTTAAAAAATAGGATATATATATATATATATATATATATATTAAAGAAAAATGAGTTTCAAAAAAATAAAATTTAATTTGATATAGAAAATGAAAAATAGTTTGAAATTAAATTCTGTTAATAAGAAAAAGGAATTTCTGAAAAATAAAAAATTATTAATTTTTTTAAATCAATTATAAAAGTTATTAGTTTTGTATATCAATTATTAAAGTTATCAATTAAATATGTATGATGGCAGTTTTCTAGTTATTTGAAAATCAAGGTTGATATTCGGTTATAGGGGTTAGGGTGCTTTCGTCATTTCAGAAAATATTAACAGAGTTTTGGACAGAAAATCAAACGGTGATAAAATATGGATAGTTTGGGGTGTCGTATGAAATAAAAATAGAAGTGGGTATGTAAGTGATAAATGCGTATAGTTATATGCGGCTTTTTTGAAGTTTCTTTTTTTTATAATTGCAAAAAAAGTGTCATAAAGTTGTCATTTTGTTGTAGTTTGTACAAATTTGTTTTGAATGGTTGAATTTACCCTTGTAATTATAAAATTTGAAAATAATAATTAAAAAACAAAAAAATTCAAACCTTAATATCTCATAAACTTCTTGGTTTTGTACTATATAAATAGGAGAAAAATAAATAATCTGAAAATTTAGATTTTTTTTTACTTTATTTTTAAAAAGATTTATAAGATCGAAACAATCATTTTTAAATTGAAGGTAAAAAAAACATAAATTTAGAATATATATCTTACAATTATTAAAGAGGAGGGATCCAAATATTGAACTTAAAATTTTAAGCTTCTAAACGTTAGAATAAGTTTCTCCTATGTGCATCTGTTATACGCCACCACTAACCAAGGCACCCTCTTCCACCCATCCTCCTACGCAATGTCGATGGACAGCCCCGACCATGCAACCTTTCTTCTCAACTCTTGTTTGCGATCACACTTTCTCTAATCATACTTGTGGAGACCAACCATGCTCCACAATCGACCTCCATCAACCGTGGGGATAATGACCATTCACGACGATGGCACCGACCTTAATAGAAATCCTAGTAATCGTTGACCTCCAAGGCTGTCACCGAACGGATTGTAAGATAGAGACGAGCCTGCGACAAAATCGCGATTGACAAGAGGTGTGCCCCAAAATGTTATCGCTATTGACGACGGTTGGTAGTTGTTTTTAAGATCGAGGGAGATCGAGATTCAGTATCATGTACCTTTGTTGTCCCACACAATCAGGCGAGGTCTTCTACGCAACTTTGCTAGGTACAATGAGGCACATGTAGGGAAGCAAAATGCTGAGGAGGAAAGGTGTCATGGTTTTTTTTATAAGCTCGAAAATTTATTAATAAGACCGATTCCAAAAAAGGAATCAGAATGTCCTGATTCAAGAAGAAGCATGGTGGCTACCAACGATTACATATGGACTCCAGCACAGGGAGCCGAAAGGCCAAGCCTTTTCTTAAAAAGAAACAAGGATCAAAAACAAAAACAGAAAACCCGTCAATCCTTACCCCCGAGGTCAACGTTGAGTCGTTGCATCCTTTTTGGCAACCAACTCACGAAGTGTAGTCCATGCGCCGATACCATGTGACGAAGCTATGACTTGAGTTTTTCCATTTTGGACTTGCTCAACCTATTTCCCAATGTCGACGGGACGAACATATCTTTCCCGATCCGAGACATTTGGTTTACACGTCATAGTGTAGAATTCCGTTAAATTCTTAGGGGGCGACTCATCCGCTTCTTGATGAGAGCGTCCTTCTAAGGAGATTCCACCTGCTGCGATGGTTGACCTATGGACACATCGACAATTGCTCCAACAGCATCAGAAGCATGAGTCGGATCCAGCACCTGCTACTTGGGATGGATTGGAAAGGACTAAGATGGAACAAGCCCAGATGATACAAGAGTCAATCCACAATCAGCGCAATCATCCTCAACTATATCGTGATCCCCGGAATCAGCGCAGTCATCGTAATCCTCAGATCATGAACAACACATATTCTACATCAAATACACCAACTATATGGTTAGTACATATTAACCAGCTTCATCCACCAACTATTGTGACCTCTTGTCAAGTAGCGCACATTCTACATCAAATTCATGGTCCTCTTCAAAGGACCGAGCGACAGTCAGACACTCTCACTCATATCCGATCGAGTTAGGATTGGTTCTTTTTGGTTCTTAGAGTAATGTTTTTTTGGCGTTTAGCCCCCGTTGTTATTACCAAACTTGTATCAGTTATAGTTCTCGGATCGGTACAATGGATTTTCTAAGGAATATCTTTGCTCTTAATTTTTTTTATCAACAAACACATATTATAAAACCTATTATTTGAAATAAGGAGCATGAGATGTAGTTACAACCTAAGGAGCATTACCCAAAGGAAATCTCAACCTTGAAGCCTCAACACGATGAGGTAAGAACTAGAACAACACTAGTACCCAAACAGGGGATGAAATACAACAAGAGACAGAACCCAACCAGGGGTGATGAAAACAAAGAAAGAGCACAACCAGGTCTATTAACCCAAATTAATCATCATGAAGCTCAACCAACCTAAGGCATACAAGCCTAATGAAAACCAAACAACCCACAAAACCTAACTAGAACAGACACAGTCTTAATACCTAAAATTTACCAACTTGAAGCCCAAAGGTACACTAACAACATCGACAATTGCTCCAACAGCATCAGAAGCATGAGTCGGATCCATCACCTGGTACTTGGGATGGATTGGAAAGGACTAAGATGGAACAAGCCCAGATGATACAAGAGTCAATCCACAATCAGCGCAATCATCCTCAACTATATCGCGATCCCCGGAATCAACGCAGTCATCGTAATCCTCAGATCATGAACAACGCACATTCTACATCAAATACACCAACTATATGGTTAGTACATATTAACCAGCTTCATCCACCAACTATTGTGACCTCTTGTCAAGTAGCGCACATTCTACATCAAATTCATGGTCCTCTTCAGAGGACCGAGCGACAATCAGACACTCTCACTCATATCCGATCGAGTTAGGATTGGTTCTTTTTGGTTCTTAGAGTAATGTTTTTTTGGCGTTTAGCCCCCGTTGTTATTACCAAACTTGTATCAGTTATAGTTCTCGGATCGGTACAATGGATTTTCTAAGGAATATCTTTGCTCTTAATTTTTTTATCAGCAAACACATATTATAAAACCTATTATTTGAAATACGGAGCATGAGATGTAGTTACAACCTAAGGAGCATTACCCAAAGGAAATCTCAACCTTGAAGCCTCAACACGATGAGGTAAGAACTAGAACAACACTAGTACCCAAACAGGGGATGAAATACAACAAGAGACAGAACCCAACCAGGGGTGATGAAAACAAAGAAAGAGCACAACCAGGTCTATTAACCCAAATTAACCATCATGAAGCTCAACCAACCTAAGGCATACAAGCCTAATGAAAACCAAACAACCCGCAAAACCTAACTAGAACAGACACAGTCTTAATACCTAAAATTTACCAACTTGAAGCCCAAGGGTACACTAACAACACCAGTATGTGGGCCAAAATAGGCCTAATGACAACCATCATAACCCTAGAGAACCCCCAACAAAGCACCAGCATCACCATCTATGTTCGAAGTCGCCGCCAACAGCTCACCTCCAAAACTAGAAGAGCAGAGCACCTTCATTCCTTATCTCGCAACTGACTACCTCTTCAAAAATGACCACAAGGCCGAACAACTCACGAAGGACAACATCAACAAAGACTATGAGGCCCCAGCCACCAAACGTGGTTGAGGAGGGGAAGATTAGGACAAAGCAAGACGACAGAAGGAGGAAAGATACCTGAGTCAACGAAGTCAAAGCTCTCCTTAACGTCTGCGGCCAGCACCATAAAATCGACGAAACATCCACCAATGGTTAACCATGCAACGGAACTGGAGAGAAGCAGCGAAGAAGACGAAATTCGGACAAAGAACCGACCATCGAATCCACCCCTCCGAGTATCAAACAATTCGAGAGGCCCTGACCTTAACATGGACTGAAAAGTTTAGATTTGACTAAGAAGAAGGAGGAGAGATCATGTTTTTGAGGAGACAAAACGAACCCAATAGTCTACACCTATATATGACGATTAAAGCCACCGCTCCGGAGGCCAACGATATAGTCAGCGACCACCGATGGATGAAACCCCACGGAGAGAGAGAGGCGCTAAAAGCCTAAGGTGGAAGGAAGGACGAACCTTGGCTGAGATCTGATGTCGGAGCGAGAGATCTGAAGATTAAGGTCAGGAGAGCGGAGGAAGAGGGAACGAAAAGTGGGGAGAAGAAGAAGAAGAAGAGAGGAGAGGTGGGGAGGCACCGCCAGCGACCTCCATGGAAGGAGATCAAAGACAATAAAGAGCCAGTAAGGCGGCGGCTTAGGAAGAGGTTGGGACTCTTAGGGTCTCTAGTTAGAAGGCAGAGCCTCTCTCTAGAACGTTTTTCTCTTGATCCCCCGACACCCATTTGTTCCAACCGTTGACCTGCTCTTAAATTGATTCTTCATGTCAGTGTTTTCTTTTGAATATTTCGTTAGAAAAAAAAGGAATACGAGTACAAGTTGAAAACAAATGAATAGTTCGAAAAAAATACAAGGGTCTTTAAATTGAACAGAAAAGTTGCTCAAATCCATGTTGAACGCTTTTGAGAAACCCTATTACTGTAGCTTTTCTCTCAAAATTTCAAACTTCTTTCTTGAAGTCGCCGCCTTCGTGGTACCACCCTTCGCCGACTATGGCCGTTGGCTCCAGCTTGAGCTATTTCCGGTGAGGATTTCTTCACCTCCCCACCTCCCTCTTCACTTCCTCACCTTCACTCGCTTCTTTAGTCCCGTCTTCGTCTCTCGCTGCCCCACCCGTGTCCCTTTCCAATCTTCGCCGTCGAGTCTTCCTTCAGGTTCCTACGCTGTGGTGTTGGAGCTCGTCTCGACCTGCAAAGGACTTCGTAGAGTTATTCTGGTTCGGATCTTAGATCTCGGGCTTCTTGTATTTGCTCTGACAGATGTGGTAGGCTTGTGTCTTACCGGACCTCGTCGCCGGAGGAAGATGGTGGTGGAGCTCGGTCCTCTTGGTTAAGCAACCATGTTTTCTATCAGAGAAACCGGCTTCGGAGTTGGGGTGCTCAGTCGTGGATGGGCGTGGTCTGGTTCGCAGGGTTTCTCTCTCGCCGGAGCTCGGATTTCCCGTGGGGGTCTTGGATCTGTCTCCTTTCAGGCAGATCTGGGACCTCAGGATTGTAGAGCTCTAGTCTGGTTTCTCGTTGGGTTCTTGGTTGGATAGTAAGCCCGACCGGTGATGAGCGCCTCGACGTTCTAGTTCTGGGTTTGAAGTGCGAGACGATTTTAGTTCCTGGCATGGGCAGACCTGGTTTGGGTATGGGCCAGGTATGGGTTTGGGCTAGGTATGGGCCTAGATTGGTTTTGGGTCTGGTTTGGATCAGGGTTTGGATTCAGATTCGGATCAGGGTTTGGATTCGGATTCGGATCCGGGTCGGGTCTTAGACCAGGTAAGTTGTTGGTTTCTGCATTTGCTCATTGTCAACCTTCACCTTCACCTGCACCATGTCGGGATGGACAACGAATCGGTTGTGTCTTTACTCAAGTTTTTTCCCAGGAGACTTTCTGGGTGTTCGGGTCCTATTGTTTGGGACTCTCCGGCGAAAGTGGGGGTGCGCTTGGCAGCAACTTGGTTCGTGGCTGGGTAGGGTTGGTTTGGTCGGCCGGTATTTGTCCAGGCGGTTGTGACGTGCCGGTCGTTTCTATGGTAGTGGAATATGTCAAGCTTGTTTCGGGTGGTGGCTTTGGTTTTAGTTCATTCCGGCTTGGGTCGGTTCGTGCTCGGTATAATTACAAGTCTTCCCCTTTGGGTCCTCGCTTGGTGTTGGCCGACGAGGGGTTACTGGTCATTGTATCGGAACACTGAGCTTGACCGCCTCGGTCCCCAGATCTTGTTCTCTTTGTGCTGCTGATTAGTCGGAGTCTAAGCTTGTTCAGTGCGGCATTTGGTGTGGCGTTTCCTCTTTTTGCAGCGGTTGGTGACAGTTCAGTTTGGGTAGTTGTTGGCTCGTGCTCAGTATAATTACATGCCTTCCCCTTTGGGTCCTCACTTGGTGTTGGCCGGCGAGGGGTTACCGATCTCGGCTTCGGAACGCTCAGCTCGAGCTCCAGCGTCGGAGCTCCAGATTGCTTGGTGCGACTGCTTGCTTGGAGGTCTGAGCTCGTTCTCGGTAGGAATACCGGTCCTCCCCCTTTGGGCCTTTTCTTGGTGTTGACCAGAATTGGGTTATGGTGGACTGAGTTCGAGCTCCATCGTCTGGTAACCTCTTTCCCCTATTTGTTATGCCGACTTCTCTCTTCCTCTCCCCATGTCTTAGCGATTGGTTTTCGCTTCTTCTCGTTCCCGGAGTGGTTCGAGTTCTCCGGTTGAAGGTGTTGGCCGCCGGCGAGGGTTATCGCCTTTGTGTCTTATTAGAAGCCAATCGTTTGAGTGTGGGGAAAAAAGGGAGTTGTTCAGCTCCGACAAAGGTAGGGTTAAGTTTTTATCGGTTCATTTGCTTCACTGCTGGAATCCCTACCTTTTTGTGCTTCAAGTTGGTTAAATATGGATTTTTAGATCATTTGATTTTATTTCTTTGTGTTTCATGGTTGTTATATTTAGGTATTAGACCCGGTTTTCTGTTTGTTGGCTTCCTGCGTGAAGTGGCTTGTGTTTCATCATCTGATTTCTTATGTTTGTTGGCTTCCTGTGTGAAGCATGGTGCTTCCTTCTTTGGGTTGGGTTTCTTTGGTTGTATTATTTCTTGTTTCTGGTTTTGTCTTTGTTGGATGTTCTTGTAATCCCTCCATGTAACTCGTCTTTATCCTCAAAAGAGGTTTAATTTAAATTTGTTTTGGTGATCCAAAAAAAAGGATGTGGCTTGTTTATATACATTTAAATGCTTCCGTAGTTTGGTGGCTTAATCTGCAACACATGCTTAAATGTGCTCTTTTGCACCATCTTTTTTTTATCAGCAAAGCATATATTAACCTCTCTTGAGGTTGAAGAAGTACAAAGACTAACTATTTCAGACTACGAAAACCACAACCAGTATGTCGCTCATAAAACTACCACGACCATGGAGCTCGGAATACAACAACGAGCATGGCGCTCGGAATACAACCCTGAGCATGGCGCTCATAATACAAGCAGGAGCTTGTCGCTCAGAATACAACCACGAGCATGGCGCTCAGAATACAAACACGAGCATGGCGCTCAGAAAACTACCTCGAGCATGGCGCTCTGAATACAACCACGAGCATGACGCTCGGAATACAACCACGAGCATGGCGCTCGAAATACAAAGGCTAAAAAAGGGTCTAGAACCCGGATTTAGCAGCCATGAAGCACTAAGAAAATGAGGTCTACTACCTAGAAATGGCAACCATGAAGCGCAAAAAGGCTAGCCGTCCTCGACCGAAAACCTAAAACTTTATCCGAACTTGTGGAAAGAACTGTATCTCATCGACACCCACACTCAGAGAGTGGAGGGGCACCGACACGCCGACGACCATCATCGCTAAACGACAGAGATAATCCAGTGAAATATCACCGAAACTCGAAACCTAAAGAAGCAGGACTCGTCGAAATCCAGGGCCTAAAGACCAGTATAACCCGTCAAAGGTCAACACCTAAAAATGACGGGCCCCTGCCTAAAAGGCAGATATACTAAGGAAGTTAATACGAGCCTGAATCTAGTTATGAGCATAAATCCAATAAGCCACACATAAAGCAAAGGGGAATACAAAGATTACCAACCGCGACGACAAGGGAGCAGTCCAGACGCACAACGAATCTGAAAACAAAAACGCTTCCCACGATAAACCTGGAACAAGCCACTAGAAAGCCACTTGGAGGGATCCGAAGAACAACACAACACCAACCGGGTGTTCGAGCAGGAGCAACCCCTAATTCGGACTGAATAGTCACATGAGCAAAGCACCGTCGAGTTGGGGCCAACACCACAACAGCTAACGAAGCAGCACTACACGAGCAGAACCACGACAATCTACAACAAGTGTCGAGAAACGCGTCCCACGCTGGAACTGAGTCGAATTGCCGGACACATCGAGACAGAAAGGAAGAAGCCGACGAGCACCAAACGGAAGCAACCGAGAATCAACAGCCAGAATCATCTCTTCCACAAGGGATCAACACCGGAAAAGACCTCACTACGACTGAATCAATTCCACTGCGTCCCACACATGATTTAAGACGAGACGCAGGAGCAACGCCAAACGGAGAGAGGTAGACGCAGGGAAGGCCAACATCCAACCTGCACAGAAAGCTTGCGACAGACCCACCGATAAACCCGAACTAGTCCTACAACCACGAGCCACCGTGCCAGAACAGGAACGTGAACAAGTCCAAGACTAAACCTCAAAGCTGGTCACGATGAGACCAACCAAATCCACAAAACCAGCATCCCAAAGCACCTACCCAAAAACACCCAACCCAAGAAAACTTCCGGCCATGCCAGCAACGCCGACGACAAGGCCGAAAAACATAGGGGGCGAGCAAAACGAACCGGACAACCCCAAGCTCCAACAGCTACCAGACCTGACCGTAGCAGCCACCCTCGAGCAGCAGCCACACGAGCAGAAGCCACAGCCACCGCCCCAAACTCCGGCCACGAGGCCCGAACCGGAGAGGAAGCCGAACCCACCACCAGAGACGAAGTCGAACGGTAGAGCACCCAAACGATCCGGAGCCATTCTTACCATTTTACATCCTCTCAATCTGCGTAGCTATCTCAAGTACCGTATCCAATACATTGGCTTCGTGGAGTCTGAAAATTAGATGCAATGCAGGGACTCCAAAGTTTCAGCAAAACCCAATGTTAATCACCTATGCAACGAAATAGTTACTTGCCTTAAAAGAGTGTATCATCAACATAAATCATTCTCAATTTCAGTGCATCCTTTTTAGAGGCATTTGTGTATACTACTTACAAGTTGCATTGTTAATGTTAGGCCATATAATATAATTACTTTGTCCAACCTCATTAAGTTGATGGTAATTAGTTTTAAACTTGCTCTTTATTTCCCCTTAATTTATCATCATCATCTGAGGTTGTATGCCGTGTAGTGTTTAGCTTCCGGGCAAAGTCAAACACATGCATCAAGTGGGGATCTGAATTTGGGCTACTTGGAGGCATGGTTGAGACACGACTGCAAGGAAATAATTTACTTCAGAGGACCACAAAGACACAGAATTTAGACAGAGGAGCTGCGTATTCACACGCCAAGTATTTATGCCTCTAGATTTGGTAATGACCTCATGCACAATCTACACTCTTCCAAAACAAACTACATGTTTCTTATTGCATGCATTTTCTTAGTGTTAAAAAGTCCTATCCAACAATTTCTGGGTCTGGATATTAGAGTTTGAGTTGGGACAAGAGCATATGTGACAGTTGAGACTGAGTAGGGTCTAATTGATTTTTGGATTAAATGCTGAAGTTTACTCTTATTTTTATAAATAATTTTTTGATTTAAGACCTTATTCTTTATAATAAAAGAGAAAGTAAGGGCCCCTTACTTTCTCTTTTATTATAAAGAGAAAGTTGTTGTCCCTTACTAAGGGGCAACAACTTTTTCAATACAACAAGAGTACGGATATAATGCACAGTCTCAGAACAATTCCTACAAATAAAGATAACAGTCTAACAGACAACGGTCTCTACACCTGATTTTATCAGCGATAAAACTATTGGTTACGAACACTATATTATCCAACGTTTCAAAATGACAAATATACTACCTTAAGTATTGGTCACGCGCTTCTGATAGTAAAAATGGAAAAAATATGTTATTCTCTTAGTCATATGACCTCATGTATCACTTAATGGATGGTAAAATGGTGAAGAAGAGTCGACCGAACCAATATTCACACAAGGAAGCTTCATACCCGTCAATGTCATAGTAGCAAACAACATGATGCACGATGAACATGGTAATCTTGCATTAAAAATGACCTCATCGAACATATTTGGAACAAGTTTGACGATGGCGAATAATTTACTATCATTGTATTGAATTGTCGCCCTTATTTTCATTTAATATGTTAGCATTCTAATTAGCTTCAATTAAATGTCATTTTCCTTTAATATGTTTGTATTAAAATAAATAAATTTATTATTATTATTCTATCAATCTCACCTATCAGTTTGCTGCAAATACGTGGACTCCAGATGAATTTCTATCAGTCAAACTGATAGAGGAGAGAAAAACAGTTTTAATATTTTTTTAGTTCTATTAGTCTCTCTCTATCAACATCAATTATGTTGTACGACTGCGCATACTCTTTGTTTCATTCATTTACAGTTCTGAATTGGATTGACACTTTACACATCCACAAACTCATATCCTTCTTCATTGTTGCATCATTTTGCTATTAGGGCTCCTCCAACGCAAAGCAGAGAAAGTGGATGAATATCCCAAATTCTTTTAGAAACCACCTCAATTCGCTTATGGGAGAATCCCGGATGAACCGAGGTTGATGAATCTAAGAACGTCCACAATGGTCTGTCATGACTAGTGTCAGGAAGCCATGGTAGGAGGTGTTTTTTGGCTTTCTCTCTCCTCTCTACCATGGCTTCTTGTCATGGCCTCTCCAATGGTCTACCATGACTAGTGGTAGGAGCCATGGTAGCACACTTTCAATAGCACACGAGTCAGGGGCGGAACCAGGAATTTATTTCAGGGGTATCCATCGACAATCAATAAATGGACAATTTCATATTACTAACCTAGAACATCCAATTTTCAAATCACTACCTCAATCTTTTTTTCTCTCTATTCTAATGGTAGTTAATTTTCAAGTTACTGCACGTCGTTAATTTTCCATCAAAACACGTAAACAGTTCATATTACCCCACTAACAATCAAACTTTCAAAGCCATGCCATGAATTTTTCATATTTTATTTTTAAAAATATATAAAAATATCGATACAAATCAAATGTTTCAACCCCCTCCCCTCAGCCACCAGTGAAGAATTAAGCGAAAATGGAGACATGGGCTTCAACTTTTCGGTGAGCAATGGTAGCAAAAGTGGAATCGGAGTTCCGCTCTTCATGGTGTTCCAGACATCCCACCTAACGAATGTCCTAATTAACATGTACGAATTTACTTTTAGAAGGTTATCAACTGTTGATAAATTTTTTTGAAAGGGTTGTAAATTAATTTTGATAAATAACGCTCGTTTGTTTGTTTACTAGATAACCCTATACTAGCAGGTGGCCAAATAAATAAGCCATATTAACGATTGATTAAATTTAAATGTGTAGAGTACCTTTCTTTTTTTTCTTTTTTTTTACTCGTAAACTTAATATTATTATTATTGCAATTTTATTTAAATGTGTATATTAACTTTCTTTCTTTTATTTGACTTGTAAAATTAATATTATTATTACAGTTTTATTTAACACGTGTTTTTAGAAGTTTAAAGTTTGTAGTCAATGTCCTCTCAAGTCTTAACCAAAATAGTTAATACACATGCAGTCGTTATTATTGGAAACTTGACCAAGCATAAGCTCAGCCCAAGTCAAAAATCAGGAGAAAATGACAGGGTGTTCCGAGCGGGATTCGAGCTCAGGTTGCATGGCAATTTCATGGAGTCTTTAACCATTAAGCTAATTTCTTATATATTTAGGGTGTTCCATGGAACACCCTATACCCCTTTGGTTCCGCCCTTGACACGAGGCATGACGTGTCGGTTTCTCACTGGTTCGCCGCCTAGCCGTTGGGGCTGCCACGACCGTTGTGGATGCTCTAAGACGGGGAATGAAGTCGAGAACTTGAGTGCCCATACAATCTCTCCCTTTGTCCGGTGAATGATCAATAGCCAAGTGACAAAGGTTTCCAAAATGTAAGCAGCTATTTTGGGGGGGAAGCCAACTATTGTAAAAAACCAAAGGTTTCAAAAAAAGTTGATTCCATGTTTTATCTTATTTCTATGTAAGGTTTATTTGATAGATTCTTTTTTTTGTACTTCCACCATTGTTTCAATAATTATATTATGATACCCATCTAACAATTTTAATACAAGAAGTTAAAATAGAGAAGATATTGACCCACAGATCCTCTTCATTAATCTGTCTAACCGATTCATATAGCAACTGGAGGCATCCTAGTTGGAACGGTTGTAGTTTATTAGAATTGGAGTCTTGAGATGTGTGTTTTACAATTGGAGGCATCCATGGGTGAAACTTGAAAGTACGGTAACTTTCTTGTTGGGGGGAAAGGCTGACGCCTAGTCCGAATAGTTAGGAATCATGATGGTCTCCACCTACAGCTGACACTGAGACTGAGACTGAGAGAGCCCTTGCCTTGGCCTCTCTCTCTCCCTCTCAACTCTCAAGTTTCAATAATACTCAGACCACACTCAATGCGCACAGCCCCACACGCAAAGCCTTCCTGCAGCACTCTTATATTTAATTCCTACTTATCATCTCATGACATGCCATAGATCATCTACCAAAGATTACAATAGAATTTCTCTTATTCGGCTTAAAGCCAGATGTGAAGGGTTGCTTAATTACTCAGTTATGGACTCAACTTATTAGACCGAATCAATCTAATTAGTCATGTTTTGGACAAATTAGAACCGAATTGACGTCGATTATAGGGTCTATTCGTTAGCGATCGTAATGAGAATAGATCGCATCGGTCTATTTCCTATCTAATGTCCCTGGAATCATTCGAATTTTGTATAAAAAAATAACGTTGTTAAAAAATGTTAAGCGAGCCGACCCAACGCATATGTATTATTTACTCTTCATGTCATCGAGTTACACCTCGAAAAATAATTACACTTTGCTGGCTATCGGAAACAGCCTGTGGTTTTCTGGTCGTACTGTCCAGAAACACAACCAAGTTCCCGGAGTTATTTAATAACTCCGGAACTTGGTTGTGTTCCCGGCGTGTACGACCTTCGACTCCATCCAGCGGGGATCATACAAAACCGATGCATTTTACTATTTTTTGAAAGATTTAAATGGAAGTACAACGTAATACGATCGACGAGTCATCTTCTTGGACATTGAGTAATGAGTTTAGGGGTGTACTATGACGACACGACTTCAAATTTTATTCTCGGTATTCCATAATCAAATATGACAAATGACGTGGATTCGCTAATGTCATTGCTCCAAGAACATAACAAGTATTGTCACGTGACCATGTCGAAGATACGGTCACCGGAAAATACTTGCTATGTTCCAAGATCAATGTCATTAGAGAATCCACGTCACTTGTCATCTTTGATTATGAAATACTAAAGAACAATTTGAAGTCGCATCCGCACATTACACCTCCAAAAAAAATTACAGGTTCTTCGTCATCCGTTGCGGACCTTTCTGTATTGCCAAGATGGCTATTTTTCAAACCGAATTTATGTCACATGCTATCTGCGATTATGGAAGTGTCTACGACACCGTCCAGTAGGATGGTCCCGCACGAGAATCCACCAATGATGCCAGACGAACTCGTGTCCTTATCTTCTGGCATACACCTCTTCTACAAGTTCCATGACATGAGCGTTGGACCAACCGAGGTGGCAAATGTGCTTTAGCTCTGACTAGCACTCATTGAAACACCTCACCTTCTGGTTGACGACGGTCCAATGATATTTACATTTCTCGGTGGACCGTTTAGTCGCCAGGGTTTGACTGGTTATGTGGGCGAGCTCCCCTCGTATGTCATCCCAAAAGGGCATCGCCGGATTAGTCACCCCCTTGCTCCGCCATTTTGAGCCATGCACACACCAATGTAACCTCCTCGGGCCGACTCTATTTCCGGTACATGTGTAACATCGTTGGTGGGTTGACGGTAAGTCGGACGTACAAGACCATCGATGGGATTTGAATTCCCGGTTCTGGTTGGCCGTGATACGGGAGGTTGACCTCGAGCCCGGCTTCGTGGAAGACCCTTCGAAGGGGGTGTTGTCGGCCATTTACGGAGAATCAGAGGTAGGAGACACGACATGTAGACAAGCGGCGATGAAGAAACGACATGGATCGGAGGTAATGTTGGTGGAGAAAAACGACAGGGGTGAAACGAGGATACTTCTGGTGGAGAAAAGGTTGTGGCAGAAACGGTGGTGGAAGAAACGGCGAAGGAGAAACGGTTGTGGTCGGGAATTGTGAGGGAGAAACGATGGTGGAGAGACGTTGGTGGTATGAACGGTGGTGGAGAAACGCCGGTGGTAGAAACGACAGAGATTAAAGAAGACGAGGAAGTGTTGAAGAAGAAGAAGAATCGTGAAGAAGACGAAGCGTCTTAGCCATTCTTTAAGCCTGAAACGTGCCACGCTTCACAATCGGATTCGTCGGTGTAAGATTCGGCTGGGCCCAAATTCGTCGATTCGACACCTCGCTAAGTCTACAGAAGCATCGATGTTGAATCTACACTTTCATAGATTCGACGAAGACCCGACTTTGTGTATCAGATTCGACACCTTTTCCCACCGCCACGTCAGATTCGAAGGGCCCAATACACGCCGTTTCGACGCCATTATGGTTAGCCTTGGAACAGTATTTACAACACAATAATCTAAGAACAACATCATCAGCGACTTGCCGACTTCATCCACATTATCGGCCAAACAGAAACCTCTCAACGAAAAGACACTACATGCGGTAGACGATTAGAACAATGCCAAGTCATCGTTTATTTAGTGTGAGGGTTAGTTGCATGTGAAATCATGGAGCTGAGATGATTTCGTTGTTAATCACGTGTTGTCACATGGCAGTTCCACCGAGAAAAAAATAGTTGTTGGTAATGACTGTTTCGGTTAGAATATAACTATAATTGAACCTTCAACTATTAGCTCAAGTTTTTTGAGTTGATCATCTAATATAGTATCAGAGCTTAGCTTTTTACAGACGCAAGTTCAAACCCCACTATGTACAAAAAAAATTATTATTTCTCTACTCCCCTAAATTGAACATTCAACTATCATTCAATTGAGTTGTTACTCTAATAGTTTTCTCAATCCGTCCATACAAAATTAGTCTTTAGGTTTTTCATAAACATGAAACAATCTTTTCCATCATATTTCACACTCTTATTCTTAAACACATTCATTGACAAAAATGGATCAGGCCTCCTTATTAATAAAAAATCTGAATTCACGACACTTTATTCACCGAGGGCGAGGATTGGACTACCGTACACTTGAACTTTTAGGCATCACGCCCGAATCTACCCCAAATCAAAACTAGAAACAAATTAATGATCATTGGTTGAAGATTTATGAAAAGGTCAAGCGTTTTGACACAATTTATAGGAGTTGCAAACAAAATCAGACAAACAATCAATATGACGATCATGTTTTATTTTTTTTAATCAGCAAATGCAAATTTAAATTAATTCTCTTCGGAGAGAGAAAAGGAGTACGTGAAGATGGTCTACCTATAGACCAATGAATGAATCGAGTGCTGGCATGATAGCGCAACCTCATGAAAATCCCAACAAAGGGAGTAACCTGATGCATGAAAGAGCATTCTTATACAAGGAACCTCAGCAACCCAACATGAGAGCAAACCAGACAAAAAAGTCTAAATAACCAGATATTACAACCATGAAGCGCAAAACAGGTAAAGATAGAAGGTACAATTATGAAGCGCACAAAAGAAAAGATCTTTAACCCGGATTCAAAAACCATTGAGCACAAGCGATACTGACATAAAACAACCCAACAACCTAAGAAAGTATAACATCCTGTCTCATTAGGACTATCAACTTGTCATACAGACTAGAGGACGAACACTAACACGCCGACGACCAACACCGCAAGAGACAAAGATAGTTATGGTGAATAATATCCACCCGAACACAGTAACTCCAAAAAACGAATTTGAAAGTAAAGAACTGAAAGGCACAATGACTAAACCACTCATTCACGGTCAACACCTTAAACCGACGAGTCTTAACCACATAAGTGGTAGGAAGCAGATAAATATCAGACAGATAAAGATAAAGGGGCATTGCGGGGACACAAATCTTAAGCTGAAGAGTGGGTATACTAGTATCAATACCACGACGAACCGCTAGATCCACGACGATCAACACCCGAATGGATGAAGAATCGCTTCCCACGTCTAGATCTGAAACGAAACGCCAGACAACCAAACGAACCACCAAGTGCAGCTAGAGCAGCTCCGCAACGATCCACACCATGTAGGATGAAGAAGCGCGTCCCACGGTCTAAGTTGAAACTAGACACCTCCAACGACCCGAGAGACGCTAGTGTGTCTGATACCCAATACACCTAAGAGATGGGTGAAAGACAAATCGTTTAAGTAATTTAATTTATTATAATTTTGCAATCTAGTCTCATTTATGTAAGTTCAAAATTATTTGTTTGAATTCAAATCTTACGTATTTTTTTATACAATTTACTTTGACTATATATTCTTCTTTTTTGTTGCACCATTTTATGTTGAATTAAAATAGTCTGGTGTTGTATTGCAGACCACATAGTGACATTTTGTATAAATACTTTGAAGATCCGAATGAGAAATAGTATAACTTGGAGATGTGTAGATTGGTGCTCTAAAATGATAGAAGACAATAGGTATTAGGTATAAGCTACAATCGTGTACATAGAACTACATCCTAAATATTTGTTCCATTCCTCTCCTTCCAGAACAACTATTTGGTTATTTTACAAAAAAAAACCATTACAACTCGAAATTCAAATTAATAAATGAATGTCTTGAAATAGTTATCGCCAAGTGATATGGTTCTGTTGTTGGAGATGGGTTGGTTACATATGGACCATCTTCATTAACTAGCCATAGATAGCACGTGATGGTCTGGTCTGGTCTGGTCTGGTCTGGTGTGGCAGAGAAAGTTATCCTCCACTGTCCACAGCACACTTTGGTATCGCATACCCTTATAAATACTCACCTTCTTTCATGCATTCTTCACCAAGTACTATAGCTTTAGCTATTAGTTACTACATCTCAAGTACAGGTGGGCAGCTCCTGTTGGAGAAGCAGGGCACGTGCAGACTCCTCTCGTCTCGGCTGTCTGCACGTGCTCTCCTTCCCCAACCTGTGCTTCCTTTACCTCAACGTCTGCTCTTCCCATGTCCATTCATGTTGATGTTGTTGCTACAGATGCTTATGTGAGTAACTGTATATAGTAACTTGTGTTTTGAAAAGAACTATATATAGTAACTTACTAACTTATTGTATTCATGTACGTAGCTTTGTCCCATTTCTAGATATAGTCTGTCTACTATGTGGGATTGCTGGCGACTTTTCGAACAAAAGAATCATATCCATGTTGTTATTCAAATGTTTTTTAGCATAACAATAGATTTTATTGATAGATTTTAAAAAATTCGAAACTGAACATACACGAAAGAGAAATTCAAACATAACACCAGAAAACGAAAAAACCAAGATGTCAGATTTGCAACGACTTTGATAGGGTGAGGTGTGTGTCCCCACACACACCTCGGGGATGTCAGAGTCCCAATCCAACAAATAGGGTAGGGTCGTCGAGTTTTCAGTAGTTCTTGTCGGCAGGAGCAGTTGTTGATTCTAGTATCTCTGACTCCGAAAGGCGGTGTCAAGGTCCCGATCCAGCGGATGGGGATGGAGCTCCTCTACACGGATACATGCATGTGGCGGAGGCAACGACTTTGGTGGGAGAGGAGACGATGACGATGGCGGCTCTTATGATGAGGTGGTGGCGACTCTGGTGGCATAGGAGGAGACAGCAGTGGCAACAACTATGGCAGATCCAGAACAGAGACGATGGAGTAGATGGGGGAGGAGATGGTGGTGGTGGAGTAGTGATGAATGGTATGAGTGACGCACGTGAAGAGGAACGACGCATTTGTCGGAAGAAACTAGGGTCGACCCTATAAAGAATCTTAAGAGCTTCGATTTTTTTCCCACCTACTGTTCGCTAATACATTAAGCTACAACGGGCATCGAATGTTTGATACACCCGAACAAATTATTTAAGATTACTATTTTATTTTATTTTATTTTATTAATATTAGTAAATTTGTCTTCTATTTTTGAAATTAACAGTTAACCACGACTGACAACATCAATAATTCAACGTGTGAATGAGTAATCATTATCTAGATCAACTAAGCAGATAATTTCGCAAATATATACCTTCACTTTTACCTTTTTCACTTAATCGCACCGAGTTTATTTCTTATTAAATTACATTGACTTTAGTCTCCTTGTTTTAACTCTGTTACGAAAACGAATGAAAAAAATATCTTTAATTAGTTTTAAAAACTTCAAGAATATGTATGCAATGAGAAATTGTGTCATTATAAAATTATAATATTTTCCCTTTTTACAAAAATATAAAATTACATGGATTTTTTGGAGGGTCCATTTCTACCAGATATAACTGAATTATTCACCCTGAAAAAAGGGGTTCACCTTTGTCGACAACTTAATCTTCAAATTAGTGATATTGAGGTGGACTCATCACACTCGGTACGAGCTTGTCGGAATCACAATCTTTCCGGTTTGCACGGAGATGTGGTTGAAGAAATTTTATGGGGTATGAATTGGTTTCTCTCTTGCAATTTGAGTTGGGTCCCAATATTAACTAATAAAGTTGTTCATAGGCTTGCAAAATACTCTGTGAAAGAAAGAACTTCTGAAATATGAAGAGGATCTGGTCCTGTTGTAATAACTCAAATTGTATCTTTTGATCTCTATTAATAAAACCTCTATTATCAAAAAAAAAGTTAATTCAAATTTCAACGTGTAATTATGTAAATACAAGAACTGTAACAGTATAAATGATTGGACCCACTATTTAAATACACTAATATAAGCGCAAATCTATAACTTATGTGTCAACCAAAAATGATAACAAATCAATTTTTACGTAAATAGATAATTGGGGTCCGTTGTTGTAATTTCTCCCTGACTTAGAAAGAAAGAACGTTAAGAATCAATCTTATAATATATAATAGCAAAGTTAACAGTTGACATGGCAGCTGACGTGGCGTTTTATACTTACTAGAAATCTCACTTCTTGGCTCTAAGAGCATCCCCTTAAGGAGAGAAAAACAAGTGTCACGTGAAAAAAGAGATAATATTTTTTAGTGATGATTAATTTTTTGTTTACAATGGAGCAATGCTAATCTTATAATATATAATAGCAAAGTTAACAGTTGATATGGCAGCTGACGTGGCGTTTTATACTTACTAGAAATCTCACTTCTTGGCTCTAAGAGCATCCCCATCTCTAGCATTATCTTAGCATCACTTAAGGATAGAAAAACAAGTTTCACGTGAAAAAAGAGATAATACTTTTTAGTGATGATTAATTTTTTGTTTACAATGGAGCAATGCTAAGGTAAAATTAAAATTAAAATTTTATTTTGTTACTATTTTATTAAATTACTTAATTTATTTTTATTTTCAAAATAAATTGTAATGTAATAAAATAAATATGTAATTTATTTCAAAATATCGACTGCACATGAAAAATTACTTAGTTTATTTTTATTTTCAAAATAAATATGTAATTTATTTCAAAATATCGACTGCACATGAAATTGAGCTATAAAAAATATATTTTTGGAATTTAAAAAATGTGTCAAAAATATATATTATGAAAATATAAAATTTGAAAACCTATTATATTTTTAATCTTTGAAATAAAAAATTAATAACTCTTGAAACTAAAAACATATTATTATATTTTACAAATCTCAAAAAATGATTTGATAATTGATGGTTTGAAAATATGGGTGCATTACACTTCAAAAGGAATTTATTTTTAATTTTCTTTGAATTAAATCAGTTTTTTCCTAATTTTTTAGTGGGTCAAAACTCATAACCAATTAATGTTTGTCATATTTCAATTAATTCCGAAAATTTAAAAAAAGACATTAATGATAATACACGACTGATTGTAAAATTTAAATTAAAAGGAAATAAATTGGTATCCAACCGCTTGGATAAAGTTGAATAAAAAAAAGTAATGGATAGCGCTACCGGCACATATGGCGTTGGCGGGCTGAGACTGTTACCCAACCATTGGGTTCTGCAGCCCAGACGTTGGTGTGGCATTGGTTTAGCGTGGGATTAACATCTCACGGTTGTGGATGCTCTAAGTTTGTTTGGACTCGGCTCCCTCTTCCTTTTTCAGTTTGGCGTTCGTCTGTTACGAGTCTTAAACTCTTCCTGCTGTTATCCTTCTATCAATGTGCAATTAAACCGTCCTCAATGGTGCTAATCCCTCTAAGCCCTCTTAATTAGGTCCTAGGTTTCAATTACTTTCAATGCTCGGCCATTTCGTTTTTCCCTTCTCTCAATTCATATCTGATGCGTTTCTGGTATATTAGGGCCGATTCTGGTTGCGATTGTCATAAGTAGAAGCCAATAGAAACGAGTTCAACTCTGATAGAGAGTTTCACCCGAGTAATGTTCGTGGATCGATGGATTGGATCGGAGATGTTGAAATTGACATGGGAATGGACGAGCCACGAAGGGGGATGAAGAAGAGGAAGAGTTTCGGGTCGTCCGGTTCTGTATAAGAGTTCAGCTCCGATCATCTCTCATTTCCTCTCCGTAACTTCTTACCTAACTTCTAGATTTCTATGATTTTGATTTTGGAATGGTATATGGTGCGTGATTTGTGAGTCTGCGATGCTATGCATATGTGTTTTTTTTTGTTCAAGTCTCTGGTCTTTCCGTTTCACACGCCATTGATTGAGTAATTTAGTTTCATGTTCTAACGGTTTTGAGCCAAATTTAGGTGTCCAAGCACTGATAGGTTTTGATGTTTTCTATTTATATTGGGAGTTGGACTACGTATTTAGAGAATGAGAAGAACCAGAGACTTGAATTCTACATACAGTCTGCATTCAGGTGTTCAACCAGATTGTACTAGTTTTGTGATTTTAATTCTGCATTTGCATTCATCTACTGCTTTTTATTTATTTATTTATTATACTTGTCCTTTTTATACAAACTTATATTAATTAAGGTTTTAATTTTTACTTTTGTTAACAATTTCTATTAATTGATTATTAGTATAACTAAAAATGGTAGTGGTTGTTCAATATTTTGATGCAAGATTTCTCTCGGTGAGTCAAAGAAGGACAAAACTATAGAGGCTATCCCTCTTTTTGTGAAGATTGGTGACCCGAAGCTTGCTCATGGAAGTCTATCCTTAACTAACACTTTACAATTGAGCTGACTGAAATGCAAGCCTATTCTACGGTAACCAAATTGAATTGAAGAGCTTTGTTACAAAATGGCGAGCCTTCTTGCATATGTAGATGATCGATGCTTTAAATGTATGCCACTTGTATGCATGAGTGTTAGCAATGCTTGCTATTCATCTCCGATTGAATTAAAACCGAGTTTTTTTTCACACTATCTTGCAATTTGTAGTAGTTAATGATTAGATTGTGATTATGCTTCTCGATTTTTGCAATTTGTAGTATTTATTGATTAGACTATAATTATGCTTACTAACAAATAATAACCTCTGCTGATTGTTAAGAACTAGATGGTTTACATATTTGTTTTGACACATAATGGAATATCAATACTTTTATTTCAAGTGTTTGATCTGGATAAAATATGGGCGGTTGTCATCATCAGTGTTAAAATAAGTTGTCTCATGAGTCATGACAGAAGAGTAATGGTAAATTATGTCGCTACAGTCAGTATAGTTGTATGGTTACTACAAACTTGAGGGTGCCTTAAGTTTTATGAGTTTATCCAATAGTGTCGACAACAACTTAAAGTAGTACTATTGTAATATGATTGTTGAACGTACATTCAATTATCGATTTTATCTTTACCGTCAATAAATATGGCCCAAAATAACTAATTGGCATGTTGTGATTGTTAGACCGTGGTACAAAAAATTAAAATGTACTACATTTTAAACTCTCCGATATTTTATTTCACTTACTTTCTTGTATTGTTTTTTAAGTTCGATTTTGCTCAATTATTTGAGCCTGGATTGACCTGTAGAAAAAACGTATAATTTATCTAATAATATACCGCGCATCGCGCGGTGCTCACACCTAGTAAATCATAATGCTGTTGGACCAAATGACGAAACAAATAATCAGAATCAGCCTTAACAATGTGGCCATTTTATAAAAAAAAATTGAAACGGAAAAGAAGTAGTATTACGATTATATTGTGCTTACAAGGAGGGACCTAACAGTCTCAGATACCATCTTTTGTCTCAATCGGTGGTAGCCCATCGGGCACACATGGTTCCATACATATAGTCTGTTTTTTGTCGCAGATCTGAACTCAAGAGTTCTTCGATCCAACTTTTCGAACTGAAAATAAATAAAGAAACAGAAACTACCTATCCAAAATATTATTCGACCTAATCCGATGAAAGTAGATTGAAACGGAGCCTTTACTGCAGATTCCCCGAGACCTCCCGGCTGTAGTTGTCTCGGGTATGTGGGTATAGGCCCCTGACGGTCCTTCCCACTCCTGCCCTGGGGAATCATTCATCCCCTGGGGGTTATCACCCCCCAGCTGATCTCCCTTTCCTGTTTCTGCTCGGTGGTAACTGGCAGCAGCAAAGATTCATGTGGGGCCTTCGGGGCCGCTGGCTTATGGCCCGTCTTGATCTTCCTAGGTCTGGGTCCAATGGCAGTAGTGAACCTCAGGATCCCCCGGGGGGCCAAGGGACAGTCTTTCAGGTCTCCCAACCTAGGATCAGGAGATTTTTTCCTCGGGCCGAACTTCATCTGTGGCTTAGGTCGTACTGGCACCGTCCCAATCCGTTTGGCCACCACAGGTGTCGGGCCCCGGCCCCTAGCAGGAGTATCACGATTCTCCATGAATGCATATCCCCTAGGGTTAGCGGTACCCGTACGGGTTGCATGCATACTAGGGTTTTGGAGTACCCTAGGGTTTACATGCACCCTAGGGTTTATGATCCCCCCTAAGTAGGCTGGAAATGTGGGCCGTGCATGCCCTATCTGATAGGACGGAGGCCATGGCCGATGAGGCCCCTGTTCCCACGGGTACGGATGTGCTTCAAGGCGCGGCGGTGGGAGACCGGAAGCCCGATCCCGGTAGTGAGTCCCCTCGCAAGGTAGCCTCCGATACCAATCCGGTCGGATATGGTGGTTCCAATGATTGAGTTCAATGGATCGGTCTGGTTCCATCTGCGGCGCTCCGATCCAGAGTGGATACGACCACAATGGAGCCCAGTCTGCTCCATGCATGGGCCACCCATCACGGGCGGCCATGGCCAGCGAAGGCCTGGGCTGGCCGTGCACGGCGGAGCGAGTCCGGGAGAGGAACTTCGGGGCCCATGGTCCTCTAGGGCTCGGTCTACCATGGCGACGAGACGAAGGAAGAACCATGATTGCAAGGAGAAGAGAATGTGCTTACTGGCTAGGGCGGCGTCGACCGAGAGACTGTGGGCTGACAAGGACGTCAGCGTGGTGGTGGAATAGTAGAAGACGACGGCAGAACCTTGGTGGCTAGGGTAGAGTGGACCCTAGTGGCTAGGGTAGTCGAGAGCTATTTTATAGTATATTTTTAAGTTAATATGGTTAAAATATATCATAGTTTGTGCAAGTTATTAAAAAAAGTGTCATTCTATAATCTACAAGTGGGCTAATTTTGAAATGCAAGACCCAATTGCAAAGCCCAAGTAGTCGGGTCAAAAACACCGCGGCCCGGTTGACGCTTATGCCCAAACACACCCTTTCAGTCCTGGAAGTTTAGTGAAGTATGTCTCTGAAGCTACAGCCATAAACATGGGGAAGAAGAGGAAGATCATGGGCGTGACAAAGCACAAGACAGGTAACGTCGACAAAAAGCAAAAGCAGACCAAACCTAAAACCCTGACCAATAAGAGTGGCGACAGAAGAAAGAGAACGGGTCCTCGCCTTCCCAATTCACTGCGGAAAGAGCTCGAACGCTTGAACCCTCGCCAACCATCCTCCACCAGCGACGATGAAGAGATCGATTCCGACGAGGGTAACGACGTCTACGAGTACGAGGAAGAGGTTCCCGAGGAGGAGTCCGGCAAGAATCGCCGCTACGACCGGGTCGAGAACTTCGAGTACAAGCTGCCCGAACAATTCAAGGTGTCTAATCATGTCTTGTTGGATTTGTTTAATGTTCCTTGTTTCATCTATTTTCCATGAATCTCAGTTTTTTTTTGAGATGATGTTGTGTTCCTTGATTGGTGTAATTAATTTTCATTAGATTTTGGTTTGATGGTAAATAAATCCAAACAAAACTTTCTTTTGAGGTGTTGCCGACTTAGAATTTTGGAGAATCTCCAAGTTTGTATAAAAAATAATTAACTTAATACTAGGGTACTAGTGCTTTTACATGCTTTTTTATATAAGCAAACCATATATTAAAAAGAAACCTCTTCACAGGTTGAATAAGTACAGAGTCTGACTATACACTACAAAAACCACAATCACGAGCATGACATTCGGAATACAACTACGAACATGACGCTCGGAATACAACAACGACCATGGCGCTCGGAATACAATCACGAGTATGGCGCTCAGAATACTACTACAAGCATGGTGCTCGGAGTACAACCGGAGCATGGCGCTCGGAATACAACAACGAGACGACCCGGACAAGGTGCGATCCTAACCGCCTACGACTCGAACAAGCTGCGATCCGAACCAGATGCGAGCCGAAACGCCCTCGGCACGAACCTGCTGCGATCCTCTAATGATCAGCGAGAAGCTCCTCCAACAGAACCGCGAGTCAGAGCAGACAAAAGAAGCTCGCACTCAGCCCTTTGAAACCTAATTCTGGCAAGCACCCAAAATAGGCCTAAAAAGGGGAGGACCGGTATATCTACCGAGTACGAGCTCAAAACTCCAAGCCGATAACAGCAAGTCAACACTGATGAGAAACACTAACTGGAATGCGAGTTGAGCGTTCCGAAACCAATACTAGTAACCCCTTGCCAAACGACAACGAGGACCCGAAGGGGAAGGCCTGTAATGATACCGAGCACGATCCAATCCTAACCCAGACAGAGGAGACACCAAAGTTAGCAAGTAGAGTCAACCAGTAGCCCTGACCACAGAAGCCAAAACGAGCTGGGAACCGAGCTTGAAACTCGAGCTGAGCGTTGCTCCAAGCTTCCATCAGCACTAAGCAGCCACAAAAGTTCTGGAACTGAAGCTCCCAACCCAACAAACGACTAAGGAAATGAACTCTGGGGGCCAACACCCTAGAAACCAGTAGATCACTAGACCTGCCGCTAGACGCCTTAACAGATCCGAGACGATCTATCTCCCGGTAGGAGAAGAAACGCCTCCCACTCCGGATCTAAAAGACAACTGATGTAGCATGACGAAGGTATGAAGAGGCTCCAACAAACAAGCCATATCTGACCCAGACCCTGAAGGATTCTAGGGTGCCAAAACGCAGCGGAAATTATAAAATCCCTAGAAATTCTTTAGGATCCATGTAATTCATAATAAACCGACATAAAAAAAATTAAGTGGAGATTACCTCTTGTAGTTTTGAGATAGGGACCAAGAGAACTCTGATTGCTTAACGATGTCGAGACGTCTCCAAAAGAATCCGTCCTCTTCAGGTATCCACACTAACAAGCTTTTCCCAAAACCCTTGTGTGCTAGCACCAAAATCAAAACCATTTCCTCTCGTTTTTCTTTTTCTTTCTCTCGATTTTTCTCTTAATCCACTCTCTCTAAAACGTAACCACCATATCTGATTTCGAAAATATAAAGTGGGTTACGAAATCAGATACGTGGAGATCTTTTAGGAGAGGTGGAATTCGAAAATAACAACCATTTGAATTTCTGAAATTCAAAAGTTATTATTTAAATTATAAAACAAAATAAATAAATATAATACATATATGTTTTATTCCAAAGTTTAAATATGAAATAAATACTTATATATACACATTTATTTCATTTTGTCTTCTTCATATAATTACCTAATATAATTTCATTATATTAGTAATTAAAAACGAGTAATGAATAAATTTATATTATATCAAATATAATATAATTATATTCACTTAATTGGCTTCTATAGCCCAATTCGATTTTGGGCTTGTTGTTGTGTGTAACCCTGTAGGCTCATACAACATTGGCAGTGAGCCCGAAATCCCAGTTTCGTCCACATGTCATAATTGGCCTCTAGCAAGGCATTATGGCTTCCCAAAGCTGTATGAAGATCGTCAATTCGATTTAACATTTTACCGTTAATATCCTAATCCCTTTGTCATCGATATCTCGATCGAATATAAGGCGTAGGATCGTCATCCTTATTTTATTCGATCGTTAGTTTCTTGATCTTAAGTAGACTGCAAGTGATAAATCATTATCGATTCGCATGGCCATGCGTTTCTGCAGTCTCACTTATCAAGGGGGGCCAAACGATATCTCTCATATTTACATGAGTGACAAATCCCTTATCAGTCGCTCACATTCCTCACACATGCAATTATGTATTCAACAACAATCTTTATTGTTGACCGGTTAAAGACAACACTGAACTGTGTCAAGACACACAACCACCTATGTAGAAATCCATGACGACTATAAGGTCAAAGGACTTAAGTCATATTACGGTACTGAGAAATACTCATGACAATTCCTATGTAGTATTCTCACAGTGGGTCATCCAATACCATTTCCCTAAATGACATCTATGATTTGACTTCATATCCAATATGAATGATCAGTAAAACGTGATCATCAGCCAACATCATACTAGTCTTAGTATATCGGTAAGACCATGGATCATTGGAATAATACTCTTTTTTCTTATATGAGTTTTATTATCAAGTCACGTAATTGATGATCTTAGAAAGAGTCGAGTATTCACGCAATTAACATTTAACAAAATGATAATGAAAGTGCCAATGCATTAATAAATGATAATGTCATATATGAAAAGATTGGCCTAGGGCACAAAACTAACAGACCCGTGGATGACCGACCCAGGTCCGAACCCAGTCCAGGCCGAAACCTGACCCGACCTAGGACCGAACCGACCTAGGTCCAAACCCGGTCCAGGCCCAAACTTGACCCGACCCAAGACCGAACCGAGTCACCCGAATCGGACTACTCAGACCAGAACCAGGCTGAGAAGAAGACGAGGAACCCGACGGTGGCTCTGGAAGCACCACACCCCGACACGGCGGCAACAGTAGGACCCCCGCAACGCCTCCTTCATCCCCAAGACCAAGAGGTCGATCTAAATCCCACAAGACCAGACCTGAAAACAGAGGCAAAAAACTCGACACCGTTGGAGAATACTCACCATGAACCCGGAGCAACGACGAAAGAAGCACAACGACATGCAGAGAGAACGGCACCGAGGCTCACCACACCAGCCCAGATCTAAACCAATCAGTGGAGAGACGAGCTCGGACAGTCGAAGAAGCCAAGCGGAGAAGAAGGGAGCCAGAGAGGGACGACAGAGCAAGGAAGGTGAAAAGGGAGAGGGTGGGTAGAGATTACCACCGACGACGACCATGGCCTATGGCCATGGCGTTGTGGGCGAAGGTAGAGGGGCAACAAGAGGTAGGGAATTGTTTAGGCGGCGGACAAAGAAAGAGAGAGAAGTAGGGTTTGTTATGAGATGTATTCTCTCTTTTCAGTGCTTTTACTTGTTAAGTTAATTTGGGAAATGAATATGTAAATATGTTGCTTTCTAAAATGTAGGATGAGAATGTGCCATCTGATGATGATGAGGAAGATGATGTTGAGACTGCCGAGGAAGATCATGGAAGGCACATCATGATGCTGCAAGGAGTTACTGGAATGCCTATTGAAGCTTTTCAAGGTTAGATGGTTATGGAAGACTTTCCTAATGTAGTCAAATTTGACACGCGTGATGTGCTAAATTTCAAGGGTTTTTGCGTTGGCTTGTACTTATGCTTTGTGTAGATTACACTTCGCGTGGACTTGAAATGTTTTCTCATACTATTTCTGTTTTTTTAATCAGCGAATGTATATTTAAATTGAACCTCTTCAGAGGATGAAAAGGAGTACAAAAAGGTAGTCCATCTACAAACCATGAAGTGAAACGAGTGCTGGAGTGACAGCTCAGCCTTAAGATAATCCCACGACGGGGAGAAACCATATACATGAAAGAGAATTCCTATACAAGGAACCTCGACATCCCAACACGGGAGCAGTGAATACAAACCCAACAAGGGAGCACAAAGGTCTCAAAACCGAATATGAGAATCATCTAAGCTCAAGACAAAAAGACTAAAAAGAAAGTCTAGAACCCGAATTTAGCAACCATGAAGCCCATAAAAAAAGGTCCACTACCCAGATTTGCCAACCATGAGGCTCAAAAAAAGCAAGTCGTCCACCGAGAAATCACCCATAACCTTACTCGAACTTGAGGATAATATTGCATCTCATCGGCACCCAAACTCATAGAGTTGAAGGGTATCGACACGCCGGCGACCAATATCGTTGATGTCAGAGATAATCAGATCATCACCGTCTTCTTTGTTTCACCCAATTCCAGTTTCATAACAAATTTAAGAAGAATTAAGGGGAATCAACGAGATCTGAGATCCTAAGGAGAGATTTCGACCCGCACCCAACCGAACCCACCAAATCGAGCTCCGACCAGATGAGTTGACTCGTCTCGTACTCCTCAAACGACAACTCAGTCAATCGAAGAACTCGTGCTCCCTCATCGAGTCCAAGAGGTCCCGAGTCAGTGCGCTCAGCTCCTCTGAGTCGAGACAGGTTTCGAGAGCCTGTGTCGCTGGTTTTTCCAGCGGTGGTTGGGGGATTCAGATTTCTGGAGGCAGATGACGAAGATGGAAAGGAGGAGGAGTAAATCAGCTCCGACGTTTTCCGGTTGTAAATCAGCTTCGGGTAAGCTTTAGGATTCATGGTTAGGGAGGAGGCGTGTGGTGAGGTAGAGAGGAGGCGTGTGTGTGGTACTGCGTGAGAGAAGTGATGAAGCAAGTATAGTTTCAAAGGTTAAAATTGAATTTAAGGGTATTTTTGGAATTTTATAAAAGATAAGGGTCATGTGCTTCGCACATGACTATTTTCTGTCTATTTGGATGAAAAGTTAACGAATGAGTATGAAAGTGTTATTAAATGCTTGGTTTAGGTATGAAAGTGCAAAAAAAATTTGCTAGGATATTATATTGAAGATAAATGCTTGACAAGGTATTATACTGAAATTTTCCCTAAATTATATTACATTATTTAATGTTGTCATAATTTAATAATTTATAATTTCATATTACCTATTTAAGGTTATATTAATTTCTGATTTATAATTTAATATTTATTAATTAAGATTATATTAATTTATGATTTATAATTTACTATATCCTAATTAAGATTATATTTATTTATTATTTATAATTTAATATATCCTAATTAAGATTATATTTATTTCTTATTTATAATTTAATATATCGTAATTAAGATTATATTAATTTCTTATTTATAATTTAATATTTCCTAATTAATATGAGGTAATTTCGTATTTATTAATTTTAGAATAAAACTACTTAATTAACAATATTATTTACATGTTTAAATTAATTAATAACAGAATCGATATGCTTAAGATTATTGTTAAAAATTTACATTTCTTTATTTGTAGTAAAAAAATCCCTTTGTTTTTTTTTAATTAATATTAAGCGCTTCGAAGTGACGTTCTTGTAGTGTGTATCTTGCGGTAGGCTTTGGTCATTGGTGTATTTTGTTGATTTTTGGAAAGAATAATATGTTTCCATCGTCTTTCGTTGTTTTTTCATTGTTTTTAAATTATAAATTTATATTTTATTTAAGTTTTGTTTTTACATTAGACTCGGAATAGACCGATTCAAGTTTATTCCCACTATGAGGTGATTTCAATTTGACTCACATATCGGGTCTAATTGATTCGTGGGGTTCACCATTTCCCCCCAAAAGTAGCCTAATTAGACCGAGATTAGACTGATTCGGTCTAATCCCATTGTGGATAGTCTAAGGGTAAAAATGATATTTTTAAAAATTTAGGTAGCATATATAAGACACATGTCCTATTTTGAACGAAAAATATAACTATTCATTGACTGTAAAAACTTAAAACAAATCTAAAAATACAAGGAGTTTATTGTGTTTATTTTTAGCGAAATGTGCAATTGTATGAATAATCAGGACATTGGTGTACGCCAGTGAACATGCTCCCAGGCCACTGGTAAGGTTAGTTAGAACGAGCAATGGCTCACTGAACCTTTTATCACTATAACTGTCGCAGACGGTTTTGGAAAGCCATACAGGCAAAGACAGAATACGAAGAGGGGGAAGGGGGTGCCAGAAATCTAGGATCTCAGCAACAGTGATGGTGGGAGGCAAAACATCTACATGGGACCCATACCAGGGCCAGCCCCCGATGCTTCTCTTGCCTCTCATTCCTCCTAAAGTGGCTGTTTCCCCGCCCTGACCTGCTCCTCCCGAGGTGCTTTAGCAGCTGACCTCTTGATTTCTCCTGTTCCTTCTCCCTTTTCCCCTCCACATGGTGCACCACCTACCGTACCAGCAGACGATGGTGGGGTCCCCAAGATCGAGCCAATATGGGATTGACCGGCTTCTAGATGGGTCATTCCTCGAGTCTTCAGACCAGGAGGCTCGAAGCTTGAAGTAACCTGGGGGGCTCTATCTAGAGTCAAGGTGCCCTAGGGGTTACGCCATTGGGGTTAGGTGACCGATCAACCTGTCCCCAATATGTCGCATAGGGCTTGATCTTCCTGTCCCTCTAATACTCTAACATAGAGGAGCCAAATCTCGGGGGGGGGGGGGGGGGGGGGGGCTTTGACTGCCCATGTGCACTCCTTCAAGTCATGGTCGAGTCTACCATAGTTGTAGCAGAAGCTCGGAAGCTTGGAGTAAGCGAGTTCAATGTGGATTGGCTTAGGAAATTCCTTGAACCGAAGTATCAGTCCCCTCCAGAGTGGCCTCTCAATGAGATGCCAGAAACGAACCTTTACAGTTCCACCCCAGCACATGCCCCACTTATCACATGGGACCTCTACACATGCCCCCAAAGCGTCCCGGATAGAGGTACCCGTCCCTCTCCCTTGTCCTCACCAGAGGAGGCAAATCTCAAGCGTGTCCCCACAATTTGCACTCGATCAAGGACCGGCATCTCCCTAGCGCATGGGTCCAGATCACTGAGCAACAGAGCCTACCCATCGAAGCACCAAGGCTCATTGCCTCGGACCCACGCCCAAGCCTCAAAGGACCTGAAGTAGAAGCCAAAGAGCCCCGACCCTAATTCCTTAATCACAAGCCCCTCAGCAGCCTTCCCTCACGCATTCATAATGATACGCAGGAGACTGTCCTTCCGAAGGGTCTTTAAAGACCATAGTTTTCCCAGTATCCCCCATTCTTGGAGAGCAATGGCCGTCGATGTTGCCCGGGAAGACGGGACAAACTCCTTCGTAGCCATATGCATTGACCGATCCCACGTCATTCCTTTCGGCGTTACAAGGCACGCCGGGATAAGGGGATCTTATTCTTATCAGGGAGGCACCGTCCTAACCCTAGAGCCACCACCACCGACCTAGGGAGTTCCTCCATCGGGGTCTTTCCTTTGGATGGATCTCGCTGCAGCGGCGATGCTCTATGAGGGCTAGAAATCGGCGTATTCACGACTTTAACCCATGCACTCGTAGTGGGGGGAGGCATGGCTTGCTCGTGACGCGCTGGTGAGGAAACCCTAGCCACCGCACCGCTTTGGAGAGGATCCGACGACGGCGGAACCCTAATAACCGCGCCACCCTATTGGGGAACAGTCAGAGCGAGGTCGTGACTGATATGGGGGGACAGTGAACAAGGGTTCGGCGGAGGGAGGGCTAGAAGACCCTTACTTTCAGAGGAAGTAACCGTGGGTCGTTTGGTAACAGGCCTCCCACGTATTGGCTTCACGATTGGAACCAGGGAGGCTGGACCCATTGGGAAGGAGATCCCATCTGAGGCTTCTCCTTGAGGAGGGAGAGCCGAAATCTCCACCCCATACGGCGAGGAAGGGGGAGCCCTAGTCGGCTTGGGTTTTCTCCATCGGCGAATCTTCTCCTCTGCACCGTGAGCGATCTGCAGAGGACAAGGTAATGCCAGGAGAGCAGTATCAACAGGAGCGGCGAAAGGAGACACGACGTGAACCACCGTAGAAGGCGTGTTGCAAATGACGAAAATAGAGGTAAGCACCATAACTTCGAACAGCTAGGGCTAGGAGAGAGCTTCGAAATTGAGAGAGTTTTTTTTGAAACGGGAAAGAAGTAGTTGTATTAGGATTTCATATCATGCTTACAAGGAGGGACATAACAGTCCCGGATACCATATGTTTGTCTCAACCGGCTGTAGCCCGTTGGGCGCACATGGTTCCATACATATAGTCTGCTTTGTCTCGCAGATCCAAACTCAAGAGTTCCTCGATCCAACGTTTCAAAAAAATAATAAACCAAAGTCCTAAACTTATTGAGCCAAAAGATTATTCGATCTAAAAAAGTGAAACCTACTAGAGAATTAGCTTTTAGTGCAGATTCCCCGAGACCTCCCTGCTGCAAAAGCTTGTTCGGGGTTGAGATTCACGAATTCGGGTATTGGTGAAATAGGCCCCAGCCTACCGTCCCTCCTACCAGATCGCAAATCCATGGAGGGAGCGGACCCATGTCGACAAGGGGTGACCCTAGAGTGGGAGGCCGCTGCAGATGGAAGACGACGCGTGGAGCCCGTATCCCGGAAAACGGCATGGGGGCCACGGTGGCTACTGGCTCGAGGGTGGGACCGGTCCGGCGACGCAGGATCGGTAGCGCGAGGCGAGGGAGAGGCCGTGGCACAGATTGAACGATAGGCGGCGACCTGCGAAGGTAGTCCGTCTGCAAAAAAAGACAATAAAAAAATATAACCGACTTCGATCAAGTGAACGGCGACAGTAGAGTGGAAACCCAAAGGTTGGTTGAAACCCGAAGGTTGGACAGAGAGCTTGGAAGCAGGGGCTTCAATGGTAGAAACAGGGGGGCTTCATTGGTGGAAAAAGAGGCTTCAATGATGGTTGCAATGAAGGAGGGGGGAGGGGCTGCACGCAGAGAGAATTAGGTTTTCTCTCTGCGCGGCAAACTGAGAGAGTTTAATATGGTTTAGCGTTTCTTGTGTTTTTTGTAAAAACCAAATATATAATGGTCATTTTTTACAATTATGATTATTTTTTCACTGCAAAACGACATGTCGTCTTAAATAATTAAAAAGGCAGAAGACCGCAAATGACGAGAATGCCCGAACTTGGATATTAAATTTACGAACTCTGCCCCGGACGATTTATTAAAAGGGCCTTATATGGATAATTTATTGTAAAAAAACATTCACATGTTTTATGTTTTGCAAAAAGACCTCCACTTTTTGTTTTCCAATATTACCCTTTTGTAGTATTGAAGAAAAAAAAACCTAAAAGTCAGCCCCCCTTTTCGCACCCAAAAATCAGCCGGCCGACCTCCATAGGCCAAAAATTTCTCCTGCGTCCACCATGTTCCCCATCGCCGTCCACCACCGTCCAAAGCCCATTGCGTATGCCATTTATGCAAACCTCCAAGTAAGTTAAGCTTGACTTCATCCTATATTTGAATGTGTGAATTTCATTTTTAGGTTTGAGTAGATCTTCGAATGTAGGAGTGGAATAACGATAATTTATGGTTTAATGTGTGTGTAAACTTAGTGAAATAAACAAATGAGCGGAATTGGGTGGAATAGATTTGTATGTCGTAGGTTTCGGGAATTTTTTGAAATGGTGAACCAGTAGGACCGATCGGCCAAGTAGGTGGAAGACGAGCTGGCCGATCGGTCTCGTATGCACGTAATTATACACTAGTCGCACGACTGATATTCCATCCGATCGGATGGCCAATCAGATGGGTTATTCGCCGAACGACTAATTGCATATACTACAACATCATACTCAATTAGTAAAATATGTCCTTATGGGGTTGTAATTGTTACAGGAATGGGTGAAATTTTAGTCCGTGCTACTTACGGTGGGGAATATAAGCTAGTGGATGGGAAGTATGATTGGATATCAACAACAAACAATGGTTGTGTTAGCCTTATTGTTGATGATAATACAACGCTGAAGAAAGTGAATGAGCGCATGTATTCCGAAATCGGGGTGAATGAAAGGGAGACAGAACTGAAACTTAGTTTTGTAGCTTGTATGCCCAATTTTGTAGGAGTTATCCCAATAGAGAATATCTACGATGATTTCACTCTTCGGGGTTTTGTACTGGAGAACAGAAATATAGGTACCAGAACCGTGTTACGTGTAGAGCTGATCAAGAAAGATACAGTTTGTGGGCAAGATCAAACTGTTGAACAAGGGGTCAACAATGTACCGGAAGCTGTTGCAGATGAGTATGATGAACATGACAATGGGGGGCATGACGCTTATTTTGAAGTTGGTATTTGTAGTGTTGCAGGTAATCCAAATAATGTAGATAACCCAGTTATTCGGCGGAGAGAACGTGATACGGAAGCACAAGCATCATCTCCTACGCCACCACCGGTAAGCTTGGACAATATCGAGGAGAACCGTGAAATGGTGGAGTATGTTCATAGAAACCAGGAGTTTCCTGCAGATTCGGTGGATCCAGAACAAACCACTATCGGTTTTAGGGATGGTTCAGGTTTAGTAGTTGGTAAAGAGTTTCCGAACAAGATAGCACTGATGAGTTATCTCAAAGACATTTCAATTAAGGGTGATTTTCGGATAAAACGTGATAGATATTCAAAGACGTTATACATTGCAAAATGTGCTGGTGCTACTTGTGGATGGAGAGTGCGTGCAGCAAAAGATCGCGGATCCCGTGAAACGTTCTCCATTAGAACGTATGAGTCTTTACATACTTGTTTGGTTAGTGAACGGAACTCCCGAAAAGGTAAATTGACTACGGAAGAGATTGCGTGTAGGTTGGTAAAAGAATATAGTGAAGTAGAATTTATTCCCAAACCACGTGGGATTCAAAACAAGTTGGAGAACGACAAATTGATCTTTTATAAATACTGGCAATGTTGGAGGGCAAAAACAAAGGCGATGATTAAACTTGTAGGGGACCCATCTTCAAGTTATGGATTACTCCCTGTTTATTTGCAGCAGGTTCGAAAGATGAATGAAGGCGTAGTAACTCATTTGAAGGTGGATGCGGAGAGTAGATTTAAATATGTTTTCGTAGCATATCGGCCATGCATTGAGGGGTTTAACTTTGCCTTGAGAAAAGTGATCTTAGTAGATGGTACGTGGTTGAAGACAAAGTATAAAGGGGTACTGATAATTGAAAGCGGGGAAGATGGTAATGGTCACCAATATCTTGTGGCTTGGGCTGTAGTTGACTCGGAGAACAACGATTCATGGAAATGGTTCTTCCAAAAGTTGAGGTCGGAGATCCCGGACGGGGACGACTTGGTTATCCTTTCGGATAGACATATAAGTATCAGTCATGCAGTGTCGATCGTCTACCCAAAAGCCCAACATGGGCATTGTAGGTGGCATCTGACCCAAAATGTGAGAGAGAAGGTAGGGGCTAAGGAAAAAAACAAATTATCGAAGTTGTTTCAAGAAGTTGCTGATGCGTACACAATGGAGAGGTTCCATGACAAGTACGGGCAACTGAAAGAAATGTATCCCAAGGCGGCGGAATATCTGGAGCACACAAGCATACAACGTTGTCAATGGGCGAGATCTCACTTCGTAGGGTCGCGGTACAATATCATGACAACGAACAGGGTTGAGTCTATCAATAATGTAATAAGAGATGCGAGAAAGATGCCTGTTATAAAGTTGTTGAACATGATGCAGGAAAGGGTTACCGGTTGCTTCATGCAACGTCTGGATGTGATGAACAAGATACCGAACTCCCAAATTGTAACTCCAAAGGTAGAGAAAATCATGTCTGTAAGCAATAAGCTAGGCTCGGAGATGCATATAACACCACTGAACACACACGACGAGTACCAGGTGAGGTGTGAACATAATGACGTATTTGTTCATTTGGGGATGAGGCAACGCAGTTGCCGGGAGTTTGACATTGACAGAATTCCTTGTGCCCATGCCCTAGCGTGTTGTGAGCATGCCAATATAGATCTGTATGATTTGTGCTCGAACTATTACACGCTACAAAAATGGGCTGAAGCATATTCTGGGACTGTGTACCCAGTGTCCCGTGCAGAAGAGTGGAATATTGATGAATTTGATCGTGAAGTTCTTATCGATGTTCTTCCTCCATACTATGAAGCGAAACGCGGTAGACTGTAGGAAAGAAGAATTCCTTCAGGAGGTGAGGTTCAACGAGCGACTCAAGCGGCTCCAAAGCGTCCCAAGAAATGTGGAAATTGTGCGACCGTGGGTCATAACAGACGAACATGTCCTTCGCTTCGATCTGCATCTAATGTTTAGGGTAGTTATGTTTCCATTTATGATAAAATGTGTGTATTTATTTATTCCTGAATATGATACTATTTGCTAAGAATACTTTGTTTGAATTGCATGTGTTGAATGCATTTCTATTTCCATTACATGTGATGAATGCATTTATGTTTTGGGATAGGATAGAGGTGTATATGCATGTACCCGATCGGCAATATTGTGGCCGAAGGGCCCCATGCATGAATTGTGAAAACACAAGGATCTGTTCTGTCGACCGATCGGTCAAGGATGTGGCCGATTGGTCGGCCGAATGGGTTAACAAATCCTATAAACAAACGTCGTTCAAATGTGGTATACACCTCTATCAAATTGTGAAAACGTCACATGAAGTTTGATTCAAGTTAAACGGTAAACATTACAACCCTACTTTACTACCGCAAAGACTCTCATATGGAGTTGAAAATTTGAGGTATTTGTGTCCGATACAAACAAACCCATATTACCAACGGGTAGTTATCTCGTCTTGGTGAGTGAAGGACAAGACGAAGTGTCGAAGTCCTTCGAGATGCTCCAACACGATACACGCATTATTATCGTCTGTATCTATCCATTCACTTCTATCCGCCTGTCTCAGCTTGTCCATCAGTGCATCAGCCTTCACTTGGACCCGAAGAAGACTTATCTTGATCTTCTGGAGCTTATCCATCCTCTCCCTGTGTTCAAGTTCAACACGCTATGTTGTAATGATGTCTCTTAAAGGTGCAAACATTGTGGATGAAGTGAGTGAAGAGTAGTGATGAGTGAGTAGTGAGTGAAGAGTAGTGATGAGTGAGTAGTGAGTGAAGAGGGTTGGAGTGGGTTTTATAGGCGTGGTGAGTTCCATAAATGTAAGTTGGGTGGTGGGTTCCATTAATATGGGGTTGGTGGTGGTTGGGAAAACTTCATTAGTGGTTGTGATGACTTAATCTGATGGAGGAATGGCCCCAAACGGCGCCTTATGGGCCCAAAATTAGGGTTTGTTCCAGTCGGATGGAGGGATGGCCCCATACGGCGCAATATGATACCATGGGTGAGATGGAGGGATGGCCCCAAACGACACCGGATGAGGGTCAATATTAGGGTTAGGTGGACGATTGGTCTTAGACAACGCCATATGAGGTCAATCGGACAGAGGGATGGTCCCAAACGGCGCCGGATGAGGGTCAATATTAGGGTTAGGTGGATGATAGGTCTCAGACAGCGCCGTATGGGGTCAATCGGACAAAGGGATGGTCCCAAACGGCGCCGGATGAGGGTCAATATTAGGGATAGGTGGACGATTGGTCTTAGACAGCGCTGTATGGGGTCAATCGGACAGAGGGATGGTCCCATCCCGCGCCGTTTGGGGACCAATACCTATGTTTTTTTGTTGGAAGGTCCCATTCAATTAACATTCAACGGCAAACATTACAACCCTAGTTATTACCACAAAGCTTCACATATGGAAAATGGAAATGGTCTCCTAAGTTAAGGACCGTACAAACTGTAAAATGCCCTCGAGCTGGTCCAAGAACTCCTTCAACTCCTGCTTAATTGGATCTGTATTCTCTGCGACCCTTTGAAGACTTATCTTCAGCTGCTGGAGCTCGGCCAATAACTCCGTGTATTCAAGTTCACCACTATGTGGTGGAGTGATGTCCCAAAGAGGTGCAGACATTGTTGATGAAGTGAGTGAAGAGTGAGTAAATAGTAGTGATGAGTGAAGTGAAGTAAAGAGTGGGTTTTATAAGAGTGAGTAAAGAATATATTCCTTCCATAAAGTAGGTAACATCTATGTTTCCATGTATTAGGGTTGATATGTTTAACCATTTATTAGGGATGGAGGGATGGTATCAGACAGGGCCGGATAGGGTCAATCGGATAGAGGGATGGTATCAGAAAGCGCCGGATTAGGTCAATCTACCTATTGTTTTTGTGGGAAGGTCTCATTTATCACGACTCTCTTGCAATGTGAGTACAATTTAACCCTAAACATTACAGCCCAAAACATTACAACCCTAATCATTACCACAAAGCCTCACATATGACATTGGAAAATGGAGGTCTTTGTATCCGATACAAGCAAACCCACATTAGCAAGTGGAATCTCTTAAGTGAATGACCGTATGAAACGTAATAGGCCTTCGAGCTGGTCCATGGCCTCCTTCAACTCCTGCTTCAGTTGATCTGCCTTATCTTTCACCCTCTGAAGACTTATCTTGATCTGCTGGAGCTCGTCCAATATCGCAATGCATTCTTCATCAGCAAGTTGTGGTGTAGTGCTGCCCGAAAGAGGTGAAGTCATTGTTGATAAAGTGAGTAAAGAGTATTGATGAGTTAATTGAAGTGAATATTAGGGTTTATAAGGGTTACTAAAGAATATATTCCTTCCGTAAAGTATGTAACATCTAATAGACGTCGGAAGGAATATATTCCTTCCGTAAAGTAGGTACCATCTATGTTTCTCTTCTACTATGTTGAACCATGTAGTATGGAATCTGTTAGCATCAAATATTATGGTGTAACCAACCCACGAACATGTATTAGTAATATGTGTTATGTATTAAGGTTGATATGTTAAACGATGTACAAGGGTTTCACCAATGTGCGCCGATTTGGGACCCAATCTACGCATATTGGGACTTAATATGCGCAGTTTGGGAATCAAGATGCGCAGATTGAGTCCCAAACTGCGCATATTGAGTCCCAATATGCGCAGATTGGGTCCCAAACTACGTAGACTGTGTCCCAAACTGCGCATATCGACTCCCAAACTGCGCATATTGGGTCCATGGTTTGCCCGATCGGCCCACAACAAGCAATGTAAAAAACATAAACTTATTTTATTTCATCCAAATAGCATAATTATGGAAGTTCAAAACCAAACTACATTACTCATCTAGCAGACTATTAAGGAGCCTCTCCTCAGCTTCTTTACATCTATCCATCCACTCCACGAAACCCTAAAACCAATGAGGCTCCTCGTAAGAAGGCCTCCGAAGGTCACGATCGTTTACAAAAGGAGGGAATTCAAATGGGTGTTCACCATCAAGGGGTGGAGGACATTGTAGATTCTTCTGTTGCAAGAGTTCCTCAATTCGGTCCACCCGCTGAAGTGAGTCATCGAGTATGCGGTCGTACTGAACCAACCATGGTGGTGGCGCCACAAATACTACTGTTCCGGCGTTCTCCCGTCGCCTCCACCTACGCTCAAGACGAGGATCGTGGTTGTGTTCCATCCTGTCAAAAACATATACAAGTGTCGAATACCTACAACAATTACAAGCGTGGTGAAAATTTACAATGCAAGAACAATAGTCGAACATACCTAGAAAATTATAGTGGTTGACGGGATGAGAGTGAAGAGGGTTGGAGTGCAGATAGTGGGTCTTCTCCTTAAGAGTGGGTTTTATAGGCGTGTAAGGAATGAAGAGGGTTGGAGTTGGTGTGTACACATTAATGGGAGCCATTAATGTGTTGACTGTGTTGAATGTAGTGCATGCATTGTGAGCCAATCTGCATGCATTTTGAGTCCGAATGTGCGCATTTTGAGTCTCAATCTGCATGCAGTTTGAGTCCCAATATGCGCAGATTGAGTCCCGATATGCGCATATTAATGGGTTTGTGCACATTAATGAGAGTCATTAATGTGTTGACTGTGTTGAATGTAGTACATGCATTGGGACGTGCATAGTTTGTATAGGAAATGTATCCAATAAAAGCATTGTCATTCATTGCATTAAGTCTAAAAAACATAAACGTCATTCATCCAAGTACCAAAATTATTATCCTAAAAAAATAACACTACGCAACAAGCAGACTGTTAATGAGACTCTGTATAATTTCTTGGTTTCGAACCATCCACTGTACGTAACCCTGGAACCAAGCAGTGTCACGCCCCAAATCCGGTTGTGACCGGACTCGAGACGTGACCTGGATTGAAATAACTAGGAAACATAAACGATAGATAGAAGTTCCAAAATCTCATACAAACTCCGTCAAAAACGACATACAAGTAAAATAGTTAAAGACATCATGAGTCACAGCTCAACATAAATAGTGAAATAAAGGATGTTCAATACATGAGACCAACATAACTCTAGTAAAAACCCAAAGAAGTCCAAAAGCTCCCGAGCCTCAACTTCCCTCCACATCCAGTACTCTTGTAAAACAGTTAGAAACCAAAGGGGATGAGCTTACGCTCAGTAGGAAAAACCTTAATAATTCAACCCTTAAGTTAAAGATAAACTGCCCACAAATGTAGCCCGAACAACGAGCAATGCGACAAATAAGACAGTAATGAAGAAAAAGAAATAATTACAATAACGTAATATTATCCAAGCAACAGTAGCATAAATAAGTTTATAATAAATACTTTAAAGGATCAATAAAAGTAAACTGGGAAAATATCAGTATCTTGCCAACCACATACTTTCTCAAGCCTCCGATCCGTGGATAAATTCTGGGATCACCTCGGTTCCCATAATCCGATCCACCAGAGTATCCACGTCACATCAGATTTTTCGTCGGTCCAGAGGAGGTACATGCATCGGGGCACCAAAACCAATTCGGAAATGCCACCTAAGGACCATATGTCATAGGGGACCAAGTAGTGCATCCACTGGGATGCAGTTCCTTGGGGTGAAACCATAAGTAATCCTTTCCCCGCAGGGTAAACTGTCCAATTGCCCGCAGGCCCAATAATCAATGCCCCGCAGGGTCCAATAACCAAATGCCCGCATGCCTAATAACCGAATGCCCGCATGCCCAACAACCAATGAATATCCCGCAGGATCTGCCAATAATTAATAAATATCCCGTAGGATCTGTTAAAAATCAATTCTCGTAATATCCAGTAACCAACGCCCTCAGGCTCCAATACTCAGTCCATAACTCACTGTATCTGTCCAACTCTAACCACCACAACGGCACCGGATTACCCCCCTGGTGTAGTACCGAACGAAGCACACAAACAGACAACAATAAATGAGCATACATTTCAAGAATAAGAACAAGAGAATACCATAACTGGGTCATCAATCATCATTCATCAAATCGCATTGTCATCACAACAAAGACATCCAATACACTCCATACATACCTTATACTTACCTGTCACGAACCAGCGGTACATCGATCACCTGATTGTGCCCCATGGCACAACCAGTCATACTCGATCATCCGTTCAATCAACAATTATATCAACATAAACACTAAATCAACCAGGTATGCATTCAACCAATCAATCATCATGTGAACGAACCATTTAGCATTCAATCATACAAGTTAATCTAGTTTCATTAGACTCTTAAGTTAACCTAGCAATTAGCAACCAAGCATGTGAACCTAGCACACAACTAATCCGAGAGCTCTTCACAGCCTCTCTACCAGTAAATCAATTTCCCAAGTATTGAAAGCACACTTCACTAATTGTCATCGTCCTAAACATGCATACTAGACTCATCCATTTATTAGTAATTGAAATACGATTATTCTAGTTATTCGCATCCTATAGGCAATTCTAGGACCTTTCCGGTTTTATTATCCTAATCATGCATCCTAAGCGTTAATTAAGAAATTAAGACTTTCCCTACCTCAAGGTCTTCCTCTCAACACTCTGATGTCACAAACGAGGGTCACCACACCATTCTTCACACGGGTACCGGCAAGGTCTTCGTTCTTCAAGGTCTTGTGGTCTTTGAACACAAAACAACCTTAATTAGGTCCTACTTAACAGTAACAAAGTCTCCCAAACCCTTCCAAAAGTTCAGCTCCAAAACAAGATCGAAACGGAGGAAAAACCCTTCAAAACCCCCCAGACTGGTCGGTCACGGACACTGTCACGGAACCGTGACACCGACCCTCACGGGCGTCGTCACGGAGCCATGACGTGTGCCGTCACGGTCTCCCTCACGGATCCGTGACGTTTCCCGTCACGGAGTCCATCACGGATCCGTGACGCTCCAGGGCAGATTCACCCTTCTTCAACCTACAGCTCATTTTCTCCAAAAAATCCACTACCAAACTCCATTTTTAACCATCTCCAACCCTCAAAACAGTCAAAAACCTCCAGGACTCCTCTACCCATGGTAGGAATCAACAAATAAACAAGTTTCCAAGGATTTTCCAAATCAAAACTCCATTTAAATCCAAAGTCTTCCATCAAAAACCCATCAAAGCTTCTTAGCAACATCATCTAACCTCATTTCAATCAAATCCAACAACTTCTAGCAAACCCAAACCAAAACCCAAGAGATGAGATGAATGAAAAAAAAAATGAGCTAGTTCCATTACCTTTAGAAGAGTGGGATGGAGATGATGATGATGATGAAATGGAGAAGGAAGGAGTAGGAAATGGCCTCAAGTAGCTCCTTTTTCCTTAGCTTCTTCCTCAAGACTCCATGGAGCTCCACTCTCTCCCTTTTTCTCTCAATTTTCGGCTACACACAACAAATAAAGAGTTTTTGGTCTTCCAATTCCATATAAGACCTAGAGATGGTTAATGACTAAAAGCCCTTTAGATAGATTTCCCTTGTAGGAGCTTTTAGGAGGGCAAAGTGGTCCAAGACCACTCCCTTTTCTCTCTTCCAACCAAGAGATGACAAGTGTCCAAGTAGGTCCTCTAGCTTTCCAAATTAATTTCCAGCACAATAATTAATATTGTTTTAGTCGATAAAAAAAGTCCGATTTTGACCAAATTTGACTTACTTCAATATTACACTTAAACAAATGGAAACGACCCAATTAAGCCAACCGTGATGACGGCTAAGCTCTTTGGGCCCCGGAAAAGCCCTGAGTGACCTCCTGAGTCCTCAGTTGACTTTTCCGGCAGAAAGTCAAACTTGTCTTAAAAGTCACTGGTTCGATCGGGATCGACCGGGAGCGGTTCTTACAAGCAGGCTCCTCGAACGAATCAAGAAGTTCATCCTCGTTCATCGGCGGTTGATTAAATGGGTTTTCACTAGGAGGGAGTGGAGGACACGGTAAATTTTTCTCGCGCATGAGTGCCTCCAGTTGGTCCAAGCGCTGATTTCCTTCTTCAAGTAAGCGGTAGTACTCTACCGACCATGCTGGTTCCGGTGCTTGATACAGCCGTTCGGGCATTCTGACTATTCTACTGTCGGCCAACATTGTGACGTATTCTCCGTCTATCTCCCGTCGCCTTCGTCTACGCTCCGCACGATTCACATGGTTGGGATCCATTCTGTCACAAACATATACGTGCTTACACTACTAAAACAACAAACATATCTAAAAAATTATAATGCAAGAGCAGTATTCGAATACCTATTCCTTGAAAGCTTGACAGATAATTGATAGGCTGAGAGTGAAGGGGGTTGGAGTACAGATAATGGGGATAGCTAAGCCTCATTTATAGGCATGGTGAGAGTGAAGAGGGTTGGAGTGGGTGGATGAGTGGGTGTGTACCCATAAATGTGTCTTGGGTGGTAAGATATATTAATGGGAGACATTAATATGTTGAGTTTCTTGAATGTAGTGATTGCATAGGGACGTGCAGATTTTGTACAAGAAATGTATCCATGATAAAAATCAATTCAGAGCAATTCCACTAAACAAAAAAAACATTGTGCTGGAAAACAAAAGCATTACATTGAAGAACTCAACTTAAAGAACAATAATACAACATTGAAGGTTGAAGAACTCAACTTAAAAACCTCAAATTAAAAGACCATTAATAATACGCCTTGCGACAGCTTTGTTCCCTTCCATCCATTCTACAAAACTCTTGAACCACGCTGGCTCCTCAACAGATTGAATGTCAGCCTGAAACTGGTCTACCCAAGGATGACCTTGTTCGAACCAGTTTTTTGCTTCCTCCAGTAATTGACGTTGAATCAACAGTATATTTATCTCGCGCATACGTCGCTCCATGTTGGCCAAGCGTTGATGATGTTCCTCTAGTGTTTGGTAGTATTGATGCAACCACGCTGGTTGATGTGCAGGGCGGACTATTACTCGACCGGGTATTGGTTCCATTCTGACACAAACATACACATGTTTACAAGTTCGAAAATAACAGACATATATACGAAAGAACAATGTTACCAATACCTGATGGCCAAAGATTATGTGATGTTGGAGGATTGGATGGATGGAGTGAGTGAAATGGGAAGTGAAGAGGTCCATTTACAGGCGTGATGTGGTGACAAGGGTGAAGATCAATCAATGTGAATCAATGTGGTTGGTGAGATGCAGTTGTGTATTTAATTGGACTTTTTTTAATGCAAAAATTCAGGTATGCGTACATAAATCAGATATGAGTCAAACCATCAAATATATATTCGTCACTTCTCATTCAACAGTTTTTCAGTCATCCAACATATATACATACTACAAAAGATATTCGTCATCAGTCATCACATGAATACAATATTTGATGCGAAACTGCGGCACAAGTGTATGTCGGATGTGCTCTTTGAAGTCAAGTTCAGCCAACCCCACCTCGATGAACTGGAGGGTGAAGATCCCACTATCGCCCATCTTACCAACAAACACCAATATAATAAGCATGAAATAAAAGACAGTAATGCAAAGGTAAAATTAATAAGTCTCATACTTACTTCTTGGCTTGCGGTATGGGTTCCACCCTCTCGAAGGTAAAATCCGCGTTGTATGCGGATAATGTCTCCGGTGTCCCGGGTAAAACCTGGAAGAGCATCTTCAGGAGCATGTGCACATACGGCGTCATCAACACTGTCAACTCGTACTCGGATATTTGGGGACGGTAGCTGTCATACACTTGGATTTTTCTTGCTTCTACGTCAACAACCAACAATATCCAGTGCATGTTCTTGTGGTTCACTGGAAAATATATCTTCTGCGCAGACATCCAACTGCAGGGATAGCCATTCGGCTTCTTCCCTCGAGCATATTCCATGAGTTGAAGGTCCGGTTCTATATCGGCCTCATACTCTGCACAGCATACCTTGTGGAACCCACAATCCAGCAGTATATGGGACTGCCTGAAAACATTAGGATAATGTCTTTGTCTGCACCGTATGCCTGACAACGCATCGTCCATATGCTGCACAAAGTTGAAAACAATATAAAATTATGTACGTAAAAGGATCCTCATATGCTGCTTAAAATAAAATACTAACCTGGGGTGTGACCCATTCGCCGGGGGTTGACAATGCCCGGTAATATGAGGCGGGTAGGCTTCTGTAGTAAAGTCCGTCCCGCAAACCGTGATGCACGGTAGTAGAGTAATTCCTCAACCATGTGGGAATCTTAGCTGTAGGTTTCCAACTGCGGATCATCCTCTGATCAAGTACACCAAGCAATTGAGTTCTCTTCCTCTTTCTTGAATTGGGGGGATCAGGAGAAAATAGGTGAAGGGGAAGTTGAACCACGATCGATGGTGGCTCCCGAGGCTCAGAGGGTGCCCCCGGAGCCTAAGACTATGCCCCCGGAGCTCGAGATTGTGCCTCATCACCGCCACCTTCATCGTCGGTCTGTACCTTCTCCCAAGACGATAGTTCCCGCGGAGGATGTTGACTGACCTCCTCCTCCCCTTCGACCTCCAGACCTTCCCAAAAAGTCGACAGTGACACCTCCACAAACTTACCCCTCTCTTCCCCTCCTCCAAGTACCCATCCCGCACTACGTGTCTGAGAATCAACTACCACGATCGGTGCAGGAACCTCAACTTGTCCCTCCTCAACCCCCAACTGAACCGCAACCTGTCCCTCCTCACACCCCACCTATCCCTCCTCCCCCCTCACCTGAATCTCAACCTCACCCCCATCTGATCCTCATGGACCATATCCATATCCGCGGGTCCATGGCCAGACTCTCCAACCTGTTCCCGTCTTCCTCCTGCGTCACCTGATCTACGAGGCTGAGATTCATCATCCCTTTGAGATCCGACATGATGAGACCGATGAGACCGAGGCGGGCAATGTGATCCTCTGGAGTCGCCACCAGATGTACAGTCGACAGGCCCGGGCAGCGGGTCACGGGCAGCGCCCTGGGTCCGGAGTAGATGAAGGATCTCATCTAGTTTACCCCCAAACTCTCTCTGCAACGCTCCGATGGCGTCCCCAAACTCAGTCTGTACCGCTCCAATGGAGTCCGCAATCGATTGGATCTTACCCTGCAACTCTCCCATCTCAACACAGACACCTCTGATATCATCCCGATCTGGCGCATGATCATCTGATATGGCCTGTTCCCGACGACGAGAGCACTCCGCTTCATCCCGAACCAGAACCGGCGATGTCTGCTATGTACCCATCACCTCATCCCCGGACTGACGATCAGGTGTCGGCTCTCTTATGTCTGGCTCTGCTTGCTCCATACCCTCATCATCCCATTCTATCTCCCCTCCAGCCTCCAAAATTTCTACAATCCGCTCGATCGTCCTATTCGCTACGTTCTCGGGTATGACTCCCACATTTTGATTATGCGGAAGTGCCCTCTTTGCTTCTGTGGGTATTAGGACACCCCGAGTCACCTGCACCTGCACAGACATAACCATTACATTCAATTCATATAACCAACCTACATCTACAATTATACGTCTACAATTATATTTTTTTACCTCGGCTTTCTGAAATTCGGTTGTCACCTCATCCGGCGACAGGGCCTTGGGCCAATTCGTGCGCCACTCTAAAAACCTCGGTAGGTCCTCAGTGTAATGTGGGTCCACTGTCCCCCACTTACTTGCCAGTGCTTCCATAGACTCAAATACGAATGACTGTTACACAAACCAAATCATTTATAACCAATACGTACATTAATTGATAATATTGCTCATAATCAAATTCTATTTAATGTTTTACGTACCATAAATATCGGGAGCATACCGCATATGGTGTATGTGGCCCCAGGTTTGCCAGGCCCAAGCGATAGGAACTTGGCTCTCAACTCTCGAATACAATCCTCCCTCAGATGCCGGAAGGAGAGATACCCCCATGGGTACCGGTTGAACATGTCCAGGTCTTCTACTAATCCCATCCACTTTGGCTCAATGGCTTTCGTCACTTTTGTGTGAGGTATCAACGCATCAGCGATGAACAACAGCTGAGCCATCTTCACAATATTATAATTTGGCTCGTTCCTCCGGGTCCTCGGTTTCAACCGGTTAGTCACAAGCTCCTTCAACTTGTTTATCAAGTCTAGTGGAGACACTCCACGCGTATTGGTTCCAAAATGTCTTCTCTCAAATGCTTTGGAATCGAATTGTCTCCTCAAATTTGGATCTCCACGGATCGGTGTTGAGCAATTCAACCCCGTCATCAATGCGTATTCCTTCAGGGACAACCTGATCGGTTTCCCTTTCACCACGAACCACATTTCAGAGTCCCTTCTCACCCTGGTACTCCTCACTAATAGCATCCACGCCAGGTTGTTGGAGGTCTGAAACTTCTCCGGTAACCTGGTGAACATCCCGAATGGACCCGCTCTTATTGCTTCACCTGTCAGCGGGTCTACATCCTTCAGCTCATTGAACTTCTCTTCCAATACCTTATACCCACACCTGGCTGTCACACGACAGTTGAAGAACTCGCCCTTTTGCAGTTCTGTTTCAAGTCGTGGAAACCATTGAGGTACTTCTAACGGAGTTGCACTCGGTATCGAAACAGAACCTACTTGCTCTTCCATTGACTGTAGTAGTAATATTATGATTATAAGATGCATCCTAACATTAACTAGTAATCCAAATTGTCACTGGCCGAACGACCATTGACCAAATTGTCCTTGGCCGATCGGGCGACAGAGAGCTTGGTCTCTTCCCCACTCGGCTCCGATTGACCCCATACGGCGGCGGTTTGGACCTTGCTACACAAGACCAAAAACGCCGGCGTTTTACTGCCAATAAGCGCCGTCTGGAGCCATTCGAAAGCAAATGATGGGGGCCAAAACGACGTCGTAATTGCCGCAGTCATTTCAGTTTGGGTCGTCGACTGGGCCTCACCGAGCTTATTGGGCCTACGGAGTCGTCGTTTGGGCCCAACCAGCTCCGTTTGGTTCAATCCAAAGGGGCCGTTCGGAGCCAAAACGACGTCGTTATGGCGTCTCAATCGGCTCCGACTGGGCATATCAAACAGAGCGGATTGGGGATAAAACGTCGTCGTTTTGTCCCCAACCAGCTCCGTTTGGAACTCCGGCGACTCAGTGGGCTAAAACACCGACGTTTTAGCCCCAATCAGCGCCGTTTGGACCCTAGTCGACGACACTGATTCCTTCTCCGGCAACGATCCTAATCCCTTCTACGCCTCCCCCATTCGCCGTAGCCTCACCGGCGATTAACCATAACTAAACCCTAGGTTTTGCAAAAAGGAAGTAAATCTAAAACATAATTGAGGAGTTCAAATCGCACGTACCTGATTCGACATTGTTGGGGTGGAAGTTCCTCTCGACGGCGTCGTTGCTTGTTCGGAGATGATCGGGAGAGATGAAGTCCGACAATTTCGTTTTTCTGACTTTGACTCAGAGACGAAGAGACAGAAGAAAGGGTGAGGGTATAACCGCACTTCATAATTTTTTGATTTAAAAGAAAAACATAAATTCAAATAATATCGAATGCAAAATTACGGGCAAATTAATTATGATGGGGAGGCCCTTTTCACTAATTCCTACCTCTGCCCCGCTGAAACCTACGGAGGTTTTGGGGTACTGAAATGGTGTCTTCGGATTGTGCATTTCTGTAAGCACGTTAAGCAGATTGATCGAGGAGGAGAAGAATGTTGCACGAGCTGTTGCTCTCTCTTCTGGGATACACAGGAGATCTCATAGTAGACAATAGAGAGCACCAGAAGTCACTCGGCGTTCACTTATCCCCCGACGCTCCAATCTCCGACGAGCGCTGCTTCAAGCTCGCTCCCGACATCTCCTTCATCGAGCCCAGCGACAGGTTCTGTTCTGTACTCCATCAAAATTGATAATCTCCTGCTCCGGCGGGACTTGCATTTACTCCTGTTTTGTAATTGTTATGCTTCTTTTTGCAGGGATCTGATTGAGAGGATCATCACCCTAGGGTTCTACTACAGGGAGCTCGATCGCTTCGCGTCCAAGTCTCGGAATTTGAGCTGGATTCGGTCCGCGAATGTGTCTCCTCTGGCGAGGGTTTCTGAATTGACCAAAGGGAAGACGGAGAAGCCGAGCGTGTACCGCAGGGCCATTGCTAACGGAATTGTGGAGATACTGTCTGTGTACAGGTCCGCTGTTCTTCATATCGAGCAGACATTGTTGTCGGAACCCAAGCCTATCTTGGGAACTGTCACTCAAGGGCTCAACAAGGTTGCTTCTGAAACAATTGCCATTTCCATTACCTTGTTCTTGTCATTTAGAAAGGCGCTCTGATGATTCTGTTGGTTGATTATAGTTCCCAATGCTTTAATTTCTTTTCTCTTTCAGTTTTTTGTTATTTTACCACCTCTGTATGAGCTTGTTCTGGAGATCGAGCGTGATGATATTCGAGGAGGGCAGCTTCTTAATCTCTTACATGAGAGATGCCACTGTGGAGTGCCGGAATTGCAGACCTGTATCCAGAGGTATGCACTTCCGGTTTGGATGATAGCAAGTCTTGCTCTTTGATTTTCAAGTGAATTGAACAGAAATGTTATTGTTTTTTTCCCATAGACTTCTTTGGCATGGTCATCAAGTATTGTATAACCAACTTGCTTCGTGGATGGTTTATGGGATTCTTCAAGACCAGCACGGAGAATTCCTTATTGGGAGGTAATGACTAGTCACATAACTGATGGAGATATTAGTTTTTACATGATTTCTTTCCTGTCTGATTATCTTACTTTTCAGGCAAGATGATAGTGCTGTAGTGGATACTTCATCACAATCAGATGTGATTGAAAAGTTAGCAGGCATGTCGACCGCTGATACGTCTCTGACAGATTGGCACTTGGGATTTCATATTTCCTTGGTATCCTCAAACTACTTACTGAAACTCTGTTGTTCTCTATTAACATTCCTGACACTTTCTAGAATAAAAACAACACTGATGTTTTTGGTCACCGAAGATGTTGGATAGACACCTGAGTTTACTTTCAAGTAGTCTGCTTACCATGGCATCAATCCATTGTGCCCTTACAGGAGCTCCAATCCCTTTTTTATCATTAAGGTTTCATTTAGATCAAGCAGATTTTTTCAAATGCACAAACGTCTGTGTGTCTAATGTGCTTGTCAAAGTGTCTTTGTTTTGAGGAATTGGTGTCTGTAACTTCATTGCCATGACGATTTATTCATACTTCCCTTGTTATTTTTCAGGATATGTTGCCCAATTACATTCATATGCGTGTTGCGGAATCAGTTCTTTTTGCCGGTAAAGCCATCAGGGTTCTTCGGAATCCAAGCCCTTCTTTTAGGTTTCATAATGATGAACATCATAAGCAGCTACCAAGAGCCCCCCAGAAAGTTATGGGTTTTGCAGGGCGTTTTCCTCTCTCGAAGGAGACTTTTGTCGATACAAAACTGATGGGGGAAGAGTTACTTCCTCAATCTGAAGCTGACAAAATTGAAGCTATGCTACAAGACCTAAAGGTTCTTTAAGCGATTCGGTTAATCTTTCTTCAATTCTTCAAACCATCAAAGTAGTTTTTAGAATAATTGAATTTTAGTTTTAAGGATAACTGGTCTGCACACAATTGGTAGGAATCATCTGAGTTTCACAAAAGATCATTCGAATATGCTGTTGATTCTATTCGGGCAATTGCAGCGAGTCATCTCTGGCAGGTACTCAATGTGACAAGTTCATTCATTTATTTTGCGTAAGCATTTACTGATTCGGCAATTTCTGCAGCTTGTAGTAGTACGTGCTGACTTGAATGGCCATCTGAAGGCCCTAAAAGACTATTTTCTTTTAGCAAAAGGAGATTTCTTCCAGGTAAATTATGTTCACTATCTTCTTAAAGTTACTCATTATGAATACTGAATATATGAGTAAGGTAAAATGTGGTCACTATCTTACTTCTAAAACATACTCATTATGAATACTGAATATATGAGTAAGGTAAAATATGGTCACTATCTTACTTCTAAAAGTTACTCATTATGAGTAAGTTATTGAGGGAGGTTATTCCACGTCGTGAAACCCTTTTGCTATTCACACGTGTACTATTTATTGGTAAGTGATCAATTTTGATGTTATACGAAGAGTTGCTTATCTGCAAGTGGCATACATAAGATTTTTCCACTAATTTTAGCGACCTTGGAAGTAAAATGATAGCCTATCAGAAATTATTCTTGCTTTTACAATAATCTATATAACAATGTTTGGTGCGGACTAGTGCAAACTCAGTTAGGGACAAATAAGTAAGATTTCTATTACCTAACAAAATATGTGATTAAACCTCTTAAACAACTGCAGTGTTTACTCTTATGCCTTTTCTTTACAGTAGTGTTAGATTAGTTTCCAGTAAATTAGGGGCTTATTGTCCAAGTAAACTTAGGAGCTTGTCTATTTTCGTTCGATTTGAACGGGTAGCATACATGCCAGCCTTTCTTCACCCCCCTAATTCTTGTCTCTCAAACTTTTTTCTAGGCTGGGTCCTTTTAATATAATTGTATTGACTTGTTATTACTTCATTCTTGCACATTTTCTTAATAACATATGGACTTTTATGCCAGCTTTTCCTTGAGGAGAGTCGCCAATTGATGCGTCTACCACCACGCCAATCAACTGCTGAAGCTGATCTTATGGTCCCATTTCAATTGGTAAGTGAAATATGATTGTTTCCTAGTGGAAAGGAGCTATGTGAAACTTGTGTTGTTCCATCTTTGCTCATTGTAATGTAAACAAATTATTTTTTGTTACTCGAATGCAGGCAGCAATTAAGACTATCGGTGACGAAGACAAATACTTTTCAAGAGTCTCCTTGCGGTTAGAGCCTGATTTGATTATTTTCGATTTTCTATTGAAATTAAAGTTCAACCTACCTATTCTGATCTTCTAGCCAGCGAATTCTAACAGAGTGTACTAACCTATGTTTCTTCTAGGATGCCTTCAGCTGGGATTACAGTTAAATCTGGCCAAGTAGCATTACCAAAGGCAAAAGCTTACAGTGATGGAAGCTCAGGTGCCCAACCCTTAAGTGTTTCTTCAGAGACATCCTTTGAAGGATGGGATGGCATTACTCTTGAATATTCTGTTGATTGGCCCTTGCAGTTATTTTTTACCCAAGAAGTGCTCTCTAAGTAAGATTTATATTATACAAGAAAAAACTCACCAAACATATACAGGCAGAAGTGGTTGACCATTTGAGCTTTAAACCAGGTACCGCAGGGTCTTCCAATATTTGTTGCGTCTCAAGCGAACACAAATGGAATTGGAGAAATCATGGGCCTCTGTGATGCATCAAGATCACACAGATTTTGCCAAACATCGTAACGACCATATAAGTTGCTCAGTGTCACAGCAGAGACGCCAGCGCTATAGACCTATGTGGCGTGTTAGAGAGCATATGGTCTTTCTGATTAGAAACCTTCAGTTTTATATCCAGGTGATTGATACTACAGAGCTTTCACTTCTATTTCATGTTAGGTTTTTTCTCATGAATTATACGCGGAAGAACTACTGTAAACCATCTTTACACAGTGTATTGTTCATGTGTTTAATTATATTAAAAAAGATCTATAAATAGGCAAGGAATGATGTAGTTGTTTTCCCCTGTATAGCATATTTTTTTTTTATTGTTACATGGTCCAGAGAGTGTGTGTTAATCAATAACCCATATCATAGCAAAGCTTAAACGGTTGGATATTTTTGTTATACAGGTGTCCCATAGCCTTAGGATCTACTTCGATGTGTCTAGCATTCTGTCTAAGTGCTTGATTAGTAACATGTCTCTCCTTTTGCAATGCCACGTCTTAATGGTTTATCATGAGGATACAACGTTGCTAACTATGCGGTGTCTCTGCTTTGATGTATCTTTGGTTTGAAGAATATCAGAGATGTAGAATGTTTACCAAGCATTTAACCAAGGGTGTCGTGGTTGATTGCGCTGATAGCATGTGGCTATTAAAGAAAAGTAAAGCTTAATCCAAATTCCCCAGTTCCTCAGTGAAATGAAATTTTTTCTGACTGAGATGCCTAAAATATTTGGCAATATTGCATCTTGTATGGTTGACAGGCCCATAAGCCATATGTGCACATGGCTTAGAAGAACAATCCGTTGCAACTATTAGTAGTTTGCAAAACATAGTTTGGTTTCACTATTACCAAAATTAGAGGATCACCTTAGTAAAGGATATTGATAGCAAGACAGCATTGTTGATAGGGTCTCTCAAAATGCTGCGTTAGCCGATTAAAAAATAAAATAAAGGAAAGATTCAATTTCCTTGATAATTTGAAGAATGTCCTTCGAAAATTATTGAGAATCAGCTATTTACTTCTGTTGTAATCAAAATGTTTCAATATGCCTTGGTATTCTCTATATATGCTGTGGAGTTTCTCTAGACTATTTGTTATCAGGGTACGAGTACATGATTGTCAACATTATCATTTTCTTTTTCAGGTAGATGTGATAGAATCTCAATGGAATGTTTTGCAATCTCACATTCAAGATTCTCAAGACTTTACAGAACTGGTGGGCTTCCATCAAGAGTAAGTAAAAAAAAGTAGATTGTGAGCCACAGCTCATGTTTTCCTGGCTATAGTAGGACACATATTTTTCTTCACCATTCTTTGTTAAGACCATAAATGGGGGGTACTTGTAGCATAAGCCTTACATGTCTGTACCATTTTTACCCACAGGTATTTATCAGCTCTGATATCACAGTCATTTTTAGACATTGGTTCAGTATCGAGGATACTGGATGGCATAATGAAGCTGTGTCTGCAGTTCTGCTGGAACATTGAGAACCAAGAGAGCAGTTCAAATACATCTGAATTGGAACGTATAACGGAGGTACATATGGCTAACATTTTTATCTCTTGTAGCTTATAAAGTTACATTTTTGTATGGACTAGTATTTTGAAGGACTAGTTAGTCTTGGGTGTTAGAATGCTACATTGCAGACTACCATCTCAATAAGTTTTGCATTTTGAAACTCTGTTTCTGCATATCCCATCCATGATAATGTACTACCTGATTAGCTCATTTTTCTATCCTAAATTCCTAATAGAATGATTGTTCCTGCGGTCATAGTGAAAAGTAAGAACATTTTCTAGTGTTTGGATTTCACATGACTTGTGCCCTCATATCATCAGCCTAGGTTAATAATTTGATATGTGCTATCTAAGCATTGAGTTATCCTTCCAAGGTTCACTTTTGAACATTTATATAACTTTTTAAAGTTGGACTGGTTTCCTTTCCACCTTTTTTTCTTCTTCCAGGAATTTAACAAGAAATCGAACTCCTTATACACGATATTGCGGAGCAGCAGGCTTGCAGGGAGTCAGCGGGCCCCATTTCTAAGGCGTTTTCTTTTGCGTTTGAACTATAATTCATTCTTTGAGGTAATTCCATAGGAGATACTCCACCTAACTTGTCCTCTCTTATAGTCTAGTTAGGATATACTCCGTCTAAATGGGTTTGTGCTTAAACAGGCAACTGCTAGAGGAGTGCTGAATGTTGTTAGACCCCGTCCCGCACTGTTGAATCAACAATAGTGTCAAGTTTGGAAGCAGGCCGTACTAGTCTGTGACTTTTGGATGGTAAGTGTTGGTAGTTAGGTTTGAGGATGCAAAGCTCTATAATCTTCCATTCACTGTCCTGCTGATTAAAGGCTGCTCTACTTGTAAGTAATCTCTTCTGAAAGTCAGTTTGTTGACCATGTGGTGAAGTTGTGACTCAGCTAAAACTAAACTATTGGGTCAAATCTTTCTAACCAGTTACAGTTAGGTAGCTGTTATGTTTGGTGGCAAGGTATCCCAACTCTTCACTTGGGCCTTCCCTGTCACCAGTGTGTTTTCTGGCTCTGACTGAGTTTGAATATATAATTGTTCGTTGGGTGCTTACATGTGAATCTTGCTTATATCTTGGATTTATGATTCTAATCTTTGAGTTAGTGACATCTAATAGACTTGGCAGTGCTCTTGATAATTCAGACCCTTGGAGTGGGCCGTGGACTGGTTGTCGAGCCCACTAAAATAATTACATAAAACGCCCTCCTTGCTTAGATTTGGGAGCCCGTGGGCTCTGTTTGTCTACAGCGGGGCCTGTTTGGTTTAGCTAATCTATTAGGATAAATTTGAGGGGTAACCCTAAAACCATATCCGTCAACGCTCTAAAAAATTCACCCGTCCTCACCTTCATTACCACATCATGCACATTGAGAATTATTTCAAAACACAACTTATCTACGGTTTGGGGACAAAAAAAGCTATTGTAAAGTGAAGGTGGATAGGAAGTGTTCTTGAGAAACCATCACCCATTCAGACGGTTTTTATTCTAAAATAAACTAAACCAGTGGTATTTTGTACTAGTTTCCGATGTGTACGTAGTAACAAAGGTTACGAGTGGATGGGTGAATTGTAGTTAATTTTGGGAGCTTCTCTAAAATCGATGATAGGGTGAGTTATGGTGTTGGTGAGCTGCTGATCAAGCTTGGAGTTCATCGTTGTCTGTCTCTGTTGATTTGAACCAAAGGATGTGGCGTACATGAGTTTCTTGCACCATCCTCGATCCTCACCGCACTGACTTGAATGTGACCATCAATTCAAGCCTCACTTGATTTCAACATTTTGTCAAAGTAAATTTAATCACAATGGTGAATAAAATTACCAATATAATTAGGTCCCATTCCCAAAACTAATTAACATCGTTGTTGTTCGAAACGTCCAATAGAACATCAAGCGGTTTACATCCTACCTATGGTAAGAAAAAAAAAACTATTTGTTGACCGGGACATTTGCATATCTACCAAACCCCGTAACGTGAAATCTCCATAATAACCCTGAAAATTGGACCGAAGGCTGCGAAAAAGTTGAAAGTTTAGTGCGAAATGTTAGGTGGTAGCGGTCGCTGAAGAAGGGTAGAATCGTTAACAAAACAAATATGAGACCCAACGCCCATCAGCTTTAAATCACCAAGCAAGGCGAACCAAAACACCAACCATCACACAGCTTATCTTCGTCTTCTTCATCTTCATCTTCATCCTCCCAACAATCTCCACCAGAAATGGATCCCAACGTCCAAACCCTAGACTCCACCGAAGAGGAGCAGAACCCACTTGCCATTCTCGTCCCCTCCTCCTCCGATGCTCCTTTTGCCACTATTTCTCTTTCTCAGTCTCTCGGTTCCATGAGCTGCTTCGCCGCTCCATCCAAGGCCTCTTCTCTGTTCACTGCTCCGCCCAGCAAGAGCAAGGTCAGGATCCCATCCCAAGCCTACGCTCTCACCCACCTCTCCTTCGCCTCCCCCGCCCCTGCCCCCGCCCCTTCTTCCAAGCGCTCCAACAAATCCACCGTCTCCGCCAATCCTCTCCAGAACCCGCTCTCTCTGGGTCCTCGCCGGCCTCTTGACCCGTCCAATGCGGCCGGAATTCGTCGAGCTTCCATCGTCTGGTTCCGCAACGACTTGCGGGTTCAGGACAACGATTGCCTCAACTCGGCCAACAATGAATCCATGTCCGTTCTCAACGTCTACTGCTTCGATCCCAAGGATTACGGGAAATCCTCATCTGGGTTCGATAAGACCGGCCCGCACCGCGCCTCGTTCCTGATCGAGGCCGTCGCGGACCTCAGGAAGAGCCTCCAGGCAAGAGGGTCCGAGCTTGTGGTCAGAATTGGCAAGCCCGAGACTGTTTTGGCTGAGCTGGCTAAGGAGGTTGGGGCCGAGGCTGTGTACGCTCATATGGAGGTTGCTCATGATGAGGTGAAGAGAGAGCACAAGATTGAAGCAGCAATCAAGGACGAGGGACTGGAAATGAAGTACTTCTGGGGAAGCACCTTGCACCATGTCGATGATTTGCCATTCAAGTTGGAGGACATGCCCACCAATTTCGGTGGGTTTAAGGACAAGGCCAAGGGATTGGAGGTGAGGAAGACCATTGCAGCATTGGATCAGTTGAAGGGGAAGCCTGCCCGAGGAGATGTTGAGGCTGGGGAGATTCCTACCCTCATGGATTTGGGCCTTAGTCAGGTTTGCACTTTTTCATTTGCAAGTTTCAATCTTTTTACATTGCTGCTTTTGTCTTGTTTACTTTTCCAAACGGGTTTGCTTTCTTTTTTATATACGATTGTATCACTAATTAACTAGGATGAACATTGAGGAAACTTGGTCTGCAGCATGAGCCTTTAAGGCATGTTGTTGTTGCTAGGTATCCTGGCTTAAGAAATTTAAGGTGCTAGATTACTGTTTATATTTTTGAAGGAATTTAAGATCTATCTGGCATGTTTTCTGCACTAAGATTGCCACCCGGATTTGTAGAAGTTACTCTGCAAATATGTTCAGTGCAGTTGAACAAGTTGGCTATTGTTCTTTTTAAAACAAACATGAAATAGGTCTAGTCTTTTGTATGTTTAGTATCAATAGCAGCTTGTTTTCAACTAGTGATCCCCTTTGGGCTGTTATGGTTTGATTTCGGATTGATCATGGTTAGTATGTGACCTTATATAATAAGGTAATTGGAGGAATACTGTACGATACATTTATAAGTGCTTTGTAATCTACCAGAATCATGTAGTAGCTCTTGCTTTGCGAACATTGGGGTGGTAATGCAACACAAAAACTGTTGCTCCCGTTTTTGATAGATCAGTGTCGGTCCTTAATTTTGCTGTTTGCAATCTAAGCGGTGTCTGAAGTACGCACTCCTGCACCAATTCATCTATTACACAGTGAGTTGTGATGTACTGCTGTTGGACTAATGTACATCAAAACCACCATTTGCCTTCATTTCTCACTCTGCATCTACTTATGAGATGTTAATGGGATTTTTCCATGTCATACCTGTTTAATCTGGGGGAGATTATGTCATAATTTCTAAGTGATGCTTCTATCACTATTATCTATAAAATTATAATTGTCACTTGCTTTGATGACTTGTAATATAAAATCTGTTGTGATTTAGGAGGGAAAGTCAGGTGTTAATCTATCTACTGTCGGAGGAGAGTCTGAGGCTATACACAAGATTCAAACATTTGCAGCTGAGTGCAAGGCACAAACACACAAGGGAACCAAGGATGGAAGCGATACCATATATGGTGCTAACTTCTCATGCAAAATTTCTCCATGGCTGACCAATGGATGCATCTCTCCCCGTACTATATTTGAGGAGCTAAAGAAAACTGCTACTACGTATGTATCAAATCACTTCATTTATTTTATTTTATTTTTGTGTAAGATAATTAAGAGGCTATTCTAAGACTACCTATCTGTGATTTTCAGCTCAATCACAGCTGCCTTCAACAACAATGATGGCAACGATGGCTCATCTGGTGCTGGAACTAACTGGTTGATGCACGAGCTTATGTGGAGGGATTTCTTCAGGTAATATATTTATGTATATGTTAACCAAAAATGAATAGCAATATGAAGCATACTCTTATAATCATAGAACCTAGCGAATTCTACTCGTTTCATTTCTTTTCAATACTTCAGGCTAATGTGCTAATGAATTGATGACACTTGTTTTAGATTCATCACCAAGAAATATAGTTCAGCAACGAAGGTTGATCTGGCTCCGGTGACAGCTTAAGCAGTCGGTGCCCTTGCACAAGCAACAACTTGTTCCGTGCTAGGACAAGATATTACCCTGAAATGTCTGTTTGTTTATTATGATTCCAAAATCGTAGCTGTTAGATCTTGAAAGTAATGGTTGTGTTAAAGAGTAGTTCTTCTCTGAAACTTTTGTTTTCTGGTACCAAATAAACATGGTGGAATATGGGAACTTGTAGCTTTCTATGATCTTCATTTGCTCTTCATCTGATGTCTTTGTTTATATTTCCATATAATGGCTACAAATGTACAAGGTTATGACAGTGTTTGCCCCTGGTTAGATGAACCTAAATGTCAACCAGTGCGAGTGGGCCTCGCTTATTTATCCTTCTTCTGTTATAGTTTCATTTTTTTTTGAGCCAATTTCATTGATTGCAACTATGGAAGAAAGCATAGACAAAAGTAGTGGGGAAGCGGACTATTCGGAAATAATCTTGCAATCAATCCTTTATTGTAATCGAGATACAATCGGTTTCGACTATAAGGCTAAATGCAACACAGAGAAACTGAGGAGAAAAAGAACAAAGAAACCAATTTCTGCTCAACCTAAAACCAACAATAAATGCCTATTTGCAACTCGAGCCTCACCTGAGGCTCACTTAATATCTGTATAAGGTGTTCGGTTTAGTTACTGAACGTAGCAATTGGTGGAGGGACTCCAAAGAGGTTGGGTTTCCATTCCTCCCAAACAACCCGAGTCCCTTGAGGAGCCTCATGGATCCAGACGAGGTTGTTTCCTAGTCTTCGCTTGATGCTCAGTTCAATCCTCCTCCGTTAATGTCCTTTTCCTAAGTATGGTTTTCTTCAATTCAATACCCACGGGAGAGGGTAAGCAATCTCTTCTTCGGCTACCTCGTAGGCTATCGTCTTCTGGAAGAGCCTTTTTGGGAAACATATGCTACATGTCCCTCCTAATAGTTGGTTAGGAGGGACGTTGGTTGTCACAACCAATATCGTATCTCGAGTCGAACACTTCTTTGTCTCTCCCGTTGAGCGGACGTTTAGACGGGCTCGCGGAACCCGAGGTGTCACTCCCCAAATCCGGTTTTGACCGGACTCGAGACGTGAACTACGAATAATAATAGTAAAAGCAATTTTAAAAAGAGATAAACTCCAAATGATAATCCAAACCAATAGTTCTGACAATACGAGTCAACAGCTCGAAAACCAAGTAATAAAGATGTTTAATAACAAGAGGAAGGTACGTCTCTAGACCATACAAAACTAAGACTCTCGCAAGCCCCAAGCTCCGAGACGTCCTCTAGATCAAATCCCGCTCAAAACCTTTAGAATTGTAAAGAAGAGGGGAAAGCTTTCGCTCAGTAGGAAAAAGTAGTAAAGGTGATGAGTTATCCGCTCACCACCACGGGTAACCGTCCAATTAAGGCATACTAGAAAGGCACAACAACTAACGACATCCACAGGAATCACATAATCACAAACCATACTCATATGATTATAACCATGTTTAATCACATCACTTACCAATCATCAAGTAAACAATACATAGTAAAGCGACCACGAGTCAAACAACCACAAGTAAAACAACCACAAGTCCCGTACAACAGTCCCCCCATCACCGGCTTCCATAGCACGGCTCCATCATATCGTACCGGAACACACAACCTCGGCCTAGATATCTTCTCGGATCACACAACATCGGGGTACAGCTCATAATAAACATACCGGACCGACACACACCTCGGTCGGATATCTTCCCGGATCACACATCATCGGGGTACAAATCACACCACCCTCGGCCTAGATATCCTATACCGGAATCCTCCGTCGGTATAGACATCATTCCGGAACCCTTAGCCCCGGGGGACCGCGTACGTGGGACACCATCCTCGGCCTAGATATCCTACACCGGAATCCTCAACGGTATAGATATCGTACCGGAACATCTCGTCTCGGAACATACCGTATCGGTCCACACACACAAATGTCTCAAACATGTCACAAGGCCATAGTTCAAACTAACAACATACCATATCAAACAATCTTACCGAACACACCACATCGGTCTATCATTCACCCGATCATATCACAAGCAATAACTCACGATAACATTCATCACAGTTTCATAGCATATCATGATCATTAATTTAACACCGGGACTTCTCACAGACTAATCATTCCAAAACTACTAAATCACAAACAAGTGCAATCATCACACGATCCTACGGGCACGACATGGGCCACATGCATTTCTACAGCACGACAATTCCCAAACCTACGGGCACGACATGACCCGCAAGTTATCCCACATTTTACACGGCTACACTCGTTCCTCACATCCTACATGCAATTCTACAATTATATCATTTGTTCATAACCTATATGCATACTAGTAACTTTCCGCAATTAAATCGGTATTCGCTACTTTTCCCTACCTCAAACGCTATCCAAATGCAAGCCATAGCGAGTCGCCTAGTAACCTCCTCCGCCGTGCTCGGGAGCACCGTCTAAGATCACAAGGTAATACGAGAATTAACAATAATTCAAGGGCGGTTTAACGAGAAAACAACCGAATTATCCCCGACAATCAAAACCCAAACCGAAGGTAAAATGGGCCAGAACAAGGCCCATTCCGGGCGGCCCACAGGCCTGGTATCTGACCCGGTCCGTGTGGCCCACCGGCCTGGTCCGTGCCCCTCAGAGGGCCGGCCTGGGACCCGGACCGTGCCCCTCAGAGGGCCGGCCAGGGGACCGGACCGTGCCCCTCATAGGGCTGGCCAGGGGCCCGGACCGTGCCCCTCTCTGTGCCCCTCAGAGGATCTCCTTCCTCTTCTTCCTTCAACTTCGTCCCTTACGAATTTCTAACCTCCAAAACTTCATTGATGACCCCCCAAACCTTCAAAACAGTCCCAATAACCTCAATACTTAACACCCAAGTTGGGTTTCATCAAAAACAACAAAACCCACAAGATTTCTATCCAAAACTTCTATTTTTTTTCTTCAAAAATTAATCATCTAAACAACAACAAACTCAAAACTCAAGGAGACCCAATCTAGTTCATACTTTTATATTAAACCCAAAACTCAACTTCATTGAAATGAGGTTTAAATGAGTGCTTACCTAAGGAAATGGAGAGAGGAAGAAGAATATGAAGTTTTTGAGGAGCTTTGAGGTGAAAATCAAGCCAAGATCCTCTCTTTCTCTCCTTTCTTCTTCTTCAAGCTTCAATGACTTTTCTCTCTCTCTCTCTCTCCTCTCTTGCAATTTTCGGGCAACACTACAATATGACTGAATTGTGCTCCAAACTAGACTTTAACCTAAAATAGGAATACCCAATTTACCCCTTTAGTCCCCCTTCTTTGTTTAGATTCAACATGAGGGTAAATGTGTATTTCTAGACTCATTTCTTCTACTCCAAGCCACCATGGACAAGTGTCCATGTGGGTCCACTTTTACCTTTAATAAATCCAGCACAATTAAATTAATTCGATTTAGCCTCTAATTAGACCCCGTTTAACCCGCGGTTGACTTTTTCACAAAAGTAGTCATTAGAAAGGAAACGACCCAACTAAGCTAACCGTAACGACGACTAAGCTTTTTGGGTCCCGGAAAGGTCCCAAATGACTCCCGGAGTCATCGTTGATTTTTTCGGTGAAAAGTCAACTTTCGCCAAATTTCACCGGTTTGACCGGGGTCGACCGGAGGCGGTTCTTACATGAGGCGTGCTGGTAGTTTAGGTAGGATGTTGGTTATCAGTTGTGCCCCCTGAGTTCACAAAGGTGAAAAGCCCAGGGTGACTTCCGACGAGAAGCGGGAAGGTAGAGCCTTCCATTCTATGTTGATCAGTTGTCCAAGCTTTGTGATTCTATCTGTAGCAATAAAGAGGTCAAATCTTGGCTCACTCAGTAGGGGTGTATCAACTCATATACTGCATGGCCAAGAAAACTACAGTTGAAACTGAACAACGACATCCGTTCGAACTTCAGGGTAACTCACACATGATGAGGAATTTCCTTAAACCTGAGGACCATGGAACGACGAAGGGGAGTAGTAATATCCTACCAAACCAGAATCTGAGCTTGCACCCCCTCCCCGATAGATTTTTACTTGTAGTAGTGCACCTTGATGCATCCACCCAGCGTGTCTCCTACCGTGGTTCCGTAAAATCAAGGTATGAGCCAATGGCTCCAAACCGTCTTAGGCTTTAAAAAGCTTTTATTGGGTACCGTCCCATTTGTCACCTCCACCCTATATTAAATTTTAAGCCCATAAGAAGTCGTACATTCCTGTTATGGCCCATATGTAGACGTTTATTTCTGCTATGGTACACGTGTAGATGTTCAGTCCTACACGTGAGGGGGAGTGTTGAAAAAAAACTTAGTCTTCGACAACACAGTGGTGACGCAACAACATGAAGTTCAAATTTGAATTTTATTCTTTGTTCATGTTCAAGACTCGTTATCCGACTTGCACGTGAGGGGGAGTGTTAGAGTTTAGTTTATTTCTATTTACAAGTATTTTCTATTCCTAGTTAAGTTAGGTTTCCTATGTTATTTAATACTAGTATTTCCTATTTAGTATAGAGTTAATCCCTATATAAAGGGATGTTCTTATTGTATTGAAACATCAAGAATGTTGAATAAGAATCAAGAATATTTCAGAATTTTACATCATGAAAGTTACGAAAAGCCATACCCCATTCAATTCTTGGCTAGCAAAGCTTCTCGAAATCCTGCCAAATAATTAGTTAGTTTATAGAAGTGACATCTGAAGTATCATAACTTCGCTACCTTATGGGGATAAGATTTCTCATTCCAGGAGTGAATCCTTTTTAGTACCCGATCCTCCAAGTGTCGCATACTCTGAGCCCTTTTTTACCGGTTATTTTAGAAACTCAAGGTATAAGGATGCCTCAAACTTTTATGCGATATCTAAGACCCGAAAACATGCAGAATGAGTGTCTGACGATGTGTTAGTATTGAAGAAAAAACAATGAATTTTGGTTGTTTAGCACTTATCATGATAGATCACCAAAAATCCTAAGGATATCTCGGACCTGAGATGCCTCGGTAGTGTCAACTCTTCAAAATATATGACAATCGTCAATGAAAAACATGTGGGAGATTACTGGTGCCTTTAGAGCCACCGAAACCCTATGAATATGTCCCTCGATCCGTGTCGTAGTCAAGAGACGAGATAACCCTTCCATGCATAATAAAAACAGATAAGGGGAAAGGGAATCCCTTTGACCTATACCTTTCCTCGGATGGAAAACTGGGGTTTACTCCCCTATTAACTAACAAAGTATGAGACTGAACCCATGCATACAACTAGAAGATCTTTCCATTGATTCTAAAAACCTAATCGTTGCATAATAGAAAGGATGAAAGTCCATTCACCCTGGTCGTATGTTTTACTCTTGTCCAGTTTGAGATCCGTGAAACCTCTAGTACATTGTCTTTTCCGGTGAATATAGGGAATAACATCAAACGAGATGAAGATATTATCGTAGATACATTGTCGCGGGATGAACGCACCTTAGGTCGGGGAAATAATATTATGGATGAGGGGCGTGAGGCGATTAGCAAGGACCTTGAAGGGGATCGAAAAGACCATATTACATAGAGCTATCGGGCGAAGGTCTGTAACCATCAGGGGTTTGTTTATTTTGGTATGAGGACCGTTTATAGCATTTAGTCTTGGGTCGAAAGTTCTCCCATGTATAGGTTGTTAGGTGAACCGGATAGCCTCCTCATACACAATCGACCAAGTGTGTTGAAAGAACCTTGGGTTAAGGCTAGTAGGACCAAGTGCTTTATCTAACCCCGTTAGTAAAACGACTAACCAAACTTCCTAATGTAGTACTGGTTGTAGTAGGGATGCATCATGGGAATCTGAAATTATGACATCTTGAAATCAAATAGGGAAATCCTGTAGGTCGGGGAGGTTGGTAGTGAAGAGGTCCGTGAAGTACGAAATAATGAGCTCCTTCATCCCCGTGTCCTATGTGACTAGATCTCCCTCATCATTTTGAGGGAGAAGACCACATTTATCTTACGCCCGAAAGAAACTGCAGCATGGAATAATTTAATATCATGTCCCCATTTGTTAGTCAATGGTGCTTGTCTCGTTGGCATCAGAACGACTCTTGTAGATGTACGACATTTTCGTATTGAATTCATATGTTTCTCACCTATGAACCTCAACCCTATCAGTACACGCATTCAATTTAGCAATCCTGCATTGGCACCATTTGAAGTGGCTTAATGTCTTTTGAAATATATTTTGACCTAAATGATCCAAGTTTAAGCTGAGGTTTTTAATTCAAATCCCAATCAACGTCGTCACATTGGTATCCCACTCAACACCTGCACCAGATGGCTGGATCCTAAGTCCAGTGGGATTCGAATCGGAATTTTGCGGGCTCTTGGGATCGTCATTTAGACGGCCAATGTGATAAGAATAGGCCAATGATATGAATTTGTATCCTAATTTTACGAAAGTCTAAGTCTGACAACGAATATTAGAGATCAAAGAGATGAGCGCTCGGCCAAGTCGCGATTCCAGGTGTCGGAGGTGGTAACGACCCCAAAAATAAGTGAAATGGTGACCCTGCATTGGAACATACTGAAGCCCCATATCGTCGATAACCTCCTGAAAGTCTTCAATCAGGGATGGTGGGTATGGGTGTCCCCCTTTGGTTTCCAGTTGATGAAAAATGTAGTTGAAGTCCACTATTAAAATCCATCATCCTCGGTCCCCTACCCCTAGTCTTCGTAGAGGTCCCAACATTGGTATCAGAGATCCCTTTAAGGTTTCCCATAAAATCCGTTAACTCTAATCAAATTGTATCCCGAACAGGAAACAATAACATCGATGTGGTTCGTTAACTTTGACTCAATATTCACCCCAATGCTTGTGGTCCAAAAGAGAGCTAAACCTTATTGAACGTTTGATGTCGACACACATGTACCACCATGAAAGCCTAAACTTCGTTTTAACAACTCCAATCTGATTGCCACCATCAGAGTTTCAGAGAAAAATACCATGTGGGGTTATTGCTTGTTGAGGAGGTGCTTGAGGTCTTGAGTATGGGTTTTGGATTCATCTTTAGGTAGTTCTAGGCGAGAATTCGGAGATCGGGGCTCTGGGAGATCAGAGAGTACATCAATTGTGTGCAATGGGGAGGGAGGGTTGGTGACAGGGAAGATAATGTTGATGACGAAGAGGTCCAAAGAAGGGACGGTGGTGGTGGTGGTACAAAGGGAACCGTGTGCGGTGGATGTCGAGGCAAAGATGGTAACAACAAGGGGTTTACTCGAGGGGTAAGACCTTGAGGCTGAAGGGGAGGTAGGGGAGAGTTCCGGGTTGCAGATATAGTAGTAACGAATGGACGAGGGAGTCAGCGGAAGAAAGACGACGACAGCAACAAGGAAAGTGATTAAGATCCTGAGGGGTTGGAAACCCTAAGAGAGCACATCTTTTTCTAACTATGTTTTAAACTTAAAAAAAGGTTAACTACCTTTAGTACCTCTTATGTATTGGTAACACATCTTTAGTACCCTTTATGTATTGGTAACACATTAGACAACATTTTGGTCAAGTTTACGGTATTTTGATGATCTATGACCAATTCATAAGACATGTAATTGTTCTGTTACCAATACATAAGGAGTATTAAATGATCAGTGACCAATTCATAATGGGTACTAAAGACCCGTTCCCAAAACATAAGGGTTTATTGAACGTTATAAAACTTAGGGGTACTAAATGTGTGTTACCAATACAAAAAGGGTACAAAAGGGTATTAACCCTACAAAGAATTAGAGACTCACGTAGTAAGTTTGAATGTTAGAATATACAGACGTTCATGCAAGTTTGTGCAGCTACCCCTATATATTTCCATAGCTTTATAAAGCAATTCCAGATCAGCTCAATGCTTTTGCTGATTTCCAAAAGCAGTAAAGGTACACATTTTTTTGGTTTGTACAGCTGAAGTTTGATGACAACAATGTCTACTCCACCTATCATTCTACATATCGTCTGTGGGCTGTGGCCCAACCCAAGTTCAACCGTGTTTGTCAGTGGCATAACACCTTACCTTCCAATAGCAGCAGACTAGCAATTTTCAAGATAAATTTGGTAGCAAGTGATTCTCAAGAAAAAAAAACGAGCCTTCAATTTTCAAAATCACATTATTTTACAACTTGTCATAAGATTTGAGTTGACTTTAAGACATTGTAACGGATGAAGCATATGTATAAAGAAGCCCCTGATAGAAAAATATACTCTGCTTCTTATGGATGTTGTATGTTGCAGGAACTTATAACCTGCACTGGGCCATCTGACTATTAAATACACAGTCGTAAATTGAAATGGAATATGAGACTAAGTGAAGAATTTGATAGAAGCAGTGCTCAAATGAGCCCGGAGACTTTAAGGGAAGACAAGACTACAAAAATAAGCCAAAGCAACATAAAGTAGGCAGAGGTAGTCCATGCCCAGAACCTCGGGCCTCCGAGTTCGGCACCCAATGTGAGTTGTCGAAATACTAGAACAGCAATACAGCCTGCTGAAGTACAGAAGAAGACTAGCAGAGAGAAGCTCAGTCCAGTTGCATCCTCAATGTACAGTGGCTGGTTATACGCCATGTAATTGTAGACCGTATCAATCAGCCACGGGATCCCAATGCCCACATATATGTTTACAGAATTGCTACAAGAAAGAGACAAATAGAACATCAAATCTTATTATTATATTCAATCTCTTATGCATCTGTGACTAATCCTTAGTTAAAGAAAGATTGCAAGCTTAATGGTATTGTAAAGTGATAGGAGTATAACCTGCAAGTGATGTTAGCAATGGCAGAGTCAGCTGTTAGCTGACGTTCAGCAGCAATCTTACTGGCAACTAAATCTGGCCACGAAGTTCCCGCAGCTAATGCAGTGAATGCTATGACATAAGCATTTATTCCTGCAAAAGAATTACAACACATAAGAAGTGAATACTAATTGGTCAGTAAATATATTTTACATGATTTGTACTCATCAACTATAGAAATGTCTGGTTGAAATTTTAGTTGTAGGAAGGAGGAGAACCTGTGACACAGCTTATAAGATCTGTGATCCGTGTTACTATATAAGCTACTCCAGAGATGAAAATAAGGGAGCAAATGAAGGCCAACCATCCATGAGCAATATGATAAGGAGGCACGAAAGCAAACATAAGTTTCCATGGTACAAGGATTAACTGCCAGGAAATTCTTGCTAACCGTAGATAGATATTGTCCAATTTTCTTGCTTCTGTTCTTTCCAACTGTATTCATAACACGAATAGATCATTTGCAAAAACATAATGGTATCCAGAAGAAGAGGAGGGGAAGAGAAAAGATGTAGGGAAGTACAAATTGTGACTTAAATTAGATATCACATGTCATTCTATTTGTAAATTTGAAAGTTCCATGTGATCCAAATTGAGGAGGAAGCAAGATGCAAAGAAATAACCATCAAATATAAGAAGTATAAATCCCAATAATTTTGAACATACTTAATGCAGTTGAATCCTGAAAACTAATTCGATTTATGTTCTAAAAGACACGAGGAAGAAGAAAGTAAATCCAAGCGCAGGGATGAAATACTAATGGTGATCGGATTTCTGTAACATAATTCCAACGCGATTCTCAATGTTGAATTTTGTCAGGGAAAGGGAAAGATGAACTCTGTTAACTAAGTTACTTACTATCAAATGGTTTTCTCACATCATATAACAACAATTCAAAGCATGAGGGATAGAATATAGTACCACGGTTGCATTCACAAACTGCTGTTTCCAAAGTGAGGGTACACAGTTATCTTCTAACTCCTCCTGGGACTTTTTAGAGGACTCGGCTAAATCCTCATTTGAAGGCAATTTTTCGTACACTGGAGCTGCAATGTTAAACTTTCACATGTCAAAATCCAAACTATCTTGTAGAGTATCAAGGTAAACAATAGAACTTATGCTCTGTAGCAAAGTTCCCACACATTTTTTAAAATATATTTAGTTTTAAAAAAGTACAGACCAGATATTATGGATAACAGTATAACACCACTTCGATTTTTCTCAAAACATAGACGACTATTATAAGGTGTTACCTGTCCCACTTTGTGAATGAATGGAGAAGATATCAACAATATTCCTATTATCAATTTCTTCATCTAGAAGTATCTCAGTATAGTTGTCATGGGCATTGTTGTTATGTTTGCCAGACACAACCTCCTCTGGAACCCATTCCTCTGGCCTCTCAGTCCTTGCACTTCACACATACAAAGAAAGTCAGAAATGGAGAACAAAGCCATGTAACATAGTAGACTAACATCAACTTCAGCTGCCAAAAACACAGCAAGGACTAAATCCCAATTGATGAAACAAATTGGAAATAGAGAAAACATACAGAGGAAGGGATACGTAGGGCCACCGTTTGTCTTGAGCATATGCATGTATCAGAAGTAGCCCATAGTAAAGAACAGTTAATAAGGCTTCCCACACTGTAATTACATTTGGTGTCCATACCTGCAACAATAAGAAAGAATTTAGCCTTTACAAATACATAATATATGCCAACAATGCCAAAGATAGTGAGTGGTTGCAATGTTTGATTATCAATTGGAACTGAGAGTGTGGCAACAGAAACAAATCTATTGGCATTGTATTCGTCTCATGGGATATAGCTATGATGCAAACAAATGTAGGCAAATCTTAATGACAGTGAGATAGTTGTGATGGCTTACATGAGAAACTTTCCCTGAAAGTTACCTCTAAAATTATGTATAGCCATATATAAGCCCAAAAGGACCAAAAAAGCTCCACAAGCCAAACCCCTAAATCAGATATCTTTTTCAATTCTCCAGCTTTTGGAACTACAACACAAACAGCATGGATGGGGAAAAGATCAAAGGCAGCCGAACCAACAAGCGTTCCAGGACCAAGACCTGCAGAGGGAACCATTTTGAGATATTTGTAATACGTAGACAATACGTTATAGTAGCCTGGTATGGAGATGAAGGGGAAATGTAAAAGAAAATGCACAAGTAGCCCAAAAAGGGATGAATCACATAAATTAATAATTTGTCTTCATTAAGCATACAAATGCATCCACGCCATTAGTCAAGATTATGAAAAGGAGGTCTACTTAGACATATATACAGAAAAAATTTCAACACTGAAAAAGCTTTCTTCTGTTTAACTGGACATTTGAAAAAGGAAACCATTTTTTACTTTTTTCCAAGAATTGTGAAGCAGGTGAAGAAACCCATCATGCTTCAAGCAGGAAAACTTTAAAACAAAAAAGAAGAATACTAGATTTGTTGGTTTAATGCCAAATCCAGCCTTCATTCAAATACATCAAAATTAAGGTCATTATATCCAAAGTTAGTTTCAGTATCTATAGAATATATAGTAAATTGAAAATAAACATAAGAAACACACCTCCAGCATACAGGTTTCCCAGATTTCGTATAGCGTCAATGGTAGCTAATGATATTTGTGGGAAACTAGTTCCAAAGGCCAGCAGAGAAATGTCTGCAATAGCATAATTCCACACCTTTTCATATCTAACAATTTCAGCTTTGGTATGAGGATCTATCTCAACCACTTTGCGTGAGTGCTTCACAACATTCTCCATTGACTGAAAAAAACGAGCAGTTATAGCTGATAATCCAACAAAACAGTAAGCAAGCCCCAAAAAGTACAATGTGGTGCGGGATGCAGCCCCAAGGTTCGTTTCTCCTTGAAAAAGCAAGTAGCTTCCGCATTTTTCGACCCCAAGATTGTTAGACATTCCAAGTAACCTTTTGGTCATACGTGTCAAAGACATCTTATTCAACTCCAAATCAGAATTTGAGTATGTGATATCAATGACTCCTATGAACTAGAAACATCACCTGATAATTGATATAAACCACAAATTAATTCAAATTGAGTTAATGTTATTATTAATCAAATAGGAGAAAAACAAATATATGAGGATACAGTATCTGAGTACCAAATTTAATTGCCAAGAGTCAAAAGGAAGGTTCCACCATCTACCTGAAACACCAAACATGTATATGCACTCTACCAAACTAGCAAAAGCCAAAAGATATATAGTGGAGAAATTTTCCAGAAACTTCATTCTTACGCCATGCATTTTAGCTGTATGCAAAAAGCACATAAAACCAAGATAGGATCCTTCAATCGCCTGTTACAAATTGTTTTTTTTTTTCAGATCTCTTTCAACATGAAAACTCATAATATCCCGTGTCCGAACAACTTTCAATGCACTAAAGCCTATGCTACCATTGAGATCAGAGGCACTCAAATTGAACAAAAATAATAGTAAAAAAGTAGCCAAAAGAACTGCTATCTGTTTTCATTAGATGTTAAGATACTGCATGGATATCTAGAGAAACTATTTATTAGAATTTAAAGCAGCAATTCACGATTAACTATAATTACACTGTGTTCATTACTAAGCTCATTTAAGCTCAAACTTCAAAATCCAACAAGCACGGATTAATGTCAATGACCTGATGAGCAATAACAAGCTATCTAGATTCAAATTTCAGAATCCATTTCTATGAACTCAACTAGGAAAAAAGAATTTCACAAAATTGGGCCACACCAATCAACAATGACATCAAAATGCGCAATAGAAAATCTATCAGACTAGACAGCAATCCAAAAACAAATGGACGATGCGAGAGGCTTACCAGCAGAAGCGGCGCCACCGGAGCGAGAACCGATCGCCGGCGAGAGACAGGCAGCGAACACGGCTGAGATCTGGGGCTTGGCGTGCGTCCACAGAATCAGAGTTCAGATGATTGTGGTGAGCGAGAAATATAGTACTAATTAATGAGGGGATCGGAATTGATTGATTCTGACATTTAACAAACAGAAATGACAAATGACAAACCTGAGATGGCTTTATCTGTTGATAATCACGTTGAGTCAGGTTCATGTCTGGTTGGTTTAGTGCTTAAACCCTTCGGTTTATTACAAAACGACACTGTTTCTTTTTTCTGTGTCGCTACTCGTTACTATACATAGTATAGTGGTCAGCTCCCTTTGATTTTATTGCATTCCTTTTCTAAGCAAAATCATTAATGTCGTTTCCACGTGGTTTACGTTATGATTCTTCTCCTCTCTACATCGAAATCAGATTTCATTTTATACTCGAAAATTATATTTTTAAGAAAACCTTTCCTCTCAAGTTATATAATTATCTTACACCATGAGGTGGTAACCGTCAAGTAACAATGGGGTACAAGTATTGATATAGGGGCCAACGAGAGTTACATGGCAATGAGGGCACTTATGTTAGTTAAAAAAATATTAATTGCATGTTGAAATTTTGATAAACATGTTACACTACTGTTTTATTTGTATCACATGATTGCTAATATTCTAATTACACTCCTGCAATTATAACCAAAGCCAGATGCCACCACCTCTCCCACTCCTTCATACCCAGCTTTGGCCAGTCGGTGCACCAAAATGCATCGCCTCACTGGTGCAATTACCTGGCCGACGAGCATCCCTCATTATGGGCATCAAAATCTTAAGGACATTCACGAAGGTGAATTTCATCAATCTGAAATAAAGACAGCATAAAATCAATGTCTTGAAGAAGAAAGGTAGCACTTTTATGTGCACATTCTTTTCCATAAAGATAGCAACAAGCACACGGTATACTTCCACAAATATACCTCGATCAAATGTTCCCTAAAAATACATACACTGATCATCAGTGACTGATGTTTCATCATGTTGGAGTCCAGGGATGCTTAAATAACACGTGAGCTTACACAGACTACAAACACCCAACCAAGTAATCATTTTCACAAACATTACAGAGCATTCTGTATGTGAGCAATAATACAAGTACCCTTAAGACAACAAATAAACACTACAGAATGGAATGCATATGATTTTACGACTATGAAATGAAAAATTGGTGTAATTAAAATCTCTTTAGAATAACACAAACTTATACGACCAAAAAAGAAGTTTTGTATTAACCATATCTAATATCTTCTAAACCAAAGGCATGAACATAAAACAATTCCAACAAGTACTTAAACAAAGGCACTTCAACTACATCAAAACAAACGGATAATTATGGGAAGAACACAGAATTGGATCCTCAGTCTTCTTCCTCTCCCTCATTCTCAGCAATGTTGAAGTAACGCAGCTCATAAACATTGCGTTCCTTGTTGGAAGCAATCACACGAAGCCAGTCCCTCACATTGTGCTTCTTCAAGTACTTCTTGGTCAAGTATTTAAGATACCTGCAAAGCACACAAAAGAAAGCTCAATTGGCATGCTATGTGAGCCTGGACTAGATCCAAACAATGAACTACTATTAAGGAGAAAGGTGAACGAACTACTCAGTCTGGTAAGTACTGAACATAGATTATGCAAAAACAGCCTCATCTGCAGGTTTAAGTAGGAAACTAATATCTAGGCCTGTATATAAGTACAGGTTTTTCCAATCAAGTAATGAATTATACATTCAAGCAGTGAGGAAACAAGTGTTCCCTTGTTGCAATGGTTATAGTGAACTATATACGATTGATTATTGCAACACACAACGAGGTAAAACCTAAACTCAAAGAGCGAGACAATGGATTTGAACAGTCTTTCTACAGCTTCAAATGACATTACTCACAATATAATGTACTCTACTTCCAGAAAAAATGTAGTATTCAGCAATACCTATTGTTAGTTCCAATATCATTGCATCGAATCAACAGCTAGAACAGTAGCAGTTTACGAGACGATGGAAGTAATAGCACTAGGTTGTTTTCATAAAGCTACAAATGGACACAAAATGAACTCCGAAGCATACATTTTCATGAGCACCAAACAAGACCTCAAAATACTTACGCACTCAACAAAGCTAAGCAATATCAAATCTTTCAATTAAATTTCAACACCCAATCAAGCCAATTGCAGAGACCATCTCCAGATATGAGAAAAGAGCAAACGAAAACAGTGAGAAGAGACGATGTACCGTTTGGAGAAGTTGCTGTCAGAGGTAACGGTAATCTTGGTCTTCTCACGAGTGACAGTGACGGAATCACCGAGAGCTCCGGCCTTGCCGCCGACCTTGATCCTCTCCTGGAGGAACTTCTCCAGAGAAGCGATGTCCATGATTTTATCCTCCACTGGCTTGGAGCATTCGATCACGAAGGTCGCTCCCTTCTTCTTCCCCTTAGATCCTGCTGCTGTCCCGCTCATCTTCGCTTACTCTGCGATTCACCTAATCTTCGATCTGAGAGGGAGAGAAAGAGCAAAACTAGCGGCTTCGACTTTGTTGATATATGGTTACTCGATCTCTAGGGTTTTGGAGTCCCCAACACTGACATGGGCCATAAACGGCATCGGGCTTTTGTTTGGGCTTCTCAGTTTCCCGATGAAACTAAAATGGGCTCAACTCGTCAAAACTTTCAGCCCATTTATTTAACGAATAGCATCTGCTTCGCGCTACGTCGTCGTGATTCCCTTCCCGCTTCCATTTTTGGATCCGAGAAATCGCGAAACGCAGCGAATGTGTGTCAAGCTTGGAGAAGTTTGAAGGTTCAACAATGGCGGAAATGGCTTGTTTATTGATTTAGAGAGAAAGTACAGAGAAAGGTTTTCAGCTAGGAATTGAAATACAATTGGTTACATGAATGAATCTAACTAACCAATCCGTTCCTATCTATACCTCGAGCCTCCTCTGCCTTGTAACCGTTTTTCCCGCGCTTTGTAACAACCAGCTCGGTGAAGGAGAAGCTGACTCAGCACCTCGTCCACGTAGCGCGCCTTCGTGCAGACAGCTGGCGTCGCTGACCCGGTCAACTCGTCACTTACTCGAAACGCAGCGTTTTGATACGCGCGAACGTTTTATTCAAATTCACATGCGTGCTCTTCACTTAACCGCGATAGAGCCCTCACTTCAACCAGGCTTGACCTCAAGCCTGAGGCAATTGCAGCTGATACCAGTCCGGAAATGAAGCTTTGATAAAAGACGCGTCCTCCCACGTTGCATCCTCAGCCAAGGAACGCTCCCATTGGACCAGCCACTGGACCACCGCCCCATTGTTCCTGTTGGCGATCCGTCTATCAAGCAAAAGAGCTGGAGCCAGCCTCAGAGTACCCTCATCTGTGATCGTGGGCAATTGAGGAAGCAAACGATGCTTGTGACCCAGCTGGCGCTTCAAGAGAGACACATGGAACACAGGGTGAATGAGAGAACCCTCGGGCAACCTCAGTTTATAGGCACTTGAAATGGCCCATAAAACCTTGCAGCCAACTTCAAATGCTTCCTGAGCTGTACTAAGTTCTGCCTGTAGGGTTGCAACTTCAGGTAAACCCAACCCCCCACAGCAAAGGACCTCTCAGTCCTATTCTTATCAGCCTGCACCTTCATCCTGTGCTGAGCAGCCTTCAAATTCTCATCCAACAACTTGGCCTGCTCTTGTCTAGAGTGTATGAAAGATTCCACAGCATGAACCTTGGATGGATCAGAGGTAGCCACCAAAGGTTGTGGGGGGTAACCATAAAGGGCTTCAAAGGGAGTCATTTTGAGGGAGGAATGGTAGCTAGAATTATACCAGAATTGTGCCATTGATAGCCAGCCATGCCATTTCTTAGGAACCTGGTGGCACATCACCATCAAATAAGCCTCTAGACATTGATTGACTCTCTCAGTCTGCCCATCACTCTGAGGATGGTAGGCAGTTGAGAGGTTCAAAGTCACTCCCACCCTTTTGAAGAGCTCTTCCCAAAAGTTACTCAGAAAAATTCTATCTCTATCAGATACTATGGCCTCAAGCATGCCATGTAGTTTGAAGATCACATCAAAGAATAACTGAGCTAATTGAGATGCAGTATAGGGGTGCTTAAGACCAATAAAATGGGCAAATTTGGAGTACCTGTCCACAATGACCCAGATGCTATCTTTGCCTTCAGAGGTGGGAAAACCCTCTATGAAATCCATGGAAATGTGCTTCCAAGGTTGAGATGGGATGGGAAGAGGTTGTAATAATCCTGGAGTTGCCACATGTTCAGCCTTACATCTCTGGCATATGTCAAAGACCTTCACAAAATCCAGAATTTCCTTGTTCATCAAGGGCCAATAGAACTGAGACTTAACCCTATGTAAGGTGGCATTAATGCCAGAGTGACCCCCAATTCCTGAATCATGCAATGCCCTGAGGACTTTGGTTCTGATATCATTACTCTTGCCCAGCACAATCTTACCCTTGAACCAAAGAACCCCCTCCTTGTACTTATAATCTACCACAGAAGCTGGTGCTAAGCTTAGCTGCTGAATTAGGCTCTCCATCTCAGTATCCCCTTGATAACTCAACATTACCTCAGTGATCCAAGCAGGCACTACTGAGGATACCACTTGCAACTCCTCATGAGGGACCCTAGAAAGTGCATCAGCCACCAAATTCTCCTTGCCTTGCTTATACTCAATAGTGTACTGAAGACCCATAAGCTTGGCTAGCCACTTGTGCTGGAAGGGAGTTGTCAATTTCTGCTCCAAAAGGTACTTGAGGGCCTGTTGATCAGTTCTGATCACAAATGGGGCTGCAGTAACATAATGCTTCCACTTCTGTATTGCAGTGATCAGTGCTAACAGCTCCTTTTCATAAGTAGACAAAGCTTGGCTTTTGACCCCTAGAGCCTTGCTCATGAAGGCAATAGGATGGCCCTTCTGCATCAATACACCAACAATGCCACCATCACATGCATCTGTCTCAATGACAAAGGGCAAGGAAAAGTCAGGTAAGGTGAGTACTGGGGTAGTTACCATAGCCCTCTTGAGCTGCTCAAAGCTCATTTGAGCCTCATCAGTCCATTCAAAAGCTCCTTTCTTCAGTAAGTTGGACAAAGGTTTTGCTATAATTCCATAGTTCTGCACAAATTTCCTATAGTACCCAGTTAATCCCAAGAACCCTCTCAAAGCCTTGAGGTTCCTTGGTACTGGCCAACTAACCATGGCCTCTATTTTAGCAGGGTCAGTGGCCACACCTTGTCCTGAGATGATATGGCCCAAATACTCCACTTGGGTCTGTCCAAAAGCACATTTGCTCTTCTTTGCATACAGCTGGTGTTCCCTCAGCTTCTTTAAGACCAATTCCACATGTTGCAGATGATCTTCCCATGTCCTGCTGTAAATGAGGATATCATCGAAGAAAACAAGAACAAACTTCCTCAAATACTCCTGCAGGACTTGAGTCATGAGTGCCTGGAAGCTAGCTGGAGCATTAGTCAGCCCAAAAGGCATGACTCTGAATTGATAATGCCCCATGTGGGTTCTGAAGGCAGTCTTGAACTCCTCCCCCTCTTTAAGCCTGGTCTGATGGTACCCTGACCTTAGGTCTATTTTGGAAAAGTAGCAACTTCCTTGCAGTTCATCCAACAACTCCTCAATGGTGGGAATGAGGAATTTGTCCTTGATTGTTAGGTCATTGAGTTTCCTATAATCAATACACATTCTCCACCCACCATCTTTCTTCTTAACCAACAGTACAGGGAAGGAATAAGGATTGTGACTCCTTTGAATTACCCCAGAATCCATCATTTCAGAAATCAAACCTTCTATTACATTCTTCTGCTCAAAACTATGCCTGTAGGGTCTGAGGGAAGGTGGTACAGCCCCAGGGACCAAGGGAATGGTATGGTCCAGGTCCCTTCTAGGAGGCAAGGCAGTAGGGACCTCAAAGACATCAGCAAATTGACCCAAAACTGCCTGGAGATCCTCAGGAGTCTGAGGTTCAGGTTGCTTGGTATCCAAGGAAACCAGTTGACCCATATACAAGGACTGGCCAGCCTTAAGTTCTTTCAGTACCCCAGAGACAGATAATTGATCACAAGGCAATGTAGGGATGGATTCATACAATATGAGAGACATACCTTCCCTTTTAATGGTAACTGTCCTCAGCTCATAGTCAAATGTAATGGGAGAAACAGTCTTGAGCCAGTCTAGACCCAAGACAACATCATGTGAGCCCAATGGCATTACTAAGAATTTCCAAACAAACTTGTCCTTAGAGATGGACCAAGTGATAGTACAACCAGAAGAGCAAATAACTCTTTGATCATTCCCCATTTTGACTATAGTAGCAGGAACCTTGATGAGCTGAACACCCAAAGTCTTGGCTGTCAATTCATCCAGAAAGGATTTGGAAGCCTCAATATCCACCAATATAGAGAGATCAAGACCCTGAGTTGTTCCAGCCACCCTGATAGATGAGCTAGGCCTGTCATCCCCAGAGAGAAGACAAGTCTCCACACTGAGAGTGCACAAACTGTCCTCTTCAGTGTCTTCTGCTTTGGAAGGCTCCTTCTCCACCACTTCAGAGACCTATGATTCAGTATTACCAAACAACTCATCAGCTTCTTCCTTGGTGATGATATACAACTTCTGCCTGTTGGGACATACATGGTCTCTTGAATACTTGGCTGGACAGGTGTAGCAAAGTCCTTTCCTAGCCCTCTCCTCCCTTGACTCTCCAAAGGGTCTAGGACCAGTGGAACCTTCCTGTGGAGGTCTAGGACCAGTGAATCTCTGGACCACAGGTGCCTGATACCTTGGCCTGAATGTCTGGGGTGCTAAGGCTCTGGCTGGACCAGCTCCAGCAGGCCTATGGTTCCCAACCAGCCCCAAGGAGGCTACTCTGCTCTCCTCATGCCTGGCCAAGTACATGGCATGAGCCAGTGTGCTAGGGCTCAGTATTTGCACACCTGGTCTGAGATTAGGCCTCAGGCCCCCAATGAAATTGGAAATGAAGTAATCCTCAGTTAAAAAAGGATTTCTAGACAGCATTAGCACCTTCAATTCACTGAACACATACTCAAATTCCTGGACAGTTCCAGTTTGCTTCAGATTCTTGAACTCAATCTGAACATCATCATGGCCCTGGGCCTCAAATTTCCAACTGATGTCTTGGCAAAATTGAGTCCACCAGATCACTCCTCCATGCATAGAGTACTCGGCAAACCAAATCTCGGATAGTCCGACCATATGGATTGAGGCCAAACGCACTCTGTGATCCTCCGGAACATCATAATAAGAAAAATACAAGGAGGCCTTGCGGAGCCAACCTCGCACATCAGATCCGTCAAAAACAGGAAATGATATGTTAGGCGCCCTGAAATGTTGATAAGGTGTGGGTTGGTGAGGGATATTTGGTGGTGTTGGAGGCTGGTGAAGGCCTTGTGGTGGTGCTAAGGTGATATTCGGGCGTTGGAAGTGTGGATTGGTAGAGGTAGAGGCCATGTGAGGGTTTGGGTGAGGAGGTGAGGGTTCCAGTACAAATTGGCGAGCATGAGATGAAAATGGAACACTGGCTTGTGGAGTAAAGCCTTGAAAGTAGATCGGGGTGCAAGGGTGATGATTCAGTACCTCCGGTCGAGATTGGACTGGATTGAGCACCTTTGGACTTGCTCCGGGACCAAAAACAGGGTGAACTTGTGACGGCGATGTGGCTATGGACTTGCCACTCTCCTGAGGTCCAGGTTCTGGCTGTTGATGCTGCTGGTGCTGCGCCGGAGCTTGAGGCACCAGGTCAGGAGGAGCTACTGATACTTGAGCTCGCTCGCGAAACAGAAGCTCTAAGGCGCTCCTGAGAGTCGCTAACTCAGCTCGGAGGTCATCAACGGACTGCGATGGTGGTGCTTCGTCGACTCCAGACATAGTAGATGCGCTGGATCAAAGCTCTGATACCACTATCAAGCTTGGAGAAGCTTGAAGGTTCAACAATGGCGGAAATGACTTGTTTATTGATTTGGAGAGAAAGTACAAAGAGAGGTTTTTAGCTAGGAATTGAAATACAATTGGTTACATGAATGAATCTAACTAACCAATCTGTTCCTATCTATACCTCGAGCCTCCTCTGCCTTGTAACCGTTTTTCCCGCGCTTTGTAACAACCAGCTCGGTGAAGGAGAAGCTGACTCAGCACCTCGTCCACGTAGCGCGCCTTCGTCCAGATAGTTGGCGTCGCTGACCCGGTCAACTCGTCACTTACTCGAAACGCAGCGTTTTGATACGCGCGAACGTTTTATTCAAATTCACATGCGTGCTCTTCACTTAACCGCGACAATGTGAAACCGCAAATGAGCACCGAACAAGAGCTGAGCTACGAAGCTCCGAGCTCCTCTCTCGCCGCCGATTCAATTCCTTGCGTCGGAACGGTAATTCAGATCGTTATTCATTCCCTTTTTTCGCCGTGTCATGACCTAATTTCTTATAAATCTAGTTCAACTCGTGAGTTCGTGCTACCATCAATGAAGTTTTAGTTGTTGTTTCTGTAACGATTAGCTTTGAAATGTCATGCTGGTGCTGCCTTATTAGGAATGCATATCTATGTTGCAAGGATTTGAATTCTGCATCTAAAGTTCTGTGCATTAACGTGCTGTCAAGATCAGATGACAGTTTTGTTGTTGTTGTTTAAGTGTGGCATTGGCTCTCTAGTTAGTTTCTTCTATGTTTGCTCTTTGTATTCTTTAGTTTTCTGATACCTGACTTGACTTAGCACTTTGAATCGTGAAGACGGACATGCTAGAGAAATTATACTTGGTTTATTATGAAATTATATTGACTTGATAGTTGAGACATTCTAGGGAAATCCGGTTATGTTGTAAATGCTCGATGAACGTTGAATTGCTTGTGATTTTATGCAGATTATTGCTGATTTTTGTATTGCAATTAGGTATTGTACTTGTGATAATGTGGTTATCCTGTGATCCATACCTTTTCAGATTCCCTATTATCACGAGATCGCGTTTTCACCTAACAAATGCTTGACGAGTACTTGGCTTGCGCTAAGATTAGTCGTGCATGTGCATAATCTAAAACACCCAAATGGTTAAGAGAATAAGGAGACAAGAGAGAGATTTTGTATTATAAATTGAGTGAATACAAATGACAAGTTCACCCCCTTATATGCGGGTCTAGATCTATCTAATCTAATGATTACAGAAGAGTATCTAGGAATGTGCTCGGCATATTTCTAGATGTTTATACAATATTCCTAGACACTCTATTTCATCTGTATACTTAGCATCCACATGACAACTGTAGTGTCCCGCATGGCACTCCCCAAAAGCTTGCATGCTCCAGTAAAGAGTAGCCTCGAGTCTGCTCATCCGCCTCTTAAAGATGTGTTTGGTCCGGTCCGTTACACTATGTATCCCTCTTAATCACTAATCAATCCTTATGAAATCGAATCATGAATTTCTTTTCTTCTATTGGCCAATATGAAATGAATGTTATGGTGGTGATGATGATGTTTACACAAAACACCTTTACAATTTTGTTTTGTATTAAAATACAATTGCTTACTTACACAGTGCCTTGAGTTCTGGTATCATGTAGCATGAAATTTCCGGATGTTGGGCTCGTTGAATTGAGTATAATGTTCTTAGGTTTGAATGCCTTGTTTAAGAAAAAGGTTTAAGGTTGTGGTTGGAATGCCCATCAGGGCTGGCTTAGTTGGTCGATGCGAGCATATCTTATATGAGGTTCAATGTCTGAATCCTAGTGGGTCACAAGTGTGGGGTATAAGAAGGTTGTGATTGTAATATCTACATGGATGCACACAGTACCAACCAAGCGGTATTAGAGGAACCCCTGAATCGTGTTCTCATATACAAAAACCTTCCAATCTACGTTTTCTTTGTAAACTCAAGTTCAAGTGATTTTTTTTATAATAACAGCTGGAACATTTGTATCCTTGTAGTTTGATATTACTGCCTCTGCCACTCATGCCAGTATTATGTTCTGATGAGGTTCTAATGAATAATATCCAGGATTAATTTTTGGTTGCTGTTTACAGGAGTTTGTGGTACGTGCAGTCTGATTTCTGCTGGTTACTCAAGATCGCCTAGAGATCCAATCTGTTGGCTGCTTATTTCCGGTGGTGCTTGTAAGTACATTTGTGCAATTACTTTTATGTGGCATTTGTTTCAGTACGGTTCAGCTCAGTTTCACTTAAATTAAACCCAAAGTTGCAGGTTTAGGACATCCTTACATATATCCCTTTGCAATTAAGAACCAATCCGTATGGTTACATATACATCCTTAGTCACAGATTCATGAGTTCGTAGTCGGTCTTGAACTATTGATGGTTTAGGAATCTAACCCGGTCCTACATATGCCCCATTGCATGATGATTAAGAATCAATCCCTATAATTTGCTGTCTGTTACAGAAGAACCTATATATTCTCTCACTTCCCTAAAGAGAGATTTGAATTTTACATGCTTTGTCAAGTACTTATGCTGACCAATATTTTATATAATTAATGATATGGAAATGACTGTTTCCTGTAGGCAAATGAGGAGGTCCATGAAGATGGTTCAGTTGGTATAAGGGTGATATTGCGAATATTCTCTTGCTACTATGTATATAGATTGAATGGTATGTGATCGACATCAAGGCAACAAATTTAGGTGAGGTGAACTTGTTCTAAAAGGTTTGGTTCAAAAGAGTACTTACAATTGAATATATGAACTGTTATGTAGAAGATTCTAGCGATATGTGAACTTGGTCTTTTAACAGTTGGGTGCAAAGGAGTATCTCTTTCTACAGGCAGCAATATTAGATAGTAGATGTAAAGCTTAGTCCAAGTCAAAGTTCACAGCTGCTATGCATCATATGAATCATCTAGAATGTATTCATATTGAATTTGTTTTCAAGCATACATTTCTTTTCCAAATCAGTTTGAATATTTAGTGTTGGTTCAATTATTCACGCTTCAATTTTCTTTTAATGTCTCTCTCTTTTCACATATCTCGGTTTTATTATGGGCAGTGGTCTCCAAACATCAGGGGTTGAAAATTGAGGATGGAGACTGTGGTAAGTTTGAGACTTTTACCCCTAATAACTGATAACATTGAAGCTTAACTAGGTGGGTGATGCTACTATATTAATGGTACCACAAATGTACTGGTCCACACTACTAAATTCAATTCGTGGCCAGTCTTGTGCTAAGGTACAACAAAGTTCATTGTTTGTTTCAATTTTGTCCTACAAACATTTACTCCCAAGCATTTCATTTTGACACCTATTATCTATCAAAACAAAAAAAAATTATTTCAATTTGGACTTGATTGGAAAAATAAATATATTCGGATAATATTGTAATAAACTGTTATATTACAGGATAAATTGGAGCATGTAGAATATTCTTTAGACTTGACTAAATGTGTGAATGGCTATGGACATGACCACAATAAGCAAACGCCACCAAGTAAGAGGCTCTTCCCTTTCTTAATGGTCAATTGATGATGTGACTAGATTCAGCGAGTATTGTTTGCTTGCAGTACAAGCCATTACTATCTCGTTATGAATATGATCACACCATGTATCCTATTCTATATTCTAAAAAAGCCTTGATCCAATCTTATCTTTTGACCAACTCATAAATAAATAAATAAATAAATCCTGATCTTTTTTTTTTTGAGGATAACCATGGAATTGTATTAAATCAAAGAGAATAGTTTGGTGGGTACTGAAACCGTACACCACCTACATAGGCAAAAACCAACTTGGGTGGGCATGTAATCATACTCCCCCTACAGAATTCAAACCAACTAATAAACTGAAATGAAACGAAAGCAAAAAAATCGGCTCTAGTGCAAAGTTGCGGATGAAGGGGGTATCTGCGATAGCGTCTGGTGACACCGGTACAACATTCTTCTTCCAATTGGTACGAGGCGAAGCCAGCCACGTTTAGGGGAACACTGGTGGACCTACATCTCACACGGTATGTCAGCGTGCGTCGTCCTCCCTTTAGTGATAATGGTAGGGCTCCTGAACGCGGGATTGCTGACACCGGACTGGCAGGGGAGATAAACATCAACTGAGGATGGTGCCGTCTCCATCCATCCGCCGGGAAGGGGCCAAAGTTGACCCACCCCTCCCCGGGCCACCTCGGACTCATTCCTTCAGGCGGGGGTGCTTGAGGCCCCCCGCCGTTGCTACAAGTAAACCACCATCTGACCCTGTCGATCCTTCAGATTCCGTACAGCCCATCCCATCCCCAAGGCCCAGAGTCGGCCCATTAGGGTTAGGGTTCTCTTGCACTACTCCCTTGCACTTGCTTCTTCGCCAAGCTACCACCGCCGCCTCCTCCTCCGCCGTGGCCTCCTTGTCCGAGTACACCTCCCCCACCGGCACAAGAGACGGCGTCCCCGGCACCACTCCCGGCATCGGAGCACCCATGCTTCTCATCGCCGAGAAGCACCCCAGCGAGAATCCACCGTCCCGTGACAGCGGCGGCTCCGGTTCAATGCCGGACGCGTGTAGACCCCTAAGCCATCCCGTCCCCGACGTAACCACCGCCCCTGTTACCACGACCGATCCCTCAACGGCCTGCCCCACATCGACCTGACGCCGAGCTCTCCACGGCCTTCCCCACAGCGAAACACCACCAACCACGCCACCGAATATCGTCGGACGTGGGGAAACAACAGACCACGAAACAGTCCAATAACACCTCGACGAGGCGAACTCAATACCCAAGCAGACAAGATACAGTGTGAAGCTACCAGATCTTACCTGCTCCCAACAGTTGCCGTCGCCGGAGTCGCCCACTCGCCCCCACGCGCCGCTGCCTTCATCAATTACGGACCCCCCTCTAGGGCCGGCAGAGAAAAGTCGCATCTCTTGAACGCACGAAAGGATTAACAGCGGCGCCTCCGACACAGGTCGCCGCCCTGCACCCTTCGGCGTTGTGTCATGATCAGAAGGGAGAGTGGGAAAGCCTCCACTGCCATGGAAACGCAGAATCACCACAAACCCTAGGAGAGGGAGAGGATGCGCAGCCGCCATTGTTTCAAATCAGTAGTTAAATTGGTTTATATAAATCCTGATCTTTTGGAATCAATTTGAACAACGAAGATAAAATATTCAAATAAAATATTTTCCTTAATCTTGAATTGAATTTTAAAACTAATTGAAACATCCAAACAAACTTAATAGATTTTTAATGGAGAGCTAGATATATTATGAATAAACATAAAAGTGATGGGAAATTGGGAATTGTGATAGCAATGATGAATGATAAGGCCGATCCAATCCAAAAAAAAATCAGAGGAGAAGCAGGATGTGGTGTGGTATTATAAGGGATGGGCCGAGTTCACAGTTGACACGCCACGACAACTTTATTTTGGATGTTAATGTCACAAAACAAAATTAAGTCGTAACTAATATTAAACCTTATTCTTAGCCACCAAACCCACCTATGAAATCCGTAGAGCTCTCTTCTTGCTTTACAACTTAAAATTACAAGTTCCTATTTTTGCGATAAGGACTCTTTTTCTCTCCCTCTCCCTCTGTCTCTCTGTTTCCTTTCTGAACCCCAAAATCAATATTTGATCTAAACCTATCAAGGAAGTGATCCTCTCCTGCATGTCCAACCTGATTTCTTAACCCCCCCTCTCTCTTGCTCTGTTGTTCACTTGGAATGGATATTGAATATCAAGAGGTGAATCTGAATCTGAATCTCTTCATGTTGGTGTTTATCTGGTTTGGTGGAAAAAAGGGTTTGATTTGACATTGTTGGATTTGTGATTGAAGGAGTATATAAGGAATTCAAGAGGAGTCCAGCTCTTTACTTGCAAGTGGTTGCCTGTTTCTCCTCCAAAGGCCCTTGTTTTCCTCTGTCATGGTCTCTATCTCTTCCCTCTCTCCTCTCCTTACAAGTTACAAGTGCTTGTATCAACATGTATTGTTTTGTTGCAGGATATGGCATGGAGTGCAGCGCCTCCATGAAAGGTTAACTCTTAATAACATCTTTATGCACCAATCCAGATTGTATTAATCTAGACACTAGACACACTCTTCTCTTGCATGCAATTAACATACTCATAAGACAAAACTAAACTCTCTTTAGATATTAATATAATGCTGTTTAAAGTTAAATGCAACCCTACTTTCCTTGTCAGCATTGTGGTTTAGGATTGAATCCAAATTATGGATCAGACATTAATGGTCACTGATCCATGATGCATGCTGAGTCCAGAATCAAGTGTTGTTTGAGTAGAGAGCTGTCCATACTCCATATTGATAAAAACTTACTACAGTACAGGGTTTATTTATGGCAAGGCCAAACACAAGTTATTGTGGTGAACTTCAACTACCCAGTCCAGTCCCACACACTAATAGTAATAACTATTTCATTGCTGCCCAACATTTTGGGTCATATTAATTTCTTTCACACCCAAACCTCTGTTTTAGCCTTGCATAAAGGAAAACAGTATGCTCTTTTTAAACCCCCTTTATGGCATAAGGTTGCCATAATTTATTTTAGTGTTGTTATATGATTTGGCCATGACCAGGTGCAATAAGCTTCCCATCACTAGAGTCTAGAGCACCCCACACCTTTATCTTTCTGTTTTTTTGTTTTTTGTTTCCATGTCAACTAAATCTGTATGGCATTAACTAATTTCTTCAACTTATGACTCCACATATATTCATTTATGGTCTTTGTTTATGTGTTGAGTCTCACGTCCCATAAATATAAATAAAGGAAATCTAGAACAATATGAATGATATCAGTGTAATTGTAGGAGGTAGGAAATGTACATGATGATGTGATGGTGTACCATAGAATTAGAATATATATACATGGGGCATGGTGCATAAGTATGGGAAGTTGGCTAGTGTCTTTTTTAGAGGAAAATGAGGGTCTAGTTTGGTTTGGCAAACAATCAATTATTAAAAGTTAAAACCCAACCAACCACCTCCCAAGAATAACAAAAATGTATACATACATACATACATGTTACACAACACATGTTCTAGTGTGTGATATAGTTGAGCCTAACCCCACATTTCCTTTTTCCAACGTTAGAATATTATTACAATGGTGGGCCCATACTGCCCATCCATTGCCACATAAGTGACCACCATTTCCTGCTCTCACATCCAGTTAAAAGAACATCGTCGGTTGTGCTATGTGACTGACACGTGAAATAAATGATTTAAATAATGATACTGTCCCTTGATTTAATCTCAAGTCTAAGCACTTTGTTTCAATTTAATTAGTATTTAGTTATAATTATATGGGAGGATTTGTATGTTGCAGAAAGCGGAATGAGGCTAGCAGGAGCAGGATATGCAGTGTTTGGCATTGACTACGAAGGGCACGGTCGGTCCAAGGGAGCGCGTTGCTACATCAAGAGATTCGATAACATCATCAACGATTGCGATGCTTTCTTCAGATCAGTTTGCGGTCAGGATCAGTATGTGGCCAAGAGCAGGTTCCTCTACGGAGAGTCCATGGGAGGGGCTGTGGTCCTGCTCCTCCACAAGAAAGACCCTTCCTTCTGGAACGGCGCCGTTTTAGTGGCTCCCATGTGCAAGGTAACCAAACAAAGTCACCTACTTACTTTTGCTTGAAACAAAGTGTTTATCTCATGGACTCTTCATGATGAAGTAGATTTCAGAGAAGGTGAAGCCACACCCCATGGTTGTCAACATTTTGACTAAAATGGAGGAGATCATACCTAAATGGAAGATAGTCCCCACCAAGGACGTCATTGACTCTGCTTTCAAGGACCCAATCAAAAGATCCGAGGTAAACTAACTCTCCTATTTACATACTTTATTGATTTGATTACTTAATTTGTATTTGTTTCCTTGTGATTCGTTGCAGATAAGGAACAACAAATTGATATATCAAGACAAGCCCAGGCTCAAAACAGCGTTAGAAATGCTCAGAACAAGCATCAGTGTAGAGGACAGTTTAAGTGAGGTGGGTATTGTCGTCTCGACATCAACATTTCTTATAGGATTGAACAAAGAGAGTGATGTGTTTTTTTGGGTGTGCAGGTGCGAATGCCATTCTTCGTGTTGCATGGGGAAGCTGATACGGTGACGGATCCGGAAATAAGCAAGGCATTGTACGAGAGAGCCGGCAGCTCCGACAAGACCATCAAGTTGTACCCCGGAATGTGGCACGCCTTGACGTCCGGAGAGCCTGACGACAATGTGGAAATCGTCTTCGCCGACATCGTTTCCTGGCTTGACAAGCGGGCCAAAGACAACGGTACCAGGAGCCCCCTCTTGACGACTGAGACTACTACAGAGACGCCTCCGGCGAGCATAAATAAGCAGGGCCGACTGCAAGCTCAAGTGAGCTATCTTTGTGGATTGAAGGGTCGTCGCCTACAACATCATTCTGCTATGTAGAACTCGGCCTATCCCCAAAATACAAGGCTAGTAACTAGGGTTGTCTAATAATGTCTTCTTCACATTGTGTATCCATTCTCAAGTGCAATGAAATGAATGGAACTGGGAAGATTAGATTTTGGGGCATGAACAGAAGAACACTCACTATCATTACTTTGGTCTGAGTATTACTTTTCAACATTGTCTCGAGCAACTCATACAACATGTTTATAGGATATTACTTGGGAGTAAGTGTGGGTGATGGGTTAGATTAAATAGGATTTCCCAGTATTTCTCTCTGATAAAAAAAACATGTTTATAGGATTTGAATGTATCTATAGATTAGATTGATATCAAATTATACTTGGAAGTAGAAGTGTATTTGTAACCTTAAAAGAGATTACACAGGGAAGATGCACGCCATTGAAGAGATTCAATTCTAGGGTTCAACCACTAAAAAAGCCTAATAAAGAGTAAAACTGATAATAATGATAGAACTGGAAATAGTAAAGAAAGCTGGTGAAGTCGCTATTCCACAGATGATAGAGGTGGGGTGGCTGTTGCTAATTGCTATACTTGAGAGAATATCCACTAGAAGAGTATCTTACTCTGATGACGACTTGATGGGATCGACGCCTCCTTCCTTGTGATCGCCAAAGATGCGCTCTCTGAAGTCTGAGACCATCAGAGGCAGCCCCTTGTTAAGAGGTACCTTGGGTTCCCATCCAAGTAAATCCTTGGCTTTGGTGATATCGGGCTTCCTCTTGTGTGGATCGTCCTCTGTGTTGGGCCTGAACTCTATCTTTGCATCTGCATCGATTGTGTCTTGGACCACCTGCACCAATTCCAACCATAGCTTTCTTTATCTAGGTAGTTGAAATTTATATGCACAACTTCCACAATTGTACAAGCATGATTATTTATGTATAGGCAATTACTCCCCTAATGCACGGATACTACTACCTTTATGGAATGGAGTGATGAGGGTGGGTTCACCTTCCACAGGAGAAGAATGTGGCTTATGGTTATTTAGAGTTTCTGGCTAAAAATGTAGGCTCCGAGTTGTGATGTTGGACATTTCGTGGGCACAAAGTGCAATGAAATGTTAAAAATAGGGTTGTTGTAAGGAAAAGTTACAGACTTACCTTGGCAAGTTCAAGCATGGTGAATTCACCGGGATTTCCAAGATTGAAAGGTCCCACGTGCTCTCCTTCCATTAGCCGCATCAGACCCTCCACCTGTTTCCACACATAAATTGCACTCACCATTTAATAACCCTGCTCAACGTCATTCAATTTACACAACTGTCAAGTTTATTTCAATGCCAAGTAAAAACCTTGTTGGGTGAAGCAATTTCACCCAGAATATAATGTAGAGGTTAAAACTACCCCTACTGCACCAAACTACATTACATCTTTAAAAACAAACTACAAGCTAATCTATTCTTCTCTTACTGGTAGGATCTGAAGCTACTGCGATTTTTTTTTTGTGGGGAACAAAGCTAATACTCACATAAATATGGGCTTCTAATTAGATGCTAATACTACTTCGAAGCTCAATAAATGTTACTATAAGACTTCAAACTCCTTTTTTCAGTTTTCAGAGCAAACAAATGACAGTAGGAGCTACAAAACCAGACACGTCACTTGAATACTTACAAGGCAATTATGAAGGCTGGTCCATTACATTTTAAATTCCTCCAGTGACTCATCACATGTTATGTACTTCTGATATTGAAATTAGCCCTAAGAAATGAAACAGCACAAAACCTTCCTCACTTTTCACAGGCAATGCACATGTACAAAAGTATCTCCAGAAGATTTGGTACTGGGCATACTACAGAGCAGCTACATTTCGTAACCAACTTCAACTTATAGATCTCACCCCTCACAAACCACTAGCACTTTCATTTCTAAAACCCGAGAGGAATGCTACAGTACCTCATCGGCATCGTGTGACCTAAGACCGCTAAAAAGATAACCAATAACCACAATAGCACATTCACAATTATAAATTTCATAACAAAATCTACTTACCAGATCAGAAACATATTGGAAACTCCTGGTCTGCTTCCCATCACCATATACTGTCAAAGGTTCTTTCCTCAATGCCTGCCCCATTAATTAGATCATTACATTAACAAACCCAATTCATATCGACTCTAGACAGGAAAAAAAATTACCTGGGCAACAAAATTGCTCACGACACGACCATCGTCAATGCACATCCTGGGGCCGTAAGTGTTGAAAATCCTAGCAATCCTGACCTGCATCAGTCAAAAACAAAGCTTGGCTCAAGAGTGTAATTAATTAATATGACTGCAATGATAATATAAAACTACTAATTGAGTATTAAAAAAACCTGACCTCAACATCAGCACCTCTGTGATAATCCATAGTCAACGTTTCGGCAGTACGTTTGCCCCTCGTCGTAGCAA